>JAQSVV010000047.1:2400000-3777442 GCA_036375495.1 Agrotis segetum | reverse complement strand
GAATGCGCATCGCAGACATAAATATTGAATGTGTATAAACATAGTGACATAAACATGCTGTAGTTGTGTGTCGTGCGGAATTCAAGTGCAGTACACGGTAAAATATTGAAATAAACTCCTAAACGTATTCGAACTAAAATATTGACTAGTGAGGCAAGCACTACTCTACGAACATAATCGAGAAAAGTCTGCGCAGTTGTGTGAACTGCTAAGGCCGAGGACCGTGCAATACACACCCAATGTAGGCAACATTGACACATTGCTGACTTAACTCGTGTAAAAGAATTCAAGTACTTTGCAAATATCAAAACTACTGATAATAAAATGATCTAGCTGAATAATTTTCAATTACATGAGTTTTTTCACTTCGTAGGCAAGGTGATAGGCCTGGTAATTGGTATCTTGATCCTGGGGATTCCTGTAACACAGGGTCAAAGAGTCGTCTCCGTTTCTTTTTTTAGGAAAATAAATGTGCAAACAGGTAATATATCAATTTAGTGCTTTGTGCACGTCGTGCTAAAATAAAATACTCGAATAACAAGCCGCGATAGAAAGAGAAATCAGGGATAGAAGAAGAGACTTTATGGAATGTTTTTAAATTCATCATTTTAATTTTAATATTTATAATTTTGACCATGTTTGGGGACTTAGTTCGGCTATTTTCAATAATTTTCTGAAGCCGAATGTAGACCAAATTATAATGTTTGACTTAAATAAAATTAAAACACGGATTGTGTTGCTTGGCTCCAGAGAAAGCTCCAATTATAGCGTTATTTAATTGGGAGTGATGATACATGACTGAAGGAAGATCTGTTGTTTTCACCAAGAGATAGATTATAGACAGAAAATGATTCTTCAAACTCTAATCATCTCATGTGTATGAAAGGAAATAGAGAACAGTTTCCCGATGGCAAAATGTATTTTGAGATTCAACTTCTGAAATTCTATCATGAGTTCGTAACACCAACTGAGATACTCTAAGCTACACCATGTACCACCACTCTTTAACATTTAGTAATTAAAACGGTATAGGTAATGTTTGTGTGGTAGACTCACGTATCTGGCGGGGCCCTGTTGACGTTGGGTTTCACCTTGTTGACTTGTCTTGTCGTGGTGGTATTCATCAGCTGATTCGCCATCGGGGACAACAGCGTCGTCGGCGCTGCGTTCCGGTGATTGCGATTTATTACTGCAGGAAGAAAGTCTTCTGTTAGTTCTGCATTCTATATGATCTTTTGTCTGTCTTGATTTTGACAAATTGTGTTTCTATATACTTTCGTTTCGGCTAACCTTTGTGCCTTCAGTTACATCGATTTCATTGTTATTTTGTATAGTTTGTTGTTGTTGTTGTAATATTTTAATTTTTCAGACGATATCAGTGTGTTTCCTACATTTTATAGCGGACATAAAGATGATCGGGTAAATGTCACAGTTCTTATAGCTTATTGAATTATAAACCTGTGGCGTACTTCAGGGTAACACTGTCTTTCAGTTTTACTTTACCATTTAACTGATTGGTTGATGATTATGGCGAATAACTATATTATTTTGCTAATACTTACAACTAGTATCCTCCCCTCTTTCCCTCGCAATTTCACCTGAAAGGCAATAAGAATAATTTACGCGAAATGTTACTCAATGAAGCGGTAAATATTAAGCAGCAAAGCTTGTGAGTTTTGAATTTAATTTACTTTTAAATATTGCATTATTTTTGAAGCTAAGGGAATCTAAATTGCAGGTACTGAATTTATTTCAAGAACTATTTCAATATTTTTTTATTTCAAAATTACTTGAGTTCAATTAAGTATAAACGGATGTTTCTTAATAAATAATCTACAACAAAAGCATAGATGTATAGGTACCCACATAGCATTCACTTTAGCGTTGCCAATTTTGGACAAAATTAACTAAAGCTTAGGCGATTATATATTTTGTGGGATCAATTTCATTGTAACTTAATAAGAGAGCGGCTGTGGCCGTTGTTTTCTTGATCATTATTACAATCAGGCGTTTTGTTAGACTAGCACATAACATTATCCATGAATTGGCAACTCCTTTGATATGGTAGGTAATCATTCAGACAAATAAATGCAATGCCATGAATATTTGCAATGCGCGGCAAGAGGGGTACAAACCACAAATGATAATACATCCGCTTTAGAGTTTACCAAGAAGCACAGATCGATGGAAACAATTCAATCGTCGTTGACTCATTACTCATTGAAATAGTGAATGCAAAAGTAAAATAAAAACAAAATGATTTTGATCGTGTTCATTACAATTTTGTTAGTCGGGAAACTTTTGTGAAATTTAGTGTGAGGCTGTTAGTTTAGAGCCACCGCTCGGCGGAGCGGCAGCGGGTCGTGCCACTACAGGAGAGCCGGGCCCATGCGAGAGAAGCGCATACCCGGGGCAGCCCGCCAGTTGTCAGTGCTCGCTATGAGATAATGCGTGACAAAGCAACTAGGTGCACGGTACCGGAACGGTAACCTAGGACGAAGCATATTGCCGGTCAAATGGTTCAGTGGGCCGATGATTAAAAGAAAAACGAAAAAAAAAATCACTCGGCTCGGAGCCTGAGATGTACCTCGAACATGGACCTTCTTGGGCAACTCTGGCGGCGTGAAGGTGGGGGGAGGATGGTGATCATCTGCAAAACATCAGCACAAGTTCGCATTCCACTCCACTCAGTAAATACAGTTCCTACAGCACATCGCGATATAGTACAGCGTGTGGCCGGTCTGTCCATATTGACTCAGATCAGTTCAATAGTACAATCATCGGTTTCATCTTATCAAGTATTTTGAAAGCAATTAGCAGTTTATACATTGGAACGAAAAGATTAATAATAACAGGTGTTTTGAACTCATAGTGTTAAAAAAAAAAGTTAGCACAAAGTTACGGTACGGGTACGTCCAGAGAGAAGCTCCAAAGAAAGCTGAAGATGAAACCGATACACAATCAAATTACTTAGTAAAAATTAAAGTTATAGTCACAACTAATTAATACTACAGTTATCATAACATACCTACCACCACACATGCAACAAACATAAAGCTACGAATACAAACGACACACAAAACAAAAGTATCTAACTATTAGACAAGCTCTACGTGCTATTATATTATGTTTCACTTCTTGAATTAAATGAGTTTTAAACCCTAGATATTACCATGACTAATGCAAAGGGTATGAGGGTATGAAAACATGTAGTGATTAGAATGGCGTTGAGCGTACTAAGAACTGATGGCTCAAATGAAATTACAGAAACGTAAATATTACAGGGATGTGATAACAGTAAGGCGAGTATACCAAATCGTTCGGCAGATCGGACGCAGCAGCTATCACTGCTGAGTCCTCGCGGTTCTATCGAGGCGGGAGCATCTAAACGTTCCCTATGCAGGGGCTCGTTAAATCATCTTTTCAACTTTAAAGCATAAATAAATTATAAATTAACTTCTTGTAAAATCTATTACTTCACAACATCAATATCAGAGGGACTATGTCGATGCAGAAAATCAGGGATCAAAATACTCCTAGAAAAATATTTTGAGATATAATAATATAATAACAACAACACCAAAATAAATAAACGACATCACATAATGTCTCTCGATGTTTTAAATATCGGCTAATAGAGAGGCAAACATCTAACTGCTGTATAAATGCACATATAGAAACGTATAAGACAAGACAATGATAAACAGGACACGTTTGCTATGCGATGGGGGTCACCCGCCCCACTGCTCGCGTATAACATCACATTGACATGTACACTGAATCTTAACATTGAGGTTACGTACTTGCCCTGCCAACCATCTGGACGGCTCGTACGCCCTTCCTGAACGTAGCCACTGAACCGAGAAACAATACGTTTAGCTCACTTGTTACACAATCCATTTAACCTGTTTTAAATTGTGGGTGTTACAGAAGATACGCAAATCAAAGATCTTAATGCGGACAGAGATGCAAAGCTGAAAGTTATCTCTGAGCAGGAAGTAGTTGATGACGACGCAGTTATGTTCGACTGCTCATTACTACCGCCCAAACTGAAATCATTAGCAAGGACTTGGAAGATTAACACAACATTAGTAGAGATTGCTCAGTATGGGCTGGGTAGTAATAGAGGTCGGCTTTCCTATTGGGGTTGCAGACGTGAACAGTGTTTTACTCTGACATACTCTCTACCTATATTTCTCATATATTAAGCGAGCTTTAGTTAATATAGTGTCTTAGCCTAGCTGCACTATACTAGTTGCGTGTGTCGTTTTTTCGTGTATTAGCATAGTATATTGTAGCCCAGTTTCAATTCGTCCATAGCAATGGTTAGTTGATGCAAACAAACTATACGTGTGTAAGGTACGGTAATACGGTATATTTGTCATTTCGTTTCCGTACCGTCGAGACAACCACGGTACGTATTAAGACTTTGTTTCACCATCCCAGTCTGCATCATCATCATTCCGACATCTGTAAAAATCCAAACACTGACAATACGAATGTACGCTCCTAACATGTAGTATGATTTCATTTGTTAGATGAGTTTGGTAGAATCAGATTCTGTGCAGTGAAGCTAGGTGTCGGAGCGGTAGAATTTGATTCTGTCAAAGCGTGATAGATGTGATGGATCGTGACTGTTTTAGTTTCCTCCCTGTGTTAGTCACTGTCGCGTCGTTAGCACAGACAAGCCGGAACTGTCGTCATAAGTCTTTGCCCTCCAAAGCTCACTCTCGATGGCAATTTTATCAGCAGTTTGAGATCTTCACTCCTTTCGTTCTGAGACATGCTTTCGTGGATTCTTTTATATTATTATATCTAAGTGTTCGGGGGCATGACGGTGCACTTGCAGTTTGCGATATTTAGTTCTACATATTATATTAATGTTTACATGCATGTACTGTCTGTGCTGCTGGGCTCAGAAGTGCATCATAGCAATGTGTTCAACTGCTGTTGAGTCGCACCGCACTGCGCGTCCGGATATAATTTTGACAAGTGACTGCTGTGTGAGACTATGTACAGGTCCTGATTGGCATGTGAATGTTAAGCAGTATTGTATGATGCACTAAAACCTCTCAATTGATACAGAAACAGAGCGAGT
Source organism: Agrotis segetum (assembly GCA_036375495.1). Lineage (NCBI taxonomy): Eukaryota > Metazoa > Arthropoda > Insecta > Lepidoptera > Noctuidae > Agrotis > Agrotis segetum. The sequence continues at coordinate 3,772,344 of JAQSVV010000047.1, read as the reverse complement.
AATATCTCAAAAGGCAGAAAAATGGTGAAGTGTCGGAGTGCTTCATCTTGTGGCGGAATCCATTCACGAGCGAGCGGACATACACAATGATCGCTAAATTATAGGGTGTGAACGAGCACGGGTCAAGATAATGCCTTGCAGCCGATCCAGTCAGTGAGGTACGGACGCAACACCACTAAAGCAACTCAACAAAATTATAGACACGAAAAATAAATATCGGAAAACGTCAAGTTGTGAGGTTAGGTGTGGTGCAAGTTACCTATGTCGGCTCCAACCTTCCGCTGCGCGGTCACTAAAAGTTTAGCCGAACAATATATTCATTAATGTCGCACAAATAGAAAGAAAACAGTGTGAGGTCGAGCGAGTCAGTGTGAACGGCGCCTCCAGGGCTCCTGCCTACGCCTACGTGTACGGCGAACATCTTGTGCTCACACTGTGTAAGTGACACACATATTACGGGACACAGTTCAATACAACATTTAATATTTCCAGAAAGAATGTCACAGAATAGTACAAAGTTAAGAAGTTAGCTTAAAGTATTGTTTGTATGTAGAGATTCTGTACAGATTGTCTCGCTAAGTTAGGTAATGTATTAGTAATGATAGCAATACAGTGATCTTACAGTTTTTGCATTTGCACTTCTTGATGAGCGTTTCGTCTTTGATGTCCTCGTGGCAGGCCTTGCAATAATACCAAGCTCTGGAATGACAACAGTTGTAGTAAGTACTAAGGAGACAAACTGCCACTACGACCGGCAACACAATCAAATTGAAGAAAGTGTTGAGAGACTGACGGATACCAGCCAGAAGACAACATTCTTGTATTGGAAAGTTGCTAACAGGAGCTAATTTCCTTGCATTGTTCAGGCGAAGAAAAACGAGGCTACCAGCATCTATGAGTTGAAGAAGAGAGTGAAGCGTTTGACTAACCTTTTAACCTCATCAGCTGACTGCGCTATAAAGAATCCCTGCGTGTTGGCGTGTATCTTGGCGCTGCGCGGGTTGATGGAGATCTTGCTGTCGGCTCCCTCCTCGCCCTTGATCTCGATGGCCAGCAGCAGCAGCTTGAGCTTCGTGAAGCACAACCTGGAGGACAGACGTGATGTACCGGACCGATCTGAACTTTCTTCCATTCTTGTTAAGACTTTGTTTTCGATGGTGTGTGATTATCATTTTTAGTATAAAAGCAGAATTGAGTGACCATAGGTAATGTGTTCAGACAGTTGTGATTGGCAATAATTTAACATTGGAGGTAGCTTCCATATAAACTACGTACAATCCATTCGCTATCAATTTCATTGATTTTGGAAATTAATACGACATTCGTTTTAACATTTTGACGATACCATTTTTTTTGTTTCTTCTTAGTAGGTGTCACAATTATTTTCCATTCTCTAAGAGTCTTTAATTCCGATAAATTGATTTAATTAAGTAACGTATTAACACGGCATCAATACTGTAAATAATATGGGTATTAATACATCTAAGGATCCATTTCATGCTACAGACGACAAATATTTAGGATTCTACTCTAAATAAGCTAATTTTGTTTCTAGAACAAAACTACATAATTACATACGATTATACCTACATAATATAGATAAACGATGTACATAAAATATAATACGAGTATCATGCATATTGTTATGTATATGGTGCATATTCTACATAACATAGTGTTGTGTCTAGCGAATAAGGTGCACGACGGAGAAAGCGATAGTAGGAGGAAGAAGCGCATTAACCATGAAGTTCCCAAACCTGCGAATAATTAACTTCAAGAAGATGATAGTTTTAATAAAGTTAATAGAAGATTGTGCAATGAAGCTCAAGACCAAGTGCAAAAAGACAATGATTCAGATCAATGATAAAATATTTACAATTTCCTCTTTTACTGCACTGAAGTAATTTTATGAAATCGTCAGTTTCACTAACCAAAGCAAAAAGGAGTCAATTTTATCCGGAGTGATATAAAATGTAAATGTGTGTGTAATTAAAAAGTAATAGTTGATAAAAGTAAATAATTTAAAAAGATGCGTACGTCATTAGAAGACGAACACAATTCACTATCAGCTCGAACAGTTGTCTAAAATACATACCACTAATAAATTGACTAATATATTACCCATTCAACATGCACAATCTATTCTGGAAAATCAGAAAGACATTTTAGTTCTAAACATATCCAGCCTACTCGTGTCTAGGTTATCGGTTATGAGTGCACAGTCAGGTAGCTAGGTTAGCAAGTCGGCACACAGTGTCTACGGTGCGGTGCAGGCGCCCAAGGATCGAGGGGAGTCTTACTCGCTCGCTTGCGGGAAACTCATCCCCGTGAAGGAAGTCGACAGTGTTTCGGTGTACATCTCGCAGCCAGTACCCTGCAGGTAATCGTTCTGCCAAGCTTGTGTGTCGGGGGACTGCAATCAACCAATAGGAGACGCTAAAGCTCGTGCCATGTTAGTGAGAGCCACCTCCACGGGGCTATCCGTGCCTCGGCCACACTCCGCTGCTCGCCGGCTATATTACACAACTATTCACAATTAGTAGATCATAACCCTATATTACTTGTGTCTGTATTTAGATGTTACCGGCAAAACGTTATTCAGTGCAGTACCTATGACAATGAAATCGAATAAAAACATTGATATTTGTTGAAAACCACAGACGGTAAGCTGGCAAACAAAATAAACAAAAACACTAAAAATGATAAGCTATGCGTTTCGTAGTTGGTTAGTATTGATTGTCCTGTCATCACGGTATGGAATGCTCAAACACTTGTAAAGTAAAAGGTTTGTGTGTGACGTTGTCTGGTGTCACGTTATTAAAGCGTCTCGTTCCTTGCCCACTTACTCTGCGGCCTGTTTGAACGGCATCCCGATAAACGTGGAGCTTAGTGTCTCGGTGTACATCTCCATGCCGGTACCTCGCATGTAGTCATTAGTCCATATAGCCATTTCTTGTGACTGTGGAAATGCCGCATAGTTTCGTTAGAACTTGTGGTACGTTCAGAGAGCGACTGTAAGCTTTATCCGGCGGAGGTCGAGGGTCGGTCTCTGAAAGTACTTGAGGAGCATGTTTACAGAAGTGTGGGGTGTATTAAGTGGAAGGCTGACCGTCTTGAAGCTGCGCATGGCGAAGAGGTTGGCCATCATGGTGGAGAAGCCGGGCGCGAGGCAGCTCTGCGCGATGAAGCCGAGCTTCAGCTCCGCCAGGCAGATCACGTCGTCGCCCTGCTTCCAGTCCCATGATGGAATGTTTAAGAGGTAGGCCTGTAAAGTGGAAATTAAGGATTTTGGAGTTTTTATTTTCTCAACATCTTAAATCAACTACTGCACCGCGATATAGCTGGTTCTTCGATTGATTCTGTCTTAACCACTTTTATCAAGTTCGACAGTTCATTTTTCATTGCCCAACACACCTTATTATGGTACTGCATCAGCTGAATGATGACCCGGATGTCGTCGGAGTAGTTCTTGATGGAAATGACCCTCATGATGTTGGCGGCGTCTTCTGCGTCAGGGTCCTGGCAGTATTTGTTGGCTAGCACCAGGCACGCATCTGCTTCGTGTACCTAAGTTTTGAAGCTATTGTAGTTTTTTGTCGGAAAGCGCGTGGCATTTTGATTATGTAGAGGTTCCAAAAGCGATAGTGTTTTGTCTTGCTGATTCTGTTTCGTTTTTGAGAAAAAAATGTTACGTGATTTCCATTACTGTGAAAGTATTCACGATCGCTCTTAATTAGCCCCCCTTACCATCTTTATGCCACGCTTACAGTTTTAGTATCAAGCTATAGCTCAGGGTTGATATCCAATTTTCTTTACAAGAATATGGTTCGAATCGGGTTACTAGACACATATGGTAAACTTGGTTAGAATTTTGGGTTTTGTTGGGCTTATCTAAGCAAGTTACTTGTTTTAATGCAAATTTTAGGGATTTCCGATTTGCAGTAAGCAATAAAACACTTATAGGGTCACAACACTTACCAATCAAACGTGAACACACAAAGTTACCGAAAGATAATTTTACACATCTATTGTTAGGAAGGAAGACAGAGAACAGTTTAGTAGACTTTAGTCTAGTCTAGTATTTACTTAATTTAGTTCTACGTTCTATTCAAGCGGAGGTTTACAAAAGCGTGAAGATTGCGGCATGCAGAGTTGGCCGAACATACAAAAATGAGCACCACAACTCTCTTCATAATTTTAAAATTTGAAATACCAATTTGACTGGGTTTGAATTGTAACGAGTTTCCTTGGGTGGTGTCCATTTTAGAAGAAGCAGGTGGGGTTGAAAGAAGAAGAGAGCATGCAGACAAGCGCCGACATTCTAAAAGCCATGCCACTTACCCAACAATATCGACAATCGATAACTGTACTCGACTACATAAAAAATGTTAAATTTTGAAATGGAAACCCTTTCTTCGGCAGCCATTAATGCCAATATTGCCATCGAAACGTACAAGAAATCGATATCGAAGTGAGAAACGGGCCAGCATTGCAACAACACCCAATCAGACACATGGTGGGCGGCAGAGCGCGCCGCGCCGCCACAACACTGAGTAGCGCAGCGAGGCCGGCGGCGCTCAGCAGCGCTCAGGAGTACCGAGCGCCGCGCGGCCACTCGCGATAGTTAGTACGAGCATCGCTCTACTCTAGACAATATGTTACATCGTCAAACCGACACCACGCCCATTTTGATTATCTCTCGTGTGTGCATTGCTACTTACTTTCACCCTCTGAAGGTCGATTGGATTCATAATGGTGCCTTGAAAGAATTCCACAGTGGTAAAGTGTCTCTTGAACAGGCCTTCGAGCTCCAGGTCGGGCGGTTTCCTGTCATGAACGCTCAGTTAACACGCTGGCCAGGGTTACCGGACAGTCCGCCGCCTGGCGTGGCCTTACCATGCAACTCTATGTACCAAAATACGCAGTCGTGTGGTGGTGCGGGCTCGCGCCGCAGGTGCGCGCGGCGTCGTGCCGCAGGCACCCGCGGGCGACCTCGCACACCGTGAGAAGCAATGATTGCATCAAAATAATCACAAGATAAACGTTACCAAAGTGATCAATACCTACTGTGACTATGAAACAGCATCTTTACAGAAGAAAGAGTTCTGTTTTATGCACATATAAATAAATAAAAAAAGTACTGATTCACGTAGACGCGTCAATGAGAATTACGGCCGTGCGTTAATCTAATGCCTGCTCTATGGTTGTTTTCTAACCTTGACTCGTTCAAGGTCGACGGCATTCATCATTGTACCCTGAAAAAACTCGACGGTGGTGTAGTGACGCTTGAGGAGACCTTCCAGCTCAAGGTCGGGCTCTTTTCTGAAAGCGTCGTGGAGCACACATGATACACCACCACTCGACAAGCCGCAAGCTTCGTACACACCACAGCGTGACTTCGTACACACCACAGCGTGACTTCGTACACACCACAGCGTGACTTTGTACACACCACAGCGTGACTTCGTACACACCACAGCGTGACTTTGCTTCCACAGTATACAGTTATCTTTTGCCAGCGAGTTTCACGATTACTTCACTATTTTATTTATTTACTTGATATCATGAATCATCACTATATTAATATTTTCAGTATATATTCTGATGTCAATTATTTTCTCAGACTTATAATACTTATGTATAGCTTAATAAACTACTTATTTCTGATATTGCACAGCGTGGCATGAAAGAAAAACATTTAGAACTTATTTGTTTTTCTAAATTTAAAACCATTGATGGCTTTTCCTAATGTTCCTTGAGTTATAAATATTCATCTCCCAAGTCGTCCATGTGCATAAAGAATTAGCATTAGGAGTACAGATCATTCGTCCATCATATTGTTGTCATAGACGAATATCAGGAAAATATTCTTGTTCAATCAAACATATAGAAATAATTAACTTTAATATGTGACATCGGTTTGAATACTTGTGTGTCACAGTTTGCTATGTAATGTTATACTTAATCTAAGATTTAAAACTAACCTATTGTTAAATATACATACCTGTGTAAAAAAACAACTTCGACGTCTACATCCTCTCTGTCCTCATGTAGGAAGTCTTTTAAAAAATGACTCACTGATTCGTATGTTATGTGTCCACAGACCACTATATGCCTGAAAACGTACAATTATATTATAACACCGGCTCACTCGGCCACGCGCAAGGTGCATCTACCAAATTAATTTGCATTTTGAAAACAAAGAAAGAAGCTTCAGAAGCAGTTCTCAGAAAGTTAAGCTCGATAAGTTGGAAAAGTGAAAAGTGGCAAATTGTCATTTATTTTTATTAAGCTTCGTGTTTGAAAAAAACTTTACATTGGCTTGATTTTTTTTTAAGAAGCAAAGTTTCAAAAAGCTCATCTTATAAATAAGGAAAAGACAGAAGTAACAGCAATTTGAAGTTTTATTTAACACCTGGGACCAGATGGAAATAACTGAGAATAAAAAATATTGAAAGAAAAAGGTCACGACAGGGTTAAACAAAACAGTAAGTGATAGAAGCGTGAAGAGAAGCTACATTTATATCAACCACATCTTTGTTTCATTATGCCAATATTTCAATAAAATAGTTCATCTCTAAACTACGTACCTAAGTCGCTGTAAAAATTTCAATATTTTTTAGAAACAATGATGTGATTTGCAAATAAAAACGTCCATTAATACTATACGCTCATTAGTTTGTGGCGTGTACTAAAACAACTTTAATTTTAATAATATTACTAAGCTTAAAAGTTTCAACAATTCAAATTAAAAAATCCAATAAACAAATGACAGCCACAATGAAATGAACATTGTTCTAGAAAGCTCAGTTTCGTTCAGGATTTGTGTAACTATCTACCACACTATAAAAAATAAAATATAAAATGAGACGACGACTATGGGAGGGGTAGTTTAGGTCGCTTGCAGGACATTATTATGTAATAGTGTCTTTAGGGGGGACATACAACAATAATAGCATACATTGCATGGAGTTTAATACTTTGAGGTGTAATGATTTGTATCTAAATGTTAATTAACACTCTGACAATTCAGTATTCTCACAAACAGCATTTTATCTACTCACACTGTATCAAAAAATAATTAAAAATCTACGTTTTCAAATTACGTTAGTAGAAGTTGAGTTAATGTTATATAATACCTAAGTTTGTTAGTAAATGCTACTTTTCTAGAAGCTTTCATTACTTTACAAACATTTATATCTATATACCTAATGTGTGGACTGCGAGAAAATTCATGTTTTTATCGCAAGCGAACACTGTTTGCGAAATTATTGAAAAGTCAGTGTGTGTAATTCTTATCTAGACACAGCAATATATACCTATATTTTTAAATCTGTTTTGTTACCTACATATAAGTTGTGATCTAGTTACTTTGTGGTATATATCAATAAATACTGTAAAAAGTGCAGGTAAGTACGGCGCGTGTTTTCTCTGTAAACCAATTCATAATGTACTCTACGCTTAAGCATGTAAGTATCAAATACGCCTTTATACTGTGTTTAGATAAAAATCCTATATAAACAGTAAAAGCTTGCGTCTCAGTACAGTTTATGTATTTGGGATATTATAATTATGTAATCACTTGGACAAATATATATCTTTAAAATTGTTTATTGTTTTGGAGCCAGAGTCGAAATTCTTAATAAGTTCACATCGACACTGTTAGGTGGACACTCGGTATGTTGAAATGTGACAGTCGACAGTCCGTATAATGATGAAAGTTAATGGCGTTAAAATAAAAGTAAAAGAAGTATAAGAATCAGAAAATCATCACAGAGCAGAAAATAAGAAATTGAAACAAACCAGGGGATGCAAACAGCTCATGTCTACACGAACATGCAACTAGTATTCATCTAAGGTGTGGCAAAGGAACTGATTTCATTTTTATTCATATAAACATTAAATCTGTCTACCTTTGTATCTTTATAACGATCCATAAACATTGCAAACAATTTTCAAAATCAATTCAAAAGTTTTTCATAAAATGATTGGTGTATCGTTGCTAGGATGATGTCAATCATGTCAAATGATATGTTCATTAAAACTAAACTAATTTTGCGTTAAAAATGTCCTCAATGCACACAGCCTTGCCACGCTCTATGAATATATTTACGAAAATACATTACACTAAAATAACCGAGGGGGTCGATTCAAAAATTACATTACAGATCAAAAACATTAAAGAGGGTCAACATTAAGAGTACAAGTACAAGTAACAGTAAGTCGTGCAGGCAGGAGTACAGTCGGAGCGGAGCGGGCTGCGGGATGGGGGCGGGGTAGCGGACGGCGCGATGGCGGGTAGCGGGGCGGGGTCGGGGCGGGGACACAGGCGGGGTGGTGCGCGCGCGTCCACAGCGCCCCCCGGGCGGCTGCGCCCGCGCAGGCAGGAGCTGTCGACGCCTCGCAACGCAACGCACACCAGAACTCCAACAACGCACTACAGTACGGTACCACTCAACATTTAACTCTCCGTAACTAAGCTTTACGTTAACATTCCTTTACTTTACGTACGTATACTAACAGAACATAATCATGATACCTATAATGACGAGCGATAACTCTAGCCACTATCTGCTGTTCACTATTCAACTGAACTCAAATCAATTCAAAGGTAATTTACAATCAATATCGACTCATAAAAACAAAGACAACTCGCGGGACTTGCGTCCCGCCAAGATAAGTGAGAACACAGAAGCGTGCTAAGAGAGGAAAAGGAAGAATAGATGTCACAACACGGAACACATTCAACGGAACGGAGTGAAGACAGCGGCTCACCTGCGTCCCCGCTCATTCTTGAGGGTGCCGCCATACTTGGGTCTAGTGCCGATTAAGTCAATTATCTCTGGGATACAACTGGCAAATATCGCCTAAACGCCGACAGACAAAACAAGACGTTCACATTCATTCAACGAGAGCGGGGGCGAGTCGCGGCCGCGAGCGCGCGGGGCGCGGGGCGAGCGGCGACGACTCGCCCGCCGGCGCGAGCGCGGCGCGGGGCGCGGCGCGGCACTGGCTGTGTGTCGCGGGACTGTGGCGAGTGCCGGAGCTAGCGCTACAGCGTGGCGACAGGCATCGTGTGCAAGCGAACAAACCAAACACTACTTCATCGACAGCATTACAAAACTTTACATCGGCTCTCTCCAGATCTAGTCTCGTTAGAAAGGATTAAAAAGCTCAACGGTATCTCGAGTATAATTTACGAAAAAAGGCATGTAGTAGTGCGTCGGTCGACCGCGCGCCTGTCTCTCTAGTTCGGGGAGAGGGGCGCGGCCGCCGGGAGCTAACTCTTCGAGCATGCGCCACGGCACCGAGAGACCGATTCTAGTGAAGGATTAATAAATTTCATTAGCAAACTCCGCATTCAATCAACCAAGATCGAAACCGTGAGAGGTAGGAAGGCAGGAAGCCGCGTGGAGCGGGGGCGTGAGAGCAGGGTACCTGCGGCGGACGTCCTTGTTGTACCGGCCGCCGTATTTGTTCCGCTGCGCCGCCAGCTCCGTGATCTCGGGGATCCAGCTGGCGAACACAGCCTACGATACACAGCAACACCGTGAGGTGAGTGGCCGCGCCCACGACCCGCCCCCGCGCGCCCGCCCCGCCCCGCCCCGCCCGCCCGGCCCGCCCCCTCGCGCACGAGGCTGTGTGCGGTGAGTGTCGTCTGTCTGCGTGTGGCTGTGGCTGTGTGTGGGTGTGCGGGACTGGGGTGCCGTGCCGAGCTACGCTAGCGGCGGGAGCCGTGACGGGACTCGTGACCGGGTGCATGCAAAGCCTAAGGATACATACGCTAACTAATCGATGATCAGAACTTAAAAAGAAATCGGTTCGACCGGTACCTAAACTAAAAACGGTGGGCATTCGGTATAGACGCTTGGTAGACGCGAGCACGGGCGGGCCGAGTCGGCGCACCGCGCGGCGTCGCGCGCCACGGCGTTACGCGGACGTAGCGCCGCGGCGACGCGCCACCCTCCGCGCGCCGACGGACCCGCGCGTGCACACGAGTAGATAACACAATACATCTGACGGCACTGAGCAAGCTTTCTTATAAGGTGATGATTCCACGTGGTCGCCGAAAGCTCGGGCGGTTCATGCCGAGCGTGGCGCGATATGAGCCGCCTTCACTTTCGCCGACCACGTTATATTATCAAACGGATACCTCTTTCCATGTTCGCGCTTCAGCTCGCCACTGTACTTGGACCTACTTCCTACCAGCTCTATAATTTCGGGAATGCTACTAGCGAACATTGCCTGCAACAGACCACGGTGCCGATCGAACATGCTGTCCGACCGCGCGCGACACCAGCGAGTGGTGCACGACAATGTCCACATTGAGATCGGTAACCTCTCTATGGTGACGCTGAGTCGTAAAGTGTAGCCGTAGCGGAGCGAAATAAAAATAAAAGGAAGTAGTGTGTGTCTACCGGTGATGTGAGCAACTGAACACAGCCAGGCGTGGTGCGGCATGCATCGCGAGTGGGAGGGGTGGGACGCGGCACCGGGTCGCCGAGGCGGCGGGCGCCACTGGACGCACACGCGACATTTCGCGCAACACGCGCTACACACGCGCAACACGCGCTACACACGCGCTCGCTCGCGCAACGTATCTCGTTCGGACCAGTCCCCAGTACACTCCGTACTCTAAGCGCGGCGAGACAGATCCTCCGGCACGTTCGTGGTGACTATCACTTAACAAAGCAAAAGAAAAAACAAAATACACCCATGCAGCCGCTCGAAGAAAAGCGTATTAAAATTGAGTAGTCGGCGATAGTCGAAGGGTAGTCCTCCGAAGCCGGGAAGTTAGAAGATGGCACATGAGGGCGGTGAGAACCGCCCGGGCGGGGCGCCGCTCGGCGTCGTCACAACGTCATGCTCTACACATGGTGCACTAGTCAGGCTTACAATCATTCAACGAGCTGTGCGATAAACCACTTGTCTAGCAAGTCCCATGTGAACTATATTGTAACCGTTACACTGCAAATGTTTGTTATATTTCCTTTTGCTTTGTTATTAATTTAGCCTCGTACAAGGAACCGCAAGCTTGTCGTAACGACTTTGTAGCCGTGAGAGAGTACAAATATAAAACTACGTTAAATTGGGTACTTGACAAATAACAAAAGTTGTGTTCCAAATGCTACAATACAGAGAAGTTAAGAGACTTGCGTCTCCTTGCAAAGATATATCAGATATATTTGACTTTATATTTCATTTCATTTCATTAAATATTGTATTCATAGAAAGATTTAGATAGAACAGTTGAAAGTGAAACTTACCAAGCCGACGAGGAGAAAAAAAACCAAAAATGTTCTTCCAAGTACTGTGTGACAGAACACGTCACCGTAACCTACGGTGGACATGGTGACTATAAGGAAGTACACACACGTCCAATACGAGAGCTTCTGGGCATTCTCGAAATCTAATGGATCACCAGAGTTTTCCAGCTGAAATACAACAAATAAGGAAGTCAGAAACAGGTGTCTTATCTTATCACAATATTTACTATAATTATGATGTCTTTGGCCTTTTCATGGCTAAAAAGCTGGCAGACTCAGATACAGAACTTTTGGTCCTAGGGATCCAAAGTCTGTTTCCATACAAGACTATATAAATTGGTCCTTATGAAAGTTTATCCTTGGATTTTCAGGGCATGTTTAAGATTTGAAGAGTTAGAAATCTTATTGGAATCTGCTACTTGGGTTTGCATAAACATACGCATTACGACCCAACAGTTAATGCTCGCTTCAATTCAAGTTCCCTTGTCTATGAAAAAGTGGGCCGTAATCTACGACCTAGTGTCGATTGGTGGATTTTACATGTCATCATGTGAGTAAAAAAGCATGTCAAAACTTTTGTAGAACACTAATTGATTTTAATTTGGAAGCAGTGATGATAAATTAATTAGTACCAGGTTATATGCCTGCCTGGCTTATAATTTATAAGACTATGGGTCAGCGGGCTACCACTTTTCACTTGGCACTGACTAATCAGTTTCAAAAATCCCCTAATCCGTTCATGAATCATAAACACAGCGCAATATATTTGACGTTGAACACTTACCAAATGAATAATGCCGGCGGCGGTGAGCCACACTGATATAAATATAGAAACTAATTGCGCCAACCGAATTGAGCTCGATGTTTTTAATATATTGAGGTATTGCAAAATATCAGGCACGGTCATTAAGCGTAGAGCTCTTAGAAATCTCAGCCCTGAAACAGAGACAAAAAATTATGTTAGTTCACATATAAAACATACATTTTTACAAAAAGCATTTGGGACATGATGATAGACAAAAAGGTATGGTGTAGATTTTACTTTTAAATCAGATTTTAATCAGTTCTAGCTAAGCTAGAGAACAATGGTCGCGGGGCTGTCTAAACAGGCTACCGCGGCCTTGAAACGCAAAGGACAACTGAATAAACAAGATAGTTTTTCGTAAGCAAGAGTTTGACAGTCCCTTCGATTCCACCCAGATTTTTCACCCCAAAATAAGATAGAAAACATAGCAGACATAAAAGCTTTCCTTGCTAAATAATTATGTAATTAAATGATAGCACGTAAATCTCAAGAATTAGCCGCGTACTCTAAAATTCATCTCAAGTTTCCTGTCACGTGAACCTTCTTACTGATTTTGCGACTTCACGAGTCCTCATAAGATATTTGGGTTCTGGCATTTCACTTTGAACTTGCATAATGTGACGACGGTAATAAATTAATCAATCTATCGTCTCTGCGCCCTTAAACTACTGACACATAAATTGGAATCTCTTTTAAGATTTAAATGGAGTGCTACATTATTTGTAGTGAGCCAATGAAAATATAGAATACATTTTAAAATGGAGCATGTGTTCTACAGGACATATCATCACGTTTGTAATCCATAAGGGATTAGGTAGAGCTCTTTTTTTTCTTTTAAGATTCATTATTTTGTGTCGTGCGCACAGTCAGAATCGAAACAACTACGTGTAGATAATACAAATTTTTGTTCCGTGTGGGAATCCAACACTCGATATGCAGCGCATGAGTGGGTCGCTTGGCTATTGCACCAATAGTGCTGTTATATCGCGAAACAAACATATACGCCAACTTCCCGGTATATATCTGGGGTGAAATGCCTGATTGGAATCGAACAACTATTTTTGGGAGAACTCATTTGATTTTAGCACGATAAAAAAGAGATGAATTTATCTAGGCTTATATTGTATGAGATCTAGGCAAAAGTCCTTTCTCCCAGCCTATAACATTATCACAAATAATATGTCTCTATGTGAAAATAAGTGGGCAGCAATCCACTACGTGGGCCCAGTGCTGTTTGGTAGATGTCACACGTATTCGAATTTCCCGGTTCTAGGAATGTTTTCACTGTTTTGGGAGCAGTGGTGATAAAATAAATTACACAAATTGGCTGAGAATAAACCCACTCTAACTCTTAAGTCTGGGCCGTTACCATGGGGATTTGACTGCCACTCTCTCCTTGATGAGGCAGTTACACGAATCCATTTTTTCTACCTCGTTCGGAAAACGACTCGTGTAAATCTCCCATCATCATAGTAACAATAAAATAATAAATTTAGACTCACCTATCCACGTTCTATCCAGGTATATTGATACAAAGGATGGGGGTATCGTGAAATAATCTACAAATGAATACATCTCGAGCATGAACCATAGTTTGTCACTAGCTGCTATAAACTGAAACAGAAATAAAATACACGGTATAATATTTGCTAGAACACCATCATTTTTACAACATTCAACATAAAAAAGCTTGTAACTATGGGGTACCTAAAAGCATAGGACAACAGTTAGGACCGACGCACAAGTGGCAGAGCTCAGAGCATTTTTTACTGCCAAACTGTTTCGACGTTATTCTTATTGGAATATTATTCAAAATCAATAAACACACAACACACAACTAATTCTGGCACGCGTAGCATAGCCCTGTAGAAATAGGTTTTCTCGACGTAAGAAAAGACAAAATGACAGCATATAGAAAGATTTTCATTGTCAAATGTTTAGAATATAGAAAAGCAATGTTTCTATTCTTCAATGATGTACGAATCGTGTTATTTACGTCCAAAAAAACAGTCGAGTTGTATAGAAACAATGATAAAACAACTTTGTCTATTCTTGATAGAAAAGAGATAGAATCGGTCATGCCGTGTGTTAATGAACATCGAAACGATTACATCCATGTTTGTGGTAATTGATTTTGGGTATTATTCCAATAAGAATAATGTCAATAACAAGTTTGACAGTAAAAAATGCTCTGCATTGCGCTCCGCCATTTGTACACCGTTCTTTAATTAGAGAGACAAAGATAAAATCTAGTATCTCTCTGCCTTTTGTTTATTCTTCAGAAAGTTTATCGTGAACGTTTCAGTACGAATTTTGAAGTGTATCAAACAATTTCGCTTTTCATGAGTTGTTTCATTTAAATGAGTTTCTCGTCATGCGGCACGACACATTTAAAGAAGTTAAATTATTTTGTTAAACTCGATCTTGAAACAGTTAATGATATCGAAATCACAAAATTATATTTTTCTTTGTTTTACGTCGGTCCGTCTCTTCATATTATGTAGGTCTAGTCAAAAAACGCCGTCAGGCATATTTAGATCATAGAGAAAGGATGCTTTGGAAGACCGTCTTATGTAAAAATTGACCTTTAAAAATTGTCGATAAGCATATTTTTAATAAATGATTTTAGATTTGCGCAGCCTTGGAGCAGTTTATTATCTTTCTCGTTACTAAAATTCTTTTTTTTTTAAGTTGAATGGCGTGTTCCAAATTAATGTATTTTCTTTCTGAAAGGCTTACTGTTGAAAAATGCTGTGTAGTATTAAGTTTGTGTACCAAACGAAATTAAAATAAATAAAAGAGATTAAACTTACTCGTATAAAAAAGTAGACCATAAAAAATATGTTAAAGGCAAGGTCGATTTGCTGAGTAATATTGTCGCTCCATTTCTGGCATCGCTCAACCTCTTCACTGAAATCAAAACGCCGTGTATAGCACATGCACAACTCGCTACCACAACAACAGTTAGGAACAGGTTCACTGAAAGCTATTTCACTATTTTATCACAGCTGACAAATAAACAGAAGCTACATATATAACTATATTCAGCAAACAGTTTCGACCACATTTATTATGAGTATTGACTCACGTATTCCTTGAATTCAGCATTATCAAGATTAGTAAGTCATTAATAATGTTAGCAATGCAATTTATTTGAACGGTGTAGGGAACGTTTTTTACCTGGACGCGTCAATGAAGTAGATGATGAGCGATGCTATACTCAGGATGAACACCAACACTACCTGGAATTGAGAATAATGTGCTTTTAGTACAATGTTACACAAACAAATGAGCGTCAAGTTAAATAAGTAAAAATGTCCCCGTTCAATTCTTTTGTATGGGGTAGAAAAGCGTAGCCAGCGTAGCGCTACGAAAGGCTACGGTGGCGTAGCTCGTAGCACCGCTACGGGGTCTACGCTGTTCAATTTCTACGAAGTTTGATACTTTGTTTTTACTTTTAATATTTTATTTTTTGTTTAACTTCTACATTCTGCTAACGTTTCTAATTAATATAAGACCAAGATGAGTTGTGTGTTTTCTATAGTGATAATTAAAACTTTTTTACACTTCCCTAATTTTTTTACGAAACCGAAAATCAGAAGATACTTGCTCTGATCAATTTATAATTGCGTTTGTCATCCTTGTTCAATTTACCTGTCCAATAACTAGTATAATCGAAGCGAAATCAATTTACGTTATGAACGACGATGATGGATGACCCATTTGCAAAGTACGCATTACTCGCTATCACTAACACAATCGACTCTTGATTGATCAACTTTTCATTGCGGTTCGTTCATAAATTATTCACATTAAAAAAACATAGTGGAAATATCCTTATGTTTATACTATGAAAGCTGATGTACTCTGTTTCCTCAATCCTCACGGACGCCTGGTGTTTACCCAAACTAATGATCTTTTAGGGGCAAAAGTTACTTAAATTAATTATGTACCTTCCAGGGTCGGATGACTGTCTCATTAGGTAACCGTGACCCTGGAACGTAAAGGGCTATTGAAGGATCATCGTGGATTTTAGTCAGTACCAGTCTGACAGTCCCACCCGCTCTGCCATGGATAGGAGGCCTCACTTGATGATATTACCACGATAAAGAAAAGTTATTATTGCATTATGAATGCAAAGATTTGATGTCTATTGCGAGTAGAGAAGATTAGTATTACGTGCCAAAAACTATTATTTTCTTTCTTTAGTAATAATCAATCATTGTATATATTTTAAATGTTTTATTAAATTTTTTGTTTTTGCGAATCTATTTGAAAATGTACTTAATGAGGTTAAAAAATGAATAAGAATATTCGAAAGATTTAATAATTTCTAAACTTTATAATGTATTTTAAGTTTGACTTTAGTTCGGTAATCTTCCAAGTTGCTTCAGAATATCAATGTTTTTAAATCTATTTTCTTAAGTCAATCTCAATTCTTCGATATTATTCAGCAAACGTATTCCTAATAAATATTCTATTAAAGCAATAAAACTTTTACTTCCTCCCTTTTAGGACGGCGAAAAATTATGGCCGTCTCTCCCATAAATGGCCATAAATTGCTAATAAATTTAATTAGTATTCCAAGTGTAGACATCCTATGTTGGTACCTAAATCATATTGTATAGTTTATGAGATCATATGGTCATTAATATTCATGTTATGGCAAGATTAGACATATGAATCAGGTAAAGTAAGTTCCTTGTCGCCTTGGATGACTAGTCAGTGCTTTATGGCGTTTATGGCATAATTCATCATCATCATCATCAGCCTATAAATGTTCCCACTGCTGGGACACAGGCCTCCTCTCTGTGAAGGGGAGTGGGCCATAATCCACCACGCGGGTCCAGTGTGGGTTTGTGGATGTTAAATGTCTTCGAATTTTAGGTTCTAGGACATGCCGGTTTCCTCACGATGTTTTACTTCACCGTTTTGAGAGCAGTGGTGGTGAAATAAATTACACAAAGTAATGCGCCTGGCAGGGTACTCGTAAGTCGGGGGGGGGGCTAATTAATTGTCATTAATTTATTTTTTTATGATCTACCCTGGGAACCCTACGTACTAGTTGCACTGTTAAGCTTTGCTATAATAAAATATAAGACAAAACCTGATTTTCCGACCATTCGCAGCAACTTAATTCAGACAAGACGCCAGCATTCACTCAAATCTACAAGTTTCAGCTTTATTACAGGAAAGAAAGGTTCATTTTTCAGTTGGAAGAATTTGACAGAATAAGGTAGGTTGATATGTGGTGTGATCTGTATAATGTACTGGGTTCCCAATCATTGAAAAGTTGAAAACTATTGTTGTGTAGTTTTAGTAAGGAATGAAATTAAGGCGGTTGTCCATAAGTTACAATTGAAAGCTACGCTACTCGTTGGGAATTCAGTATGATATTTCATCGTTTTTAAGAAACTATAAAAAATCTATAGTACAGTCATTTATAAACGCACGCCTTCTCCTATGAGGGTAATCAAAAACTACATAACACCACCTGTTACAATCCTTACACATTCAGTACAAACAGTTTTTACTTTGTTCCGTCAGTGCGCAGGAGTTTCATTCTGTTCCTTCTGATTGAGTTCGCTCATCTTTATTGTTGATCATTTTAGGTTCAATAATATATTAAAAAAAAATATCATACAAACACGCGAGTTGCGTTGCTAGTACAACGCACCTGAACTTTCTGAAGTAAGACACAAATCAGATTAGTTAATAAAATACGTATGCCTTTGTCTTCGACACGAAAACAGACAAAGCTATACTGTTACACCCTTAAAACACCCTTTTAACTGTAGTTAACACAAAGCCATTCACATCATTACAGATAAAAATATGCTGATATACAAGCAGCCTTTATTCTGTTCATATTTCCACCTTAAACCGGAAAATGCGACGTAGTTTAATAAAAGAGAACGTTATTGTAATAACAAGTGAACGTCGAATGAAAATGGATGTAAATTGGATGCTTCCATGATACTTCGATGCATACAAAAGGATCTCGGAAGGGCGCAAGATTCTGTATTTACGTTGATGATAATATGGTTATGGAACTTGGTAGTCAGTGCTGCAGTTTATGACTTTATGTAATCAGTATTTGCATTGGTAATGACTTATTGTGATGCCATGTGTAGAATTACTAATCTTTGATTAAAACGTCGTTCCTCTCCTATCATAATTATATCGGTAAAGTACTAGAATACTGATGTTGATATTGCTAGCATGCATCATCCCGTTTCATTATGAGTACGAGTCTGGCTGTCCCTTTTGACTACCCAGGGCTGGGGAGGATTCATTTGATGCATTAGCCTCTAAAAAAACGTTTATCTAGAATGCTACACAACTACGGAAGGTATGGGTAATCTAGTTTTCTTCAGAGCAAAGGAACTCTCTTTAGTGGGGTAACTCAGCCCATGTTACTAAACAATTTTTTGTTCCAAGAATTTTGGAAATTCGCAAAAAAATGGTTATTCATACGGGTGTGTCCGACCAACCAATTTTTTTATTGCGAATTTACAAAAATCTTGGAACAAAAAAAATTCAGTAATCTGGGTTGAGTTACCCCACGAGAGGTTCCGCGCTTTTGGCGTTACACGTTGTTTAAGTTATAAATTAGTTAAATTCAGATTTTTCTTTCAGTTTTTAATATTAAAGTAACAAAATCAAGTGACGGCGAGCTTTACTTGATTTTGCCCCTTGCCATGTACTCACAATATTGCACCAGGAAAATATTATGCGAGAGAATACTATATAGGTTAAGGTAACAATACATAAGGTACTAGCCTCCTTACATACATTTACATGAGCCTATCCTGCTGGAGTTTATATGGAAATAACTTGCGGCCATGTTTCATATCGTCAACTTGGTAATATGTATGTAGTTATCTGCTGTTTATAGCAATTTGATGACAAGATATTTTCGTCAATAAAGCTTGTTTTTGCGTAGCAGAAGAAACAAATTGTATTACGTTGTTCTATGGTAATTGGTAGTAGCAAAATTGTAGTAAAAGACGTTTCAGTACAAACACGAAGTATATCCCTATTTAAGTGTGTGGGTATGTTTGTCAGTTCCGTCTTTACGTCGAAACGGCTAAACCGATTTGGTACAAGGGTTACAAAAAGTAATAGGCTAGGAATATAGGGCGAGGAAGGTGCGATCGGCTTCGCTCCTCCGGGTTGTAACTTTTAAAGCGCTTCTGGCAGATGATGACATCTGCCTAGCTTTTTCCCAAATATATTGGGGTCGGCTTCCAGGCGAATCAGATGCAGCTGAATGTCAGTATTTTACATGGAGCGCTTGTATAAGTTCAAACGACTAGCATAATCAATTAATTTAGAATTTTCTGAAGCTTTTCGAGAAGTATTAAAATTCAAGGATCATTCATACGTGAAGACACTCAGTTTGTACGTACTGTATTATGCACTAAATCAAAATTTAAAATTTTACAATCATTGTGGTGGGTTCTAACTGCGCATTTATAGTCAGTCCACAGGCCTTGAGGATGCATACTTAATTCTTATTCCGGTATTAAAAGATGGATATTGTACTGCATCTAATACATCTTTCATACCGCGACGAGGTTCATCGTGTAAGAGCAAGAGGCGTGACATGAGGCGACGTGACACGACTGCCAACGTCCATCCTTCTAGATAAATCATGTTGTATTAGCATATGGATAGCTTCCGACATATTGTTTTTACGTCGTAAAACTTAGTATGTTTTTGTTTTTCTCATTTTCCTTGGCATGTAAGTTTCATAGGCTTCTAAGGGTGCTTGTACACGGCGCATGTAACCCGCGCAAGAAAAGGTGCGGGTTACCCGCGCGAGTAACATGCGCAAGCTACTTGTTCAAATTACCCACGGGGTGCTTATACACGGCGCATGCTGCTCGCGCAAGTAATGGTGCGGGTTTGCGGTTTACCCGCGCGAGTAATATGCGCAAGCTACTTGATCCTGGGTTTTTTTTTGAGTTGGAAAGTCCCATGACTCTACCCTGGATGGCGTAAAGAACCATCAGACACGTTCAGTATTGACTAAAAACCACACTTTTCTTTCCTTCTTTGCCTTGTGTATTCAATGGCCGTAGTAGCCCCCTTGACATAGGTATTCTCGCGATCCTGCCAAGGGAGGCTCTCTCTCTACATGAGCATTCAATGAAACATTCCGTGCTCCGTTCCGTAAACTGTTTATAATCTGCAGATTAGTAACTGTCGTTATGGGTAGTCGGAAATCCATTAACCAAGTCTAAGGGAAGTTTCACAACCAGTCTTATCAAGGGATATCATTAACTCAGTAACTGCATGGTTAAATTGGAGACGTTCTTCTTTTTCGAAGTCGGTTAAAAACAAGTTTAAAATCA
The DNA here is from genome assembly GCA_036375495.1 of Agrotis segetum. Classification (NCBI taxonomy): domain Eukaryota; kingdom Metazoa; phylum Arthropoda; class Insecta; order Lepidoptera; family Noctuidae; genus Agrotis; species Agrotis segetum. The sequence goes on along the minus strand of JAQSVV010000047.1, from coordinate 3,751,912 downwards.
AAAAGAACTAAGAAAGTAAAGAAACCACACAGAACTTCACTATCTGTTCGAGTTGAAAAATGTTCGATAAATGTTCTCTTTAAATAATTTCCGCCATTGCATCAAAGGTTTGAAGTCTAAGAGGCCAAGTTTCAAATTGCATCAACTTGTCACTTAAGTGGTCAGACTTGGCAACTTGCCGATAACTTGGCACTTGGAGAAACTGCTGCTCGCGGGGTGCACAACCTCATAAAAGGTTTTTAAATTGATTTCTATCGGTAAACATTACGTTTAAGAGCAACGAACCTTTCATGACAGTTTTGCATGAAAATGGTTTTCTCATATACGAGTACCTTACCTTTATGATAAAAGTTTGAAAGCTTGTATGTACAAACGCCAGCAGACCTACCCGAATCAGATTTTACCATTCAAACATTAACCTTCTACTCTTGTGATAAGGTTGAAATTTTATTAAATGAAATCTCACACCCCGTGGTAGGGATGTGCTGGCGTCTGTACATAAATAGTACTTAAATTGTTTTTGTAGCATAAACAACTAGTGATCTTATTGAAGTGTAAATGGCACAAACCATCATTAGCTATAAAACTATTAGTTGATATTAACTTTTGCTCCTACTTACTTACCATACGAAACTGAACAAACACCATTTTGTAATTATTATGTAACAGCTGATAAATTGATCAGTATAATAATTAACAATTATACATCAAGTTTAATAAGTACTAAGTATACGCATATTTTTATGGATCTACAGTCAGCAAAGTACATGTGATAATGTGACTATAACAACGATATAGAACAAAGGCGGTCCCTTACCGGAGCATTCGCCTGTAAAGTATCAATCCAATATTTGCTTTAGTACCTACCACAGTACCTAACAGAAACAAGTGATTGTTACAAATTGTATAGTTACAGGTTGCGTATTGTATTATAAACTATTTTAGGCCTTAGAGGCCTTATCACAAATTTTCACGTTTTTGTGACGTAGATGGGGACTTAGATGTTAATTTGACGGAACAGTTTTAACTTTAATTTTACATACGTCATAATACTGCTAGTAGAATTCATGGTAGGACCACCAGTGTGTAAACACCTTGACTAGGAAATACTTCCGAGGGAGCGCCTGAAAATTCCCTAGTCAATAATACGACTTTAGGTAAAAACACATTCTTAAAAAACTTATTAGATATTCTAGTCATCACTGCTCGTTGCCCTTGTTACAAAATTAGGGCAGAATTTCCCTAAATTAGGACAGTTATCGATGGTAACTGAAATTCGAAGACAAATAAAGCCAAAGTAGCTATTACACAATAAGGGAGGATATAAGGAAATATGTCGAGTTATGGGTGTTATTAGATTACAAGGGCCTCGGTGCACGCAGCGGGCTAATCTCGTTAGTGGTCGATATCCAATTACGGAAACGGTGGCGCGCCCGACAAGGTTGCCGCCTTGACTTGAGAAACTTATTGAGATTTAAACCGCGCTGAAGGAGCGCGGCGGCGAGGCGGTCTGACCACCTTGTCTCGCTTAGAAGGTAAGGGATTAGGCAGCTAAGTCAAGGGGATGGTAGCTTGAGCCAAATCTTCAATATAATGAACTTCAAGATCTTTGACATATGCCCGTGAGTCACAAATAACCTATTCTAGATTCATCACAGAAGGGAACCTAAGCATGCCACACGTTAGTGCATTTGCCATTACGTAGATTCATATTCATTCTTGATCCCCACAGTGTCAACCAGACACGAAAACGTGGTTCTAGAAATCTACTTTATGAGAACTTGACTTAAGAATAAAAACTTATTTGATAGAAGACCTAACATAAAATATATAGAAATGAGGAGATTCGTAGATGAACCAAAGTTACCGACATAGCCCAGCGAAGTAGCAACTTGAAGTGGCAGTGGACACTGTGGACAGGTCACATAGCACGCAGAACAGAATAGATGGCCGAAGGAGCCGTAAGGTTCTCGAATGGAGACCACGCACCGGCTTTCACACGATCTGATGAAGATCACAGGATCGCGCTGGATGCAAGCTGTTTCCAGACGGTATTATTGGAATTCTGCGAAGGTTCAGCAGTGGACATCCTACGGCTGGTTTGATGATGATGACGAATTGCACTGAAGATGGCGCGCATAGGTTGCCTCCTATGTGGAATCTAGTAGAGGTTATCTATGCCGTTAGTCTTTCTTAGTGTTTTATGAGGCCAGCAGCTTTCTCAAGCTCAATAAAACAAATACAACTAGAGCTTCGATATTCATCTACTCTAATTCCAACCAATTCGTCATTCTTGCCGCTGGCCGTGACCCGGTTCAGGGCGCCATCGCCATTGCTAGGGCAAGCATGAACAATATCCATTAAACTTATTTAAGTACCATTATACCTCTATAAATTATACCTATTTAACTCAATCGTAGCTTTCGGTTTTCTCTAAAGAAAGGGGAAATTTATAAGCGGCAATTATTACGGCATGTTAATAGTTCGATGAACTTGCCGCATTGTAGGTTCATGGGGTTTTGTGGGCAACATTGTTAAGCGCTGTAACGAGTTTATTAAATGATTTTGTGGTGCACGCCTTTATTTCTTGGTGTTATTAATGATTTTCAGTTAAGTACAAAAAAGTGTCATACTTAGGTGTTTTTTTCACGGCTTCGTCGGCGTGTACCTCGAAAATTATAACACTGGTATGTAATACCGTTTTAAGCGGTATCTATTGTGTTTTTCCAGACTATCACCTAATCTCTGAGTCAAATTTCATCAAGATCCATTCAGCCATTCGTTCGTGATCACACCGAAAGTTTGTAAGGCTGAATGTTAGTTAATCAATTGATTTCATTAGATTGACTGGTGACCAATCACTATTCATTCTAGCTTTCAGGAGTTGCAGTTGTTAAATACTGTAACACTGCACTGTCCAAAAATACATAGGTGGGCAAACAAGAAACCTATATATTTTGTATCATATAATCTTTGCGTGGGAAGTTTGTTTTCATGCCGTATTTGGTGAAAAAGTCATGCGCATAACATATTCATACAAAAGTTCTCATATTGTGCTATGATTATTGTGTTAGTTTAGTTTACCAATGATTTTAAGCACGACACGACAATTAGAACTTTCTTTATGACATTTCGTCGAAACGAATAAAAAATACTTCTAACTTGTTTTATATTAACCTACTTAAAATTTTACCTGCTCATTTTTAGAGCGAAGCGTTGTTTTTCAGGATTCGGTGAGCAAACGGTAAAGCTCACCCTGTTCAGTAACATTCCGCTGTCTGTCTGTTTGTCTGTCTATCCGTCTGTCACGAGGCTACCGTTGAAATACCGTACAGTTGAAATTTATTTATGTCGCCGCTATAACAACAAACACTAAAAAAACAGCATAAAACTAATATTTAAGGGGACTCATTTTCCACAGACATGATTTTTGCTGTTTTTGCAGATAAATGTCACAGAACACTTCGTGGAGCACAACTCGCACTTCGCCAGTATTTTTTTCTACTTTCCAATAACATACACAAAAATAATTATACCTGATATATTAAATCTAATTCAAAGCAGCGAGGCACACAATTTTTACAGGCCACTGGAAATGCTTCCTTTATCTTAGCCTCTAATGGAAATTTCAACCCGTGTAAGTATGAAAGAGCTTAGAAATACGGCGGTGAGTCAGCGGGGTGGAAACTGAACGCTTGGCGTAACCTTACTCGGACTTTTCCATTTTCTCCAGTACTAAGGAAGCATTGTGTACTTAAGGGGATAGGTCAGTAAAAATACGGTTTTTATTTTTTACTTTTCATCGTACATACTGGACTACAGTCTTACAACTTGAATAGGTTATTGACTATATGATCTAAATTCTCACAAAGTTGAAAACACGATTCAATTAAATTTTCTCGATACAAAAAAAATGCAAAGTTCGGTCTATCTAGATTAATTTTTTGGACTTTATGCAATAACTACTATAGTTTTTGAAAGGATTGTAGTTTTAAATTGTATAAAATTAGTATCTTTTCTGTAAAGACATTTTTTCAATTAATGTAAGTTTTAATTCATAAAAAGCGTCAATATGTTTGGGCACATACGCCGTTTGTATTCTGAGCAACATTCACTATCGTCCTTACTCATCTTTTGCCTTTTAAAAGTAGTGTCATCACTTTCGTTCCATGACGAATCAGTCAGCCAGCGTGGCTCTTACAGGCTAGACCTGCGACACTTTTTTTCAGATCGGGCTGCAGATTTTCGTAATAATAAAATTGGAATATAAAAAGATCGAGAAAATAAAAACGAATGATACTAGGCTTATAGATTATTGAAAACTATGTTCCGCTGTGTTACATGGGACGTGATTAAACGGACATGACTGTAAATAAGTCACGTACACTTTCTATTTTAAATAACACATTATTTTTTGAATTCTAAAGAATAAAATAAACCAAACTCACTGAAAATCATCGCAGTAAATTCCTGACCCCCTACTGAGCAAACAAGGGAAATTTAGAATACGTATGATTCTATACATTAGGAATTGTTCCTATCATCAATTATAATAAATTACTCACAGTGATATTATATCAATGCCATCGTGATTCGTACTATTGTTTCGGATGGATCTGCTGTGTCCATCCTCTGTCATCTAATCTATGTCTAAATACCATTTCACATAAACTAATGATAAATGTTTGCAGTCAACATTTTGAGATAATATGTAACTGAAAACAACTTCTAATCGTATCAAATTGCGATATAGGATAAATTCAGACGTTATTATTATTTATTTAGTTTCGTCACAGATTTATAACAATTTTAAGAAACAGGATCAAAAAAATTAAATGAAAACTGTGTTGTCATTTTGAATACTTCAAAATTACTTGTCAACTTAAGGCATAGCACCCATCACCCGGTTAAATATCGTCTATGATGAGAAAAATCGGTTCATTGCTGTCCATTCACAAAGGTTCGGTACAAGTTGCTTCTCGGCTCTATTTCATTGCTTTGGAGTTGTCAAAAAAGATCAGTACTGGGTTCATTTTGGAGTGGCTGGAGAGAAGTCATGGAGTCCTGTACCGCTTGATGCAGGTCCTCACCGGACACGGAAGTTTCGGGTGGTACCTTTGTCTGATGCGAAAGGAGGAAACGCCTGGGTGTCACCACTGCGAAGAAGCCCGGAGGAAGGAAGGCGGGCCGCGAGCGAGAGAGGACAGTGTCCTCCCTCCGCCCCACCCGCGGTGGTGAAGCCCACGGCGACGGACGTCGCTAGTCGATCTCCGGCCACCGTAGGCGCGGGCATGTACAGCGAGTAAAGGGCAACTCGCTGCCCGACCATGGACCATGCCCGGGTCGACGGCGCGTTGTGTCCCAAGCGCGCCTCAAAGAGCGTCAGCATACTGACGGGGCCCCCCTCTCAGAGGGCCAAAGCCTACCGGGGTCGCGTGATTATTTCCTTACCGTGATTTATTGTCAGAAAGGGCTATTGAAACACCGTCGATTTATCAGAAAAGTGATTATTACAACCTTGTCCCAAAAAAAAATACTGTGGATAAGATATTATAGAATGTAGATTTAATTATAAAGAGGTTACTGACATTAAATTGTTCTAGTGTCCGTCATTACATCAAAATGCATCAAAAATTAGTACCAACACCACATGTTGGAGGACAGGGCGTCAAGGACCCGTAGCTTTCCACTCTCGAACATATTAAGATATCACACAACCAGCTTTGTGAACGCATTATGTAAAGGAGCTGTGTTTGGGGCTTTTTTTAGCGTGCTAAAATAATTTACCAGCCCTACCCAGGGCAGGGCGGGAGGGACTGTCAGACTCGGAATCCTTACTAAAATTTACGCTTTCAATAGCCCTTTACGTTCTGGGGTCATGGTATTCGTTAGCCCGCGACCCAGGTAGGCCCTCTATGAGAGCCCCGTCATTGCCATTGTGCTGACACTCTTTCAGGCGCGCGTGGAACACAAAGCACATGCCCTTGCCCGTGCGCGCGTGTGTTTGGGGCTAACGATAATAGGTTTTGTCACTTTCGTAAGGTATGCCACATTGTCATTCATTTTCTACCAAATAGGTAGTAGTTATTTTCGTTATCACGTCAAAATTGTGTCAAAGTGCTAAAAAAATACATTTAAGACTTTGAATGATAAAAATATTACAAAATATTTATCCACATCAATAAGTATTTCTATCATTTTGTTTTACGTAAATGTTTCGATATCTTATATCAAAATATTTCTACTAGAGTAATACATGTATTTTGAAAGGGAACACTTTAGAAATGTCGAAGTTGACGAAATGAAATACATAAAACTTTGGATTGCGTAATTTTGCTACTGGAATTCATGGTGGCCAATCTTTTACGACTATCAAACGAATACTTTCGCTTGACCATACTTAAGTCGAAACGGTAAGCCGCCGTAGAAGGGAAATTTAGGAGGTTTTCTTTTTTAGCTCCACGTTATTAGACGCAGGGAAGAAGCCGTACCGTGCCCTTTCTCTTTACTTATTTTCATTAAGGATAAACAAATGGGGTGACGGAATGGCCGTTATTCTTTGGAATTTCTAAATTATACGGATTTTCATTAAAAAAAGGTTTCTGTGTAGTGAATACCTTATGTGCATATTTTTAAACTGAATCTTTGTTTTTCATTAATTAGTTAGATAAATAATCTATCTAAATATCTATAATTTAAAAATGGATCGCAAAAATGTGTCGTCTACTTCTTTTTTGTTGCTAGGCGATTCTCACACTGCCCCGCATCATGCTGCATATTGCGTGTCGACGCACCTAAGCGCGTTCCTGCGGGAGTGCAGATCTGCATCATCGTGCGGGTTTTTTGCGCACTCACGCGCGTAGGTGCGTTTTGTAGATTCACGCACGGCGGCTTCATTTAATTATTCGCCGTTCTCAGTGGTGGTCGTGCAGTACTGAGCATTCAAAATCACGCGCGGCACTGCGGGATTCGGTGTGCCATACCTTGCGTCTCGCCCCGCACCTACGCGCGGGGGTGCATGTTTCTCCGCGTGTATGCGCGTGATCCGCATGAACGCACGTGGATGCATTTTCTGTTTGTTAGACTGTGCGTGTTTTCCATACAAACGGAGATGCTTACAAGCAACGAAAGAACACGCATCCACGCGCTACGCTGCATCATGCGGGGCAGTGTGAGATTCGCCAACTGTAAGCGCCAGGTTTTAGTGGACGAAAATCATCATGTCCACCCGTGCGAAACCGGGCCGGCCCGCCAATTAATAATAAATTATAAAGATGGCATAACCAGCATTTGAAAAACTGTTTCATAAAAAAATTGAAAAAAAAAACAGCTTAAGTTCTGACAGTTCAGTAGTGAAAAGGTAAAGTAAAATGTAACTTTAACAATAGCTCGTAACACCAAGGCGTCGCGTGGCACCGATATATTTTAGTAAAAAAAACTTTTAATATTATAAGGAGGAAAATGTGGTTACACGGATGCACAAATTGCCTATTTGGCGCTGACAAAAATGTTGAGTGAGAGGCTCACTTGAGGATTAATGAAGGTGATAAGAAAAATTATGAAAGGACAGCTGGGGAAGAAAATATTTTCCTTATGGAGAAGCAAGAAGGTTTTTTCTTTATTTTTCTCGTAGATGTTCATCTTTTAGTGAACAGAAACACTACACTCGTAGCCAAGTACTGGTTTGAATTTGTTTCGACAAAACTAATCAACACATTACTTAGAACCTTTTAACCATTCAAATTATAATATTTTATGTCACATGGGCCTTAATGGGCACTTATAAAACGTAAAAAAAAATGAAAAAAGATCATCAAATGAGTGGAGGGCTCCACACGCCCTGGGTGGATTAAAAGGGCCTATCAGACTCTGTCTAAAATGTACCGAGTGCCATCAATAAAAAGTAAAGCCATTTCAGGGTTACCCGTTTTGATAGTTCCGTCACCCCGGCAGGTGAATGAATCGAGTTTTTTTTTCCATTTTCGATTTTGTTTCCATTTGTCACAAAGTCAGTAGGGACAAAGTGGTGACAGAAGACAGAGTCAGTAGGGACAAAATGGGAATAGACGCTTACAACCCATGAACGTTAAAAATACTAAATTACCAACAGGCTAGTATTTATTTTGGCACATAAACGCGCAAGGCGTTTCGCCTATAACATATCTTGGACGTACAACCATATTACGGTCGGAAAAGCCGTAAAACAACCTCGAACTTTGCTGGTATACCGCTATTTATGTGCAAAGTTCCCGGCTGCGCTCGCAATTAGCTACCAGATAGAACTCTCCTAATGTCACCGTGACACGCCACTAACTTTCACAAATAAAACCATAAAAAAATGTAATGATAAAATTGTTGGGACGTAACGTTCAATTGTTTTAAAATTACGTTTTTGTTTGTAATGCAACGTAATGAATAACTTTTGGGATTATTATTTGGACACCATCAATTAGTTCAGCTATTAAGTTGAATTTTTAATTGTGTCTACATGCTGTAGATTACTTTATTGTCTCGCAAAAGCGGCAGTGGATCATACAGACACTGCCAACCACGCTTTCATACACATACATATGTAATAAGTCGTAGACTGTTATAAAACCTAGGTCTAGAAAAGATTTTGCTAGAAAAATCCCTACTTTATGAAAGCAACGATTTACCTACTCTCGCATTCCGGCTCTTATAACCTACTTGCCAACTCATTTTACAGTCCAATTCCTACGAAGTTCCTATTTCAAAGAACCTCGCCACTCCAAGGATTTATATCTGTAAACGGCCATTCTCCGGTTGCAAGTTTTTATTTGTCCGCGCTTACTTAATCCGTAACATGATCATATTCAAGCGTGGTTTTTTTTTATATGTTAGATTACGACCGTATCTAGCCGTAAACAAAATATTGAGTTCTGTTCTTAACAAGTAAGCCTAAATTAATTGAATCTCTGTTCGAAAAAGCTCTTTTTTCTAATTACCGAAGCGTGTCCGCACTCCAACTTGATGACAAAACTTGCTTGTAATTTCTCAAACCTGCAGATTTACTTTGATCCATTCAACGTTTTAAACAATACTAAGCAACGTGTATCACCTACTAAAATATGGACTCAATAGAACCAGCCTATAAATAATAATAATTAAATAACCGCGTGTCCGATAGAAAGTTATAATTGCCGTAACATTATCTGTTCTCGGGTGCACATGCCTAACTATCGGTATTTGGCACATCAGTACCGCACGCGTGGAATGTTCTTAGGCTGTGCTACAGCCCATTAGCAGTCATACGTTTCAAACGTTACTGTAGCGCCAAAGAAGCACTTGAGTATATAATTTCCGTAGCCCTTGGTTCAAAACTTTTCTAATTACCGTTATACTCATTTAAATACTTGATTTTTGAAGTTAGACCCTAATTGATAATGTAAATGAAACAGTACTTTGGCTTACATAATATGTTATGATAAGCCAGTATTTGCAGACTATGTTGGTTTTCGAAATTTTGAAGAAAGTCTATCGTTTTCTAATTACCATATACTAATTACCATGTGTTAATAATTACCGTTGTATGAAAAACTTATACAGAAAAAATCAGACTAGAGAGTAATAAAAGACAAAAGGAAAAGGGAAACCTGGAAAGAATCGAGGAAGAAGTAGTCATAGGTCTATAGACGTGCTTGATAACAGCATATCAGATCCTCTTGAAACTCTGTCAAGACTATATCAACTCATCCTATTGCAGTCCACTGCTGGACATAGGCCTCTCCCAGGGAGCGCCCCAGAGCACGATCTCCTGCTTTTTTATCCAGCCACTGTCAGCCACCTTTTTCAGGTCATCGGTCCATTTTGCTGGGGGGCGTCCCACCCTACACTTACCTACACGCGGTCTCCATTCAAGAACCATCCTACTCCAACTTTCGTCGGTTCTGAGGCAGCCCACTGCCACTTCAGCTTGCTACAGATTTGGAAAATACCTATAACTTTGGTCTTGTGCCGTACCTCATTCCGGATGTTATCCCTTAGTGAGACCCCAAGCATAGACCTTTCCATAGCACGCTGAGTGACATGAAGTTGGTCTAGACACAGCGCGAGCGGCCGGTTATACTGCTCTGTGTGCTGTATAACCTGCCGCACTGTATGTATGTGGTCTAAGGTGCCTTTGCGAAACCCAGCCTGCTCCGTTGGCTGGAAAACGTCAAATCTAGCGGAAAGCCGATCTGTGACGACCCTCGAAAACAACTTGAAGACGTGACACAGGAACGGGATTGGTCTATATAGTTTTTGAGGAGATTTTTGTCTCCTTTCTTGAAAAAAAATGTAATCCCAGAAAAGAAATGGTAATCCCACTGGCTATGACGAAGTTGAACAGCCTCTTAAGCTCGCCGAGCATAGGTTGGCCCGTAGTTTTTAAGAGTTCGGAGGTGATGCCAACACTTACATACTTACCTTAATAACAGCAACTCCGCGTCCAACTAGTGCTCTCTCATCTTCTTCTACTAGTACTTTGTCATTATTAAGCAGTATTGACCAAATGAAAGAAAATAAAGATACAAGTATGGAGATACAAAATATTTTCTAATTACCGTAGCATCAAATATTCAACTTGTCTAATTACCATACCCAACTTTTTTTTAAATCTCATTATCTAGAAAACCATCAGTAATAGTAGAATGCCAAAATAACTATTGAATTCCTAACTTTAATGTGTTTCATATTCTAATGTGTTTAACGTCATATCAGTGAAATTAAAAAACGGCACGGTAATTAGGCAAATAACACCTATTTGGAGAATGGCCGTAAAATATAAAGTTCCGATAAAAGCTTGGACCTAGATATTTGTCTCAAGAAAGTTTGCCGACCATTGTCGGATCTGATCCGAAGATTTGACGACGATCTCTTATCCCGACAACTGACCTTTTTTCCGGAAAGACGTCTTGGGAGAAATTCTAGAATTATAGCGGTTAGATACTTGTGTGGAATGATGTGTGTGTCTGTGTGAGTTGGTTCTCGTATGAAATGGGTCACTATATTTTATGTAGTTTTCGTATTGATCTCATTTTGCGCAGATCTTTATGTTTTAGTATGTTTTTATGTTGGACGGGTACTGAAAGTTTTCGATAAGCCAGTGCTTTGAAATTGATACCCCTTCTATTTAGTTTTGAAACTACCTTCAAAGACTTGGTGTCTCCCAATATAAGTATATTGTTATAAAACATAAGGAATAGTTTAAAGCCACATTTATCGATCACTTTTAAATGTGACTTCAATAGTGGGAATATAGAAGTCACTGCCGTGCATAAAACATCCTTCTCTACGATAAAAAAAACCGGCCAAGTGCGTGTCGGGCCACGCACAGTGTAGGGTTCCGTAGTTGCCCATCAAAATACTTATACGAACTAACTAAACTGATTCGCTGAATTTAATTTTAAAAACAAGAATTTTCAAAATCGGCCCAGGAGTCTTTGAGAAATCAGGGAAAATACATAAGAAAAAAGATTACGACGAATTTAGAACCTCCTCCTTTTTTTCAAGTTAGTTAAAAATAGTTGACGATAAAAACCTACCTATCCCCAAAAAACATACCGTAAAAACATACCTATTAAAGCTGTAAAAATAAAGTTGACAAACTTACATTTGCAGTTGTCTCCGATACATTTTGTTTAAGAAAATATGATATCAAGTGCATTTTATAAGTTGGTCGACTATTACTCGTAAAGTTGTAAAGCCTACTTAGTCATGATAATTTTCTTTTAAACTTCGTTATATATACTACTATTGTGAATTTTTTCACACCCCCAAACATAACCGTTTAGCTGGTAGAGGGGGGGGACACTCGAATTGAGCAAAATTTAGCACTTTAAAGATTAATATTTCACAAACGAATTTTTTTATCAAAAAATTGTTAATGGAAACTATCATTATTTTTTAAAGGCCTATTTAATGATACCCCACACTAAGGGGTACGCGAGAAAAAAAAAATCCTCACTTTACGTGTAAGTACTGGAGGTACCCTAAAAAAAATATTTTACGAGGTTTTATTTTACCACTTTTTCGGCACAACAAATCCGTATATTTACACCAAATTACAGCTCTCTAGTACTGTGCGTCTCTGAGCTAAACTGCGGACAGACGGACGGACGGACGGACGGACGGACGGACATGGCGAAACTATAAGGGTTCCTTGTTGACTACGGAACCCTAAAAAGGTTTCTGTGTAGTAAATACCTTATGTGCATATTTTTAAACTGAATCATTGTTTTTCATTAATTAGTTAGATAAATAATCTATCTAAATATCTATAATGTCGTCTACTGATGAGAGCCGCCGTGCGTGAATCTACAAAACGCACCTACGCGCGTGAGTGCGCAAGAAACCCGCACGATGATGCAGATCTGCACTCCCGCAGGAACGCGCTTAGGTGCGTCGACACGCAATATGCAGCATGATGCGGGGCAGTGTGAGAATCGCCTAACTGTAAGCGCCAGGTTTTAGTGGACGAAAATCATCATGTCTACCTGTGCGAAACCGGGCCGGCCCGCCAATTAATAATAAATTATAAAGATGGCATAACCAGCATTTGAAAAACTGTTTCATAAAAAAAAAAAACAGCTTATACAACGTTCTGACCGTTCAGTAGTGAAAAGGTAAAGTAAAATGCAACTTTAACAATAGCTCGTAACACCAAGGCGTCGCGTGGCACCGATGTATTTTAGTAAAAAAAAAAACTTTTAATATTATAAGGAGGAAAATGTGGTTACCCGGATGCACAAATTGCCTATTTGGCGCTGACAAAAATGTTGAGTGAGAGGCTCACTTGAGGATTAATGAAGGTGATAAGAAAAATTATGAAAGGACAGCTGGGGAAGAAAATATTTTCCTTATGGAGAAGCAAGAACGTTTTTTCTTCATTTTTCTCGTAGATGTTCATCTTTTAGTGAACAGAAACACTACACTCGTAGCCAAGTACTGGATTTAATTTGTTTCAACAAAACTACTATCAACACGTTACTTAGAACTTTTTAACCATTTAAATTAAAATATTTGAAGTCACATGGGCCTCAATGGGCACTTATAAAACGTAGAAAAAAAATGAAAAAAGATCATCAAATGAGTGGAGGGCTCCACACGCCCTGGGTGGATTAAAAAGGCCTATCAGACTCTGTCTAAAATGTACCGAGTGCCATCAATAAAAAGTAAAGCCATTTCAGGGTTACCCGTTTTGATAGTTCCGCCACCCCGGCAGGTGAATGAGACGAGATTTTTTTTTCGATTTTGTTTCCATTTGTCACAAAGTCAGTAGGGACAAAGTGGTGACAAAGTCAGTAGGGACAAAGTGGTGACAAAGTCAGTAGGGACAAAATGGGAATAGACGCTTACAACCCTTGAACGTTAAAAATACTAAATTACCAACAGGCTAGTATTCATTTTGGCACATAAACGCGCAAGGCGTTTCTCCTATAACATATCTTGGACGTACGACCATATTACGGTCGAAAAAAGCCGTAAAACAACCTCGAACTTTGCTGGTATACCGCTATTTATGTGCAAAGTTCCCGGCTGCGCTCGCAATTAGCCACCAGATAGAACTCTCCTAATGTCACTGTGACACGCCACTAACTTTCACAAATAAAACCATAAAAAAATGTAATGACAAAGTTGTTGGGACGTAACGTTCAGTTGTTTTAAAATTTGTTTTTTTTTTGTAATGCAACGTAATGAATAACTTTTGGGATTATTATTTGGACACCATCAATTAGTTCAGCTACTCGTATTAAGTTGAATTTTTAATTGTGTCTCACACTAGCGATGTCTCTGTGGATGCATTATTTTTATGTTTATACGATTTGACGTGGGTTACTTTGTGACTTTAATTTTTTGTTGTTTTTTTACATTTTACCATTTGACATTAATTACTCTGTAATTGTATTCTATTTTTATTATTTTTTTACAATTTGACATGTTTCTAATTTTTTATTTTATTTTTATTTGTGTACTTTTTAACATTGTGAATGCGAGGACGAATGTGGGGAAGTTTTGCTTTTTTTTATATAATAATTTTACTGTCTGACAATTTGAGTACTTTAAGCGGCCTACCCAAATGTCCTTTCTTTGGTATTGTTCGTCGTGTCGTTGAGCTCCTTGTGTTCTGAGTCGAGCTACACGATTACCGACAAATGCTTGCACTGACTGGACAGGTCCACTCAAATCTGTGTTGCTCTTTCCTCAAAAGACCATCTCAGACACCCGCATGGTCCTCGTATGACCCGAACAAAACAATGTCTGGACTTTAAAAGAGACTGTGACCTCTGAGTTTGTTTCGGCTGTTTCTTCTCAGAGTAGTCAGGTACGAAACACCGGCCCCATCTAGCTTTAAAAATATTGATGACGTGTAAAAGTGTTTTTTATAACCAACTTGCAAAATAAATATCATTTATCATTACATTTATCATTTATCATTATCACCCAGACCTGGAACAACTACATGTATATTACTTTATTGTCTCGCAAAAGCGGCAGTTGATCGTACAGACACTGCCAACCACGCTTTCATACACATAAATATGTAATAAGTCGTAGACTGTTATAATACCTAGGTCTAGAAAAGATTTTGCTAGAAAAATCCCTACTTTATGAAAGCAACGATTTACCTACTCTCGCATTCCGGCTCTTATAACCTACTTGCCAACTCATTTTACAGTCCAATTCCTACGAAGTTCCTATTTCAAAGAACCTCGCCACTCCAAGGATTATATCTGTAAAATATAAAGTTCCGATAAAAGCTTGGACCTAGATATTTGTCTCAAGAAAGTTTGCCGACCATTGTCGGATCTGATCCGAAGATTTGACGACGATCTTTTATCCCGACAACTGACCTTTTTTCCGGAAAGACGTCTTGGGAGAAATCCTAGAATTATTATAGCGGTTAGATACTTGTGTGGAATGATGTGTGTCTGTGTGAGTTGGTTCTCGTATGAAATGGGTCACTATATTTTATGTAGTTTTCGTATTGATCTCATTTTGCGCAGATCTTTATGTTTTAGTATGTTTTTATGTTGAACGGGTACTGAAAGTTTTCGATAAGCCAGTGCTTTGAATTTGATATCCCTTGTACTTACTTTTGAAATTACCTAGAAATACTTTTTTTTTTTTTTTTAGCGCGGTAAAATCATCAAATGAGTCCTCCAACCCCGGGCAGGGCGGGAGGGACTGTCAGACTTCTACTGACTAAAATCCACGGTGTCCTTCATAGCCTGTTAAGTTCCGGGGTTACGGTAAGGGAATAATCCTTTGACTGACCTGAATTGACTGGCCTGTTGGTCTAGTGGTTAGTGACCCTGACTGCTATGCCGGAGGTTGTGGGTTCGATTCCCACCCAGGACAAATGTTTGTGTGATGAGCACGATCATTTGTTCTGTGTCTGGGTGTAATTTATCTATAATATGTATGTATTTAGAAATATATAAGTATGTTTATCA
This sequence comes from Agrotis segetum, assembly GCA_036375495.1. Lineage (NCBI taxonomy): Eukaryota > Metazoa > Arthropoda > Insecta > Lepidoptera > Noctuidae > Agrotis > Agrotis segetum. Next base: position 3,736,454 of record JAQSVV010000047.1, on the reverse strand, counting down.
GTTGTCTAGTACCCATAACACAAGCTCTGCTTAGCTTGGGACTAGATGGCGTTGTGTGATAGTTGTGGAATATTATTTATTTATTTAATCCCGCGACCCCGGCAGGCTTTGGCCCTCTGAGAGGGGGGCCCCGTCATTATGCTGACGCTCTTTGAGGCGCGCGTGGGACACAACGCGCCGTCGACCCGGGCATGGTCCTTGGTCGGGCAGCGAGTTGCCCTTTACTCGCTGCCCGCATGCCCACCTAGAAATACTTGGCGTTTCTCAATATAATAACGTAATATAATATTCCACAACTATCACTCAACGCCATCTAGTCCCAAGCTAAGCAGAGCTTGTGTTATGGGTACTAGACAACTGATAAACATACTTATATATTTCTAAATACATAATATGTGTACATAATATTATAGATAAATTACACCCAGACACAGAACAAATGATCGTGTTCATCACACAAACATTTGTCCTGGGTGGGAATCGAACCCACGACCTCCGGCATAGCAGTCAGGGTCACCAACCACTAGACCAACAGGCAAATATAAGTGTATTAGGATAAAAACATAAGGAAATAGTTTAAAGCCACATTTATCGATCACTTTTAAATGCGATTTGAATAGTGGGAATAAAGAAGCCACTGCTGTGCATAAAACATCCTTCTCTACGATAAAAAAACATCTACAATATCCATTAGTTAAAATTAGCCTAATATCTAAGGCACTCCATCAATTTAGAAAATATTTTCCATTTAAGTAACCATGAACTATAATGAACAAGATTATCAAGTAAACTTTTATTTCTCATTTTATATTTCAAATTAAAATGAATTCATTCAACTGATTGAATTTTCTTTTAGCATGTTGCAGATCAAAAGAATACTCGACTCGAGAATATGTTCATCAATTATATTGTGACAGATGGACGAATCTCTTGTTAAATATTTCTGTTTGGTTGATTGGAAAATATCGTTTGTGAGCGACTATTGTATCTCAAATAAATCATTCTCATGTTCAAAGTGAATGTGTTAATACTCGTAATTTGGTACTTTTTATATTGTTTTAATCACTATATTTTTACTAAGTAGTGTATTAATATGTATATTTTCGTGCAATGGGTTACCTTATACATAACGTAACGTCGTTATATATCAAATTCGTTAGTTTTGATCATTGTAGATTTGATAGAAGTTACCCATTACAAACGCTTAAGAAATCCGTTATAATTCAATTTTCTAAATGAGTTCAGTTGCGGCATGGACGGACATATAAAAAACCGTCTGAAATAACCATTATGTGATTAATGGCAATATAAAAATCGAGAACTGTTGCAAAGGGAAAGTTTGAGGGGTTCAGTAACTGGGGAATTAAAGTTGTAGTCAACAACGTCCCACTAGTAAACAAAACTAATCATCGTAGTTTGGCTGATATAATGGATGGATATTATGATGTTGTCAACATCCGTAGTTTGTAATACAGATATCATTTTAATAGACAACTTGTTGCCATCACTTTACCAGTTTATGCACAAATGACGGACAGTAACGTTTCAGTTTAGAGCTAATGTTGCTTTAAATGAGGTGCACTAAGTGAAAATAACGTAATTTTCATACTTATTTAGTTTCTACTAATATTCAAATGGTTTCGAAAATCGTGACCATCACAACACGTGATGAGGACAGATAAAACAAAATAAAACCGTTAAAAACTACGTTTAGAAGTGATTATATGCCACAAAAATACTCAAAAGTCACGCATCAAACAGTAGACATTGATGTATTGCCGCTAAATGTCGAGAAGGCGAGGATACCGCGCAGCTATAAAAGTGTCAAAGTATTCTTACGAATTAAAATCCACTCGAACGCAGCCGGCCCAGAAATACGAGCGTAATGAAACGTGGACTGGAATTGAAGGCCATAAATCAGGCCCCGGCATGGCCCCACATAACGAGGTGTCGCACAGCCTTGATTAGGACTGGGACCTGAAATGCGGATATTTGCAGATTCGGATATGATAACGAAATTAAAGATTTTTCGATAAAGCCTAAATGAAAGTGGCGAAATGTGGGTGTGCTTATTTAAACCTCTGCTTCCTTCCTTCTCTTCGGGTACTAAATGCTTGGTGTTTAGTTACAGACAGACAGATACAGAGACAGAACAACAAAAATCAAAGATAGAGACTGTCTATTCTAAAAGAAAGAAAACTGCATACGTTCGCAGTAAAATTAAATTCTAATCTTTTCGTTAGAGTTTAATGATACCAAATGGCCTATTGACCTCGAAAAAGAAGGCTGGATGAGCTGGACAAAACTAACGACCAGCCAAATCAACGACTTTGAACCTGGATCATTTTTTTTGCCGCTAGCATCATCAAATCCGTCCTTCCTACCCAGGGTGAGACAGGAGGGACTGTTAGACTTGTACTGACATCATCAACGGTAGTCCTTCCATAGCCCTTTACGTTCCAGCGTCACAGTTACCTGAAAAGACAGTCCCGCGGCCTCGGTGCATGGCTGTCGATCTAAGAAGCTGATGATACCGGTTAGCAGCATCAGAAGACAGCCTAATTTAATTTATGCAGAACAGTGTATTGTCTCATCGTAACTAAAGGTGACGCCAGGTCATTCGATGAATTATAGTATCATGACATGCGTTACATTTGCAACCAGTCATTAATCTTCACGTGTTGATGATCATATGAACGTGTTCTGATTAAATGGCACCACTGATTGCTCTAATTACCTCTGTTAAGCATATTAATGCGGTGTCAGATTGCTTGTTACTATTTGTGAGAATTACTTATGCAAGTTTGTCTTAATTGTCTGACCCGGTAACGAGCGATCCAAGTAAAATACCGGGTCCGAGGTCTTTTAACTATCAATAAATGTGTATTATTTTACATAACGGGTTAACTTACTTTTGAATCCGGAGTACTCAGAAGAGATTTCTATTAAGTAAAACTAATTCGACCCTGTCGAGTATGACTCATCATCATGCCAAGCCTTTTCCCAACTATATTGAGGTCGGCTTCCAGTCAAACCAGATGCAGCTGAATATCAGTTGCTGTCGAGTATGACTGCGGTGGCCTAATTATTAGGGCGTCTCGTGTAACGAATCTGAGGATCACAAGTCCAGATTGCAATCGAATTGTCCTAAAAAAATAACTGGTACATGAACCCTCAAGCTCAGACATACAGATAGATTAAAAAGTACCATGGCTAAGTAGTACACGAGGCCCTGGAGGGAGAGTACTCAGATCGAGATATCAACGATATACACGATCACTGAAATCAGTGAAACAATTGATCAGTAAGGTGATAAACACAAAAAACCTGCTAATTTCGCATTCGTCAAAAAATCCAAAACTTTTTACAGCATAACCTGTAACCTTCATAGATCATAATATTTTTATTTATTATCTCATAAATAACAAAGCATTATAAATAAATAAACTAGAAAAACTTATATGAATTCAATAAAACCATGTAACATTTTATAATGAGTTTCGACTCGATACATTAGCTCCACTCGCAGTAGAGTATATCCGATAGTTCCGCAACTCGCGGATATGCGACGGTAGCATCCTTATCAATGATTAGTGGTTGTTTAATCTCTGTAAGGCTACGTATGGCTCACAGTAATGACTGTAGGGATCAGTAAAGCCTAAAGGTATCGATTGATCAGTGCCGGATCTAGGGTGGGGCAGGCGGGCACGTGCTTTGGGCGCCAGCTTCTGGGGGCACCGAAATCATAAATATGATTACTGTGACGTATATGAGGTGTAAAAAATTCGAGCTCGCTTCGCTCGTTGTTGCATTTTTCTTAGCCCTTTAGGAGTTAAATGTGTGTGTGTTAACTCCTGCCTTTTTCACAAATGACATAGGTGTTTAATAACCAGCTCCACACATTTAACTCCTGCCTTTTTCACAAAAAAAAAACAATTATTAGTCAAATTTTTTGAGGTTTTTTACAATTAGTCTTATTGGTTAGTGGGTGTCAGTATCAAGTTTTGCCCCAATCCGAAAAAATCGTAGATCCGGGGTTGCGGTTGACTTCCGTGCAGGGAGGGCCGCCAGTTAAGACCTTGTTTATAGTGATGGATGGCACTTTCCCTTAATACCTACGTTCGTTGGGCAGATTGCCAAAAGATAGTGTAGAATTTGAACTTTGCCGTGGGTGAGTTTGTAAAGGTCAGGCAATTTTGTGATTTGCCAAATTTAACGTTTGTGGTTACGAGTGAGACTTGAATCACGATCATGGCTTTCATTAACTTCGGATAAAGAGAATCTTATGAATAGGTATCTACGCTATGTTTCATAAAATCCTGGCTGTTTTTTCATAATAAAATGTAATCGTGTCTGAAAATTCGTAATCAACTACGAGAGATTTAACATGGATTAATTAAAACCTTTTATAGCCTACCGCTTCCCGACCCATGGTAATCAAATTATCTTACTTTTCCTTGGGAAGAAAATAAAACTGTAAAATCCGATCCACTCAGGCCTCACCGCAGATCGACGCTAGTATCCAACAAAAATAGATTTACGATCGACGGTCAACTATTAAGTCATACTGAACAGCATTACACGGTCAGTTTTTATAACGTTTTCACAAGCAATTAAATAAAACGCACACTTTCGTTTTTATGACGCTGAACTCACCAATCCGGGATCCGGAATGAGCAAAATACAGGTCAACTGTGACCCCGTCGTCATGTGTAATGGGTTCCGTTAAAATATTTATAGCTGTATTTTTGCAACTCTCTGTTTTTCCACGCTGGGAGTGGACGCCAGATTTAATCGTTTAATACCAAACACACTGTGACGCTAAGCCAACAGGGTACGTGGATATTGACAATCTTTTTGTATTTGGTGACAGATTTTCATTAGCTGAAATAACATACAATATTTTATTTCTTACTAGAGTGTCTAATAGGTCAAGGTTTCCCAAATAAATAACTAGATATAAGATTATGGAACAATAAGCCATCATCCACAAATAACTTGAGTGTGTTTATAAAGTTGCATGGCGTCTTCGTGTCTAAAGTTTTAACGATGAATGTTAAAATCTGGCACGATACGGAATAATAAATAAAATACGGATTCATAAAACGACATACAAACACGAACGTGTGTTTTGGTTAAAATCGAATAAAATTCGTGTCATAGAAAATATTGTTTGTCAAAACATTTTAATTTTTAATAAACGAAGGTCGGATTATAATAATTTTAGTACTACTCTGAGAAAAAAAGAGGAACCTTGAATGATTTAATTCGGTTTTTAGTCCAAGTCTCAAGTTTTCGATAGCTCGTCTGCACGTTTTCTATAAAGTTAAATACCACACCGTTCTTGGTTCAACAGCCGTTAAGAAAATAAGAAAGACACATTTATAGTCATTCCGTTGGGGAGAAGCGGTTTTTGTGTCACTATCAAAATAGACGCATTTCTACGCGTGCTCATGAAATCGTCTACATGTACGCACGACTAGCTGTTACTAGCGGCTTCGCCTGTTACAACTTCAAAATTTTACGAGGAGAACATAAAATCGGGATAAATGTATCTACGAATATATCCTATTTGTTAATCCAGGTTATGAACTATCTATGTACCAAACATCCAAATCGGTTCAGTAGTTTTTGCGTAAAAGAGTAACAAACATCCATCTTGACTGGCCTGTTGGTCTAGTGGTTAATGTATACCCGACTGCTATGCCGGAAATCGTGGGTTCGATTCCCACCAAGGACAAATGTTTGTATGATGAGCACGATCATTTGTTCTGTGTCTGGGTGTAATTTATCTATAATATGTATGTATTTAGAAATATATAAGTATGTACATCAGTCCCAAGCTTGGGACTAGATGGCATTGTTTAATAGCCGTGGAATATTATGTATTATATTATAATTATCTACCCTAACAAACTTTTGTATTTATGGTATTAGTAAGGTATTTATTTATAAGAAACTAGAATTTTAAAATAAATGTTTTTTTTTATTTCTAATATTAAACCTAAACAAACTTGATAATTGTGGATTGAATTCTAGTTATAAATAATATCTACGAGTTTATATGGATTTACTATTAGTGATGAGATAGTGATAGACTGACAAAGTGACGAAAGAATTGAAGTGGGTTAAGACCATGAACTATAAAATTAAAGCGAAGACGTAGCTATTGAAAATGTTGGTATTAAGAAGTCAAAGTAGTTCCTTTAGTTTTAAATATTGTTTATATCATCATCATCATCAGCCTATAATGTTCCCACTGCTGGGACACAGGCCCAGGGCCGCGCCGCCCGTATGTGCGAAGTGTGCGGCGCACACAGGCGCCAGGGTAATAGAGGCGCCGGATGACTAGTGACAACTGTTTAAATTATATATGTATTTATAAACGTAACCCGATGCGACCCAACGGGGATTCCCCACAATTACAAACATTTCATCGAAATCGGGTTTATTCTAGTGGAGTCGCGGGTTCGGCGCGTACTGGCAGGAAACTCATAAATTGATCAGTAAAACTAATGAAAATATTTCGGCAAAAAAATTGAATTTATGAAAGAAATTCGAAAGACGACACGTAAAAGGCGCTTCATAGGTGTTGCACACAGGCGCTTCATAGGCTTTGCACATAGGCGCTTCATAGGCTTTGCGCACAGGCGCTGTAAGGGGTTGGCGCGGCCCTGCACAGGCCTCCTCTCTGTGAGAGAGAGTGGGCCATAATGTGCCACGCGGGCCCAGTGCGGGTTGGTAATGTCACATGTCTTCGAATGTTTGGTTCAAGGACACGCCGGTTTCCTCACGATGTTTTCTTTCACTGTTTTGAGAGCAGTGCAGTGGTAATGAAACAAATTACACAAAGTAATGCGCCTGGCGGGGTTCGAACCCATGACCTACAACTCGTAGCTCGAGACCGATACTACTGGCTACTGGGCCACCACTGCTCACAAATTGTTTAAATAGTTAGTAATAAAATAATTAAATTAACAACAAAACTTATTACAAAGATATTAATGAACTAACTGGTTGACCTACCTACTTCGTCAGTTGTTAAACATTTTTGTTATGGTGAAGATACTATGGTAGTGAGTGAGAAATATTTTGCGACCTATTTTCATACCTTACAAAAATAAAAATAAAAAAAACATTAAAATATGTCGAGCCGTTTCGGAGAAGTGCAACCACAAATACCTTGACACCAGATTTTTATACATACTTTTATTAGTTTTTACAGCATGAAAATGTTTCGTACATTGATGATCTCAAAAGAAGACATTCTTTATTTAGTACATAGAGATAAAAAAAACTGCTAGTACGGGAAAAACGGATTAAGGTCTCAGCACACATATGGGATCGGAAAGGGATCGTAACCGTAACGCCTTTCGCCTCGCTGTCAACCAGGCGTCAACCTACCGTATGCACGTAACGAAAGCGTATCAGCATTGTACGTCAACTCGGCTACGGCTAGGCGACACCGCGCTTACGCCTCGCCGCCCCCTGGCTGACCTGGTTGGCACCAGATCAGTTTGAATCCAAACGTTAAGTGTAGCGCACGGTTATGTCTTGGTTTACAATACGTGAGTTGGCTATCATAGCCATAGCACTTGATGAAGAGGAAAAAGAAAATAGCAAGAAAAACTTAAAATTTTAAATAAAACATACGCGCAACACGAATGAAATACTCCTTGGTTGCGAATGGCGGCGTCTTTAGCAGGCAAGTCGCGGGAGGGGAAAGGGGAAAGGGTGGACGAAGAGATGTGAGCTCGGGTACGGAGAGACGTAAGCGCGGGGACGGAGAAACGTAAGCGCGGGGACGATGAGCCGTAAGCGCGGGAATTCAAGTTCGGAGCCTGTTCCGAGGCGAGGCGATTACGTTATTATTCCGATTAGTGTGCGTTGCAGTAGGGAGTTTAATACAAACCATTCTGAACGGCTCGAGGCGATACGGTGACGATCCCTTTCCGATCCCATATGTGTGCTGAGACCCTTAATCCCATTTTCTCTTAGTCCGTTCGGTCAGCATCTATACATATAATAAAATAGTAGGAAGGTCAAAACTGTACATTGAATATTTTTTTTAAAGAATACTTGGGGTGTGATCTATAATCGATACTGAAGCCAAAAATATGGTTTTTAGAATTTTTGTCTGTATGTCTGTTTGTCTGTTTATCTGTTTGTCTGTATGTATGTCCGGGATAAACTCAAAAAGTACTCGACGGATTTGAATGATTTTTTTTTTGTTGTATAGGTATTAAGTCTGGCCAACACATAGGCTATAATTTATCTTGGAAACTTGAACACCTGGTGCAGAACCGCAACGGACCAGCTAAACTGTAAGAGATACAAAAATGGTTCGATAGCAAAAATTGTTCCACGTCTTGAGCATTTTCTGCTAAGAGAATAAATTTGAAGATCTGGAACACCTGATGTGGAACTCCAAGAGCCCAGCTACACTATAACATATACAGGAATAACGTCTCAGCAAACTTGTTCACCCAGATGTGCACTTTCTGTTGACATACAAAAATTGAAGACCTGGAACACCTGATGTGGCACCAATTTGACACCAAGAGCCCAGCTACACTATAAAATATACAGGAATGACGTCTTTGCAAAGTTGTTTAGCTTGACGAGCACTCTCTGGTGACTTCTAAAATTTGAAGATCTGGAACACCTGATGTGGAACTCCAAGAGCCCACCTACACTATAACATATAAAGGAATGACGTCTTAGCAAAGTTGTTCAGCCTGATGAGCAGTCTCTGTTGACGTATAAAAATTGAAGATATTGAACACCTGATGTGGAACACCAAAAGCCCAGCTACACTATAACATATACCGGAATGACGTCTTAGCAAGAGTTGTTCAATCTGATGAGCATTATTACGATTGATGTATAAAAACTGAAGATCTGGAACACCTGATGTAGAACTCCAAGTGCCCGGCTACACTATAACATATTTATATAGGAATGATGATGTCTTAGCATGAGTTGTTCAGCCTAATGACCACTCTCTGTTTACGTATGAAAATTGAAGATCTGGAACACCTGATGTGAAACTCCAAGAGCCTAGCTACACTATAACATTATAGGAATCACGTCTTAGCAAGAGCTGTTTAGTCTGATGAGCATTTCCTGTTGACTTACGAAAATGAAAGATCTGGAACGTCTGGATCCGTCACGCGCGTCCCGTTGTTTTCCCGTCCCCAGGCTCTAAGAATTTCACATCAGACGTTTTAGATCTTCGATTTTGTCGACCCCGTTGTCGCTGGCATAAGCAACAGGATCCGCGTACGAAGTCGCGGGCAGAAGCTAGTATTGAATAAAGGTAACACATATTTGCTACCACACATTTCCCCGTATCGATAAACGGATTTTTACTGCTATGATTTACAACCTCTGCAGGTGGCTGTAAGCTGCGGCCGTCAGCTTGTTTGCCTTTTTGCTTCAAAATTATGAAATTCAGGAAAGCATTTTGGGCTTATTCGCTACTAGCTTCTGCCCGCGACTTCGTACGCGGATCCTGTTGCTTATGCCAGCGACAACGGGGTCGACAAAATCGAAGATCTAAAACGTCTGATGTGAAATTCTTAGAGCCTGGGGACGGGAAAACAACGGGACGCGCGTGACGGATCCAGACGTTCCAGATCTTTCATTTTCGTAAGTCAACAGGAAATGCTCATCAGACTAAACAGCTCTTGCTAAGACGTGATTCCTATAATGTTATAGTGTAGCTAGGCTCTTGGAGTTTCACATCAGGTGTTCCAGATCTTCAATTTTCATACGTAAACAGAGAGTGGTCATTAGGCTGAACAACTCATGCTAAGACATCATCATTCCTATATAAATATGTTATAGTGTAGCCGGGCACTTGGAGTTCTACATCAGGTGTTCCAGATCTTCAGTTTTTATACATCAATCGTAATAATGCTCATCAGATTGAACAACTCTTGCTAAGACGTCATTCCGGTATATGTTATAGTGTAGCTGGGCTTTTGGTGTTCCACATCAGGTGTTCAATATCTTCAATTTTTATACGTCAACAGAGACTGCTCATCAGGCTGAACAACTTTGCTAAGACGTCATTCCTTTATATGTTATAGTGTAGGTGGGCTCTTGGAGTTCCACATCAGGTGTTCCAGATCTTCAAATTTTAGAAGTCACCAGAGAGTGCTCGTCAAGCTAAACAACTTTGCAAAGACGTCATTCCTGTATATTTTATAGTGTAGCTGGGCTCTTGGTGTCAAATTGGTGCCACATCAGGTGTTCCAGGTCTTCAATTTTTGTATGTCAACAGAAAGTGCACATCTGGGTGAACAAGTTTGCTGAGACGTTATTCCTGTATATGTTATAGTGTAGCTGGGCTCTTGGAGTTCCACATCAGGTGTTCTAGATCTTCAAATTTATTCTCTTAGCAGAAAATGCTCAAGACGTGGAACAATTTTTGCTATCGAACCATTTTGTATCTCTTACAGTTTAGCTGGTCCGTTGCGGTTCTGCACCAGGTGTTCAAGTTTCCAAGATAAATTATAGCCTATGTGTTGGCCAGACTTAATACCTATACAACAAAAAAAAAATCATTCAAATCCGTCGAGTACTTTTTGAGTTTATCCCGGACATACATACAGACAAACAGATAAACAGACAAACAGACATACAGACAAAAATTCTAAAAACCATATTTTTGGCTTCAGTATCGATTATAGATCACACCCCAAGTATTCTTTAAAAAAAATATTCAATGTACAGTTTTGACCTTCCTACTATTTTATTATATGTATAGATGACGTAAACGTTGATGAGAAATTCCGAAAATATGACTATGAAAGAACGTAAGTTCAATATGTTGCCATTTTTAGGGTTCCGTAGTCAACAAGGAACCCATATAGTTTCGCCATGTCCGTCCGTCCGTCCGTCCGTCCGTCCGTCCGTCCGTCCGTCCGTCCGTCCGTCTGTCCGCAGTTTAGCTCAGAGACGCACAGTACTAGAGAGCTGTAATTTGGTGTAAATACTCGTATACAGATTAGCCGAAAAAGTGGTATAATAAAATCTCGTAAAATATTTTTTTTAGGGTAAAGAAAGAAAGAAAGAAAAAACATTTATTTGGCGCCACGATAGACACACATTTAAAATAAATAACAAAAAACATAAAAAAAGAAAACTTACATCTACAACAAGGAAGAAAAAAAAAATACTTAAATAAAAGAAAACTATTTTTGTGTGTCTCACGGCTGCGCCAAAAAGGCCCAGTTCAGCAATATGTCGAGCAACTAGTGCCCGACGCTGGTTTTCAACTGAACCTGTACCTCCTGTACTTACACGTAAAGTGAGGATTTTTTTTTTCTCGCGTACCCCTTAGTGTGGGGTATCATTAAATAGGCCTTTAAAAAATAATGATAGTCTCCATCAACAGTTTTTTGATAAAAAAATTCGTTTGTGAAATATTAAGCTTTATAGTGCTAAATTTTGCTCGATTCGAATGTCCCCCCCTCTACCAGCTAAACGGTTATGTTTGGGGGTGTGAAAAAATTCACAATAGTAGTATATATAACGAAGTTTAAAAGAAAATTATCATGACTAAGTAGGCTTTACAACTTTAAGAGTAATAGTCGACCAACTTATAAAATGTACTTGGATAATATGTTTTCTTAAACAAAATGTATCGGAGACAACTGCAAATGTAAGTTTGTCAACTTTATTTTTACAGCTTTAATAGGTATGTTTTTTGGGAATAGGTAGGTTTTTATCGTCAACAATTTTTAACTAACTTCAAAAAAAGGAGGAGGTTCTAAATTCGTGGTAATTTTTTTTCTTATGTATTTTCCCTGATTTCTCAAAGACTCCTGGACCGATATTAAAAATTCTTAAAATTAAATTCAGCGAATCAGTTTAGTTAGTTCGCATAAGTATTTTGATGGGCAACTACGGAACCCTACACTGTGCGTGGCCCGACACGCACTTGGTCGGTTTTTTGAGGTTTAGAATAGATTTTTGGAGGTGCTCGTGGCTAAATACCAGGCGCCTCTTCAACTTTAAGCCGTGCTTGCCGAGGTTACTCTGTTGTTGGGTGACCGTCTATCATAACTAGCCTTTGGCCCCAACAATTGGTTGAACGTCTTTCATAGCCAGCCGAACGCCTCAACTGTCTTTTGTAGAACTTTAAAAGTCTTTACTGATAGTCAGAGGCTCAAAAGTCAGACAACCAGTCTTACGAAGGGACATTGTGTTACCCAGTTACTGGGTTGTCGAGGTCAAAAAGGGAACTGCTCCTGCATGTAATACTGATAGTCAGTTAAATCTGGTTCGACTGGACGATGATTCCAACTTAGTTGGGAAAAGGTAAGATAAGTGATGACAATATTTATTTATTTAACTGTTTATGTACACACAAGTAAAGTAATAGAAAATACATGTATGATACGGATGTACAAAGGTACTGCTTATTTCTATAGAAATTTCTGCCAGCAGACCCTCTAAAGGAGAAATGAAAAAGAAAATACTATTACTATAGGTTTGTGTATTTTCCCATGAGAATAGTTTCAGGAAAGTTATGCTTAAAAGTACACAAAGCCTATTAATTTCGTTACGAAATTAAAACTAGCGGGTACTTAATTATGCAATTCGGGAACAAACAGTGGAAACATTAACAAAAATTCTGAAATTCGTACAAGCCGGAATTGCAATTTTCAGTTATAATGTGCTAGCAGGAAGTGTGGCTTGACTGCCATTGTTCGGACATAATGCAACTGTGTATCTTTTGTTATGTACTTCATATTATGCATGCCGTTTGCAACTCGTATTATGCTTATTACCTAATTTGGGTGCAGTTATATTGTTATTTTCAGTTGCCTTTGTATTTATAACTAGTGTTTGCCCGCGGCTTCGCTTGCGTTAATTTAGAATTTGAGAAACAATACGGATCGTGTAAATGGCGCCATCTGGAATATGAACGTAATTGTTTTCTCGGCAACAGCTCACTTCTGTTATTCGGGATGTAAGATACCTTTTATCCGTGTCTCGACTCCTGATAACGTATATGCTAAATTTTGGGACGATCGATTCAGTAGGTAGTAATGCGTGAAAAGGTAAAAAACAAAAACATACCTACTTGCATTTTTATTATTAGTTTAGATCAATAATGTTATATCTAGGTAGTTTGCATAGGAAACGTCCTTATTTGAGCGCAAAGAACCGTGTTTATTTTAAACATTAGACTATCATTTTTTGGTCGATATAAGTATCGCTGCAAATTGAACGTACGATAGTATTGCTCTTCTCCCTTTAGCATACCGCGTGATACCTAAAAAATAACTAATTATCTGACTCGATGAGTACAACTTGTCGTCGTTTAAAACAGAATCTATGCACTGGTTTGAGTACCAATTCAAAACATAAATAAACACAAATTATAGAAACCCAGATTTTTTTCTAATCTTTAAAATTCCTACACGTCGAAACAATAACAATTTAAAAAAATGTAAAAAGAAAACTGCGAGATTTGATCCAGAGACCCCTTGCACCAAAGTCAAGCGGGTTACCAATCAGACTGGCTAGGACGCTGACAGTGAGTTTCAAATAGCGGTTCTTATACAAATGTCAACAATGACTGAAAATCAACATAATATAAAATTGCTAATCCCCCAAAGGGAATAGCGTAATTATACATATCCTATTAATAGAAGAACAGTTTAAGGAATATTTGTGGAAAAATTGACTAAATAATATCCAGTGGTTTAGCTTCCAACTATCAACAAACACATAAAAACAACAAAATTCAAAATTGCATATTTCCCAGGAAAAATAGCGTAATAATACATAGCCTATTAACAGAAGCATATTAGTAGGAATATTTGAGGAAAATTTGATCGACAACTTTACAGTAGTTTAAGAGATAGATCAAATCAAAAAAACATAAAAAATTTCGAAAAATAAAAAAAGTTGATTTGGCATCAGAATCGATCCCTTATCTCGAAAAAAATACAAAAAGAAAAAAATATTCAATGTACAGGAATGACAGCTCTACGATTTTATTATATGTAAAGATAAAGATGTTACTAGCTACTGCCAGCGACTTCGACCGTTACAACTTGAAAATAATGGGTCAGAGCCCATTCGTACCCTAAGATTCGCACCCTGTGCCCACTCGTACCCTGGAAGTTTTGAGGGGCCCACTCGTACCCTGAAGAATATTTATTTTTATTCATTCTTATAATATAAGTACATGTACATGTGTATACTGCAGCTTAGTAGTCCTGGTACAGTCGCGCAGAAAAGTGTAAAATAAAAAAAAAAAGGTTGCACTCCAGGAGTGCCGGTAGAAGTGAAAACTTTTTTGTTACTATGTTTTATTTTTAATTTGAATGACGTCTTACTCATTTTCGATCAGGGTCACGTGACCCTGACGCGAGTTTTAAATTTTTTACCCATTACAGAAAAAGTGTACAACGCCGCTAAAGAAGTTTTCACTTCAAAAATGTAGTAATTCGGTAGAAATCATGTTTATTTCAAATAAGATTAAGTTTAATAAATGCCTCTAAGCTCTAGGCATTAAGTCAGTCTATTAATCAACTTTTGGTTTCTTGTACATTAGTAAATATTTTGCAAAATATATGATAACTATAATAATCTTTATGCAGTAAAATAAAACTGTGTGACTATTTAAATAAAATTTCAGTAGTAATTGAATTTTAGATAAATTTGCATACACAAACAAATACCAATATAACAAAAATAACAATTTATTGTTAGTCCTTTGTACAGTCAAAGAGATCTACAAAATAATGCAATAAATAACTTTGTATAAAATAAATATAAAAACTATAAAAAGTAAAATCAGTCTTTATCAACTATGTAAAACCAACATTTTTACTAACAACAAATACACATGCAAAATCACAATGTCCTAGAAACTAACAAAATACAACTCTTTTTACACAAATCAGCCTTGATTGACCATCATAAATATATAAATCAACATTAAATGTAAAATATGCAAAAAAAAAATAGAACACAGTCATATCAACAGTAAATAATCACTTCTTATTTTTTTGTTTATATACGAGTACCAATTAAATACACGCAAAATCATAATAACTTAAACTAATTTCTTGCGCGCAGATACTCTGGCTAAGAATTCCACAGCCCGCGCACATCTAGAGAGTACTTACCAATTTTAACGCAATTTTTGGAGCAAAACAGAATTAATGTTAGAACGTTCATTATTTTTAACCGTCTTCCAGAAGGAGGAGGTTCTCAATTCCGACGTTTGTATTTTTTTTTGTTCGGGCATAACTCCGTCGCACAACCGATTTGAAAAATTCTTTTTTTTTTGGATCCTTTTTTCCATATTTCCGTAATGATCCCATTAAAATTTTATCGAAATCAGACTAGCACTTTTTGAAAAATCAAACAAAAACCTAAAAAGTTTTCAACTTTGTCTACTCCGAGGTTTCTGGTCCGATTTCGATGATTCTTTTTTTGTTTGATATACTTAGTATATCTGCCATTTGACCCCATAAAATTTGGGTTGAATAGTGAAACTAAAAATTAAAAAAAAAAAACCAAAGAAAAAAATGTAACCGTCTTCAAAACAACCACAAAAAAGTTCAAAATAACCTACAAAAAACTTTTCTAAACAAAAATTTATTTCGCTAGGCGAACTTCATTTATTAAAAGACCAAAGACACATTGAACAGTCTCGTATTCGCAGTCACTTTCAAGAACCAATATGTCACCGAAGCAGCCATAACATACAAACAAAACACCTTATCTAATTTTGTAACCCGTTTTTTTTAACAAGCCATTCGTAGAGAGATAATTTTACATCGTAAGCCTATCGACAGGTTATAATTATTATTATCACGACGGATTATCATCCATCATAACTCTTTTTAACCGACTTCAAAAAGAACGAGGTTATTTCATTGAGCTATTATGATTTATTAAATTAATTCCGTTAATAAACTGTCCACAAGTGTACTCTGTTAACCGTTTCTTTTGTACAATATAGCTAATTTTATCTCAGGGTACCAATAGGCACCTGAATAGGTGCCGAATCATTAAATTATATTGTATTATATTAGAGTGGACGAATGGGCACCTTAAAAATAATATTTGTTATTAAAATATTAATTGGTACCCTACCAGGAGACCAATGGGCACCTATATAGGGGCCGAATCCACAACTTTAATGCTAGGGTACGAATTTTAGGGTACGAATGGGCTCTGACCCAAAATAATCCCAAGGGAACATATAATTGGGATAAACGACTGTCTTAATCCAGTTAAAAACTAACTGTTTACCAGTTTTCATCCAATTACGTATTTGTGTGAAATAGTAACAAACATCCATTTAACCATCTTCACAAATTGTTATGAAAAAAGAACTAAAATTCCCTATGAAAGTTTTTCCGTATCTCTTACGGTTCACATTTCTCCCTGTTCGCCAAAAATAAAGAATAATCTATATTCTATAAAAAAACAATATTCATATCATAAACACGTGTGTTGGGATAAAATAACGTATAATATACTTAGATTATGGCAATGTTATTTTTATCCTGTTTCCTTGTTACATCAAGAGTATTATCAAACAACAAAATATCTTCCTTTTATACTCAAAGCTATTATTAAAGCCACGTCTGTGACATCTCAGCGTCGTGTTTCATATTTTCAATTCCCAAACAGCGAGCGATCTCAGAACCAATTGCATTATTGTCAATGCTTTTACTGCGGATTGAATAGCGAGAACGTGGAATCTAAGCCTCCTACACTATTCTTTTTATGATAGTACTTTTTTGGGGTCAGTGAGCTCTTGATGACACATTGTAATGTTCTCTTTGTTTTATTTTAATTACTAGTGCTATTTTTGTAAATGATGATATAACGGCGTTTATCTAAATCTATTTTGTAGTGCACCTAGCAAGACAAAAAATGGCCAAATGTGTTGCTGAACTTGCGCAAAACTTGGGAACGTTTGGACAAATTCGGCAATTTTAATTGTAAAGTAATATTGTATTTCTTGCGTGTACATTTAAAGTTAAATAAATAAATAAACAAAGTTGCTTATTAAGTTTGTTTGATCGCGGATAACTTTTCGGAACGACTGTGCCAAGTTGGATAATTATTTTTTTGTTGTTTCATTCATTTTAAACTGTGTGACGGCACAACAAGAATATATGAGTTCTTCCCAATTCTCATGAAAAAAAATAAGTGTTAGGTTATCCATATGTATTTGTATAATCTGAAGTCTGTCTGTTCATGATCCACGTGGATGTAACTACGAAAGAAAATGAGCTCACCTGAACGTCTATACAAATAAATAAAATTGGAGTATCTGTTTGATTTATAAAAATAGCAGCTTTTTACTACATGCATAATATATGATTATGTAGATATACGGTACATGTACCAAAATAACATATTTTAGAATTTTCTCAGTCTGTTTGTTCCGGCAAATCTCTGAAAGGGCTCGACCGATTTCGACGGGACTTTCACAGGCAGGTAGCTGATGTAATAAGGGAGTAACTTAAGCTTTTTATTTTAAAATTCCACAAAGACGAAGTCGCGGGCACAGCTAGCTAGTATTTATAAACTTGTTAATTACACGCTCATCTTCTCTTGTATCCAACCAAAAGAAAATAAATACTAAAACGCGTTCAGTAAACATTTCAAAGCATTTGACATTTGCACTTCATTTGTTTTGGAAGTTTATAAGAACTGTGTTAGTGTTATTGTAATCTAAACAAATGCTAGAGTGAGGTCAGATTTCCCGCAAAACCTAATATAAAAGAGTTATTTAAGTATTCTCTAGAATTGATTGAAAGCATAAAGTAACAATGTGTTTCTTTTTTAGGGTTCCGTAGTCAACAAGGAACCCTTATAGTTTCGCTATGTCCGTCCGTCCGTCCGTCCGTCTGTCCGCAGTTTAGCTCAGAGACGCACAGTACTAGAGAGCTGTAATTTGGTGTAAATATACGGATTTGTTGTGCCGAAAAAGTGTTAAAATAAAATCTCGTAAAATATTTTTTTTTAGGGTACCTCCAGTACTTACACGTAAAGTGAGGATTTTTTTTTTCTCGCGTACCCCTTAGTGTGGGGTATCATTAAATAGGCCTTTAAAAAATAATGATAGTTTCCATTAACAATTTTTTGATAAAAAAATTCGTTTGTGAAATATTAAGCTTTAAAGTGCTAAATTTTGCTCGATTCGAGTGTCCCCCCCCTCTACCAGCTAAACGGTTATGTTTGGGGGTGTGAAAAAATTCACAATAGTAGTATATATAACGAAGTTTAAAAGAAAATTATCATGACTAAGTAGGCTTTACAACTTTACGAGTAATAGTCGACCAACTTATAAAATGTACTTGGATATCTTATTTCCTAAACAAAATGTATTGGAGACAACTGCAAATGTAAGTTTGTCAACTTTATTTTTACAGCTTTAATAGGTATGTTTTTGGGGATAGGTAGGTTTTTATCGTCAACTATTTTTAACTAAATAATTCAAAAAAAGGAGGAGGTTCTAAATTCGTCGTAATCTTTTTTCTTATGTATTTTCCCCGATTTCTCAAAGACTCCTGGACCGATTTTGAAAATTCTTCTTTTTAAAATTAATTTCAGCGAATCAGTTTAGTTACATAGTTCGTATAAGTATTTTGTTTTTCTTTCAAATAATGCACGGACATGTTTTCATTATTTCTGTACTATGACTAATGCATTATGTTTAGTTCTAATTTAGTATAATAAACTAGTTCTGTACTATTTTAAATTGCTTCAGTGCATTTCATTTATAAATATCATTCATACTACATTTATTTCATCACCACTGCTTTCAAAATGGTAAAGGAAAATTTAGTGAGGAATCCGGCATGTCCTAGAACCAAAAATTCGAAGAAATGTAGCGACACTACCAACCCGCACTGGGCCCGCGTGGTGGATTATGGCCTCTCAGGAGGCCTGTGTCCCAGCAGTGGGAACATTTACAGGTTGATGATGATGATACTACATTAATTTAATCTTATCTATGAACCACAATTAAAACCACAGATAAGAAAGTTTAAAACAAGATCTAAATCAGATTAAGGGACTTTTGACCTCATACAGAAACAAGTAGATAAAACGATAAAACTGTTTCTATCAATATCAAAGAAAAACGGCATCAAATAGAGTATTTTCTTGATGTCAATAAAGTCCAAAGTCGCGTATCCAATTATACTGAAGCAATAACGAGACGATGTCGCGTTCTGTGACACGACGGTTTCAAATATAGCTCGGTAAATATAGAATGTACGTGGTACGGGTTAGCCGAGTTTTGGATTTGATGATACGCAGACTATCTGCTATTGATTTATTAGTCAATAGGGTTTATGGTAACTTTCGTCCAAGTGTTAAATTGTCCACATGTCATTACGTAAAAAAGTCAAAAGTTTTGTTATAAAGATCAAATGACAAAATGTCCATACGTGAAAAACTGAAAATGATTTTATATCTACAAATTAAATTTATTAACGACATTGGAACACAAAGGGCTTTTGAAATAAAAAATAATGAAATTTGTTCTATTACCTATCTAAAAAACAAACCCAGGCGTCGTTTAATCACAAAACCTAGGATTTTGGGCCGTGAAAAATATGAATTTTGGACATTATAACACTTGTTGATTTTTGCAAAACTTCATTCTAACCAAATACAAATATGACATTAGGTTATTCTGACATGTGGACATTTTAGCACTTTGACGAATATTACCATAAACCGTCAATAGTGATCGTGATCGTCAAAATGTTGATCAGGATGCAGCTGGCATACAATTTTATGGTACACGTGTTTTTAATATTCATAAAAAATCATTTGTTTAAAACAACAATCAAATTCTGTCAGTAGTTGACTCTTATTAGGAGAATGCTATCAAATTCAGGTACTTATTTGGCACTGTCTTGAAGCGCATATTTCTGTTTTTCTTTATGAGTGTGTTGTAGAATATACTCAAAGCCCTTACTAAATATATTTTCTTTCTTACGATTATAAGTTGAGCAGATTATTAAAGATTAAAGATTTAAAGATTGTTATTCAGTTCGCATAACATTGTACAATATTTAAAAAGCTAGTAGCCAAAGAACAGTAATCCTTAATAGCTAGATATTTACATATTCCCTGGACTCCACACTACCCTAGTGTCGTGGAGTATAATATAAAATAAATAAACTTATACAAAGTGCTTAACCATCTAATTTTACTATTCAGTAAACACTGTGAATGATCATCAGTCTACAGCTTTGTGCTAGACACTTATTCATTCGTCACTACAGTTCAGGTCATGTGTATTTAATTTCAGCGAAGTGATACACTCGAGAGCAAAAGTATTGAATCACTAACTCCGATTCTGCGTGATCTTGAGTACTAAATAACTAGTTGAGGATAAAAAAAATGGTATCATTTTAAAGGTTTAACTGTTAAATATATACTTGACTGGCCTGCTGGTCTAGTGGTTAGTGACCCTGACTGCTATACCGGAGGTCGTGGGTTCGATTCCCACCCAGGACAAATGTTTGTGTGATAAGCACGATCATTAAATTTGTTCTGTGTCTAGGTGTAATTTATCTATAACGATAATATGTATGTATTTAGAAATATATAAGTATCATTATCAGTTGTCTAGTACCCATAACACAAGCTCTGCTTAGCTTGGGACTACATGGCGTTGTGTGATAGTTGTGGAATATTATTATTATTACTATAAATTGATACCAAAGCCATTCAAATAACGCCATTATTTAAGGGGCTATGACGGATCAATTCCAATAAATAATTCCATAATTTTGCTCGCTATTGTAGCTCATAACGTGTGCGTCGCGGTTGCAGCATTAATGAGTTAACACTGTTGTTAATTGGAAGCTTATTTCAATTATCGGTCGTGTTAATGTCGGATATTATGGTGGTTGGATCAGCTGCGCGTTGCTTACCTAATTGTTTATGTGACGTTGTGGTTGCAATTTCGTTGATGATATCATGGATCATGTTCAAGTTATTGGCTGTTGTCATTTTAGTCACTGTTTTGAACGTTACCAAACCGCAGTTTTAGTTTAACAATCGGGTAAATTGGGTGATCTGAGCCCAGCCCATCATGCAGCAGCATCTCGTGAATTTTCCCGTGTTTATGACATAATTTAAACTGGATTTTTGACGAATTTTATGGAAAAATAATAGTTGCTCGTTCGTACACCAGAGATGCTTTTTAATTTTAACAGACAAGATAAGTAGGCTGTAAATAAAATACAGAAATCCTGGGCTAAGGATAGATTGTAGTTTCTATCGAGTGTAATTTACTATTAAAACTCGGTTACTATAGCAGTGCAAAGTCTTCTAAATTCGTTTCCTATTTGACACCGAACACATGTTAATATCCAGAAAAATAAGAGTGAAGCGACAAAATATCGTGTTTATTTTATTCTATTAGTAGAACCTACATCATTGGCCTTGGTGATCACTTTAAATAAGCCCATGATCACTTTCTTAGCGAATTCCTGGCGTGTTATCGTAATGGATCTGCGAAAAACAAATTCCGATGAGAAGGGAATAACGGCCCGTATTTATTGGGCTTTATTATAAGAAAGTCGGAAATAGGAGGTAAAAAAGAAACTCAATAATACACTGAAAACTTAATTTTGCCCAATTCTTTCATTATTTATATAACAATCAATTACCACATTTCTTGAAAAAATAAATAGACTTATAATGAATGCACTCAACAAAAAAAGAGAACCATGAATTCAAATGTCAATTTATAAACAATATAAAAAAGTAATAGCAACATCGGACAAGCCATTTTAGAACTAACACAAGTCAATGATTTAAAAAGGAATATAAAGATTTTGAGTAGCTTCTATGATTATGCTTTGCTTTATTTTACTGCATAGAAACTTATATAATTATGAGTATAGTATATTAAAAAAAAACACACCAATAAGACACTTTAGTTCAACCTGCTTGAAAAGATAAACAAACAAACAATAGTTTCATTTCGACTCGCACGTTCAAACCTGAGATTTGGCGACATTGTTCGAAGTTTGGCACAGATGACGTAATCATTACAGGTCATTCCCATCGGCAGCGTGTATGTGACACCCACACCTCACTGACTAATAGCAATATTGATCTAGTGTCAGTCACCCTGCAAGTCTAGGTAAAAAGTCAGGATGTCTAGAAACTTGTGGCAGTTTAGCAAGTTGAGACTGTATTATTTTTCTGCATGATATACGCACATTGCAATCTTCAATGAAGACAAAGATGAAAACTGCTTTAGTATAGTTTTCTTGTTTCAGGCCTATGTACAGTCGACAAAGTTGAATTATGACCCACCATAAGCTTATTTTCTAACAGACAGTCAAATACAATTAGGTCCACATTCGCGGAAACATACATATCCATGGTAACGACCGATTGTACCTAGATTTGTTTTTGAAAGCTTTTGTTTAACACGAGTCAAATCTAACAACTGAATTTTAAACCCTTTCCTCTTCGATGTTTAATACATAGCACAGATATGAACATTTGTTAATGTAAACATAGGTGCGCATTTAATGTTCATAAACTTAATTGTCATCTTTATCATTTTTTATTAACAATTTAAAGCCCCATTTAGTCAATGCAAGAATTAGCAAGCAAGTTTGACTACATTGCGGGATTTGTTTGATCAACCGAATTCATTGTCCAACAAACTTTAAATGATACTATAATTAGTAGGTGGAACCTGTGTAAAGCCGGGCGGGTTACTAGTATAGAAAGAACAGTTAACAACATTTGTGTAATACTTCCATAATCGACGATCGATGTTCTTACGAATATAGTTTCATCCAAATCTTTTTGTACGAAAGTAGCTATGGACACTGAGTTACCCAGTAACCGCGAATTTTATTCACCTGTCCATCAAACTATTTTCGCCGAAGCGGAGGTATTTCTAGTAACCAGGCCACACGATGCGACATTCCGGGAACGACAATAGTTTCCCTAATTTTGCGGCGCAGACAGCATTGGACAACTTAATAAAAATAGCTGGGAACAGTGCCCTAAACATTGTTGTCTAGACTGTACATTGACTCAGACTATGAAGGCGTAATTTGGATTTATTTCCATACGAGGCGGGGACAGTCTTGTTAGAAATTTTCCTTCTCATGTATGGGATATTTTGTGGAATATGAAAATATGGGATGAAAATGGAGAAATATACCTACTTGTATTATTGTTTATGTGTCTATTTGTCTTTGTAAACGAGATTGTGATGTGGTTTGCGATAAACAAGCGGTTTATGGAAACTGGATTAAGCAAAATGAATAAACTAAACCTTATTATATTTCGGGAATGAGTTAAAGCGTGGAAAATATTACCTAATTTAAGATTGTATAATTATGACAAAAATGGTTATCTGATTTTTCTTTTACCGATGCTGCCACGAACGATTTGATGTTTTTTTTTTGTATGTTGAATGATAACTAATAAACCACTAAGTAATGTGCTAAGCAATAATAACGTTTTGGGGCACACGTTATATTGCTCTACGTGACACGAAGTCGTACCAACACATACCCCTTATAGGCAGGGAGCATGGTAGCACATAACAAAATATTTGGCAACATCCGATCATACATAATTTAGTAAGCGAATAAAAACTAGTTGTGAATAATACATAATTAATATTGCTGCCACTATTGTTCTCCTAAACGGATTTAAGAGGACCAATTACTGAAGGACTTTTACCAATAATGTTTGGCGATCTATGTATGAATAGCTGTTGGCAGCGGCTTCACCCGCTACAACTCGAAAATTTTCCCACGGGAGCATAAAATCTAAAGGATAAAACCTATCCTATGTGTTAATCCAGGTTCTTCATGCAAAATGAGAAATTGGTCGGGCACATCTGTATGAGAAACCAAATTTTTTTTTGCGAATTTCCAATTTCTTAGAACTAAAACTGTTCAGTAACATGACTGAGTTACCACACGAGAGGTTTTGCGTTTATGGCGGTACACGTTGTATATCTGTAACCTAAGAATTACTAATTAGCGATATTATATTCGTAAATAAAACAGTTGTGTAACAATTTTGGTATTGATAATATTATATTCTATCTCTATTTATCATTAATTAGAATATTTCTTTTTTTTTTCAGGTTGTATGGTATGCTATTTCCGTTTCTGTATAGCTGGCAAAGTATATGTAAAATTTTAAGATAATCTGCCCAGTGGTTGGGCTTGAAAAGGTAACAAGTAAACTTCATTTTTTTTTAATTATAGGGTTACGCTTGGGATAACAATCAAGTAGTATCCACAAGAAAATATTAAATTCCGAATAAGATTTGTAACTTTTAGTGTCACTAGCTCCCGATCTCAGCGCACTCAGTGCCCCATCCCTCAACCTGTACTATGTGCGATAATCGCCTACAAGTGACGTCATCTGGCGCCCCATTTATGACGTCACGAACAGTTCTAATATCAAATGGCGTATAAAGACGTCGTACGCAGTCACTTAAGTGGTTTCCAAGCTGTGGAAAGTACCAGTCTACATGTAAGTATGATTTATATCAACAGCATATAGATACATTTTTACAGTATGACACATACTAAGAACAGAGGTCCTAGCATGAATTTTACGTATTTGGCCGAACTAGCGTACTTGAAGTATCACTTCGTCAATTGTATGGAAAATAAAAAAGCGCCTTAAAGCTATTGTCAAACAGACAGACGTACGCGAAGCGACTGTTTTTGTTTCTAATGTACATGGAATTGTTTGAAGCCAGTCACATAGACTATCGGATCGCTTTCGCTTTTCTATGTGACTGGATTCGAACAATTCCATACATTACAAATAAAAACGCTTCGGATCGCATTTGCTTCGCCTGTCTTTTTGACATTAGCTTTTGTGTACAAAGAGAAACTTATTTTATCCATCAAATAAACGTCAAAGACCCCATATTTATTTTACGTCACAAAAACGTGAAAACTCGTGATAAGGCTTCGGATATGTACATGTGTATGTAACCAGCGTCATATAACGTAAGGGTTATTTGAAAGAAACAAGATGCTAGTTAAAGCTTCTAGGATAAAAATAATGAGGATCGAGTATCAAGATTATCGGGTTCTACGAAGGGAAAAACATACGCCATTTTTTATCTAAAAGTGACAACGGATTCCCAGTTAGAAGCCTAGTTTTCCAACTTGACCTGCATGATGGATTATGACACGCACACTTACGAAGAGTAGACTAGTGTCCCAGATGCTGATCGTATTTTATCTATTCTAGAATGCTAAAATAGGCAACTTATTATAGAAAACAAAGTTTAAATAAATAAATCTTTGTTTGCAAAAATCAAAATTGAAAAAAAAACGGAACAGTACCCTTAGCACGAATTTTCAGTATTTGAGATGTAAAGTAAACTGGAACTTTGACAATTTCAAATTGACAATTTTTAAGGAAAAAATTAGTTCCTGCTTCGCACACCAGAGGCGCTGTTCCATTTTTCCATACAAGAAATGCTGTAAATACTGTAGTAAAGTAAAAGAGTGGGTGCTAAGGGTACTGAATGACGGGGCACAACTTGAAAACGTTCCGTATTTTTTTTTGTTCAAATGATTTTGTTGAAACTGTCATGAATAGGTAAGTTTTTTGAAAAAACAACCGAAATACTCGAAAATTCACCGGTACCCGCTTCATTCTTGTGCCTTATTCAGTTGTAAACATGAAATTAGTGTCACATAATGTTATTTTCTTTGATTGGGTGTATCCTGTGTACAAGCATGCAACACACTTACCTATTGTATGTGCTTGGAAATAACCAATGGTTTTGATGCCAAGGCTAGGGGTTCCTATTATTGTGCAGATATTGTTAAATACATGAATATTGTTGACATACATTGCGTAAGTGTATATTTTTTTCATGACTAAATTGTTTTTTGTGTTTACGTTCAACTTCACGTTAAACCATTTCTGATATACATTCGAATATCAAAATGGTATGGCGTAGATTGTAGGATAGATATTGGAATCTATCGTAAAATCCTATGAAAGAAACCATCTAATATCTTTATACGAGCAATTATTGTATACTCGTATTTATTCATATATAATCAGGATCTCGGAAACGGCTCCAAAGATTTTCATGAAAGTTATAGATTAGAGGTTTTTCGGCTCAAGGAATCGATTTATCAAGATCCCAGGTTCGAGAAAAGCTCGGTTCCCAAGATATAGACATTTTAAAAACCGAGCGAAGCTCGGTCAACCAGATATTGAATAATTATGACAGTAATATATGGAGATTTTGATGTGTCCTGGTAATAGAGTAACTTAGATATATCATCATTACCTCGGTTCAAGGAGTCGGTTTCCAGTCGAACCGCTCCCGTCAGGATTTATATGAAGCAAGACTGTCTAGCTGACTTCCACAACCCAATGACTGGAAGACTACCATAGTAGTCAGACTTTCGAGCTTCTGACTAACAGTAACAACTCTCAAAGATTTACAAATTACAGCCAGGACCAATGTCTTTACGTGTATCCGAGGCTCGGAGGAAACTTGCTACGATAGTTAGCCAACCATCCACAGACCAAACATGGCAAGTACGGCTCAGCCTTGAAGCTAGACCTGTGCTACCGTTAATATTTAGCAACGTCAATCATAATTGATTACAAATTAATAGTCACGTAACAGTCTTTAAGTATGCAATTAATTAGCAGTTAGACCAAAACACTGCCTAAAATTAGGCACGTCCTGTGTTGTGAAAGCTCCAATATTCAAGCCATCGATGGATGTAATTAGGAACTTAGTATTCTAAATTAACTAGCGGATTTTGAAACCTAATTCATATTGTAATGACAGTATTATTATGAACATGTTTCCTTTGGTTGAGCACTATACCAAATCCTGTCGAGTTCATTATTCCTGATACTGGTAGCTACAACCTTGGGGTCTTCAAGTGAAGAGTGAAAATATTACTTCTAGACAGGGTGACTCACCGTCAACCACATCTTCGGTTTTCAGACAAGACGAGATAGTAGCCAAACGAGAGCCTATAAAGCAGTTTAAGTATCTAGCATGTAATTTTTATGGTGCCTGCCTCCATATTAAAATGAAATTAAACATCTTGTAACAACGTATTATATTCAGGGTATTATGATATAGAATTATATTATAAATCTCAATTTAACTGTACTAGAACATCATTTTTGTAACTTTTAGAACAGAAACTATTTCAATGATTACATGACAAAAATAGACTTTAAACAATTTGGTGAATCGAAATGTATGAAAATAACGAACTATCCTTCTTTTTCTATGATCTTATATCCGATAGGTATCTACCGTAGTTAATAATAGAAATTGATGGAAGTCAAAAGTGAAATCGACTAGTATCTCGTGAACTGATAAACACATTATTTTGCGAAAACACAACTGCTTAGTTCTTGACAGTGAGTGATTGTGAGTAATGTACCGCGTTCGATGCTCGACTGTAAACATCTTTTCAGCGGGCCTCATGATTCACTTTTTCAGGAAATAAAAATATTGATGGAAACTTAAATGAGCAGTGATTTTATTGTAGCTTGTACTCTTTGTTGTTCGGAATCTTAAAACGGAAACTTAAAAAGAGCAGAGAAAACTGTTCAGTTGTCATTTTCAGACAGCTAAAGTTAATTTATATCCTGAGTTCATTTAAAAACTGAAACGTTTCAGAGTACTAGATTGTCAGATACAATGATAACTTCCTTACACATTTAATATATAAAAATTATAAAAATCGTTTTTCATGAATATCTGTGTAACCGCGATATTCTTTTAAACTGCGTATTTTTATCACATTTTCTCTTTTATTTGGAGAGTTTATCAAGAATTTATGTGTATATAAGATTTTTATTAAGCTCACTCGAGAAGGAGTCATCACCGTATAGGAACAATTTGTATGAGATTAGAAAACGACCAATACTTACTTAATAAAAAACCTTGTTGACATGACGGTTGTACTGATAGGCGAGACCAGCATCTTAGGCGCGGGCCACATAGAAAAAACGTAAGACACAGTAGGGGCGGAGACATATGTTTCTTCGGTGTCTCTTCCATACAAAAAGTATAGAAGCGTCGCGACGTAAAACACACAGAAGACGGGGTGCGGGCGCGACTCTCATACATTTTCGCCCGCCCGCGACGCGTCTTACGTCTTTTCTATGTGGCCCGCATCTTAGTGTGTTTTTTTAAACACACAGGAAACTTGGTAGATTTTAAATAGGTACCAACTTTGACATCCAGAGCTCAGACTTGAAGGTTGAATTTTACCACTGATATTATTGAATCATGAGCTCCTCTAGCTTCGTCAACCAATTAAGAGAAAACAGCAAGGGCTGGAGAATTGAAAAATAGGTATTTGTAAAATCTATTGCTGTCGCGCAGTGCCCACAACAGAGTTACAGAGCGCGATAGAGACAACAGCAGCTTGGACCAAAAATACCTTATTAAATGGCACAAAATCAACGATTCGTAGTCCCCTGATTACTCCTCCAAAACTTAACCGATTTCACTACTTTTTTCTTTAAAAAATAAAGAAAGGCATTGACCGTGTTCTTATGTTTTCATTTTTTATATATAATACCGTCAAATTTGTTTTCTGGATATTTGAACACAGCGGAAAATCTGGCTATTTTTTTAGGATTTTGAACGTTCATATCTCTTTTAATAATTAATTTATGGAAAAAGGAAAACATAGAGACATGCCAATAGTGGTCATAGATTTTTTGTAAAAAAATTATTGCTCTACTAGCATTATCCAGGGAGAAAACAGGGGACTACGTTTGTAATTTGTATGGAAAAACGACCGTGCTGTTTCCTCTTCACATAAATACAATAGGATGTGGGTATTGATGAACTAATTGTACACGTTAGTATGCAAACGCCTCCACCAATGATACATCGATACCAAAGCGATAATTTAGCATGCCTACGTATCACTGAGAGCTAAAAGAGATTGCAGTTGAGACTTATTTACACGAGAAGTCTCGTCAGTCGAGAGATTGATTTTCTTCTTTGTTAAGAGATAAGATTTTATTTGAGATTTTAAAACAAGACCTTTGGAGGTACTAAGATCCCTGACAATGCAAATATTCAACCAGCTCAATGACGGAATAGTATAAAATTACACCTATTGGATTACGACGGAACGCTGTAACAGTTTTTGTGTTTTTCATACGTAAATAATTACAAAAATGATTTCTGGTAAATAATTTTGATTGTATGTTTTGCTACACTGAACTATCCCACTTTTGGCCAAAGGAAACGAATAAAAGAAGGCGGTTCTGATGGAAAAGGATTAGGTTTTGAAGAAACACGGTGGATTCTAGTCAGTACGAGTCTGACAGTCCCTTCTGCTCCACCAAAAGCGACAGGACTCATTTGATGAAATTACCACGATAAAAAAAGGCGAATGTCGTCTATCGCCATGTTAGTCTATAAATCCCGTAATGTAAATGGTGCAACACGTTATGCTTCAAATATCTTCAAGGTATGCTTTATGCTAATTAGAGTTCATCGACCTATGTAATTAATAGGTACACAAGCTGATGTCATGGCAGATGATCTTTGCAATCATGTCTGATTGATTAGTACTCAGGTATACTTGCCTACATTGGTTGGACTTTGGAAATGATTGCATGAGTCAATTTTATGAATGAATTTTGCAATATTGAGCTTTATTTACATTGAATCTGTTAATTTAAATCAAATAATATTTGAGTACTCCTGAATTAATTACGCCGGATTATTAAAATCTGGTATCGCTCTGTTCGGCTTTCTGTTATGAGTTGTTTATTTAATTGTATACATTGCGCCAATTGTAAATGAATTTTATTTATTTGATTATGGAATTAATTTTACATAACAGCTTATAATGAAAATAAATAAAGGTAAACAATTGTACGCAATTATGAATCCAGAGTAATGACTTTATTTTGTAAATAATAATATTTTTTACAAAAAGCAGTTTAAAGAGGAATGGTGGACATTTTTCCCAAAACACTTTAAAGTTATGATATCTACAAAACAAGTTAGCCTGGACCCTAATGTCAGGATTAAAGTTATCTTAAATTAGTTCTAGAACCACCTATTTTAAGGACTGAACCGAATTGCCAATCAACTTGATTGGATATACCTATGACTGAGAATAATTATAATGTTTCATCATCAGCCTATAATGTTCTAACTGCTGGGACAGAAGCCTTCTCTCTGTGAGAGGGAGTGGGCCATAATCCAAAACGCGGGCCCGGTACGGGTTGGTAGATGTCACATGTCTTCGAATTTTTGGTTCTAGGAAATGCCGGTGATGAAGGAAAACATAGGGAGGAACCCTATGTTTTCCTTCACCGTTTTAAGAGCAGTGGTGATGGAATCAATTACATAAAGTAATGCACCTGGCAGGGTTCGAAACTACGACTCGTAAATCGGGACCGATACCACTAGGCCACCACAGTTCGCAATATATAATATAATGTTTAGTAATATAAAATCCGCACGAAATGGAGGCACGTGCGTATTACTGAATTCTATCCGACTTATACATAGTTGCAAATTGCAAAAAGAAAATAGGGAGATGAGATCATGTTAGAAGCATTGCCGAAGTAATAAGTCAGGGCTTTGAGCTCTCAGCTAAATATTAGATGGATTGGTTTGTATGACGCGGGTCTGTTATGTATGGGGATAACAGATCGAAAGGTGCTGGCAGGTTTAGAGATTGGATTGTAATGAAAAAAGAATAACTTCAAAATCGTTTGGCTAAAGTCGATGACTGAAGTCATACAAATCCAATTACATCGACTTCTAAATCTTTGACGTCGATACAGCAACTCCTGTTTTTCTTGAAGTCGTATGTTCTTGTATGTATTCTATTGTTTTAATAATTATTTGTTCTTAAACACCATCTATCCCCGCTCATAGACTTACAAAGGTATTTTTTTTTAGAAATAAGCAGTGCCTATGTACGATTTCTATTTCAAGGTTTTTGTTTTTACCTTTCTGTGTATAAATAAGTAAGTAAATGAGTCGGTTTTTAGAGTGACCAAGAAAGCTATCTCTTCACCGAAAAACAACACAATAACCCAGTATTCATACTCACTCATAAAACTCCAGAAAGAGCACCTGACGTACTCTATTTTGCGCTTCAACCGTCATCCACATTACAAGTTGATGAAGCGTATCTAGTCACGTGGAACCAGATTATGATTCAAAACAAATACAATTTTATTAATAATATCCCCTGTTAATAACTGTGGGGACATTCGGAGACAGCTGTGGTGGCATTCTGCCAGGGAGTGTACTATGCCATTTGCCAACGTACGACTCTGTGACGTCAGAGAGCATTTTGTCTCACTCTAACACCCTGACACGTCATGTGTGCTTGTCATTAAAGTGGGAGTGTCGACGATCTGAGGTTTTTGTATTTCATATTTATATTTTATGTCTTCATTTTCGGGTTTGCTTGTGAAATAACGTCAATGTTTTAATTTACCTGAAAATTGGGTTTGAATATAATTATTTTGTTTTTAATATAATTGACCTGAGTTATATTCTAATCCAGACAATACCAAGCAACTAGTGCTTTCTGAAATTATTTACAGTATTATAATCTAGTTGTGTGGCGTCTTTATACCGACCTTCCTCACTATTTAAGTGTCTTCCCAGACGTTATTTTTAAAAACACTTTGGTTGGTAATTAAAATTCTAAAGCTAGTAACATGCATACACACACACATGGTGCCTTGTTCTCTCTGCCAACACCGCGAGGCATGCACGCATGTACCAACGCCAGAGGGAGCATTTGAGAGCAAGTTGTGTGTCATTCGAGTGCAATGGCTTACTTAATGGTGCTCCCAGGCAATGGGCCAAAACGACATTATTTACGTCCCGAAAATGTGTTACCCTAAAGTTTCATTTTAAAGTACAACTTGGCTCAGATGACACATTAGGATATATCAGATGTTTTGGAAGAAAAATACATGGATGAATATAGGTGTATTTTTTTTAGTCAATAGTGCATTCTCAAGCATTTGCTGGGTCTCCACTAATGCATTCCAGTAACTGTTAATACAACTTACACGTAAAGTGATTTTTTTTTTCTCGCGTAAGTATGGGGTATCATTAAATAGTCTTTAAAAAATATTGATAGTTTCCAGTGCCGGATCCACGAATAAAATGTAAGCTTCAGGCTGAACCGTGATGCCTATAACTCGGTATCAACGACCTACTAAAACTTATATATTCGTAAACGCATCATAAAATCAGGCGCGCATTTTAGCCGCGGTTATAAACAAAATTATATAGTAACGATGCGGAACAAAATCACGACACACCAAATCAAGGAAAACAGGTGTTTGAAAATTTTGCGATCCAAATTATTTTCTGGGGTAATCTTGGCTTCACGTATCGCGTGACTATCATAGTAATGGCCTTCAAGAAGTAAGAAAATAAGCTAGTGAAATGAACACGAATTCGGCGATGGCTGACGTAATGTTTACAGACCGCGTTTACCTAAGGGAAAAATTGTATGGTTCTAAAAGTTGTCAACGAATAATTAGGTAAAAAAACTTTTTTCTAACTTATATTACCCTTTTTGAGATATCCATAAAAAATCTTAGTATAATCAGCGTCTTTGAAAATCCTCCATCACAGTAAGCAACAACAGATCCATGCAGACAATCGCGTAACGTGAAATCCGTTATTGATCTGTACTGAAACTGTGTCCAGAATATAACGAAAACTTTTGTGAGAACCGCATTAAATCGGTTCAGTCAAACGCCAGATAATCGCAGACAAACATACATCCGAACATATGGGTCGAACTGCAAACCTCCTTCACTTTGAAGCCGATTAAAAAGAACACAGTAAAACATGTTTTTATCGTAGCAAATCTAAACAATTACACAAATTACATAGCAGGCTGTTAGCACTACAACATGACTCCTTAGGCGACAAAGCTAAGTATACAACAAGGTATTGATTACCTAAAGTAAACAGCCAGCTAAGTTCACATTAAAAGCTTCGCCCTTTGTCCTTCAACCATCTGTTTAGTGCCATCGATATCTGATTGCGATGGATGCGTCAAATTCTTGCTAAGTGAAACGAGATTGGTTTTAAAGAGTTTGTTTAGTATGAAGGTTTAATGGTTTCCTTGCGTAGACCATTAAACTGCTACGATCCTTCAACAGCACTCACCCCGTTTACGAGACGGTTAGTGTTTTTAGGAGGTCATTAGTGCCGAGTCTCAAGGCGCCACTTACGATCGTCTGTGAACATTTCTATAGATGGATAGATAGTTGCACTTGTATTGTGCACTGGGGAACTGATTGACTTTATTTGGAGCGTGATTGTTTTTAGTTTTCACAGTTAACTGGGAAAGTATATTTCTCCGGCTGGATAGGAATGATATGGATTCTTTAATTGGCTGCATTATAACGTTCATTATTTCGTTTTCTTAAGGTTTTAACGACTAACCAATACTAGCTGACTTCTTTAAAAGATATCGGAATTGGAGCTGGAAGGTTCTTATCTCTCCCGGGGCTGTCTTATAAGGACACCGTGTCTCTGGAATGCAAAGGGTGACCAAAGAAAAGAAGAAAGAGTTTTAGTCAGTAAGAAGAACAATACCTCCGACGTTCGGGAGGACTCATTTGATTATACCGCCCCAAAAAATAAAAAGAAAGAAAAAAAATATATGAACGTTCTAAAAAGTTCTTAAAGTACTCAGACGAGTTATGGATGGCGTCGTCTGATAACATTTCAGTGGCACCGTCGAGACTAATGTCTAGCCAGTCGATTGATCCATCCTAGCCCATCTCAGGGGTAGGGGCGCTGACGTCACACATCAACCACATTGCCGGCAGATCCGACAGCAATGTGGCTGATGTTCTGGCTATTTTTAAAACAAAGTGAAACCAATGGAGGAGACAGCTCTATTTATACGGTCACAGTTCATTGTTGTTAAGGTATTTCAAATGATTTAGAACTGTAGCTGTCGTTTATAAAAGGTACGGCGAGGCTTTTGTCTTTGTAAAAGTTACGCGCTCCAGTTAATGTTGGTCATTGTTTGATTAAAAATGACTTTCTTTTACGTAGATTTTCTGCTAAATTAGCTTTGTGTTCTCTGCTTGACTAATGCAACTGTCTATTGTCACCCAAGTTCCATTGAAGTCTGTTTCTATTTGGTGAACTGATAATTAAGTTATCGACATCAAAGTTAACCACTCACTTATAAAGATCCCACCCTCAAGTACTTCGAGGAGTATCTCAAGTAAACTAGTTTAAGTAGATACCAGTACTACAGACGGCACCACTGCAGCATACAAACTACTCCACAATACAGAACTACCGATAAATAATATATAAATAATTCAACATCTCCAGCTAAGGCCGGCTACAAACTTAACGACAAAACGAACGTTCCTGCGAACGCACAAGTGCTGGCAATCGATAGACACCGCCCACTGACCTATATAACAGAGATTTGGAAGAGGCCAGCCCGCCCGAGATGTCTTGTTTTTGTCTCGTGTCAAGAAGGCTTTATTCCACAGATAAGGAATAGACGTTCAGAATTGTATGGGTTTAGTACAATGAATTATTTTGGTTGGTTATCCCTCAGTTGGGGATAAAAACAGACGTCTTATCGACAAGAAAGGATTATTTCAGTGGGATTCGGATAGGATTCGTTCTCAAAGGCCATTTTATTATGCTCTCTGCTTTTATATACACAGTTTTAGCACTGTATATTAGTGGTAGTGTGTCACCCGACGTAAGTAAGGGTGTCCTAAATGGGGAAACCTCAGAAGCCTTGTAACCGCGCCGAGGGGAATGCGGCATTGTGCGTGTGAGTGATGAGCGCTACCTCACCTAGATCTGTCCCTGCTTTGCATAAAGCCTGTGTATGTAATTAGTTACTGCCCTGTATGGCTTTCAAGAGGTTGACAGGTATTTTGCATTCCATTTGCGTTGGATAAAGGAGCGAAGTATAAAGAAAATTGGCGATTCAACTTACGAAATTGAAACCTCGATTTGCTACTTGTTTACACGATTCGTTTTAGCGATTTCAATCGATGACCAACATTACAATCTGGCAAAGTGTATCGTATTTAGAGCATTGGTTAACTGGAAGCCAACTAGAGTGGAAATGGTCAAACAGGTGACCCACAAAGCTGCTGTTCAGTATACAAGTTTAACGATGAGCAGGGCTTTTTCCCCCATGTTATAATGACTGCGTACCTAGACTAGCTTTGTGTGTCGTGTGTAGGTAATTATAAAGAGCGCTGTAGGTAGGGGTTCTAAATATGCCACATACTGTGCGTTTAAACGTTTACAGCTTAGTCGTTTAGCTTTAATCGAGTTTTAATTATTTATATAATTATCATATCACATTCAATGAGCACCAGAATGGACGGAAAGACCTCGCAGTAAAATATGTACGTACAAATGTACACTACATAGCTATGTATGAAAAAAGTGAGTTGACTGCCAATCGGGTGGCAGGGTATAAGGTACTTTTACCCGCCTCCATTTTACAATAAAAATACAAGCCTTAAATTCTAAAGCTGCCTCAAAAATAACGTTTACAATAAAGTTACAAACCGAGCATTCTCCAAAACGCTGAGACATTTCTTTGAAGATTAAAAATAGCGAAGATATCGCAACGATTCGGGTCTTGCCTCCGAAGGGCACGGTTTCACAAAATAAAGACATTTACATAAACCGACTATCTTTCATTTTAAAATACACTCTGACCTTTACTCAGGAAATCTTGATAACACTGGCTCATTTGAATTTGTATAATAATTTTGTTTAGAAGGTGCTATTGTTACCAGTTTGGGAAAGATGAAAGTATTTTACAGTCTTAAGATGTAGTCTGAGAAAATGTTAATGTCTACAACAATTATAAGATTTAGTGTAGGTAATTCAGTTATATTTAGTACAAATTCCAAGTAGATCTGAAATGTAAGAATAAAAGGTCGAAATTCGCACAAAAAAGCGCTTGAACAGTTCACCCGTTCAAATTCACTGCACAGACAGAAATATGGGGACATTCCCAAATATTGGCCGACTACGTTAACCGATATTGCAGATTCAGACTTTGGACAAACTGCGAACGAATTTGCCACCGAAATAAAGGCTTTTATCGCCATTGGAATGCGTAATGGCCCGTTTGGGGCGGATCGTTCTCATACGTGGGCTATAGCCTATAGCCTATGGGCTATGTGGCCTCTTTGTTTAGAGACCGTGATTTTGGCTCTCTCCTGCAGAATAACCGGGTGATAGATGGCGGAGTTTAGGTTATTGATTGATTGCTGAAAGCCCTTGGTCGGTCGAGTGCTTCTGAATATCCCTAGCTACGAAAAAAGTGCTTTTATTTGTCAAAAACTTAATCCTGACGAATAATAGATTTCGATTATTGACATTTGATATTTTTTAGGGTTCCGTAGTCAACATGGAACCCTTATAGTTTCGCCATGTCCGTCCGTCCGTCCGTCCGTCCGTCCGTCCGTCCGTCCGTCCGTCCGTCCGTCCGTCCGTCCGTCTGTCCGCAGTTTAGCTCAGAGACGCACAGTACTAGAGAGCTGTAATTTGGTGTAAGTATACGGATTTGTTGTGCCGAAAAAGTGGTAAAATAAAATCTCAAAAAATATTTTTTTTTAGGGTACCTCCAGTACTTACACGTAAAGTGAGGATTTTTTTTTTCTCGCGTACCCCTTAGTGTGGGGTATCATTAAATAGGCCTTTAAAAAATAATGATAGTTTCAATTAACAATGTTTTGATAAAAAAAATCGTTTGTGAAATATTAAGCTTTAAAGTGCTAAATTTTGCTCGATTCGATGTCCCCCCCCTCTACCAGCTGACGGTTATGTTTGGGGGTGTGAAAAAATTCACAATAGTATACATATAACGAAGTTTAAAAGAAAATTATCATGACTAAGTAGGCTTTACAACTTTACGAGTAATAGTCGACCAACTTATAAAATGTACTTGATATTATATTTTCTTAAACAAAATGTATCGGAAACAACTGCAAATGTAAGTTTGTCTTCTTTATTTTTACAGCTTTTATAGGTATGTTTTTTGGGGATAGGTAGGTTTTTATCGTCAACTATTTTTAACTAAATTCAAAAAAAGGAGGAGGTTCTAAATTCGTTGTAATCTTTTTTCTTATGAATTTTCCCCGATTTCTCAAAGACTCCTGGACCGATTTCGAAAATTCTTTTTTTTTAAATTAAATTCAGCGAATCAGTTTAGTTAGTTCGCATAAGTATTTTGATGGGCAACTTCGGAACCCTACACTGTGCGTGGCCCGACACGCACTTGGCCGGTTTTTTTCATTTGTCGGTTTTATTGTGGCATTAATACGTATTATTTTAATTAATGTATTCAATGGATTCATTATAAATGAAATATAAATTAGCCAGTTTTAGAAGGTCAACAGGTTTTATAAGTGTAAAAAAGACTAAAACAAATCGAAAACGCTTATTTAGTAAAAATATACCTAAGTACCTACTCCATGCACAATGTATAAAGTGATAGGTTTTAAGAAAAGTGCAAAAGCAAAGCATATTAAGCAAAGTGAAGTGACGATCAGTAAAATAAACATCAGAGCTTAAGTAAAATAATAACCAAGTTGCTACTTCAGTAACGTTTCATCTCGTCTTAAAATATTCAAAACTCCGAGACACCTCAACGCAACCTTCCACTCGAGACAAAATCGATTTGAAACAACCCCAGGAATAAACAATAAGTCCCGTTCTCAAAGGTCAGACCACCGACAGTAGACCAAAAATGGCGGTACAAACGGATATATTTTAAAATAAATACGGAGACAGATGGAGGGCAGGTCTGACGGGGCTATAACAGGAATAGAAGACCCAGTTTTGTGAAACAGAGGTCGATTGTATTCGGGTCCATTCGACTTATGTAACGCTTCGATGCAACTGACGGGAATGAAGACAAGGCTTCTGAAAATGTTAAGGTCACATCTAAATCGGTTGCAAATATTGAGCCCTGGCCCTGTACGGAAAACGTTTTACGTGTTTATAAATAACTTGTAACCCGTCCTTGATTTGCGCGGATTTTGACACGATGCGACACCTGGATTTCTGTATTTTAAGTTTAACTAGTATTCAGAATAGATAGAGAAGATAACATTAAAAATATTTCTTATACTTAGCTTATATCTATGTTATAAGCATTCAGTTCTAGCAGATACGATATTATATTTAAAAGCTTTTTAAAATTTGATTCACGTAATATTCTTGCATATGTACTCAAAGACACCCGGCTTCAAAAAGGTGAAATATTTAAATATAGCCCATTTTACTGGTTGATAGTGTTGCTTTATAAGGTGAAAGA
Source organism: Agrotis segetum (assembly GCA_036375495.1). NCBI lineage: Eukaryota > Metazoa > Arthropoda > Insecta > Lepidoptera > Noctuidae > Agrotis > Agrotis segetum. The sequence goes on along the minus strand of JAQSVV010000047.1, from coordinate 3,698,058 downwards.
GTTTTGAAAACCGGTTCAGTAGTTTCTGAATTTATTAATTACAAACAAAAGTACAACTCTTTTCTTTTTATACATACTATAAGTGTACATATTTGTTTATTCGATCCTAACAAACCCTACTCGTCTGTATATGACGGTTCGCCTTCTGAAAATGAAGGGACTGCTATCGTCCACATAAATTGGAATAAGTTTGTTGTTTTCCTACAATATCGCCTTTTTGCTACCCTTCCTTCTCGTTTACGAGATTCCACTTGGGGAGGTGTAAGTAAAAATATTCTTTCTTTTTCTTTCCCTTTCTTTCATTATGTAAGAATATGAATCATTCTTACATTCTTGCCTTATTGGTCAACAACTTACGATAAAGAAAGATATAATTAGATTCATAAACTTGGGCCTTTCCCAGAGAGTTAGGCTGATATTACAGAACGCCACGTGCTCCGAATCTAATATAACCTACTTATTTTACTTGTTCACGTTTAGGCGAATACAGAATACCCAAACTTTTATGAAAGAGCATAATAAGTTGACTAAAATTACTCAAAAACAAGGAAACTAAGAGAGAACTAAAAATAACGCTTCTATTTATACGCGAGTCTATTTTCTACTTAGTGAAAGATGGGAAGAATTTATAAATCCTTTCTGCGTAGAGGTACTTGGGTGTTCGCCAGAATTTTCACGAAACGTTACCCGTAAGTTGCGTCTTATACTCTAGTGGGTCGACTGTAGAACTAGAACGTACTCGGTATAATACCAAAGATGTCGTCGTCGAAGAATATTTCGCTCCATTTCATTCGAGCAAAGGAAATACGAAATTCGCCTTTATTGCTGCGCAATAGAGCCGCTGCCGCGCTATTCACGTGAAGTTGTGGCCGTTGACGTGCGGTCGACTGTACACCAGACGCCCAGTTTAAAGTTTAATGGGTCACCGTTGAAGGTATTGTGTGCAATTCTATTTTAGATGCATTTTTGCATGTGCATTTCTAGCGATAGCGTTTAGTTTGTACTGGTGGATAGTAGGTATTTATATAATGGTGGCATTTTATATTTAAAAACCTATTTGGTTTTTGATAAAATGGTTTTAAAATGGACATTTTTTTCTGTTGTTCAGGGAAAATTATAATATCCTTTTGTTAAATAATTCTAACATTGATTTGGCACCATCTTTAAGAATGATCTTCATCTTAATTAAAATTTATAATAGTTTTCGAATCTGAAGTAGAGGACTGTTCGAATTTTACAACTTAAATATGGAAATAATATACCTAATAGCTACTCGTATTCTCTAAAAATCCTCGTACTAATTAATAACTCATAATGAAGGTAAACCAATTACCCCTCAGTTAACGATTCCTTCCAAGAACGGAAGAAATTATCAGTTGCCTTAGGTTGCCTTTACATAATTTATTTCATTAGGTTTCCAATAAAAATCAATATCCACAGTACAATACGGCGACGGTGATGTAGCGAGGTGTAATGTGTAACCTTACCTATCTATACGAAAGTAAAAACTTTGTTCCTTTGTTAAGATAGGCAAGATAACTATGTACTAAGAGCTACTAAGTTAGATGATCAAAAATTATTTGATCTCTGTTTTTTTCTTTTCTTGTATATATTCGTATACGACATTCCTAAAAAAAATAGGTGATAATTTTCACTAGTTGCGACGCCATGTACAAGCACTGTAGAATCTTTATTTATGTTTTATATCTGTGTCAATATTCATCTAAGTATTTGAAAAAGAACAAAAATTCGCAGGTACCCTTTATTTTTTAAACTTATAAGTTTATATGGAAAAGAAGTGTTGAAAGCTATTTTTTTTAATACTTATTTAAATTAGTGAAAACTTTATAAGGGTTCGACCAAAAATTATTTGCCGGGCTACCCCGGAAGACAGTAAATTCTCCACTTGTGGCTGCCCGCGATATGTCGTCGGTCCAAATTGGGAAAATCCGTGGTCGCCACTCGAGAACTTTTCTTCCCCATCGCAGTAAGCGATGTGTTCAACTTGCAATTTTATGTAAGTACGAAGAGGAAGATAAGTACAACTGCATTCGTATACGACCAGGTGATACTTCCAAACGGCGGTTACACCAAATGGGATAAACCTTTTTTCAACAATAGACCTTAGATTATTTAGAACACTTGTATTAAATAAATAAATGCTCGAAAGTTAAATAAAGCCGGGCTATATTAAGTAGTATATCGACTTAGAATAAATAGCTAAAATAAATGCAATTTCCACGGCGGCTGCACCAAATGAGATAAACCTTTTATCAACAACAGAGAATTTTTAGAAAGTAAAATAGATATGTAGTAAAATAAATAAACGCGAACAAAAATCAAAGTTAATTGTAAAAAAAAATTATTTTAAAAAAAGAGAGATTTATAAAGAAACTAGAATTGGCAATTAAAAATGGACGAATGAAAAAAAAACATTCATAGACACAAAGTTGGGGCGAGCATCTAGTTAAATATATAAAGGACTGCAGTGGCGTGTGTTTATCATAAATAAATAGGTATCGTCCACACAAGGACAAGAGCGGGTCGTCACGCGATGTTTCCAGCTTGAGGGTAGTTCTGAATAAGAAAACGAAAGTAAATTGTTTGTTGAGCTTTTGGTGGGTAGGTAGTGGTTTTTTTTCTTTTTGAGGTGGAATTTGTGACGAATAGCGTTGATGAACTTGTTGCAATCTAAGACTTTATAAAAGGTCTTTACCCATTTAATATTTCAGTAGATAAGTTACTGTGTATTAACAATATACCTAAAGTCTGATGGTGTCAATGTTAATGTTTGGAAAACATGATTCCATATCTTTATAAAAAATATCCCAAAGTTACCTCTAAATTAAACAATAATTCGTGGGTTATAAAGATCTGAAACTTTTTATAAACTGAACTGTAGGTTTTTGCTATGTATTTTGTTAACATTGAGTCTCGATCTCCGTAAATAATATTCGTAAAGCTAACCAAAAGCAAGATTAGTGGTGGTACCTACTGCGACTTTTATTATAATTATAGGACCAATCTTTTGCCATTTAATATTTCAGTAGATAAGTTTTGTGTCAACAATAAACCTATCTATGGTGTCAATAATGTAAGGAACATTGTGATATCATGAAACCGACATGAATGTAAAATATGGAGCTTTTTTGTCCAATCATTTAGGTTTGCTACGTATTTTGTTAACATTGACTCTCGATCTTCGTCAACAATTTGTAAAAACCAAAATGACTATGGAATACCTACTTTTTATTTCTAAAGACCAATGCCAAAACAAACTCATATAAAGTTAATAATATCACAAAAAAGCCATTGTGATTCATGAACCGCCAGAAAAAATAAGCAAAACAAGTTAGTGCGCATGCGTTGAGATCTTTGCATAGGATAGACGGTATGACTTAGTAACTTAGATTTTTTGTTGTAATACATTTTCGTGGTCATCACGGACAATTACGCTTGAAGATGTGCATAGGTGTATAAAAATTCCAGAATCATGACCAGTAAAAATTGTTTTATTTTTCACTACATATTGTGCCTCGCGGTTTTGCCCACTGCTCGGTTCCTATTGTGCGTAGCGTGATGTTATATAGCCTGCCTTCTTCGATAAATTGACAAATTAGCGCGTTCAATCAAACAGACGCTTCAGCTTTATAATATTAATAAAGACGTTACTTATAGATCCAGGTCGCGGGACTATCGGAAAGATAGCCGTGGTTTCGGAACGTAAAGGGCTAATGAAGAACACCGTGGATTTTAATCAGTACAAGTTTGATAGTCCCTCCCGTCCTGCCCTGGTAAGAGGAATAATTTAATACGTAAAAAACAGATTTTACTAGAAAAGGAAGGTATTTTAGCAATCTTACATAACCGGCTGTAAAAAGAAAGGTAACATGCATAACCTTTGAATTACAAGCACTGTTATTCGATTTACAGGAAACTCTATTTTGTAAATAAAGAAGCAAAATACTCTTGATTCATTTGTGGTAGCCGCTTCTTTAAACACTGAACGGTATTTGTCTAAAGACAAATATAGTTCATTTGCATAGATAAACCATTTTTTGTCTTGTATTTTTTGGATAAACACTGTGGTAAAATTGAAACTTTACCACAGTGTTTATGCAAAAAATACAAGACAAAAAATGGTTTACATAAGCAAATGAATATACAAAAATTCGTGGGGTTATCAGCTAGTGTTACATTTGAAATATGAGAAGCAATGGTGCTTATAAGAGGGTCTTAAACGTCATCTCAAATAAGGATCTCAACGCACGTAAATAATCAAAATTCGTCTTTCAGTCTTTAAAAAGCACTGAAGTATGAAAAAACCGATATTTTCAACCCTTCCTTTTAATATACGGAATTTTAATAACTCTCATTCATCCTGAGATCTCATCTAGCTCGTCACCCGGAAAATTCACCCTCCATCTTCATAAAATACCCCACAGCCCACACATAGGTAGGTACAACTTGATAAGGAAAACGTTTAAACGACGCCATATCCCTGTACGCACGCCATTACTCCTAAATTCTTTGTGTTGTAATGAGGCATGAGACAAAACGCATCAATGGATGGCGAAAGGGAAAACGTACTTGAACTACAGGGCGGAGCGCATCGATAGCGGAAAGTGGGTCACGGTCTGCCATCGCGTGGTGCCCGGAGTCCGGGCCGGGTGGAGCTGTGCCGGGACCGTAAGGCCCGGTTTCCATAGAAGCAAGCGGAGCGGAGTTGAGACGCGCGGGAATCGACCATTGGCGGTGTACATTGAAAATGTACATCGCGGCTCTTGATTGGTCAAATCTTACACGACTCCGCTCCGCTCTACTCGTCTCCGCTTTAGTTAAGACTGGGCCTAAGGTTACGAGAGTACTGCTAAAGCGTGTTGGAGTGTACTTAGTAGACGCTCGTGTGATTACGTTTTACGATTAAGTTTAATTTGGGGGTTTCTCGGGTTTATTGTAACGAATACATAGGTACTTGTTCCTTGGTTTTTTAAACGCGCCGTCTATTATAATTTTACGCATTATTTATAAGTAAGTTATAAAAAGAAAGGAAAGGTCGAATTATTCGTAGCTATGGAATGAAATAATTGTGGTATGATTTCTTAGAAAACCGACTAATAATACATACATATATTTATTTCTGCTTACCGCCTTTTATACGAGATTTATAAGCAACATTATAAGCATCATAAATCCAGATTTCAGATTACCAATATATCATCACACATCCTACGGGAACTATCCATATCTGTCGTGATTCAAACAGGCGTTTTTGTGAAATATTTTCAGTACAAAGATTCATTGTGATCCGTGGTACGTGAGCAAGTTACACGATGACCAATATGACCTAGTTCCACTTACTGGCATTTTTGCTGTTTTTATAAATACCGTGATTGGCTTTCAGGCTGTGTTTCAAAATACCATCACACTTTACTAATAGGTTTGATAAATGTGAATGTCTGTTAATGTGCCGTGCTGTAAAGTGTAATAGAATATTTATTGTTATAGTATTTTTCTCGAATAATTTCTAAACCTTTTTTTTAGCGTGGTAAAATCATCAAATTAGTCCTCCCACCCCGGGCAGGGCGAGAGGAACTGTCAGACTTCTACTGACTAAAATCCACGGTGTCCTTCAATAGCCCTTTCTGTTCCGGGGTCACGGTAAGGAAATAATCCCGCGACCCCAACCCTAAAGCAACTTAAATCAAATAAATAAATTTTAAGCAATTTGGTTCAATTTATCATAGCTTTAGCCATGACTATTCTATGCTCATTTTCATGTTATCTATGCAAAACGCTTCGTGCACATACGTAAGCAAGTACCACAAAGTAATTTATCTTCCATTGAATGTTGGAATTGAAGTAAATGTTAGTCAGGATATCCGCGAGTGTGCGATGCTGTTCAAATATTGTGGGCGGAGCATTGGCGCTTCGTGGATGCATCGGATGCCAGCAGAGGCTGTGAATGACATTCAACTAATATTGTACACACACTTGGCTACTAACCTGTCCTAGTTTATTTACTGAGAAGTAGGAAGACATATTTTCATACTAAATTGGTCAAAGCAAATTTTACTCCAATTATAAATGTTGCCAATTTATTTTTTAAATATTAACACTTTCAGTGACTGCGTAATACTTACGTTTGATTACAGTTTTCTGTTCTACTTTGATAAATTAATTTATGTTTTTAATTTAGTAAAGTAAAAGCAGTGTTTACAGTCAATTTACACAAATTAAAAATATGAATAGATAGGTATCTTGCAATTTTTTCAACACAAATTAAAAACACACAATTATGCGCATTTTTTCATAAGGCATTGCTGCACCTTGGTGGCACATCAGGAAGGTTTATTATTATTATTATAATTAGTTTATTTTAGAATAAATTCATGTAAGCGTGAGTAACAACTTTCTCAACTTAGCTCAGTTAGTGTTAGCTTGAAGTTATAATACCGGATTTGTTATCTTTCAGGAATTAAATGAATAGATATCGACACTTCTATTTTCAACATTTTGTAAATAGTATCACTCATTTCGATTCTAAAGGAGTAGGTAGTATATCCTATTACTCATTTTTCGAACGTCCCGATGTACTGCTTATACTAATAGATTTATGTGAGTGAGAAACTAAACCGCAATATTTTTATAGCAACAGTATCTGTCTACATACTGTTGCTATAAAAATATTGCGGTTTAGTTTCGTGTTTGTACACCTGTCTAGGTGTACATAATTTGTACACAAGGCAAAAGCGTATTTCTTAATGAATAACGACGTAAATATCAGATAATCAGATAATACATAATGAAGGTGTTAATTTTATTTAAGGGTTCAAAAATACCACACTAGTATTGTGGTGTCAGTTAAAGACGGACAGCCTACACCTCTAGGGATTACAGGTGATTCTTTGAGGGCACGATCAGCGCAATGACTGAGCGAAATGACTGCAGCCCTACGTGTTGCGGGCTCGATTCCCATACGGAGCAAATATTTGTATGATGTATAAGTAGTTGCTCCGAGACTGGACGTTTGTATAATTATGGGACTTTATATGTTCGGAAAGGCACCAACGATACAGGAGAAATTCCGAGTGTGGCGCAACGTTTTTATAAAAAAAAACCAACCGAATTGACCTCCCCTTTTTTTGTAGTCGGTTAAAAAGAAAAAGGCAATTTTGTTACCATTTAAGCGTTTTGTCTGAAACCATTATTTATTTTGTAATAAATCAATCAGTAATATATTAACACATTCGGAGAAAATGGTTCTTGAAAGTAGGTAGTTACATACTTGAATACGTCTTGTGATCACTGCTCGTGACTATGTTTAAAATTCGTCTACGGTAGGTACCTACAGTAATCTCATTATGTGGAGTTTTTACAGGTATTAGGTCATTAGTGTGATTCATATGAGTTCAGCGCGGTCATTTCTGTAAGACGCTGCTGGCTAGATTCGAATCGTTGACTATATTTTAGTTATAAATTAGTCATCGAAAACTGAGCAAGGAAAACAGACCGGAATGTCGTTTATTTTACGATATTTAATAAACAAATATCTGGTTGACCAAGCGTCGCTCGGTTTTTAAAATGTGTATATCTTGGGAATCGAGCTTTTCTCGAACCTGGGACCATGATAAAACGATTCCTTGAGCCGATAAATCCCTAATCTGTAACTTTCATGAAAATCCTTAGAGCCGTTTTCGAGATCCTGATTATAAATAAGAAGAATTGCTCTTTTGAAGATATTAGATCGTGATTACACCATTATGGGCCCATTTGCATGCTGCAATTGAAATTGCAAGCGGGGTGCACGCAAGATGGGTCCTGATTAAAAATGTACAATGGTACAATATGTACATATTATTATAGGTAACTACGTAGCTATTCTTAATAAATTATTCAAGGGCAATACAAAAAAAATATTACAAACGTTTATCTAGTTTTAAAGCTAAATGGGAACAAACACACGTGTTGATATAATTGTGAACCAACTAAACGACAACACATAGTTAATATACTATACTCATATGTACAAACGAACATGTACGAATATGTTTATAATCTGCAACAATGGGGATGGCAACTGGGGAACTAATGGCGCTAGTATAGCTTGTTTCCAGCATCGTCATTGGTTCAAATCTTATACTTCAAAATAGTACTACCTCATTGGTGGGATTAGGACCTAGCTATGGTGGCGCCATCTAGAATTAGCTTTGACTGGCCTTCTCCATTAACAGCTTATTTCAGATACTTTACAATGCTAATATAAATAATATGTCCTAGTGAACGTCAAAGCCTCTTCAATTGCAGAGAGGGCACGAACTTTGATCACAACAATTTTGTGGTTTTAATCTTGTGTTATTATTTTCGAATATTATTGACCAAATTGTTCGAGAACAATAATGCTAAAAACGACAGAAATATATTTCCCAAAAGTGGGACTAATTAATGAACAATATCTGGTTGACCGAGGTCGGTACTCGGTTTTTAAAATGTCTATAACTTGGGAACCGCGATTTTATCGAACCTGGGACCTTGATAAATCGATTCCTTAAGCCGAAAAACCCCTAATCTGTAAGTTCATGAAAATCTTCGGAGCCGTTTCCGAGATCCTGATTACATATAAATAAATATACAAGAATTGCTCGTTTAAAGATATTAGATTAGATAGATAGATTGCTTGAAAATACAATATGTTGGAAAAGGCAATGTTTGTAACTGTTTAATGTATAATTTTGTTTATACATTTAACCAGTATTTATGAATGAATCCCTCGATAAAATTGAGTCAACCTCATCAAACTAATTATAAGTAAACAAGGAAGACTTCCAAATAAAACCTACCAAGCGGAATGATCACTAATACACTAACAAAGGACTATGATCTAATTCGATTGAACCCTGTTCATCTATCGGAAGACGGATCGTTTGGTGTTCCAAGCGATGGGAACCTTTAGCTAAAGCCTATTTATCCTTTGAAAGGATTCTGAAGGTTACCAGTTAACCTGTTAACGCTTCTCAAGGATAAAAGGGTCCTCTACTAAGGTTTGATTTATTTAGGTTACGGTATGGGAAGGTATACGGCATAGGACTGTTAGGAGTATCTTATAGTTTTTGTAACGAATAGTTGTCTTGGTTACTACCTTTTTTTGGGGGTTGCTAGTTAACCTGTTATCGCTTCTCAAGGATAAAAGGGTAAAGGTATCCTCTACTAAAGTAACATTTATTTAGGTTATGGTATGGGAAGGTATACGGCATAGGAATTGATTACCCCTAATCAATTCCTATGCCGTATACCTTCAAATACCATACCATACATACCTTATCTTGTAGTATTTGAAAAATACTTTTCTCTTGGTGTCTTAGTAGACGATATTTTTTTCCTTTTTAGCGAATATCATCAAATGAGTTCTATCGCTCTGGGTGGGACTTTCTGATCTGACTTAAAACCATCCTGTTCTTACAGTTGCCCTTTGCGTTTCAGGGCCGCGGTAGGCATCTTATAACATTCCCGAGACACTGTTGGACCCCGTCAATGATAGGCAACCTAGCTACCTTATAGATAATTATCCACTAGCGTAATATATGTTGAGTAATTGATTATTAAACGAAAACCATAAGTGAACAAAAAACTGAAAATGCCCGAATGATCTTGATTAAAAAGAATAGGTACATAATTACGAACAAACCTTCTAAACTTTTACAAGTTATTTACTAAATACATGTAAAAACGTAATCTGACCACCAATATTTACTTCTGACACTTTTACTTAACTTATTAACAAAAACAGTTTAATGGCGTTCTAAAACTAATTTAAATGTTTTGTTGTTGATTTATATAAATTATATCTACCTATTTATATAAATAGCTTAGTCATCTACAACTGTTGGTTCCCATTTCTATAAATAAAACCTCATTTAGACGATGCAATGCAAGAAATTGCATGCGAGATGCATGCAAGTTTGACTACATTGCGAACAATGAAATATGTTTGATCAACAGAATTCATCGTCCATAAATTAACATTTACACTGTTTTTGATACACACTACTATAAGAATAAGTCACAGTAAGAAATAAGTTTGTAAGAAAATAAAATGGTGGATCATAATTCAAATTTGACAGTTGTACAATCGTGTACGTATGTATCAACTTGGTAGAAGATAATTACGCAGTATTCTCTTTGAATAATTCAGCACATAATAGTGAATCGATAAGGCAATGACTTAGATTAACATCAATAATGAGTAATACAATAACTTTCAGTAAGAACTAAGAAGTATTTATTTAATTGGATAGGTTCTAGCATTATTACTTATTTCATTATAATTATCTAGATTTATTTACTTGGGTACTGTTTGAAAACCATAAAGTGCCAATAGTCCAATAGTTAAAGCGTCCGAGGTGATTGGAAGGTACCGCACTTGTTGAAACTAAATTCTTGTTTTTTTTTTCTTGCGTAAAACTAGTTAATTTGGTTAAATGGTGGTATTTCAATGTTATAGAAAAGTTTAAAATGTTGGCATATTGTCTAACTTGCTTCAGAATAGATCGGTGTGGACACGCCTCCTTATATCCACTTCTATTCCTTACTAGTTAGCACAATAAAATATTAATAGAACTGCTTTGAACCAAGTAAACGGGCACTAGATTAAAGATTAATCAAGCAGTAAATATTAAACGGCCAATATTGGTACAAACTAGTTAGTAATCTACAAGGTTGCCGACGTGACGTCACGACATTGGTGATCACTGGCCTTAGGGGTGTGGGCCAATCATGGGCCATGGAACACATTTGGGTTAATGTTCAGCGATATTTTATATCGCCACTAAAGAGGGTGGAATGAAAAATGTGCAAGCCACGTCCATCAACAAGAAGTTTTACTCATTTTGGAAATTGATTTGCTGAAATCGAGGTTTATGCTTGCAAATAAAACTGAAGTTATTATTCGACTGTGAATACACTAAGCGTTAAATAAACATTATCGTGAAAATAAACGGAGTGCCACCTACCTAAATTCTACCCGCATCTACACATAATAGAACACCATCATCATAGATTAATATTTTAACAAGATAATCGTCTGCCTACGATACTAATAAAACTACAACGTCAATAATGTGTAACTATAGTAAAACAATTCTTGTCAAAATACTCACTTACGTTTAATTGATACAACAACTGGGGCTTCTAATCTTAACGACGAAAGCAATCGATGAGCCCTCGCTAATGATACGGCTATCTCCACTAATCTATATATATAAAAGAACAGGGGTTTTTCTTTTGACACGACTTCAGCCGAAACCGCTAAACGCAGAAACTTGAATTTTGGACAGCATTTGCAGTCTACCATGTAGATTGGCAATAAGACGGGATTTTGCGAAAATCCTCCTCTAAGGGGGTGAAAAGGGGTGAAAACGTTTGTATGAAAAATCTTATTCCTTGGGTTTATAAACTTGAAACTTACAACGAATAACAACTCAAGTAAATAAATAAGATTAGCAAAATTATTTTTTTTAAACTACCCTCCATTGGTAATCTAGGGGTTGTTAAAGTTTATAAGGAAAAATCATAACGCGTGAGCTGATGAATTTGAAAATCAGTATTTATATACTAGATAAGAATTAATCAAACACGTGTTTTTGTATTTTTCGAAATTTACCCCCCAAGTTGGTGAAAAGGGGTATTCAAGTTTTAAGGGGGGATATTAAACCACTAAACGTAGAAACCTGAATATCGACGACAGCAGAAAGCACCACCATTTTCGGATTCAAGTTTTAAGGGGGATATTAAACCACTAAACGATAGTTGCAGTTTATAATGTAAATAAGCATTAAGAAAGGATTTTGCGAAAATCTACCTCTAAGGGGGTGAAAAGGGGTGAAAACCTTTGTATGCAAAATCTTATTCTTTGGGTTTATAAACTTGAAACTTGGTACGAATGTGAGTATAAGTAAATAAAAAAGATGGACACTATTCTTTTTTCAAAACTTCCCTCCATTTCTGGGTTTTTCGAAAATCACCTCCTAAATTTTGAAAAGGGTTTATTAAGTTTTAAGGGAAGGATTTACTGCTTGCTTCGATAAATACTAAACTGGGCATAAATTATCTCTCAATCGAATAAAGGATACGTATTTAATATTTTTTAAAAATTAACCCCTAACGGGGTGAACATGGGAAAATCAGGACGGGACCATTTTTAGATTTTCCAAAAGTATTCTATACAGCTCCCAACGCAACATACAAATTGAGGGTGTGGCGATAGAATATGTCCATGAGTACATATACCTCGGCCAAATAGTCTCTTGCTCCACGGCATTTCTCTTCTAACTGATAACGTACTTAATTGATAAAGAAGTTGCTCGACGCACCGAGAACGCCTGGAAGAGCTATTGGTCGATGAAACATCTAATGAAGGGTTCTCTGCCTCTTTCACTTAAACGAAAGCTCATGGACATGTGCATTCTCCCCACCCTCACGTATGGTGCGCAAACATGGTCACTCACAAAGAACCAAAAGTCCGCACTCGGAGTCTGCCAACGAGCTATGGAGCGAAGTATACTGGGTGTCAAACTTACGGACCGCATTAGGAACTCCATACTTCGCTCCAAAACACAAATAGCCGATGTTGGCCTAACAGCTGCAAGGTTGAAGTGGAACTGGGCTGGTCATATCTGCCGTATGTCGGAGGAGCATTGGGCAAAAATAACCACTCAGTGGATCCCAAATGGCGGTAAACGACAACGCGGCAGGCCCAGAAGGAGATGGCGGGATGAGCTGGACTCATTTTTAAGGGATTGGCCTACAATCGCATTGGATCGCGAAAAGTGGAAGGAGGAACCCGAGGCCTTTGCCCTGCAGTGGGACGATAGGGGCTTATAATATAATATAATATAATTCTATAACGTAGGTGACCGGGCATTAAATTTACTCAGTTCGAAGTTAGAAACACGCGCAGACGAAGTCGCGGGCAAAGTGCTAGTCTATATATATAAAAGAACAAGGGTTTTTCTTTTGACACGACTACAGCCGAAACCGCTAAACGCAGAAACTTGAATTTTGGACAGCTATTGCAGTCTGCCATGTAGATTGGCAATAAGACGGGATTTTGCGAAAATCCTCCTCTAAGGGGGTGAAAAGGGGTGAAAACTTTTGTATGAAAAATCTTATTCCTTGGGTTTATAAACTTGAAACTTACCACGAATAAGAACACCAGTAAATAAAAAAGATTGGTACTATTCTTTTTTTAAAACTACCCCCCATTGGTAATCTAGGGGTTGTTAAAGTTTGTATGGGAAAATCATAACGCGTGAGCTGATGAATTTGAAAATCAGTATTTATATACTAGATTAGAATTAAACAAACACGTGTTTTTGGATTTTTCGAAAATCACCCCCCAAGTTGGTGAAAAGGGGTATTCAAGTTTTAAGGGGAGAATATTAAACCACTAAACGTAGAAACCTGAATTTTGGATGGTAGTTACAATTTATAATGTAGATGAGCATTGAGAAAGAATTTTGCGAAAATATACCTCTAAGGGGGTGAAAAGGGGTGAAAACCTTTGTATGCAAAAACTTATTCTTTGGGTTTCTAAACTTGAAACTTGGTACTAATATGAGTATAAGTCAATAAAAACGTTGCTCATTAATAGTTTTTTTATAACTACCCTCCATTTTTGGGTTTATTTAAATCGCTCCCTTAATTGGTGAAAAGGGGTGATTAAATTTTAAGGGAAGGATTTTACTGCTGCTTCGGTAAACTCAAAACTTGACATATTAATTATCTCTCAATCGAATAAAGGATAGGTACGTATTTTTATTTACATTTCATAAATCAACCCCTAACGGGGTGAAAATCGGGAAATCAGTTTGTCTACTACGATTGATTGTTTGTTTGTATTGATATTTTCTTATAAGGATGGTGAGCGGGAATTAAATTCACTGAGTTCGAAATTAGAAACACGCGCAGACGAAGTCGCGGGCAAAGTGCTAGTTTGTAATAAAGTATCTCGTTATATTCTATCATAGGTATCACAAGAATTTAATGTAACAGTGCCACGCGAATTAGTAATCACCCACCCTGGCGAACATTTGTATGAAATATTAAGAAGGACCTGCTGAACTAGCTAAGTTGGGACATAACGCGTGACAAGTTGGTGGACATGAGGAGTACTTACCAGTATTCGTCCGGTGGTGGTCTGACCGGATATGAGTTCGCCGGCCCAGTCTTTCGCTTCGGTCATGAACGTGCCCTCGAACTCTTGTTTGCCCTGCCGTGCCGCCTTCTGCTCCTTCTGCTTGGGGTCGTTGGGCGCCAGCTCCGGCTCCTGGCGGCAGCAGACAAACGCGCACGCGCGCCATACCAGCACCACCAGCAACCCGCATATGAAGGTGAATATCGACGACAGCAGAAAGCACCACCATTTTCGGACACTGAGGCAGCCATCATCTTCAGGATAAGAGTCGGTCGACGCTGTAGTCGCCTCTTCCTCGGACGAAGCCATTCCCCGAGGGCGCGAGGCATCCAGTCAGGCGCGCCATGCACGTGCAGCGATGCGCGCGCCCGCACGCCGTGACCGCGCGCGACTGAGCGAGCGCGCCGCGCCCCGCGCGGTCGAACTCGCGCGATCGATCCGCGCCGGCGCGAGCCGCACTGCACTACCGACCCCTAGGAACCATGACCATCCTTCCACCCCGTTCACCACCTTCTCGCTCGCGATCCTCGACGCCAACTGATTCAGCCTCACTCCTCGTCGCGATCCGAGAGCATCGCCGAAACCGATACGACAGCTTTTATGACTGCAGATGTTTCCGTAAAGATTTTTATTGATGCCATAACAGAACTGCTCCTACATTACGTCCGACGCCACGCGTTGCCGACACACGAGTACTTTTATTTCTCTTCTAACTGTATAACGTACTTAATTGAAACTGAATTTCGGCGATTTTAACAAAGGTCAATGTATTTAGCCTGTGTCCCGATAAGCGTAGTGCTACGCCGCCCTACTGCGTCAGCGGGCGCTACGAAACTCGTAGACGTCTACGAACGCTACGATTGGTCGAGCGAAATGCGACCGAAGATGTGTTCGGTTTCGTTCCAAAAGTACCCATTTGTCTTTTCTTTGTTACACACGGTCTATGTTTTATGTACGTCTCCAGTTAATATAAATGAGGCAATTAGTAGATAATGGTAGTTTTTATGTAACAGAGACGTATTGCACGTTACGTAAGTGAGCTGTAAAAGAAAGTTTCATAATGTCACATATTTTAAATTAAATGTTTTGACACTGAACAGAACACTGTATCGCGGACTTATTTTCGTCGAATTATTTATAATGTTGTTTGGGTCCAAATATAGTATGATAGCGGTGGTGACTACATAAATATTTTAATTTATTATAAGTACGTAGGTAGGTACTAATAATTAAGAAATATACTTAGTGATTTTTGAAAATATGCATTTTAAAAGTTCTAAAGACTTTTAAATCTGGGAAATCGCATTCTTGGTATTAATTTGTTTATTTTTAAACCCGATTCATATTGTGGAGTCTTTAGGTGTGCCGAAATACTGTTAAAGTATTTTTTAAGGAATGTGCTGTAAAGTTGTAATTGATTTGAAGATTAATCTGATGGTTAAAATAAAATGTTTTTGTTTTAAATTAGATACATAATTATGCATATTTCCGGGGAACGTTTATCAATACGATAAAAGTTAATTTTAAGTAGCACATCACGAAACCAGAAATACTTAACCAAAAAACAGTTTCAGCCAAAAATTGCCAGCAAAAAGTGATATTTTAATTGTAATTACGTACATTATCATAGGTTGAAGCACCCACAGTTTGGCACGTCGCCAAATAGGCAAAAACTTCAAAACTAGTACACAGTACACGCGACCTTTACTATGCTGAATATGTAGCTACAATACAAGTTGGGTTGTTGGTCTATTGGGCTGTTGGGGCTACATCGTAAATTAATGTTAGTTGCCAAATGTTTCACATAAATAATGCATTTCGATTGGTCCTCCATAGTGCAAGACATATTTGCCATACGCGTGTGTTTAATCGATGTTAATAAACCGCTTTCTACTGCTTTCTACTAAATATTATTTATTATTATTATATCAGCCTGCACTGTCCCACTGCTGGGCAAAGGCCTCCCTCCATTCCTTCCAACGTTCGCGACTTTGCGCCACCTCTTCCAGCTCGTCCCGCGGTCTACCGCGGCCTCGCGTCGCTGTTTCAGGGCACCAATCATGAGCTTTGCGTGCCCACATCTCGCTCGGCATGCGGCAGACATGTCCTGCCCAGTCCCATAAATACGAAATAAATGTTTATAAATGATATATGGGCCATTCCTTATGTATGCATATATCTTTTGAAGGTTAGAATTAGTAGGTACGGTCTACTGAGTTACTCTTAGAAACTTAGCTATAGTTCAATTTCTGCATACTTACAAGAAGCAAAAGTATCTGAAGTCTACCTCAAGTGAGTGGTATTTGCGCTGTTAAATCATCAATTGAGTCCTCCCGCCCTGGGTGGAGCTGTTGGCACTGTGATACTCTTACTGACTGAAATCCACCCTATTCTTTCAGTTGTCCTTTGCGTTCCAGGGTTACGGTTGCCTTTACAGACGATCTTGCGAGCCAAGTGCGTGTACAAGTGGTAATTAAGTCATCGCGTGAGACAACAATTATTCTACATTTAAGTATGCACATCATACCTATAGTTTACTTACTGACAGCATAAAACGTTTTGTTGTAAGTATGATGGAACTTTGATCAGTAACACAGATCTCGAAGTAAGAGGTTAGATATGCATGTATCTACAATAAATCAATTTACATTGTGTGCCAGCGCTGTAGGTTTTTTGTAATAAATTAAAATATTAAGTTATTTGATTAAGGGTGACTTTTAAAAACGGTTAAACATGTTTAAAATTTTATTTAGGCACAATTTTCTATTGAATTTTGTGCTTAAATAAAATTTTAAACATGTTTAACCGTTGGTAAAAGTCGCCCTTAATCAACAATGAGATCAACAGTTACGAGGAATTCGGGAAGTTGCGATCTTGATCGTTCGATCTTGAACTTTTATTGAATGATCCTCGACTTGTCCGTTGGATTTTTTGATTATCTTGCTGTCTGCGAACCTTTCGTATTCTTCTTGTACCTACCTGGTTGACCTATGGATTTTTTAGCGTGGTAAAAACAGTCCTCCCACCCTGGGCAGGGCGAGAGGGATTGTCAGACTTGGGGTGGATGGAGGACGGTGTCCACTCCCTCTCGTGTCCCGCCTCCTCCTTCGCGAGCATGACTGCTTCGCAGGAGGCGACCGCTTCCCACTCCGTCTCGTCCCGCAGCATGGCCTTGACCAATGCCGGGCGCGAGATGACCTATGGATTACCGTAAAAAGTGGTGCGAGCCGAGTGTTCATTGATACCTAAGTACTAAATTTAGAGGAGGTACGTTAGGAATTGGTACAAGGTTGGTACAATCGTATAATAATAATTCCTTAACTCTATGAATATTTATCACACAACGCCATCTAGTCATAACTTAGCATCCACGAGCGTGTGTTATGGGTGGACAAGAATAAACATACTTATATATTTCTAAAGCCATACAGATTATAGCAAGCTAAGTGGCAATGCCCAGACACTGAACAAATGCCATCGTGCTCATCACACAAACTATGACCGTTGTCATAGAAGTGTGCACACCGCGAATCGGCAAATGTAGGGTGGGACTAACCACTCAGACCAAGTTGGCCAGTCGAGGATTTCGCAAGGTTCCTTTAATAGCTGAATCTTAACTTCATAATGGCCACGGTGTCAGCCGGAGAATAAAATTGTGATCGCACATACCCTACAGGGCAAGCGAAATGGCAATGAGCCAGCCCATACCCCGGTGTCTATGACGTCAGGTAGACGATATTCCGAGTGCTCCCGCGAATCGGCAAATGTAGGGTGGGACGCCCTCAGGCAAGTTGGAGCGAGGATCTTCGCAAGGTAGCTGGATCTGAGTAAAATGGACCAGAGCCCGCCGTGTCCTCAGGCGCGTTGTGTTCCACGCGAGCCTCAAAGAGTGTCAGCATGATGACGGGGGACCCCGACTCTAGAGGGCCAAAGCCTGCCGGCGGGGTCGCGGGACTTATCTTTACCGTGACCCCGGAACATAAAGGGCTATTGAAGGACACCGTGGATTTTAGTCAGTAGGTACGAGTCTGACAGTCCCTCCAGCCCTGCCTTGGATGGGAGGACTCATTTGATGATTTTACAAATAAAAAAAGCGCGTTACTGTCAATTGTACCACACCTGCGACAAAAGGGGCATGCTCAAGTATGCTTCCCGAGACTGAAAAAATTACAAAGTCAGGTCGCTTTTAGTGACTAGTAAGGTACCAATAAGTAGGAGCTGAAAAGGTTTCTGGCCTGACTTTTCCTGACAGATCCGTAAATAAAGAACAGGTACACAGTTCAGTGAAAATGCAGAACTATATTCTATACCTAGTATCGTTAGTACTTACTGGATCTTATACTTAGTGACGGTAACAGGTATCTGTCTCGTTTCCAACATCCACCACAGGTAACACATTTGCCGCAGCTGAATCTTACTAACACCATCTGAACATAAATTAATTAAATCGTATTTTAAAATGGGAATTAATCTTAATACGGATTTTGGCAGCGACGCGGTTGTTTCTTGTTATAAATTAACTTGTTACATCGAATCGGGACGAAATTTGGAAAGGTATTTTAGTAGTAGGTACATAAATACGTAGCCATGGGCACCCGTTGAATCATCATAATGATCATCATCTGCTTATAAATGTTCCCACTGCTGGGGCACAGGGCTCATCTCTGTGAGAGTGTGCCATGATCCACCACGCGGGCCCAGTGCAGGTTGGTAGATGTGACACGTCTTTGAATTTTAGGTAATGCCGGTTTCCTTACGATGTTTTCCTTCACCGTTTTAAGAGTAGTGGTGATGAAATAAATTACACATAGCAATGCACCTTGTTGGGTTAGGTTAGTTACCCATAGGTTAGTTACCCACGAATTAGATACAGTCACGAGCAATAACATGTATACACATAATAAAATTCAAAGGCAATTTACTCGTGGAATACTGGTTACCACTTTGAAATAAGACCTTTTCGTAAAAGCATGGCTTCCAAAAGAGAAGTCTAATGAAAAGGCAAAAGTTTAATCAATATGGTAGCAGAGAATCGCTTTTGAATACTGCTTAGTGTATACATACTATTGCTCGTGACTGTACCTACAACTCGTAGTAGGTCGGGGTCGATACAACGTGATACAACTGGCCCCCTCTAGAAGCGACCAAAGCCTGCCGATTGTCGTCGCGTGGCGGTCTAAGGGGGAGACCTATGTTCAGTAGTGGATGTCTGCTGGCTGACGATGGTCTCGTATATTGCTGATGATAGCTGCCATGATTGAACAGAGCCGTGTGTTTGACGTGATGATCAAAACACTCTAATTTCCCTGAATCATGGAAATGATCAAATTAATTTGATAGTCTGCGGCTTTGTTTTACGTAACACTATGATAATGTTATGGTGGAACGACTACGTACTTCCGAAGTGCAGCCGGCAGAGACTAAATGAGGAAACCTAGACTATTTTCAGCCGTCGATGAATACCTTTTATCTAGACAGCTTTCATGTTCGCAGAAAGTCTTGTTTGTCAAACAAGTTTGAAGATATTACCGACCACTACGATCACGACTGATGTCCTTTTGATGCGGAGTGTAATGTCTGTCATTGAGTCAGTACAGACGCCAGCAGGCCAAGCTACCCAAATCTGTCAAGTTTTACCAATTGAAAATTATCCTTCTACTATTGGGATAAGGTTGACAATCTATTACCTAAATAAATTTCACAGAAGAGCCTACATCAAATTGCATTTAATAAAATCAAAACCACAAACCTTTCAAAAAGATTCAAAAGATTACAAAAAGATAAGTTGTAGTTTGACCAACATATATTTCTCAAACATAGGTACAGCTTCCAGAACATTGAATGGTTTACGGAACTAATATTTAGATTTCAAGAACAACGAGTTAGGTACCGTCTTGGGCGTATTTGCCATGTAAACTCAAGGTGGGGCAAAATTCTTAGATTTATAATTGTGTCGTCTTATAACTATTGTCGAACGAGTGAAATTTCTTACGGATAAAGTAGGCGAAGACAGTGGCGACTTCATTTTTACATTTTTTGTCAAAAGACACCTAACAAGTCGGAGTCAGGGTGGGGCAAGCGCCCCACTCGGCCCCACCGTGGCTACGCCCATGGGTACCGTACGTGCCTAACTTGATACAAAAGTTAGCATTATTTACCCCTTCTCGCTTCATAGAAGTAACTATAAAATGGCTATATCTGAAGATACATAAATATTTAATAGCCTCCTACACATAATGTAGGCGCCATACTGGCGTAGTACATACTTTAGATGTCTCTAGTCATCTCTTAATGTATACTTACTTGTTTACTTTACATAGACGTCTTCTCCGTTACAAATGAATAAGATCCTATGAGCTAATAAAATATCACATTTATTCAAACGTAGCATAGCTAGTACCTATTCCAAAAGGAGGTAGGCTCACCCATAGACATCAAGCATAGACTAAACTTTCTTAAACAAATGTTAAATAAAATCTGGCGATTTTATTTAACATTTGTTTAAGAAAGCTGTTTTCTCTAGAAAGATTTAAAACAATATTAGGACCATCTTTATATTACCGTAGAGAGGTAAAACTCGTATATCAGATATAAATGGACATTTAACTGTTTTTATCTTTTTCTAGGTAGAGAGCAATCTCTAAGTAGTCTGTGGTAGTGAGTTATGAACAACGACGATATAATACTTATCGTCGTTGGTTATGAATGTTACTTTTCGGCAGATAGGTACCTAGTGCTCGGCCCATGCCTATGTCTATGATTATACCTACCCACATTATAAAGCAAAGTATTTATAGTTTATATTATCGGTGTTATAATAAGTAAACAACCTTTTTACACGACTACTTCTAGAAGCTTTCGAAAGAAGGTAAAGGTATACCTTGACACTGGATCGCAAAAGGGCATTTAGGCACAGAGTGTACATTTAGTCAGTAGAGTTTGACAGTCCCTTCCACTCCACGTAGGTTTAGGTACTATTATATATTCTGTGACGTAGGGTGGAAGTACTCATTTGTATTAGATTAGTACTAGTTTTTAGTACTAGTACTCCTATATCACCAAAAATTTTTTTTTCAGTATTGGTTTCCGCCTCTTTAGTTTGTGTATGGAACTTAGGTAACTGTAATTAAAAACAAATCTTTCATTAAAAATAATTTATTACTTACACATTAAAAGGAGGTATTTGGCATAAGCATGAATTAGATATTTCAAGAAACTTGCTACAATAAAAAAACAATGTTGTCTAGTGTATAGTCTGTTGGTCTAGTGGTTAGTGAGCCTGACTGCTATGCCGGGGGTCGTGGGTTCGATTCCCACCCGGAACAAATGTTTGTGTGATGAGCATGATCATTTGTTCTGTGTCTGGGTGTATTTTATCTATAATATGTATGTATTTAGAATTATATAAGTACGTTTATCAGTTGTCTAGTACCCATAACACAAGCTCTGATTAGCTTGGGACTAGATGGCGTTGTGTGGTAGTTGTGGAATATTATTATTATATTATTATTATTAATGGCTCACATACAAACACTGGACGGCAATATTGGCGCAGTGGTTGAGCGAGCGACTGCTGCGCTATGCGTCCCAGGTTCAATTCCGCACCACAACACAAGTTTATTTAAGATGGGCAGTCTTATTTCACAGATCTAATCTTTACATAAAGCTGCTATCACCTAGTTTCTACGAAAATGATCGACGACGCTTTAAAATAAAATGCAAGTCAAGGACTTTGATTGGTTGAATGAACTTGAAATAACCAGTAGCATCACTAGTTGTGCTCAACCCCACAAGAGTCGTATGAACAGGCGATGGTGCGTAAAATAATGACAAAATGTAATTCAAATGGCTATGGTGTGGTCCATATTTTTTTTTTACAAACTCCGTTTGATTGTTTATAAATTAAAAGAAGATATTTATCACGTTTATTATTTGAGTTTCTGATATTTCAATTGTTGCAAGTATAATAAATATCCTTTTTAGTTCTATTGAGTCTAAGTGCGCTTGCTCCTGATGCGATGCGTTGCATGAACTACAAGTAAAAATTGCCCTTACTATTACGACATAAAGGCTCTCATTATCAGCCTATAAATGTTCCCACTGTTGGTACACAGGCCTCCTCTCTGTGAGAGGGAGTTGGCCATAATCTACGACACGGGCCCAGTGCGTTTTGGTATTAAGGCTCTGCTAATATAAAACGTGCAGTTGTCAGTAGGAAGATGGTAAAAAAAACAGACTTGCTACCATCAGCCTATTTTGTTCCGACTGCTGGCCTCCTTTCTGTGTTAGGAAATGGTCCGTAATCCACCATGTGAGCCATGATAATGCCACATGAGTCATATTTGGTTCTAGGATATACCAGCTTCCTCGCGATGTTTACCTTCACAGTTTTGAGACATAATGATGACGTAAGTCAGTGGAATAGCATCATTACGTCGTAGCAGTAAGGCTGATTTTACCTTGTAGTTCATCTGCGTCCAAAATCGAAAAAATGAGCAAGGCCGCTTAGTGACCATAGCCTGTAACAAAAGCTACAATCGTTAACGTTCAGCAGTCGCTAATACATATTCGACTTTATACCCCTTCGCATAAAGTTGAAAATCTAGTAAAGACCGCTGAACAAAACAAACGAAAACGATCTGTAATCATTGATAGATTTTCAACTTTATGCAATGGGGTATAAAGTTGAAAATGTATTAGTGACTGCTGAACATAAGCCAATGTCGCTTGCCATTTGGCTATAGGGCCATATCAGTTTAAAAACTTTTCTTTTCAATTCCTTGATCTGTTTTAATTTTCAGGCACATTTTCCCCAATCCACTTCAAGTATGGTGGGTTTCCATTCTTGATTGGCAGTGAGATCACTTCACAGACGCTGTATGGATGGTTGGTGCGAACAAACTCTGTCAGTTTGTCTACTTGAGAGGTTCTTGTTTTGATCATCAGGAGTGCCTGGAAATTGAGAGCAAATGGAGATTAATAAATAATATTTACCATGAAATTATTGACTTATTTTATAATTATTTAAGTACTTCAAGAAATTGATAGAGTGGCAGTCTACCTTTGCCCTGTAGTGTTTACCATAGGTTGATATATTATTACATCAGCCCACATTCTACTGTTACTATTCTAAGTTTTGGGCTTTTGCCACAACTTTTTGTTTATGTATAATGGCTGTAGCTGTGTTGGGTGTAAACCACTAGACCAGTTCTTTTGGGTGTGTTACCTCAGAGTGACTTTTAAGATGCACCCACAACACAATATTAAATGGAGCACCACTTAAAAAAAAGAAAACCTTAAAATATTTCTTGTTTTGTTTTTGTAAGATAAGTCAACATATTTACCTCGCTGTCCTCATTGATTTTGCCTTCCCATTCATAAATTGATGTTATTTGTGGTATCACATTCACACAGGCAGCTAACTTATTCTTCACTAGGCCATGCCCAATAGTCTTGCCAACGTCTGTGTTGGGAACGGTCACATATGCCACAGAGTACTTATCTGAAAAATATTAATTTATATTGTTTAGTAAATATCTCAATAATTGGCTTGTGGTAAAATAATAACAGCTCACAGGTTAATTGTCCAGGTTAAGGCATGCTTGCCTAGGTTGATCTATAGATGGGTCTTTCATAGGGTCTCTGTGACTCAGAGTATGTACTTGAAACCGTCGTTGCCTGCCTCAATGTCTGCATTGCTTGACAATCAGTCACAACTGCTGGCTTAGTTTTGTTACATTTGCCTCCTAGCTATTTCCCAACTATGTTGAGGTGACAGGGTGCAGTTGAACGCCTCTAAGACTGAACCATTAGTACTTTGTATGGAGCGATTGTCTTACAAAAAATTTCTAACTCTCAATATCAATACCTCTCGCGCCCGGCATTGGTTGCGGCCATGCTGCGGGCCGAGACGGAGTGGGAAGCGGTCAGCTCCTTCTGCGAGGCAGTAATGCTCGTAAAGGAGGAGGCAGGCCGCGAGCGAGAGAGGGCAGCGTCCTCCCTCCGCCCCAGCCGCAGTGGTATGCGCCCACGGCGACGGACGTCGCTTGATGATCTCCGGCCACCGTAGGCGCGGGCATGCGGGCAGCGAGTAAAGGGCAACTCGCTGCCCGGCCAAGGACCATGCCCGGGTCTACGGCGCGTTGTGTCCCACGCGCGCCTCAAAGAGCGTCAGCATAATGACGGGGCCCCCCTCTCAGAGGGCCAAAGTCTGCCGGGGTCGCGGGATTATTCCCTTACCGTAACCCCGGAACATAACAGGCTATGAAGGACACCGTGGATTTTAGTCAGTAGAAGTCTGGCAGTCCCTCCCGCCCTGCCCGGGGTTGGAGGACTCATTTGATGATTTTACAACGCTAAAAAAAAAAAAACTCTCAATATCGATAGGTAAAGCTATGAACCTGTGGGCAAGACTGGTTCTCAAACACAAAAGCAAATTCATTCACTCACCTGCATCCACGATACCAGAAGACATGTTGGCTTGAGCAAGTATCATACAAGGTCTAAGGAATGAAAAGTATAATGTGATCAATGACTTTTTATTCAAAGAATATAGCATTGTCGGCCCACAACACCACAATCTAAATCTTTGTTTTGATCAGTTTTAATTTTTTTTTTTTTTTTTTTTTTGTAATTTTGTTCCTTACGGAACAGGCTAAGGTCTGAGACCATGCTGCCTAGTCTTCAGTTGGCATTTTTCTTGAGTTATAATTCCAGTTTTAATTCATCAGTATGTAACATAAGAAAATCCAATAATTCATTAGTTTTTTATATCCATATATATGTGATTCCAGTCCAAGTCATTAGTATTCCAAAATTCCAAAGTAATAAAATCCAGGTAAATTCATCAGTTTCTTATTTTCCATGTAAATTTAATCCGTTAAAAGTCTTCAGTCCATTTCAATAAAATCCATATCTAAGATTTATTTCCACAAAATCTTGAGTCAAGTCCAAGTAATTTGTCTATATTATTGAATTTTTGTAAGAGCCGAGTGTCAAATCCTTTTTTTGTCAAACCTACCCAACTGACGTTAGGCAATGGCATTAGCAAATTAGCAATTTTATTTACGATATTTACAGTGTGATGTTAAGATTATTTACAGTCATCAATTTAATAGATAATTGTTTTATATATTATTTTATATTCTAAGAGAGTCAATGAGAAGATATTATCTAAATAAGGTAAATAAATTATATACACATGACAGATATACAATTAGTTAAATTTGTCCAACTGTATTATTAATAAAATTAAACAAAGCTAAATAAGTCAAGTTATTTACAAGAAGAGCCTGAATGGAGCGCGGTACCAAATCAGGGCTACCATAAATTTCAATTAGCTCATCCATCAGCACAAGGCGCTGGATGCCAAAAGATGAGCACTCAAAGAAAATGTGATCAATAGATTGTTCTGCTTGAGAATTACAATGATCACAGAGAGAACTGTGTATCATTTTCAGACGACACAAATGATAATTTAGTCGACAGTGACCAAAACGAAGCCTTAGTATGGTGGAGTAAAACTTCCTGTTCATGTAAGTATTGATTTTACAGAACCAAGGCATGGTTCCTATGGGAGTATTGTACACTGCATACCACATACCCTTATTTTCAATTTGTACTGTATGATTCCAGTGTCTTTTCCATATATCAATAGACCTTCTTTTCAACAGAGGTACTATGTCTGAACAAGGAACAGATATGTTGAGGGAACTACTTGAATCTAGGACATCACCAGAATTTGTTATAGCTCTAGCTAAAAAGTCAACCCTTTCATTGCCCATCACACCAACATGCGAAGGGACCCACATGAACAGAACTCTAATGTTATGAAAAGACAAATGTAACCAAGATTCTTTTATTAATGATATGAAATAGTTTGTGTTGGCATTCAACCTATTATTTTTGAGATTTTCTAGAACACTCATGCTGTCACTAACTATAACCCATTGAAAACATCCATCATTTTTTTCCCGAATGTGCTTTAGGGCAGCAAGTATTGCCACAGCCTCAGCTGTGAATATACTTGTGTTTGAGTTTATTTTATAACCAATACCAGAATTCAATATTGCATCAAAAATAGCAAATGACACTGATGACTCAGTTTTAGACCCATCAGTATACACAAATCTATGATCAGAAAATTCATGAAATTTACCATATACATCTTCTTTATTGGATAAATTGTGATCAATAATGATGTCAATTGCAGGAAATTTGCTGTCAAAATCACCCTGATAACATGGAAGAATAGAAGACTTATAAATTTGCAAAGTTTCAAGAAAATTTACATATTGAGGAAAGCCCTGAAGTATATATGATAAGTTACAAATGGATGATGTACTTGATTGTTTTAAATTGGAAAACAAGTGGTTATTATTTTTGCTGTAAAGTTTTAATAGGAACCTTTCCTTCAAGTAAGAGAATCTTATCATTAGTGGAGGGAGTTTACATTCAACTTGCATTGCATTGATTGGTGTACTTTTAAATGCCCCAGTAATGAGCCTCAAACTTTTATTTTGTATTTTATCAAGAATATCTACTAACCTTCTATCACCAGCAAAACAGAGAAAACCATACTCAAAATGACTACGAATCAAAGATTTATATAATAATAACAATATTTTTGGGTCAGCTCCCCAGGAGGTTCTACACAATGTCTTTAAAACATTAAAGACTCTGTTAGCTCTAGAACTTATCAATTCAACATACTTTTTCCAAGCCAAATTATGAGTGAAGGTAACACCTAAAAACTTAGCTTCATGAAAAATTGGTATAGAAACTTGATTGTAAAAAACAGAAGGACTGATATTGCTAGTTCTACTAAAAACTACTAGTTTAGATTTAAGTGCATTTATATCGAGATTCAAATAAGAAAAGTACATGTACAATCCTTCCAATGCTTTGTTAAGGCACTCTGTCATATTTTCGATATTTTTCCCAGACAAATACACAACTAAATCATCAGCAAATTGAAGATTTTTTACTTTGGAACCTAGAATCAAATTTAAACGACGTATGTACAAAATGAATATTAATGGAGACAGAATTCCTCCTTGACAAACTCCTACTGAAGCAAATCTTGGCCCATGTAATTTATCATTATATTTAACATAAACTTTTCTTTCAGTTAAGAATTCATGGACCCAGTGGACAATTTTGTTTGGAATTCCAATAAGAAGTAATTCAGAACAAAGGACATCAATATTTACACTATTAAAGGCTCCAGCAACATCAAAGAAAACTGACATCAAACAATCCTTGCTATTAAAACTATTTTGAATATCAAGCTGTAACTGACAAATACTTTCACGAGCTGATGTTCCCCTACGAAAACCAAATTGATTAGCAGGTAAAATATTGTTTTTTTCTATGTAAAATTCCAACCTTTGTTTTATTAACTGTTCAAAAATTTTACCAACGCAGGATGTTAGAGCAATAGGACGATAAGAATCTGGATTAGACCTAGGCTTATCTGGCTTCAAAATGGGTACCAAACAATCAGACTTCCATGTATGAGGTATATCATTGTTCAACCACAAGTTGTTCAAAATTTTGAGAAGAGTATGCAAACCCTTATCACTGAGCTTTTTTATCATAATGTATGGAATACCATCCAGTCCAAAAGCACTATCTTTTCTAGTATTTACAGCAGACTTCAATTCTTGAATCGAAAAAGGTTTTACTAAAAAGATATTTTCAGAGTTTGACTCACTGGTAATGGGAAATTTGACTTATTATTTACATAATCTGGGGTAAATTTTTCCAGAAAATCCTGTATCCAATTGACATCATTATTATTTGAAGAATATGTTTTATTAAATTTCCGCATATATTTCCAGATTCTGGACAGAGGAGTACATCGATTAAAGGAGCTGCAAAGTTCGACCCAACTATTTGATCTTTCTGTTTTCAAAGTAAGTTTTTTGAGGGCTTGTAATCTTTTAAACTCAATAAATGTCTCTTCTGACGGATTGTTTTTAAAATTTATATAGGCTGACTTAGACTTTTGAACTGCTTCTGAACATTTTTTATTCCACCAAGGGAGAGGAACTTTTACCGAATTCCTATAAGAGTTACGAATAGAATAATCAGCTGGATAACAATCTGTCGTATAAGGAAGGGACTTGTTAATTGCAGAATGCAAAAGTTGACAAAACTCTGTATAAGTTTCCAATGGAGCAACATGTTGATCCTGAAAAGTAGATAGTTGTATATCTACATTTTGTTCGTACATCTTCCAATCTACCCTTTTAAAGTTAGGATAGATGGGCAGATTTGTGTTATTGCTAGTGCTTTCTATATTACTATTATTAATAAAAACTTTCATAATTACAGGAAGGTGGTAGCTGCCAAGAGGATCACAATGAACAGACCAATCACAAGAAAGAGCCAATGATGGGGAAACTATGGACAAATCTAAGGCATTTGGACGCCACGTTAAAGAACCGACTGTTGTCACTTCACCATTATTCATTAACACCAAATTATTATCATCAATAATCTCTAGAATATCCCTACCTCTTGAATTTGTAGAAGTACATCCCCATGATGTGTGATGGGCATTGAAATCACCAGCGAATATCATTGGTTCAGGCACAGATTTTATTAAAGATTCAAATTTATGTTTGTCAAAAGATGGAGTGCAATTTGTTGGACAATAGAAACTTACAATACTAATTTCTGTACTATTTACAGTAATTCTAACGCAAATATTTTGTAGCGAATTATCAGAATATGTAATTATTTTTCTGTAATTTATGTTATTGCGAATTAAAATAGCTACACCATTGTGTTTGTTTCCAATATCATGTCTTTCTATTTTGTATCCTCTAATGTTAAAATGTTTGATGGGTGTTAACCAGGTTTCTGATATAATTGCAACATGTATGTTATGCTCATGAAGGAATTGGGTTAGTGAAAGTTTGTTACTTAAAATACTTTGTGCATTCCACTGCATTATATTAAGATCCATTATTAGATGTGGAAGTACTCATAGTAAAAGTTTGTTGCAAAACTTCTTTTATGGAGGATGTATTTATTGGAATATCTTTTTGATTTAGTATAATTTTAGTAATAGCATTTGCTAAAGTATTCATAAAAAAATCTGATTTAGTCAAATTAATAATCTGTGTTTCAATGTTTTTCTGTGTTAATTTTGGAAAAGAATGTTCATTAAATAAATCGGAATACTTAGCAGCTCGGGACTTGACTTTATTTTCTTCTATTTTCATCTTTTTCTGTGGGCAAGTGTTTGATATGGAAACATGGTTACCACCACAGTTGGCACATTTAGCATTTTTCGGATCTTCTTTGCAAGTTTTATAGCTATGCTTATCTGTACATATGGAGCACACAACGTCATTCTTACAATATTTTGCAATATGTCCGAACTTCATACATTGCAAACACTGTTTGACGGGAGGAACGTAGCAGCTTACCTCGTGTCTCCAGGAGTCGAGGTATACGTATTGCGGTAGCTCGGTAGAGGCGAAAGTAACCGCAACAGTTTGTGTCGGGACATACGTGACCTCACCACCCTCACTTAATACGCGGCGCATGAAGCGCCTCACCTGTATGACGTTTCTGGAACTTCCAATCAAAGCAAATATTCTTTTGTTAGATAAATCCGTGGGAACGGAAGTAAGAACTCCGGTCACCTCGGTGTCGACAGCAGGGATTGTTGCGTTTAAGCCAATTTCATCAAGAAGTTTTTTATTTTGCAGAAATACATTTGCGTTGTTGGACAGGTCAAATGTTACACCTATTCTATACTTATTTACAGATTTTAAATGTAATATGCCAGTGACGCAATATTTGCGTATAGCATGAGAGATGGCCAATCTATCTTTGTCCGAGAATTGTCGTTCAGTTTTATGAGATAAAAATACTATATATTCAGATTTTTTGCTGTTTTCTGGATACTTCCTGAAGTAACCAGGGACTTTAAATATTTTATACTTCCCGCTGCTGTCTGACGACTCATCAGAATCAGAAGAAGTCTCCGTGATGTTACGGTCAGCTCGACCATCAGGGGGCTCCTCTTTTTTCCTCTTCTTACCAGTTCCCCCCATTTTTTATACAATATTTACAACTTATATTTTAAAATAAACACTAATTTTAATATATTACAACAATATTAACAAATTAACTTTGAAAATTTTTCAATTTGGCGCCTTGTTCGTATCAAGGTTCCCGCGCTTTTTTTTCTGATCAGTTTTAACTTTGACGTTGACAGGTGCAATGACAGAGTCGAAATTATTTTTTTAACGTAATTGAAACTTGGTCTTTTCAGAACAGTGATTGTAAATTTATGTTCAACACTTGCTTAAAAAATACTATTTTCATGGACCTAAAAAAAAAGGCGGACGGAACTTCACTAAGAAACGATTGAAGCACCACAATGGCGGCGGTGTATATATGTGTGAGTTTGTATAGGGATGCCAGATGAAGGAAAAAATTTCCCATTTTTAAACAATATTTAATTAAGATCTACTTAGAACTTAAGTTTGATTACAATTTTTTTGTGACAGATACCTATTTTTAAAATAAAGATAAAATAATTTAAGCACATTGGATATAAAATATTTACAACTCGTTTAATATTAATAAAGTTTTACAATCCCTTTTGGTGATTAAAATTTTTGTAGACTTGTCTTTTGCTATTGACACATCTAGAAATCCCTTCTAATTTACTTAAATGGTGAAAACGAATGTTTAAGTATTTTTCGCCTATAAATATTTAATTAAAGCTATTTTATGTTCCATTCCTACACGTCTACATTCCTATTCCATGTCTACACTCCCTTATTATTTTTATACAATATTTTTCCATGCATCATTTGCCGTGGGGAAATTTGTAAAAATACAGAAGAAAACAATAACGATAAATAGTAACAAAATATAAATCTCCCAATTTTAAATAATTTGAACCTTGAAATAGTTGCAACACTGATTGATATCGAGATGTTTATAAAATTTATTGACGTAAAATCGAGAAATAAGCTTCAAAATGACATGTTTAACTATGAAAAAACTTTTTCAAAAAAAATGTAACCGCCTTCAAAAACAACCACAAAAAAGTGTAAAATAATCTACAAAATAACTTTTTTTTCGGAAGTCGGTGCCTTTGTTTTTTTTCTTTTCATTGTCTTTTTAGCCACCGACTTCCGAAAAAAAAGTTATTTTGTAGATTATTTTACACTTTTTTGTGGTTGTTTTTGAAGGCGGTTACATTTTTTTTGAAAAAGTTTTTATTTTACTCTTTTTAGTTTAAATATTCAACCCGAATTCTTGTCAAGAACATTATTCTCTTACATGTGCACTATAATTTTGTAATCCTTCGCACCAGTACTTACATCACTCATGTACACATTAAGCTAATAAAATTCCATATCTCAAAAATTACTAAACCGATTTTGATGAAACTTGCAGTATTCTCTAAGTTAAATGATACCTAGTACAACAAAAAAAGAATTACTTAAATCGGACTTGTAGTTCCGGAGATATGCGAACACAAAGTAAATCAATCGATGCCTACTCCTTACTGTTAAGGAGTTGTACCTTCCATCATCAGGTCATCCACCTGAGATGATGATTATCAGATGCAAATACTTGAACAGCTTTAGAAAATATATGAAAATGGTACTATGTGCCTATAAAATTTGAAGGTTGCCCTCGATTTCCCTAGGATCCCATCATCAGATCCTGACCTGGTGATCATGGGACCAATTGGAAAGTATACCCTTTCAAACAAAAGAAAAAAATTCCAAATCGGTCCAGGCGTCTTCGAGAAATCGGGGAACATACATAAAAAAAAAAAAAAAAAAAAAAAAGATTCCGACGAATTGAGAACCTCCTCCTTTTTTTGAAGTCGGTTAAAAAGTGATCCCCTGGCTTTTTTAATTGAACTACCTATGGCTTAGACAACTTTTTGCAACACATGACGGCATACTTTGATTTTTATTAGACAAAATAATACCGTATAAAACCGCGAGTGTCGTTCGAAGCGTAATGGTCGACGGCTGACTTACTATGGTGTGAATGTGTGCGTGCTGGCTTGTCCATATTAGCGCACTGACTTACTATGGGTGCTTCAATTCTTTCTTAGTGAAGTTCCGTCCGCCTTTTTTTTAGGTCCATGACTATTTTAGATTTATTTTAAATCAATACGTTTAATTAGAATTATTAGATTATTTCATTATCTTTATTGACAATATTCTCTGTCCGATTAAATAGCACTGGCAGTTGATAAAATTCAAAATGTGTCGAGTGAACGCAACCTCTCGTCTTTTGTTTTTATTCAACGTTTAATTTGTGGCGGGATCAGGCGGGATTCTTGACTATTTTTAATAAATTAAAATTGATTATTTTGTATTTTAGTGAATTAATTCGTTGGTTTTCCAGTAATTATTTATTTGTTTACCTCTTGAATAAACGCAATGAAATAAAAGGCGAAAGAAATATCATAAGGTAGGTAAAAACTTTTGTTATACCAGTTATTAAGTACCAGATAAAATTTTAATTCATTTGTTTTTGCTTACGTACCTACCAATTTTTATGTGGAAACGCAGTTTAAAAAAAACAAAAACCTTGAGCATTCTCTTTTTCGTGAGGAATTGTTTATGTGGCGAACATACAACAACCGAGCTGTTGTGCATAAAACACACAGTGAGTAGTGAATTGATAAAATTTTTCTTTTTCTTTTTAATAGGTCTGCAGAATGAAACACTCCGCAAGACTGCATCACAGATCAAAAGGCAAGCGGCTTGCAGTACAGAGTCTTTTCAACAAAGATGACTGTTACTGAAAAGGCTCCAGGGTCGACTTCAGGATTACTTCAGGTAAGTCATAGGTAGGTTTCTAGAAGCGGTAGGGTAGGCACTAGTCCGTCATTAGATTATCAAGAAATATTTTAGCTTATTGTTGCGTACTTCAATTATTTTTTAAAGGCCTATTTAATGATACCCCACACTAAGGGGTACGCGAGAAAAAAAAAACCTCACTTTACGTGTAAGTACAGGAGGTACCCTAAAAAAAAATATTTTACGAGATTTTATTTTACCACTTTTTCGGCACAACAAATCCGTATATTTACACCAAATTACAGCTCTCTAGTACTGTGCGTCTCTGAGCTAAACTGCGGACAGACGGACGGACGGACGGACATGGCGAAACTATAAGGGTTCCTTGTTGACTACGGAACCCTAAAAATTGACGAATACTTATAGGGCCAATTTTAAAATTGGCAAAACGTCACATGTTAGTAGGTTTGCTCTCTTCACTCTCGAATTTAGATGCGTTATTTCTTTGTAAATATATGCGAAAGAAAATATACGTGTGACGTGTCCATTATTTAAAAAAAACCGACCAAGTGCGTGTCGGGCCACGCACAGTGTAGGGTTCCGTAGTTGCCCATCAAAATACTTATGCAAACTAACTAAACTGATTCGCTGAATTTAATTTTAAGAAGAAGAATTATCAAAATCGGTCCAGGAGTCTTTGAGAAATCGGGGATAATACATAAAAAAAAGATAACGACGAATTTAGAACTTCCTCCTTTTTTTGAAGTTAGTTAAAAATAGTTGACGATAAAAACCTACCTATCCCCAAAAAACATACCTATAAAAGCTGTAAAAATAAAGTTGACAAAGTTACATTTGCAGTTGAAGAGCATGTTCTCCGATACATATTGTTTAAGAAAATATGATATCCAAGTACATTTAATAAGTTGGTCGACTATTACTCGTAATGTTGTAAAGCCTACTTAGTCATGATAATTTTCTTTTGAATTTCGTTATTTAAACTACTATTGTGAATTTTTTCACATCCCTAAACATAACCGTTTAGCTGGTAGAGGGGGGGGGGACACTCGAGTTGAGCAAAATTTAGCACTTTAAAGTTTAATATTTCACAAACGAATTTTTTTATCAAAAAATTGTTGATGGAAACTCACATTATTTTCTAAAGACCTATTTAATGATACCCCACACTAAGGGGTACGCGAGAAAGAAAAAAAACATTCCCACTTTACATGTACAGGAGGTACCCTAAAAAAATATTTTTCAAGATTTTATTTTACCACTTTTTCGGCACAACAAATCCGTATATTTGATTTACACCAAATTACAGCTCTCTAGTACTGTGCGTCTCTGAGCTAAACTGCGGACAAACGGACGGACGGACGGACATGGCGAAACTATAAGGGTTCCTTGTTGACTACGGAACCCTAAAAACTAAGTATAGCCGAGGGACTAATTTATATTTGCAATATATTGATGCTTCAAATAACTTATTAAAATGCTGATCATATTTTTGTCTATCTCGTCGGCTCGTCGGATTCTTTAAAATATATTGGTGTCTTTACACTTAGGTTTCATCAACTACTAAGTATGTAAGGGTGCTTGTACACGGCGCATGTAACCCGCACAAATAAAGATGCGGGTTACCCGCGCGAGTAACATGCGCTAGCTAACTTGATCAAGTACCCACGTGGTGCTTGTACACATCGCATGTAACTCTAATAAGTAAGGATATTACGTCAGTTGAATTTATTGAACTATGGGCCTAGGTTTGGGGTGCTATGACAGGAAACCTCCACGTGCGCCCGTGGACTGGAGTTCCTTCTCGGATACGTCCGGGGGGAAGACCAGTTTTTCGGGCCGGTGCACCCTGGGATGCGGGCAAAAACTCTTTCTTAAGCACTGTGTGCCTAAGTGATGGTCTCTTTGCCCGTATGCGAATAGCCTGTCGTGTGGACGCTCCAACGCGTGTCCCTCTGATTAGCAGAGGGCACAGCGGCGGAGCGGGCTTGCGGACGGTGAGTGATGGGTAACTCGCCGTCCGAAGGACCAAGCCCGGGTCGGTGGCGCGTCGTGTTTCGTGCCAAATGCCTGCTGGGGTCGCGGGTTTTTTCTTAACCCAGGATACCGTGGCCCCAGAACGTAAAGGGCATAGGAAGGAACACGGGTGGATTTTAGTCAGTAAGAGTCTGACAGTCCCTTCCGCCCCACCCAGGGCGGGAGGACTCATTTGATGATTTTACCACCTTAAAAAAAAAAAAAAAAATGGGCCTAGGTTTGAGTTCTGAGAAAGAGGCGTTGGGAAGACTGCAACCACCTTCACAAAATATGTAATTCGAGAGCCGCTATAACAACAAGTAATACATATTTTAAAAAATAAGCCCCTTTGTACACAATGCGACGCAAGTCCCGATACCTTACGACTTTGGTATCCGTACACAGGCACGTGGCCTGTGTACGAACTTCTATGGATTTGTATTGCGATAGTCGCCTGGATACCAAAGTCGTAAGGTATCGGGACTTGCGTCGCATTGTGTACGAAGGGGCTTAAGAGGAAACACCACGGCCGTTTTTCCATACAAACGTAGTCCCCTGTTTTCTCCCTGGATAATGCCAGTAGAGCAGTAATTTTTTTACAAAAAATCTATGACCACTATTGGCATATCTCTATGTTTTTATTTTTTCCATAAATTAATTATTAAAAGAGATATGAATATTCAAAATCCTAAAAAAATGGCCAGATTTTCCACAGTGTTCAAATATCCAGAAAACAAATTTGACGAGATTATATAAAAAAAGGAAAACATAGGAACACGGCCAATGCCTTTCTTTATTTTTTAAAGAAAAAAGTAGTGAAATCGGTTAAGTTTTGGAGGAATAATCAGGGGACTACGAATCGTTGATTTTGAGCCATTTAATAAGGTATTTTCGGTCTAAGCTGTAGTTGTCTCTATCGCGCTCTGTAAGGCCGAGACTCCACCCAAGCTGTGCGAGTCGAGATGTGTTTTGAACAACTAATAGAATTGCGTTTTTGACACAGCTCCACTCCGGCACGACTCCGGCAACGCAATTCTATTATTTGTTCAAAACACGACTCGACTCGCACAGCTTTGGTGGAGTCTCGGCCTAACTCTGTTGTGGGCACTGCGCGACAGCAATAGATTTTACAAATCCTATTTTTCAATTCTCCAGCCCTTGGTGTTTCTTCTTAGTAGTCCAGGCCGCAGAAGGAATTTCGTTTGCAAAATATGAGGACCGCAATCTGTTTTATGAAGTATGCAAATAGGTTCTTGGACTATTTAAAATGCATGATGCCAGTGTCTGGAGTGGTCCAGAAATTTATAAAACACTACCACACTACACGTAGTAAAATGCTTCCCTTAAAACTTAATCACCCCTTTTCACCAATTTAGGGGGCGATTTTTGAAAAACCCAAAAACACGTGTTTGATTATTTTTGATCTAATTTCTAAATACCGGGTTTCAAATTCATCGGTTAGCACGTTATGATTTTCCCATACAAACTTTAACATCGTCTAGAGTATCATTGGAGGGTAGTTTTAAAAAACTTATAATGCTCATTGTCACCCCCTTATAGGCGAAATCCTTTCTTGGTGCTCACCTACATGATAAATTGCAACTACCATCCAAAATTCAGGTTATACGTTTAGCGCTTTAAAATCCTTCCCTTTAAACTTGTATACCCCTTTTCACTAACTTCGGGGGTGATTTTCGAAAAATCCAAAAAGACGTGTTTGATAATTTCTGTTTTCGTACCTATATCAATACTGATTTTCAAAGTAATCGATCGTATCACGCGTTATGAGTTTTCCATACAAACTTTAACATCGACTAGATCACTAATGGAGGGTAGTTTTAAAAAACGAATAGTGCTAATCTTTTTTATTTACTTGTGTTCTTATTCATGACTAGTTTCAAATGTATAAACCCAAGGAATAGAATTTTTCACACAGAACTTTTCACCCCTTTTCACCCCTTTAGAGTACGATTTTCAAAAAATCCCGACTTTTTGCCCTCCTAAATGGTAGACTGCAACTATTGTGGAATAGTATTTTATTATATTTTATTATTGTACAAAATCCAAGTTTCTACGTTTAGCGATTTCGGCTGTAGGCGAGTCTTACGACCATACCCTGTTCTTTTAAATATATAAATAATTATGTATTCATATGTTTTTCTACTATATTTTCCAATAATTTTATCAAGGTCTCGTCATAATAAAGCATAATCAGTATGTAATGCCATATCATAGGAAATTTATTCATATCAAAACCCACAAATATCAACGTTTTATTGTACTGAGACAACAGTGCGGATTTTTTTTTTGGACCACGATAATTGCTGGCAACATCAAAAATATATATCTTGACAATCCTAAAAATTTATTACAAAACTCAAAACTCGGTCCTCATATTTTGCATACGAATGTCTTCTGGCGGACTGGTCTATAGTGAGTACATGAGCAAGTCTGACTCGCACTTTCCCGGTTTTATTAACTGACTTCTTAATCTAATTTGTGTTTACATTTTTTTTACCGATGAAACCACTAACTAAAGTTGTAGGTACATACCTACTTACCTACCTTTATAAATAAAAGTAGACAGTATAGGTAGATACCTAAATTTATTTTTGTTTTATGTAAGCACAAGGTCGTTTGTTTCTATTATTTACATTTAGGCACACTATTCAAATCAGTTACCATACTTATAAATTCTTACAATGCCGTAGTGGATATCAACAATACCATCTTAATTATTATAAATACCGTAACCAGTGGAACTGTGTAATTATACCATTTAACGTAGGAAGGCATAGTCATAAAATGAAGTACCTATATGTACCTACCTATCAGTGTTAAGCCATAGTAAATAAATGTGAAGGTCATACGCCATAATGTTTATGCTCAAGTAGCATTAAAAACCAGTTTAAATTGATATTCGTTTATTATTTTTTAATCTAGACAATGTTTATTCTTAGAAATGACTATCTGTGATTTAGGTACATTTTGTTTACCTGTTTTTTAAATCGATAACAATAACGAATTTGTCTGCAAAATAAAAATTAAGGAATCTTTTACAATTACCTATGTCATTGGTGGAATTTCGTCAAAAATCATTTAAACATGCTTCTTTTAAAATGTCAATTAACTTTATACTATCCATACAATAATAATAAGGTAAGTATTTACAAAATTGGTTGGTGTTTAGAATTTATTCTTGAAAAGTAATTTTCAGACAATCAAACCCTAGTGAGTGAGGGTTTAAAATATTTAGATATACTTACATAAAAGTATAATAAAACGTATTGACTAATTAAATAGCCTCTTAGCTAAGGTCGACAATGAAAACGTGGAAAAACAAAAGCCTGGCTTAGCAAAGCGTTAGCTTTCTTTCATTCGATTTACAATGCAAATAAACGTTGTAACCGCGTAGTCATAACAGGGCTAAATTAAAAATTACAGGGTACATGATCAACCCTTATGACCCGTATCTATCAAAAGCGCTAAAATTAGCTCATTTAGGATACAGAATAAAAAGAGATTAGGGATAGTTCATCAAGTTTGGGGTGCTTAAATCTGTACATTATAGTATCTGTTGTCGAGCTTCCACTCTACGGTTACCGCGATTTATTTAGTTCAATGAAATGTAGGCTCTGTTCTTTTTAGTTTTTATCGATAAATACTATTCAGCTAAACACAGATTCACAGCTTACATTAGGACAATAACACTACAGAGTTCTTACATAAGTAAGACATTAAAATACCATTTACAATAATTCGTAATCGACTAGGGATTGTAGACAATTAAGTAGTGTATAAAGTGCTTTGCATTCTTCGTTTCCACAGTAAATCGTCCAAAGATAGAACTGATGAATTTATGCTCACCAATCCTCATTCTAATATAAATTAAGGGTAAATCACACAACACACATTTAGTGATGAACAGAACTGTTTGGTTTAATTTAAAACAAGTCTTGCAACACACGAGCAACAACTGGGAACTTTTAGTAACTTTTCCAACTTGTTACCACCTTTGAGCAGTACGTGCATTTTTCGGTAAACGTACTTCTGTTTGCAACGGCCTTGGTATCCTCGCACGAATACAGCAATCCCTGAACACGGACTTAAGTCTGACCTGAAACAAATCAAGAAATCATTTTAGTCACTCGAAATCGTAGACTCATTTTTGTGCAGACCTACAGTCATGGTGACAGTTAACAAAGCATTTAGTTTAGCTATGTACAAGCGGCGGTTTTTGTAGTTCAAATCCGACTAAGGGCGTGGATCCACGTCCACGGAGGGCCGCTCGCCGCGCAACGGCACGGCACTGCCGCCGGTGGACGGCACGGCGGCGCCGCGCCGCACAGCAACAGGAGCAGGATACGTTTTTCGCGGTCCATATCAAACCAAGTCTGTAGTTTTTATTTCTGGATACACTTGCTGAGCGGGTACGTACACGGCGCCGCACCGTAGACATTGGTCCACGCCCTAATGTAGTAGTAGATATACCTTACCTACTCACAGTCTGTCTTGCTTATGATATAATATGTATCTATGTTTATTTTTTTTTTGTTTCTTTAGAAGCCATGCAAGCATAAACATAATTATTACATAAGAATAACTAATTATGATGTGAATGCGTCGGTCTATATTTGTCTGTCACTGCTGTTTAAATTAGTAACTACGAACGCTATCGGCTTAAAATTTTTATTGAGATGAAAAAAAAAACCAAATGATGGCGGAGTACTTGATAAACCTCTCTTTACCAAATTAAATACTTCGTCTAAAACCCAATGATCAAATTGGTGTCTTTTTACGGCCATTCATGAAAATTTGTACTTAGGTACCCAGCAAAAAAAAAAGCGTTATGTATCCCTCATTAAAAGTTTCGCCTATGTCGTGAGTGCGTTTACAAACATAGAAACTCACATAAACAAACATCCAGACTCAATACAACTACTTGTAAGTCATACAAAACATACACTATTTTTAGGAATTTTAGCCCCTTATAAAAATTTGAAGTAAAGTTACACCAAGGTTAATCCTTAAAAAAATATGGTTAGTCCGAAGATTATCCTAGTTGTAACTTTAGTCTACGTTTATAAATAAGGGGGCTAGACTTTAGCGGCCAACTCAATTCAGACAGAATTGGAGCTTTATGACCCTTGTTGTTAAAAAGAGACCTAAAATAAATAAATAAAAAAAAAACTTGTAAATATAAAAAATTGTCATTTTCGACAAAATGTCAAAATAAAAAGGCCACAACTTTTGTCACTTTCTTTTTAAACAAAGTAATTTGGTAAAGAAGTTACCAGAGCATTAAAGTTAATTTTAAGCCGTATAGTTTTTGTTTTAAATTATGATGAAAAATGTTAATAAAATACCATTCCCCTTCTTTAATCTGCAATTCCGAAGTTTGCCCATCGTTGGTATCCCTGGAATCAATCGAGTTGTTAGATGTTAAGGTAACGTATTACAGAAAAAAAAAACGATCTGAACTTTTGGTACAATTTCTTAAAATCTGCAATAA
Organism: Agrotis segetum; assembly: GCA_036375495.1. NCBI lineage: Eukaryota > Metazoa > Arthropoda > Insecta > Lepidoptera > Noctuidae > Agrotis > Agrotis segetum. Next base: position 3,657,518 of record JAQSVV010000047.1, on the reverse strand, counting down.
TCGTTACAGAGGTTAGGTTAGGAAGTTAGTAATTCGCATGCAAATTAAAATGTCCTCCATTCATGTTCGCAATTCAAATGCGTAGGCCTGGAGCCATGCGCACGAGGGCCGCCCGCGATTTCAGGCTCGAGAAACATTGCGCATGCACTTGGATTAATCGTTAATAGCCATTTGAGGAGCATAGCATGCATGGCGAGTCTTATTGCCATGAACTGGGCACTGATCTAGTGTGGGTGCGGTTGAGAAATACCTGATCTGAAAATCTATTAGCACTTTGCTCGACCTGAAAACCCGACCCACATCATGTTCATCGGTATCACATGCAAGCCCTAGCAATCAGGCAGTACCTCGCTATATAAACATAGGTTCGTATTTAGAAGAAACTTCACGTACTTGCAAATCTCCACTTTGAATCCTTGTACTGGATTGTCAGCTTGATTCAGTACTAGGTGCCATTTTCCCTCGGCGTCGACTGCTGCTTCTGGATACACCACCTGGAAAAGCAATAAAAAATTAGTTAAAGCTTGGGTTATTTACCATTATTGTGAATCAGTGCGGCTCAGTGGTATCGTTCCCGACTTACGAGTTGTAAGGTCGTGGGTTCGAACCTCGCCAGGCGCATTACTTTGTGTAATTTATTTCATCACCACTGCTCTCAAAACTGTGAAGGAAAACATCGTGAGGAAACCGGCATGTCCTAGAATCAAAAATTCGAAGACATGTGACATCCACCAATCCGCACTGGGCCCGCGTGGTGGATTATGGCCCATTCCCTCTCACAGAGAGGAGGCCTTTGTCCCAGCAGTGGGAACATTATAGGCTGATGGTGATGATTGTGAATCATCATCATTTCAGGGATCACCCACTGCTGATTATTAGCCCGCCACCTTTTCTGTCAACGTTTTGCACGTCACTCATCCACCTGCTCCCCACGATTTTGACAATATCGTCAAGTCGTCAACTCAACGCGCTTTTGGACGGCAACGGTTACTGGCGGTAAATTAATATTACACAACGAGCGACCTTTGGAAAGGGTAATCGGCAGTGGCAATTTCGTAAAGAGCGTAGTCTTTGTCACACACTGACATTCGACAAAAGAGTGCCAAACACTCTTTCATCGTTGCGGTTGATTAGTGCTTCGTATGACGTGGTATGACAGATATGAAAAGCTCTACGAATCTGAAACTGGAAGATTATGTCTTTCTAAAGATCGATGTGCAATATTCATCGCATGTCGCCAGTGACGAGTAATTGCGCAATCGAATTTCGAACAGAGAATCAAGTGCATTGTTGCACTTGATTAGTGAATCAAGTGCAACAATGCACTTGATTCTCTGCTCGATATCGTCAACAGATGCGACGCCATTACCAAACTCTAGCGATTGTCAATACATTTTCTTCAGCCGGAGGCTTGTGCGATATCTGACCGATACCGTTTATAGATGCAATTCTGTATCGTGTCACGTCATGGGTAAGCTCCCTAATTGTGCAATATATTTTTCTAAACATACCTTTTGTTCAAATTGGCACAGCTCTATGTTTTCCTCTTGTGGTCCTACCCTCTGGGTGATGTCTGGTACGTCTGGCACGTCCAGTTTGTCAGCAGTGAACATGCCTGAATCTGAGAGCTGCAATTTATAGGAGAAAAAATGTATTATGCATTTCGATCGAAGTGGTCAGTGTTGCAAGGAAAGGACTGTTTATCTTAAAAGTTTTGCAATTTGTTTTTCTATCAGGGAGTGAGATATAGCAATCTTTAAAAAGTTAACGATTGAAAACAAACTTAGACAGAGGAAAATTGAAGTCGGTTAATAAAAAGTAAACCTTCATGATCTTTTTCGAATATCCAATAACCCAATTATGCTTTTACACTCACCTCTGATATAACTCTTTTGGCTTCCTCCTTCGGGTAGTTAGGAACTTTTTCGCAAATCCCAAGTCTCTTACAATGTTCTGGAATCTCCAGCTCGAATTCTTCAGACGTTGGCCCAGGGAATACAATCTTGTCGTTATTTTGACCTGAAATTTTAAAATTTTCAACTTTTATATGCTAAAATAATCAGCTATGCTTGCTCTGTAATATACAATTTCTGGGCGTTATGCTGAGCTGAGCTTTGAGATAGAGTCGCGAATCGGTGCTGCCAGTAGCCTAGCGAATATCAAATTGTAGTTTCGATGCTAAAGTAGCGCTCCACACAAAGTACTTACATATGTGTGGAGTGTGGAGCGTAATCCTTGGTGAGTAGCATTGCAGTCACCTTAAATGGGCTACGGTTTAGGTAGTCGTGCCATATTAAAACCTACAATAAGTATTTATCCAATGAGTACCTATTGCAAGCTGACTCCAATATAGTTAGAAAAGGCTAATCAGATGATGATGACCAGGTACCCTTAGCACGAATTTTCAGTATTTGAGACGTAAAGTAAACTGGAACTTTGACAATTTGAAGTTGACATTTTTCAAGGAAAAAATAGTTCCGTCTTCGCGCACCAGAGGCGTTGTTCCATTTTTAGGGTTCCGTAGTCAACAAGGAACCCTTATAGTTTCGCCATGTCCGTCCGTCCGTCCGTCCGTCCGTCCGTCTGTCCGCAGTTTAGCTCAGAGACGCACAGTACTAGAGAGCTGTAATTTGGTGTAAATATACGGATTTCTTGTGCCGAAAAAGTGGTAAAATAAAATCTCGTGAAATAATTTTTTTTAGGGTACCTCCAGTACTTACATGTAAAGTGAGGATTTTTTTTTTCTCGCGTACCCCTTAGTGTGGGGTATCATTAAAAAGGCCTTTAAAAAATAATGATAGTTTCCATTAACAATTTTTTGATAAAAAAATTCGTTTGTGAAATATTAAGCTTTAAAGTGCTAAATTTTGCTCGATTCGAGTGTCCCCCCCCTCTACCAGCTAAACGGTTATGTTTGGGGGTGTGAAAAAATTCACAATAGTAGTATATATAACGAAGTTTAAAAGAAAATTATCATGACTAAGTAGGCTTTACAACTTTACGAGTAATAGTCGACCAACTTATAAAATGTACTTGATATCATATTTTCTTAAACAAAATGTATCGGAAACAACTGCAAATGTAAGTTTGTCAACTTTATTTTTACAGCTTCTATAGGTATGTTTTTTGGGGATAGGTAGGTTTTTATCGTCAACTATTTTTAACTAAATTCAAAAAAAGGAGGAGGTTCTAAATTCGTTGTAATCTTTTTTCTTATGTATTTTCCCCGATTTCTCAAAGACTCCTGGACCGATTTTGAAAATTCTTCTTTTTAAAATTAAATTCAGCGAATCAGTTTAGTTAGTTCGCATAAGTATTTTGATGGGCAACTACGGAACCCTACACTGTGCGTGGCCCGACACGCACTTGGCCGGTTTTTTTTTCATACAAGAAACGCTGTAAATAGTGTATGTAAAGTAATAGAGTGAAAATTCGTTCTAAGGGTACTGGAAATACACGAATACTAAATGTCAATATAAGAAATATATATAGAAAATTTCTTCACAGGCGGTTCACATCCAAAACAATAAGATCTATGCGAGACAATGCAATGTTTACTATTTCAAGAAAAGTGTGTGGAATGGTTATCTCAATGTAATCAAAGAAAAAAAAACAATTATACATCCGTGTTTGAATGGCTGTTTTTATAATCCAAGTACAATTTAACCTTAAAGCCGGAGACAATGTGGTTATAAGGTAATTTGCAAGCGAGTAATATCGTTTTTTATATTCAAATTGATGAGTATAAGATAGTTTTTTGGCTGTCTAAGTAATTCGTAGTGTACTTTGTTACCGGATCCACGTCATATCTTATAGGGTATCGGTAGGAAATGGTTTAAATCAGGGACCGAAACCGGTATCAACAATACCGGTATTTTTTCGGTAACAACCTTTTTTTCTTTTACAGGTAACTTTAAAGATTACCTTTATTATTAAAAGTGAATACATAACCAGTATTAATACCGGTTACCGAAATAAAAATTACCCCTATCTTGCACACTTCAAACGTGCCGTCGGCAATAGTCACAGGGCGCGCATCGCATGTGTGTGTGACAAAGAGTCGTTATCTTTAGTTAACCGGTATTAAAACGGTAACCTGAATAGAGGTTACATTTTTCTTCGGTCTAGTTACCCAGATAGCGGTAACCTAAATCTGAAAAATAACCGAAATTCTTTAATACCTGTACCGTAATTTATAAAGGTTTTCGGTCCTTGGTTTAAATTACCAATCTAAACTTGACGTTTAATGTAGGGGTAATCTCCGGAATAAATGGTCCCATTATTTTTTTTCCCTGTCAGGAAGATTTTTAAAAATTATGTTTATAGCATGCGTATTAGCAGAGCTATGACATTATTTTTAATTCTAAAGAAAATAAGAGCGCGGGCGGGCTATGGGGTGATCGAATCTGTCATTTTGTTAAATATTTTTGAAACCTAAATTTATATAACGCCCCAATAGTATATAATTTTATATACGAGTATGTGTAATTGTAAATAAATCAGGAACGAGTAAGCGGTTTGTTTTATGTGATTAAAATCAATTTAACTCACATAAACCTACACTTGTGAAACATCAACAACAACTAGAATTAAAGAAAAAAAAAAGGTTGCACTCCAGGAGTGCCGGTAGAAGTGAAAACTTTTTTGTTACTATGTTTTATTTTTAATTTGAATGACGTCTTACTCATTTTCGATCAGGGTCACGTGACCCTGACGCGAGTTTTAAATTTTTTACCCATTACAGAAAAAGTGTACAACGCCGCTAAAGAAGTTTTCACTTCAATAATTAATAATGAAAAATTAGCAAAACCTAAAAATGTGGGTAATTCAGGTAGAGCGATTACTATGCTTAAGTAAAACACATCTCATGGAAATTATTAATAGCATTTAACTACATGCAATTTAATGTTTCACTATAGTGTTAGAGAAAAATCATGTTTCGATTTTAATTTACGCCATCGAATTATCGTAACACTCGTCGATAAGCCGATAGGTTGTATACTGCGTAAAAGGAGGAAATTACCGATAATGACGCGAGTGCTAAAATAATCTTTGTGTTGCAAGTAGAGATGGGCAATGATAATAATCCGGTTAATATCATTTGGCTATTAATCGATTAATAGCAATTAATAGCAGTTAGTAGCCAGTTAATAGCAATTATGGATGATAACCCTGCTATTAATGTTTTTTAATATTTTTAGTGATTGAACCCATGGCTTTCAGGTTTAGGCCTGTCAGATTAAACTTCATTTTCATCATATTTCTTTGTAGTAAATAAATGTGCAATTTAGAAATAATCTGGCCCTTTAAAAAAAAATAATCAGCTATTTACGGGTACACTAAGATAACATGAATTTCAAAATACCGATTTTCATAATTCCGAATGGTTCAAACATCCTAATACCAAGTCCTGAGCTCACTTCGCTCGCTCTTGTATCCTTAGTTGAGTTGCTGATTACCACCTGCTAAGGTGGCTCGACGGAGCCCCGCTTCGCGTGGCTCCTATTTCTGTTTGCAAGGTTCCGAGTCCGGGTGCCCCAAGTCCTGAGCTCGCTTCGCTCACTCTTGCATCGTTAGTCAAGTTGCTGATTACCACCTACTAAGGTGGCTCGACGGAGGCCCGCTTCGCGTGTCTCCTATTTCTGTTTGCAAGGTTCCGAGTCCGGGTGCCCCAAGTCCTGAGCTCACTTCGCTCGCTCTTGCATCCTTAGTTGAGTTGCTGATTACCACCTGCTAAGGTGGCTCGACGGAGCCCCGCTTCGCGTGGCTCCTATTTCTGTTTGCAAGATTCCGAGTCCGGGTGCCCCAAGTCCTGAGCTCACTTCGCTCGCTCTTGCATCCTTAGTTGAGTTGCTGAATACCACCTGCTAAGGTGGCTCGACGGAGCCCCGCTTCGCGTGGCTCCTATTTCTGTTTGCAAGGTTCCGAGTCCGGGTGCCCCAAGTCCTGAGCTCACTTCGCTCACTCTTGCATCCTTAGTCAAGTTGCTGATAACCACCTACTAAGGTGGCTCGACGGAGGCCCGCTTCGCGTGTCTCCTATTTCTGTTTGCAAGATTCCGAGTCCGGGTGCCCTAAGTCCTGAGCTCACTTCGCTCGCTCTTGCATCCTTAGTTGAGTTGCTGATTACCACCTGCTAAGGTGGCTCGACGGAGCCCCGCTTCGTGTGTCTCCTATTTCTGTTTGCAAGATTCCGAGTCCGGGTGCCCCAAGTCCTGAGCTCACTTCGCTCGTCTTGCATCCTTAGTCAAGTTGCTGATTACCACCTACTAAGGTGGCTCGACGGAGCCCCGCTTTGCGTGGCTTCTATTTCTGTTTGCAAGGTTCCGGGTCCGGGTGCCCCAAGTCCTGAGCTCACTTCGCTCGCTCTTGCATCCTTAGTCAAGTTGCTGATTACCACCTACTAAGGTGGCTCGACGGAGTCCCGCTTCGCGTGGCTCCTATTTCTGTTTTCAAGGTTCTGAGTCCGGGTGCCCCAAGTCCTGAGCTCACTTCGCTCACTGTTGCATCCTTAGTCAAGTCGCTGATTACCACCTACTAAGGTGGCTCGACGGAGGCCCGCTTCGCGTGTCTCCTATTTCTGTTTGCAAGGTTCCGAGTCCGGGTGCCCCAAGTCCTGAGCTCACTTCGCTCACTCTTGCATCCTTAGTCAAGTTGCTGATTACCACCTACTAAGGTGGCTCGACGGAGGCCCGCTTCGCGTGTCTCCTATTTCTGTTTGCAAGATTCCGAGTCCGGGTGCCCCAAGTCCTGAGCTCACTTCGCTCGCTCTTGCATCCTTAGTCAAGTTGCTGATTACCACCTACTAAGGTGGCTCGACGGGGCCCCGCTTCGCGTGGCTCCTATTTCTGTTTGCAAGATTCCGAGTCCGGGTGCCCCAAGTCCTGAGCTCACTTCGCTCGCTCTTGCATCCTTAGTCAAGTTGCTGATTACCACCTACTAAGGTGGCTGGACGGGGCCCCGCTTCGCGTGGCTCCTATTTCTGTTTGCAAAGTTCCGTGTCCGGGTGCCCCAAGTCATGAGCTCACTTCGCTCGCTCTCACATCCTCAGTCAAGTTGCTGATTACCACCTACCAAGACTGGTTTGCAGCGATTCGTTTCTCACCGCGAACATTCACCTGTAATCCCTACTTTAATATTATAAAGAATCCTTAGTGAGCGAGGGATTCAAGTTAGCCCAAGACAAGGCAGCTTTACTCCCGAGGAGCGTACTCTGCTTTTCACACGAGGAAATGAATTCGAGTTTATAAATATATTGTATTGCTTTATATTTTTTTAGATTTCCCAAAAAATGTGTATTCATTCTATTATTAACACTTTTTAACCGACTTCCAAAAGGAGGAGGTTCTCAATTCGGATGTTTGTATTTTTTTTTTTTTTTTTTTTTTTATGTTTGTTCGGGCATAACTCCGTCGTTTCACAACCGATTTGAAAAATTCTTTTTTTGTTGGATAGGGTATACTTCCGAAATGGTCCCATTAAAATTTTATCGAAATCGGACTAGTACTTTTTGAAAAATCAACAAAAAACAACAAAAACCTAAAAAGTTTTCAACTTTGTCTACACCGATTACTCCGAGGTTTCTGGTCCGATTTCGATGATTCTTTTTTTGTTCGATACAGTTTATCTGCCATTTGATCCCATAAAATTTTCATTTAGTTTGGTGCAGTAGTAAATATTTTTAGCTCATTGTGTACATACATCCATGGGCGTTGTTTTGTTATTACCGGTGCTACGGATTACAACATTTTAGTGCACATGTAAGAAAATTATGTATTTGACAATAATTTGGGTTGAATAGTGAAACTAAAAAGGATAAAATAAAAAACTTTTTCAAAAAAAAATGCAACCGACTTCAAAACAACCACAAAAAAAGTTCAAAATAACCTACAAAAAAACTTTTCTTTAGAAAGTCGGTGACACAAAGTCAATGAAATATAAAATAAAGTCACCGACTTTCGAAAGAAAAGTTTTTTTGTAGGTTATTTTGAACTTTTTTTGTGGTTGTTTTGAAGTCGGTTGCATTTTTTTTTGAAAAAGTTTTTTTTCACATACAAAAAGGTGAAAATAAATAAAAAGAATAATGCAATACATTGAATCACACTGCGTACACGCACCCAATTTATATTCACACCCACAGATTAAAAAAAAAAACAAAAAAAACATTTATTTCTTTGACAATACATTAATAGCAGGGTTATTAGCCATTGGATGGCTATTATTAGCTGTTAATGGATTAAAATCGATAATAACTCAAAGCATCCGGCTAGTTACCCATCTCTAGTTGCAAGCGATGTAAATGGCCGACCTTGTGTGGTGCAGTTAGATTTAAATGATGTGTAGTACCCGCCGAAAGGTTAACTTTGATAATACACGTTGAGAAACCTATGAGTTATGTCATTTAAAAATGTACGTCTCGCAATTTCTACCACTTGTCTTTTTTCTATGAAATTGCAATTAAAATCTATTCGGTAGACCTTCGATCGTAAGTGATCAAAGTTGTGAGTCTGAGTTATTTTTTATCTGCAATCGTCTTTTAGCCATAATAAAGATGGTAATTTGAATTAAATGCATTACCATTATGCAGCACCCCGTAGTATCAATTGCTAGATAAAATAGTTGAGTTTCTATAATCTGAGTTTAGGACTAAACTGTTCAACCTAAATAAACGATTTCTCTCAAGTGTTTCAAGTAAATATATATTTTCGCTTACCTCGCCTACTCTCAGCATTGGGCTTCCAACTTAAAACTTTAGATTCGTTTTCAGTCCTCGCCTGTATAGCTCCTAGCCTAAGTTGTGCGGATTGTATATCATCTGGAATATTTGATAAGTAACTGGTGGGAGATATATCAGCTGATCGAGTGTTCATCCGTTCGTAGGCTCGGCTGTCTGGGATTCCTATAGGTTCCTGGCTTGCATAGTCGTAGTGATGGCGACCTTCACTGTCAGGAATCGTGTACGAAGTGTGCTTGCATTTGTATGCTGAAGCTGTCATCTGAAATTTAGAAAGTCATTGCTTGAGATACAATCAAAGATTTATATTTGGTAGAGAAGTGTCGCTCCGATGACTAATTCAGAATATTTCCTTTCAACTTTGAAATGCCAAGACAACTTTTTGGAGATCAGCATTTATTTTGTATGAAATTTTATTAGAAAATTATCTGTTATCATAATTCAATCTAATTCTCGTATCTATAAGTGCAAACATGTAATATTAGTATCACATAAGTTACATGAAGGCTTTATTCTTTATACATTATTTAACCTTAATTTACAAGTAACTGACCATGAAAGTTTACGATTGTTGTCTTAAAAGTAAATAGGTATTAAGTGGTTATTCCTTATGATTTCGACGAATAATGTAATAATAAATAATTGTTACAAAAATAAACTTAGTGTAATTAAGAGTAATTTTCCTATATTCTAGTAAATTAAGTGTCTACATATGCTAGGTGATAAAATTCTTGATGAATAAAAGATTATCATAGCTAGCTATTTAAAATTTCTAGCGTAGTGCAAATTGAATTCCTCTCTAAATGTTAATTTAGAGAGATGACTATTTTCTTAGCCTTCTAGAAGAGTTTAGTAAAATCGTATGCTAATTGTCATAAGTTTGTTTGTGCTCATTTTTGTAATGTTTGCAATATGCAGCGTTAATCAAATTCATGGAACTCGCCCAAGGTTGATTTTGACAGAGGCAAGTCTTTAACGAAAGCAGGTAAATATAGATGTAAAGTAATACGATTAATTAAAATTGACGTCATGACTGTATGAGGAGAAATCCGAAACTGGTATTACTTCCGCCTGATTCTTGTTGCTGGACAGGAATTCTGTTGTCTTCGATACAACAGTAGGCAGGCGCTAGTATTAAAATACAAATGGATTGGCCTTCAATTGAGGCTATACTAATTTCGGTAGCTGAATGAAATCTTACCATGACGCAACTGAAGCTTCCCTTTGACTGAAATGATTCAATATCTGAAAATATGGCATGGGCCAGCGCAAAACGAAATAAAATGCACTGAGGCTACTCTTGTAGACCTGGGTTCCGAAGTGATACATTCATTTACTTAGAAAGTGGATCCACAATTTTATTTGTTGCCTAGGTATTAAAGCTAGAAGACGTATTATTAACTATTATCTAGTTATCACGAGTAGAAAGACTAGGAACATAGTCTTATATCTTTCTTAGATAGGTGACTGTCTTACGTATGAAATACAACCGGGTTTAAAGCACTTACAGCAGGAACTTTCTCCAACGAAACCCTAAGCTTTACTTTGATAAATCGATCTTTGAGTCTTAAGACTCCTCCGTAAAACACTTTCCTTTTTTCGAAGTATTAACATCCAATTTGACCGGGCGCATAGTACCCTCAATGACCTTGAACATCCAGACGGAGCTAAACGCACATTTTCATATCTTCACCGCACATATTAATATGTCCCGAGCATACCGCGATACCTCAAAATGATATCATAGACTATGCAGCTAGGCAGAAACAGCTGCAAAAACCCGCCTTCGCCCGGTTTTTATATGTGGAAATCTCAATTTTCAACATATTCTTTGTAAAATATTGACTGATTTACATGAGCGCTACTCACATTGTAGTAAATTTTAACACTGATTGATCTATTCTTAAATATTTTAAATAAAAGAAGCCGTTTAGAAGGAGTGAGCATTTATTTGAACAAAATAGCGTGTTGTTAAATATTTTTTTACAGTTCAACTATTTGTCATAAGAAAATAAAATTTACTCACATTGTTGTACATGAATATACACTGGACAGCAAATAAACCGAGCCACCCGCTACCTAGGCACAAATTCGATTTTCTCAAAAACTAAAAAACCTACAAGTATCAAAGTTGTACCTAAAGAAAGTGCGTTTCATGGTGATTAAAATGAAAGGAAATTTATTGGGTTTGATCAACATTTCAGTGTTTATTAAGGATTTTACAAAGAGGAGTCGTTTTTAAGAGCCGTGCATTATTATGCATCAATTGCATATCCTGTCCGATATATCCTACGTAAGGTACCACATGGTCTGCAAGGATTTCAGTAATGTAGCGATGAGAAGTCAGTCCACGTGTACGGCCCGTCGGTTCGATGAAACTAACGCTGTATGTGCTGTTAACGAGATGCCGCCCCAGACAGTTACAGATCCTTCTCCTTAAGCAACAGTTTCCTCGATGCAACACAGAATAACGTTCTCCAGGGCAACGATATACTCTCTGACATCGATCACTTCCATGTAGACTCACCCTGGTCTCATCAGTGAAGAGTAAATTACTCCACTGCTCTAATGTCCAATCCCTATGCTCTCGAACAAATTCAAGTCGTGCTCGATGGTGTGCTACCGTTAATGCTGGGCCTGTGACAGCTCTTTTTGGTGTCAGGTTCCATTCAGCAAGTCTCCTTCTGACTTTATCTGAACTTATGACCACTTGGCGTTCGTCACGCAGACTTTATTGGACTTGAACTGCGTTGAGGTGGCGATTTCGCAGAACAGTAAGGTGGATATAACAATCATCTGCTGCTGTTGTAGCCCTAGGTCTGCCCGTACCTCGACGGCGATCGAATGCTCCAGTCTCTAGGTATCGTCTGTAAACTCGTTGCACCGAAGATCTGCTGATTCGAAGCTTTCGAGCGACTTTACGTTGCGCAATGCCTGCTTAGATTAATGCTACAGCTTGAGCTGCTTCCTGAGGTGTTGTATCCATTATTAATCGAAAAAAGTAGCAAAAACACACGCGTCTGAGCAAACGATGGACAAAAACTAAAGAAATGATAAGAAATAACCGACTGGGTCATTGTAGAGAAAAAGAACGCTAATTTCAAACTCTGGCGAAAACAGAGCAAATCGTTAGCATTGTGTTTGTTGCTTGATTACAATGTGAGTTGACAGTACTTTCGAATTAATTTGTAGTCAATTTAATCACCATGAAACGCACTTTTTTTAAGTATAACTTTGATAGTTGTAAGTTTTATACTTTTTGAGAAAATCGAATCAGAGTTCCTAGGTAGCGGGTGGCTCGGTTTATTTGCTGACCAGTGTACATTCAACATATTTTTTTTTTTCAATCTTTACACCCAGCCGTTAATCAGTGTGCTTAGTGCGAGTTTTTTTTACGTTGACGCGATAGTCACGTTTAACCGCGTTTGGCGCTCTCATTGGTTGAGAGTTCTCACGACCTTGCAGCGGGCCAATAGGAGCGCCAAACGCGGTTAAACGTTACTATCGCGTCAACGTAAAAAAACTCGCACTAAGCACACAGGAGTATGCTTTAGAATGTAACGTTTTTACGGCTTAAAAGGCGCGAAGGCCCTTAAAAGGCGTATCGAATTATATTGCGTTAACAATTTGTCATTTAGGTAGAACTGCGGGTGAACACGAAACGACTAGTTTTTTTAAGTTTATTTGCTTACGTTTTCATTACTAACGGAAGGATTTTTTCGGTTTATGTTGGATAACTATGATGGCAATAAGTGTACAAAATAGCTTAGGTATATAAAAAAAATGGCGTCACCAACTGCGACGGTATTATCAAATATTTCACTGGTTGCTGCATGTGAATGATTAGGACAGGTTCAGCCACAATTTTGATAATTTACCACAAAAATGTTTCCGGTCTATAATGAGTGTCCCGTCCTACCATCATCTCATATAACTATATTATTGGTTCTGTGACTAACAATAAAAACGTTAACAACTGATTTATCAGCTCGTGGCCTCGATCCAACGACACAAATGTACTAGCGATCATAAATATAATGACTTTGATTTGTTTTGCTTTTTATAGTAATTAATGCGATCATTGTGTTTTCATAATTATTTACAGTCATTAGACTCACTTAGTGTATCTACACGTTTCTCAGCTCTATTATCGCTGTTATTCAAGTGAAACAGAATTTCAAAGACCCTATAGAATATTATCGATGGCTACTCTGAGTATTCTTGCAAGTTCGTTAAAATTTGGTAAGGGAGTTAAAATGCAAATTATTAAATTCATTAGTGATGAAGGCAACCTACCTGAGAACCCCTTTAATTTGCAATTATTACGGTTATATATTGGATGCATTTTGCGGTTAGAGCATAACTTACCTACAACACTGTGATCTTATATGATTAATAAAAAATACCGTCATTTTAACATCCCTTGTGCGAGTACCTATAATCTGTGTAGTCAAACTAAATAAGCAGGTGATTATAATTTTTTGGAACTAATGGTACGAACACAAATTCAGCGTACTTAAACGGGATGGTTTTCCACATTGGCTGGTTTTTCCAATTCATTTTTAATGTATTATCAAAACACCGTCAAAAAATAAAATGCAAGAAAAAATACTTAAGGTTTACGTGATAAATATTATAGTCTATTTTTTTATAGAAACCCGTGTTTTTTTAAAGTTATAGTCTATTGACCTTTATCGACGTCAGCATTATTGTCATCAAACAAATTCGGCAACAACCTTTTATTGCAAAAAATAAAAGGTTGTTGCCGAAATATAGCTAAACACTTTAAACACTTGATCTTTGAAAGATTGCTCAAAGAATGCCAGGGACGGTTAAGCGGGACTATTTTCCGAGAAGTGGGACGTTTTCAAAAAAATGTTTTCATAGAAGTTTTACAACTACAATTACCATAGTTGTAAAACTGTAAAGGTTCTATGAAAACATAATAATTATGACGATTTTGTGTATTATACCTAGGTACCTTCTACCTCTGTTAATGCAGACAACAAATCAAGGATAAACAATTACGGTAAGAGCTATTTAAGATATTTTGAGGCCAATAACCTACTTAGTGGCCTCAAATATCATAAATAGCTTTGTTGCTTACATAATTATGTTAACATACTCGTATTTATAGATAACTCTTTTATGTCTTATTGTAAGACTGTGTTCGCCGGCTTCTTTATCGCAACCCTCTTTGCTTAACTATAGTTACAATATGGCTATTTGTAACTATAGTTAAGCACCTATACAATTTTATGACGTCTATAATTATTAAGATTTTTGTAATACCTGAGTATTTTGTAACACGTATATCAAAATAATGATTCACTGTTACAAAATAGCGTTATCGATCGATTGGTGAATTGGTTTCTTAAGTTGTACAGTCAGGGAAAACCTTTAACACCATCATTGGCATATGTAGGTGACCAGTTAAGTAACTAATATAGGTAATCTACTATAATGTAACCAATTAAGTAACATATATTTGTGTTAAAAGTTAAGGTTAAGTTAAGGATATTTAGTTAAATTTTACTGGAAAAAATATATATAATTCGATCGATTGATATAAAGCTTGATATATTTAATTCTCGTTTAATCCAGCTTTACGACATCCATGCACCTGTACGCCCAGTAAAGATTAAACATCTTCCAGCGCCGTGGTTAACAAATGATTTAAAAGATATTTTGCACAGGAAAGCGGCAGCAAAGGCCAGACTCAAGCGTACGCCTAACGATTTCAATCGTGAGAAATACGTTGCAATCCGCAATCGCAGCAATTTGGTTTGTAGGGATGCACAACGCCGCTATGTTCATAATTCTGTTGAAAATGGTGATCCAGCAAAAGTCTGGAAGTTTCTTAGATCAATGGGAGTTGGTAAGTCACGCCAAGATTCTATTCCTAAGGATATAGATCTTGAACAACTAAACAAACATTTCTCAATTTCTTCTAATTTTAATAGTGCTATTAAAGCCAAAACTCTTGATAATCTTTCATCTCTTCCTACTCCCGATTACTCTCCCTTGGTTTTTAGTCAGTTCTCGGCTTGTGATGTTAAGAAGAGCATTTTATCAATCACTTCAAATGCTGTTGGTAGTGACTGTGTCAGTCGTAAGATGATCCTTCCTATCCTAGATGAAATCCTTTCTGTTATCGGCCATATCCTTAATTATTCCGTATCCTGTGGTGTCTTTCCTTCTTCTTGGAAGGAAGCCCAAATTACTCCTCTCCCTAAAAAATGTAATCCTGTGTCTTTTTCTGAATTCCGTCCTATCTCCATTTTACCGTTTCTTTCCAAGGTCTTAGAACGTCTTATTCATAACCAGCTTAGTGCCTTCCTTTCTAAAAACAGTCTCCTTAATGCTTACCAATCCGGATTTCGTGCAGGACACAGCACTACAACAGCACTTGTTAAAATTACTGACGATATAAGATCGGGTATGGAAAATGGAAAGCTGACTGTCCTGTCCTTATTAGATTTTAGTAACGCTTTCAACACCGTAGATTTTGACATTCTACTTGGCATACTCTGCTCTCTTAACATATCTCCAACGGCAATTGATTGGTTTCGAAGTTACCTGTGTGGCCGCCGACAGCGTATTTGCATTGAAGGCAAGTCGTCTTCTTGGTGCAATACGTCTGCCGGTGTACCGCAGGGAGGCGTTTTATCTCCTCTTCTTTTTGCAATTTTTATAAATTCTATTTCCAACGACATTCTTTCATCCTACCACCTATATGCTGACGATTTGCAAATTTACTCTCAAGCTTCCTTAGACGAATTGTCTGAGGCTGTTAGTACGATAAACAAGGATTTGGCACGTATTTCTGAATGGAGTGCTGCTTATGGCTTAAAAGTTAACCCAGCGAAGACGCAAGTCATTGTTGTTGGCAGCCCGCGTCTGCGTTCTAGAATTAATTGGTTACAGCTTCCTCAGATTGTCTTTGAAGGTTCTAGTATTCCTTATAGTGATACCGTTAAAGATCTGGGTATCCACATAGACAAAGACTTCTCTTGGGCTGCCCAGTTACAAGAAGTAAGTCGCAAATTGTTTGCATCGGCAGGGTCATTGCGAAGGTTGCGTAATTTCCTTCCAACTGCCACTAAGACTGCGCTTGCCCAGTCCCTCCTTCTCCCCATCCTTGACTATGCTGATGCCAGCTATCCAAATCTCACAGAAGCACAGTTAGATAAGCTTGAGCGACTTCAAAACTTTTGTATCAGATTCATATTTGGTTTGCGCAAATATGATCATATTTCAGAATTTCGCAATAAACTCAAGTGGTTACCTATCCGTCTTCGCCGGAATACTCACATTTTAACAATGCTTTTTAACATTCTATTTAATCCCGCTACCCCTTCTTATCTCAAAGAGCGTTTTAAGTTTCTGCACGATGCGCACACTAGAAGTTTGAGGTCATCGGAAAATTTGATACTTTTGATGCCTGTGCACTCCACAAAATTCTATGACGATTCCTTTACCGTCCAGGCTGTCCGCTTGTGGAATGCATTGCCGTTGTCAGTAAGACAAGCCCAGTCACTGGTTTCTTTTAAAAGATTAGTCATAAATCATTTCCATTCTCTGTAATGTATGTATATATCTGTATTAATTTATATGTGTATTCTATTTTATGTGTATTGTATTAATATTATATTGTTATGTTATCTGTTATTTATTGTGCATCACTGCCTACCCTCGTTTTTGATTAAAGTTTTTTAAGTCCATCCCACGGTTGTCTGGAAGATATCGCTATAAGCGATAAGACCGCCGTTGTACCCTTAAAATTAACAATATTGTAAGTTTGTATTTTTTTATTCATTATGGTGTACAATAAAGTATATTCTATTCTATTCTATTCTATTCTATAATTAGACCATCAATTAAATGATAAAATGAAAATATTTTGTCCTCATTTTTTTTCAATTTAAATCTTGAAGTTATTATTTGTAAAATTCATAATAGGTAGATCTGTAGTATTCATAATAGTATCTGCAGTTTCTGGTAAAAGAAGCCGTTATGAGACTGCAAAGAATGCGTTTAATAAGCTAAGCAATTAAAATATACCTACGTTCAATTCAAAGGTACAGTGTCCGCTAGGCTATGAATATTTACAATGACTAATTAAACAAAATTGTCGATTCATTGACTTCTAACCTATTTCTAAGTAGTGAAGAGGTGTTACACTACTTGGTAATGAGCTGCGCTTTTTACAGAGTTTTTCATTCTTTAATTAAGAGGTATTCTAAGGATGTTTACTATGCGTTTTAAATGACAATAGAAGATTCTCGGTGCTTTATTGTGATTTTAGCACGCTTTTCTAATATTTGTACACATTGATATGTATTAAATAAAACTAATAATGGAAATACCTATAAAATGAAAAAAAAAAATTTTTGGTTTTTGTTGAGCTTTAATTTTGACTAAATAAGGATATTTTATTAAGCAACACAAATTAATAGTCATTTATATTAATTGATAGTTAGTCCCAACTTTATAGAAATTCATTTCATAAAAAAATAAGAAATCAAAGCATTTATTTCGGAATGTTGTAAGTTCGCCACAAAAATTATTCCCCTCGAAAAAAAGTTTTGATCCTAGGTAGTTTTGTGCTGGATTTTATAATATAATTGTTTTGCTATCTCCGTGTGGAAAAAAAAGGGGCCAATGCACAAAAATAAAAAATAAAATAAAAAAACCTTTACAATAATACAAACTTTTTTTGGTAGGAAATTATTTTATGGCGAACTTACAACAACCGTTTATTTCAAGTAGGCCAGTTACAGGCTCTTTTGAATTGTCAAAAGACAAAAAAATAAAAACAGTTTTAAAAATAATTTGGTAGGCTGAAGCTCATTATTAAAATGCAAACTATAAATAAAAACTAACCTTTAACTTCATGTAAATTATGTTCGAAGAATTTTAAGCTGTTTCAGAAAATGCTGAAAATTTTCAGACTTCACAATAAATTATTGATATCACTCGAAAGTCAGTTTGGAGAACCTTGTAACTATCCACAAAGATGTAAGTAGGTACTTGTAAAGACCCAGAAAATGTATTAGTAGCCCTTTATCTAATATCTTTAAACGAGCAATTCTTGTATATTTATTTATATTCAGGATCTCTGAAGTGGCTCCAAGGATTTTCATGAAAGTTACAGATTAGGGTTTTTTCGGCTCAAGGAATCGATTTATTAAGGCCCCAGGTTCGAGAAAAGCTCGGTTCCCAAGATATAGACATTTTAAAAACCGAGCGAAACTCGGTCAACCAGATATTGGCATTTTAATTGTTAATGGCTCTTTGGTAATAAGTGATGTCAAAAAACCGTGACATTTACCTTTTTGTTAAGTTGTAAGTAAATATGGAATGCATTAGGTACCTACATCATAATCCTAGTATTTACGTCACTACAAACTGTGTAACTGGGTATGGTAAAGCATTATTCATATAATTATCTCTAATAAAATGTACCTATAAAAGAGGGGGAAAAATTAACACGATTTATGTAGGTATTTCGCGGTTTCATGGTGTCATGATGTTTAATTAACAATCACGTTGGTAACTACCACAAAATGATACATATTTGGAATTAGTTTAGAACTGGATTAAAAGTTATTTATAAATATTTTAACGAATGGAACGAAATCCATAAAATACAACTGTAAAACGTATTTGTTTCATAGAACATCATATAACTCATGGCATGATACATGCATATACATGCGCCATTCATGATTATATAGCGGCATAAGACTGAGGAAAACGTCACTGGGAAACCCGAATGTTTGAACTAAACAAGAACGATGCCTTGGGCACTTGAGGGACAATTACCAGTCATGACAATTTGCTCGTTTTTATGCACTACAGGCTTCTTTGGAGCCAAATTGAGGCCTTCATTCCTTTGAAGGAACCATGATACACAATGTCAGGGCAGAGTTACGGTCCATTGTAATAAGGTATTCCCGTTTTAGAAACGATTTTAGAGCAGAGATGTTAAGGGATCTGAAACAGGAAAATAATTCACATAGGAAATCCAACGGTCGGTGTCACGGGACTCGGTGTGTCACTTGTCAATAGCTTTCAAACTTTTTCGTACCTTACGCCTTTCTAACAAAACTTTTTCAAGTTGTTGTTCTACTTGTTCAAGAAACATGTTTAAAATTGTATTTTACCTTACTTGTTTGATCAAATGATATAAGAAGCATGTCTGTATCATCGACTCATAATACGATAATTACTATATCAAACGTCTTTGTTTCTACGCCGTCCAAGTTATAAAAACATGTATAAGTTCGTCAATAACCAAGATTATTATCACAGCAACGATGCTCATAATTCTATAGAATAAATGTTCTTATATATCCACGTGAAGTTCGTCATGTTAATGTTAATTCAACATAGAAAGCAAATATTGACTAATTAAAATAACGTTTGGTATACTCGTCGATCTGTGAACACCTACAAAACATATTTTTGTGATTTCGTACAAGATTTTCAGTCTCTTGTGCAGTGATTAAGACTTGACGAAATTATCACAGTCTATCAAGGAGTACGACAGTCAAGCTTAAATAAATTTTACCAATTTATGAGTATAGTTTTTCATCATTTAAAACCTTGGCCTTTAGTTAATTATGATATGACGTATCTTCGCTAGTCCGATTCACTCTCATCGACCTACTTAAAATTCGGATAGATTTCGAGATATTTTGTTTCACTGTGTCTTGGCAGAATCTTGCTAGGAGGATTGACAAAATCTATAAGGACCCTGTACTATATGTTACTACGTTTGTTTATTGTGTTCAATTCATCACAAATCATGGTTCTCTCTATAGTTATATGTTAATAAACATTCAAAATGATGAGCTACTCGTATATAAACTTAACGTTGTATGCATTTTTGAGATTTAATTCACACTTACTTTGTTCATTGCCCTTCGTCTACTCTACCGGCACGGCACTATAGACCTTTAGGTCGATTTACACATCCATAAGGTAAGTAAGATTTAAGAAGTTAAAAACCACGTGTGAACACCACTCGGCTACTTAGTAAGTAAGCGAGTTGAACTTTGTTTACTTACTTATGCATGTGTAAATTGGCCTTTAGTCGTTTGTTTTTCTTCCCTCATTTGATTGACTCTCGTAGTTCGCGTAGGAAGATAACCTCGTCGAATTATATGAATATTTACATAATTATTATGTACATAGGTAAAACAAGTTTAGTTTCAACTTCCTTTTGGCGTTGATCTAGACGAGCAATGACTGTACATGAATATTATTTTTAACACCTCGATATTACTTTGTATTTTTCTTGATTGTATTTCAAACAAAAATTAAAAAGTAAATCGTCTTATGTGGTCATAATGGTTTTGTTGTAGATGGCATAGTGTGATTCTATCCAAATTGCGAGCAACATGACTTTGTACATACTTTTCAAGCGAAATAGCACGCTAAATTGCAGATAAGATTGAATAATGTAATAGGGTAGCTGTTTCCAGGGTCAAAATAATTACATTCTATTTAGTCTGTATTTTAGATTTAAAAAAAATATTGGACACGTATTTTTTCTTTTTTCGATTAAACAAAAAATAACAAATATTATTATAGCCTATTTAAGTTACCTGTGACGTCACCCTGCGCGAAAAATGCCACGCATCGTGACGTCACACGTAACTTTAATAGGCTATATCTTTGTCATTTTTGGTCTAATTTACAAATAAAAAAATACGTGTCACTTATTTTTGAATAATCTAAAAGACGGACTAATTACATTTTTTAGGGCAACTAGCCTATTAACAATAAATTCATTCTTAAGCATTTTTAGGACTTTTTAACGTATTTATGAATATTAATGACCTTGTTTGTGGTTTAGTCTCTTTTAAAAAAAAAAACCGGCCAAGTGCGTGTCGGGCCACGCACAGTGTAGGGTTCCGTAGTTTCCCATCAAAATACTTATGCGAACTAACTAAACTGATTCGCTGAATTTAATTTTAAAAAGAAGAATTTTCAGAATCGGTCCAGGAGTCTTTGAGAAATCAAGGAAAATACATAAGAAAAAAGTTAGTTAAAAATAGTTGACGACAAAAAGCTACCTATTCTATGACCTATCCCCAAAAAACATACCGTAAAAACATACGTAATAAAGCTGTAAAAATAAAGTTGACAAACTTACATTTGC
The DNA here is from genome assembly GCA_036375495.1 of Agrotis segetum. Classification (NCBI taxonomy): domain Eukaryota; kingdom Metazoa; phylum Arthropoda; class Insecta; order Lepidoptera; family Noctuidae; genus Agrotis; species Agrotis segetum. Next base: position 3,636,613 of record JAQSVV010000047.1, on the reverse strand, counting down.
AGTTGAAGAGGATCTTCTCCGATACATTTTGTTTAAGAAAACATATTATCCAGTACATTTTATAAGTTGGTCGACTATTACTCAAAAAGTTGTAAAGCCTACTTAGTCATGATAATTTTCTTTTAAACTTCGTTATACAGGGTGTCCCAAAACTCAACGTCAAGCCGAAACGGGGTGATAGGATTGATCATAACCATCACGAGAAAAATCTGAAAAAATATCTATCCCATGTAGTTTGAAAATTATGGACATTTTAAGAAAATCCTAGAAATTTGATCAAACTGTACCATTTTTCTGTTATTGTAGTTTTCCTTTTTTATTTTTGTTCAATTGAACTTTGGAAACGTAATTCTAAATAACATTTCTAGAATCCCAATAAAAAATAATGACACAATTGCCTCAAGTTTCCGAGAATTGAGACTATTTGTTTAACTATAAATTTAAAATTTTCAACATCCGTCGACTTTGACAGGCCCTCCTTTAAAAAAAATGTACTACAGTGCCTTGGCAAGTAGCATCAAAAGTTGGCGCATTTAATCAGGATTCTAAAATGGTACAATACTTGTTAGTTTCATACAATAAAAAAAGAGTAAAAAAATTAAAACCTCAAGTAAGCCGATTTTTGCTGTCTCAGTTAAAATTTTTTTGATTCGCACAAGCTCTAGGTAGGTTCGTAATTTTAAGGCAAAATGATTTCAAAGCCCATTGAAAACGTAGCCGACCTGCGTTAATGCATTTCTCAAGCAGCTGAGGAGATTAACTCTCGAAGATATGCTCGACTAATAAGTAGATCTTTTTTAAGAAGATGTAGGGCTTGTATTGAGGCCAATGGTAAACAATTTGAATTTATTGTTATAAAATGTTATTTCTCTATCTGACTTTTATTCCATCAAACCTAAATTAAACGAGATCAAGATTTTTCATTATTTTACTAATTTTACTAACTTTTTTCACTTTGGTTAGAGTGGCGTCATTATCTATCTCGCTCACTTATGGCAAACATACCCACTATCCATCTTTCTCATCATTTTGCCTTAAAATTAAGAACCTATCTAGAGCTTGTGCGAATCAAAAACATTTTGACTGAGACAGCAAAAATCGGCTTACTTGAGGTTTTAATTTTTTTACTCTTTTTTATTGTATGGAACTAACAAGTGTTGTACCTACCATTTTAGAATCCTGATTAAATGCGCCAACTTTTAATGCCACTTGCCAAGGCATTCTAGTACATTTTTTTTAAAGGAGGGCCTGTCAAAGTCGATGGATGTTGAAAATTTTAAATTCGTAGTTAAACAAATAGTCTCAATTCTCGGAAACTTGAGGCAATTGTGTCATTATTTTTTATTGGGATTCTAGAAATGTTATTTAGAATTACGTTTCCAAAGTTCAATTGAACAAAAATAAAAAGGAATAACCACAATAACCGAAAAATGATGCAGTTTGATCAAATTTCTAGGTTTTTCTTAAAATGCCCATAATTTTCAAACTGCATGGGATAGATTTTTTTTCAGATTTTTCTCGTGATGGTTATGATCAATCCTATCACCCCGTTTCGGCTTGACGTTGAGTTTTGGGACACCCTGTATATACTACTATTGTGAATTTTTTCACACCCCCAAACATAACCGTTTAGCTGGTAGAGGGGGGGGACACTCGAATCGAGCAAAATTTAGCACTTTAAAGCTTAATATTTCACAAACGAATTCTTTTATCAAAAAACTGTTAATGGAAACTATCATTATTTTTTAAAGGCCTATTTAATGATACCCCACACTAAGGGGTACGCGAGAAAAAAAAATCCTCACTTTACGTGTAAGTACAGGAGGTACCCTAAAAAAAAATATTTTACGAGATTTTATTTTACCACTTTTTCGGCACAACAAATCCGTATATTTACACCAAATTACAGCTCTCTAGTACTGTGCGTCTCTGAGCTAAACTGCGGACAGACGGACGGACGGACGGACGGACGGACGGACGGACGGACATAGCGAAACTATAAGGGTTCCTTGTTGACTACGGAACCCTAAAAATGGTAATGGAGTATTTACCTCTTGGTAATAAATATGATCTAGCGCTGTGTAATATGTGACAAAACCTGATTAGTATGGGGAATACCTCTTATACAAAGATCGACTCTTGAGCAACTTATTTATAGATTGATAAAGCCATTGATATCGATTAGATTGATTAAGATTTATTTATATTTATATAGGTTTTCCCAATTATAGGTTTTATGGCGGTTGTATTTTCCATTCAAGTTTATCAAATTATTTTATGGCCTGCTGACATCGAGTTTTTAAGGCGATGTACAACAGATACCCACTTAAAAAACGGGGTTTTTGAAGATTATGATTAGGAGATAACTATGTAATATTAATTTCTAACTTATACATATAAAAAATTGGAAAATTTTACTAATGACAAAAGCAAAACTTCCCAAATTCTGATATTAATGCTTATAAGCAAATAAGCACTAATAAAAGCATTTGGGAAGTTTTATTGTGTGTCATTTTAAAAGTCAAGATTGGTAAACAAAAGTAAATACCAATGTTATCTTTAATCTATAACTGTACTTCTGTACTATATTAATAGTATAAGGAGGTATAATGTTTGTTTTATATACCTATTTAATCTCTGAAACTGCTGAATTGGTTGTGAAAATTCCATCATTTTACCTTTACCTGAGTGCTATATAGGTATTTACTGTATTGATAAGAGAAACAGAGTAAAAGGAAATTAGTTTTTCATTATTATTTAAAATGAATACATTTTGTTATGCGATAGGTACAAATAAATTAATGAAATGAAAAACATCATGCTCATTAAAAAGCACTTCTGTTTCTACAGATACGATAAAACAATGGTACCTACGTTCAAAGTTATTTATAGCGATTTGTTAGGAAAAGCAGGCAGAAAATACGTCAAGTATTTACATAATAACTGTTTCTATTATAAATGTCGATATCGTGCTTCAAATGCCTCTATTATACGATGCTGTGGACGTAGAGCTAATAAGTGATAACAAATACGAGTTTAAGCGATCGCCGTGTTGATACCAAGCTTAAAATTGATACAGTTAACAGTCTGTAGAACATATTTAAAATCGACGTAATGCATACTTTAATTAATAAAGATTGAGTTTACGTATTTATAAACCAGATTAGAGTAGTAGAGTACCTGTTTTATTTTCCCTATGCATTTATTTAGTCGAGTTCTGTTAAACGAAAATATCGAACTCGTTTAGGGTTTGTCTCTACTTCTGTTCCAATTTTCCAGTCTAACCGGCTTCCTTGATAATCTCATTTATTTGTGATTTCGTCATGAATTTAATTATGCTACCATTTTGCAAATTATTCATTATGATCTCATTTTTAGTAATTAAAATTCCTGCATGTCGGTACCTTTTATTTAGTAGTTTACCAATTCATCCTTAAGAAAACCCGACTGTAAATATTTTGTTGTAACTAAATCTAAAATACGAGTAGTTTAAAATTCATTTGAATATTTATAGTACCTATGTTGTTCCCCCCGGGTTTCCAATTTGTATGAAAAAATATTTTGCTAAAGATCAACTTCCACCGTTCCGATTTTTTTCTTCCGGTACAATGCAATGACCCTTAAATTAAAAAGAATTAAACAGCATTCAAAAAAATTTTAGTCAATTTTACTCATTTTTGTGGACTCACGCTTAACCAAAAAATAAAAACGTTAAAATTGTCAACATCAAAAAAGATCTAATGTTTCCTAAGAAAGTTTTCTCGTATTCTGGTGCGGATTTCTCCCTTTTGGCCAATTTAAAAGAAACACCCTGTATAATGTAGCCTTCCTCGAATTCAATATCCAAGTTTCAATTCGAACTATTAGTTCTTGAGATTAGTGCGTTCAACCAAAAAAAACTCTTTAGTTTGTTAATTTTAGCATAGATTAGAAATTAGCATACATTTTTAGGTAGGTCATACTTTGAACAAGTGTAATATCTACGAGTATTAAGGGCTCACCAGTCACCACGAGTTGGTAAACATAAGGGTCAGTTTTTGCTTAAAAGATGTGCATATGAAAAGTCTTACTTTTTTTGCAAGACTATTAAAGCAAGCAATATGTCGGATTGTAATGTTTATTATTTTAAAATTACCTCACTTGGAAACAATGATCAAGTGCTCATTATAAAGCAATTATTTCAGATTGCACTCAATATCATCGTTCGTGATCGTTATAATATACGCGCGGTAAAAGTGACTACTTATACTTTTACTTTCATGACATTGCCGTTATGAACACACTAAAAGTATAAGTGAATTGCTCTGTGTCATGTTGTATCGATATTCAAATTTAATTGAATATTTATAAAGCTTTCTTTTGAATTTTGCTTGAGTTGCATTATGTCATAAGAATATTTCTAACTAAAACAAATAGTAGCCTTGGTGTCCATTTTTTACTCCGTTTCTGATGATGATGAGTGAGAGGTCAGAATAGTTTTCTTTGATAGACTGACGTACCCACTATAACTATAGACGTACCTACCTAAAGACATGATTTTGTTTTCATAAAGTTCTTTTTGCATGTAAAATCATTCAAGTTTAATGGTAGACGAACGCTCAAGAATAACAAAGTTGCAAGCTAATTTGAATACGTAATAAAATATTATAATAACAATCCTATAAATAGTTTGTTGACACAGTCATCTTAGTAAATAAATAAAAGTAAAATAAACTCACAACAGTTAACCAAACGAGAAATGTAGTGTCCAGGCCATTGCTATGCACTTGTAGCACTCAAAACATTATTTTTTATAAATCCGGCCTCAACGGGTACTGGTCACTCAATAATTACATATCGAACCGCGACACTATTTATGTGTTGATATGACGTAGGTATGCGGTTTAAGCGAAACACCGATATCGATTATAGCGGCACACGTACACCTGTTTTCGCGGACAGATGTCAACTGCCGTACACAGTTGAACTGACCGGCCAGTTCAACAGACGCGACGTAGCGTTGTCAGTCGACCACTGTCTTAAGAACCTTCCACTCACTCTTCAAGTTCCCCCACGACATAAAAAAAAAGAACATAGCAAGAGGCGGGGAAGACCTTTTTACTTTGGTTGCCTGTAAGGACATCCTACTGTTCGATTTTAATGAACAGTTGACCTATTCGCTTTCCAAGTTCAAAGGTCGACAAAATCTTTATTATTTCGTTTATTATAAAAAAAGTGCAAATTGTACACAATAATTTGGGATGCAAGTGCCTATGAATAATGTCCAATGTACTTTACAAGTATACAGGTACTTGTTTCAACAAGGAATTCGCATTTATTTACATAATGATATGAATCGATTAATTAACTTTAATGATTTATAACCATTAACAGACATTAGATATAACTTAGCAATTAGGGAATACTAGCTGTTTCCGATTGTTTTACTCCCACTGTTTTTTTTTTTTCCTCCCAGGGCAAGATGAAAAGGTCTGTCAAACTTGTACTGACTAAAAGCCAAGGTGTCCTTTAATAGCCCTTTACGTTCCGGGGTCACAGTTGCCTGATAAAACAGTCCTACGGCCTCGGCAATTTTAAATATAGCCTTCCTCGCTAAACAGACTATCCAGCACAAAAATATTTTATCAATTCGAACCAGTTCCTGAAATTAGAGAGTTCAACCACGGTTAAACTAAACAAACTGTTAACCTTTATAATGTCAGTATAGATTTATTTCAATTTTGGGCATCGCAGGGTGCATAAAATTATGTATTTACCATCTCCACAAAATATTGCAAATTTCTCTGGCTAATTTCTAAATCTAATCATATAAAACAACATACAACCTGGGGCCCTAGTCTGCTAATTATTTCAATTCGTCATTCCAACATAATCACATATTCGCATTGTCATAATATTCCGCTAAAAGATCATAATTTTTATTGCTTAGTAATTCATGGTCTCGTAATAGAATAAAATTGTGTTACAATGACATTTGAACATTTTATTTTTGTCAGATTTCATTTATTAATTTTTAGGGTTCCATAGTCAACAAGGAACCCTTATAGTTTCGCCATGTCCGTCCGTCCGTCCGTCCGTCTGTCCGCAGTTTAGCTCAGAGACGCACAGTACTAGAGAGCTGTAATTTGGTGTAAATATACGGATTTGTTAAGCCGAAAAAGTGGTAAAATAAAATCTCGTAAAATATTTTTTTTATGGGGTACCAGTACTTACACGTAAAGTGAGGTTTTTTTTCTCGCGTACCCCTTAGTGTGGAGTATCATTAAATAGGCCTTTAAAAAATAATGATAGTTTCCATTAACAATTTTTTGATAAAAAAATTCGTTTGTGAAATATTAAGCTTTAAAGTGCTAAATTTTGCTCGATTCGAGTGTCCCCCCCCTCTACCAGCTAAACGGTTATGTTTGGGGGTGTGAAAAAATTCACAATAGTAGTATATATAACGAAGTTTAAAAGAAAATTATCATGACTAAGTAGGCTTTACAACTTTACGAGTAATAGTCGACCAACTTATAAAATGTACTTGGATATCATATTTTCTTAAACAAAATGTATCGGAGACAACTGCAAATGTAAGTTTGTCAACTTTATTTTTACAGCTTTTATAGGTATGTTTTTTGGGGATAGGTAGGTTTTTCGCGTCAACTATTTTTAACTAAATTCAAAAAAAGGAGGAGGTTCTAAATTCGTCGTAATCTTTTTTCTTATGTATTATCCCCGTTTTCTCAAAGACTCCTGGACCGATTTTGAAAATTCTTCTTTTTAAAATTAAATTCAGCGAATCAGTTTAGTTAGTTCGCATAAGTATTTTGATGGGCAACTACGGAACCCTACACTGTGCGTGGCCCGACACGCACTTGGCCGGTTTTTTTTACATTTTATTTATTGGTGTTTTAAACTAAAGAACTTAGTAGATAGCAAAAAGCAATTGTACAAGATTGGCATTTATTTCAATGAATGGAAATGAAACGGAGTGCATCATTATCGGATTGTAATAATGACATCATTATGTATGTTAGCAGATTACTAGTCAAAATCGACAATTATAAAATTAAAGATAGACCATTCTGTCATTATTGTATTAGCAGATTTGAGGCCCGAGTATGCCGTATGATACCCATCAGTAAACTTATCATATGGCAAGAAGTTTTATTGAATATCGATACTTTGTGGAGCACATCCCTATTTTCCAGGCTTTTTCCTTAAATTATTATATTACATAAACAGCATAGCAACTTGCTAAATATATTGTGCATTGTTCTCGTGAAGCATGCAATTAACTTATTATGGTAAATTTTCTGCCTAGTATGATATTCTGGATTTACCTAGCTTTCGAGGGATATTATACGCATATATGGAATTTTCCGTCACCTGCTTATTATACGTGACTTATTTCACATAATTAGGTATTCATTAAATTATGAATAATTTTATTTTTGGTATGGTTTGGCATGTACTAAAAAGTATGACAGGTACGGTTTATTTATGGTACGATATATTGGATTTTACGTGGCTGTTGATCACTTTAAACACTTTGTAACGTTGTGGATTACCAACGTTGCATTTCAAAACTATAAATAGTTCATTAACACTTTCACTGTCCGCGCAGCAGACACAATACCTAAACAATGGTCGTGAGTCACATGTGATTCATAGGACAGGGAAGTGGTTAATATAAATTTGTAGGTATCTAGTAAAATATTCTTGAATTACGTCGAGACAAAAAGTAATTTATAAGTGGGTAGTTCTAAACTGGTAGTAACAGTTATTTGACAGTTCTGTAGTGACAGAACTGTGGAATGTTCTAGCTGCGGTTAAGTGAGTGGCAATGCTTATGCTGTCTCACTCTCACGCGTGCAAAGTCCAATTCCCCTTCTCCTTGAGCGAGGCATTTTGTAGCAATCAGTTGGGACAGAAAACATTACCGCGAACGCTGGACGTAGTGGCAGACGTAGTTCCTCACTATATTAGGACTATCTAATTTGTCGTCCCAGACTTAGACAGTTTTTTTAGTCAAATAATAAATACCTAATATATATTATTTAAATTCTGTGTAAGTGTAATAACCCCGTGAAGGGTAAGTTTGCCAAACCAAACCTTTATAACTGCTAGCTATTTATTGTGTTCTATCTTTTTGTATTGAGCAGTTACCTACAGACTTATTATTTTGTGTTCTAATTTTTCTTTGTTAGGTTTTTGTTCCGTTAAGCCTCGAATGTTCCATACGCTCGTAGGCCTATAAATAATATTATGTTGATGCTTCACGCTAATTTAATATTGTGTACCTGCCATGTAAACTCCGTTCTGATGTTGACCAAACTCACAAACGCCTCAAGCGCTTTACGTCCTAGGCTTTCGCTTACGCTGCGAGGTCATCATCAGAGAGGATTTGCAGTGGACCTTTTATTTACCGCTGGACGTTGATTCCAGGGAACAAGATTGGGGTTTGAAATACCCATCCTCAACGTTCGTTGAGTTCGACAGCTGACTCACGCTACCGAACGTTCGAGGCCTGCGCACACACAGCACCTAGCCGCACACAGCTGACCGGCCGGCGCATCCACCATCCTGTCCCTGGGGTCTCTCTCACCTCGGGACAACTCCTCGCCCATCGCGTCTCTGCACTACGCGATAAGCCAGGACAGTACTTAGTGCGCCTACTTCCACGGAACGATTAAATACCTAGTGACGGCTGTGAACCACGACCTATAATAAATTTATTGTAAACGTTGGTGAGTTATTTTATTTAAACTCACCCGCTAACCGTTACAACTTCATTAAAAAAAAACTGCTCAATTGTATTAATCTTTCTTGGCTAATATTGTGAGATTTACGTATAGCCACGTATAGCGTTGGTAACATCAAACTAAGTCTTCTTTTCGATGGTACAGTAGAGTGGAAGGAGCTGTCAGACTCTTTCTGACTAAAATCCAACCTGTTCCTTTAAACTGAAGGAACAGGGTGGATTTTAGTCAGAAAGAGTCTCTAGGGTCAAGGGTCTTTTTTTAAAACTGTATATTTACAGTTTTCACTTGTGTACGCCACACATCGGCCTTTTCTCATAATAACCTCGTATGTCTAGTCTATACTGACAATGAAGATTTCAGTTGACCTTTACAGTTAGTTTTTATATAGCCTATGAATTTTCCTCAATTTTCTCTAGCTTTTTAGAATAACGTAATCTTTCAATTGAATGGTTGCCTGACTGGAGTAATACGACTATGAAAAAGAAGACACTCCCATAAAATATGATGTGCGGATTGTTCATATTCACAGTCAGTTATACAGAGTGTTTTTTTTTTATTGGCCAGAAAGGTGAAATCCGCATCCGTTAGAGATACGGGAAAACTTTCTTAGGAACCTTTATCTCTTTTTTGATGTTGACAATTTTGGCACTTTTATTACGAATTTACAGCGAGTTACAATTTTTTTTCACCAGTGTGATTAAATAATTTCATTTTTTTTTAATAATAGACAATGTTCCGTATGTTGCAAAACGCTGCAAATTTGATACACGTTACAAACCGGTAAGAACAACCTAATTCCAAATTTGCAGCGTGTTACTAATTTTCTTACCCCTGTTTTTAACTAATTGCACTGTTTTGAAAAAAAAACAATGTTCCGTATGTTGCAAAACGCTGCAAATTTAATACACGTTACAAAACCGTAAGAACAACCTAATTCCAAATTTGCAGCGTGTTACTAATTTTTTTGGCAATGTTATTAGCAAAAAACACTTTTCACCCCTTTTCAACCCTTTCCGTACACCCCAGAACGCTGCAAAATCACCCGGTATGTTATTTTACCTTCCTTAAGAACCCCTTAAAATTTCAGCGTGTTACTAATTATTTTCGGGTTTAGGCTTTAATGACTGGACTAATGCGCGTCGAACGGCTGTGGACATTGAATTGGTCCCATTTGACGGACATCTGCGACAGTACATTATTATTTTGATTTGATTTTAACAAATACAAATGTGACAGTCCCTCCTGCCCTGCCCTAGGTGGGAGGACTCATTCGATGATTTTACCATGTAAAAAAAAGGTGTCCATTCAATGTTTTTAATAACTACGCAAACTCCACTTTCATGTAAATGTGTGGATGCGGCTTTGGTTGCGAAGTTACTATTTTTAAAATAGATATTCCGATTCTATTAAAAGCTTTTGAACTAAGATGTTACTAACACTCTGTTATTTAATATTATGAACATGGCGCTTGCAACAGTGTCGAATGTCAAACCGTGTGACAAAATGTTCCATAGTCTATATATAAGGAAACCTTATAGTATCGGCCGCCATGTCCGTTCGTCTGTTTATCCGCGGCTTAGCTCAGTCGATCAGTGATCCTTTAGTACTAGAATGTAATACGACACGAATGCATAGATATTTGTCAAGGAATTTATAAAGAAATACGAACAGTAGGAAGTTATAAAAGGCAGAAGTGAGTGGAAACGACATCCTAGGAAGATCTACCTTATTGGTGAAGTGCTTCATAAGAGCCGGATGCGTATGTACTCGCAATCGGCAACCGTGGATGACCAGATATATGAATGAGGTTAATGATCCTAGCAGGTGGAGCTCTGTAGTTTCTGCCATTCTTCCCATGGAGGTATCCATAGGAAGAATGCGTGAATATAATATGTATGTATGTTTGTAAAATATTTTTTTCTCGTTTACCATGTGGTTGTCATTGAATAATAGCACTGACTTACTGCTATCAAATTGCCTTGCAGCAATCCCAGTATTCGGAACTTTTTGTTTGTCTGCTGTTAAGATAATTGTTTCAAATAATTACATACGAGTATACCATTAGTTCCTTGACATGCAATCCAATATTATCATAGCACATAACGCCTAAGGCACTTCTGTCAGTAAATTCGCGTGTTAATATCCGGAACTGCTTCGTCGGTTTTGGTAAAACTTGTATCAGTAGTTGTAAAACTACTGGTGTTGTTAATACTAATTTGTATAGATTTATTGTAAAGACCTGTTTTCCTACAGGATAATAAACTTATTTCGTTATTCAATTTTTTAAACTTATTTTCATTAAAAAAATACCAGTCGGAAAAAGGTTCGGGCTACCGATGGTCACGGTTCTTGAGAGAGGAACCTCGTAACCAACCGCGTCGTGTCCAGAATATAATGTATTGCCTTCTGAATCAAGCGCTTGATCCAACTGCCAAGCGATTATTTTTCTTATGATTATGTCTTTCTAATGGGAGCATGTAGTTACCTATCTCGTTAATCTCATAGGCGAGGTCAGAATGACGTCAAGATAAGAAGAGAGACTACCCTACTTGCTGTAGTGAATTAGTGAAATTGACTTGCAGTGAAATTATACGACCGGCGCGTATTTATCGTAGCACTTATCAAAAATGATTAAGGGGGATGCTCCAACCAGCCCGCGAAATTCAAATTTTTTTACGTTTTTTGCAATTTGCAGGCCAGTGACATGTTGTAACTTTATAAATATTTGTGTTGCGCAAATAACAAGTATAATTTTAAATATAAAAAATATCAAAAACTCGCTCCATCAGCTCTCACATAGTGCAGACGCCAGCACAATAACCTACCTCGATCTGACTTTCTTCAAGTTTATCACAAAGCAAGAAGGTTACAAACTATAAAAACTTTTTCTAAAAAAAATGTGACCGCCTTCAAAAACAACCACAAAAAAGGGTAAAATAACCTACAAAACTTTTCTTTCGGAAGTCGGTGACTTTTTTTATTAATTTCATTGTCTTTTTTGCCACCGACTTCCGAAAGAAAAGTTTTGTAGGTTATTTTACCCTTTTTTGTGGTTGTTTTTGAAGGCGGTCACATTTTTTTTAGAAAAAGTTTTTATCTTACTCTTTTTAGTTTAAATATTCAACCAACATTCTTGTCAAATACATCATTTTCTCACATGTCTACTAGAATTTCGTAATCCGTAGCACCGGTAATAACATCGTTAACATCTCTTGCATTCATTCTATCTCAAAAACTACTGAACCGATTTTGATGAAATTTGCAGTATTCCCTAAGTTGAACGATACCTAGTACAACAAAAAAAGAATTACTTAAGAGTGGGTATTATGCCAGGAAAAATTCAGATTTCACCCTCGCGTCTCACATGCCTCTGCTCTAGTACCAATAACAACCACGGGCGCTGTGAAGACGCGCTCTGCAAAACTTCTTTGAAAAAACAAAACAACTACAGTGCCACAGTCTAACATTATGACAGTAGGTACAACTCGGCTTCAAAGGCGGGGTACACACGCACGCGGTAAGGCTGCCTGCTTACAGTATTTTAATTTAGTGGTTTTTAATCTAGTTTTTTAACTGACTGTTTTTAAACTAGTTTTTAACTGACTTCAAAAAGAAGTAGGTTATCAATTCGACGGTATGTTTATTTTTGTGTGCTTGTTACGCGATTACTCCGCCAAATGTGGACCGATTTTCAAAATTCTTTTTTGTTCGAAAGGAGATACTTCTGAAGTGGTCCTATAGTCACCATGTCAGGATATGATGATTGGATACTGGAGAAATCGAGGGCAACCCTCAAATTTTGTAGGCCTACACATCGTTTTCCGCAAATTTTATGAAGTAATTTAGGTATTTGCGTATGGTAATCATCATCTAGCCGTGAATCATGAAGCCGTGGGGCGCCGGCTTAGAATTGCGCTCCCCAAAATCATCCCGTGGGTGTCGTAAGAGGCGACTAAGGGACAAACCGGAGTTCGGGCAGCAGCGTCCTCCGTGTAAAATGCACATCCTCACTGCGATCGCCAAGCCGCCTGCCAAGCGTGGCGATTAAGGCAAAAAACCCCCTTTATGAAAACCACAGAAACCAGGCCCCCAGTCCCCGGCAGCTCCGCTATCCCTGGCGCGGGTAGCGGTCAAGGTAACGGCGGAGCAGGGGGTGCTAAGAATCACCGGAAGAGATCCGGCTACCCACCCCCACGACGACTGGCCCTGGTAACACACAACATACGCACATTGAAGACTGACGAAAAGATCTGCGAGCTGGAAGAGGGGCTGAGCAAGTTACACTGGGACATTATGGGGTTATGCGAAGTCCGTAGAGAGGGGGAGGACACCGTAACCCTGAAGTCTGGTAACTTGCTCTACTACCGGGAGGGCGACCAACAGTCCCAAGGTGGTGTCGGGTTTCTCGTTCACAGGTCCCTCGTAAACAATATAATAACCATCGACAGTATGTCGAGCAGGGTGGTATACCTAATACTCAGAATATCCAAAAGATATTCGCTGAAGTTCATTCAGGTATACGCACCGACCTCGTCACACTCCGATGATGAAGTGGAGACTATGTATGAGGACGTAAGTAGCGCCATACATAGCTCCAAAACCCACTTCACTGTTGTTATGGGGGTCTTTAACGCAAAGTTGGGCAAGAAAAGCGGTGATGAGTTGAGAGTGGGGCAATTTGGATATGGGCAACGGAACCCTAGGGGACAGAGGCTGGCCGACTTTCTGGAGAAAGAGGAACTCTTCATGATGAACTCTTTCTTCCTGGCTGAGTCCCGATGGTTTCACGAGAAACGAGATAGACTTCTTCATGACCGACAAGAAACGGATATTCTGTGATGTCTCTGTGATCAACAGGGTAAAAACCGGTAGCGATCACCGAAACGTAAGAGGCTCGCTGAATATCAATGTTAAACTTGAAAGGTCCAGCCTGATGAAGTCTACGCTCCGACCTACTCGCCCCCATATTCAAAACCCTGAAAGTTTTCAACTCGAGCTCTCTAATCGCTTTGCTTGCCTTGAGAACTTAGTGTCAGTGGACGAGATCAACGACAGGCTAGTGGAAACTGTCCGCACGGTAGGGTCTAAGTTTTTTAGGCCCTGCCGTAAAGATAGAACTCGGAAATTGACCGAGCAAACCTTAAACCTCATGGCTGAACGACGTTTGCTACAGTTGCAGTCTTCCAATGATGCGAATTCATATAGGCAGCTCTACTACTGCTACTTAGACTCCTCAGACGCCTCAACTGTGTCGAAGCCCAAATCGGGTCGCAACGTCATTTAAGTCGTTTTTGACCGCGTCTGTGGAGAGACCCTTTCCGGGTCGCTCTGTCTACGGTCACATATTTCATGTGAAAAAACAGCGATAAAACTACTTTTGTCTTTGTTCAACTTATTAAAACGCGTCTACGTAGAGCGAGACAGCTAGCAAGTGTCGTTTTGAGTTCTCGGTAGAGAAAAAATTACCGCGAAATCGCCAGTAAACAGACGGCCGCGTCGCAGCCTTCATTTTTTTTCTGTACTTAAAACTTGATTTATTTAAAATAATTGTATGAGAGTCACGACTTGTGTGATATTATTACGTAATAAAAGGTTATAAATAAATACTCTTGTTGGCTCGCTAAGTGTGGTATAATATTAAAATACGACCCAAAATGTAGTGTATTTAGGTACCCAGTAATTATACCAGCTGTATAATATTATTACCAACATATATATTACCAAAGTACTATTTTCTAGGTAGAAAATTTAATTTAGAAATGATTCAGATCAATAAAAGAGCTTCCGCATGTCCAAGGAACCCCTGAGCGGGTTTCGTCCACAGACATGGGTTGCAAAAACCCCGGTCTGTGACGAAACCCGCTAAGGGGTTCACAGACGCACTTTTTGAAAAAGACCGGCCATTTTAAATTGACACAGATGAGGGGATATACGTCTATTGACGTATATCTAAGTCCTTGCGACACGATCTGCGTCTCTTTAATACGAATCGTGTTAAAGAGACCATACAGCGAAACCAAGGCTCTAAAGTGTTCGCAAAGGACAAGTCTATTGGGCAAAGCCAGATGACAAAGCTGAAACGGGAGGATGGCAGCATAGCGTCAACCAAAGCAGAGGTTTTAGGCGAGATCGAGAGGTTCTATGGACAGTTATACACTTCGGTCGCAAAGCCCGTTGACAGCTTGGTAGGAGATCCAAGAGCCAAGCTGTCCCGACATTATACCGAAGATATCCCGGACATCAGTCTGTACGAGATTAGGATGGCCCTGAAGCAGCTTAAGAACAACAAGGCGCTGGGCGAGGACTGAATCACTTCAGAGCTTCTAAGAGCGGGTGGAACACCGGTACTTATAGTCCTCCAGAAGCTTTTTAATTCCGTCCTCTTCGAGGGCAAAACGCCTGAAGCATGGAGTAGAGGTGAGGTGAGGTGGTGTGGCGAAGTCGATGAAGGAACTCAGCATGATGCTCGATGGCCTCGACCGAGTTTCACAACGGGTGGACTTGAAAATGAACATGGACAGGACGAAAATTTTGTCAAATGCCAATGTTGTGCCAACCCCAGTCTCTGCTGGAAACTCGGTAGGTACTCGAAGTTGTTGACTCATATATATATATATACTTAGGACAAGTAGTCCAGTTAGGCAGGTCCAACTTCGAGAAAGAGGTCAACCGCCGAATCCAACTCGGTTGGGCAGCGTTCGGGAAACTACGCAATGTCTTTTCGTCCGATATACCTCAGTGCCTCAAGACGAAAGTCTTCAACCAATGTGTGTTACCAGTGATGAGTTACGGCACCGAAACGTGGTCTTTCACTATCGGCCTCATCTCAAAGCTCAAAGTCGCTCAACGAGCTATGGAGAGGGCTATGCTAGGTGAATCTCTACGTGATCGAATCCGAAATGAGGAGATCCGTAGTCGAACTAAAGTCACCGATATAGCCCACCGAATTAGCAAGCTGAAGTTGCAATGGGCAAGCCATATTGCTCGCAGAGCAGATTACTTCCGATGGCCGATGGGGTCGAAAAGTGCTAGAGTGGAGACCACGGACTAGCAAGCGCAGCGTAGGACGTCCACCAGCAAGGTGGACAGACGACCTTATGAAGGTCGCCGGACAACGCTGGATGCAGGTCGCTTCCAACCGGTATCTGTGGAGATCAAAAGGGGAGGCCTATGTTCAGCAGTGGACGTCCTATGGCTGAGATGATGAATCATCATCTCATGTAGCTGAGCTGATGATGGAAGGTACAACTCCTCTAGTAAGGACTTGGCATCGACTGATTTAGTAAATTATGTTTGTGTCCGCATATCTCCGGAATTACAAGTCCGATTTAAGTAATCTTTTTTTAGTTTTACTTGGTATCGTTCAACTTAGGGAATTCTCCAAGTTTCATCAAAATCGGTTCAGTAGTTTTCGAGATAGGGAATGAATGAAAGAGATGTTAACGATGTTATTACCGGTTTGTTGTTTTGAGTTTATCGAAGCAAGCAGTAAAATCCTTCCCCTTTTCACCAATTTAGAGGGTGATTTTCGAAAAAACCCAAAAATGAAGGAATACGTGCACTTTTAAAATTTCGATAACTGTTTTCTACAACACATTATTTTTAATTTGACAACTTAATGTACAGGAACAACGATCATCACTGTCTGAAAGTTGTACTATGGTCGAAATAGTATTTAGTTTCGACTTTAATTTTATCATGTAGGTAGGTAGGTACTTTCACGGATTTCATACAGCGAAAGAATAAAGTGGTAATGCCACAATTCTCGTTATTATTGTTAAAGAGCATAAAATATAAATAAATATAAAAGTTATTACTAGGCTAGAATGTGCCTAGAACCAAAAGTATTTTCGTATTTATAAAAAAAAGGCGAAGTATAAAAATGATTTATGTTTCTTTAAGTTCTTAATGTTTGTTAATTTGTTTTATGAATTAAATTCTACTAATAAAAGTGGTATGTTCATTTACCTTTGTTTTATTTTGTCTAATCTTTAACTAAGGTTTTAATGCTGTAATATTGTTGGCCACATGGGATTGTCTATTAGAAATTATAGAAAGTACCAAACTATCCTTTTTTTTTATCGTAGCGGACTGTCAGACTTGAACTGACTAAAAGTCACGGTGTTCTTCAACAGCCCTTTACGTTCCGGAACCATGGTAGGTGCTGACACTCTTTGAGACGCGCGTGGAACACATCACACCGTCGACCCCGGAATGATCCATGGTCGGACAGGCAGTCGTTAATTTCTCGCTACCGGCATGCCTGCACCTACGGTGGCTGGAGATCGTCTAGCGACATCGTCACCGTGGGCGTCGACCACTGCGCCTGGGCTGTGAGGACCTGGGTCAGGCGGTTGGTCGGGACGCCGTGAAGCATATCCAGCCAATCCGCAAAGAGGGGTCTTACCGCCGCGATTGCGGCGTACCCGAGTCTATTATTTATCCATAGAAATAAACAATACTTAGGGGAAGTAAAGTAAGCCTAAGACGGGTAGCCCGCCTTGGGTATGCGGCGGCGTCCTTGCGTCGTTCTTGCTAATGAGAATGTGTGCGAGAGGCGACGCGTCCTGCACGCACACGTTCTAAATCTTCACATTCTAATTCATAACTTAAAATGCACACTCGTTCTAGGCGAGCTACCCGTATTAGGCTTATTTAGCTGTGCCCACGACTTTGTTCACGTGGATGTCGGAACTTAACAATGTATTTTTCATAAAATTGACAAAACTTTCATCCCCAATTTCATCCGCTTGGGGATAAAATTGATCAAAATTCTTTTTTAGCGGATGCCTACTGCTTATCATCTGCCTGCATGCCAAATTCCAGCCCGATCCGTCCAGTGGTTTGGGCTGTGCGTTGATAGATCACCATGTCAGTCAGTCACCTTTAAGTTATATTATATTTAGATTCCCCTACATAATATTATATAGGTAGTTGCAAAAAGTATTCAGTAATGATGTAACAGTCCCTAAGAAAGCCTTTTAATTTGTTTTTTCGATAATACCTACATTACCTACTGTAATTAGTATTGGCATTAACCAATTTTAAAGTTTCGATATTTATCCTATTGATAATGGTTTTTTGCAGTCTTTCTAATCGTCAATAGAATGAACAATTTTCGTACAATTGTTTAGCATTAAGTTTGCACATAAATATCCTATTGGTTGCAGTGTACGGTGGCATGAAGCATGGTCCCTGGCCGCGCCACCAACTTTGTTGAATATCTCGCGAATCTTTCACGTACAATTTTTTTTATATTTAGAACAATAATGAACAATTTATGAACATTTATTCTTATTAACTCCGATTCAAAATGCGACTGTGGCGCGGCCAGGAAGTATCACACTGTAACATGATTAAATCTATACAAAAACACATCATCATTTATTTTAAGCCGACCTCATTATACAGTAATAAAAAATACTCGACCAGCAGAACAATTGACATACTGTTTACTCGTATTTAGCGCGCATGTGGCAAAAGAAATTTCAAAAAAATGGTCTTCGGCTATTTGAAATTATTTCAGTCTTAAAATATTTTAGCTCTCGTAATTTTGTTGTATTATGTGTTGTTTCTCTGATTATATCAACAAAAATATTATTATTTTAATAGCCGCCGGGCGCGGTGCAAACTGTCATAGTCCTCCCGTCTCAATAGAGCGGCGCCGACTGGCAGGTGAAACAAAATGACGCCTGAAGCTAGAACCCGCGCCGCGACAAAAGTCGTTTTGACGCGGCGGTAGTGTCTATGTCATTACATCAAATTGTATCAAAAAAATGTAGTACCACGAATTTTCCGCAGACCTTCACTCGTGACGCAGATTCTAGTGTGACGCGAAATGGAAAATAGCATTCTACACGGTTTAAAAACGTCGTAAGCGCCGAATGCTAAGAACAATGATAACTTTTATTATAAACAATATTTCAAAAAAGTGCCAGACACTGCCCTCGGCTACGTAATTGTGTTCATATTACTCTAATTTATATTTCTGTAGGACGAACCAAAATAGAATGAAATCAAAAAAACCTGAAAATTAGAGGCAACTTTGTGATCATTTTCTATCGAGAAAAAATTGTCTTTTTATGTTTTCTGATTGACTCTGCCCTCGCAAATATAATGAAGTTTCCCAACATATACTTTTGTTCCGAATTAAACACGATTTAGTACTCTAAAAATCCAATCCAAAATTGAAGATTTCGCTTGTAGCGCAGCCTTAAATCGGACTTGTAGTTCCGGAGATATGCGAACACGAACATAATTTTCTTACTTGAGGAGTTGTACCTTCCATCATCAGCTCAGCTACATGAGATGATGATTTCTATACGCAAGTACTTGAATTACTTCATAAGATTTGCGAAAAACTATGTGTCAGCTAATAAAATTTGAGGGTTGCCCTCGATTTCTCCAAGATCCAATCATCAGATCCTAAAATGGTGACAATGGGACCACACGGGAAGCACCAGCTTTCGATTGAAAAAAGAATTATGAAACTCGGTTCACCCAGTCGCAAGTTATGAGGTAACAAACATAAAAAAAAAAAAAAAAAAAAAAAAAAATACAGTCGAATTGATAACCTCCTCCTTTTTTTGAAGTCGGTTAAAAAGGGACTTTTTGGATGATTTTTAACATCTTGGGCCCGAGAAACCCAAATATCTTACGGATCCTATTTTTGCTAAAATAGAAATAGCCTATGTTACTCACAGATTACTTATAATGTAGCTTTCTAATGGTGAAAATTCAGTCCAGTAATTTTTGAGTTTACATATCTATTACAAACAAACAAACAAACAAAAATACAAATTTTTCCTCTTAATAGTAGTGTAGATTTATGGAGTTTCGAAAACGACTGGACTTTTTAATAATTTAAAAAAGCAGCAGCGATAAGCAATCTTTTGGTAAGCAAGCGCTACAAAGTGGCAAAAGCTATCTCCTTATTATAAAAAATAATATCTTCAGTTCACGAAATAAACACGGGTTGCGCTTTGCCGACTGCTGTCTGTAATGCCGCTCAAAAAGGAAAAAGTGTAGTATTGAGAAGAGAGATTTTTCACTAAATGTCAGTACTCAAAACTTCTTCATGTGGTTACGTTTTTCACAGTCCACCTGTCAGTTTTGAAAGAACGGTAGGCGGCAGGGCCGAGCGGTCGAATGGTGCTCTGTGTGTTGCGAATTTTATTTTAGTACCAGGGTCTAGCTGCTTGTGTTTTTAAATGTTTGTAAACGTATTCATGATGGAGAAGACATTTCCTAGCGTGGGGCAACATTAAAAAAAACTTTGTTTAAGCTGACGGCAACGTAAAGGGTTCAGCCGATACAAGTATATTGACCTTCGTACGGGTGGAGAGTTTATTGATATGAATTCTTAGTATTTATGCTTTTTGGACTGGTACTTATAATGACTAATGGAATAACCCAATATTAATTCGCTTGAACTAGGAATCGAACCATAATAAATTGCCCAGGGGAACATTTCCATTGGTTCGTGTATAATTATTGTTAGTAGGTATTTAAGTTTGAATGTAGAAAATAATCTTTGAAACTAAATATTTATTTGATTCCATATTGTTTAAAAAATGTATCCCTAATAGTAGGTTACCACCTTGGCTAGTAGCACGTTTCAGAGTAGACATATCTCTATTCGTCGCATACATACAGAAGTTGAGGCAAAGAGCTAATAATAATGTTGTATCTTTCATTCCTTACCACTTAAAAATACTTACCGTGTCATTTTATCAGGCGCTTAGCCTCATTTGGTTAAAAAATGTAACACTATTACAAGGGGAATGGAACTTGAGGAATCCTTATAACATTGTATTTTTACATGATTGAACATTATAATTAACCTACTTGCTAAAAGCTAGTACAATCAAGCTTTTGAACGGAATCTATTAGCAATACAGCGCCTGTGCAATCTGCGCGCGCATTGTTCCTTCCAATATTGTCATGCGGTTTCATTTCAAATAAACTGTTCTTTGAGGTTTGAATATTATTTTAACGACTTTGATCATTGTCAATTTGAGTGATTCAAATGATTCTACTTTGTCGCTTGTACATAACACACAGTATACACACACACGTACTTGAGATTTGACTTGTCTAAATGTCTATTATAATTTATTTTGGGGTTTACTTGGCAGTATCTACTGTGCCAAGCAAATGTATACGACGGATTTTACAAAAGCTCAGCTTTGTAAGGTTATACACATAATAAAATACACGTAGGGACACAATGTATTATAATTTACTTTGGAAGGCAGAACGCAAAATATGGGACCCATAATACACGATATTATGGGTCCCATATTTTGTTGAATTTTATACCTGTATATTAGGACTTTTGGGCAGAACATTCAGCAGGGTAGCACATTCTCACTACTGCTTTCTTCTGATAATTTGCCAGTTTGTAGGTAAATCTATGGAAAGAAATAAAAAAACAACCTTTCTTTTGAAAATATTTATCTTTTAATTAAAGTTAATTTGACTAGGAACAACCAATTTCAGGAATTAGACAGGCGAAGTTTATTAAACTTACATTTTAACTTAGTGTTGTATCGTAACTTAACTTAAAAAGTAGAATATAAACTAATGTTATACAAATATAAAATATACGAGTAACACTCTTTTTAGGCAGTCGTGGAATAAATGGACTGCAATTTCGTTCGGTATTTTTTATCTTCATTTTTACACGCATCTCAGTAATTGGATCTAGATCCAGATCGCATTTTTCTATTCTTTTTCTCTGCGTTTAATCATCGAACAATAAATGTCTTGATAACACAATAAATAAATAATTTAAATGCATCTAATAACATTCACATTTCGACCAAAATTACTTTGATAATAATCCTAGTTTTAATGAATACAGACGCAGACTTATAATTTGTCTTCATATTATAGAACCCATGTTTAATTTAAATGTTCAGCCTTTTTATGATTCTTTTGTCCTGTAATGACAGGAGCAGCAAACAGGCAAATCAACCGTGACTCTCTCCGTACCATTATTACCATCGTGAACAAGAAACTCCCATACGTTGTATTTCTGTTTACAAAACGGTTCCTTCCCAAACGGCATTCTGAATTCCGTGAAGCAGGGACTTTCAACATTCCTGTAAATAAAATAGAGATTGTATGTTAAATGAGGTTTCGTAACAGGATACACAAAGGTTTGCATAGATGTGTTTATTACATATGGAAACTAACGACTATAATAGTAATACTTGATATATTATAAATGCAAAATTATTTTTGCAGCTTAGGGACTTTACCCATGACTCGACGCGATTGCAATATTCGACTGATTCCAATTAAAAGTGAAAATCAACTTTGTTACTAAGAAATAATGATGCAATTCGATTGACTTGACCTAGTCGTGGCGATCGTTTTTTGTTTTTAATCTACCCATAGTTAACAACGTGTTTTATGACATATGTCGTAATGGTAAGGTTGAGTTTCATATTATTTAGTTGGAATCGGTCGTATTGCAACGCGTCGCGATAATATGGGTGAAGTCCCTAAGTTGCAAAAATAATTTTGCACGTCCTCCACACATAAAGCTCCTACGTGCGTCACAAGCTGCTAGCAATGAACTTTCTCTGAATAGAAAGCTCGCCGTTATAATGCACTTTCTGAGTGCAGTCAGTTTATTAATAAACAGAAACCTGTACTGAGGTAGACTTCGTATAACTACTTATGTATATCTACTAAAAATGCCGAATGCCTAAACAACTAAGACAGTCATAGTTCTAAAAAACATCGGATTTTTTTGTTATCTGCGTTTAGGGTAGGGATTGACAAGTTAAACAAGTTATGAATCATAATCTCCAACGGATTAGCAGCGGTGGCCCAGTGGTATCGGCTCCGACTTACAAGTTGTAGGCCGTGGGTTCGAACCCAGCCTGGCGCATTACTTTGTGTTATTTATTTTATCACCACTGCTCTCAAAACGGTGAAGGAAAACATTGGTGAGATGTTATGTGATAGATGTCACATGTCTTCGAATTTGATGGTTCTAGGACATGCCAACCCGCACTAGGCCGGCGTGGTGGATTATGGCCCACTCCCTCTCACAGAGAGGAGTCCAGTTTCCCAGCAGAGGGAACATAAGTGGCTGAAGATGATAAATCATTAAATTTGTTTAATTTTTCTAAAGGCACAAGCTTTTCCTAGCTGAACTACATATTAAGCAAGCATAATTATAAATATCTGGTTGACCGAGCTTCGCTTGGTTTTTAAAATGTCTATATCTTGGAAACCGAGCTTTTCTCGAACCTGGGACCTTGATAAATCGATTCTTTGAGCCGAAAAACCCCTAATCTGTAACTTTCATGAAAATCCTTGGAGCCGTTTCCGAGATCCTGATTACATATAAATAAATATACAAGAATTGCTCGTTTAAAGAGATTAGATAGATAGATTAGATTAGATAGATATGGGCTGAAGTATTAAATAATCATTATTTGATAATAATTATAACATAGAGCATTAAGAAAAATGTACTCACTTGCATGACTCGATTCGGACCATCTGTACATAATTCTCCTCAGGGGCTTGAGCGACTGTACGCCAATCACCTTGCGTAGTCTTCACTTTGTAGAGAGGCTCGTACTGTGAATATAAAAGACATTGGTTTTTAAGGAAATAGCATTGTGATCCACATCATCATCATCAGCCGGAAGGCGTCCACACGCACGAACTTAGGCCTCCCCCTTAGACCGCCACGCCGAACGACAATTCGCCACTTGCATCCATCGGTTGCCCGCGACCCTCACGATGTCGCCGGTCCACCTAGTGGGAGGCCTGTCTACGCTGCGTCTTCCAGTTCGTGGTCGCCACTCCAGAACTTTTCTTCCCTATCGGTTGTCAGTTCTACGAGCGATGTGGCCTGGCCCATTCCAATTCAACTTGCAAATTTAATGAGTCATGTCGGTGACTCTGGTTGTTCTCCGAATATACATGTTCCGGATTCTATCCCGCAAAGAAACTCCGGGCATAGCTCTTTCCATTGCTCGTTGAGTGACTCTTAGTCTCTCTAAAAGGCCAGCCTTCAAAGAGCATTGTGATGCACCGGAATGTAATATTATATCCGTTGGAGTATTCTCCAGGGGTGTCATATGAAACGTATAACCACTCATAACCTTGACGAATAATATCGTATCCATATTTTCCTATCCTACTAAGATAGATCATAAAGTTTATTCTGAGGGTGCCTAGGGATGTCATGATATTATTGATCAGAGCAAATATACAAATATTATGATACCGCATGCTAAAAGCGAAGGTGCATGGCACAATAAGAGAAGTTATGGTGCTTCGGGTGCAACATATTAAACACTTCGAGAAAAGGTAGGTAGTGCCCTTGCCCTTCGCTTGGCTCGTCTTGGCGGGGGCACTGCCGTGCCCTTGCAGGTCTTTACTCACATGAAGATGTAATTTGCGCCAAAGTACATCTGAAATTCGGTGTCAAATGTGCACTTGTGCAGTCCATTTCAACATCCAAGCGTTTTAATGCTTCCAAATGGGTCATTAAAGGAAACAGTACCTACTCGGCTGTGTCATGTTTTATTTCAAATGCGTGATTTCATTTTCGTCAACGATCTCCTAGCTAGCTATAGTATATTTTAAAAGGCTACGGTGTGAGTTCAGGGTCATAAATGTTGACTGCGTGTTGCCAGCCGTTCCATGAATATTAATTTAATAGTTCAAGAGATAAGTAGAGCATGTTTAAATAAAAAAAACTGTTCTCTTTTCTGCTTTAAAAGCTGTTTATTTTTTCATTCATATGGCTGAATAGTGACCCGCATATGTATATTCATGAACATTGAGGAAAACACCTCGGTAACCTTGTGTCGCAGGTTCCGTTTGTTCACGTATTTAAATAATTATGCAATGCCAGTTAATCACAGGCTGAGTAGACAGGGATTGACTGTTCATTCGTTGAATCATTTATCAATCTTTTGACGTTTTTCTCAAATTACTACACTTGCCTAACACATTCATTGGTACAGGCACATCAACCTAATCCCAATCGAACATGAGCCTTTTGCTGTTGTGATAAAGTAGTTTTTGTGTACGGTCAATGTTGGTAACGAAGTTAAAAGTATTTACCGTGACAGTAGTTTCACAGTTGTCTACATCATCAGGATCTCCTTGGCGATCACCTGTCATCACATAAGTGGGCTGGAAAGCTTGCTCCTGAAAACAAATACATTTTCTTTAACATCACTGACAGGCTTTAAAAAGTTACGTTTTTTTAATATCACAGAGTCTTTAAAAGCTTTACATTTTCTTTCTACAATATCTATCACCGACAGGCTTTTTGCTTTTCTTTTGAAATGGCCTGTCGCAGCGAACAACTCTAGAAGGTTGATGCTGCTTGACCGGGCAATCCTGTGTGGGGGGGTTGCATGGGTCAGGCTGCGTCGAATTATTTTTTAGGGAGTCTAGCAGGCTTTGAAAAGTTACTTTTTATAACATGGCTGGTTTCATTGAGTGAAAATGGCGCCTGTTACAGAAAAAAATGAAAGAGAATCGTCTGTCTTGGTATGGACATGTGATGAGGAGGGATGAGACTCATGTAACTAAGAGAGTAATGTGTATGAATGTTAATAGATGGAGAGGAAAAGGAAGGCCAAAGAAAAGATGGATGGATTGTGTAAGAAATGATATGAATGAAAAAGGAGTGAATGATGATGTGACGTTTGTTAGGGGAGAATTGAAGCAGAAAACTTGTTGCGCCTACCCCAAGTAAAATGGGATAAAGGCAGGAACATAATGATGGTTTCATTGAGAAATTACGTTAGGCTACTTGGATTTTATATTATTTCTGTTCCAAATTAATATCATCCAAGTTATTTTAGCAGCTCACCTTAAACTTTCCTTTAAAAATACTATTGAAGAGTTCCTGAGGGTAGTCATCAGGTTTAACTGTGCAGAAGCTTTTATCCCTGCAGGATTCTGGTACTTCGGAGCTTCCGTGACGATTGGTCAAATCTTGTGTTGGTCCCGGGAACACGATCATTGAGTCATCATCTGAAATTGCATACGTAAAATAGTTAGAATCTTACTTTTTAATAAAAAAGCCATCTTGTGGCTGTACAGTCTTTATAGAACTATGTGACGTGATGCTGGGTGGAGGAGTAGCACAAAATATGTAACTATTTTCTTGAGACACAACACAAAATATCTACTCATGTTCATTGCACTTGGTTAATATCTCAAAATGATGTCATAAAAATTATGAGATAATAAACCGTACATCTGTGATTCACATACGTTGAAATACAACGAATTAAATTAAATTACATACATAGGTTATCGGGGTCGCATCAATGCGCACTGTAATTGGCTTTTTATGACCGAGCTAAGTTGCGATGTACTTTGCGAAGACCTTATTATTTGATTATCATTTTATAGGGTCGTTAGTGAATCTACCTTTAGTACCTACTAATTTACCAAATTATACGTATTGTTTTTTTACAACAAAGCAAATTAATGATTACTTTTGAGTTGCTTTTTTCACACCACGTTGTTACGCCGCCGGCGTTTATGTTGCTTTTGTATTATTTTGCCAGAGCGAAAGACACGCTACAGAAATCTGTTACTTTTTGCGTGTTTGTTTATTTATAAATACATAGTTACTCACGTTTCTTAGTAGCTGCTCCATTTGTTAGCTGCAGACTGCTGAGTGCACACTGAAAGAAAAACAAAAAACTATGTTAAATTCTTTTGTAAGTGTCTTCTGTCTAAAAGAATTATTACTTAACAAATTTTTTCTCGATATGTCTTAGTATCTCAATTAACATCTAAAATTGCCTATCCGAATGTTACTTAAACATGTTCAATTGGAAGAAACCACAGATATCTTAAAGAAGGAGATATGGCGTGGAGTTTAAAATGTATAGAAAACCAGTGAAGCCAAAACAGCCCCACCATAACGATAATATTGCATATGTAGTTCTATCAAAACAATACTACGAACAAGTGCACACACGCGCCATCGATAACTCAGTCATTTAAATATAAACCTTATTCTTAAAACCACAGCGTACTCTTTTCCGTGTAACTTACTCACACTAACAATTATCATTGTGTGTTGTCGCGACACGCGGGGGGCGGTACTACTCCCGCTCAAATACCACGCGACATTACGGCTTGATGAGGTATCGTTATGTCAGCTTTACATTGCTGGTCCGAGTCACTCAGTGATAATGTGAGATCGTTGTAAAAGAGCAATGTATTTAATGAAAAACAATACAGTCGGAGTAATAAAGGAAACATAAATAAAGTAGTCCAAGTCAATTTCTGGCCAAAACGCTCAGGACCAGGTTTCAACGACACGCCCCCTTACCACTTCTCCTGTTTTTAATATTTCTGTGGAAGAAACCGTCAAAAGCCGTCAAAGAAATCAGAATAAATATAAACGTTAAAAAGTTATTTCGGGCATTAACTGTCTATTAACTTAATGTTGGATCAAAGATCATTATTATTGCATCATAACGTGACTTCATAGTATTGAGACTATAGTGAGCCAAATTATGTTGGATTTTGTGATCAATACCATTCATAAAATAACCATAATTAGAAAAGAATAGTATAGAATACTCTTTATTATCTACACGTACACCAGACAAATTACAGGATACATCAATTAACAATATCTTATAAATAGGGTGACACAATGGGCGGTCTTATCGCTAAAAGCGATCTTTTCAAGACAACCTTTAAAATAAATTTACATTACAAATTACAGAGGGCTGGTTCCTTTTTTGGTCAAAGAATAAGCATTGCCATCCAACGTGGCAATGCTGCCAGTCTTCTGGGCACGTTTCCGGATGACAGCGATGCGGAGGAGTACTTTGACGCCTAAGTGTCTCTGCCTTTCAGTTTTTTTTTTTTTTAATAGGTATTTGGTTTTAGTTTTATTTACATTTATGTACTACCCATTACGCTGCAGATGATTATTTTTATAAAACCAAGAAATAATTGGACTTCTCTTGCGTATCATGATTAGGTATTGCAAGAACCGGTACTTTTTAAAAGCCGGTACTGAAGTTTCGGTACTGGACATGGAACCGGGATTTCCCGGGAAATTCGGTACTTTCGGTACTCGCGTACAAATGTCGCTATTAACTTATTGTATGAAAGGCACGAGCGTGCAAACTAACTACATGACGTATGTAATTATCGAAATCTGTTGAAAAATGAACTAATTACAAATGTGGGTGGGATTTGTAAATATATAATTGACAATAATCATCAGAACACAATCTCAAGGAACCGAATTATATATAAGCCCTAATGGCACAATTTTGAGCCACCAAACCCCGACCGATTTTAAACTGTATTTTTGGAAAAATAAGTCTTAAAATCGGTCAGGGTTTGGTGGCAAAATTTTTTTCTCGGGGCTCGACAGGTGCTGTTGCATAGCTTTCATCGCGGGCTCTGATTGCGGTGACCAAATCAAGACATTCCCAACAAAAACAACGAAAATACCTAACACCACGCGTCGTATAACGTCTTTTCAGTTCGGGAGACTTCGGAAATTATAAAAATATCCGTCATTAAAACAATTTGCTTTATCTTACTGATTCTAGACGACTACTGTTTTCACAATGAAACCTACTTATAAAATTCTCTTGCAGCAAAGAAGTTCTATATTACAGTAGTGCATCACAAACATTTCATTTTCTTTTAAAATAAAATAGTTATTTGTTATGCAAGGCTGCAAAGTTGATTTTTGGCGCTAGTACTTGGATTGAAAACTGAGAATTTTTAACAACACTTTGCGCTCTAGCGTGCAAAATGGAGTTTTGCGCTCAAATTTTTAATGGGGAATAGAATCTTTCCGAGCGTGTGAGGTGGAAAAAAAGGTAGCTTCACCGCGGCAATTTCCGAGTGCCACATGTATTTTTAATATTGATATAAAAAAGCTTTTAAATATAAGAATTAAAATATATCAGGACTGTATTTGGAAATTCGTACTAAATTTTGAATTAGGAATAAGCTTTTAGGTTTTTAACAGACATATTACAATAAGTCTAACATTACATAGTGATTTTGTTCCTTCTACTTAAATAAATATCATTAAACAAACAGTAGCTAAACAAATATAGTATAATGCTTTTTCGAGATGAAAACAAATATAAACATCAAGAAAAGAATGTAACATTTTAATATTTCCTTTAAAATGAAGGTAGTATGATAAAAAAGTAAAAGCTTTTTACAGATTAATAAACCAAATAATTATAAAATACACAAAATCTGAGCATGATTAAAGTTATTCTCTTTAATATGAAGGTAATGCATGAAACAAATCAAAAATCTACTGACATCTATAAGTAGATTTTTTATTCATCTATAAGTAAGGGGTCAGATATGATGAAACACATCATATCTGACCCCTTACTTACATTGCTGATTAGTTTTATTTATGAAATTCTCATTATTTTCAAATAAAATGTTTTATATCAACAATATTGTAAAAGAATAGTTTATTGGATATGATACGTTATGTTATATTGAAAACAAGAAGGAAAAGAATAAAGTACCGAAAGTACCGGGACTACGGATTGAAGAACCGGTACCGGATTGCTTAAAAAAATCCCGGGATTTCCCGGTATTTTCGGTACGGGCATTTCCCGGTTGCATGCCCTAATCATGATGCATCAAACAAACACAACATTACGATTATTATCTCAGAAACGTGCAATTAAAAGGAAACCGAAGTCAATGAGATACATCCAAGCGATTATGAATGCATGTTGAGTTTCTAAAGTGTCAATTGGTTTAGATGAGTTGCATGTAAAGTAGTCAGTATTGAGTTTCACAAATAAATAACAGGCATTAAACGAACTATTATGTAATTGGTAGCTGTAATATAGATTATATAGATATTACTTGCTAAGGAATACATATGCGTTTCTCCTGAATTCATTATTTCACTATTGGATTTATTCCTGTCATATCTGATACCTCGGGGTTAACTTCTATTTTATAATGTTTTTTTTATATATTTCTTAAATAATTTAGTGATATAATATCACATATTGACTGTGGAATCGTCTCATAACATCAATGAGGCGTTATATTTACGTATTTAGGAAAATAGGAATCAAGTCACCTGAACGCTGACGTAATGATCTACTTCTATGTAGGATATTTTTTACCGTTGACGCACGTTTCAAGATTTGTAATTACGCTACTACGTACGTCACTGTATTTATTTCGTTAAAATTATAAAACAAAGAAAACCCAAAACGAGAACGGATTTCAATTATATCTTGGAAACGTACAATAAGTGACGTGACGTCATTTGCATACCTCATGTAACGTCGCACTTTTTTTGTTACAGTTTTCAAAACTCCTCTAAATAAAATGTATAGTATAGAGAAAACTCAGCAGTGCCAGGCTTATTGTAGTTTTCATTACACTAATTGGACATTTCTGAGTCTTTTGTGTTGCACGTTTACAACTAAAGAACACGTTTTTATTTTTCTTTGAAAAGTAGGTGATTGTTATTTTTAACCGACTTCAAAAAAAAATGTAGGTTCTCAGTTCGACCTGTATGTATGTATGTTTGTCCGCGATTATCTCGCGTTTGGCTGAACGGATTTTGATGCAGTTTTCAGGAAAGTGTTCACTACATTCTGGAGAAGGTTTTAGTATATAACACTAATAGATATCCCGTGACGTTGCCCGCGTGGATCCGTTTTGCTTAATGGGATTGTAGATTTTCAAAGTCGCCGATTTTATGAAGATTTTTGTTGATTATGTCAACTAAAAAAGGGAAAAATAAAAAACTTTTTGAAAAAAATGGAACCGACTTTAAAACCATACAACCAAACAAAACACTTTTCTTTCGGAAGTCGGAGGCCACATGTCAAAGAAAAAAAAAACAAAGCCACCGACTTCCGTAAGAAAAGTTATTTTATAGTTTTTTTGTGTTTTGTTTTTCATTTAAATATAATAGTACCTATTTCTTTTTTAGAAGTTACCTAGCAGGTACGTTATAAGTACAAATGGAACTTAAGCTTATTTTGTCAAGCCAAGCATGAAAGTGAGTTCACTTACATGCTAGCGAATTTCGCGTTGGATATACTATCATTGCTTTAGAAATGAAAGGCTACGGCATAAAATACAGCGCGGGCGCATGTTGAGCGAGACATTTTAACATAAATTAATAAAGAATAACAAAAAAGTCCTAGAAATGAAGAGCTCTCATTTATTGTTTAGTCAATTGAATTAAGCATGCAAGTTTTAGCAATCATGTCATATCCCGCAAGATTTTCTTAATCTTAGTTTAAATAATTATGTTGTAACTTGTAGGTTAGCACCAATGCAACACTTCTCCCAAAATAATTTTGGGAGAAGTGTTGCATTTATAATATATTTGAGACTCAAATAATTATCATCATCGTCAGCCTATTAATGTTCCCACTGCTGGGACACGGGCCTTCTCTCTGTGAGAACCATGGGCCATAATTCGTTAACGCGGGCAGTGCGGAGGTGGACTCACATGTCTTCGAATTTTTGGTTCTAGGACATGCCGTTCATCACGTCTTTTCCTTCACCGTTTTGAGAGCAGTGGTGATGAAATAAATTACACAAAGATGTAAAATTCGAACCCAGACCTACAATTGTAAGTCGGGGCCGATACCACTGACCACTGCTCACTTAAAATAATTATTAGCCAAATAAAAACACAGAGATCTTTAATAGATTAAGCAACCTATCTCAATAGTGGAAGATGATTAAATTTTATTTATTCTTAAGTTCATTTTATGTTATTATCAGTTAAACTATAAAAATATAAAATACTAATTAAAAATAAAACTGAACTCAACTATTATAGAACATCGACAAATTCATCCTGAACGCTGTCAGCCGGTAATGTGCAAGAGACTGGCGGCTTGCCTCTTTGAATAGCAATACTTAGCCTCTGGCCAAAGTAAAGCCAGCTTTGGGTCACGGGAAGCTCAACAATTCTTTTTGGATATCTCTGTAGAGGCTGTGAGCACTCGGAATGGCCCTATAGTTTCAACCCCAAACGGCTCAAATATATAGTTACGCAAGCTAAGGTTGCTATATTTACGCCGCTTAGGTTTTCAGCACCGGCAGCAGCAGAGCCAGCAGAGCACGATGAAAAGATGGGATGGCGCAAGAGTATCGACACAGGTAGTATACTAACGGCCTACCCATCTTCCAAGGAAACAAAGACATACCGTCCGGGGTCTTGCCATCGTCGCGTGCCAAGCCGTTGGGTTCTAAAACAGCTGAACGCCGACGGTTCAAGAGCTCGTGTACGAATAATGTTTTATGTTCGCGTGGCCGCAAAACGGCCCGCGCTGCAGCCGCAAGACAGGCCATGATGTCCGAGGCTGATGACGGCTTCACCACAGTGTCAGCGATGAGGAGAGCAGAGTGGGGATCCCAAACGGAGAGCAAAAGCGAGCCGGAAGGTATTGTCGTCGAGTGAGGTACACGATGCTCGACGACGGCAGTGCGTGAAGCCAAAGACCCGACTCCCACCTAACAGAGAAGGCGCGCACGCTCAGCAGTAGTAGCAGATGCGTTTAGTAAGTTATTCTGAACTACACTGCAGAGCGGCTCATCCCACTGTCTCTGGGAAGATGGATTGCCACCCGGCAATCCATCTTAATCGAAAATCGCTTGCCCGAATTCCGATGTACCCACATCGGAATTCGGGCAAGCGATTTTCCAAGCGTCCAAAGCCTCCAAGAAGCACGGCACATCAAAATCAGTTAGTGTGGAAGCCAGGATATTCCTAACTAATTTTTCAGTGCCGTGGACCGAAGAAATGAACGCCGGTAAGCTGATACTGGAAATTTTGCGAACGCCGAGACCACCCATGCGAATGGTAAGGGTAGCTTGGATCTAAGCTCGGTCGTCCAAAGCCACATTTAAAATGGATGAAAGTGTTTCTCTGATAATACACAGAAAACGATGCAAAAATATTTATTTAGAAAATTGCTTTCGGGTCTTAGGGCGACTTTCACCAAAAGTTAAACATGTTTAAAATTTTATTTAGTGTCAATTTAGTGTCAAATTCAGTAGAATTTTGACACTAAATAAAATTTTAAACATGTTTAACTTTTGGTGAAAGCCCGCCTTAGGGTGACTTTTACAAACATGTTTAACCGTTGGTAAAAGTCGCCCTTAGACTTGTTCACAAAATCCACTCATCCTTTTCATCCTTTCTATTTCGTAAAAAAAAAATGGGCAGAAAGTTTGTAAATGCTCAATGTACCTACTTATAAATATGTGTATTGGTGAACCACTTACGAATCTATAAAATATGTAAATTCATCATAGTTCATTGTCACATGGGTCATGACTGCATAATGTGATGCTGATACAACGCGTCTTTATGCGGGTCGAATTTATATCCTGCGATGATACACTATCTAGACTGATACATCAAGTCATTCTGATGTAAGTCTACGTTGCAAGCGAACACACTAAATAAAGATATTTTTCACAAGCCTAACTAACTAATATTTATGACTGGCTTTTGAACGCGGCTTCACTCGCATCTCGATGAATGAAGGATCACAATTTAAGTATATTATGTTTGTGTCTCTGTACAGTCACCAACAATAAAATGGTATACACATAACAGAATTCACATTTGTTTCCACTTTGAAATAAAACCTATTCTGTAATTTTAAGTCTTCCAAAATAGAATTCTGAGAAAAGGCAAAAGTTTAATCAATATTGTAGCAGAAAAACGCTTTTGATTACTGCTTAGTGTATACATACAAGACAATGCATATACATATAGTTTAGGCGTGAAAAGGTAACAAACGATCAGACTTACTTTCACTTTTATTTTGCACGTGTGGTACTCAGGTGCCAAATATTATCATAAATGATAAGAATTCCATAAATAGGCAAACATTTATAACTAAAGTTTGCCAAAAAATAAAAACACAGCGAGTAATTTAGATGGTACTGTTGTATTATTGGTACTGTATAAGAAGAGTCACCTAAGGACGGCCATATGACGTCATTTAAATATAATGTGTAATCATGATATAATGGAGAAATTTCGTGACCATTTGACTTTATAAAAAATAGCATGCTTAGGTGTGATAATTATATTATATAAAGCTCGATTACCACTCACTCACTGATTGACATAATTGTTCTCCCAGATGGTGAAGGGGAAGGTGGGTATATTTTGACAGATTCGTAAACAAGTAACTCCCGTGAGTATGGGAAAAATCCCAAACCTCCCCTTTTCGACCCCTCTCTCCCCCCTCCCCATCGTATCTTGGAAACTAAGAGACCCGTGTTTTGTTTTTTTACGGATTCGTATAGAGGGGGCTCGGAAACGTAAAAATCATTTTTTAGAATCCCCCCTCCCCTTTTCCCCTTCTCCCCCTTTTAGGAGGATCTCGGAAGTTAACAGACTTGCAACAGTCTTTTTTTCAGATTCATGTCAAGGGCCCCATAGTTGGTCAAAATCATTTTTCAAAACTCTCCCCTCTCCCCCCCTTCACCCCTCCCCCCGTCGTATCTCGGAAACTAAGAGACCCGTGTTTTGTTTATTTACGGATTCGTATAGAGGAGGCTCGAAATAGTAAAAATCATTTTCAAAGATGCCCCTTGCCCCCCTCCCCCCCCCCCTTTAGGCGGATCTCAAAAGAGACTTGGTTTTTTTTTTTTCAGACTCGTTTCAAGAGGTCCAGAGTATGTCAAAATTATTTTTCGAAACTCACCCCTCTCCCCCTCTTCACCCCTCGCCCCATAGCGGTAAAGCGAAGCGTAGGGATGTGGTCACGATAGCTTTCCGGTGGTAGGTAGGTCCTGAGTGGAGCGAACCTGCGAGACCGAGTGGAGCGAAGGGGGGAGGTGGCGAGCGAAGCGAGCCGGCGACCTCCGTAGCGTAACGAAGGTTGAGTGGGTGCAGCGTAACTCAGCGGTGACGACAAACAAACTTACAAGTAACTCTCATTAGTAGGGCAAATGTACCAAGCCTCCCCTTTTTGCTCCCCCCCCCCTCCCAATCGTATCTCAGAAACAATGAGACCCGTGTTTTGTTTTTTTTATGGATTGATATAGAAGAGGCGCGGAAAAGTGAAAACCATTTTTGAAAGTTCCCCCTCTTGGCCCCCTTCTCCCCCTTTAGACGGATCTCAGAAGAGACTTGGAACATTTTTTTTTCGGATTCATATCAAGGGGCCCAGAGTACGTCAAAATCATTTTTCAAAACTCACCCCTCTCCCCACAATAGCTTTCCGGTGGTAGGTAGGTCCTGAGTGGAGCGAACCTGCGAGACCGAGTGGAGCGAAGGGGGGAGGTGGCGAGCGAAGCGAGCCGGCGACCTCCGAAACGTAACGAAGGTTGAGTGGGTGAAGCGTAACTCAGCGGTGACGACAAGCAAACTAACAAGTAACTCTCATTAGTAGGGCAAAAGTACCAAGCCTCCCTCCTTTTTTGGCCTCCCCCCCCCCCCCTCGCAATCGTATCTCAGAAACTACGATACCCATCTTTTGTTTTTTTTATGGATTGGTATAGAGGTGGCTCGGAAAAGAAAAACCCATAAGTTGCCCCTCTTGACCCTTTCCTCCCCCCCCCCCCCCCCTTAGAAGGATCTCAGAAGATACTTGGAACATTTTTTTTCAGATTCACATCAAGGTACCCGGACTTGTACAAAATGATTTTTCTAAACTCCCCCATTTCCCCCCTCTTCACCCACCCCCCCATCGTATATCGGAAAAACTATGTAGCGGTAAAGCGAAGCGTAGGAATGAGGTCACGATAGCTTTCCGGTGGTAGGTAGGTCCTGAGTGGAGCGAACCTGCGAGACCGAGTTGAGCGAAGGGGGGAGTTGGCGAGCGAAGCGAGCCGGCG
Organism: Agrotis segetum; assembly: GCA_036375495.1. Taxonomy (NCBI): domain Eukaryota; kingdom Metazoa; phylum Arthropoda; class Insecta; order Lepidoptera; family Noctuidae; genus Agrotis; species Agrotis segetum. The sequence continues at coordinate 3,600,992 of JAQSVV010000047.1, read as the reverse complement.
ACCTCCGTAGCGTAACGAAGGTTGAGCGGGTGAAGCGTAACTCGCGGGTGACGACAAGCAAACTTACAACTAACTCTCATAAGTAGGGCAAAAGTACCAAGCCTCCGCTTTTTGGCCTCCCCCCCCCTCTCCCTATCGTATCTCAGAAACTAAGAGACCCGTGTTTGGTGTTTTTTTACGGATTCGTATAGAGGAGGATCGGAAAAGAAAAAACCATTTTTTTCAAAATCTCCCCTCTTCACCCCTTTCTCCCCCCTTTAAGTGGATCTCAGAAGAAACTTTGAACATTTTTTTCTTTCAGATTCATATCCTGGGGCCCATAGTATGTCAAAATCAAAATGAGAATCCAAGATGGCGGCTGCTATAATTTTCGAATTTTTCATCATGGATGCTGTTTTCATGGTTTTCGGGTATGCTAAAGCCGATAGTGAGGTCAAAATCAAAATCTAAGATGGCAGCTGCTATAATTTTGGAATTGTTCATCAATTTCATCATGGATGTTGTTTTCATGGTTTTCGAGGATGCTAAAGCCGATAGTGAGGTCAAAATCAAAATCTAAGATGGCAGCTGCGACAATTTTCGAATTTTTCATCATGGATGTTGTTTTCATGGTTTTCGGGTATGCAAAAGCCATTAGTTAGGTCAAAATCAAAATCCAAGATGGCGACAGCAAAAAATTCAAAGATTCATCATGGATGTCGTTCTCATGGTTTTCGAGGGTAATAAAGCTGATAGTGAAGTCAAAATCAAAATCGAAGATGGCAGCTGCGATCATTTTCGTATTGTTCATCATGGGAGTCGTTTTCATGGTTTTCGAGGATGCTAAATCCGATAGCGAGGTCAAAATCAAAATCCAAGATGGCGGCTGCGATATTTTTCGTAATATTCATCATGGGAGTTGTTTTCATGGTTTTCGAGGATGCTAAAGCCGAAAGTGAAGTCAAAATCAAAATCCAAGATGGCGGCTGCGAGTCATTTTCGAAATTTTCATCAAGGGAGTCGTTTTCATGGTTTTCGAGGATACTAAAGCCGATAGTGACGTCAAAATCAAAATTTATGATGACGACTGCAAAAAATGCAGTGTTCGAAAAACAGTAAGCGCGTACCTAACACAATGATATTTTCAAATAATATTTTTATCTAAACTGAAAAGTTTGTTTTCCACCTTTAGGTGTTTCGAATTGAAAAATTCTCAGAAGATGATGGAAAGTTGTTGTGTTTTCATGGGTGTCGTTTTCATGGTTTTCGAGGGTGTTAAAGACTGATAGCGAAATCAAAATGAGAATCCAAGGTGGCGGCTGCTATAATTTTCGAATTGTTCATCATGTCATCATGGGAGTCGTTTTCATGGTTTTCGAGGATGCTAAAGCCGATAGTGAGGTCAAAATCAAAATCCAAGATGGAAGCTGCGATAATTTTCAAATTGTATCATCGTGGGAGTCATTTTCATGGTTTTCGAGGGTGCTAAAACCGATAGTGAGGTTTAAATCCAAATCCAAAAGAGCGGCTGCGATAATTTTCGAATTGTTCATCATGGGAATCGTTTTCATGGTTTTCAAAGATGCTTAAGCCGATAGTGAGGTCAAAATCAAAATCAAAGATGGCGACAGCAAAAAATTCAAAGATATCATCCTGGATGTCGTTTTCATGGTTTTCGAGGGTACTAAAGATGATAATGAAGTCAAAATCAAAATCCAAGATGGCGGCTGCGATAATTTTCGAATTGTTCATCATGGGAGTCATTGTCATGGTTTTCGAGGATGCTAAAACCGATGGTGAGGTCAAAATCAAAATCCAAGATGAAAAATTCAAAGTTATCATCATGGATGTCGTTTTCATGGTTTTCGAGGATGCTAAAGCCGGTAGTTAGGTTAAAATGAGAATCCAAGATGGCGGCTGCGATCATTTTCGAATTGTTCATCATGGGAGTCGTTTTCAGGGTTTTCGAGGGTGCTAAAGCCGATAGTGAGGTCAAAATCAAAATCCAAGATGGCGACAGCAAAAAATTCAAAGATATCATCATGGATGTCGTTCTCATGGTTTTCGAGGGTAATAAAGCTGATAGTGAAGTCAAAATCAAAATCCAAGATCGAAGCTGCGATCATTTTCTAATTGTTTATCATGGGAGTCGTTTTCATGGTTTTCAAAGATGCTTAAGCCGATAGTGAGGTCAAAATCAAAATCAAAGATGGCGACAGCAAAAAATTCAAAGATAATATCATCATGGATGTCGTTTTCATGGTTTTCGAGGATGCTAAAGCCGGTAGTTAGGTTAAAATGAGAATCCAAGATGGCGGCTGCGATCATTTTAGAATTGTTCATCATGGGAGTCGTTTTCAGGGTTTTCGAGGATGCTAAAGCCGATGGTGAGGTCAAAATCAAAATCCAAGATGAAAAATTCAAAGTTATCATCATGGATGTCGTTTTCATGGTTTTCGAGGGTAATAAAGCTGATAGTGAAGTCAAAATCAAAATCCAAGATGGCGGCTGCGATCATTTTCGAATTGTTCATCATGGGAGTCGTTTTCAGGGTTTTCGAGGGTGCTAAAGCCGATAGTGAGGTCAAAATCAAAATCCAAGATGGCGACAGCAAAAAATTCAAAGATATCATCATGGATGTGGTTTTCATGGTTTTCGAGGGTAATAAAGCTGATAGTGAAGTCAAAATCAAAATCCAAGATGGCGGCTGCGATCATTTTCGAATTGTTCATCATGAGGGTCGTTTTCAGGGTTTTCGAGGAAATGCTAAAGCCGATAGTGAGGTCAAAATCAAAATCCAAGATGGCGACAGCAAAAAGTTAAAAAGATTCTCATCATGGATGTCGTTTTCATGATTTCGGGTATGCTTAAGCCGATAGTGAGGTGAAAATCAAAATCGAAGATGGCGGCTGCGATAATTTTCGAAATGTTCATTATGGCAGTCGTTTTCATAGTTTTCGAGGATGCTAAAGTTGATAGTGATATAAGAATCAAAATCCAAGATGGCGACTACGATAACATTCGAATTGTTCATCATGGGATTCGTTTTCATAGTTTTCGAGGATGCTTAAGCCGGTAGAGAGGTCAAAATCAAGATCCAAGATGGCGTCTGCAAAAAATTTAAAGATATCATCAATGTCGTTTTCATGGTTTTCGAGGGTAATGTCAGCTGATACAATGAAGTCAAAATCCAAGATGGCGGCTGCGATCATTTTCGAATTGTTCATCATGAGGGTCGTTTTCAGGGTTTTTGAGGGTGCTAAAGCCGATAGTGAGGTCAAAATCAAAATCCAAGATGGCGACAGCAAAAAGTTAAAAAGATTAAACTTGACCGAACTGACACGCCATCTCACAGACGAGCTTCCCGACATTGACATGGGTGAGGTTGAAATGGCTCTCAGGCAGCTTCACCACAACAAAGCTCCAGGGGATGACGGAATAACCATAGAGCTGCTCAAGGCAGGAGGAATACCTATCTTGACAGAGCTTGTGAAGCTCTTCAATTCCGTCATCCACACTGGCATAACACCGGAGGCATATGGCATGGGAGTGTGGTAGTATTATTCTTCAAAAAATGCCATAAAGCGCTCCTTAAAAACTACCGCCCCATCTCACTTCTGAGCCATATCTATAAGGGTTCTCGAGGGTTATTCTAAATCGTCTCGCCCAAAAGTTCGATGACTTTCAGCCACCGAAGCAGGCCGGGTTTCAAAAAGGTTCCCGCACCATAGACATCTTACACACCCTTAGGCAAGTGATTCAAAAGACCGAGGACTATAACCAGCCTCTGTGCCTAGCGTATGTAGACTACGAGAAGGCTTTCGATACCGTCGAGACCTGGGCTGCTCTGGAGTCCATGCAGAGATGCCTCATCGACTGTCACTACGTTTGGTGATGAGATGTCTGTATAAGGCCGCAACAATGACCGTCCAAGTACGAAAACAGAGCACAAAACCAATCCAACTGCGTCGAGGGGTTAGACAGGGAGACGTCGTCTCTCCGAAACTCTTTACAAACGCGTTGGAGGACGTTTTCAAGACGCTTGATTGGAAAGGACGGGTGTTAATATCAACGGTCAGTACATCTCACACTTTCGATTTGCGGATGACATTATCATCATAGCAGAGTCTCTGCAGGAGCTGGAAGAAATGCTGAACAGCTTGAGCGATTCTTCAAGATGTGTGGGTCTCGGAATGAACCTGCCTGGACAAACCCAAAGTCATGTTTAATGGTCATGTCACCCCGAGACCTGTAATCGTGAATGATGCTGCCCTCGAGGTTGCGCAAGAATACATTTATCTAGGCCAAAGTGTACAACTGGGCCGGTACAACTTTAAGAAGGAGGCAGCTGGAAGAATACGCTTGGGCTGGGTGGCATTCGGGAAGCTGCATCATATCTTTGAATCATCGATCCCACAATCCCTTAAAACCAGGGTTTACAACCAGTGTGTCCTACCCGTAATTACTTACGGAGCCGAAATGTGGACACTTACCATCGGCCTGGTCCACAAATTTAAAGGTTGCTCAGCATGCAATTGAGAGAGCAATGCTCGGGGTTTCTCTGGTGGAGAGAATTCGTAATGGAGTCATTCGCCAGAGAACCAAAGTAACCGACATTGCACTTAGAATCAGCATGTTGAAGTGGAAGTGGGCCGGGCACGCCTGTAGACGGACAGACGGCAGATGGAGCAAACATGTGCTTGAGTGGAGATCGCGAATTGGAAAACGTAGTGTAGGACGCCCTGCTGCAAGATGGGTCGATGATTTAAGGAAGGTGGCTGGCAAGTGGCAGTGGATGGATGCGGACTGCCCAGGACCGGGATGGTTGGCGCTCTTTGGTCCCAGGCTTTCGTGCAGCAGCGGACGGATATAGGCTGATGATGATATAAAACCGATAGTGAGATCAAAATCAAAATCCAAGAAGGCGGCTGCGATAATTTTTGAAATGTTCATCATGGGAGTCGTTTTCATGGTTTTCGAAGATGCTTAAGCCGATAGTGAGGTCAAAATCAAAATCCAAGATGGCGACTGCAAAATTTTTTTTTTTTTAATCATGGATGCCGTTTTTATGGTGGCTGGCAGTGGATGGATGCGGGCTGCCCAGAACCGGGGTGGTTGGCGCTCATTGGCCCCAGGCTTTCGTCCAGCAGCGGGCGGTTATAGGCTGATGATGATAAATAAAGTCGATAGTGATTTCAAAATCAAAATCCAAGATGGCGGCTAATTTTCGAAATGTTCGTCATGGGAGTCGTTTTCATGGTTTTCGAGGATGCTAAAGCCGATAGTAAGGTCAAAATCAAAATCTAAAATGGCGACTGCACAAAATTCTAAGTAAGGAATACTTCTCAAAACACGACCCCGCGAGCTGCTTGCAGCTCGCGCAACGCGCAAATACTAGTTATATTATATAAAGCTCGATTACCACTGACTGATTGACATAATTGTTCTCCCAGATGGTGAAGGGGGAGGTGGGTATATTTTGACAGATTCGTAAACAAGTGACTCTGGTGAGTATGGGAAAAATCCCAAACCTCCCCTTTTCGCCCCCCCTCTCCCCCCTCTCCATCGTATCTCGGAAACTAAGAGACCCGTGTTTTGTTTTTTTACGGATTCGTATAGAGGAGGCTCGGAAACGTAAAATTCATTTTTTAGAGTCCCCCCTCCCCTTTTCCCCTTCTCCCCCTTTAGGAGGATCTCGGAAGTTAACAGACTTGCAACAGTTTTTTTTTCAGATTCATGTCAAGGGCCCCATAGTTGGTCAAAATCATTTTTCAAAACTCTCCCCTCTCCCCCCCTTCACCCCTCCCCCCGTCGTATCTCGGAAACTAAGAGACCCATGTTTTGTTTGTTTACGGATTCGTATAGAGGAGGCTCGAAATAGTAAAAATCATTTTCAAAGTTCCCCCTTGCCCCCCTCCCCCCCCCCTTTAGGCAGATCTCAAAAGAGACTTGGAATTTTTTTTTTTTCAGGCTCGTGTCAAGAGGTCCAGAGTATGTCAAAATCATTTTTCGAAACTCACCCCTCTCTCCCTCTTCACCCCTTACCCCATAGCGGTAAAGCGAAGCGTAGCGTAGCGTAGGGATGTGGTCACGATAGCTTTCCGGTGGTAGGTAGGTCCTGAGTGGAGCGAAGCGAGCCGGCGACCTCCGTAGCGTAACGAAGGTTGAGTGGGTGAAGCGTAACTCAGCGGTGACGACAAGCAAACTTACAAGTAAGTCTCATTAGTAGGGCAAAAGTACCAAGCCTCCCCTTTTTGCTCCCCCCCCCCTCCCAATCGTATCTCAGAAACTGTGAGACCCGTGTTTTGTTTTTTTATGGATTCGTTTATAGGAGGCTCGGAAAAGTAAAAACCATTTTTCAAAGTCCCCCCCTCCTTGAAATCCCGTTCTCCCCCCTTTAGGCGGATCTCAGAAGAGATTTGGAACATTTTTTTTTTATAATGATTTTTTTTTTTTCAGTATCAATATCAAGGAGGGCCCAGAGTATGACAAAATCATTTTTCAAAACTCGTTCCCCCCTTCACCCCTCCCTCCATCGTACTGCTCGGAAAAATTATGTAGCGGTAAAGCGAAGCGTAGGGATGAGCACACGATACTTTCTGGTGGTAGGTAGGTCCTGAGTGGAGTGAACCTGCGAGACCTCGAGCGAAGCGTAACGTAACGAAGTTTGAGTGGGTGAAGCGTAATTCAGGGGTGACGACAAGCAAACTCGTCTCTTTAACTCTCATGAGTAGGGCAAAAGTCCAAGCTTCCCCTTTTTGGCCTCCCCCCCCCCCTCCCAATCGTATCTCAGAAACTAAGAAACCCGGTTTTATTTTTTACGGATTCTTATAGAGAAGGCTCGGAAAAAATGTAAAAACCATTTTTTCAAAGTTCCCCCCCCCTTGACCCTTTATCCCCCCCTTAGGTGGATCTCAGAAGAGACTTGGAACATTTTTTTTTTCAGATTCTATCAAGGGGCCCAGAGAATTCCTCAAAATCATTTTCAAAACTCACCCCATTCCCCCCCTTCACCCATCCCTCCATCGTATCTCAGAAACTAGGTAGCGTAGCGGAAAAGGTCACGATACTTTCCGGTAGTAGGTAGGTTCTGAGTGGAGCGAACCTGCGAGACCGAGTGACCGAAGGGGGGAGGTGGCGAGCGAAGCGAGCCGGCGACCTCCGTAGCTTAATGAAGGTTGAGTGGGTGAAGCGTAACTCGGCGGTGAAGACAAGCAAACTTACAAGCTAACTTTCATGAGAAGGGCAAAAGTACCAAGCCTCCGCGTTTTTGGCCTCCCCCCCTTCCCCTCGCAATCGTATCTCAGAAACTACGATACCCGTGTTCTGGTGCTTTACGGATTCGTATAGAGGTGGCGTCGAAAAGAAAAACCCATTTTTTTCAAAGATCTCCCTCTTGACCCTTTCCTTCCCCCCCCTTAAGATGCGTGATCTCAGAAGAGACTTGGAACATTTTTTCTTGAACAGATTAAGCATAGTGTCCGGAATTGGTCAAAATGATTTTTCTAAACTCTCAGAATTCCCCAATCCACCACTTGGCGGCTCGTATATCGGAAAAACTATGTATCGGTAAAGCGAAGCGTGGGAATGTCACGATTTTCATGGTAAGTCCTGAGTGGAGCGAAATGAACTAGCGAGGTGACGAAAGTAAACTTAAAATAACTCTCATAAGTAGGGCAAAAGTACCAACCTCCGCTTTTTGGCAAATCGTCTCAAAACAAGAGATGTCGTGTTCATGGTGTTTTTTTAGGATTCGTATAAAGGATATGAAAAGTTCAAATTTTGATTTTTTTCAAAATCTCCCCTCTTCATTCCCTTTAAGTGGATCTCAGAAGAAACTTGGAACATTTTTTCTTGGGGCCCAGAGGATGTCAAAATCATTTTGAAAATCAAAATAAGAATCCAAGATGGCGGCTGCTACAAACGAATTGTTCATCAATTTTATCATGGAGTCGTTTTCATGGTTTTCGAGGATAATAAAGCCGATAGTAAAGTCAAAATCCAAATTCAAGATGGCGGCTGCGACAATTTTTGAATTTTTCATCATGGATGTCGTTTTCATGGTTTTCGGGTATGCTAAAGCCGATGGTGGGGTCAAAATCAAAATCTAAGATGGCGGATGCGATCATTTTCAAAATGTTCATCATGGAGTCGTTTTCATGGTTTTCGAGGATGCTTAAGCCGATAGCGTGGTCAAAATCAAAATCCAAGATGGCGGCTGCGATAATTTTTCGAAATGTTCATCATGGGAGTCGTTTTCATGGTTTTCGAGGATGCTAAAGCCGATAGTGAGGTCAAAATCAAAATCAAAGATGGCGACAGCAAAAAATTCAAGATATCATCATGGATGTCGTTTTCATGGTTTTCGATAGTAATAAAGATGATAGTGAAGTCAAATCAAAATCCAAGATGGCGGCTGCGACCATTTTCGAATTGTTCATCATGGAGTCATTTTCATGGTTTTCGAGGATGCTAAAGCCGATGGTGAGGTCAAATTAAAATCCAAGATGGCGACAGCAAAAAATTCAAAGATATCATCATGGCTGTCGTTTTCATGGTTTTCGAGGGTAATAAAGCTGATAATGAAGTCAAAATCAAAATCCAAGATGGCGGCTGCGATCATTTTCGAATTGTTCATCATGGGAGTCGATTTCATGGTTTTCGAGGATGCTAAAGCCGATAGTGAGGTCAAAATCAAAATCCAAGATGGCAACAGCAAAAATTCAAAGATATCATCATGGATGTCGTTTTCATGGTTTTCGACGGTAATAAAGCTGATAGTGAAGTCAAAATCAAAATCCAAGTTGGCGGCTGCGATCATTTTCGAATTGTTTATCATGGGAGTCGTTTTCATGATTTTCGAGGATGCTAAAGCCGATAGTTTGGTCAATATTAAAATCCAAGATGGCGGCTGCGATAAATTTTGAAATGTTCATCATAGGAGTTGCTTTAATGATTTCAAGGATGCTAAAAGCCGATAGTGAGGTCAAAATCAAAATCTAAGATGGCGGCTGTGATCATTTTCGAAGTGTTCATCATGTGAGTCGTTTTCATGGTTTTCGAGGATGCTTAAGCCGATAGTGAGTTCAAAATCAAAATCGAAGATAGCGGTTGCGATAAATTTTGAAATGTTCATCATGGGAGTTGCTTTAATGATTTCAAGGATGCTAAAAGCCGATAGTGAGGCCAAAATCTAATCGAAAAGTTCTACGGAGACTTATATTCTCAAAAACCTTGCCCACCTCAGGCCCACGGCGCGAATGACCAACGGGCCAAACTGACACGCCATCTCACAGACGAGCTTCCCGACATTGACATGGGTGAGATTGGAATGGCACTCACGCAGCTTCACCACAACAAAGCCTCAGGGGATGACAGAATAACCATTGAGCTGCTCAAGGCAAGAGGAATAACTATCTTGACAGAGCTTGTAAACTCTTCAATTCCGTCATCCACACTTGCATAACACCGGAGGCATGGCATGGGAGTGTGGTAGTATTATTCTTCAAATAGCGCCATAAAGCGCTCCTTAAAAACTACCGCCCCATCTCACTTCTGAGCCATATCTATAAGCTGTTCTCGAGGGTTATTCTAAATCATCTCGCCCAAAAGTTCGATGATTTTCAGCCACCGGAGCAGGCCGGGTTTCAAAAAGGTTACCGCACCATAGACCACATACACACCCTTAGGCAAGTGATTCAAAAGACCGAGGAGTATAACCAGCCTCTGTGCCTAGCGTATGTGGACTACGAGAAGGCTTTCGATACCGTCGAGACCTGGGCTGTTCTGGAGTCCATGCAGAGATGCCTCATCGACTGTCGCTACGTTGAGGTGATGAGATGTCTGTATAAGGCCGCAACAGTGACCGTCTCAGTACAAGAACAGAGCACAAAACCAATCCAACTGTTTACAAACGCGTTGGAGGACGTTTTCAAGACGATTGATTGGAAAGGACGGGGTGTTAATATCAACGGTCAGTACATCTCACACCTCCGATTTGCGGATGACATTGTCATCATAGCAGAGTCTCTGCAGGAGCTGGAAAAAATGCTGAACAGCTTGAGCGATTCTTCAAGGCGTGTGGGTCTCGGAATGAATCTGGCTGAACAAAACCAAAGTCATGTTTAATGGTCATGTCACCCCGAGACCTGTAATCGTGAATGATGCTGCCCTCGAGGTTGTGCAAGAATACATTTATCTAGGCCAAAGTGTACAACTGGGCAGGCACGACTTTGAGAAGGAGGCAGCTAGAAGAATATGCTTGGGCTGGGCGGTATTCGGGAAACTGCGTCATATCTTTGAATCATCGATCCCACAATCCCTTAAAACCAGGGTTTACAACCAGCGTGTCCTACCCGTAATGACTTACGGAGCCGAAACGTGAACACTTACCATCGGCCTGGTCCACAAAAAGGTTGCTCAGCGTGCAATGGAGAGAGCAATGCTCGGGGTTTCTCTGGTGTGGATAGAATTCGTAATGAAGTCGTTCGCCAGAGAACCAAATGTAGAACCAAATGGCACGTCTGTAGACGGACAAACAGCAGATGGAGCAAAGATGTGCTAGAGTGGAGACCGCGAATGGGCAAACGTAGTGTAGGACGCCCTGCTGCAAGATGGGTCGATGATTTAAGGAAGGTGGCTGGCAGTGGATGGATGCGGCCTGCCCAAAACCGGGATGGTTGGCGCTCTTTGGGGGAGGTTTACGTCCAGTAGTGGACGGCAATAGGCTGATGATGATATAAAGCTGATAGCGAGGTCAAAATCAAAATCCAAGATGGTGGCTGCGATATTTTCGAAAAAATCATCCTGGGAGTCGTTTTCATGGTTTTCGAGGATGCTAAAGCCGTTTAAAATCAAAATCCAAGATGGCGGCTGCGATATTTTCGAAATAATCATCCTGGGAGTCGTTTTCATGGTTTTTGAAGATGCTAAAGCCGGTAGTGAGGTCAAAATCAAAATCCAAGATGGCGACTTCAAAAAATCATTTTTTTTATTCTGGATGCCGTTTTCATGGTTTTCGAGGGTGCTAAAGCCGATAGTGAAGTGTAAATCAGAATCTAAGATGGCGGCTGCGATCATTTTTGAATTGTTCATCATGGGAGTCGTTTTAATAGTTTACGAGGATGCTAAAGCCGATAGTAAGGTCAAAATCAAAATCTAAAATGGCGACTGCAAAAAATTCTAAGTAAGAAATACTTTTCAAAACACGACCCCGCGAGCTGCTTGCAGCTCGCGCAACGCGCAAATACTAGTTATAATATAACGGTTATTAGACATAAGTTTTTAAAATTAATATTCTAACTCTATAGTTATTAATAGAACTTAAAAATTTGCCATGTATATTATTTATTTTGAGTTTTTATTATTTCAGCACTATTGCAAATGAAATATTTTAAACGCGAACACAAGTTTGTTTAATATCTTTTCACACCTAAACTACTCCTGTTTTGTATATACGCTGGCAGGTGCAGGGTAGATAGATTTGACTCCAAAAAAACTGTCTTCGAAGAGGTAACGTTCTTACGAAAATCAATTTCACCGTTTGTCATTCAAATTATGAATGAAATTAAAACTCGCATACAAGCAGAGTACAATCCTAAACGAAAATCGAATATTAAACTAAAACGAGCGAAGCTATGTCAATAGCAGAAGCCAGTGATCCTAGAATAAAGGGTATTCTCGAGTAGAAATATAAACAGAAACATGATCAGAACAGGTCTTGCCCACAACCAGTCTGCAAATGATAGCTAAGTGCAGAAAGCTGGTAAATAGTACTTATGGAAGAAAACCTGTCAGCAAATGTAATTAGAAAGAGGTAGGTAGGTAATCTGAAGTACAGACATGTTTCAAGATTAAAGTCATTTTAACTGAGCCGGATCATGGTAATGTAAAAATTATAAAATATCTACATTTTATATAATACGAGCAGTGGTGGCCCAGTGGTATCGACCCCGACTTACGAGTTGTAGGTCGTGGTTTCGAACCCCGCCAGGCGCATTAATTTGTGTAATTTGATTGAATTACCACTGCTCTCAAAACGTGATGAAGAAAATGGCAAACGTCGTGAACGTTTTATAAAAGAAACTTCGGCATAGATAGGTACTAGAACTAAAAATTCGAAGATAGAAAGTGACATCCACCGATCCAAAACTTTTGCCCGCGTGGCTGGTCTATTTCTTATCTCAATTTTATTTTTGTACAAAACCGAATGAAACTATGTCTATTCTCCACTACCCTTGGTGGAAAGTTTTAATAAATAAATATAACCTAAAAAATGGCCTTACTTTGGGACTTTCATCGAGTACGAGGTTCTTGCCTGTGTCCCAATTCCTTTTAAAGGTTTTTTTTTTTTTTTTTTCATTTAATGTTTGTTGACATAGACATACACGCTTCTAGTTTTAGCTACTGATTGGCAGTTGAGGTTTATGTCCTGGGTCCTTCTTTGCATGGTCGGCTCCTTGAGTTACGATTATTTCCGATAACTAATTTGCCTACTGGACAGGTACTAAATATGCAGCTAGGAAGCATTGAAAAACCTTGTCCTCGCATGATTAACTAACAACATTTATACCTTTAAAACCGAGTCAAATGACATTAAAATATCGTCTATTTCACTAATTTTATGGACAAAAAGTGTGAACTAATCCAAAAAAAGAAACGCTTACAATAGCAAATTCAATGTTTCAATTGCATTCCTCTAATATAATTATCAGTATTCTAGATTCATTCATTTTTAGATTTGCCAAATTAATTAAAACTTGTAAATAAGTATTTGATATGCAATTTTCAACATCAAAAAAGCTAAATTTTCCCAAGTTTTTTTTTTCCGTAGGTATCTCTTATGAATTTCTTTTCCACCTTATAACTAACAAAACTAGAAAAAACTACATGATTTATGGAAAACACGCTGTGGGTTTTTCAGGATTTCCTTGACGATTTTTTTTAATACATAATGGGAAAGTAATTATGGGTATTGTAACATTATTGTAATATTTATATTCTTAAACTGTTTTTTTATTATCCTCATGGTTATGTGTGAACTACTTAGTACATATCTGATATGTTTTGCAACACGAAGATTTCCGTTTGGCATCAAACAAAACAAGAACTCAAAATCCAAAATGGAAGACGCAAAAAATACGTGACCAATAAATGAAATAAGAAAAACTATAACTCCACATACATAATGTAGTGAAGCCTAATACATAACAGATAATAATTCTATTAAAATAATAGTAAAGTACTTACAAAAACAAAGCAAATTCCCACGAACATGTTTTACGATCACAAATTAATCACGGCTACATAGACGTGCGCTACAGTGTCTTTCTCGACGGTTACTAAGTAATGCTCGTACACTCTTTGTATTTATATTTACTACGTAAAGCACTTCGTACACTGGCAGGAAATTCTGTCATATATGTCAAAGTTTAACTTGGTGTATAATTATTTTCAGAGGCGACTTAATTCTTTCTTTTACAATCTGGGAACTTTTACAATAAAAAAAATAATAATAACCGCATCATAGTATAGTGCCATCGAGGTTTTTTTTTTATTTTTATCTAGCTATTTCATAAACAAATAATGATGACAATTTTTTTTAATAAACACATACTGTCAGAGATGATCAAGATTTAAAAAAAAAAAATGTTAGTATTATTTCTTACTTTTATAATTTACGTAATTGTGAAATTGCTATGCTTTGTAGGATTCTCGTCAGGTGCTCGTTTTATTGTCAAACATGAATGGAATACTTAAGTAATTTTTTTTACGTGGTGAAATCATCAAATGGTTCTTCCCACCCTGTCAAGGGCGGAAGGGAATGTCAGACTTGGACTGCCTAAAATCCACGGTATCCTTCAATAGCCCTTGACGTTCCGGGGCCACGGTTACCCGATAGTCCCACGACTCATGGAATAAATATTTGAAGTTGTCCACTGGGCAACAAGTTGACAACTAGTAGATGTAATGTGCGTTGGTCTTTTACATTTTAATCTCTTACCCCGGTCTCTCTTTTAACTGTTTCTAGTCATTGTTCAGAATAACAATGATAAAATAGATATTTTTTCTATGATTAATTCGAATTTTAGGGAATTTACAAGTATTTGTTAAAGCAAACACCAGTTTCTCATCTGCATTATTCAAAGTCATGAAGAAAAAATTATGCAGACAAAAATGATGGAAAAATAATTTTAATTTTTCTACAATACCGCAAAGCGTGCTTTGTGTGTGACGTAGTTAGTAAATACGTGTGACTAAGCTCTACATGAAATACCACGAACATATTATGTAGTTGATCCACTCTGAAACTCCACTGAAAACAATAATTTTGACTCGGCCGACTAGTCAGTCGATTAGTCTTTCTTTTTTAGTTACAGACTAAGTAGCCGGCCAGTCAGTTAGTTGGCCAAATTCTTCATCGTGTCCTCTAATTTTAGGTCAAGTGAGTACACAGTACGTTAAGAGAGTAGCGTTCACTTCGTATAAAAATCCAGAAATTAAGAAGGGAAAATCCAGGAAATATAGTGTAAAATGACCACCTTTTTATTACAAAAAAAGGTATTAAAAAAAACGTGTATTCAGAATGTCATTCTGGTTTTGACGTCATTTGTTGACCTAGGATGGCTAAGCTCTTTCCTTTTACGTAGTTGCGTATTTAAAAGGAAAATTCTCTATATATCTAGAGTTATAATTTTATTGGTCTGCATAACTGTTGGTTTAACAGCTTTCATACCTAGTTTTAGTATTTAACTAGAATATTTCAAATTAATAGCATAATTATACTGGATTTATTGTGAAAAAAAACAGGTGTTTCATAGATTGTCAACAGAAAAATATTCAATTTTGTATGAAACACCCTTTTTTTTTTTTTGTATTCTTTCAGGCTTGTTAGTAGTTTAATAGTAAAAGTTGTTTATAACCATAGGCGACTTCAGAACATAAAAGGTTGTTAATTTTCTACAAATAACTTCTATGAAACATTCGTTTTTGGAGCTGAAAAAAGTAGTTGCTCTATCTTACTAAAATTATAAATGCGAAAGTTTTTGATTAGTTACGTATGTGTGATTGTGTGTGTGTTTTCGACTCTTTCACTTCAAAACTACACACACAACACAGATAGTAAATACATAACCTGGATTAACCCATAGGATAGTTTTTATCCAGATTTAAATTTCCCGTGAGACAATTTTCAGTACTATATCCCACATCACAGTTTAAATGCTTAGAACAGTAACGAACTAAAGTACCCGGTGGCTACTTTACGACGACGTCGACTTACTAAGAATGGAATTACAGATTACAGTAACCACGTAACGGGGATTTCCTGAATTACGTTTAGGTGATGGCGGAAAAAAATCACTTCCGGTACGCAATAAATGCAATGACACGGTCAAGAATTACTATGAACGTCCCTATAGCAATTAACGAAACAGAAATGAACTTTTTGTAAATATTCAAGGTTAGACTTTGCCAAAGAGCGAGCTTGTCGTGACGCGACGCTAGCGTGACGTGCTTACTAATGATGACGCTAGCGTGGTCAACTTAGCCCCTTCGTACGCAACACGACGCAAGACCCCGATACCTTATGAATTTAGTATCCAGACTAAAGCAATACAAATTCGTAGAGGTTTTTCTTCGCCTCGCTAGCTCACTGTTTAAAAAAGCTTTAATGAAACACTCCTGGGGTCTTTGGAACTAGAAGGCCAAGTCTAACTGAAAGAAAAGGGTAATTTTTTTGTCAGTTTCATCCCCCTTTCGACCCCTTAAAACCACCAAAAATAAAAAGTAGCCTATGTCCTTTCTCAGGCTCTAAACTATCTGTGTACCACATTTAAATCGGTTTAGTAGTTTGAGCAGGACAGCGAGACAGACAGACATACTTTCGAATGTATAATATTAGTGTGGATTTTTAGTCAGTAAGCCTGACAGTAGAAAAAAGATGCACAGAAGTGTGTTTGTGTTTTACATTATTAACATTATGTTTTGTTTATTATGTTATCATTATAATATAACGCAATCCGCATAACTTGTCACAGGAAGTTAAACTGGTTATTATGTTTCTCCATAAGTAGACTATATGGATGCTCTCAAAAACCCTATGTTTTCCTTAATAATAAAATCATAACGTCACGTCCTAGCTAATAATAATAATTGTTGATTTACATCTGAGGAGGCTCTCGCCTGGCAGCTGGATCAAACGCCCGATTCAGAAGGCAGTAGGTGGGTACTTCGGACACGGCGCTTATCGTTAGGAGGTTCCGCTCTTAGGAACCCTGACCACACCGGTAGCCTGTGCTCTATTATCGATGCTGGTAGACTGCTATTTCTTTTCTATGTATTTGTAAACATATTTAATTTAGTAAATGAATAAAGATAATAATTGTTGATTTTAATCTTTGTTGCTTCGAGTCTAGCTTCATAAACATATTCGTGCCGAGGAAGATTGCCAAAATGATTGTGAATTATTTTGCTTACCAACATTTGCGTCAGAATACTTTATCTTACAATTATGTGCGACATGCAAGAATTGTGAAATCCCATTGTCAAGCGGTACCATGAATAATAATAGCCTTAAAGCTTTCCTTAAACCCGTTACCGTTTGAAGTTTCCTTCCATTATCCTACTGATGATGAGTAAGAATACCATACGTCAGAGAACCAATACAGTAGACACAGCGTCATAGCGACTTTTTTTTTTGCCCATTTTTCGCTGAAACAATTTGGGCTCGCCCAAAGAATGTGACACCTGTAAGATTGCGAGTACATGCGCTAAGGAAGGGTGATGTTGTGAGAATAACTCCTAAAATACTTAACGTAGAGTGATATTTCGATACCATAGACTGACTCAAATACTCGTACTTTTAATTCAATGCAAAAACCCAAGCAATTTAGGGGTACTTATCGAGCTAGAGAAAAAATGTGAAATTATTCAGTAATTTTTGTGTACAATTTCGTGTTTGCCCATGTTTTTTGGTTATTTTTACATATTATTTAGAAATCATTCGTAAGTTTTTGATAATCATCAACGTTTTACTTTGTAATAAAGTTTGTAGGTCTCTTGAATTCAAAGATTATTTGCATTTTATTGTACATACCCAAGTTCGACAAATCGGCCGCCATTCGCAAAATATTGAGGTAAGAATTTTTTTAAAGCATTTTTTGTCGTTAAAAATGAGCCTGTATATTTTCATTACTTATACATACTCTGAAAGTATGTCATTACATATAAGCCGTTTGATACATTGCAGGCCTAGGGAAAATCGCTTTTGATTTCAACTGATAGCTGCCAAATAAAATAAAAAAAACTAGTTCTATTTTCACAGTTCTATTGAACCATTATGTAACTTTTTATGCAGCCACCAAATTACAATTTCACGATTTAAAATTAAATTACGGAAAGTTAAGTAATATTATACGGCTATTTATTTCAGTTTCAACTGTTTGTCCAAAATAACATAGCTTTCGGCAAAATTTTTGCCTTTTTTTATGACGAATATGAAATACCTATTCTGGCTATATGCTGGAAGACCACAAACAAAAAAAAAAAAAATAAGCGGGATGGCCACAATGCGATCAACTCTCATTTTTTCTTGAGCTAATATTTTATGTTTATAGTTTTTTTTGTTTACTTTCCACGTTCTCACGTAGCTCACAATAATAGATCTGCTGGAGCTCAATCTATCAAGAACCGCCTTACCTTGAAACCCCTATTCCTGTTAAACTAGTAC
Source organism: Agrotis segetum (assembly GCA_036375495.1). Classification (NCBI taxonomy): domain Eukaryota; kingdom Metazoa; phylum Arthropoda; class Insecta; order Lepidoptera; family Noctuidae; genus Agrotis; species Agrotis segetum. The sequence continues at coordinate 3,583,285 of JAQSVV010000047.1, read as the reverse complement.
CTCCTTAGAAATAAACGTGGACTCAACAAGGAAACCTTATAGTTTCGCCATGTCCATCCGTCCGTCTGTCCGCAGCTTAGCTCAGAGACGCCCAGTACTAGAAAGCTGTAATTTGGTTTAAATATACGGATTCGTTGCGCCGAAAAAGTATTAAGCTACTTTGCATTTTAGTAACTTCTTGTTTAAAGTATTTTCATCAGTGATTTTTAACGGGATTTGCCGCCCCCAATATCTGGCTGTCCTAGGCCCGAGCCTACTGGGCTTTAGGGCAAATCCACCACTGAGCATACATCATTATCGTATATATTTTCTCTGTGACATTTATATAACTTAGTACTCGTATATATGACATTTTTTTATCTTGTAAAACTTCTGACCATAATATTGCATTTTTACCTTTTGCGTTTTTAATGTCGATGCTACCATATTTGTACTTGGCGACCTATGCATAACAATTTAAATATAAAGAATTGTATTATTTTATTCACACCATCAAAAAAAAAAAGATTAGGATAGGATTATTGAATGGAACCCACATTATTATGACTTATAACCTTGAAATTTTTATATAAAGTGGCCAACTAACTAAAATGTCCCAGTTACCAGAAATAGTAAATTTATAATACACTCACGTCCAAAGTCATACACAAATCACTGACTCCGATTCCGCACGATCTCAATTAATTATTATCTAGTTAAGAATAATACATAATAAAAAAACTGCTAACTTTACATTGATATAAAAATCATACAAATACCCCATTAATCGAGGAGTTATCCCGGATCAATACCAAGTTAATGATTCCATGCGTTTTCTCGCTAATGTATTTTTTATTTTTTTGTTTTTCTAAACTCAAGGTAATTACGGGGTGAGGAGGTTGGCATGGAAGAATCTTAATGTGCGGTCCTATTAATGGACGCCTTTACGCCAGTATCATTAAAATATATAGACATATTCATGGTGTGTGTCATGTTGCCATTCGAATCGGCCAGGCGCCAAATTATAACGATGATTGAATTTGAAATGGTGAGCAATGTCTCTAAAAAAATATTTAATGTCTTTATCATCTATAATGTCTAGTTCTGTCGTTGGATAAATTAATTATTAATGACAACAATATTATCGCTTTTATTGAATATTGTCTTAGAATGAAAATGATCTGGTCTCTCAAATGCCTTAGGTTTCGATAATAGCACTCTTTGTGAGGTAAACGTATTGCAAATGTGTTTATAGAACTATTGTTTTACAGCTTGTCTTAATTATTCAAATGATTGAACCAAGTGTTGTGTTCACTTTTTTTCATGTTTTATAATATAGGTAACATTATTATAATTATTTTTAAAAACATATTTTCGAAAATACTTTACTTACATATTTTTTATTTCTTTAATCAATGCAGCTGTAGAGTATATGTATAAAAAGTATAGGTACCCATATGGGGTACCTATACTAACCTGTAGTAATTTTAGAGGGCCTTTATTAAAAGATTGAGTCGTTGCTTATTTTCTTTATTTATATTTTCATATTATACATTTACAAACAGTTAAATAATAACAAATTAACTAAAAGCATTTACTAAATATTTTACAAAATATAACTATTACTAACATTCACAATATACAAATTAAAGTAACAGAAGTGTGTATATGTGTGAAAAAAGCATTGTCAATTAGACCTTGTAGCAGTCAAAGTAATTAATATCTTGAAATATTATAAGATTACAGTAAAAAAAAATATCTTTAGGGTTCTTCTATTACTTTTAGTAGGGCCAGTTGTTTGATTAACAAAACTATAATTAAAATTCCATTTTTTAATAAAAAGTATTTAACAGACAGTTGAACTACTGATCGTGTAAATAGATAGATAAAATAAATAGTGTACGCAGGTGGCCTAAATGAAATGCTATGCATATGTCAGTCATATGCTGCTTTTAAAGAAGCCGTGTGAGGCAGCAGCTGCCTCACACGGCTTCTTTAAAATGTGAAGAAGTGCGAATACATTGTCTTTAAAGCTGGCGGTGAATGTCCAAACACTATAATCACTACTTACTCATTAAGTGAGGATGTCCTTTTCATTCTACTATTCTATACTTTTTATTTTTGAAGTGAAAACTTCTTTAGCGGCGTTGTACACTTTTTCTGTAATGGGTAAAAAATTTAAAACTCGCGTCAGGGTCACGTGACCCTGATCGAAAATGAGTAAGACGTCATTCAAATTAAAAATAAAACATAGTAACAAAAAAGTTTTCACTTCTACCGGCACTCCTGGAGTGCAACCTTTTTTTATTGTACAGTTACTTTACTAATAAAGAAAAATATACAGTGTGTCCGGGTACGAGTTAGCGATATTTGGAGGGGATATTCTAGGCTCATTTTCATCGACAAAAATGCTTTCAAAAATTTTTTTACTCTAAAACTTCGCGAATGGCAGCCATTTTAATTTTTTGATCGGGCGAACTGGGGTGTGCACAATGAAATGCAAATATCTTTGAATCCAAGAGACCTACATTCATGCAAATGACTTTATTGCAAAGTTAAACGTTGAGGCTTATCATAAACTAACGAAAGTTTTTTTTAAATAATATGTAAAAATAACCAAAAAACATGGGCAAACGCAAAATTGTTCACAAAAAATACTGAATAATTTCACATTTTTAACTCTAGCTCGATAAGTACCCCTGATTTTGCGAAGATTTTTGCATTAAATCAAAAGTATTTGAGTCAGGCTATAAAATGATATCAATATTATTACTCTACATTAAGTATCTTAGGAGTTATTTTCACTTGAACATCACCCTTCCTTAGCGCATGTACCCCAATACTACAGGTGTCGCATTCTTTGAGTGAGCTAAATCGTTCCAACGAATATTTATGAGCTGGCATTATTGACCAACATGTAAATGATCCCCAAGTAACCATTTTTAAACTGAAAAAGTACAGTTTCTAGGATTTATTGCTGCGGGGCGAGACGGAAGGGTGATGTTCAATTGAGAATAACTCCTAAGATACTTAGCGTAGAGTGATAATATTGATTATCATTTTATAGCCTGACTCAAACACTTTTAAATTAATGCAAAAACCTTAGCAAAATTCTGGGGTACTCATCGAGCTAGAGTTAAAAATGTGAAATTATTCAGTAATTTTTGTGTACAATTTCGTGTTTGCCCATGTTTTTTGGTTGTTTTTACATATTATTAAGAAAACTTTCGTAAGTTTTTGATAAGCCTCAACGTTTAACTTTGCAATAAAGTCATTTGCATGAATGTAGGTCTGTTGGATTCAAAGATATTTGCATTTTATTGTACACACCCGAGTTCGACAGATCAAAAAATTAAAATGGCTGCCATTCGCGAAGTTTTAGAGTAAGAATTTTTTTGAAAGCATTTTTGGGCGATGAAAATGAGCCTAGAATATCCTCTTCAAATATCGCTAGCTCGTGCCCGGACACACTGTATTAGTTATAAGTTATAATATTGTTTACTAACACGATGGATCATATTGTTGTCCGAAAATAAAGATTATCATTATTTACTTATCTTTTACATGTTTAATATTGTACGAAAAAATAAATAAAAAAAACATTTTAAAATATAAAAATAGCAGTCTACCAGCACCGGGAACAAGATCTCGGTCTCGGTGGTCAGGGCTCTTATTTATATTATTTCACCTATTTTTTCGTGATATGACAAGAGCAGCAGACCGGAACAACGTAATCCTTGAGCTTAATCTTGTCAATATCTGGGTCATAAATCAGCAGAGTCCTATTTACTTTAGTTTCCTGGCAACTGGATTTGTGTTTGAACGCGTCGAGTCCCAAATTCTTGAAGCATTGCGGTTCGTCTTCAGCCTGATAATCTTCTTTATGCCTAGAGAAAGGATAAACAAAATAAAATTTCGTAAGTAAAAAAACATTTAAAATAGAGATGAGATAGTACTGTCCACGAACTTCTTAACTTTATACGATTCAGGTATTTAGTTACTTGATAAACCACCAAAATCACAACCAATCTCTAGATAATTATATTCAAATATTTTTTCAGTTGCACTTCCTAAGTTTGACTTAAAACGGTCATAACGTACTTAAGTCGTCAACGAAAAGACGACTAGCGATATACATAGAGGAATGGAAGGATAAATAAAGCGCCGTGCAAAACGTAAACAACGTTTTGCAAAATACCGATAATGATTGTCGTATGGAAAGCTCACCACACTCAGAGTTTCAATGGAGTATCGAGGAATTTTAGTCTGGTCCTCATATAAAATCAAGTCCTCAAATACAAATTGTAAGTCAAATGTATATTACTCACTTGCAAGTCACCATGGTGACCGTTTGGGGGAACAGTTTAGTTTGCACGATGATGTCCACTTTCGTTTTCGTCGGTTCCTCGTAGGTGTAAACTGACAGAAACTGAAACATAGTTCATTATAAAATTAATCAATATATTTATATTTTGAATCCATTTACTAGGTAATCTATTATTATAATTGATTACTGGGAGTGTAACAATTGATCAAAATATAGAGCACCAATTGGCAGCGAACTGTTTTCGTTCAAACATTACTATGTTAAATATTACTATGAGCGCAAGTTGTGAAACTATAGCACATTCATAATTATGGATAAGATGTTTGGGGTGGGTGGGATCCACCACCTAGCGGAGCACCACAGGCTAAGTACCTGTGACCTGCGGTAACAGCTTAGCGATCCCACTGGCGCGAGGTATAAGCTTCAAAAGTGCCTCCTGACTCGCAATCGCGTCAATGCAGCCCAAAAAGTCAGTGGATTCCACGAATCTTAAAAGTGCTACGTAATGTTTGATAACTTACCGATTTTTCGGTCGGGCAGTTGTCATCATCATCATCAGCATAAGAACGCTGCTCAATAATGGAACCGCCGGCGCCGGGGCTGCTATGAATATTCTATAGGGAAATACAAAAATGTTATAATGATGCATTGATTTAAGATTTATATTAGGTTGCAAATTAAATGCACGTTAAAATATATTAAAATTTAATTAGTTTGCATTATGTGATGCGGAGTCAATAGGTGCTGAATAAAAATTAAAACTAAAATAAATTCTGATGATATCTTACAATATTATTTTTCAGAAGGAGGTTGTTGATCTTAGTCTCGATTTCGTCATAACCTTCAGGTTTGATAGAGCAGAAACCTTTCCCCTTGCACTGCTCAGGAATTTTAATGCTTAGTGCAGCATCTGTAAAAAAATGAATATAATATAATGAAAAGGAAAAGTTCCACTATAGGTAGTATGTCATACATAATTATTATGTCCTAGTATTTATGTGTTTCGCCATACTAGTATTTATGATTTATGGATAGTTTATTAGATTTTTTTATTTTGTCTGTTTTTCCAGCCCCGTCTGTGGAGAAATAAAAAGATTTGTCTTTCTTTCTATATCAAGTTTTAACATGCTATACTTACTCGTTCTTTGGGGTGCTGCTCTGCTGGTTGCCGCAAATAACATCGCCGACGCCTGTAAAATTGAATGCCGTTAGTACTTATTGTAAAAATGGAAAATTAGTTTCGGTATTAAAATTATAATATTTATGTAGGTATTTGTCCAATAAATAAAATATCATCCAAAAAAAAGTTTTGGTATTAAAAATAAGTATTTTTAGTTAGTTAATATTTCGATGTTGTAAAAGTAAAGTAAAAAACACGTTACATTATGAAAAAATAAATATTACCACGAAAAGATGAAATACTAAAGGTGCCATTGTTAATCGCAGCTACAATCCTCTGAAGTACAAACGTAATCAACAAATATTATACAATTATTTTTAAATTATTTGTAGGTGTCACAAATATTTACTAAGCGATGTAGCTAAACGAATGGCAGTTTACAACTGTTTTACTAGTTACGCAATTCGGTTTAAATACATTTTACTCCATAGTTTAGGTATCAGTATTATTTCCTTATATTACTAATTTTATGAAAAACAACGGGCCTGAAAAAGTACCTAATAAATGAAATCATATAATTATTTCACTGAATGATAAAATTGAAATATATTTTATCTTTAACTTTTATTATTATTTTAATTTCGATATACTCACACCGACTGTGTGCTACAAGTTCTTTTTAGATAAAAATAGTTAGTTGTGTAAAAAATAACTCATACTTTTTTTATAGAAACCACAATTAATAATAATTACATATTATTTTCCCTGGATTTACCTGTTTCCTTGAGCATAATTTGACTATGAACATGTTGATGCCTGTAATTATATTATAGTGACTTAAAAATAGTATCTAACGGCGAGTGCGAGAACAGTTCTAGCAAATTCAACTGGCAGTATTTGATAATCACAATGATTTCATTGTCTTTATGAATATAAAAATTTCAAACCGAGAATAAATCGAACATCCAATGTATCGATGAAGATATTGTTGTTCAACCTGTTATTTTTAAAATTGTTTTATCACTACGGGGAGATTTTTTCACCGTGGATAAGATCATACAAATACAAATTTCTTCCGTTCGGGAATTAAACCCGCGACATGCAGCGCAATAGTCGATCACTTGGCCTCTGCGCCAACCGAGGCGTCGAACTGGGTATATTATCTCTTTTCATCAATATTGTGATCTATTGACAGTATCAGTTAGTTAGTCAAATTATGGGGGAGCGTTAAATAAAAGAATAGGACTACGTGTGAGCAGAAGCGCATGCTCTAATGTAATGCCTTCAAAAACTAGCCTATGGTTACATGGACTTACTGCTACTTAAAATGCTAAATTGACAAAAATGCAAGAACCGTCTCGAAGGGCCACCCTAAACTGCAATCGTGCATTTTATGCTCTCACGGTGATCACTCGTTGCGGTTCAGGTTGCATAACTCCTCCCTCCTCAAGAGCGAAATTATCAGGGTTGTTAAGATTCTGATGATTTCGCTTACAGTTTAATAATTTTATCTTATATCTAAAAACAAGAAAGGTTATAAATCCTAAAGGTAGAATTACATACAGAATTATCGTACCTAAACTAATGTTCTTAGTGTTAACCGCACTATAATTTTCACTGTATTTCACTTTGCTCATTTTCACTACTTGAGCTAACTCTTTCAGCTCATCTAGATTTATACCTTTCATATTCACTGCACTGACACTGGGGGTACGTTTTTCTGGCTTCAACGCTGGCAGGATAATGATCGGAGTTATTGGATAATTCAGATGTGTATAAGAAAATTGGTAATTTTGTAGATGTATGTGCCCGATGTTAACTTTACAGGCATCTTCCAGGGTTACGATGTACGTTCCTTGTAAAGACTCGTGGCTCATGACGTCACCATGGCATTTTTTGCTGGCTATAACGTTATTCTTTGTATATAGGATCCAACTTACGCGTCCAATTCGTTGAACTTTCAAATCTTCTATGTCAACTATGTGCTGCTCACATGCACTAGTATTAGAATGGAACTTCATCAACTGTTCTTCACATAATGGCTCTAGATGGGTCAACACATCATCATTGGTGCATAAAAATTTGTCTTCTATTGCAATCTGGTTACAGGCTCTCACGACTGGTAAGTAATCTGAGTCTTTCACCAAAAGGTAGGGATATTTAGGAACTACTATTACAGTTTCGTTTAAATCTGTGTTAATAATAGGTAAAGAGTAAAGTTTAAAATAACTGTAAGTACTGTTTTCAATTAATGGAATCTCTATTATAAACGTAATCTGGTTTTGTTTAATAAATGCCTTAACAGTTAAACAATCTTCAAACTTAACTAAATTAATTTCGTTCACGTCATATAACAGATTTTCTGTCTTAGCTATAGATTGTAACATGTATAATAATTCAGTAGAATTAACAATCGCTCGATGCAGTACAGACACCTTACTAAAGGCTAAGGCCGTTTCAATCTCACTTAAAATTATATTAATTGTTCTAAAGTTTGTTAAAAACATATTAAACATTCCTAAAACGTAAGTAGAGTAAATTGAATTTTCTTCTTTAGTAATTATATTTTTAACCAATCTCTCAATTCTTTTCAAACGTTCATCTAAAATTAGTGTATTGTTATGTAAGATTTCTGTACTGTTGACAAAACCATTTAACATTTTAGAGACCAAAGTTATTTTCTTATCCATTATTATTTGGTTGCTTTTTAACTGAGAAATGAGAGAATCATATCGGATTGCGTCACTGTGATCTAAATTACCTGTAACAATTTTAATCATAGACCCAAGTGGATCGATTAGTCCTCGCTTAAATCTTTTAGCTGGTACTAGTTGCTGAAATTTTTCGATAGTTCTATCCTTTAAATAATCCGTTTGAGTGCGAATGCCTAAGAACTCATGGCTGTAAGGTTTGTTAACATCTACCAATTTACTGAATTCATTATATTTAATTAAACTTAATTCTAGATCATTACCTAAACTATCTAAATTTAAGAGTTTTATAATTAACCACTTATCTACTTGTTTAAACGCCTGTCCTTGTTTCACGGGAAGGATACCGGGGTTTTTCTCAACCTTTTGAAGTTGAAGGGCCCATGTTATTTGCGCTGCTGCCCATAGCAGGAGGCACCACCTGCGGAGGACGTTTAATATTTTTAAGGGGGACTTTTGTGAGTCTAGGTCCAATTTTTACAGGTACTACATTATGTTCTACGTCACCGCTAACAGTTGCCTTTCTATAACGTGGCTTGTCTTTACTTAATCTGGTGTTAACCTCTTTTGCATAAATTACGTCACCTATTTCAAATTTCTTACTTATCTCACCACCCTTGCTATTTCTAATCTTTTGCTTTGTCTCTATCATTTTATCTGATATGTAAGTATAGAGTCGTTTAGTGCGCTTCGCATGATCTTTTAGCAATTGCTGAGTGTATAATTTCTCGAAATTTGCATTCAATACAGTATTTGAATCAGTATGACCGAAAACCACTTCAAATGGTGTCAAACCGGTTGTTGTATGTATAGTATGATTGTAAGCCATTATTGAGTAGGTCATAACTGATGCTGCATCAGTACATTTTCGTTCGTACTTGGCTAAACGATATATTTCTATTATAGTCGAATGGAAACGTTCGACAATGCCTGTTGAGTTAGGATTATTAGGTGTACTAATATGTAATTGTATGTTGTACATTAGCATTAATTCCTTCATTAATTCATTATTAAATTCACTGCCCGGATCGCAACTAATTTTTTTGGGGGTTCCGTACATGGAAAAATATTTAATAAGTGCACGTATTACTTCGGGTGTAGATCGATTGGATATTTCTATTGCTTGCCCTAATTTACTGAACGCGTCGACTAATGTAAGATAGTATACAGATTCTATAGCGAAGAGGTCTATGAAAATTTCCTGAAATGGTGCATTTTGTGTTTGAGTTAACTGTAGAAAAGGCTTTATGGGTTTTCTGTCATATTTGGTTTTTTGGCATGCTTCACAATTATTTATTACTGCTGAAATCGTCTCTTGCATGTTATTCCAAAAATAATTTCTCCTTATCCTAGACATGGTTTCTTTTATACCTCTATGACACGTTTTTCCTTCATGATGCTGTATGATGATATCCTTTTGTTCCTTTTCATCTTCAACAAAAACTACACGCTCTGTACATTCCACGAATTCAACCATTCCTTTTTTAAATAACTGTATAATAATTTTACTAAATTGTTTTTTATGCTCTCCACTTTCAAAATATATAAAGTATTTAGTTTTATATTTAATGTATTCTTTTAAAAACTGTTTAATTAATTCATCATTATTTAATGGTAGAAATACTTCGAGGATTTTTTGTTTTTCGTGAGAAATATCACTAACTTGGATATCGTTTTTATGCCATGTAAAGACTAATATCTGGTTGGGTTTAGTGTCTACTGCTTCATGTAATATTGGAATGCCAATTGATTCCATATCTTTAGCTGAATGTACTGTGAATGTTTTATCTTTAGTGGGAATAAGTGGAATTGGTTCATTTGCATCATTTTCCGAGCTGGCTGTTACAGTTGCAGACAAATCTGAGATGGAAATTGTTCTAGAGTCGTCACTATCGGTATCATGTAAATTATCTAATTGCTTGGTAGTTTGTAATTTTTTCGGTCGTTGTTCCTTCTCATCTAAATTAACTGCCATTGATAAGTCATCTTCATCTGAGCCTAATACATTTAATTTAATACGGGACAAAGCATCAGCGTTTGTATTCTGCTTGCCATTTTTATATTTAATTTCGAAATCATATTCTTGGAGACGAAGTCGCCAACGGGTGAGTTTGCTATTCGGTTCTTTAAGGGAATAGAGCCAGGCTAAGGGTCTATGGTCAGTATAAATGATAAATTTATTACCATAAAGGTATGGGCGGAAATGTTTTACGGCCCAAATGATTGCTAAAAGCTCACGTTCTATAGTACTGTATCTGGTCTCTGTATCACTTAAGGTTCTGCTGGCATAAGCTACTGGTTTATCAGACCCTACGGTGCCTTGTGATAGTACAGCGCCTAAGGCATTTAACGAAGCGTCTGTAGTTAAGATATAAGGCTTATCTGGGTCAGGATACTGGAGTAAAGGAGCATTAGTAAGAAGCTCTTTACATTTTTGGAAAGCATCTATGTATGCTTGATTTATAATAATTTTGTTCCTCTTCTTTAAGCAACTAGTTAGTGGTTGTGTTACCTTGGCAAAATCTTTAATAAATCGCCTGTAATAACCTATCAAGCCCAAAAAACTTTTTATTTCTGTTACGGTTTTTGGCAATGGATAGTTTAGAACTGCTTTAATTTTATCATCATTAGGTTTAAGGCCATCCTTAGTTATAACATGACCTAAGTATAAAACTTCTTTCCGGAGAAATTCGGATTTATCAAGCTGAATTTTGAGGTTATTGGCCTTTAAACGATCAAAAACGGCTCTTAATTTCTGGATATGTTCTGCGAGAGAATTTGAAAAGACAATAATATCATCTAAATAAACTAGGCAATGGATTCCATGCAATCCTCTTAGAACGCTGTCCATTGCTCGCTGGAAGGTCGCTGGAGCAGTTTTAAGACCAAACGGCATTCTTAAAAATTCAAAGTGTCCGTTTTCAGTGCTGAACGCTGTTTTCTGTCTGTCATTTTCATTAACCTCAATTTGATGATAACCGCTTGCTAAATCTAACTGTCGTGAAGTATGTACTTTTACCTAATTTATCGAATAGATCAGTGATATTTGGAAGTGGGTATCTATCGTCAACTGTTATTTCGTTTAGCCGTCTGTAGTCAATTACCATCCTATATTTTATTTCTCCTGATGCATCTTTCTTTTTAGGGACTAAATGAACTGGAGCCGACCAAGGTGAATGAGATTCCTGAATGACATTTTCCTTAAGTAACTTTTCGATTTGGTTTTTTATTTCCTGTGACTGACTAGGGGGTTGTCTGTATGGCTTGACATAAATAGGATCTTCGTTTTTCGTCCTAATACAGTGTTTGACTTGATTCGTGAAACTTAATGGAATGCCATCACAGTAGAAAATATCTTTATATTCTAGGCATAATGCACTTATAGCTTTGCTTTTTCACCTGACATGTGACTCAGACGAAGCTTTCGTAAGTTATCTGTCAATAATTTTTCTATTTCAATATCTTTTAAATTATTCACATCACAATCATTTTCATAATTTTCATACGGTTCTACTTGAAATGGTTTATTAATAGCTAACTTAATTGGTTGGTCAAGGGTATTTTGAATAATAGTAGTAAAGTAACCGTCTTTACATTTGACTAAAGCGCTGGGCATACGCACGCCTTCAGTAAATTCTCTAAAATCCACTACAGCATTACCAGAATGATAATTTGCAGGAATTTTAACTCTTTGTTCCGATCGAGGCGCTAACTGTAATATATGTTTATTTTTATCGCGCATGATTGGTATCACCGTAGTTTTAGTTCTCAGGATCTCATTTTTTAAATCTATTACTGCCTCTACACTATGTAGAATATCATTACCTAGTAGACCGTCGAAGCTAGGGTCGACTTCATATAAGTGAAATTTATGAGTTTCATTAGTATTAAAAATCGGAAGTGCTGGAATCGAAAGTACCAGTTCGTGTTGGCTAGTACTATGAGTGCTTCTAACTTCGAATGGATCGTGATAAATATATTCGTAAAAATAGTAATAAGCCTTTTCCGGGTTAATAAATGATTTAGTACTACCCGTATCTATCATAAATTTGGCATCTATTTCTGGAATATATATGTACGGTAATTTAATGCATGTATCGCAATTCAAATTTATTATTTTTCTATGTTCTCCGAAGCCACTAATTGAAAATCCTCATTATTTTCCGCTAAAATTTCCTTATTAATTTCTTCCGAATAATTCTCGTTTTGATTTTCGAAAAAAGGGGGATAATCGTAATACTGATCATATTCTTCGTTACATTGGTAGTCGCAGGAAAACTGACTGTTATCGTTATGATCAAGGTCAAGCTCATTTAATTTAAATCCTTTTATAAAGACCTTGGCTGGAGGTGCAGTACGCATTGTGACGTCACTGGATTGAGTTTGAGGTTGCTGAATGCCGACTGACTGTAAAGGTCTATTATTTAATTATGTTGATTTCCAAACTGTTGAGGGCGCATCCCAAATTGTTGCGGACGCATGCCAAATTGTTGGGGACGCATCCCAAATTGTTGCGGACGCATCCCAAATTGTTGCGGACGTATTCCAAATTGCTGCGGACGGTAACCGTATGTTTGACCTTGAAATCCGAATTGTGGAGGACGTGTCCCAATTTGTTGACCTTGGGGGTTACCGAAATGTAATTTGGGTTGTAAATTTGATTGCGTAAAAATAGGTTTATTATTATTAATAGGCGTATTATAATTATTGTGCCGTTTAAAAGTTGGAGTATTATTTGGTAAACTTGCTTACTGGAGGATTCAGCAGTATTTTATTTCGGGCATTATATTGATCATGGAAATTAACCTCTTCTAATACGAAAGATAAAGCCTGTTCCAAAGTAGACGGCTCTTTTAATCTCACAATACGCACCATATTTTCCGGTAGATTATAAAGAAACACATTTAATGACGTATTATTATAAATAGTTATTTTACTTTCCCGCATAGTACTACTCGATAATCTATTAACTTTTGATATTAAAATACTACGCACTGATTGAATACGATTGCAAAAATCCAAAAATGATTCACCATTTCTTATGCGCAAAGTTTCCAATTCAATAGCTAAACACTCTTCACTTCTCGGGTCTCCAAAATGCTGTATTAGTAACTCTTTTTCTTCCCATGTAACAATATCCTCGCGCTCACTGATAAGCGCGGCTGCATTCCCCGCTAATCTACTACATTACTGTTCTAGTTTTGCTCGCCACTTCCCCTGTATTTATTTATAAATATTCACATTTGCGAATAAAAAGATTTAAATGGCGCTTATCGCCATCAAACAGCGGAATAATTTTAATCATTTCATTTGGAATCATGATAATTTTTACTTCATCAACCATTTTAATACTATAATATATATACTAACACACAATAATAGTCTAAAATACAAAATAAAATAGTAAGCTAAAAGTGCAATAGAGTTTCTTTAAACACAAACTTTAAATATTACGCAATTATCGAATGATTTTTTAAAAATTTAGTTCATACACAGAACAATATTTCAATATTTTTTAAATGCAATCACTTTTTAATAACTTATTCTATAACTAAACTAGCCTTACAGATTTTATGCAAAACCAGATAACGTTATAACGCGAGACTTCTAATCGCAAAATAACAAACAAAGGAAATGGGAAAGGAAGGTGAAAATTTGGACTCACCAGCACGCCTTTCTCATTTTCAGCTCCAAGTACAACTCGACAAAATTTCTTTGGTTCGTAGAATCACCACAGCTGCTCAGGGCCACCCGAACGCGTAACACGAAAAAGTTTTATTTCGGAAACAACGCGAAGGACAGCGCAGCTCTATTCGGCGATCCTACCGGCTGCGCCAGTCAAATTATGGGGGAGCGTTAAATAAAAGAATAGGACTACGTGTGAGCAGAAGCGCATGCTCTAATGTAATGCCTTCAAAAACTAGCCTATGGTTACATGGACTTACTGCTACTTAAAATGCTAAATTGACAAAAATGCAAGAACCGTCTCGAAGGGCCACCCTAAACTGCATCGTGCATTTTATGCTCTCACGGTATTAAGCAGAAATGACTCCCACTAATATTATGTTGCGGTTCAGGTTGCATAACTAGTTATAGTTTGCGTTATTGTATTTTGGACAGCACATTTTGAACTTTTCGATACGCTTTAACACTGCACTTCTGCAGCTGTGTCAGCAGATTAACACACAGGATAGTTTTTATCCCGATTTTATGTTCCTGTGGGATAATTTTCGAGTTGTAGCGGGTGAAGCCGCTGACAACAGCCAGTTTTCTATAATTTTAACCGTAGATTTTAATGTTGTAACTGCAGGTAATATGATTGCAACAGCAAACTATATGCCATTCATCTTTCTTAAAAAAGAAAAATTACGCAATATCTACTTATCTGGATAATAGGGACCCACAACTACTGCCCTAATTTTTTCCTTCTCACACTATGAACATGAAACTAAGATCAATTTATCGTCACTCCTGTAATTCCCTTCGGGGTTGGACAGAACTGTACCTAGTTAAAAATCCATACTTCATAGCCCTTTACTTTCCACGGCCGCGGTCACCTGATGAGACAGTCCCGCGACGTCATCGTTTATTTATGGGATGACGTTTATTTGTTTACGAAATCCTGATCTGATGCAATCCATAAAATTTGTCATCCATCGAATGAAATCATCACATTGAAATTATAACACAGATTACAATATTTTGTATTTACGTGACTACAAGGATAATTACGGCACTATAAATTTTTAATTGCGTTTATTTCAATAGGTTTAGCATTCATTAGCGCATTTGCCTATATGTATATGCCTTTTCAAAAAACCTGACACTGAGGATAAGGTTTTTTTATCTTTATTAAAAGAGGATAAGGTTTCATCGAAAGAAAATAATTTCTTTGTGATTGTTCCTTCGATTTTCGTTCGAAACAATGTATTGTAATGTGAATGGATTGTGTTGAAGTACTTACTTGTATTGCATTTAAAACTGCTAGTGCATGCCATGGGCATTGTACTACACAGAAATGACGAAAAATTCATAAAGTTTAATTATATGTAATGATACGAATTTCGTGTAAAACTGTCACGTTATGTCATTAAAATGTGAAAATAGACGCTGTTCTAAAACCTCGTCTTGGAAAAATATTTTTGCAACCCCACACTGTTTTATTAGCTTGTGACTCTAAATCAGACGAGTAAGGTAGATTTTTCTTTGATAAAAGCTTAAGACTAGCTAGCTGTAAGCGTTGCGCCCTGTTTACTATCCAAATTGTCAACATAACAATTGGATATGTAATGTTTAAACACATTCCTCGGTCTGCAATATGTGTACGACTTTATAAGTTGTGAGTTACACAATAATAATAATATTCAGATCCCCTATTTATTTCATTGTTTGTTGCACTGATCACTGTTAGTGTTACGAACAGAGAAACACAAATAAGAGAACTATTTTGAAGAAGGTCCCACACTACAATGTGTGCCACGCCGCGCAATAAGAACCTCCTATTATTTAAATGTTAAATAGTAATCAAAGGAGCCCGAAGTGACGTGGAAGAGACTGTTAAACTTAGTACTTACTAAAATCCACCGCAACTTATTCCACGGCTCTTTTCGTTCCAGAGCCACGGTAACCGTTTTGATTAGACTGTCCCGCGACCAAAAGTCTATTAACATCTTAGGAAGCTCTCATTGTGACATTGCGCGCATAATAGGGAAGTTCTTATCTAGAGCCAAGACCACCGTCAGCATGAAATCTAAATGTTATTTACATGTTGAGTTAACCGTGTTAAAATAGTTTGAAAGACAACAGGATTAGAAAAACAAGCTAACACGGTTGGCGCAGTGGCTAAACGATGGTGTTGCGTGTTCGATCCCCGCTTGGAACAAAATATTTGTATGATGTGCAAGTAGTTTTCCGGGTCTGGGTGTATTTGTTTGTAAGTTTAATGTAGTGTAGAGGCAACGTTAAAAAACTAGTTATATTTAATACTAATTCAAAATTCTAAGTAATACAGGCTATTTTGCAGCTACAGAGGACGAAAAACTTAATATTGTGCTCTCCCTTCCCTTCGTGATTGTACAAGATACAGTTCATTTTTAAGAAACTTCAAAATACAAATCGACTGTACAAGGGTACAGGTGGATTAAAAAACTTAGAATCTTCTAGTTACAACTATTATTACATCATTGGCATTAGAGTAAAAGCTATTAACACTATCGGCTTTATTAGAAAACGTGGTTTAACTTAGACCAAGCTATAAATCAAAAAACAATTTTTGAATTTTGAACTTTATTCCAACTGCTATAAAATTCTAAAATGCACGTTGACAACTTAGACCGGGATCTAAACTCGGTTTTTGTATTAAGTAATAACTTTACGACAGTAGAAATAAAGTTCGAAATTCAAAAATTCATTTTTGATTTAAAGCTTGGTCTAAGTTAAACCACGTTTTGTAATACAGCCGAAGAAGTTCTTCTGGTTTCGGAGTTGTAGGTAAAGTAGGAATAACACCGAAGCTTAAATAAATTATAAAACAAACTTCGATACGAATATTTTGAAAGCATGACATCATAGCTACGTCATTTACATAAAGTCCCACTTATGATGTAACACCGGACACTGCGGTAGCACTTCCCGGATCGGGGAACTCACATTTTGGAATTACCAACCAGAAACTAGGATATACGATAGTTATGCAACTGGTTGTTGCGATAACGATTCGAGTTAGAGTGAAGTTTTGTAATTTTTAATTTATCTATAATATGTATGTATTTAGAAATATATAAGTATGTTTATCAGACGTCTAGTACCCATAACACAAGCTCTGCTTAGCTTGGGACTAGATGGCGTTGTGTGATAGTTGTGGAATATTATTATATTATTATATTATTATTATTATTATTTTCCGACTGGCTAGACTAAACGAACTTAAAAAAACAAAGTCACCGACTTCCGAAAGGAAAGTTCTTCCGAAGGAAAATATTATCAGCTAAAGATACCAGTGAAATTTTATCCTAAATATCAACATGCATGAAAACAAGACGATACGATCAGTTAGCCAACACATTAATTTGGTCATGGCTTTTCCAAACCTCACACGTTTATTAAATTGACCACAATCAATGATCATTTTCCTTACAACGAAAATCCATTGCACATGGCCGATTAAGTTTTACAATGAAATTCGCAATGAGGTCCGCAGTTGCGCAGACGCCGCCGCCGCCGCCGCCTCCGGCGCGGACGCACACTAGGATGCCGGGGGTTAGATAACGGTGAATGTAGGCTTGTTGTGAAATGGTGGTAAACACCGTGTGTCAGTGGACCCCAACCACCTGTATCAGGTTTTACTGAAATATGATCTCAGGTTAGCTCATGACATCGTAAACACGTCTATTTTTGTTAAAAGTTTAAGCAATCTTAATCAGTTTTATGAAAACACTAACTATTGCCAGCGGCTTCGCCCGCATGTAACTCGAAAATTAGCCCACGGGAACGTAATATGGGATAAAAAATATCTTATGTGTTAAACCAGATTACAAACTATCTGTAGGTATACTAAACTCATTTTATTCCGTTCAGCAGTTTCTTTTATCCATCCATTGCTTGACAAAGTTTCGCAAAGAAGATTAAGATTATTAAGATTACTTATAATTAATATAAACCAACATTTTAACGTACCCACTGGCACGAACTTGCTTTAATTCACTACTTCACTCCTCAATACTCGTAATACCATTCCCAAATAAATAATGAACATTAAATTACAGTTGCCAAAACTTGAAGCTACCTTAGAAGCTACAATTGTCTTATTATTTGAAATTGGCGTATATCTGTCATAATTTCAAAAAAAGCGGCGGTAGAAGTTGCCGCTATTTTTTTTTACACAGTCAGACCAAAGATTATGATACCTACCTACCTACTTAGATAGGGACATACGTATACCGCGACTCCGGCACACAAAGGGCTACCGAAGGACACCGTGGATTTTAGTCAGTACAAGTCTGACAGTCCCTCCCGCCCTGCCCGGGGTTGGAGGACTCATTTGATGATTTTACCACGTAAAAAAAAAAAAACCTATGAAATGTTTTAAAGACTTTATATCAGTCTTGAAGAGTGAACAAGACAATAGCCTATATTACCACTATAACTAGTCTTACCAAGGGGTATCCCATGACCCAGTATAAAACTGGGTTGGGGGTTATTTTAGGTTAAGTACCTGATTACTGATCAGCCAACCCCACCAGCCGTGGGATACCGGCAGAGTAGAATAGTATCCCCCTTTGTACCAGGTGTCGTAAGAGCCGACTAAGGTACCAGAACCGAGCAATGGCGGTATAACCATTCTAACTGACGTAGCTAAAATGGCACAGGACGAGGATGGGCAGCAGCATCCTCGGCGCGAAGTTACGTCTCTGCGATCGCCACCACGCCTGCCCAGCGTGGCGATTATGGGCAAACCCCCCCTTTAAAATTAAGTTTGGGTAAATGAGTGACACCAGAAAGACCAGGCCCCCAGTTCCCGGCAGCTCCGCTATTCCTGGTTACGGTAGCGACCACGGTAACGGCGGAGCAGGGGGTGCGAAGAATCACCGGCAGACGCCCGGCTACCACCCCAAACGAAAATTGGCCCTGGTAACACACAATATACGCACTTTGAGGGTAGACGAGAAAATTGTTGAGCTGGAAGAGGAACTGAGTAGGTTACTCTGGGATATAGTAGGGTTAGCTGAAGTCCGTAGAGAGGGCGAGGACACGATAATCCTAAAATCAGGTAACCTACTCTACTACCGGGAGGGCGACCATCTGTCTCAAGGTGGTGTCGGCTTTCTCGTTCACAAGTCCCTCGTTAACAACATAATTACCATCGAAAGTGTTTCGAGCAGGGTCGTATACCTAATACTCAGAGTATCCAAGAGATACTCGCTGAAGGTCATTCAGGTGTACGCACCGACCTCGTCACACCCAGATGATGAAGTGGAGACTATGTATGAGGACGTCAGTAGAGCCATACATACGTCCGAAACCCACTTCACTGTTGTAATGGGGGACTTCAACGCAAAGCTGGGCAGTAAAAGCGATGATGAGCTGAAGGTGGGGCCATTTGGATATGGGCAACGGAACCCCCGGGGACAGAGACTGGCTGATTTCCTGGAGAAAGAGGGACTCTTTATGATGAACTCTTTCTTTCAGAAGCCGCCTCACAGGAAATGGACCTGGATAAGTCCCGATGGTTCCACGAGAAATGAGATAGACTTTATCATGACCAACAAGAAACGAATATTCAATGATGTCTCAGTGATTCACAGGATAAAAACCGGAAGCGATCACCGAATGGTCAGAGGCACGTTGAATATTAACGTAAAACTTGAAAGGTCCAATCTGATAAAGTCCACGCTCCGACCTACTCGCGCCTCTATCCAAAACCCCGAAAGCTTTCAACTCGAGTTGTTTAATCGCTTCGACTGCCTGGAAAATTCAGCGTCAGTGGACGAGATCAATAATAGGTTCGTAGAAACTGTCCAAACGGTGGGCTCTAAGTACTTTAGACCCCGTCGTGCAAATAGACCTCAAAAACTCTCCGACCACACTCTAAACCTCATGGCTGAACGACGCTCTTTAAGACTGCAGACTTCCGGTGACGCCGAGTCATACAGGCAGCTCAATAGACAAATTTCTAAATCCTTGCGGCACGATGTACGCCTCTTTAATGCTAACCACATTAAGGAGACGATTGAGCGTAACAAGGGCTCCAAAGTGTTCGCAAGGGATATGTCTATTGGGCAAAGCCAGCTGACAACGTTGAAACGAGAAGACGGTAGTACAGCGTCGACCAAAGCAGAGGTATTGGAGGAGGTCGAAAGGTTCTATGGACAGCTATACGCTTCGGTCACAAAACCTGTTAGCAGCGCGGCCAAAGACCCAAGAGCCAAATTGACCCGACACTATACCGAAGACATCCCGGACATCAGCCTGTACGAGATTAGGATGGCCCTTAATCAGCTAAAAAACAATAAGGCGCCGGGTGAAGACGGAATCACTTCAGAGCTTCTGAAAGCGGGTGGAACACCAGTACTTAAAGTCCTTCAGAAGCTCTTCAACTCCGTCTTGCTCGAGGGTACAACGCCAGAAGCGTGGAATAAGAGCGTGGTGGTTCTATTCTTCAAGAAGGGTGACAACACCTTATTGAAGAATTACAGACCCATCTCGCTCTTGAGCCACGTTTATAAGTTGTTTTCGAGGGTCATCACGAACCGTCTCGACCGCAGGTTTGATGACTTCCAGCCTCCCGAACAAGCCGGTTTCCGAAAAGGCTACAGTACCATAGACCACATACATACGCTGCGTCAAGTTATACAGAAGACCGAAGAGTATAACTTGCCCTTGTGTTTAGCGTTTGTGGACTATGAAAAAGCCTTCGATTCGGTGGAGACATGGGCAGTGCTTGAATCTCTCCAACGATGCCGTATTGACTATCGGTACATCGAAGTGCTTAGGTGCTTGTATAATAATGCCACTATGTCGGTCCGAGTACAGGAGCAGAGTTCGAAGGCGATTCCTTTAAAAAGAGGCGTAAGACAGGGAGATGTGATATCTCCGAAACTGTTTACTACCACTTTGGAAAACGCCTTCAAGCTCCTAGAATGGCAAGGACTCGGCATCAATATTAATGGCGAGTACATCACCCACCTTCGATTTGCCGACGATATTGTTGTCATGGCAAAATCGATGGAAGATCTCAGCACGATGCTCGGCGACCTCAATAGAGTTTCCCAACAGGTGGGTCTTAAAATGAATATGGACAAGACAAAAGTAATGTGTAATGGCCATGTTGTGCCCACCCCATTGTCAGTTGGGAACTCTATTCTAGAAGTTGTTGACTCGTATGTCTACCTGGGACAAGCCATCGCGCTAGGTAGGTCCAATTTCAAGAAAGAGGTCAACCGCCGAATCCAACTCGGCTGGGCAGCGTTCGGGAAATTGGTAACGTTTTCTCGTCCAAAATACCTCAGTGCCTCAAGTCGAAAGTTTTCGATCAATGTGTGTTACCAGTGATGACCTATGGCGCCGAAACGTGGTCCTTTACTATGGGCCTCATTAGTAAGCTCAGTATAGTCCAACGAGCTATGGAGAGGGCTATGCTCGGAGTCTCTCTGCGCGATAAACTCAGAAATGAGGAGATTCGTAGACGAACCAAAGTAACCGACATAGCCCAACGAATCAGCAAGTTGAAATGGCAGTGGGCAGGCCATATAGCTCGCAGAACTGATGGCCGATGGGGCCGTAAGGTTCTCGAAGGGAGACCACGCACCGGCAAGCGCAGCGTAGGACGTCCACCCACTAGGTGGGCAGACGATCTTATGAAGGCCACAGGATCACGCTGGATGCAGGCCGCTTACAACCGGTCCTACTGGAAGTCCAAAGGGGAGGCCTATGTTCAGCAGTGGACGTCTTACGGCTGATATGATGATGATGATGATGAACCCCACCAAAGTTTGAGTAAAAGCTAGGCAGATCACTTACTATTTATACGAGTTGTAATTTATGTCCTGAGTGTAAATTCCAATAAAAAAGTAAAATTAAACCTGTTGACTATATGCCTCGCCTCTGGCTCTGTTATCCACCGTAATGATTAGATTTGATGAAATATCTAAATTAAGTTTGGGTAGAGGATTTCTGAATAACAGAATTCTACTGTAATTTATTGATTTAAGCTTTGTGCTAATAATAACAGCATAAAAAGTGTAAAAACGTATAACCGCAACTGAAATTGTGTAGCAGGAAAGTATTGAACGGACTTGTCTTTGTGTTATCGGGATTGAAAGTGTCTAATGCTAAGCTAAGCCCTCTCCTTTGATTGATATCGGTTATCACATAACCATTTATCTTATCTTATGTAACCGAATAAAAACCTACGTACCTAGTTGGGTTCCTTAAAAATGCGACACATAAGCTGGTTCATGGCACACACATTCTAGTCCCAGATACCCATTGATGATATAACTAATATGATTTTAATTCATTTTGTGAGCAAAAACTAGAGCATTACGTGATTCTTTTTTTAGAGCAATCGTAAGTTAAATGTTAAAAAATTAATACGTTTAAATATTCATATGTCCGAATTAAACGCTGTTACGGAAATCAACATTGTTTTTTGGGGTTTCCGGCAAAATCAGTCTACACAGTATAGACCCACTAACTTATTTATTCCGATTTGGCGGTGTTGTTTGGTTTGCCGTTGAAATCAATGAATTTTTCTAATTCGCAGCTGTAGTTTCTATTTTGCCCAGCCGGAACACCTATCTTGGTGGTACTATAAACCTATCGATACTAGCTACGATTAAATAGGCAATGAAAAAATTTCATTTCCTAGTGAAACTGAATATATTGTCATGACATTTTCTCATTTTCAGTCAATTTCAGTCAAGATAACATAAAAGCATATTATGGACCATTTAGGTGTCATTTCATAAAATATAAGTTTACGAAAAGTTATTCTTTTCAGTAAAAAACAATAAAACAGCAAAAGGTGAAGAAACTAGCTTTTGAAAAATAATTCAAACACAGCAACTGTTATGTAAACAGTGAATTCAGTTCTCTACATCGTAGTATTATAATGTTATTATAATATTATATATTAATTATAATATAATAATAAATTAGTTTGTTTCGTTCTTCGGATATTTTTTCTTTCATATATAAATAGGGTAAAACACCCAACTATTGACCTCTTAAGCGGTTTTCCTTGCTTCTTTCGCAAAATAAACTAATGTACGAGTTATAAGTGGAAATGAATGTTTTTGGAAGATAAAATAAACATTGGAGAATGTAACTAAAACATTATTTACAGTCATACAAAGGTAAAAAGTGTTTCTTTTCTCCAGTTTAGCAAGAACAGGCCATTTGACCAGTTATCAACATGCTTGTACCAAATTTTCATCATGCAAATGACCAATTTTTTGACCTCCTATAGTATAAGAATAAACTCAAATATTATTTATTATGAATGTGATACGAGGTTTTATTTGATAAAAAACAAACAAAGCTAGTCTCATAGCCCTTCTCATTTTCTTTTTTCACACTATTTAGGTCTTCAGTCTTCAAACGCCGTCAATAATATTCTTGCACTTATTTTTGAAATTTTGTAGTTTTTATCACTTTTTGTTGTAGTTTTTACCACTTTTTGTCCAATTTTTCTTCTTTATTAGTAGTTATTTCACTGTTCTGTATTATGCAACAGATATAAAAATACTCGCCGGCAAAATAATTTGAAAAAACACGGCTTTAGTTCTACAAAGTAAAAATCTTTGAATTAATATTTTCCTAATTACATAAGACGGTTTTAACTTTTTAAACTTATGTAAAAGAGCTCACAAATGAAGAGAACATAGATACAAATAAAAAACTGGCTTACACTTTGCCTCGGAAATGATTTAAGTCAGTTTGTTCAAACATGCAGGTTAGGGTATATTTTGTCATTTTATGCATTAAACCAACCTGTGGCTGAGGCATTGCTCGTGTTATATTCTGCAATTGTCCCACGGGATCATATACCGACATAAAAAGTATCCTGCGTCCAGGTACACCCACTTAACCAGGTTATAAAATAATCTGCTTGCCAAATTGTGTCAAAATCCATTCAGCCGTTCACTTTTCCTATAATATTAGTAAGTCTAAAAGTCTTAAATATTCAGGAGGGTCCAGAATGTGACAGTAGACCGAACATTTAAGTACCTCACAAAAATTATGCTAGGTTCTCAGGTTACTACGTAAGGTATTCTTTATGTTTGTGATTATGCAGATACACACCTTTAGGGGTGCTAACGCCCATGGACGTAATACAGATGCATTAAAGTTAAGCTACCTCACCATTAGAAATGAACTATACGTACACACCGTGGTGTCGGTAACTGGTATTCTCGTACATTTGGTTAATTACCAGCTATTGACATGCCATGTTAAAAAAATGGTTATTCATTCTTGATGATTTTAGGTGGGTATTTTGTTATCATAGGTTTACGGACGCAATATTGCTTTATTTAAATTTTCTGTGACGCCAATATGTTACAAGATAAATTATATTTAATTTTCTGTATTCTTTATGCAGCACTGCAAGAAGATTTATTATTTTTGATTTTTGATAAAAACTGTTATGCGGTCAATAGTTGGTGGGAGGTCAGCAGTTGGGTACTTTACCCTAACTAAGACTTCCTCCATAATAAAATCATTATCTAATACATTTTAACTATAAAATGTTGAAACAAACAAACTGGGCGTATATTATATTGTTACATCTTAAATAAGAATAATAAAAGTCCATCTCAACCTAAACCCCTTCACTGGATGTTGCAAGTTGACCGACAATCGCCAACCACGCGCAATGATCAGTGATCAACTTATATGAAAAGCAATAATTGTGATTGGGGTCATTAAGTGCCAACGTCTTATAGCTTCCTGCATAGTTTTTTGACTGCGATGTACGTAATATTGCGTGTCATATAAATCGATTTCAGTCGCAACTCTTGATCGAAAATTTCCAATTTATTACAGTTCAAGCATTAATATAAATTTAAAAAAAAAACAAATGAAAAACTGTAGTGTAAACAAAATGTATATTCGCAAAAACTGTCCCTAGGAAAAACAGTAAAATATTGAATACTTACTGCATGTCTTCTATTATTATGGAATGGCCAAATGGAAATTACCTATTTTAGTATCCTACTAGCTGTTGCCAGCGGCTTCACCCGCTACTACTCGAAAGTTGTCCCACGGGAACATAAAATCGGGATAAAAACTATCCTATGTGTTAATTATCAGAAACGTTATAAACTATGTGTGTACCAAATTTTAGCCAAATCCGTTCAGTGGTTTTTGCGTGAAAGAGTAACAAACATCCATACATCCATACATCCATACTTACAAACTTTCGCCTTTATAATAGTAGTAGGATAATGTAAATCATCATTATCATCGTCTGCCTAAACCTACAATATAATTAATTTATAATTATGTAGAGATCGACTTCTTGTTTTAGTAGATCCATGTTAATTATATTACGTGGAGCATATTTCTGCCTTCGTAACTCAGTTCCTGGATAACATGAAAATTCATCTTAGTTCATTATTTTAGTACAATAACATCCTTGTGTGAAAGCCCGGTTGCAATACTATTATTTTATTTGAAATAACTGTTCTGTTGTAATCTCTGAAAAACAAAGAAGAACCGCATTGTTTCATCAACAAGTTTTTGTGTTGCTATAAAAATAGAATGTCGAGAACCATATAATGATGCTGGAGAAATATAGAAATAACGTGATATGTATTTGAGTATTTCGTAATCAAACTTTGTTACAATGATCCTAACTACTAATTATAAAGGCGAAAGTTTCTAAGTAAGTGATGGATGTATGGATGTTTGTATACTCTTTCACGCAAAAACCACTGAACGGATTTTTTAGGCTAAAATTTGGTACACGAGGATAGTTTATAACCTGGATTAACACATAGGATAGCTTTTATCTCGAATTAAATGTTCACGCGCAGACGAAGTCGCGGGCAAAGTGCTAGTTTGAAATAACTGTTCTGTTGTAATCTCTGAAAAACAAAGAAGAGCCGCATTGTTTCATCAACAAGTTTTTGTGTTGCTATAAAAATAGAATGTCGAGAACCATTAATGATGCTGGAGAAATATAAAAATGTGATATGTATGAGTTTTCGTAACTTTGTTACAATGATTACAAATAAAAAACACTATGAGGAAGCCTGGACGTCTTATGCAATTAATATAGCCATGAGAGAGGTCTGTTGGATTCCAAGAGTCGGCTGAAATAACTCTGACAAACCAGATCAGACGGTAACCACATCCTCATATGAAAAAATAAAGAATTCATTTATATCAATTCAATTCTTTTTTTTAAATAGGTGCAGGAATAAATACACTGATGGTTCCTAATTTTGATGAATGTCGTTAGTGTTAAATTAAATTCACTAAAATTAATATTACATTTTTCAAATAAACCCAAATCTAACTTATTGTTAAGCGATCCCTCTCCAAGCAACGCCCAATTTTTTTTGCCAAGTGAACAAGGAGCGCGTTGATGTCTTTTCTTGAAATCTTGATCGAAACATTCTTGATCAAACAATTTTCACATAATGTATTAAATCTGCACTTTGTATCTTTGAACTATCTTAATATTTTTTATTGTTTGCTTAGAGATACTTGTTTTTTTTCAGAAAAGCAAAAAGATAAATTAATATTTTTGCCTAAAACAAAGTTAATTGTAGGTACTAAAATATCAAACACTGTAGAATATTCTCACGAGACAGGAGGTTTGATCGCTGTAGGGTAATGCTTAGCTTTTGTTCAAGGTATAAGCCCTAGACGATTTATTGTAAGTAAAAAATAAAAATATTTATGCATTTTACACATCCACTTGGGATATGTGAGACAGGAACTAACTCATTTAGTGTTATTTTAATTATGTAGCTCTTAGATTGTAGCACTAATGAATGTATCTGGATCCTTCAACGAGAGGCATCCGTCCGTCCCGAATAAAGTATTGATAACAAGGTATTATGCGATAATTCACAATCGCTAGAGGGGATTGCAAGTTTAAATAAAAAGAAAACCCAGCGCCGTGGCCAGTGAGAGTGAGACGTCTTAGCGAACGCGCGCGAAAGTTGCATTCAAACTCGCGGTATTACAAACGTCATCCCGTCAGCCATTTTTTTTCTGGAACAGGTCACCTTAATCGTGTCAGACAAATAATAATTATTTGTGTTTTTTTTTAATTTCTTTAATATTAAGTGTTTGGTTGTTTGCTTGTGGGGTGACAGTGCATGTGCTAAGTGACTTTCGCCGTCTGTTTGTGCAGGATGATGAACACACGTAATATAAAGGTAAGTTGATACCATCGTGATTTAACATTTTAAGAAGCTTTTGCTTCTTAAAATATATATAAAATAAATATATAATATACATGTTTTAAAACTATAAATTATTTTAATTAAAATGAAAATAAGCAATTTCCCTGTTGCATGGGTAAAACAATACTTCGGTAGGTGTTTTTTTAGTAATTCCTTATAAACTGAAAACGATATTTAACTGTATAATTATGTAAAATAAAAAGGTATCTACTAAGTTAATGTAATAAACAGGTTTATTTTAATTTTATTACTTTTCTTTTCTTGATTCAATATTAAATTTACGATAACAACCGATGCTAGTAATACGCTATATGAAAAACTTTTTCAACCATTGACAAGTTTCACCTTCTCACACAATACCAGTAAACAAAAAAGTGTGAATTTATCATTGTTGTACTACTAAGAAAAGACGTAAAAATGTAATTGATAAAAGTAAAATTATTCTCACCATGTGATTGAGTAAATATGTTTACAAACCATTTTATATTGGAGTAATAAATAAATTGCTGAATGACACGCATTATGCGTTGCGTGTCAATTTATTACTTACGCTTATTTGCGTGTTGTTCGGTTGTTTTGTGTTTATTTGTTTGTTTGTTGTGTTGCAGAGTTTAGGATGGATTTTATTAAACTATTTATTAAACTATAAAGAAAATAATGCCTTACAAGATTTTGTTGCTATCGAATTTAATCGGAAATACAAGTAATTATTCAGTAGTTTGGCGCTAATTTGGCGTTAATTTTAAACACAATAAGTATCCCTCAATACTTTTCAAACAAATAATAATTTATAATATATGAGTTTTTAATTGTAACGGCGGAAAACAAAATATTTAATTTATGACAGTAACATTACTTTGCTTCCATTTCCGTTAGCAAATGTAAAAAAAATAGTAATCTCTTCTGAAATAAAAGGAACTAGACTCCAAAATAAAATTTTATGGGGTTAGTGTTACTCAAGTATCCGGTGGACAAGCACATATCTGAAACATAAATAGGTTTTAGTTATATCGTTGTTTTCAAAAGATAATTTCAAGATGATTGACCGTGTTATTTTAAGAGCACTTATGTACTTTTTAAGCAATGAAACCATAAGTCTTGCTCTCGGCTTGCATTTCTATTTCTATTTCACCGCAATTAGATATGGAAACATTTAAATATGGTATCAGAAACTGCATGTTATTTTATATTATTCTTAATATTACATAAATAACACAATGTAAAATACAAATAAGTTGATATTACTGGCGCAAAAAAATTGAAAATAAT
This sequence comes from Agrotis segetum, assembly GCA_036375495.1. Taxonomy (NCBI): domain Eukaryota; kingdom Metazoa; phylum Arthropoda; class Insecta; order Lepidoptera; family Noctuidae; genus Agrotis; species Agrotis segetum. The sequence continues at coordinate 3,554,959 of JAQSVV010000047.1, read as the reverse complement.
CCTATTAGGTCTTTGAAAGTTGACATCAATACTGTTTTAGGGAAGATCCAGCATTGCTATTGCCTGGTCGTCGAAATAGTGACTAGACTACACATGGCTGGCAGTGGCTTAGTGAATATCAAACTGTAGTTTCAACGCTGAAATAGCGCTCAAAAAAGGCTTTATCCTTAAAAAATGTCACTGAAGATATCGAGTGACAATTGCTTATGATGGTAATAATCAGCATCTTTCTGCTATTATCCCATTTAACTTAGGGTTGACGCAACACATGTTCTTCCATTCTTCCCTGTTAGTCATCACAGCATCATTTCTTATTTCCTTTATATCATTTCTCACATAATCCATCCAGCTTTTTTAGCCTTCCTCTTCCTCTCCATCTATCAATATTCATAACAATCAGTAGAAGTACCGGTCTAAAATATAGATACCCATTACTTTGATTTCATTCAAAATGATTACTGATTAAACTTGTACAGATTTGTATATAAGCGTGGTTTCAAAATGGTATTTCATATAAATAAAACATATATTATTATCATGAGATTAAAATTATAAAAAAAGCTGGAGATTGTAGCAAAACTTTTGATGAAATTTGCACCAGACAATCTCACCAGATTATCAACATAAGTAAAACAATAAAACGCGTAAAAATGGTATTATAAGATAAATGAGTGCTGTTCTTAACACACTTTTCACGGTTGTTGCTTACTATTAATTACAACAAGCTGCTCTAAAAAGTGTAAATGACGGTTACTATGACTGTATAAGTTCTTCCGGTGTACGAGATAGTAAAGTTATGCAAGTTACGACTACATTATTTGACTTTTACTTCTGAACTTTTATTTCCTTTATGAAGTTCATACGTTCTTTAGAGCCCCGTTAAGTAGGCCACTTAAGTACCAATTTTCAAATTGCAAAGGTTAACTTATAACTAGTTTTAAATCTACGACATGTTTTTTTTTGTAAGACAAGATCTTAGAGACCGCTATTCTCGTATAATGCCTAGGCACGTCATTGGGCATATGAAAATGATCATAATACCGTGTGATATTATTTAATTATGCCAGATTTTGTGCCAAGGCTTGAAGTTCAAATCTCAGGTCTCATACATATTCTCATAATTTTTATTGTTACTTGGTCTTCAAGTATAGGATATGTGCAATTAGGTTCTAGCTAGATACCCATCTTAAGTAAAGTTAATCATAATGTCACGTATATGTTTAATGAATACCAAATTCAATGGAAAACTAAGATAATGCACACGCGAAGTTTTACAGATTAAAGTAATTATAGTAAAGAAGTAGTCAATTCATTTGTTATTTTAAAAGGTGGGGTTTGAGATAAAGACTTCAATTTAAAAGAGAGAGGTATTTCAGGTTTAAAATAAATTTACAATTTGCATTAAACATAATTAAGGACTTAAGCAACTGCGATCAGTGGAGTTAGCATTTTTCAGTTGCGGCTTCAGTAATGTGCGTTTCAGATAATTCTATTACTGTCAACTAACATTTAAAAGGAATTCTTAGTTTCTGTACTTTTTTCGTCAATAATTTAGAAGAATTTGGTAGTGGACTAAATATTTTTCGGAGTTTAAAAAGTTTAATGACCAATACTTTGGAACCGCAAAACATTAATTTGGTAACCAAATATTTTGAAATGTTAAAGTGAACTTACAATTCTATTTATTAATGTGAATGAAACATTAGGTAGTCAGTGAAGTACTAAGGGATCAGGGACATAAATAGGCAATTTAAAACAGAGTTAAAGGAATCATTATGTGGATTTGAGTCACAATTTTCTAATTTTGCGGTAAATTATGGTCAAAATAACTAAATAACATAGAGTAGTTCATATGGGATGAGAGTCTCAATTTTCCATTTCCCATTAAATCTTCAAAGAAATAAGAAGTAGAGTCGAAAAGTAAATAATTTCCATTTTCTTAAAGGCTGCGCTACACTTTATATCTGCCTCAGCTTTTTTCTCTCTATATGTATGTTACATAATGAGGATGAGTCCAACAACCTTCTTAACGAGCCATCGCAACATAAACCTGAACTCAGGTGACGTTCTGTAATTGTAATAGTGTTATATGAGTGTTAAATTAATGTCCTTTCGTATTTCTCATTTCGTGAAATGTCAACAATACATTTTAGGTGTGTAATTATTAAAATTGTGACATAAATTATACAAGTATAGTGGTGCACTTCAGAACCCGCTTTTTTGATATTTTATAATATTATATGGGATATATTATTATCCACACCATATTGCAATTTCAACACATGTCATATCTGTAGGAAATTGGTCAGCGTTCTATTTTATTAACAAGTTGCGCTAAGGTACTGTCATGGTTATAAAAGTCTCATTCAATTGGTGTTCCGTCACTCTGTTCCACCTTTGTACGAAAAAACCTCGGTCAAATCTTCTATAATGAGTTTCGTAATGGCTACTACCCATCTTAAAAGTGATAACTAATGTATTCAAAGAATTAACTTTCTCAAATTTCGGTGTTTTAACGCACTGATAATTTTGCATTTTAGAAGTCGTTTTAATTTCGACGACTTTTATAACAATTTACAGGAAGGAAAAAGAATATTGTGAAGAATTGACTATGCTTATCTTTAATCATAATCTATCAGCCGTAGGACGTCCACTGCTAAACATAGGCCTCCCTACAGATTTTCAATAAAATCGGTTGGAAGCGACTTGCATCCAGCACGATCCTGTGGCCTTCATCAGATCGTCTGTCCATCTTCCAGGTAGACGTCCTATGATGCACTAGCCGATGTGTGGTCTTCATTCGAATATTAAAATAGAAGTTATAAAAAACCGGTGGGAAACTTATCACAAGAGGCATTGAGAATCCTGAATAATTTAAGTAGGCCATGTAAATATTGGCGATATAAGCGTACTGCGTCAGTGGATTTTTTTTAGTAAATAAATAATCTGAAAGTATTTTATAAATAAAGACTTATAGCTGATGTTGCGAGCAACCTGCGCAGAAGGCACCTATAATCTCAATCACGTTCGGACATTGACATATAACGTAACACCACATTGAAAGTGAAGCCGTTTTGCTTTCTGACTACTGTCGTCCGGTGTCGGCCAAATTATAAACATTACTATGTTTAGCCTGGACTGATTTATGGGTAGAAAGTGTCTTTTCAATATACTTGATTGAGAATCATTTGATTTTTATTATATTACAATGTAATAGGTTCGTTATACTTAGTACCTAACTATTTGTACTTCAATCAATAAATAATATAAAAATTATTCGTAAATTTTTATTTTTTTTTTTTTATTTTAGTTAAAGGTAGCTTCACAGCTGACAGGAAATATGTACAAAATAATAATTCTATGAAATACGCCAATTATGAAGTACACAGCTATAAGAACAAAATAAAAAACAGCAGAGAGTGACATCTATTATACCAATGCCTATACTTAAAATTATGTATAGTGTGAGGTGTGAGCTTGTGTATTATGTGTAGGTGAGAGAGAATGTGTGTGATGATGATGATGATGTGTGTGTGTGTGTGTATGAAGACTCACTGGCACTATAAGCTTAACAGAGCTACTCACGTTTGACCCAGGATAGTGATGATCTCTTTTTTGAGACGGTTCCTGCTAGTATTGAAGAGATCGATTGTTGAGAACATGTCATTATATAATGCGGGAAGACGCAAGAAAGGTGACATTTTCAGATAATTGGTGGAGGCCGAAGGATAATTTCAGTATTACCAAATAGATGTTTGTTACTTTGAAATCCGACATAAGTTCTTACATCAAGTTATTGCCCAAACAGACCAATCAAAATAAGAGTGAGAATTCACATAGGTACTTACTTTTGTTTATAAGTACAATGTCTTCATATATTTGCATAAATACATTATGCAACTGTATTGTCAACATTGAATTTGGTTTTTCTCTCAGCTATTTTCTATGTAAAAGTAGCAAATTATTTGACCCACTAAATAATGGTGTCATATTGTTATGAGAACTATTCTTCTTCATACGAGCAGATGCGTAAGATTGAACGACCTCATTGACCTGGAACCTAGACTTATTTGGAAACATTTAGTCCTGGTCATGATGAAGTGTCGGTCAATGTTAATCGGTCCTTGTCATCCCTCTTTTGCTATAGCTTTATTACATAGCTCTGTCACACGGCCATCGATTAAACCCTAGGTCGATAATAACGCTTTCGCAATATACAATAAAATATTGTAACAACTCCTTAATTTGCTGATAATAAAAATTAAAACAATAGCTCATATAGAACCATTACAGGTTCTATTACTTTGATAGATTATAAAGGAGAGTTATTGCAATTACAAAAATAAACTAATTGGAAGGTATTGCTGAACATTTTATTTTATTGTGTTGGGATGGCTTACAGTTAATAATACAAAAATAAATAGTGAGACGATTAAGAATCAGCCATTTACAATTTTGCCGATGGTAATTAATTTATTAAGCTACAATCAGGAACTCGGTAAACATATAAAAGCCAGAGAAGCTACTGAAGTTTTAGTGGAAAAAAACAGTTAAGAAACATTTAATTTAAACAAGTACATTATAAAACGAAAGAGTTGTTTGTTATGAGCTATTCATACCTCACTAATTTCTTCATGCGCACAAAATTATACGGATACGTGTTACTTAACTCTAAATTAAGTAATCACATGACTCAGTGATAGTTAACTAGAATGGTTCCGTATACCGGATCTCCGTCTGATCCGCGAGCCACGAACAAGCCAATTTACCTTTTGACATGGTTTTGGCTAGACACAGAATGAGACATGAATCGTCTGAGACAAAAGGAAAGTGTTCACAAAGAAACAATATCTAAATTGGTCAACTATATTATTGTCAATCCAAAGACTCTATACTCCCAATATTTACTTATGTAAGTTAGATCATCTACTATCCAAAAAATGATATAAGTCTTCCTGTAAGATACAAAGCAATTGACCGTATAAATTAAAAACTTATGATGAAACCGTCGTCGCAACATAAAAATAAACAACTAATCCTTTCACTGGAGTTAATGACATTTAGTGCTACCTGACCTACAAGGAAACGAGCGTGAACATAAACAAATACGTTCACATGTTCTCAAGTTATTATCACAACCGACGCGGCAGTGCACCTGCTTATGCGTATATTTGACTTGCACTCAAACTTTCACCATAAATAAAGAGCTAAAATTCTGACAGAAACTCCGGCGCTGAGAAAATGCTTCGAGGAAATGTAATTATATTTGAGTAGTAGTAATTGATTGAAAATGTAATTGCACTTTCTTGCAGCGCTAAAGTAATTGCAGATTAATGCCATCATTTATAGTAAACTTTAGTCTTAAAACCTAAGCTTGTGTAACATAAAATCCTTCAAGGTAGAACTCTAGTAGTCTTAAATTAAGGGCTGATTTTTCAATAGTCAAATAACTTTTATCTGAGGAATCAAAATGGCGGTTTGACAGTTTTTCTATGGAAAATATGACAAACTGGTTATTTCAATTCCTCAGATAAAAGTTATCTGACTACTGAAAAATCAGCCCTAAGAAAAATAATAATAATCGATAGTCCAGTTACAAAATAACCATCTTTAGTAATAAAACCTTTCTGTGAATGGTGTAAATAAAAGAAGCACACTTGCGTATTTTCTGTTGTAAAGAGTTCACATTCACTTAAACTGATTGGGCATGGCTTTTGTAACACATTCGGTAACATTGGATGAATGTGAGATAAAAATCTCCGACGTTCACTTATTGCGATATAAATGAAATGATGGTAATGACTCAAATGGTGATGTGTATTTGTGATGGACATTCACTGAAATCGGACGGATGTTGATGACTTAATCGAGTTCATCATCAACAATATGGTGGTGAAGTGTCGGAGTTATGCATATTCTTTTCCCCGATTGCTGCATAGAAATATCCTGAAGCGTGTGCCAATAAGGTTAAGAAAAAGCCCTTACGAAACTTTTCATATATAGATTCTATGAAAAATTGAGGTCTAACGCTGATTGTTCCACGAAATAGAGTAAATATACCTTCTAGCAATATGAACCATCATCATCATCTGCCTAGCCTACTCCCAACTATATCATGGTCAGCAACAGACTTGGGTTATCTTACTAGAACAACTAGCAACAAGAATCAAAATGTTATAATAAACACAATGCCTTCATTCTTCGTCATCTGTCTCTACATAGTCCTATTCAAACACGCTGAGAAAATGATTATATCATTTAAAAACACTTCAGTGAACTGGTTCATACAGACTACATTGAGAGTGATATAATACAAAACAAACAATGTAAGATTTTGTTTGTACACAAAAAATACACAATTGTTTTGTTAAACAAAGCAATAGTAGAGCACCTATAGCCTACAGTTGGTTATACAGCTGGGCTATTTAGTATAGTTTTAGATTACTTAATATAATAATTACAATTTGCCGCGTCAGAATCTATTTTACATCCAGATATTTCATTTATTTTATAAAATGTTCAGGCATTTAGGTTTATCTGTGTTCAATATTTTTTACTAAGACAGTTCAAAAAATATAAATTATTGCGAGAAATTTCATAACACAGCACACAATAATTGGTAAATCTATTATACAGATAATCATGATAGAAACTAGAAAGATAAGGCTTTGATCATCGATGAGGAAAAGTTTAAAATAAATATTAATATTACATTTATGTGTAGACCGGACTCGAGAAGGAAAGAAAGTAGTCTACGGTTTTTCTGACAGACAATCCGGTTTACGATACCACACCCGTTAATGACAGCAGTGTTGCTGCCTGCGCCGGCTTCGAAAGGTGCTTCCTTGAGATTGTGAATGTATGTGTAATTTAATGAATGTGAGTGCCGAAGCATTTTTGCTAGCGAATGTAATTCATTTTGTAAAATGGGAAGTAAGCGAAAGCTGTTGTTTTAACGATAACGACAGAGCTTAGACGAAAGAAAGCAAATCTTTTGAAGTAATTGAATTTGACCAATAAATTCCAATTTTCGATTCGTTACGTCTGTGATGTTTCTAATTAGCAAAAACATTTAATTTCCACCGACTTTAAGCTAATTTTGAATTCGTTGACGTGGTACTCTGGAATTCCCGCCAGACACAGGCGGTGCGTCAACTGTAACTTCTTGTAGATTGTAACTGTAGATTATCAGTCTTACAAGATGTGATGTTTGTAGATTATAATGTAACAATCCTTCAAATACGTAACATAATAACACTATTTAAACCAGCAAACAAGTTATTAGTGCTAACAGATTCGATAGTCCTACTTGCGTCACCTTAAAAGGAAAAACGTGTCAAATTTCGTGAAGATGAATAAAAAATGTGTGTTATGTAAGCTCATAACCTTATTTTCTGTGGGTTATATTATTTATATTAGTCGATTCGGGGTCATTACATTCACGGATATCCGAATAGCCATTAATTATATCATCGGTCACTCAACATTTATTCGTGTTATGGGAGTATCGCGTAACGCAGCTTTAACATTAAATGTAAAATTTTCCATCGTAAGGGATCGTCCACACCAAACGTATTGTCCGCCGCCGACTGTGAGCACGCGTTACGCAGTTTATTGTTTTTCAACATTTATTTAACTTCTTGTTCACACCGAACCGACCGAACCGACTATACAAACAGTGAGTATATTCACAGTCGGCGGCGGACAATACGTTTGGTGTGGACGATCCCTAAAAGTTGTACTTTTATGAAGATATCACAATTCACGTGATCAAGTTCACGTGATCATAATGCATCTTTCAGTTTGTTATACTCGTAATAGAGCCAATATTACAGTATTAATAATCACTGGATACAACTGACTGTTGTTGTCTAATTAATCCAATTATGACTACTCATCCTGTATTGGCATACGTTGCAACAAGTTTTGTGTTTGTCTTGTATTACGAAATACTATCGAACATCCGTATGCATTGAACATTTTCTTGAACTAAGTACGTGAAAAGGAGAAACGTTTTCTCTTCAAATAATACTAAAATTGGAAGTCGAAAAGATATTATCGATGTACTAATTGGAAATGTGTACATTACTCTATGAATTTGAACTTAATTTGCACTTGAGCTGTCAAAGTTATATCGCTTTATAAATACAGTAACTGTAATAATAAGTAGCGTCTCTTGTACCAGCCGCATACGCTTCAATTTTCCATCTAGTTTGCAGTATGCATGGCAAGTCTACTTCTGATAGCCACACACCATCAGTTTACCGGACGGGCGGACGTAACTTGATCGTGTATGACTGGAATTAGATGACCATCGCAAGGACCATTTGCCACGATATAAACAAGGAAGATGAAATCGTGAATTGGCTATGATAATCTTCGGCTGACTCATAGATAAGATAAAGACAATGCCTTAAGTTGTCATATTATCAACATTAGTTGCTTACCAAATTGTAATAGGAAGCAATAGTCATCACTATCTTTGTATTCGTCTCATAGGAGAAGATCAAAGATCAAATATTGACATCACCACAAACTTTCTACAGCCTACGACATTCGTTTACCACCACAAAACTTTACCTACGCGCAAACTGTGACCGCATTCCTATATATTTTTATTTTTTATAAATCCCTGGAATTGTAAATCTTTTATGTAATCGACGCGACATTACGAAATAATAATCATTCTTTGCCGCCGATTGTTTGAAATAAAAAATGTCTTAAAAGGAAATGGTTGGTACTGATATGCTATTACAACGCTCCACTGAGTACGAATTGCGGTACATGACACTTTTATAAGCACTCTATGGCCTGTACACCTGTAATTTAACAGTTTCCTTTAAAGCCACTAATTCTTTAAGTACATACTCCATGGAATGGTTTATTGGCCTAATTAGCAAATGAAATTATTGGTATAACTTTACTCTATTTGCCGATCTACATGAAATAGTGTTATAAAGATTTCAAATTTCAATTATAACGTAACAAAAGTCAATTTCTAAAGAATGCAGTTGTCTTTTTGTTCTTTGCTGCCGTCTCGTTATGGTCTTTATCATTTTTTTAAGAATTATCATGCGACCATTCTTATAGCTAATAGCTTTAGCTCAAAGCTTTGAATGCTTTTAGAATTGGGTACCCAGCCTAGTCTTCATGGCTCTAAAGTTTTTTCTATTAATTCGACTCATGATAGTTCTTCTGTAGTTCGCTAGTTATGATATTATGGAAGAAATAAACTTTCTTCGTTATGGTCTAATATAAAAGAACTACATACCAAGATTTCTCTAGTGTCTACAGCAGGCAAACAGGAAATTAAATGCTGGTAATTATCGACATTAACTCTCGAAGAATGTCGTATTGTTACATGTAGTAAAGCGATATCTTTATTATGATCGTGAACATAACTACTTGTTAATATTTAGCACCCGTGAAATTGAATGTGTTATCAATGTTATTACTGCCACATAAAGATGTAGCTTTAACCAGGCCTGGCTCACTCCGCAGTGTAGGTATAAAACTGCAAGCATTGGCGGGGACCACTTCGGAGTGGACATTTAGTCGGTTGCCGCGCGCCGCCCACTACGCACGCGCTTACTTATAATAATATTTAAGTTTGGTGTTTGGTTGAATTTACGCATGCGTTTAAAAAAATATATATGATGAGGAAAAAAAAAATACTGCATAACGTTTGGTTGTTTAAATAATGACAGTGATAGGAACCTCACGTTTCACACACTACCGCGTGATTTCGAAAGGTAAGAAAAAAAGTGAATATTTATCTATGTAGTACATATTTAATAATGATCAAAAAACTATCTACCTGCTTGTGGCGTGCTTATTAATGTCATTCAAGTACCGGCTAGTAATCATGATCAGTTAAGCATGATTAGGTAGGTTACAAATTTGGCCTACAACACGACCAAGATAAATAAAATAGACGATTATCAAACCTGACATCACTCTCACTCACCTAAGCTGAATACGGGTAGGTCGAATTATGATCGGTAGAAAGTAGAAAGATGTTTACGTTATTGTTTAGACACGTTCAAACTCAGAAAATGGCTACACTACGCATTCAAGGTCAGCGATCGTAATTCTCTTCGCGACTTTTTTACCTACTTACCTACAAAGACACGCAACACGGGGCCTGTGACAATGAAATGAATGAAATGAAAATGATAAGGACTAGTTACCTATTTTGCCGTAAACGATAACAATCGATCTTTAAAGTTATGACTACAGCTTGGCCAGAACGGGTTGAAACGGAACTAAATTTTTTTATTTCTGACAGCGTTTTAAAATCTTTGATATTTGATGTAAACAAAGACCGCAGGTTTGTTAGATTTATTATTGTGCCATAAAACTAACGTAATAAGTGAAAAAACATTCAAAGTGAGAGCGAGAGCACAGTGGCGACTTCCGGTTTTCTACTGTTTTTTGCCAAGCGTACAAAATCAAGTGGTAGACGCCCACTGCGACGGACGTCGCTTGATGATCTCCGGCCGGTCGCTTGATGACCGCACGACTTGGGTGGCGAATGTCACGGATGAGGTAATAAAGCCAAACATTTCAAATATTTTTATATTGTTCTTAAGATGAAAATATGTTTAAAAATATAAAAATAATACGTAGAAAAGATAATAATTATTATAAACCCGACTTGCGACCTGACTGCGTCATAATAACGAATTTAAATTTTATTTTTAAATTTTGAAATCTCTTAAATACTTATTTTATATTATAAACGTGTTTTAGTCATTGGATACATAAACTGGGCTGCCGTTGTAAGGCGACTAAAAAGTCACGGTGTATATATTATTCCTCACGTAAGGTGCCGTAGGTACCTACTGTTAACATTCTGTGCTACCAATCGATATGAATATGAAGTAATCGATGACGAAACAGAAAAAGATATGGGCTGATGATAAAAACAAAATTCCTTGAGGGACTTAAGGAGGTAATGAGGAGTGATATATATTTATGTTAATATTAATTAACAATATATAATTATGTAATTAAACAATGCATAAAATACGTATTCCTACCTAACTGTGCCCAAACTCGCGAGTCGCAACCCTATTGAGCTTGACCGACACTAACCTTTTAATGTCGTTGGCGTCAGATAAACTAAAATGAACTCTCGCGCGTCACTATTCAGTTCATTTTTGCTTGCGCACGGGAAGTTTAGGCTATTATAAAAGTAGGTGGGTGATGCGGGTGCAAGTAAAAATGGACTCTATTCTTTCGTGCATAGATTTTACATTTGTTTGTTTTCTTTTTGGGAGTAAGCCTTCTGTGCCTTTAGGTACTATTATATATTCTGTGCTTTAACTTCCTTTCGATATAAAATATCTTCGCGATGCTTACCTTAAAGTCATAGTTTACAAAGACTTATACTTTACATACAAAGTAAGCTCATACACGGTAGAAACCGTGGGGCTTCAACTTCCGAGTCATCAATCACTGATAATCGATGATCAGAGTCCCATATAACCTCCACTTGGTGCCTGGACCTGGACCTTGGTTCCTCACATCAAAGAATTACCAGCTGTTTCATTTTATTAGCTTTTCTGCTTTCAACTGTGTACCTTAAGGGTATCTGTAGCATACTTGCCACAGTCAGAAGTATATACTAGTATGGGCTGTCCGAGTATCCGCCCAGAGTTCGCGACAAATATATTTTATGTATGGACAATTAGACACTATTACTGTAATGTTTCAACACCCAACTCTAGATCATTTGTATGTTTCGGTTGGTGTAGCAGTAACACCGATTTTCCACAACGACGCCGACGCTGCTACTTTAAAAATAAACTTCCGTTATACGGTTTTTATTACTTAAATTAGCACCCAGAACTGCCATTGAGCAAGGTCACAGAATATATAATAGTACCTAATGGCAAGGTTCAAAATTTCCGAAAATCTGATGTTGCCTAAAAAAAGGAGAACGGAGAGTTCAAGTCCATTGAAATAGGTGATGAAGATTTACTGTCTGATGAAATAGAAATAGGTGATGAAGATTTTCTGTGTACTGGAAAGGTAAAGGTAACTAAAGGTGGTGTAGGTCTACGCGTAAGTTCTGTCTCAATTATTTTTGTTCTTTCAAGTGCCTTAAGAGGTGCAATTCAGCAAATAACGAACAAATAATAAGAAAGTAACCTAGATTTAACAAGCAAATTAAAATTTAACTTTTATAAACCCCCAGTCGTTTGTTAACCAAATTCTTTGCTAAATGCAACCTATTAATAAATAGAAAACAGAGAAATTTTTGTTTACCTGTATAATCAATTTTCTTTTTGCTTTGACACAACATTTTAAGAATTCATAATATGGTATGTCAATAACCTCGAGGCCACAAAATAAGCAATTTCAAAATCGCGTTGCGCTTTATTAAAACTGGGTGAATGTCAGAGGCTGTTTTGATATACTGCTAAGGACCAACAAACTGAGTCAAAAACAAAGTAAATCCTGTTTTAAATAACTATTAAGCTATTTCTGAAGAGGAAAAACTGAACTAAGGTACTCTTTGTGAATGTTTTATTTTTTGAGGACATCAAAATTTAAAAAAAATCTTATTTTAGCAAAAAATTGTCTCCAGCTGATCGCTTCCGCTGCGCGATCAAAACGCCGTGGCCCCACCAAGCGGAACCATGCAGTATGACGTCAGAGTGGCGCACGCACATAAAAACTTTCACTTTTCTTTCACTGCCAAGGCTCGGCCCGCGGCCGCGCAGTGTCGTCACAATATCATGTTTATAACAATATAGCTATTGTTTCAAATTGTCTATTACTTAAATTGTACGGGAAATGAAGAAACGATAACGAACTATGTGTAGTAAAATAATGTAACGTCACTGATGCCTACGTAATTTATTGTTAAGACTTGTTATGTCACAAAGAAAGGTTGTTATTAAATGTGTTGCCGAACACAATTATTTAAAGCAGCTTTACATGTTGTTGACAATGGTCTTAGTAAGTGCTTTGTTCTACAAGTCGTCTGCCTTCTTTGCAACTACATGTGATGTAACGTTAGGACGTAGCAAAGCCTTTTTTCTTAGCATTTTTACTTGCGACAATACGAAAACAAAAAAATGAGTTTGTAAAAAAATAGTTACGTGTTTCACATCTAAAGAAACTCATCATGTAGTGATTATGTGCATTTGAAAACATTCTGCAAGCCAATAGTCTTAAACGAATCTGTTTTTACTCACCTACATTTTATCAGAAATATAAATTTTCTGAATGATGCTTATTTGTGAAAACCAGGCCTTCAAATTGCCAAGGAAAAGAGGGTGTCATTTTTACCAACACCATTTTCATAGTTATACAATCAATTACTCAAATATCATCATTCATTTATCTAGACCACAAAACTGTTTTTCCTTTCGCTAACCCTAATTTTCTTCCTCAGTTATGGATCTGCGTGGCGTGCCTTGCGTCCTCGCTGGCTGCGCCTGCGCCATCGCAGAGCCCACAGCTGTACCTGGACATCATAGATATGGCAGCAATAAGCAGGATGACACCACAGCAGCTGGAAGCCCTTGCTGAAGGTCTAGCAGCTGAAGAGATCATGAGGTATGTCATATTCATGAACAGCAGCAATATTGGTATCTGTTATAAATAAGTTTGCTTTTCGGAACCCAGCCGGAATAAAAGAATGGAGTGCTACCAGAAATGTACCAATTAATCGAGAAAGCTGAATTTCGTAGTCGGCAAAAGCTCCGATTATATACGGGCTCTAGTTACTGAAATTAAATAATAATCTATAATGAAATCCTTATAGTTTTTAGGTTAAATAAAGAAACCGGAACTGTTCTTTGGTAGTCAACTATTGAATTGACATCAAGACTTTCCATGATAGCGCAGGGGGGGGGGTGAGCGTTTTATGATGTAGTCAAAGCGACCAGCTCATTTTTTGATACATTACCTAATGGTACCTGAACTTCATCCAAAGCAATAATAGCCTAGGTTGATTAGTGGGCCTTTTTGGAACCAACTAGTAGGCTAGAATCACAGTTGACCCATATCTTGTCTAAAAATTAGAAAAATATATAACTTTGATAGTTCCATTTACTCCAACTTTAAAGAAGCTGTGCTGATTGTTCTGTAACTCAGTTTTGTGTTGTCATTACCAGGACAAAGCGATCATCAGCTCAAGCGATAACGTCAGTGGTATCCAAAGCATCATCAGGACTACAGAGCAAGGTGGGGCTGCTGGGACAAGCGTCCGCCTTCATCTCGTCGGCTTCCAGCAAGACCAGTGGACATGGGGATGAGGGCCACGGTTATAACTATGAACCGGTAAGATTTGGACTAATACGCTTGTTGTTGATAGATGTTCCATGACAATATTGATACTGGATCAATTGAAAATATTAGGATCCCAAATTAGTTCTTTAATAACATGGTACCTAGTTACCTACCAAATCAGATATTGATCAGGGTTACTATGAATTAGTAAAACGTCAATAGCAAATGAAAAAGCGTCTTTACAAATATCCATTAAATTAACATCGAAGTTCAAGTTTACTTCAGAAAGACGTGAAAACTTTTGCCGTTTTGCGACTCATCTCCCTATTTTTTTTACTTCTAATTTAAAGTCTTACAAATCGTACAGCCAGAACCAAAACTCTAATTAGTTATCAAAAAATCTAAATACACATTGCCTTTCAGCATCACGAAGACGAAAAGTACGATTACTGGGGCTTGAAGAAGTCCATCCTCTACACACTGTTCCAAGCTGTGAAGGCCATCACCGGTGGAGTGACGATCCTGAAGGGACAGCTGATCAAGGGAGGCGGTGCGCTTGCCGCTACACTCGGCAAGGTCATCTCCTCGAAGGGCGACGTCGTCAGCAACCTCGGCAAGAAGATCGTCAGCTCTGCCGCTTTGAGTAACAAGAAACCACATTGTGAGTACTGTAGTTAGTTTTATGATGCCACTGCCTTCTCCGTGTAGTAACAAAGCTTTTTTTTATCGTGGTAAAATCATCGAATGAGTCCTCCTACCCAGGGCAGGGCAAGAGGGACTGTCAGACTTGTACTGACTAAAACTTTTTCAAAAAAAATATAACCGCCTTCAAAAACAACCACAAAAAAGTGTAAAATAATCTACAAAATAACTTTTCTTTCGGAAGTCGGTGCCTTTGTATTTTTTCTTTTCATTGTCTTTTTAGCCACCGACTTCCGAAAGAAAAGTTATTTTGTAGATTATTTTACACTTTTTTGTGGTTGTTTTTGAAGGCGGTTATATTTTTTTGAAAAAGTTTTTATTTTACTCTTTTTAGTTTAAATATTCAACCCAAATTCTTGTTAAGAACATTATTCTCTTACATGTGCACTAGAATTTTGTAATCCTTCGCACCAGTACTTACATCACTCATGTACACATTAAGCTAATAAAATTCCATATCTCAAAAATTACTGAACCGATTTTGATGAAACTTGCAGTATTCTCTTAGTTAAATGATACCTAGTACAACAAAAAAAGAATTACTTAAATCGGACTTGTAGTTCCGGAGATATAAATCAATCTATGCCTACTCCTTACTATTAAGGAGTTGTACCTTCCATCATCAGGTCATCCACCTGAGATGATGATTATCAGATGCAGATACTTGAACAGCTTTAGAAAATATATGAAAATGGTACTATGTGCCTATAAAATTTGAAGGTTGCCCTGAATTTCCCTAGGATCCCATCATCAGATCCTGACCTGGTGATCATGGGACCAATTGGAAAGTATACCCTTTCAAACAAAAGAAAAAAATTCCAAATCGGTCCAGGCATCTTCGAGAAATCGGGGAACATACATAAAAAAAAAAAAAAAAAAAGATTCCGACGAATTGAGAACCTCCTCCTTTTTTTGAAGTCGGTTAAAAATCAACGGTGATCCTTAAATATGTAGCTCTTTACGTTCCTGGGTTACGTTTACCTGATGAGGCAGTCCCGCGACATAGTAACAAAGCTTAAGAATATTTTTTTGGGCTTTACTGTTTAATCGCATAAGCCTTTACTAAAAAAAATCGTTAACTATAAAACTATATAATTATTTATTTATTGATATTTTTTCTACTTAACCAACATGAAATTTAAATGCTTTAATCGTCATAACGTTTATAAAAAGACATTTTTATGATTTTTCTACACGCGATAATCTTATGCCTGTCTTCAGCAATATTTTAAATACAGACATTTATGTTTCACGTATACTGAAAACAGACATAACTGCTTGTCTTTTGGCAATTAAATATTACGACTTTTATTAAGTGTTGGTTAAACTTAAGTGTGCATGGTGGTTATCAAGATGCAGCAAACAACAGAAGGGGCTTGAAGAGAAGGCTTTTAGTATAACATAATAATAAACTATAATAAAACGCTTGTGTAATCCTATCAATAAAGGTTTTATTTAGTGCGACAGTAGGGTATTTGACTAAAAAAAAACTAATCAGTCCGTCAGCGTCAGTTAGATTATCTAAAAATATTTGACAGGTATGTTTTCTTTTGTTACGCAAACAAAAATTGACGAATCAAATCTAATCAAATATTTTAATTTGTAGAACATAGGTAAACAAAAGTGCAGATATCAAGATAATATTTAGAACGCTATGTCTTGCTAATAATGACGTACAAAAGATTTTTATCAATAAATAAATAATCAACTAATAGTATAAGATCAAAATCAAATAACAAAACTCATGTGGAATAAATCAAAAATCACTTTAATTAATTTCAATACGTCACAAGCAAGTACAGTTTTAACTTGCTTCTGACATCATGAGCCGCACTCCCGAATTTTGATGCATTATAATAATAATTATTATTGATATCGATCCTCGTGATTATTTGGCCCGCGTCACAGAACGTATCGACTTCCTGAAGCAGAAGATTTGTGCATGGGCAAGCCGTATTCGTCGGTACAAGCGACGAGTGGAGCGGTACTCTTTGAATCGCACCTTCCAAAGTGATGAAAGGTGGGTCTATAGGGCTTGGGAGCGACCGGACCAAGGTGTGGCTGACTCGCCCCTGCCGGATGATGATGCCATGAGTTCATTCTGGCGCAGCATCTGGTCGGTGCCTGTCAGTCACACTGAGGGCGATTGGATCAGGGATGTTGAGCGAGCGTGTGATCACATTCCAGAAATGGGGGCTATCACCATCAGCCCCCAAGACGTAGCTTGTGCAGTCCATCTGTTGCCGAACTGGAAATCTCCAGGGCCGGATGGGCTGCACAACTTCTGGATTAAATGGTTCAAAAGATCACACGTTCGCTTGGCATCCCAGTTCCAATTAGCTTTAGAGTCAGGGTCGCTACCCCAATTCTTAACAACAGGAGTGACCCACCTGCTCTATAAATCAGGTAGTACTGCGGAACCCAAAAATTATAGACCGATCACTTGTCTACCAACGGTCTATAAGGTTCTTACATCCATTCTGAGAGCTAAAATCAATCAACATATTGTGACTAATTCCATCATGTCCGCTTCTCAGAATGGATGTAGGAACGGGTCCCGCGGTACTAAGGAGCTCCTCCTCATTGATATGGCCATTAGCCAACAGGTTCGCCGCTCCCGAAAGGATCTGTCCGCATGTTGGATAGATTATAAGAAGGCCTATGATTCGGTACCCCATACATGGCTCATGAGGGTGCTAGAGTTGTATAAAGTTAATATAACTCTACGTACCTTCCTGTTGTCGTGTATGGGGACCTGGAAGACAGTCCTTCGCTATCCAGGATGTCGACAGATCCGAGGTAGCGGCGAACCGATAAGGATTGAGCGTGGCATATTCCAGGGTGACAGTCTGAGTCCTTTGTGGTTTTGCCTGGCCTTGAACCCACTCAGTACATTACTGGAGGGTTCGGGGCTAGGATATCGGTTGAAGAGAGGTGGTCAGGTCATATCTCACCTTCTTTACATGGATGATCTGAAACTCTTTGCCCCCAACAACTTGCAACTGATGAAGCTACTGAAGGTAACAGAAACTTTCAGTAGCGCCATCAGGATGGAATTTGGTGTGGACAAATGTGCAGTCATGCATGTGAAGCGAGGGGAGATTATGGAATCAGAGGGAACTCAACTCTCGGATTCCATACACCTTAGATCCCTCTCTTCAACAGAGACCTACAAATATTTGGGTATGTCGGAAGCATTAGGCATCAATAATGCTGACATGAAGCAATCGTTGAAGGAGCGCTTCTTTAGCCGCCTGAATAAAGTACTTAACAGTCTTTTGTCAGGTGGTAATAAGGTGCGCGCTTTCAACGGTTGGGTCATGCCGGTATTGATGTATTCTTTCGGCATACTCAAATGGACTCAGACAGAACTTGACGCCCTGGATAGGAGAGTCCGTTCACTGCTGACTGCAAATCGGATGCATCACCCGCGGTCGTCGGTGATGAGACTGTATATCCCACGGAAGTGCGGGGGTCGTGGCTTCTTAAATGCTAAGACCCTGCACAACCGTGAGGTATGCAGTCTCAGGGAATATTTCCTAGAAGCCGACGTGGGGATGCACCGAGATGTGGTCACAGTGGACAAGGGTCTTACTCCGCTCTCCTTGGCCAACGAGAACTGGCGCAAACCTAAAGTATTAGACACTAATGATCGTAAGGAGGTATGGCAAAGCAAGGAGCTTCACGGACGCTATTACCGGGCATTACATGGTCCCGATGTAGACTTTTTAGCGTCCGTATCCTGGTTGCGCTTTGGTGACCTGTTCGGGGAGACCGAAGGTTTTGTCTGTGCAATTATGGACGAAGTTATGATGACGAATAACTACCGGAAATACATTGTGAAGGATGGTACGGTTGACATATGTCGGGCATGCCACCGTCCGGGAGAATCGATTCGACACATTATTTCTGGGTGTTCTCGTCTGGCTAACGGCGAGTATTTGCATAGACACAACCTCGTTGCCAGGATTATCCACCAGCAACTTGCTTTGAAGTACAGTCTTGTGGAATCGGAGGTGCCGTACTATAAGTATGCGCCCGACCCAGTTCTCGAAAATGGCAATATCTCGTTGTATTGGGATCGACCTATCATCACTGATAGGACTATTGTTGCCAATAAGCCTGACATTGTGGTGATAGATCGATCGGAGCGTCGCGCAATAATTGTTGATATAACGGTCCCGCATGACGAGAACCTCGTGAAGGCAGAAAAGGATAAACAATTCAAGTATCTTGATCTGGCTCGCGAGGTTGTTGACATGTGGGACGTGAATACGGCAGTTATTGTGCCGATAGTCGTATCTGCCAATGGCTTAATTGCCAAGAGCCTCGAACAACACCTGAGGAGGCTCTCGCTGGGTGGCTGGATCAAGCGCTTGATTCAGAAGGCAGTACTCTTGGACACGGCGCGTATTGTTAGGAGGTTCCTCTCTCAAGAGCCCTGACCACCGGCGGCCCGGACCCTGTTCCCGACGCTGGTGGACTGCTATTTTTTATATTTTTAAATGTTTTTAGTTTGTTTTTTATAAAAATATTTAAAAATTTAATTAATAAGTGTAAAAATAAATAAAGAGATTATTATTAAATATAAATATGCATTAATTCAACAAAAGAAAAAATACGTATCAATTACTTTTCAAATCTTTTACTGACGGACATATTAAATAACATTTTTGCAATTTACTAACGTAGTCAACATACCTCTTTCAAACCTACTCAACGGACATTATGAAGGGGGTCAACATTAAAGTACAAATGAAGCAATTCTAAATCAGTGCTATATAATGTTACAATTATATGTGTTTCATCAACTGAGTGTTATATCATCTGTGTGTAATAGGAAATGGAACTTCCCAAACAGATAGCATATTTATTTACATATTAAGTTTACATAACAATTGTGTTAGTGGGTTATAACGTAATTAGTTTATCAATAGCATGTTGCTACATTCACCTATGTTATAAGTAAGTAAGATCGTGCCTAATGCACAAATGTCGGTTCCGGTAACAAAATAATACAGCCTTACTACAAAAAATTAAACACCTGTTGAACACTTGTCTAAAAAGTTAAACAGTCTGCAAATTGCAAAACGGGAATTGACGTTGGTATTAAGGTGGTCGTTTGCATTTACACTTTTTTTAGACAAGTGTTCAACAGATGTTTAAATTTTTGTCGTAAGATTGTTAAAGTTAATTAAAATTACAAAGCTAAAGATTTGGTTGACGGCTCTAAACTCCGGAACAGACTTCTGGTTCGAATTGAAAATATTTTGGTGTTGGAAAATTTATTTATCAAGGAACGCTACGGGCTTTATAACATGACGCTAAGCCAGAAGGAGTCGATCAGCGAGGGTGAAACTGCTGGGAAGAGCTAGTAATTTATAAGTGTTAGTCTAAAAATATTGATAAACGAAGAAGCCTTTATCATTCTCAGTTGAAGCCGGAGATTGGGCGACATGAAGATACAAAGCTGTGGACTGTGAACGGATAAGACCCGTCTTATAATTTTATGATTTATCATATTGTCTCTCTATGTTTAAGTTCAGCATATTTTTGATTTTAATCAATGCAGTAATTTTAAGATTTATTTTGTTGATTATTGTAAAAGGTGCAGTCCACAAAAGAGTTAATGACGAAGCAATTTTGAACTGTTTTCCAATATTGAATGTGTCTGCTGTCAAAGAGGCTCTTTGGCTGTATGTAAGATACGACCAAACAGCACAATATACGAACAGCATATAGCATATAACTGTGTAAAATTTGCTGCCTAGATACTTATCTTTTTTGTTGACTGTACCTACATAAAGAAGGTTCCTACATAAAGAATTTTCAATAGCCAAACTTAGGGCTGATTTTTTATAGTCAGATAACTTTTATTTGAGGATTAAAATAGCGGTTTTACATATTTTCTATAGAAAAGCTATCAAACCGCCATTTTTGTTTCTCGGATAAAAGATAACTGACCATTGAAAAATCAGCTCTTTATAAAAGATATCTAAATAGCGAGTGAATGAAGCACTATATTTAAAAATTATATAATTAGAAAGTGTCTTCATCAATTAAAAACTATGCAAATTGCATTTTTTTTAATGTAATGTGTGCCACACACATTTCGTGGTAGTTAGACTATTTAAATTATAATTATTATAATTTATTTTATTAGCTTAATATAAGACTAGTTAGATAATAAATTGGTATTAAGTTAGAGTTTTCTACGATTGTTGTTATTTAATTATATTTAAACAATTCATACTAGGTAATTAAGAAAGTACTTTGTAAATATAAATGTTTTTAATAATAAATTATTGTTAATAATTTCAGTTTCTTTTTTTCCTAAACTATATTTCTAATCCAATCTATTTGTGCACTATTTTTCTACATTATTAATATTGTTAGTAATGCTGCATAGGTCTTATCTACATATATTATAAGGCATCTGTTATGAGCAAATCCATTGCAATCTGGAAAATTGAAAATATGATGTAATTAAAAATAATAAATTATAAATTTCGCCTTATTTACCACATTCCTTTGTACAGTTGCGTCATATAATTAATTTGAAGGATAGTTGCCTCAATGTACAGACGCCAGCAGGTCAACCTACCCGAATCTGTCAGTTTTTACCAGTCAAACATTAACTTTCCACTCTTGTGATAAGGTTGAAATTCAATTAAAGAAATCTGACAGATTGTGGTAGCTTGATGTGCTGGCGTCTGTACATTCGGCATTTCTGCCTAACCTACGTATAAAGTTATAATTCAATTATTCCAATCAACAACAGTGACGTATTTTATTTAGAGTTTATAAAACATCACCTATTTTGTTCAATATTACAATAATATTTCCCTATAAAGTCATTGCGTAACGTGTGGTCAAGCTTATCACTACTAGGGAAAACAAAATGGTTGTAGGTGCTACTGTTACTTTAATGAGGAAATTGTAATTCATTATGAGGTTATATAAGGTTGCTACCTAAAAGTTGTCGATACGGGTGTACCCAAAATATTATGTTACGTAACTCCCGGTGGAATACGGTATCAATCAACTACTTCAAATAAAATACCCTTTTTTGTACATTTGGAAGACCTCGTGCTTAAATAAGTAATAAGGTCAATCGTCAAAGGTGCGTTACGTTTGCCGATGTTGGTCTGTTGATGGGTGATCCAGATGGTCGCCCATAGCGAGTTACCTCCGCGCCAGAAAGCACTTTGGCGTTGGTCTTGGTCCGGCCGGGCTGTCATTTAGATATTTGAGAGTCGTTAAATCGTTACCTACTCATAGAAGCCCGCAAGTCTGAGAACCTATTTTATCAAATAGCAACCTAAGTTACAGGGTTTTGGAGGTCGGATAGGCAGTTCTTCCATATAAAATAAGTATACTGTTAGACTAGCAATCGATCCCAACATAGTTGGGAATAGGCTCAGCTGATGATGACACTTTGTTGTACATACTACACCGAAGATAATGCAAAGTAGGTCTCTTACAATATTTTTAATTCTATGGGTGTGCAAAAGCGGACCGTACCCGGGTCGCGTTGTGTTCCACGCGCACCGCAAGTGGTGTCAGCATTATGACGGGGCCCCTCTATAGAGGGCCAAAGCCTGCCGGTGTCTAACGAATTGCCGTGACCCCGGAACGTAAAGGGCTATTGAAGGACACCGTGGATTTTAGTCAGTACGAGTCTGATAGTCCCTCTCGCCCTGCCCGGGGTGAAAGGACACATTTGATAATTTTACCACGCTAAAACAATGGGTGTACAAAAGCGGAATCATCGCTGATAACGATATTTTCTAGACAAACTCTGTGGAAATGCCATCTAGGTTGTCTGTCGTACGGAGTTGCTCACGGAATTGATACTCGTATTATACTAAGATCGAGATATTAAGTACTTATCAAAAAACACATAATTATAGAGCTAACTACGGCGTTTACCCTCAGAACCTTGCGGATTTTTAATAACCATGAAAAAACCCGAGTATTGGACCAAAACTTAAAGGCGGTTTTCTATGTTCCAGCGACAGCGGTGTATGGTCCTCCTCCGACGTCTCACCTGGAGTACGGTCCCCCCAGCGCGTACGGCGCGCCCACTGCGCCCGCGCACTTCACTTCACCTGGGGGACACGCTGAGTATGCCGTATCCTCGCACAAGTACCCTTCGTCTCTCGACGGTAAGACTCACGACCTAACTAGCTTCACAGATGGTTTCCTTTTGAACGGTGATGCTGAATAGATATTATATTTCTAGTAAAATTGTTGGTTTACCAAAGTTAGGATTGGATATTTGCTTTATTTACCGATGACGTTATTAAGTTATGAATCATAATCGTAGGTAATTTTATCTATCACAGATCTCTTAGCATGTGAAAATGTAAATAAACAGCACAACTCAGTTTAGCAGTGGGGAAAAAGGGTATCTGTTCTCATAGACTAAGAGCAAGTGATTACAAAATACAGTTCACGTAATTTAGGCCAATGAACTAAAAAATACATGCAAACGAGACGGGTTTAATCTTTTGACACATCGTGCCGTAATTCAAAAATGAGTAGTTCACTGAGCCTAAAAAATAAACCAGTCGTGTTTATGAAGTAAAAAAACTAGAATGTCAACAAAAACAACAGCTGTTTACGACGGCGACGTACGTTATGTAAGATAATAGTCAAGGAGCTTGTACTTATTATGGTAAAAGTCATATTACGCAAACATTCGTACTTTTTTGGAAGAAAACAAATATGATTGACTTTATTTAATTATACGTCAACACAACAGTATGTAATATCTGCTAAATGGGATTAAGAGAGCAGGGTATTTAGAAGTATGTAGGTAGGTACTGTTAACCAGATCTACGTAACGAAATATCTATAAGATCATTCAGTTAATACATCACTAAATTGATCTTATCATATAATGGATATGGGTCTAATATAACATTAAATTATTCACTCAAATAAGGAAGTATCGTTCATCCACTACATAGTTAGTTATGAAACTAGGTTTTCCTGGCCCCTATAAAATCTACACTCAATATTACCTAACGCGATCGAAACATCGTTACAAAATCGATATAGTATAAACATAAGGTTAAAAATAAAGATACGCAAAGTGGAACATATCTATTACATTCAATCTATTACGCAATGTGCGGTCAGAGGTCTAAATCCTCCGGAACTGAGGGTTACATAAGATTCATATAAAACGCATCATGATTATACAACTCGGCCGGTAGTAGTAACGGATACTATCGTGGGATCCATGTGCTGTAATTATAATGTTTTGTACGCGGTGTAGGATTAAAATAATGGAGAGTAGGTACTGAACAAAGGATAGGTAAGACTGAGTTTTTAATTCCATAAATACCATTTAACAACAAAATAAAACGTAATAACTTACAAACCCGAATCTCTTTTAAGTTTCTTGGAAACTTGCTCCATCGTAGGCTTTTGTCTCTGTCTTATCCAACCTGTTTTTTACGTGGTAAAGTCGTCCTGGATCGGAGTCCCAGACAGGGTATTAGGTTCGGGAGTGATTGTCAGACTTGTACTGACTAAAATTATAGGCTTTTACGTTTCGGAGACACGGTTGACTGGCCTGTTGGTCTAGTGGTTAGTGAACCTGACTGCTATGCCGGAGGTCGTGGGTTCGATTCCCACCCAGGGCAAATGTTTGTGTGATGAGCACGATCATTTGTTCTGTGTCTGGGTGTAATTTATCTATAATATGTATGTATTTAGAAATATATAAGTATGTTTATCAGTTGTCTAGTACCCATAACACAAGCTCTGCTTAGCTTGGGACTAGATGGCGTTGTGTGATAGTTGTGGAATATTATTGTGGAATATTATTGTGGTTGCCTGATAAGACAGTACCGCGACCGTTACCTTTGAACTAGACTAGACAAAAAATAAACGAAAGTCCTTAAATAATAATTATTAAACCTCCGTAAGAAGTCATTTAACGGTAAACTTAATGCTAATAACAAACATTTCAACACGGGAAGGTTGGTGCTGCGGCTGAGCGATCGGTGGCTTCGGCGTATTGCGGTTTCGATTCCCGCAACAGAAAAAATATTGGCTGTTGTTTCAGAAGTTTAAATGTCCGTAAACAAATGATGCCTAGTGTGTGGGCCAAAGTTGCAAAACAAAGCTTTGCTAATATTAGATTTTGAAGCATTATTTGACCGCTCATAAAATAGCGTCTTAAAAGACGGGATCAGCAATATGACATCAAGATGTCAAGGTAATATCTATCCAATGTTTATGGCAATAACAATTGTACGTGACACTTGGTCTGAAGTTTTACTAACCGATCATAAAACAGTGACTATAACTTAATGATAGCTAAAATGACGACGATAAACACGACTGTCGATCTAACCAATGGATATTTATTTTTGTCTTTCTTCAAAGTTTAATTATGTCAAGGATGCATTAACATACAAGTCGTAACTATTAGTGCTTCAGTTTTAAAAATGAAGATACATAAGAAGAGTGAATGTGTGAATATTTCGACGAGACGTTTCAGTCACTGACGCAATGAAACTACACTGTCCGACTAGAGTAGTGAGATCAGCTTTCAAAACTTTTTGCATAAATGTGCAGTATTTTCTAAGTTATTATTTACTGCTGGTAAAAAAATGTTTTTTAAAACAACTCGATATAATAGTCAGAATTGTCAGAGCTATAAAAACAAAACAAAAAACATAAATGGCAGCCATTCAGTAGGGGTTGGGTTCCGACCTCGCACGTACCTATATTGAAAGACGCTACATCCCTTTTAAGTTTGTAGTACAAACCGAAACCGGACAAATTTAAACTAACGTAACTCCCATGCTTATAAAATTGTAACTATATAATATGGTAGTATTTAAATATCAATTGCAAACGTAAATGGCAAAGGACAATTTAAGGAACACGGTGGATTTTAGTCATACGAGTCTTATAGACCGGAAGCCAGACCAAAATATCGTTAGTGATTTCTTCTCAAGCCATAATTAGTAGACTACATAAGGGAGTCGGATCATAAAGATTTGTGGAAGTCAGCTGCTGTTCCGTTGGTGGGATAAGCAGCAATAGCCGTTCAAACACGTAGAAAAAATAATATTTTTTTGTCATTTCCTCCCAACTGAAACCTGGTTTATATTGAAGATTACCTTATTTCACGAAGAATAAAACCAATCAGCTGTCTGTAACATGGTGGAATACACGTCTGCTGGTCACTCGAACATGTAATTTTTTATATTATTTTCAGTGATTTCCTCTCGACTCAAATTTTACCTGATGAAAGTTTACATGAAGATATGGATAAAAGCAAACGTCAGCTGGCTGTATCTCGGTGGAAAGATCGTAAAATAAAATATGAAGAAACAAATATTTTATTAAATCTGAATAACTAAACGTAATTTATTTGCAATATCAAAACGGACTTAAAGGGAAACGAGTGTCTGTCATAATGACACATAGAAGAAGCCATAAAAAAATATTATTTGGAAAAAAAACTTGTGTCATCCTTAATGTCTAATCTTGTCAAATCATTCTGCTGTCATAAGGTTTCAAATCAATATTAAATGATTTTGTTGTTGTATTTCGTTATTTTGTTCAAGTTATGGAACTGTTCTTACTGGAGTGAATAAGTAATTGACACCCTGATCAAGAAGGTCCGTTAACCGGTTCAACAGAATCAGAAGGATTCCCGCACGATCTTCAATGATGAGACAAGGCTCTCGCTTGGAGATTACGTGAAGAGCTTCTCGATCCGGCTTGCATTATGAAGAAATTCCTATCTTTGAGGTCCGAACTAGATATCCACAGTTATATGTTTCATAACAACATGTTTATTTTGTATTTTTAATTGTTTTATATGTAATGTAAATGAAAAATGTAAATGACAATAACATCAAACAATGAATCAAGCAATGATTGGGGGTTTTCTTTATAGAAAAGCTTTTTATTTCTTATACTTTTCACTAATTGAGAAAATAAATCAATAGACCCATTTATACGTTTTTTCAAGAGTTCATTATGATCGTTTTGCATATTCGTGCAAAGAATGGGCAGAGAACCTTAGGCCCATCGCATACGGCGTATTCTAAACGCGCAGAAGACGCGCGTTTCAGGAACGCGCCTCTTCGGCGCCGTAGACGCTGATTTGTTATTGCGTTTGGATTGATGATACAAGCGCGCGTATAAAGAAGCGGAGTAGAGGAGAGAGTCTTATATGTATGAGTTATTAAGTAATCGTTCAGACATAACCGCGCGGTTAGTCAACCGCCAGAAAATAGAATCGCGCTGCTCCCGCGCGTTTCTATTACTATGGAGTCTTTACTTTGCGTTCAGTTGCGTGGCGGATACCGCGCGGTTAGCACATCACAGCTCGTGAGTTTGGCACGGTTCGTTTCGACACTGAACTGTTTATTGATGAAGTGGAGAAGAGAAATGCAATATGGGATATTCAGTGTGAGGATTACTCAAATAAAACTATCATAACCAAGCTTGGCAAGAGTTAGTGGAGATGATAAATAAATCGATTTTTCGCTGATCTCCTTTTTCAAACGGACGTTATCCCTGTACGATAATCACATATAACCGCCGGAGTCTGATTGCATAACAATTTTGCGGTTTCGAACCGCGCGATTCATGAACGCGCGGTTTCCGCAAGTCTGTACTAGCCCTTAGTCCTGCTTGTACAATAATTTTCAAAGTATCAGCTGACGACCTTTCCACCGAGATACAGCCAGCTGACGTCTGTTTTTAGCCATATCTTCATGTAAACTTTCATCAGGCAAAATTTGGGTTGAGAGGAAATCACTGAAAATAAAATAAAAAATTACATGTTCGAGTGACCAGCTGACGTGTATTCCACCATGGTACCGTCGGCTGATTGGTTTTATTCTTCGTGATACAAGGTAATCTTCAATATAAACCAGGTTTCAATTGAGAGGAAATGACTAAAAAAATATATTTTTTCTACGTGTTTGAACGGCGATTGCTGCTTATCCCACCAACGGAATCGCAGCTGACTTCCACAAATGTTCATGATACGACTCCCTCATGTAGTCTGCTAATTATCGCTTGAGAGGAAATTGGTCACGGACATCTGTTACGGGCTCCCGCTCTATTATAGTCTTATAGTCTCTTCCGCTCACCTAGTGTCTCATTTCATGACTTTGCCTACTAAAATAAAAAGGTTGTTCAGTATTTTTTAGAGAACCTAATTGGATATTTAACACAAACCTACTTAATTTATACAACAAAATGCTTACAGAGAAATTAAAATCTTTTCAAGGCAGTATATTTTTTGATTTAATTTGAGCTATTCTTAGCTATTATTCGATGCAATTGAACTCAAAGTCACGATCTCCCAATTACGAGCCTCTTACTACCTAGTTCTAATCACTTGTTATATCAACAGTTAGTGCTACATCTAGGTCATTATTACATAAACTCTATTTCCTAGCCTTGTTTCTATTGCGTAAAGTTTGACATTTATCTTTTAGATCACCCAGCATCCTACATTTCGATTTTATTGGTTTTTTTTCCTGCCCAATCTCTCTTTTTCATTTATGGTCTAATCTTTAAAAAAATAAAAGAATGTGTTTTAATATATAAATTCAGGCAAGATTTTTATTCAACAAGTAAATGGAATCTGTCTTGTTTCTTTTTTGTTGTCGTTGTTTTTTGTGATGAAAATAACTTTGATTGGGGATGGTGCATCTTACTTTCTATGACAAAATATGTGAACCGTTATTATGTAGCTAATAAGATTTTTTTTTAATTGTACGTTAGTTTATTTATTTTAAACGCATTATTTTCTCACATCATTGGTTTCATTAATTCACAATGAAAACATGTCATGCTAATTTCTGGTTAACGAATACACGAAGCGTAATAATGTATTGATTGGATTGGTACCTACATGTTACAACATGTATCCTAAGCAATAAATTACAAATTGTCGATATCAATTTATCAAGACTGAGTTGTTTACTATAGCTGTTCCTTACATAACTGACACACAACGTTTATTATCCGCAGTCGGTACATCCAGCAAGGAGGTCGCGTTCGTCCACTCACCTATTGTTTTTATTGACCGGACTTTTACTTTTGGCAACATTTTGTACTTGAATATATTTAAATTTTAAATACCATAACTGTTGTGCTGAATACCAAATTACTTGCTTGGAAAATTTGCAGTTATTTAGGTAGAGTCATGTATTTTTATTCGTCTAGAGTCCCAATTTTTGTGGAATACGATTAACCTATAAGTTTATTATTACGAGTACTTTTAAAAAGATCAAACATTGAATCTTAATAATTATACCTTTGAAAATGAATATTAAAAAAAAAATCTATTCAGGAAACTGTTGTGTCACTATTAGATAATTTTTCTTTTACCATACGACACTGACATGTTAATAAATATCTTGATTACCTATGCGAAAATGCTCGAAAAGCTAAATATTCAAAAATAAACAATACAAAGATTTGATTTGAATTTGTTGACAAATGTTTCCTATGTACTTTCATTAAAATTTTCTATAATTTTTGTACAATTAGGTGACATTTCATAACTGAAGTTGTCTAGAACATGGTCTACAAAGTTTTTGAAAACATGTTTCTCATTATTCTTTAGCGCCGAGGATACTGAAGGTTCAATGATTGAAATGTCACAGTGCTTGGACTATTTTTTATATTGAATTTATTTTTTCAGAAATGATAGTGATGTCTTCAGTAGTAGATGCTGTTTCAGAGGAACCGATGCCTATGCCCTCAGAGGAGCTATTGTATAGATATTATGACCTAGTCAGTGAGCTGTGGTAAGAGTAAGTTAAAGTCTTCTGGCAATTGCCACTGTGTTTCACTACTTAAGCTTCATTTCGCTTTGCATTCTTCAAGACATTTTAGCAGACGTTTAGCCAGGCTATCTCTTTTTTCAAACTTATTTTTAAGCCTACTACCAACCTATCTGTTGGTTCGTTTATTTTTGTATAGTTTATATTACTATGTGTATTAATATTCAGTGAACAGATTTTGATTCTTCTTCAAGCTATGTATTATAAATAGCAATTCTTCTCTTATTTTTTCTCCATCTCAGCATCGTTCTCCTACAGCAGTCTTGCACAAATTTTCTTTTATAGCACTCTAAAGCAGAACAGATTTCCGGACATTAGTCTCAAAGTGTTCTGCAATTGTAAATCTGTATTATAGATTGTGAAGAAAATCCTGCTTCTTGCCGACCAAGTGGTGTTTAAACAGGACTCGGAGTTGACTACCTCATCAGTATTGGAAAGTAAGAAATTAAACATTAATATGCACTTAAGAGCAACGTTTGACCGTCATCTTCATCAATGATGCTCCTTTTACCTGCCTACTTTCATTTATATCTGTGGTTCAATGGACTCTAGCTCCAAAATTATCTCTCTCAAACGTCTTTTCGCAAACAGAATGTTGTCTTAACCTTGAGCATGATTTTCAAACCTGATTATTATCTCTGTTACGCCACGGTTTGGCATTCATTGGTCCGTTTCCATGCCCAAAAACCGCGGCGACGTCCTCACCTCATTTACATAAGACTTTCCCTTTCAAACGGAAATAGACGTTTTACATGACGAAATAAGTTGACTGACAAATAACTGAGTATGTGATTTTGTAATTCCCCCAATAATTTTCAGTTTGATGGTTATTGCAATATTATTTCGAAGACAATACAAGAACGACTGCAACCAATTTCAATTTCGTATTTTCCCATACTTTAAGGAAACAATCTTCTTTCATTGTTCGACTGTCTCAACTTTTTACCAAATTATTTGGATTCCGGGTTTTTCTTGTCTCTACCATTGATGTAACTAACATCAGTGTTACCCTGATAAAGAAAATTGCTATACCTTTAACTTTCATAGTCTATTTCTAATTCAAATTACCTAAAATACCGCATTTTTTTACTTCAAAGCACCTCTTCACTTTTTAATGTTCCTCAAGCGTGACTTCCCAACCTTTTTTCTATTAGCCATAACAGTACTTACATTTGCATTAGAAGCTACCTTCAAGTCTATTGACCTGAATAAATTCAGAATAACCTAATGTCAACAAAAGACCTATTTAGAAACTATCTCTGTTTAAAGATCAGGGAAGTGTAAGATATAACAGTGTAATACTCCGTAACATTTAAGGAAGGCATACAATGGCCGCAATAGTTGCTGAGATTAAAGGCGCACCTTTGGGTGCCTTTCAGTGAAAGTGTATTATGTCACTGATCCAGCCGGGCCGGTTTTAACTGTAACTGTATGATTTTAATATGTGACACATGAGGAATACGCCAATTCTGTCAAGGGATCGAAAGTGACAGAGCTATACAAGTCGTCTAGCGCCATCTCGTTCACTCACTGGAACAAGCCTGGTTTATAGACGTTGCAATACGGCAGCAGTTATCCGATATAGGTACATTGCATTCTATGCAATAGTTATTGCATCTTGGGAAAATGATACATTATACTGACGGCAATATTATGGTGCAACTTACTAATGTTTCAGACGGACATAATCGTTGCAAAATATTATTCATTGTGCAGTGGTGTGAATTGTGTACTTAATAACCTGAGAAATGAATATAATTATGGGTCCCAGAAGTTAAGATCTAGATAAAAATCAAGTTATTTTGACCAATAGCTAGCGTTTGTTGAAACAATGTGTTTTTTATGAAATAACTACAACAATTGTTTGTCGACCGAACTATACCTACCCACGGCACAAGTAACGTGTATAGGTATATACCATACCTACCTAATATAATGTTAGGTATTTTCAATAACCTAATATCAGCCCATTGGCCATCAATGCCTTCTTTAATATTATAATTTACGTACATACTTGTGCT
Organism: Agrotis segetum; assembly: GCA_036375495.1. Classification (NCBI taxonomy): domain Eukaryota; kingdom Metazoa; phylum Arthropoda; class Insecta; order Lepidoptera; family Noctuidae; genus Agrotis; species Agrotis segetum. Next base: position 3,523,143 of record JAQSVV010000047.1, on the reverse strand, counting down.
GTCCTAATATATAGAATATAATAATTATGTATTTCATACAAAAAACATCTAAAATAATATCTGTGAGTGAGCAGATTGAATGCTCGGTTCGATTCCCACATAAATATATTATGTATGATCTTTATCTAGATTTCCCGGGCATTTGTGAGTTTAAAAGTTTATAAAAACATCTACGATACAGGAGAATCTCACCTCAACATTTCTCTCTATAAATAAATAATAATTAATTATCAATCATGAGCGCAGTCGTTGCATAACACCTTTCAAACGACATTAACTTGAATGTCTAAAAAGTTGAGCTATTTTCGTCTTACCGTTTTTCGACTAAACAGATTATGCAACAACTAGCAAAGAAAAAAATAACCAACATAAATTAGTTGTCTGACAGACTATTATTTTAGTTAAACGTTTTCTGTATTTTCAAAGGATGTAACATTAACCGTTCGTACTTGAAAAAGTAGAGGTAAACTGGAATAATAATACCCCAGTTTTTGCACTGTTGAAATAACTTAGCTAATATCGATTTTAATGAAACATAACGCATGAGTAGATTAGTGTTACAAGTGAAGCATTTAACTTGTAACACTTTTAAGTATGCAATGATAATAGGTACACTGAAGGACCTATCTTTTATAGTCTAAGTCCAAAAATAAGGTAATTTAAACAGATGACGTTTTAAGGGCGCATAACCAGAAAATTCGCAACGTCGCACATTGGTTCAAGGGCGGAAAAAAGTCCTTTGTTTAGACCTTGTTTAAAATGTCTACGATTTGGTGTACACATACTAGAATGTTAGTAGAAACAAGTTTTAAAATTAATACGGATAAATAATTCCACTGTATTTAATAATATCATGCCAAAGTAGGATGATCGAGAATTAACAAATTTCGTGCAAAAAATATTGTTACTTCAAGTATGAATAGAACTTTAATACTATAATCTACAACTTTTATTTTAAGTTTAATCTTATGTTCAATGTGTGTATTAATGAAATACGTAAACATAATATAATTATATAATAAATAATTACTGGCTATTGCATTTTTTGTGAAGAAGGTAATTTGGAACCCTTTCTTTTCAATCATGAGAGCTTAACTATTCTCCGTTATCGACCGTTACGTAATAATATACCTTCGGTGATTAATTAGGCCCTATAGGTTAGGAATACATTAGTTTTAGCTGCGAAAACCTGCGATCTTGGAAATACCAGGTCCTTAACTAATGACGCTCTGTAGTTAAGAAAAAGTGCGTTATATTAATGTTTCTCACCCATCTCGAAAACTATATCTTCTCTATTTAATATTTAGTTTATTAGTATTTATTTATATAGAAATGCTTAAAGACTGTATATTTTGCATAAAATTTAGAATTGAATTCATGTGAAAAAGTAAGATGATGTGAATATTATGATGAAAAAAAAATACGTATTATATCTTTCTTTTTGTATACTGGTACATTCATTATATAATTTTAACAAAGTATTATAAAGAAACGCAACGTCTTTTCATTCAAAAATAATATTTTCCGCATGCACGTACTACCTGCACCACTGTGCGTCGCTAATAGCTGTCAAATATTTACAAGTTAATTAATTTGGCTATGTTACTGTATGAAAATTAGAAATATGGCTCTGTAGTGCACTAGAAAACTGTTATGTGAATGAAATTAAATCACTGAATTTGATATTGTTACCAATTCAGGTGTATAAAAGGCATTTGGAATGTTTCCAAATGTTTCTTTTATGTCTAAAACTATAAATATTCGGTATTACGATATTAATTATTGTATCCTCTAATCAATTTTTTAGTGCACTACAGAGCCATATTTTTTATTTTTATACAGTAAATTAGTAAAATTAATAAATCTTGTAAATATTTGACAGACATTTGCGACGTTGCCAACTTTCAGAATAAGCGCTTTTAAAAATAAACAGCTCGTCTTCTTAAGATAACATTATATACTTATTTCAATATAATAATTCCTCTTAGCTACATGCTACATTCAAACCACGACCTCGCTATTGACATTTTATTGCGTAGATTACACAAAGACATGCACAGCTATAAATGAACAAAGTCAGTGACCTTCCGTGGTCATGAATCGAGACCACAGAACTAGACCTGCCGCATTCTGTGGAACTTTCAACCTGTGTAGGGCTTGACAATTTACAATAAATCGAATATTGACGCAAATCACAAATCACTTTCACGCATCACGTATGAAAGTAGCTGCAGTGGAGAGGGGAGTATCACACGTTGTATGGATGTGATCATATTGTGTGAATGAGTACTTTTTAATACTTTAAGTTTTATCGCCAATATTTTAGATAAGTTTCCAGCAATAAGAAATACCTATTAGTCAGTCAGTTAGTTTGAAAAATAATGGGTACGTTTTTCTTTTTTTTTTTTAAATCAGTGCATATTATCAAATGTAAAACGCATCAAAACTCGAAAGTGTCTTCAAGACGCTCTAAAAATGGCACAGTATGACGTAGCTACCTATTGTTAATTTTAAAAGTTTCGTGTTATCGTAGGTTTAAGTTACAAAGGATTTTATCTTTAAAATGATTTTATTTTACGTTGTTTGTTAATGTAACTGACCACCTAATTTTTTTTTTTTTTAGTACACAACACAAACTTTTTCCAATTAATATTTTAAAGAAAACACGTGATGAAATCATAATATGCGGTTACACAATTTCTACGTCAAACTTTTAGGTGTTGTTAAATTAATATTACGGTTTAACCCGGGATAATGACTACATATTGCGTAGGTACTATAGAAGTAGTTAAAAAACAACATATTAAATAACAACTTTTTTCCTTTATCTGAAGTACTCAAATATGGGTTTTATACCGTTCTACCGCCCTAACACAGATTCACTAATTCCTTATTTATCTTGCAATACATATTATTTGGACCTACGTGTCGACTTACAAACTTAATCGGGTACAGATGGCACTCTACACATACATGCCTTTGCAAAAAATAAATTGCAACATGATATACTTATTACCCACGTTACAGTTGTCACAAAAAAGCTCGTTAAAAATCCTGTCACAGCCGACTGATCAATGACAAAGAATTTTGGAAAGACATCCGAATGCATTAGTATTGTATTCTTGCCTTGTTATTGCATAACTCTTACCCAAGTGCAATTGGTGGTGCAGTGACATAAAAATGACATTATGTGTCCAACTTTATTAGGATTGTTAGTGAACTCAAATGTAACATGTTGCGTCATTAAGTGCAATATAAATATTGAGTTGCGAATTTAAATTGAACATCATTATTTGGTACATTACATCATAAAATAAATAGAGTGTAACAACTTTTTAGATTTTCAAGAAAACTAATAATACACTCGGTTCCAAAAATAACGGGTCAGTCACATAAACCCGAATATCTCCCGAACTACGTATGCCATTGTAATGAAACGAAGACTGTTCAATTGAGAATTTAATTATACAGATAAAAAAATAAAATAAAAGTTAGTTGCACCCACAATATCAATCTCTAAATTAAAAAAAACTAAAGTAGTCATATTTTTCTTAAGATTAAATTTTTTTATGATTGTTTTTTTGGTGTTTTTCATCACTTTCTTCTTATTTTAATACTTTGTATTGCCTCCACGAGCTCTTCTGACAGCTTCCAGCCGATTAGGCATGCTGTACACCAAATTTCGGAGCCGGTGCTGAGGAATACCTTCCCATTCCTCCACCAGTGCTTGTTTGAGCTCGGGAAGCGTGATTGGTGGGGGGTTTCGGCCTTTCACGCATCTCTGAAGCTCGTCCCAGGCGTGCTCGATGGGGTTTAAGTCCGGGCTTCGCGCTGGCCACTGCATGAGTTCGATACCGACCTCTTCAAGGTAGTCATGTACAATTCTGGCGGTATGGGGACGCGCATTATCATGCATTAATATGCCATGCCGGTCCATCCTGGCCATGAAAGGACCTACATGTTCATTGAGGATCTCTTCCACGTACCTTTCTGCATTTAGAGTTCCATTTTGAATGAGTACCAGCTCGGTGCGGGCCTCAGCAGAAATCCCAGCCCAAACTTGTACGGAGCCCCCACCGTACGCCACTTTTTACTCCACACACGCTTGATGGAAGCGCTCCCCAGGTCTTCTGTACACCAAATGCTTATCATCATGCTTATAAAGCATGAATTTACACTCGTCCGTGAACATTACCCTAGACCAATCGTCTAGTGTCCAGTTTAGGTGCTCGCGCACATATATCTGTATTGCAATTCGATGTCCCCGTTCCAGTTTGAGGCCATTTGCGGGCCTCAATGGTTTCAAATTTGCTTCAGCAAGACGTCTTCTTACTGTTTGAGCGCTTAAATTGCCACCTCCAAAGCGAATGAAGTGAGTTTTTAGACCAACAGCAGTTTGAAAACGATTTTGGAGCATTGTAGCCACCAGCTGTCTATCTTCCCTACAGCATGCCTAATCGCCTGGAAGCTGTCAGAAGAGCTCGTGGAGGCAATGCAAGGTATTAAATGAAGAAAGCGATGAAAAAAAGCAAAAAAACAATCATAAACAAAATGTAATATTAAGAAAAATATGACTACTTTAGTTATTTTTTTATTTAGAGATTGATATTGTGGGTGCAACTAAGTTTTATTTTATTTTTTATCTGTATAATTAAATTCTCAATTAAACAGTCTTCGTTTCATTAGGATGGCATACGTAGTTCGGGAGATATTCGGGTTTGTGTGACTGACCCGTTATTTTTGGAACCGAGTGTATATTGCTGAAACAAAAACATCAACCTATAATTAGTAGATTTATCTTAGTAGATTTAAATTAGAAGGCAAATTAAGGGAAAAAATTAAATTAATTAATACAGTCCTGATAACATCTTGCCCTTCTAAAATGAGCAAAGATTGGTTTATCATAAATCAAGATTTTTCAGGATGTTTATACTTATATGCAATTTGCGTGTTTTCTTAGTTTTTAATTAGGGATTTCTCCCGTGTTGTGGTGCGTTTACAAACAAAGAAAATCATACACAAAGACCCATTTTAGCAGAATCTTAACGTATCCTGTTACTGATTTAAACGGTCAATCCACAAGCCCGCCATTTCTTACTATTACGACATCTGTAAGAAGAGATACTAAGACATGACTGTCGTCTTAACTTACGTATCAAGTCTTACCTGAAGTATACCTACTTACAATGTTGTAAATACTACTGTATTACTTACGTAATTGCACTTATGGATAGTAGGATACTTATTTTAATGCAAGCTCTTTGAACTAGGAACTAAACATTATGCAAATACCTAGTCATTATAGAAAATTATATTTTCTCTTGACATGTGATGAGGTTTTATAATATGACCTACATAACCTGCATTTGAAAGTTTGTTCAAGGTAAAATTGTACATTGTACATATTGTAAAAATATAACTGTTGGCTAAGTGATGCGACAGTTTTTTCAATAAGCCTTATGAGAAACAATGTAGAAAAATTAAGAAAGAGACGCAAAGTTGTCGGTTTGATTCCCCCTCGTCTCGTATAAGACGTTGGTGCTCCGGCCTTACCGATTCCCTCCGGTCGTGTGAGATTACCGTCACATCGGATTATGAGAGAAAAGGAAAATAGAATGCACGTGTGTCTATGCACAGCACACAGTAAGTGTGCATTGTAATTTCTGCGGCGCTGATATTTACCAAATTTTAAAAGGAAAGAATAGCTGCTGCCTTTTCAAAAAATAGGTATTTAGAAAAACTCGTACTGTCCCTCTCACGCGTTAAAAAAACCCCGATCGTGCGATAGAGAGCGTTGCAGCTCGCGACTGACTGAGGGTATTTTTTATATGAAATTTGTCTCTCGGCAGAAAACGTTTTTCACATACTAAATCACGACCAATCTCTTAGATTCTGGTGTCAATCGTTTCAGCATATTATATTCTAGGTTTGCTTTTTTTTCTTAAACTTCTTTGTTTTTCAAATACAAAGGTTTTACTTCAATGAAGATTTTGTCATAAAAATAGTAACTTTTAGGCGCCTGCAACTTTCAAACTGTTATAAATTTTGAAAAAAAGAAAACCTATAAACCTAGTTTTTTGCTGTGTCAGATGCATTCTAAAAAATCATTGAGATAGGATAACATCTAGGGGGAGAAAAACGTTTTCTCTTTTTGTATGGACGAGCGCTCGGTAGACGATGGTCTTAAGCATAGTCTTAAGAAACACGTACAAAACAAACACGTAGGTACTTACTTTTTTTTTTTTTTCGTTTTAGGCAAAGTTCAAAAGTTCCGAATAACAAATACTTAATTTATTCCAACTTTTGTATTGCTGTGCTAGTCGAATTCCTTAAAAGCGGATGTCTTCTAAATGAAGAAACTAAGACAATCAAAATATTCACATTCAATTGAAACATTCTGCCATTCAATTTTAAAAAGCGACGCAACGTACCGTGACACATTGTCCTACTAAATAATGAAAATACAACAATATTTAATACTTAGTAGACAGCAGTTTTTGATACAGCTGTATCAAAAGTCAATAATTTGAAAATATTTAACTATGAAATCAGAATACCTATCCTATACTCCACGCTTTCATCCTTGCATTTGCACAACATTTATAAAAAAGTTAGTACCGATACTTATAATGATTGTAGGTACTACTGGATTTCTCAGGTTTTGCTGTTTTCGTTTACGGTTAAAAACCACGGTTTCTCAAGCTCAATTTTTTTTTTGCGCTTGTGTCTTGCCGTCGAATGGCGAACCCGTATGGGTTCGCGACCCCACTTTGACAAATCCTGGTCTAAACCGTTAAAATCATGGGCTTGCTGTGTCTAGGTTCGGTAGCCAAAAAACAAGAGACCTGAAAACAATCTCTTCGTATAAACTTGGGCTACTGATCAGCAGTATGCATATTTATGAAGTCGATCATTGCAATAATTCAAATTGATTACTTAGTTATCAGTGGTATATTAAATTAATAGTTAATTAAATTGGACCCACCATCCAATTCGGGTACATATTTGAATATCGAAGATTAAAATATCTACGCTTTAAATATCGATGTTCAGAATATCGAAAATTAAAATATCAATTGTAACAAAATATCGAAAAATGTTACATCTACGTTTAAAACGTCGAAGATTAAAATGTCGACTGATTAAAATGTCGAATGATTCAAAATATCGAAAGACGTAATGTCGAAATTCAAAATATCAACGTTTAATACATCGCAGTTCATAATATCTACGTTAAAAATACCTACTAGTTGACTACTACTAGTTATCTTGGCGATGGCGGGGTCTTTCAAACCCCGCCATCCTCTTCGTACCTGACCTGTCCAAGTCGGGGTGCCCCAAGTCCCGGATAAAAAGTCGGACTTGCTTTTGCATCCTTAGTCAAATTGCTGATAACCACCTACCAAGTAAGTTGACGGAGCCCCGCTTCGCGGGGCTCCTATTTCTGTTTGCAAGGTTAAAGTAACCTAACAACGAAGAGGATGGCGGGGTCTTCCAGACCCCGCCATCCTTTTCGAACCTACCTGTCCGAGTCGGGGTGCCCCTAGTCCCGAGCTCGCTTCGCTCGCTCTTGCGTCCTTAGTCAAATTACTGATTACTACCCAAACAAAGTAGCTGGACGACTTCGGATGCAAGAGCGAGCGAACCGAGCTCGGAGCTTGGGGCACCCCGACTCGGACAGTTAGGTTCGAAGAGGATGGTGGGGTCTGAAAGGACCCCGCCATCCTCTTCGGTTTTAGGTTACTTTAACCTTGCAAACAGAAAATTGGAGCCCCGCGAAGCGGGGCTCCGTCGACTTACCTTGTCAGGTTCGATATTTCGGACATTCGATACCTAATCTGTATTTCGATATTTAGATCTTTCGATGTAACTTTTGTAGATATTTAGATTTTAGATATACTGGACGTAGATCATTTAATCATTCGATATTTTAAACTTTCGATATTTTAATTTTCGATTTTATGGTCATTCGACATTTTCATTTTCGATATTTTGAACATCGATATTTTATGCGTAGATATTTTAATCTTCGATATTCAAATATGTACCCATCCAATTCATCGTAGGGCGTAACAGAGAAAGTACCGGTAAATAATGTATTTCCTCTCATAATAGTGCAGTGAAAGTAGGTACAAATTACCACAATATTTTTAGTTAAAATATAGATGTGTTAGAATAGTACCTAGTGTAGTGTATTTAGTATTTATTCACTAAGTAAGTATAACTTAGTAAACAACAAATGCTTCTACCTCAACTCGCTGTTATTCTTTGTTGTTGCGCTACGAGCATTGGTAGGTTGTATTTTTTTCTTTTCTTTAAATATTTGCAACTTAGCGTCATCGGCAAATAAAACAAAACCAATATCTAAATTTTTGTCACCGGAGGATCTATACGAGTATAAGAACTTACATGTATTATTTATTAATTTTACTTTCTTTTACTTGTATTTCAGCATCATTGAAATTAAGACCAATACGGTAGTTTCCAGGGTCAAAATAATTACATTCTATTTAGTCCGTATTTTAGATTATAAAAAAATATTGGACAAGTATTTTTTCTTTTTTCGATTAAACAAAAAAGAACAAAGATAATAGCCTATTTAAGTTACCTGTGACGTCACTCTGCGCGAAAAATGCCACGCATCGTGACATCACACGTAACTTTAATAGGCTATATCTTTGTCATTTTTGGTCTAATTTACAAATAAAAAAATACGTGTCCCTTATTTTTGAATAATCTAAAAGACGGACTAATTACATTTTTTAGGAAACTAGCCTATTATCTAATTGTATTACGTTAATTTTAGGACACCACCAATCGCTACCACCTCCTCGAGATGTACCACAGTTTTACAACCGTTTAGGTACAATATGATGTAGGATATGTATACTTAGCGAGATAAAGCCTCTTTGATGTAGTTTATTTGGGAAAAATACATTTAATATTAAATAGTAATGTAGCGTAGCGTCAAGTCTACGAAGAATGGTTGTGAAAGTAGTTTTTAAGTAGATAAATGGGCATAGTACACTAATAAAATCTATTGAGATTTTAGAAGCTTTAGTTGCTTTTCATTAGTTAACAACGCAATAAATATATGACAAGGGGTTGATTGTCAAAATCCCTTATTTCCAGTATTATGGCAAAAGGAACGCTAAAGTTTCGCATGATTTAGAATGTGTAATTATTTTATTTTTAAGTTTAATTTATTTGTTTATTTCGAATAGCACATAACTTAACATCATTTCGACACAACCATTAACACTAACAACAATATCATCTAAGATCGACACATTTTTGAGACAGGCCGGAATAAACTGAACGGCGTCCACGCCGGCCTCGTCTTTCTGACTCCGCTGGGCGATGTAGCGCCGAGCGAGACCCTGGACACCGCCCACTCGGAGCACTCCGGACACACCCCCCTCGACCCACCCCCTTCCATCATCAACACTGTCTACAGTGCTATCAAAAACGCGTTCACTTCTACCGTTCCCTCTCTTACTGAATCTTCTTACGCTGCTCCTTCATACGTCGCTCCTTCGTACCCGGCGCCTGTGTACGAAGGCGAGCTTACCGCTCCCACTGCTCCAGTCTCCTTCCAACCTCCGCCTCTTCCGGAGAACTTCCCTACATTCCCCACATTCAAGCCCATGTCGTGGGGAGCAGTCAACTCATACGGTCAGCCTGCTGCTGCTGATTATTATAGTGACTACGACCCTCGAGTGGTCGCACCTCCGACTTACAACTACGCCGCACCCAAACGCTCAATCGCCCCCAAAATTAAGAAAGGCTTAACGCCAGATAAAATACAGAAAATCAACAATAACATTAAAAAAGTAAAAGCTTATATCAACCAGCAGCAGAGATCCTCTGAAACTTTCAAATTAGCTGATCTAGATGCCTACAGAGAAATGTTAGTGAAAGGTGAAATTCCTTTCTTGCCAACCCCCGTAGTGTCTGACAATGAGGTAGGCGTGCTCCCCGCGGAACTCCTGGATCCCCTCCCTACCGTCACCACTAGCACCACCACCACGTCAACCACATCAACCACAACTACGACCACAGAAAAACCACAGACAACCACAGAACAGAACAGAAGACAAGACGTGAAATACTATCTGCGAGGCAACAAGATTGTTCAAGTGCGATAACTCTGACTGTTGACTGACTGAAGGTATGTGACGATGACTGACTCCTCCACTCTGTAGACTGTGACTATCTCCTCTTGACTATGAGTGGCTAGTCTTCTGTACCATACACTTTTCGACTACAGAACTAACTTTCTCGATATTATCATTTCATGTTGCACAAATTGCTGACACAAGTCAATATCTGTCAAAAATATTATTTTAATGTGTCCGACAAGAATGTTTACTAGGTATATGATTTATTCTTTGGCTTGCTCTGGTATTAAAAATGAACAACGAATATACGATGCATATAACGAACAAGTGAAAAGTTCAAGAAAGTCGTCAGAAGCTGGATTGAAGATTAAGCTACATAATAAATCATCATAACGCCTTCTCGTTTTGACAGATATTGGCATTACATTCGAAGCAATCTATGTAGAAAGTAGATTTAACATAAAAAGCCTTTATGTACTAAGTATTTTAGACACAATGTAGTTGTAATTACAAATGCAAGCTGTATGTAAAGTTGAATCTAAATCTTAACAAGTGTATTAATATATACTATTTTTGTTTTCCAGATTTACCTGTCCAGCATACATTGTTCAATGCTGAGGAGTTGCAGCACTACCAGCACTAATTATTATTCATAGTAATTATTTGGTGGTCACAATTTTACATTTTTACTCTAAATTTCTTTTAATAACTCATATTTAATAAGCCAAAAATGTTTAAAGATGTTGCAATTGGTCTTAAAGACTGCTTTATTTCATAACATATATACGAGTATATACATTTTTGAGCCTGGTTTTTAAAATAAAAAATGTAAGCATGGTACATAATTTTATGAAATCAGTAATTTAGTGAAAGCAGTGATGAAAAATGTTAATGACAGTAAGGTTATTACCGAGGTATACCAAAAAATCGTGTTAACTAACTGAAAACCAAACGCCGAATGAAATAAACATTAATTCGAAACAAAATGTGACATAGAGTGTAAAAGTAAATAAAAAATAAAATACAAAGGCACTAAGCAGCTGGCCTGGTGAGGCAGGTGGAATGATACAGCTGGGCTGTGTTCAATCTGGATTAGTTTGTAGTTCATGTTCCTAACTGTAAAACTAGGCGATCTGCTCAGTGTACTACACCATCTACTTCAGTAGCTCTAACACTAGGGCAACACTAACGGGAAATTCCGTTGATGATCGATGATTATACAAATTAAGTGACTTATTTACAGTCATGTCCGTTTACAATCACGTCCCATTGAACACATCGAAACATAGTTTTGAATAATCTATAAGCCTACGTATCATTCGTTTGTATTTTCTCGATCTTTTTATCCATTACCAATTTTATTATTTCGAAAATCTGACAGCCGCGATCTGAAAAAAAGTGTCACAGGTCTAGCCTGTAAGAGCCACGCTGGCTGACTGATTCGTCAAGGAACGAAAGTGATGACACTACTTGTAAAAGGCAAAAGATGAGAGGACGATAGTGAAGGTGTGCTCAGAATAAAACGGCGTATGTGCCCAAACATATTGACGTCTTTTTATGAATTAAAATTGTTATTAATTGAAAAACTGTCTTTACAGAATTTAGATAGTGGTATTCTCTACAATTTAAAAGTAAACATCTTTTCCATAACTCATAGTAGTTATGCCATAAAGTCCAAAAAGAAAAATATAGACCTAACTTTGCATTTTTTTTGTATCGAGAAAATTTCAATGAATCGTGTTTTCAACTTTGTGAGAATTTATATCATATAGTCAATTACTATATTCCAAGTTTTAAGATCTGTAGTCCATATACGTACGAAGAAAAGTAAAAAATAAAAAGCGTATTTTTATTGACCCATCACCTTAAATGACTATTGTCGCGAAAATCAACCGAAAATGCCGTTAGTGTGGCTCGGCTGTTAGAGAGTTGAAACAGGAGACAACTTACACAACTTCATGATACCTATATTTCGTGCATAATCGATATTCTAGCATTTGTCGATCGACAGTCGACATTAATCTAAGATCGATAATGTTATTATCGATACTTATCGATAGCACTAGATTTAATTGTACGAACCTGTCAATATTTTGTGGATTTTTGCGAAGTTATTTATACGTCTCGGGCGTGTGTTTTTACTTCCAAATCCCACATTTAAAGAAGCCATAAAGTGAATTAAGTTGCCTCCTGGTTTAAATGTACTGTAAGATAATACTTGTATATTATTCGCAGTATTACAGGGTAGGCAATTTGAACAAAAAACATTCGTACCTACTAGTACCACTTTTGTACCTAATTTATTAAGCCACTTATTTGAAGAATTGGTATTACGTAGGAAAATTTAAAATTAAATTTGTAAATAATGCTCAAATATTTTAAGTAATAAGTAATTAGATAATATTTATATTGTATGTAATGTAATAAAAAATAACTATTTTTGTAAATAAACGATAAAAGGTGTGTGATACATTAAATCAGTGTTTTACTCATATCAATTTCTCCAAAATTTATAGTCTATTTCTTCGACGATGGTTCGTTGCCAAAATTACAGCACTTTTCAAGTAGGAAAGACTATAGAAGACTACATTTGACTCTGAAGGGCAAAACGGACGACGTCAAGCTCAATTTTCTTTTGATCATTTTCACATTTTCTTCGAGGGCAAACATACATGTCAGTATTTATGTTTGCCCTCGAAGAAAATGTGAAAATGCTGGAATAACTTAGACATTAAATTAATTAAACCTAAATTCAAGTCAATCTTCTACCTTCGGGTTCATTACATAAGTAACTACGGTATGTTGAACCTGGTCAGCTATTTAAAGCTTAAAATATGAAAGATGGTTATCTAAGTATAGACGCCAGCAGGTCAATCTACCCGAATCTGTCAGATTTTACCAATCAAACATTAACCTTATACTCTTGTGTTACGGTTGAAATTCTATGACAGAAATCTAATAGATTGTGGTAGCTTGATGTGCTGGCGTCTGTACATAGCACACTGTCCTGTTCACGATATTTTACATTATCCCGATGTAAGAGTCAGATGTTTTATTTAAAATACGTATTGGGGCTACTTTTTTTTTTCTAGGAATTTCTCCGGCGTCATGAATTCGTTTACTTACAAACAATTAAACTCAACACAAAATAACCAATTGCTTCTTTACTTTTTCAAATAGATGATATTTCAATAACATAATGTGTGTTTTACGTAATTTAGGGTGCAGAATTCCTTTATTACTCTTGTGATGAAATTGACTCTCACTCTTCACGACATCCATGTGTAGCACAATACGAAACGCCTGAAAGAAATATAATCGTTAAATGCGCTACTTTAAACACATGCTCGACCACAAGTCAGCGCCTACCACTTTAATGCAGCTATCTAGGCTATCAAATACGATCTTTATGCGCATGTTCCGATTCCTACCAACATTATTTATTAATAACTAACTATCAATATCTTCCAGGAACTGCAGTTAAGTGGTCGCGTGATGACACCACGATCGTTGCACAGATAGAACCTAAGTCATCCGGTAGTGTAGAGGAAATTAACCATGATCACGAATTAATCCAGCCGCGGTTTACTTCCTTTTATTTAGATTGGATTCATGATTGAACTGCTTGAGACGTGACTATGGCACCTACCTTCTGACATTAAACGTCTTTTTAATATAAACCCCCTTTGATAATACTTGGGCTTATAAACTTAGAGCAGGCTTAATACTGGGTGTAAAGGACAGCCTTCCACAAACTTTCAGGGCTTGCTCTGAAGACGAAAGTAAACAAACTTCCACAAATGTTTTTTTTCAGGAAATGAAAAGAAATTAGCGTCACCGTAGAAAATCAAAAACTTGATTGGACAGTTTGTATGGAGAGGCTAATTTTATTTTTCATTTCCTGAAAAAGATATTTGTGGAACATTGTTCAGTTTCAAGTACTGAGCAAGCCCTGACAGTTTGTGGAGGGCTGTCCCTTACACCCTGTATATATAATGAGTTGAAATGTAAGCAGAGGCTTATCGTTATTATTAACAATAGGGAATTATGTTTCTGATTAGGCGTGTAATAATTATTGTTCCTCGCCTATGATCTATTGGCTGAAAAAGTAAGTACCGCAATGAAATGAAAGGAATATTAATACTAAGAACTTAATATGTACACTGCGATAGTTTAATTTTTTTTAACAATAACCTTTTTGCAACAACCTTTTATTATTTCAATTTAATGCACAGAACTGCAAATTTATTATAGTAGCAATGATGAAGTTTTGTTTAGAGCTAAATTGGAGGTAAGCAAAACAACATTGGTAACACATTTGCTTTACATCTGCTTGAAGGCGCTAGCTACAAAATGCTAATAAAACACACTGACAAAAGAGAAATAGTATATTTGTGTCCATTATGAGAATGGATCGAATGGTTAGTAAAAAAAGTACCTAGGTAGCTTAGACGTGAGCTTGACTTACTTATATCTTAAATCAATTCGCCTTAACCGAAAAGACGGCGGTATATTTATCGACCACGGAAAATCAAACATTTGCTTACAAGAAAGTTGCACACAGTTGCAACTTTATGGTCATTTGGTCGCAATATGTTGTCAAACTCTATTTTAAAGACGTTCAATCTTAGTGTTTTCATACTATACCTACATAAACTTATGCCTTTTGCCTAAGAGGGTAGGCAAAAACCAAACAAGTACCAAAAAATTCTCTTCTTCTCATTTACGCTCTTGACAAGTGTTCAAGAACGTTTTGTTCAAACCATTCTTATATTTACGAAAAAAAAAAAAATTAAGAAATGTTGTATTATATTGAGCCACGCCTCCTACAATTAGTTGTAGGTACGTTCGTTTGCAATAAACAATGTCGGAAGAAAAACACCATGAAAATTAAAACGCCATAAGTTTACAAAAGGCTGAGCAGTCACCTTCCTAGTGCGTCGAGCTTCATTACACTCACTTTCAGAATGATTGAGGTGCTGGAGTACCAATTAAAGTACGGTCTAGGTCGGTGACCTTAAGGTCAATTAACAGTAAGTGGAAATAGAGAATATACGGAGCTAAATTTTGCAATTTAGCTCCGTATATTCTCGTTATAAACTTGCGTTTACAACGAGAAGTACAACTGCGCCTCGTAAAAATACGACTGAACGACTTTTGACGGCACGGCTCGGTTTGTGCAGTTAGTAGCTGAGCGATTGATTGCTGCACTGCGTATCGCAGGTTCAAGTACCGCACGGAAAAAATATTTGCAGCTATGTGTTGTACCGGGTCTGGGTGTTTGTGTACAGGTTAAATGCCTAGTGCAGCAGAAAGTTTAAAAGAAAGATGTAAAACGAAATAGTTTTTTTTTATTGCCCAGGAATTTCTTAATTGTCGTGGGTGCGTTTACAAATATAATACATACACTAACACCCAGTCCCGGAACCGTGCCGATCTATAAGACCATTGACGAAATAATTCACTTTTCTATTGACTTCTACTAATTGAAAATTAAATTCTTTACTTTTGAACAGAATGCCTAAATAAAGATTCCCACGTAAATAGCGCGAGCGGTTAGTTTCAAATCGTTCGTAATTAATGGATATGTCGGAAGCTTTCGCTTAGAGCAATAAATTGTATAAGTTATGTGACAAATAACCACAACCGAGCGCTCTCGCAGGCTTTAATCAACGCCTTTTTGACGTAAACACTGTTTGCCAGCAGGAGACAGGTTGCCACTCACCAAGAGTTGCCATCAAATAAATTTTCCAGCTGCGCGGAAGTTGTCAAAGTCTTCTGGCTTAAGGGAAGCATTTTAAACACTCTTGGTTTATAATATTTCCGTATACAATAACAAAGTACTCGTATTTGGATTGTCGACTGTTCACACAGCAAGAAGAAAATAAAGACTGTATTGTGGTACCCAACTACCCACCTATTAGAAAACACATAATGAAATGTGACCAGCGAACCTAGTAAATAAGTTTAGGCGTGTAATTACGATTGTGTTATTTATGATAGTTGGTTAGTAATTATAATTATTAAACTAACTAAAATTCAAAATTCACAAAAAATAAGTTTAAAACTTCCAGAAGATATTTTACACGTTGTTGGGGTGGTTTTTGAAGGTTTGTTTTTTTTTTATCAACATTCACCCAGTCGTAATTTGACTTTAGGAGAAAACAAACATAAAAGAAATACCTACAATCGAATTGAGAACCTCCTCCTTTTTTAAAGTTGGTGAAAAAAGAAAACAAGAAAGGTAAGCAATATAGGTAAGTACTTTCGAGATTATAAAACTTTTTCCGTTCAGGTGCTTCCTCATCCCGTTAGATGACAAAGACATCAACGCTGATGAAACGGGTGAGTTTTTAAGCAGAACCTAAAATGCTATTTCTCCAGCTATTACAGATAAATTAAATGACTTTAGGTTACATACTTGCACCTCAGTCCACTCAATATCTAAAGACTTGTACTTAAACCTGAACAACCTATTCGCAACAAAAGTAAAAACTAGTGTGAAAATACTGCGTCGCTGTCACCGGTCATCGGCGACGATTTCCAGTTAGCGTGCGCAGGAGTCGCTGACTCGCGCGCCGATGAAAAACGCGCTCTCTAATACATGGATGATATAATTTGCTAATACTTGGCTCATGTACTTCTATTATATTGTGCGTCATTAATTTCTTCGTTGGACGAAAGTTTTCTGAAGCATGAAATCGCAAAATCTTAATAAAGCATCAAGTGTCGTTTAATCTTGATATCACTTCCAGATAATAATCGTGTTTCATAATTTGACATAAAATGCATTTATCACACGAAGTTTAACTAACTGAAATTGATATGTCATATTATCTTGTACAAAAAATTACAAATCGACGAAACATAATGTTTGAAGAAAGTGCATGGCTGTCCATTTAAGTTATTGAGAGAACTGCATTGTGAACACTTTTTTAAGCTTCCTTACTCATATCCGTATCTTTATCTGTACCGTGGATGCGTTTACTTGAAATTAACTTAGCATTAACGATTTACATTGAACTAGCTATTCCCCGCTGTTTTAACCACTGCTCGGCTTTTAATTGGATTTTGTAACTGATAGTTCCAACAAATGAAAAACCTCTTCAGCTATTAATTACATTAATGTAAATAGATAACAAAGGTTCGTTTTATAGCTTGTTACTAACAGGAGCTTTATTTATTTACTTTTAAAATAATTTTCTTAGCCAATATCTCACACCAAAATTCATGAAAATTTGTTCAGCGATTTAGGCGTGAAGTGTAACAAACAAACAAACAAACTCACTCTCGGATTCATAATACTTACCTACACGTTAGTAAGGATGTCCAAATTTTAATTTGCAAGGAATTACAATAAATTCCCAAGAATTAAACATCTTTAAGATTTTGCCAAAAAATATTCAAAAGCCTATTTTTTTTAAGGTTTTGTCCATAAAAGCCCCCGTTGATAAAGGAAGTAAAGTAACTAGTAATTTACTACGACTATGCTTAACTAACTGTTCAAGATAGCAAGTCAAAGTAATCGCTAGTGGGGGTTCGTATAAAGACGAGTGGTGACCTATTTCGCGTTCCACAACCAATCCACAGCAGTCCAGTGCTGTTGTTACCAGTTTCATTTTAGTGTTGCCAGTTGAAAAATCGTGTTTTGTATTAGTGAAAACGATAATATTGTGACTGTAATTGCATCGTGCATCGGTCAGTGCTTGGACTAAGTGTTTTGTGTGCATTTGTGAGAATCTTCGGTACTATGAAGGTTTGTTTTTTTTAGTATTAAAGTACCTTTAGTTTTCTAAATCATTCGTTTTTTTTTTTTTGGAAAATGACTTTTAAGATTTCTAAACAACGTAGCTATAATCTATTTACCTAGATGACGCTTTATGTAAAAAAAAAACAGTTTTACCTCTACATTTTGTCTCTACCAGTAAATGTCTGTTTTAAAAAGTTCAAACGAAATCGCTTAGCTTGTAGGTACTTCAGTCTAGTCAATACGAGTAGTAACTCCAAAAAAATATTCAGAGTTACGTCAGAAACTTACACCTTTTTCATGGAAATAGGCAGAAACCATAGACGAGCACCACCTGCTATGATCCTAACATACTTGTCCCCTCATCCACATTCATACATCTAGTCATAAAGCACGCCGATTGCGAGCGCTATGTACCCGTACCTACCCGATCTTTCTAAAGTAGGTACTACACCCATAATAAGGCAGTGAGGTCTTCCTAGTCCTAGGGCGTCCCCTCATGGCATTTCCACTCACCTATTGCCTTATAAATTCCTTTTATAATTGCCTTTCACTCATTCCCTCATCTTCTCAATTTACAAATATTTTTTAAGCTCATCAAATTCATCAATAAATGCAGGATTTCAGGCTAAAATCCGTATACCTACATTATACTCTTACAATTACAACGCAATGAAAATGTGAACAAGAGAAATTGTATTAGCATAACTCTGATAGCAGGATCGACAGGTTCATTACCAAGGCCGGATCGCGGCCTTGTAGTGCGTGCCTAGTATGATTATAACGTGATACTCATCGGCGCAGGCGCTTTGTTTTCACGCGTATTGGCCGCAGACTCCTAGATTACTGGTTAAAGTAAACATGCTTTTTATCCGACTGCATTGGAAGGCGGGTAATGTTTTAGTGCTACTTATCTTTTGACATTCCTGCCTTTTCAGAGACCTGAAAAGGCAGGAATCTCAAAAGGCAACAAATCTATTAATTTGTGCTTCTAAACGTAGAGCTAACCCATGGCTTACCCAAATATGGATAAAATGGGTTCCTCATTCGTACACTACAAGCGCTTTTTCAGATAATTCCAATCAAATGAGTTGCGTCGTAAAACTTTAACCACCAAACTTGTACCACAAAAACTTTTAAACGCCTGTCACCGCCTACCACTTGTCTAAAAAAATGTCAGATTATGACGTTGAAATAAGGTCCGTTTTACAGTCACACTTTATTTTAGACAAGTGTTCAACAAATGTTTAAGTTTTTGTAGTAAGGCTGTAAGTGCATAAGCTGTACGGCCAAATGGACGTAAAATTCAGGCTAGAGCATTAAATAAACCAAATCCACTGAAACGCGCTGAAATCCAAGTAAATTACTGTTTCATAGATATAACTACAGCTGCAACAAATTATTTTGAGTTTAGATTTTGCTTCAACGACAATTGACAGACATAATTAAGTAGATACCTAATTTAATAGTTAGTATGAACTTGTACCTACATTCTGGTAATAGGCGGCGGCGCCCTTTGTTGAGAGCCATATCGGCCTATGGTAACGATTTATACAATTGACATAAACCTACTTTCAGTCTTTCGTGTTTTTGCAAGTATTGTCATCTTAATTTATTATTTTAAAATGTTTGATCGCATGCTACGTTCAAACGAGGGAATAAAAGATTCAGCGATAGCCTTTTTAAGGCGTCTTAGAGTACTTATCTAGAAGACACGGGTACAAATTCCACTCGTAGCTGAATTTTGCCTGAAATATCAATATTATTTTCATATTGCTGAAATTATGTGAGCTTGCCATTTTGATAACATGACGTATAGGTAGGTAGCTAGCTATACTTTTTGTACTAATGTATAGTACCTATGTATACCTGGCGGTAGGCCAGCTATCCATACATGCCAACCAAATGGCATCGGAATAATTATGCCATTAAAATTTGGATGACAGTTATGAAATCTGGTAATCAAAACGCCAATCTGCAATGCAATCTGCCTATGCGTTTCTATATTAAGTTAGTGTATATTACGATAGTAGTAATCTGCTCTTGCTTACGTCTTACAATTTAACACAGTACAAACATACGAAGCATTAGAAAGAAGTAGTACTATGTGTAGTCCAACCAGTCTAGATTTCACATTGGCCGGTAATGACAGTCGTCAACGGTTGTCGGGTGTCATCCGCACATTCAAACTAAACATTATTACTCCTTTGTCGCTTTTACTTTTGTTATTCAAAGTATTGGAAACCATCTACCATAACGGACTTGTTTGCAATAGAACATCCTTTCAAAGTCTACAGCCCAATTTAGACATGCAGGCAAGTTTGACTATACCGCGGTATTTGTTTGATCAGAAGAACGCATTTTCCCTTAGTAGTCCGCAAAGTATTTAGTAAATATAATAATCCTGAAATGTGTATTGTAAATTTTATAATCCTACCATTTGGCAAGGTGTTATCAAGATTGAGTGACCGAAGACCCTGAGGGATTAAAAAAAACATAGAAACGAAAAAAAATATCAAAACGAATTAAATCAAAGTGCATGTCCAAACGTTTTGTTCTTAGGTACAGACGCCAGCACTTCAAGCTACCACAATCTGTCAGATTTCTTTAATAGAATTTCAACCTTATCACAAGAGTAGAAGGTTAATGTTTGAGTGGTAAAATCTGACAGATTCGGATAGGTTGACGTGCTGGCGTCTGTACAAGCTATCTCAAAAATGAAAACCGAAATCCTCTTAATTATGACAAAAAGTAGGCTCAAGCGCATATCACTGACCTAGAGGATATAAGATAATCACATAATCGCGCTCGAGCTAAAAAACTTAATAGAGGGAAAGGTAAGATAACTGATGTTATCGTTGAACATGTAATGGCGACATAAATTACTTGCATCGCGGTTAATTTAATAACCTATTAGTTGTAATAACCATTAAAATACCCACTTTACTACACTCCCACAATTTAACTTGCATGAGCAATTTTCTTTAAAGCCAAAACTATTTTCAGATTCAGTTGATTAGATTTTTCAGTAACTTTTTTATTTTGTACGGATTTTGTGAAATAAAGTTTATTGCAGTTCTCAAACACTAACTCTATACATACTTGACTTCCTGTTCAACTTGTTACGCTAGCTACTTCTCTATTTTATTGACTTTTAATTTTTTTAATATATTTTGATGAGAAACCAAAAAAAAAACCGATAACCGTTGAAAGCCGAACTTTCGGCCTCGCTCTCAGTTTTTTTTCGGCCGAACCCGAAACCGAAACCGAAAAAACATTAAACATTTGAATTTTCGATAATTTCGAATACTAAAACGTTGTTGTTTTTTTTTACATTTATTAACACTTAAGAAAAGTGTATAACTATACAGGAATTACAGGATGGCTGAAGACCGATTTTGACTAAAACGAAAACTGCATCATTGGATTTTAGAAAAATCAATAGTCCTGGTCAGGAATCGAAACCGCAGATTTTGGAAAAACAAACACACGTTTTTACACCATTTGATAGTGTTGCTAAAATCCTACATATTAGGATCAAATTCTGGAAATTAATGTTATATGTGCCTACTTATGGTTTGTAAAAGATAGGTTTTTCCACCAAGACGGTCATTAGAAATTGCTATTTTTCTATGTTATTTAAACTTCTAGCTGAGCCAAGATCTATATGTTCTGCCTTGACGATTTTCTAAGTTTTAAATATATTTTATTACAGTATATGAATATACAAGACTTACTCTTGGCACACCAGAGGCGCTGTTCCATTTTTTCATACAAGGCAGTAAACTCGAAAACATAACCTCAACTCACGATTAAATGAACGGTGGCGAACAGCGCCGGGCCCCTCCCGCCGCGCCGTCGCAAGCACGCCGTGTTGGCTACGAATGTTACCGAACGACGCACGAAAATGCACGAACACGTTAAGTTTCGTCAGTATTTTGTTTCGGTTTCGGCAAAGTTTCGGCTATATTTTGGCACGAAACCGAAAGATAAGGCCACCGAAAACTAGATAATTTAGATAAAATCGGGAAAATTGCTAAAAACTAAAATCCTATGTGTTAATCCAGGTCCGGGGTCGCGGGATTATTCCCTTACCGTAACCCCCATAACTGTGAAAATAATTTAGGCTATGTAAGGACACCGTAATATTTTATATCAGTACAAGTTTGACAGTCCCTCCCGCCCATGCACCGGGGTTGGAGGACTAATTTGAAATGATTTTTACCACGCTAAAAAAATAAATAGAAAAAGAAAGAAGTGTGATTAATCCAGGATTATAAAATTTGCTTATCTGTGTACCAAATGATTTAGCCAAGTCCGTTCAGTGGTTTTTGTGTAAAAGAGTAACCAACGTACCTACATACAGATACATACACCCTCACAAACTTTCGCATTTATAATATTGGTAGGATTATATTTTTGATGTCTCACCTTATGTGAAACGTTGAAAGCGATTCTGTAACAATAAAAGAAAATTAAATACTGTTTTCGTGGTTGTTATAAAAATTAAAAAGTTCCTTCAATGATTTCTACAACACCTACATAATTCTCATTACCATTTCGTATTCCAACTAACACTTAAACATACAACATAATGATAACATTTGTAGCTACTTTTCTCCAAGAATAGCGGCCTCGTGGCTATTAGAGTGTAGACACTGCATACTGCACACCGTTAGCGTTCTGCTTTATTTATTGCACCTCACTGCACCCCGCTGCAGGAGATCTATAAATTGTTTGAGTACTTGCTTATTGCAGTATAGTAGAGAATTATTATGATGTAGATAATACCTAGTTTTATTGCCATTTAAAGAATTTAATTGTCAGCAAGTACCGCGTACAAATCATAAAACATTTAGGTTCGGAAAAAAAAATCGAAGTGCGATTTTTTTGTTTCGTAAATGATAATAGTGAAGTTAGCAATCATTTACATTATTTTTTTTTTATTTTTCATTGCTCGTTTTTTCAGTTTTAATTTTCATAACATAGCTGAAACCGGATATTACAGTCTAAACGTTTTAAGTGTTCCCTGTCTGTAATAAGGTAGTTCAGATTCGAGCAATCGGTTTCTTTAACGGTAAGTGAGAGACAAGAGTTTCATTTTACGCGAATGCTCCCAAATGTTACTCGGTATCTGTTAGCTATATCCCATGTGTTTATATGGAAATAAAATGTAGTACTACACAACTATAGCGTTCTTGTACTTTCTATTTGATGAAGTATTTTGTATTCTGTGTTGTTGGTGAGCTCTTAATCTTCTGCCCAATAAGGTGATACTTGGCACTCCGGGTTTGTATCGTTTGGTAAAGAAGAACTTTTGACGAAAGATTAGATGGCTACACCGTTAAGATACGAGTAACTTAGTGACTTGGTCCAATTTAGTTTACTAGGTAAGTATGATACCTTAAGGTTATGCAAAATTGCGAAAAAATAAAGATACCTACTATGAAAGAAAACGTCAATGACCCCTATCAGTCAACTGAATTTCAAAATTGCGTGTGATGTAAAAAGCTTTGTGCTAACATAATCTATTGCCCCGGTAACTGTGTTTAAATTATTTTGGTAGGTAAGTAATATGGAGACTACATTATGTTATTGTTTGTTTCTCACTTCAAAGTTTTGTTCTTGTTGTGGTCCCATAGAAAGAACTTTCATTCACCTTCGGGGTTATCTGCGTCTATTGGGCTACTTTGCCTTCATTAATTACCTTAAATATGTAGGTACCTTACCTTACCTTTCAACCAACGGAACGCTCATAAACCTTTAGAAGGAAAGACCGTCGCAACAGAAGTGTTAACATGCCAAGACTTAAATCTCTTTGATTTACCTCACGACGTGCAATTTGCCCATTATCGTGAAAGTATCGGAACAAAATGATAGATTGGGAAAGTCACAACCTTGCATTAAGTTAAGATAATGATAGGAAACTGGTTAAACTAGGATTTCCTTGAAACATAATTGATGTGTTTCGTCTGATAAGATAGAATGGTAGGTGTCAATTTTAAGCCAGCGGTCAACGGGCTCAAAACTGATCACAAATTTTCCATTTATGATCATAAATCAGATAAGAACATTCCCACTGATGGTTCAGAAGGCTCATCTTTGAGAGAGAGTGGGCAAGCATCCACTACGCGAACAAAATCGGGGGTTGTTAACTTGGATTTCAGATGTCGTCGGAATTTATGATTAAGAAGCTGCGTGAAATCCTTACCTTTTCAGAACGAATTTCTTTTTTGTTTTCTTATGGTTTTCCATACTTACTACATTATAACATAATGGTCACGAACTGTGAGGGTGAGGCAAACGAGCGTAATTTTTGAGTCGTGAGTTGCAGAATTTCGGTTGCATTCATAGAAATTTCTGTAGGATTGTTAGCGTCAGTTTTCATAATTAAAAATTTAAGAGTATTTCTAACATTGCTTTCAGAATGCTGTTATAAAATGAATCTAGCGGTTAAACCAGCCACCTTTATGCCCTTCCCCGTACCTATATTTATAGAAGATCGTGTTCTAACATGGCAACAATGTGGCTATGACTGGTCTTACAACAGGGCACTTTATTTCCTGGACAACTCTAACGGTTTGGAAGATAGAGGTCCGTATTTCGTACCTTGTCGACTTACAGATGCGATTGTATTTTATCTGCAGTATATTGTATTTTATATGAGTTTATGTAAGCGAAAACGATCTCAAACAAACGTTTTCAAAAGATTTTTTTCTTGTATTTCTAGAAATATAATTTATTTAGCAATCGAAATTGTTTTATGGGCTTTTAAATAAAAAGTTCGTTAACACTATCATTACCCAGACGGAATCTTGATCATGGCGCTTGCAAAAGTCAAAATATTGGAAACATAAAACAAATACTTAACTCAGTAAATAACCCGTTGTAATACGTGCAAATGATACTTAGGTATGTACTTTTTTGCCCAGGGCAGGGCAGGAGGGAATGTAAGTCTTATACTGACTAAAATCCATCGTGTCCTTAAAATAGCACTTTACGTTTCGGAGCGGTAATCCCGCGACACACGTAAGTACTTAGGGCCCGTTCTTTGATAAAAGTTAAACTATTATTAAATCCCATTCATTTTTTAACAACTGGTTATAAAATGTGTTAGATCATGGATGATATCTACAAATAATTATCTAAGTAGTTTAGCTACTGCTCAAATTACATAACTAGTCCCCCCTAGTAACGTGCCATACGTTTGGAAAGTCCATACACAGAGATGGCGCTAGAGCTATAAAATATTGTGCCTTTATCGAGACTTATTTCTTTAGTAACAATGATTTAGTATCTAGGAAAATTAGCTGCTTAAACGTTAATGATGCAATAACTAATAAAACAAAATTAACCATGTCCAGACGATCACAAATTGCGTGACGATACGCCGTGAGGTTACAGTAATATACCCACAGAGAGTTTGAAGAACTACGCGAAATTTATCATTTTTGGGTTGAGAGTGATGAATAATTATCTTTTTTCATTCGATTTAGACGTTTGCCGGGTTCCTAATGTCTCCGTTAGTTATGTTTCAGTCGTAATTAAAGATGTTAATGCACTGCTCTGTTAAATAGATGATTAGCATCTATTTTAAATGTTCTTTTTGTTACAAAACATTTAATGTAAATTTTATTATCTTGATATCTCAGTTTTGTAAGTACGAGTACCTATATTGCGATCTGACTAGACCTAAATAACAGGCCATTAGTTATTGCAAATGTATCAAACACAAGTGGAAATTAAAAAAAAAATGGTCACGTGTTTTTTCTTTGGTTAAATAACAAAGATAAAACGTATCAAAACTCGAGACGAGGACGTCAGAACCTAAGTAGTATAACACTAATCTCAGACGTAAGTATTGCGAATTTTAAGTGTCATATTTTCGCCAATTCTATAATTTAAATCCAACTAATACTGACGAAATCTAAATCAGAGCGATGTTTTGCCTATTACAAAAAGAAAAAAATATTCAATGTACAGGAATGACAGCTCTACGATTTTATTATATGTAAAGATAAAGAAAAGAAAAGATGTGTCAAACTAATTAACAAGAGAGAATTAAAAAAAAATGGTCACGTGTTTTTCCCAAAGATAAACCGCATCAAAACTCGAGATTATGACGCGTCATAATCTCGAGTTTTGATGCAAGAGTGCGAAGCTGGTGGCAGTAGTTATATTTATGTTATAATTTATTAAACTTCTACGTACGTTTAGTCAAGAATCTTTCAGTTTCATGTTTAAATATAAATATCGCTCGTTTTCGCGCGCATCCAGCCGTGGCAGTTTCACTGCAAACATTTGTGCACGTAGCGAAGATATGCGAGCGCGTTGATAAACTACGGGTGAAGTGATTGCATAAATCGTGCCTGGGAAACTAAGAAAAACCAGGGAAATGTCCTTTCCTAAATATAAATATGTATGTATATTTGGCAATTTCCCATTCCCAGCATTAGGTACTTACCTCTGTAGAAAAATTGTCAAGTTAAAAAAATGAGAATTATTCATGTGTGACCTCGTGGGTTTCGTTAAAGAGTTCTGAATCGAGGACTGGAGTGAACCCTTTTTCAACATACACAACAAACTTCTGGCATTTTGCTGCAGCACAGAGTGCTACAGAGAAGTACTCTGTGGTTGTTGACGATCGTATTGGCAGTATTGAATGTTATGTGTCTCAATATATGACCGTTTATTGTGAAGTAAATATAGAATAAGAATCTGTATTAATTTGTTACCCTATGAAATCCTAGATTGACATAAAGGTAGACCGGGAATAGGTGTCGCGCCATTAAGACCTACACTGCTTGGTGCAGGACATGTTTTAATCCAAAGACTCCTTATAAAGATGGATTCCTAATTTATTATCTTGATATTCTGAGGTAAGAATATCTATTACCATAGAACATGTTACTTCTGTTTACTCTCCTCAACACTTCTTTTATTTAACCGCCATATCGTTAACTCTACCACTTACTGAGTAAACGTTTACTGGGAACAATTTTCACGTCTTGTAAATAACCGGGCCTGTCCGGGCCGGTCGCCGGACATCTTTCCCCGGTGCCTTACATATACGGAATGTCGTCTCGTTGCTTGTAACTGAGTAATTGCGTATATTTATATACTATGTGTGTGTGAACTGAGGGACCAAACTGGAACGCGCAAAATAAAAATCGTAGGATTTAGTAGTACACTTAAAACAATTGTAGAACCAAAGAGATTTAAAAGAACCTGTAGAGCGGGCATTGGGAAAATTGTCATACAAAATTGTTGATGCCGTTTGTCAGTAGCAATATCTAGGCGTTGCATAGCAACGCGACTACTAGATTGAGGGACTTTTTACCTATTGGTAAAAAATTTTGGATCACAAATTTCTTCGTGATGTCCCGTCTACTGCTCGTATATAGTTTAATGTGTTTGTGTAGAACAAATCTGGGAATTTGTAAAAAAATATATTAAAAACTACAGCCCTTACGTGTGTGGCACTGTATTGTGGGCGTTTCTTTAACTGCTAGGTACCGAAGAAAAAGCTAGGAATTAAGTGTCATGAAGTACCGAAACATGGCATTACAACTCAATTACCATGTTCTTCGATTTGCTCCAGAATTAATGACAAAAGAAGAGCTATTTATTTTTGGGTTTACTTAGTAGGTACTTGATCGCAACTCCGGAATGATACGTGGCGGCGCTGACGCATCGTTGAAACCGCCACCTGTCTTTAATAGATTTTCAACTTTTTGGTCTAAGCGTATGTTGAACTATAGGGGCAAAAGCACTGATGTTAGACATTCAACCACAGCTAAAATGTTCATTTAAACGCTCTACCAAATAGTTTACTCTGTTCAATACCTACATTATTTGACAGTACAAAACATTATTCTCTTCAGGTCTACATAATCTACCTGGCTCTCTGCAGCCTTACACACGCGGTGTACATCAGCCGCATGTCTTCGGTCAACAGACTACGATCCCCCACGCCGTTCAGACCTGGTCTCAATCTGCAGAGGCCGTGGCCTCACACACGACTCGTCCAGGCCGCCTCCCACCGAGCACCTTATGTGCTGTATAGGAAACCCCCTCAAAGGTAAGAAGAAAATTGAAATCAGAAACTTGAAGCAATTTTTTTTTTAATTGGTACTAGCGTCGAATAGGCAGGTCGTCTAGGGCAGGACGGGAGGGACTAGTACCGACTAAAATCCACGATGCCCTTCAATAGCCTTTTACATTCAGGGGCCACGGATCAATGATGACACAATTGAATCAATGATTGAAATCTTTGGAGATTTCAATCATTGATTCAATTATTCAATACTAAAAGTACAATTTACCTACAAACATTCCTTGAGCATCCGTATCATCCGTTCAATATCTACAATTAGTTTTCCTCGAATTTTGTTGACTGCAGGTCTTCAAAGTTTACAAAATAAAGATGGGTTTTAGTTGGCTTTAGAAATCTAGGCTTTTTTGATAGCAAAAGCCGGCTTTTCCAATAGGAATCTGCAAATGGGGACTATGAACAGCTAATCGATAGACCATGGTCTCAATAACATGTTATTGATCCTGCTGTTTCGTACTCTACGAGGGCTTTAATTAGACCTGCTTAATATTAGTATTATTATTTGGAACCTAAAATCTTCAACAACCTCATCCCTCACCACCAGCATCCCTTGTCTGTTTGACCTAAATATATGCTCCAAAATTAATCACCAAATTCAATCTTCCAGGTACGCGATAAAGCACTATTCCCCATCTGCAACACGCAACATATTCGCGAGCGGGCCATGGAAGACCACGGGCCGCCAGCCCCAATCACCAGTCACCCCGGAGTACGAGTTCGTGAAGACAGCTTCCTCTGCGCCTGTGGTGCACACTGACGGTGGTACAGATTGACTGGCTATGCGCACTGCACTTACTGTTTTTGTATTCTTTTACTTTGGATGAAGGGTGATGGTAGTTATAGAAATAGCCTCGAAATGTTCTAAAGGTCACAAAAATCCCTCGCCTTGGATGTCTACTGTTCTTTTTAATCTCTTTTTCTCTCTTGTGCATGATACAACGGTATACTTGAGGTGTGCTTGGCTTTTTGGTTTTAGCTGGACCTCACATTTACATGCCTTGTTGCGACATCCTCACGAAAAAGAAAGAAGACCTAGGCAGGGCTGCACCTCATAGTACTGCCATAATTTTCTTGGGGATTATCCTATTACCATTAAACGGACAAAAATTAAGAAAAATCTGGCTGCAATGAGGCAGTTCTGACTAATATTTTATGCTATATTTGCAAATTATCCCCAATTACCAATACCTCTCACATTGCAAGTTGGAGTTAAAACTTTAGCATGGGACTAGATTTGGTTATTGAAACAGAAAGCTGTTTACTATTTGTTTTAGATATTGTAAATACTTCTCTCCGCTACTCTACTTTTACTATTTGCTTTCATCATGTACATATTGATTTGCATTTCAATTTCGTGCACTATACGCACAAAACTAATTTAAAATTCGACCGTGGCAAGAAATTACGTCACAAGTTTTAATCTTATCAAACCGATCATTTCAAAATTCAAATCTTAGGAAGCCTCATTCATCGTCAGTGTTTATGTATAATCAAAATGCATTGACGGTCAGAGCACACTCAATTTCATTATATGCATATTTTGTGACGTAACAATCTAAGCTATGGTCGCTAGCATTTTGGTTCAGGCGTGTGTGACCATCAGGTGCCATCCACACGATACCAGCACCCAACCTCAGCCTGTCAGAGAAACCAATTGTAGTCATCGAATCTTCCGACAATCCTGTCTCTGAACTGGTGAGTAAGACATTGATTTATCAAATCATGATACCACCTAAAAAGACCCAAGAATGATCATACTGACCTTCTTTGTGAAGCTTCGAGAAAAGTCGAGTACGTAGTACTCACAAGCGCCGTGCTTACAACCAGATGTATGAATGTGGATGAGACGAAAGGAGTAAGTATGTAAGGATCGTAGCAGGTGGTGCTCTGTGGATTCTGGGGGTCCCCCATGGGAATAGGGCAAAAGATTTTGTTATATTAGTAGCTTAATAAAACATACAGATTCGTCTGTATGTTTTCACAAAGGAATTTCTGGTTAACTTATTACTAAAGTAGAATAAATGAAACAATTTTTACTTCCAAAGGTACCTAACAAAGTAATTGAGGAATAATTGGAAGTTTCTGATCCATGGCCGAGCCGACAGGCCTGAGGGCCTCCAAATTGGAAAGCTTGTTTTACTTATCTTCGGTTCATTAGACAGTAATTTTTGGACTGGGGATAGGCATTAGTGAGTTCCGACATTTGGAAGCAATACAAATTTTATCCCAAATGCTAAACATCAATAAAAGCAGCTGACCATAACTCAGTATCGAAATAACGATAACACTTATCGAGATAAATTTCAGCCAAGACCATCGTACGAAGTAACGGAAAAATATCCTGAAGGTGAATACAGCGTGGCCAAAATAGAATCGCCCATAGGATTTTCAAAAGCTACAGTAAGTTCTACGGAGTGCTTGATCAAATTTTTCATGTTCTGGAATCATTTTTTTTAAACCCTATAACATATGCCTTTTTGCAGTCCTTTACAACGCCAGAGCTACAGACATTGATTAGAAACGGAGCGGCTTTGCAACTTGCTTCCGAGTACTCTCTGCCAGCTATTATTTCCAATCAACATCAAGGCTTACAACAACAAGTGTTACAGCATCAGTATCAATTACAGGTAAGTCATTCATTTGACAGACGTAAGAAATGGGGAGAATTTCAATACATATCGCCTTCCAGCGAGTACGACCGGAATACGTTTTGTACACTATCTATGAGACATCTGCAGATACATCATTTTACAGTTAATCATTTCCC
The DNA here is from genome assembly GCA_036375495.1 of Agrotis segetum. NCBI lineage: Eukaryota > Metazoa > Arthropoda > Insecta > Lepidoptera > Noctuidae > Agrotis > Agrotis segetum. Next base: position 3,492,394 of record JAQSVV010000047.1, on the reverse strand, counting down.
AATACTACCTTAGTTGCAACTTTCCCGTGTCGCTAAATTTATTAACTTTATTGTTTTGCAGGGTTTACAGAACGCCTTACCTACACAACAAGATTTAATTAATACGGGAGCTGACGGCTTATTATACCGCCGAATGCTCTGTACCAAAGTGATCCAATGTTCTTGCAAAAACTTCAAAACCAACTTCTGCAGCGTTTCCCATCAGTGGAGTTTATTCCATACGCAGCTGAAGCTCCAAATCAAATCCATTTGCAGCCGGAAGCTTCACAGCTTCATGCCCAAGTTGTCCATCCGCAGATGATGCACCCTCAAGTTGTTCACACGCAAGTTATTCAACCGCAAGAAATTCAACATCAACTGATACTTCTTGAAAACGAACAATTGGATAAACCATTATCTCCACAACACAGTGAGCCGAAAACGGTGGTGCAAAGAGAGACGCATGAAAATACTGTCGTAACGTTAGTACCACAACCGTTTACTGTAGCAAATACAACAGAGAAACAGATGAAAGATAGTTCATCGCCTCAACCAGAAAATATAACAGTAGAGTTATTAGCAGCTGAAACAGAACCACCTACTACAACCATGAAATATATACTCGAAAGTAACACAGAACAAAACACAACTCCAATTTACTACGCACAGATTGGTCAAAGCGTGGGTAGTGTTATCGCAAATGGTTTTTACTCTGCCATAAATGACGTCAGAGCAGCAGCCGCACTGGCCAAGTAGATGACTCACCAGTGTATTCACCTGAAAAAGTAACCACAACGACCAGCCGCTCAGATATGAATGCTTACTTTGTGCAAAACGAAGAGAAACCGGTGAATAAATCGGCGACCGAACTGAAGCCATTACGAGGAGTTCCGTTTACCAAGTCCACGGATTCGGTAAACGTTGCTTATACGTTAGTAAGGGCGGATGATAAACAAGCCAAAATGAATCAAGAAGGAGCTGTGTATGCAGGACAAATTGTAGAAGCAACCATTAGTGAAGACCAAGATTTTAATAAAGAAAAAGCTACTTTAATATCGCGAAGGGCTCCTATTAGACTATTTGCTGTAGCAGACACTAAAAACATTGCCAGTTCAGCGAATACATTGCCTCAGATGGCTGTGGCCGTAAAGGCAAAGATTCCTCCAAAGAGCAAGTTAACGTTTGATGACAAAACCGGGGAACCTATTCTAAGGATATACGCTAGTTATGTTGACAGTCCGAAACAGGTTAGTGATTTAGATTCCACATCTTTTGAAAAAGTTTTACAAAATACTTTTCCGACAGCCTTAACAGCTGTTCGACATTTTATTCGAAGCCTTAAGATTTCTGTTTACAAGATTTAAAGGAACCTAACCAAACCGAACTTCGGGGTGTCCCTAAAATCTTGATAAATCGAGTTTTAGATTTGGTGACCATTTATCCATTTTGGTATGCAAAAAGAATTATTTATGAGCATTTAAATTGTAGCTTTATTTTTATATGTCTTAGCAGTAGTAGAAAAGCTCAGGCAGGCATGAAATTTCTCAGTTATTTCCTACTTATAAAGAAAGAAGAAACCACAAAATTTACAAGCAATAATATTATTTTCCAGAAAGACGCAATAGTATCAAAACTGTCGAGTTTGAAGCAAGTAAAAGACGCTGCAACCAGAAAAGATGCAGTTGACAATTGGAAGGCAGCGACCGTCAAATCCGTGGACAAAACTGAGGGCGTCGACACTAACCAGGTGACACAGTTTGGTCTCAAGTTAAAAGAAAAAGGTGACTACTATAGTGAACTAATTTTTGAAGATTATGAAGACTTGTAAACATTTGGTCTGGTAGATCGAATCATACATCTTACCATACAAACTCTTTTAAAATACTTTGCAACTCTTGAAATCTCAGAAGAAAAAAATCAACTCAATCGTAGTGAAGAAATTGTGTTAATATTAAATTAAAAAAAAAAATGGTTATTCATTTAGAGATTGTGCATGTTTGCTACCTAATCAATTTTGGTGATTTTTGACTGTGAAAGAAATCGTAGGAGTTGACTAGAGCTAATAATAAATATACTGGATATATTTATTACTAGCTTCCGTCAACGGATATTTGTATTTTTCTATAGATTTTCCAAACATAATAAAAAACAATGTGATTAGAACTATTAGCGGATATCATAAATTATATTTTATCTTTTGTATTCATAGTTCATGTAAATATGCATTTTTTTCCTCAAATAAGTAGTTATAAATGTTATAGACATTAGTGTTAGTTTTACGGGTGATTTCATCACTTTTTGTGGGCAAACTTTCCCATATATTACTGCCACGGACCATTCCAGCAGTTAGCCAGTGATCAACATACACGGACTGCTCGAGTAGTCAGTGATCAACAGGACTACTACTCGAACAGATAATCAGTGATCAACAGACATGGACTACTCGAACAAATAATCAGTGATCAACAGACATGGACTACTCGAACAAATAATCAGTGATCAACAGACATGGACTACTCGAACAGATAATCAGTGATCAACAGACATGGACTGCTTGAGTATCCAGTGAAACTACAATCTTCCACCCACATATGTGCACGTATAAGATTGTTGTTTGCAACGCAGTCGCAGCTTGAAGCAGTCCCTGTATACTTGTATAGTAGTCCTTTAGGTAGACTAAAATAGTTTACAGTTTACCATTGTTGATAAATAAATAAAATAAAACAACAATATTATAGTTCTTTTGCTGCTTAAAATATATAATTATTTCTGATTATTTATTTTATCATAATCTGAGAGGAACACGAGTGTATTTTATAATAGTTTCAACCTGATAGTTCATACAGTTGAAGTGATGAAATAAACCCAAATGTTAAGGTTAGTTGCATTTAGGATAGTTGTTATTTATTGATATAAATGCCAAATTGTTATTCAAAATAAAAACAATTTAATTTTACTGTTCCTTATTTATTTTTTAACACTATTACAATTTACAAAATTCTATTTTTCAATATTTTTTATTGTATTTTGGTTTAACGACGTTCCTCGTCTGCTACTGGTCTTAACCACTTCAATTATAAATACATACCTACATTCAAAATAAGTATAGAAAATTATGCAGATAATAATTGCACAAAGTAGTGAAGATTAAAACAATATTAATTGTACAGTAAGGAATTAAAAATATCATTTAAAGGATAACTCTAAAACCTTATTACAACAGGTAATTCCCATATTTGTTTATTTGAGAAGAATAATTACCCCGGCCCGGACACAACCTAACCAAAGAGATCCTCGCATTCATAATTATAATATCAATATTTGTCTATGGACGAACGAAAACCCATCCTTTTGTTCTAGTTTGCCACAAAAAATGTAACAGTCGCATATTCGCGCGGCAATCGCTTTGGTTAGGACGCGCCGTTAATGTTCAAGACGTTTGGTTTCTAGCCTTCCAAATTGAATAAACATGAAATATTGTCTTTGATTAACAGATGCTAAGAATGGTGAAACAACATAATATTCAAAAAATACTGAAAAAATAATACAAGAGGCAAGACATTAAGAATTAGAGAAACTATTTCATAAGAATCAAAGGTATGTATAAACAGCAAAATAATAATTAAAACTTCTTACAAAGGCTAGGCAATAATATCAATCATAATTTGAATATCTCATCAACCAATCATAGCAATTTAAGAAAAAAAAAAAAACATTTACGACCAAAAAAAAAAGGATATTCTTGGAAAGTCCAAAGACAAATAATTACTTGTGGAACAACTCCTATTAAAATAATTATCAGTTTTAGCATTTGAGACACATAATTATTACTAGTTGTGCTTTACTTCTGAGACCAATTCATTTAAAAAGGCTATAGGCCAAGCTGTTGTACAATAAGTGCACTTCTTGAATTACAGTCATAGAACAGTTTAGGTAGGATTTACGACCACTTTTCAGTTAGGTCTCCATAAGGCTACGTCTGTACAGAAAAGAGGCATCCTTAAAGCCTAGAGCCTAGCCTGTCACCAAGCGAATAGCTTAGCAAAACGAATGTTCGAAAATGTTCGCGAATGTTCGCACTGCGCGCCAAGCTCTTCGCTTAGAGTCTATCGATGTAAACAAACGTGTTGGTTATTTGTTACAAAGCTTGAGACATTTTTGAAGAAAAACATGGACATATTTATTTCATCAGCTTTTAAAAGAGTACTACCTCTCATTGCGGCCACCGGGTTTTTCTATCAAGTAGGAGAATGTAAGACACTAAGGTCTAAACTCTAGATGCTAAGCAAGCTACCTTTCTGTTGGGCCGTAGCCTAAAGATATAATTATCTATTTTTCATTTCTGATCAATAAGAGAGACCACATAATGTCTAAACCTGTGTTCTTTTTATTCTAGTCATTGAAAATTTCACCTTTTTGTGCGTATGATAAAATACGGTTAAAATTAATAACTGACTCCAAATATCACTGCAATATTACAACAGATATTCTTCTACGAATATGCCTCTATGACATTTGAAGAATTTAAAAACATCTTGTCTCAAAATCCAAAACAATTTCATGAAAAATCATAATGTTACCTAAATTGTCTTAATTCATTCATTATATATAATTATATTTTTTACTATATTACATTATGCTTCCACTGAGGTGGAAATGTTGTATGATTGCACATTATTAACACTTTCACTGTCCGCGCAGCAGACACAATAGCTAAACAATGGTCGTGAGTCACATGTGATTCATCGGACAGGGAAGTGGTTAAATATTAGGAAATTTCTTTAAATTGTCTTGGTTCCTAACCTTAACACCTTCACTGTCCGCGCAGCAGACACAATACCTAAACAATAGTCGTGAATCACATGTGATTCATCGGACAGGGAAGTGGTTAACCACCATGGTTCAGTGGTTTATCATTTTGGCACACACATATTGTGTAAAATGCGAAAAAAGATTAACAAGTGTAACAACAAACTATATTACTCAGCCCGCAAGTATTCTACACATTTTCTTAAGTTCTGGACAACACAATGTTTAAAACAATGGTGTATATTCTAGCAACTCTGGCAGTAGAAGATGAATGAATGTATGAAATGAAATAGTGATAACTATAGTGGATTCCATCGTTAAAAAAAAAGAATTAACGAAATTTTAGATTAAAACATACTTAATCTTTTTATGAAGTTGTTATTAATTCCATATTAAAGCTTGCATTTTAGAATATCCTAGCAGTCTACAACAGAAAAAAAATGGATCCAAATGTTCATTTATTTATAAAAGGGCCTCCCTGAGGCATTGTAATGTATTTAGAATAGTTTTAGATCACCTCAGTGGATGAGCAGGGTGGTGACACTAAGCCGAAGAGTTGAGCTTCTCCAATTGGTCCATGAACCACGGCCGACCCGTGGCGCGTTTTGTGAGTATGTCGCATCCAGTTTCCGTAACCAGCAGTGTTTGTTCGAACTGGAAAATAAAAACTCAACTTATTAACGTTCAATGGATGAATAATTTTAACTATTCTTTTAATTTTACTTAATTAGACTGATAGCAAAAAAGCTACCTGGACAAAAGCAAAAAAAAAATTACGAACTACTCCAATAATTTCAGTTTTTCAAGTTCCTATAATTTAGGTAGAATCGTAATTATGTAAGGTTTACAGTAAGTACTCTTTTTTTTTTCTTGAAAATTATTGATATTATATAGAATGGTACAAACCTGAGCAGAGCGAGATCCATCTGCCGTGACAGCGGTCCAGTGGTCCGGCCACTGTTCGTCGCGCCATCCGCCTTCGTTGATCATTGGCTCGATTGTGAAGCAGTGGCCCGGCTTCATCACTCCTATTGCTTTGTTTTCTGAAAGGATAAACAAGGAATATTACACTTTACAGATATTTTAAAAGAATTCAATAATTATATTTTTAGATAGAAAGGGAGTCTAAAATAAAGCACTGGAAGATCCAATTTTTAAAGCATTCTTCTAAAAAGATTGTAAACAATTTTTTTAGCATCTACACTTTTCTATTGAGCAAATCCTGAAAAAAAAATACTAAAATATTTGAAGCTACAATACTTACTGGCATAATGAGGCACATTAGGTGTGGTATGGAACAGTCGATGTATTCCATGTCCACAGTATGACCGTACAACGCTAAACCCGTTTGCCTGAGCATGCTTCTGAATAACATTTCCAATTTCTCGGTACTTCTCACCGGGTTTCACTATCTCAATTGCTTTCGATAAGCATTCATACGTAACTTGAACAAGCTTCCGAGTAGATTCTGGTACATTTCCAACAAAGAATGTCTCATTAAGATCACCATGGAACCCTCGGTGATAGACGGTCACGTCTACATTACAGATGTCACCATCCTGTAATGAATAAAGGGAGCTTTATATAACACATTAACATAAAAGATTACAAAAATAATCTCCCTTCAATTACAAAAATATGGTTATTGTGTATTGAACAAGTTATCGTCATAAAAATAAATGTTGTGAGATAACCAGCAATAAAAACTAATGAGTTTAAAAAGAAAAATATAATAAGATGCCAACTTGTTTTAAGGTCAATGAACTCATACTGGCATTAACTTGGAAATTCTGGGCAATCATTCACCTCATAATATTATAAGTACAAAATTAAACTTTATTGCAATAAACCTAAAGAACATTTTGACAACAAGCTTGCAACACCAAGTTATCTAGAACATGACTTGAATTTATAATGTTTTTTATTTTTTTAATATAAAAGAGCCTATTGAGCCAACACAATAATTATTTATTGAAACCCAAGATCATTATACTAAGATTTTTATTTAACAACTGAAGTAATTAACAAAACATGGCCACATAGGCCATGTACGTATGGGTACACTACGATAATACGAAAAACTTTATTCCGAAATTCATAAATATGAATTTCAAACGAAATTGTGATTTTCAATATTCCGAAAAAATAAGTTTATTCGGAATATTGAAAATCGGAATTTCGTTTCTTGGAATGAGAACACATCGAGCATTACATTTTTGAATATATGTGAAAATCGGAAAAAGAAATCGGACATACGACTTTCGGTCAAACAAATTTCGAGATTCTTAATAATAGATATTGTAATTTTTAGGTATTATGATATTCGGAATTTTTAAAGTCGGAATAACGAAATTCAGAATAAATTACTTCGGAGTATTTGGGTGTTCCCTGTACTTATATTTACTAGGATACTTACCGTCTTAGTACAAGAAAGATTAAAATCTGTTCAACACCTTGTCTAAAAGAAGTGTCAACATCAAAACAACATTTCACATTGACATAAGGGTCGTTTTGCAGTTTTACTTTTTTAGACAATCATTCAAAAGATGTTACTTCTACTCATGAGTCACTGTAGCAAGTCACTAGTTAAAGTTAATTTTCAATTTCTCAAAATAATAATTTTGATCTGATGAGTATATCAAATACAACTTCATATCAAATCAAATCCCTTCTAAAATAGATAGACAGGTACTTTCAGGTATTCAAGACAGAAATAAATACTTGACATATTGAAAAAAATTACATACCTCTAACGGGCGTAAATCAGGTATGCCATGGCAGATCACCTCGTTAACAGAGGTGCAGCAGCTGTTAGGAAAGTTGTGATAATTCAAGGGGCTCGGATAGCACTCCCGCTCAATGCAAGCTTCATGGACAACACGGTCAATCTCCTCCGTTGTCACCCCCACATCACATACTCTGGAAAACAAGGGACCATTTTAGGTACAAAACTGTCAACTACAAGTTTTGGTTATTGATAATTATTAGTACAAGTATTTGTATACTTCAACTTTTTTTTATGTATTTTTAGACCATATTGGTTTTAAACATCACCGAAGAAAAAAATCCTGGTGTACTTGTCGTCTTTCCTAAGCATGAAACGCTAAATAACTATCAAAACATGAACTCACTTGGCAGCCTCGTCCAGCACTTCTCTCCCGAGGCGACAAGCCACGCGCATACCTTCGATTTCCTCATCATCGAGCACTTTTATTTGCCCGGAGCCCTTCGCAGCATGTTCTGACGCCGGGAAACCGGTCGGGTGATCAGCATAGTCAGGACGGCCGATATGCGGCGGCACCGTTCGCTTCGGGCCCGCCGGGAACGGTCTCAACTTCCCAGTGAAACTGAAGGACGGCCATGGGTTGTATTCCACATTAGACACATCTGTACTCTCACCCTCTAAAACAAAATTCACACTGTCATAACGACTTGTAACCTAACACCGTAACATAACCTACAATGCACTTACTCGCTAAAGAGTGAATTATTTTGTGATTCTTCCAAGATTTCTTGAAGCAGTCCTGATTACAGAAAAATGACCCTTGAATTCCGAGTTTTATGCAAGTTGGACATTGTAATTGTGCAACGGATTTGCAACCGGGGGTTTCACACATTCCAATCGCCGCCATTTTTAGAACAACTGTCAAAGTGTCACATCTGTCATTACATACCATTAATTGACATTTGCTTGTGTGTTACCAGCCTGAATTAATTTAAATTACGGACCGTTCAGAATCTGCCTCAAGTGCAAAATGAAATTACAAAATAAAATTTAGTGTGAGTCGCTTTATTTATTAGTTGCATCCAATGAAATTACCGTTGGTTTCCGTTTCATTCAAAAGTGAAAACTCATTTACAGGTAACTCCACGTTAGTATTCATTGTACTTTAGCGTGATTCTGTAAGATGGAGCTGCACTGTTATATTTAATAATTATGAGAATGTTATTCTAATTTATTTGAATACGTACAACAAAAAAGTATGATAAGATTTAGAAAGGACAGGCATGTGGGTAAAACAGACACGGAAGCCTTTGTCCAGCTGTGGAACATTATAGGTTAAAATAGGTGGAAGGAGATTCTAGCGGTAGGTACTTACTGAATGATTTACGAATATTATACAACCATCCGCCTGGTAAGTCCCAGGAGCGAATCAAAACGTTCCTATAGTGACAATAGAAAAAATTCCATCCAGCAACAAGGAACTCGTAATCACTGTCCATTCGGTCCTGCAAGTCCTGCATTTCACAACAACACTTTATCGACAAAAACTTAAATAGTTATAGAATATTTTAACACCAAAATGTATTTCTTACATGTCTTAGTAAAGTAGAATCAATTATTTTCGTTTCAGTGACGAATTCTTGTGCTCCATCGTGTCGGAATCTCCAATCACGTTGAGATTGACGTAAGAAGTATTTGCTTTTAAAACTACGTGCTCTATTTTTAAATCGTTTATTTTTCTTCCAGCGCTGTCCAGAGGCGTAGTAATTCCAGTTCGACTGGCAATATTTTTATTGGCGTTCCGAGTTTCTCACTTGATTGAAAGAGTTTGCTGCAAAAAGTTCTCGTCTAGAAAAATGTGACCGCCTTCAAAAACAACCACAAAAAAGGGTAAAATAACCTACAAAACTTTTCTTTCGGAAGTCGGTGACTTTTTTTATTAATTTCATTGTCTCTTTTGCCACCGACTTCCGAAAGAAAAGTTTTGTAGGTTATTTTACCCTTTTTTGTGGTTGTTTTTGAAGGCGGTCACATTTTTTTTTAAAAAGTTTTTATTTTACTCTTTTTAGTTTGAATATTCAACCAAAATTCTTGTCAAATACACCGGTAATAACATCGTTAACATCTCTTTAATTCATTCCGTATCTCAAAAACTACTGAACCGATTTTGATGAAAGGATAGTGGGCAAAAATGTATGGGCGGCACACCCACATCCGCCACAGCTTTAAATACTTTAATTTAGAAGGTATCACATCCATGTTTCTCGGTGCCAACGGACATCAAATTCTGTCCTAGGGTTCTCTATTTATTAATATTTGAACATTGATAATATTTTACTAGGTATTAATGAAACAAACATAACTTACAAATATTTTTATATTGTTATATTAAACGAAGTATTGAGTCCTAACTCCCCCCACCTCCACCTGTACATAATTATTAATTATTGCGATCTATTATTACTGAGTCCAAAAATAGAGCCGGCCTGTGGATATTTTCTTCATGTCTTGCTAGGCTTAAATACCATATAATTACCATTACGTGGGCGCAGCAACCTAAAGTACGGTTTCCTATTTTACATGAGCAGTAATAATGGTTCAGTGCATTTAATCCACTCTCATTTTCATTAATTAACACATAATATATGTGTAATGGAGCTTCGACCTCGTGTACCTTGATTTTATCTTCGCTCGCAAGAGCCACAGGTTTGAGCCTTCAATGCCAGCATTGTTGAGCTCGGCAACGAGTCGTTCGGGGTCCCGGTAAAGAAATATATTGAAGTGTCCGTTGCCCCGAATATGCTCACTATAATAACTTTTTGCCAATTTCAATTGGTAAGTTCCCAGCGCAAAAATAACAAGTTCTCTTTGGGTGAGCCTGGGAAATGATTCAAAGCCAGGCAAATCAGCGTTCATTTCTTCGAAAGGAACTCGTTGTCTGTTCATGCGGCGTCTTGTGACGAATTCACCTAAAATGTTTTGCATTTCTTGTCTTACATTAATTCTTTCTATGAATTCCATCGCATATTCACTATCGGTAATAGGTACGTGAAAACAGTTTATTAATGCACAAGCAATTCTAAAATACTGGAACATGTGTGTCATTGCGCTGTGGAAATATTCTTGGCGAAACAGCTTAAAGTCACGCTTAATACGACCATTCACGACTTCAACGACCCACCGAATAAGCGTGACTTTTCTGGATTCGTTTGCCTGTGCTGTTGTAAGTTGTGTTTCTCCACTATCAACGATACGGGGCATATACACCTCATATCCAAGCGCTTCGAGATCTGGAACAACGTCTCTGAATCCTCGGTCTAACACGAATACATCATCTGGTCTAAACTGCCAATGAAATGGATGTTCTTCATTGGTAATTATGTCTTACATTATTGATGCATCTGATTTTTTAGCAGCATGTGGACCAGTGACCTCAATTATATAGCCATCTGAACACACAAATATAAATGGTTTTAATAGATTGGTATACTTGTGAGGACTATAGGTTTCAACTTGGAACAAAAAATTCGAGCTCTTGTATATATATGTATACGTCCCGTCACAAATAATTACGGATTTTCTATCTGCAATATCGCCTGTGTCAGCATTTCCAAATAGTGTGTTTGGTATTTGCAGATTCCGCTGAGCTATTTGTTCTCTAGTAATGTTATCCCAACCCAAGTATGTCGGAACAAAGTCTTCGATCAGAGCCTCACGGGCGGACTTCATTAGTCGTTCTAAGCTTCTCCGGCTCATGTGAAATAACAACGATAACCTCTCGTTGGGTTCTCCCGTTCTCAGTTTAACTAACATTATTCCAAGGGCAGTATTCGGCTGATTACAAGTGGCAGATAATGACGGAGTCTGATCTATAATTCTTATGAATTCTTCCCGATTTCTTCCCGTGAAGTAGTACAGTTCGTCTTCATCGAAATGTTCTATATTCTCAAAATCTAACCGCGACGCATCTTCAACAGCTTTTTTTAACATGTTTATTATATCTGTCATTTGTTCCGCATTAAAGTTATGCATGACATTTGGGGCGTTCGTCATTATTTCCCAATCATTTGAGCGCAGATGCACATCACAAATCCTTGCAAATTCTGGAATGTAGTAATTGAGTATTTGCATTAAATGAATTCTTTGTTTTTCTGGAATTCTATGTAGTGAGTGTCGGTGACATCCGAAAACCATACACGTTCGGGCGGAATTTGGTGGCCGAGAAACATTCGGTAATACAATTGATGTGTTATCAGGAGCACCTAGCATTGGCGCATCCTCCTGATGTGGTGCTGGAACATCTGCATGAAGTGGAGCAGCGGGGATATTTTGCGCTGGCTCATCAACCTGATGTGGAATGGCGGGGACATCTTGTGCTGGTACGTCAGCCTGAAATGGAGCAACGGGTGCGTCTTGTACTGGAACTTGATGGATTGCTGCGGTGGCATCTTGAGGAGTACGTGATGTAGGTGCTCTTTGTGGAGTAGCCCCAGATGACGCCGAAGCTCTTTGGTAACAAGGACGACAAATGAACTCGTGCGTTGTTAAACGCAATCTGTAATAAGAAATACAATTGCAAAAAAATAAACAGTAAAGGCACGGCGCACGGAGAGGCTACGCACGTGTATTAAGCTTCGATTTGTAAGAATATGTATGTGGTTATGTCCACTGCAACCCATGGAGAGGCTATGCATGAATTGACGTCATAAGTACATGCGTAGCTTGTTTGAATAAGCAGTTACGTAGCTCAACGCTATCGACTTGGGTCTACGTTTCCACTGGAGAACACGAATATGACCCATGACTATGTGACAGTTCGCTTATCACAGTGCAGTTTTGCAGTGGTACGTGCGTCGCCTCTAGGTGTGCCGTACCACGCTATACATAGTCGTGGGTCATATTCGTGTACTCCAGTGGAAACGTAGACCCACGTTGTCAAACTTATTACACGCAGCTAAAATGCGCCGTGTGTCCGAGCACAGCATGCGCCGCGGTGGGCCCGCGCCTTGAAACACGATAAGAAGAAGAAGCTACTTTTGAACTTTACGCGAATTATAATGCTAAAGTGCATGTTTAATAATAACATAATAATAGGTATGTATGTACTTACTTGGTGTGATCCAACATTATTTAAGATGATTCTGCGGCTGTTGGGTTTTGTTCAAACAGTAGGTTGGTTATAGTTAATCGTCTTCTACGTAATACGGATCGATTACAAATCAAACAAACTGTTCCACGGCTAGGATGAAACATGATTCCAGTTCAACAAAAAACAATTCACAAAGCAAAAACAAAGTCCAAAATCCAAAGCGTGTAGTCAGGAATTATTTAGTATCGTAAAGTAACAAAAGAGCGCACAATCACCACGATGTAACTCAAAAGGATTGCGGAGATAACAACTCGACTACCCGCAAGCAGAAATAATAAAAAATATTTTTTTAGTTATGGTACCTAAGTACACGTTTATATCTCTGGGATATTTTTTATGCCGTCTTAATAAAAAATACATGTTTTTGGTAGATGTTTTAAGTCACACTTAGTATATGGCTGGCGGAGCTGGGTGTATTTTGCCCACCATCCTTTGCATTATTCCCTAAATTGAACGATACCTAGTACAACAAAAAAAGAATTACTTAAATCGGACTTGTAGTTCCGGAGATATGCGAACACAAACATAATTTTCTTATTTGAGGAGTTGTACCTTCCATCATCAGCTCAGCTACATGAGATGATGATTTCCATACGCAAATACTTGAATTACTTTATAAGATTTGCGAAAAACTATGTGTCAGCCAATAAAATTTGAGGATTGCCCTCGATTTCTCCAAGTTCCAATCATCAGATCCTAAAATGGTGACAACGGGACCACACGGGAAGCACAAGCTTTCGAATAAAAAAAGAATCATGAAAATCGGTTCACCCAGTCGCAAGTTATGAGGTAACAAACATAAAAAAAAAAAAAAAAAAAAAATACAGTCGAATTGATAACCTCCTCCTTTTTTTGAAGTCGGTTAAAAAAGTAAAACCCTTCGACTTTTTTGTTGGTTTCCGATAGACGTTCAAACATGGTCGTTAAAATATACGGACAAGGGTGATATGGTCGTGATTTATCCCAATTCACGGTGTTATGATGGCAAAAGGTCGTATTTTAAGAGTTTAACGAACTTTAAAGAGGGTGAAAGTAGCATTACCTACCTACGCTTCTAAATTAGGCCAGTGTTCACCCTCAACGTAATGCGGTTCACCTAATTGGTCTAAAACACGGTTGTTTACTTCTTTGAAGATACCGCACCATTCCTGTAAGAAAGCGGTAAGTGAATTCGGACAACTTTTCAGGAACCAAAAAAAACGTGTTCAACATTGTAAAAAAAATCCAACGAGAACCTTGTAAATAACAAAAGATAGCATTTTGCAGCGGCGAAATGATAGAGTTTCCGATTTTTCATTGTGTTATGTATACTGTGAGATATGGTTGAATTATACGGTTACTTATATAATCCCCGAAACTGTTACTTAGGAAGCCGGTGTAATAATGGATATTGCTTTGTTGTCATCTTTGGTGTACCGCATTGGCTGCGGTAAGTGTAGTTACTCCATTATTCATGCTCCAATTTTAGGCTAGTCCGAAAGTGTAAGTATCACTTGCGTAGTTTTTACACGCAACAAGTTTCGTGCAATAAGTAAGTAAGTGGACTTGCAAGACACGCCTTTGTAATAGTATCCAAGAAAAAACGCCTATGTTTATTTACTTTTATAAAGTTAATTTAATTAATCGTGTTAGTTGTGGGTATGTGTGTGTTATGGCTTTATACCCTGGGAAAGTTTTAAAATAAATAAATGTATGTATGTATACATCTTTATAAAAATGGAAAATTATTTTATTTTTTATCGCAAAAATACACATTTTTTGTGACAGTACCCTTATTTTTGGCGCTAGCTTCATGAAAATTTGTGAGAAGGTGTATTAGAGTCCGCTCGATTTTTTGCATTAATAAAAAAAAATTGACGCAAGTCGAGTTACGCGTTTCTTCCAGGAATGGTGCGATACCTACAACCAAATAAGGTTTTTGCCTACTACTGAGTTTTTAAGGCCTTACTACAAAACCACCTAGGTACATAGATACTTGTAATAGTACCGGCCGTGGAATAATGGTTGAAAAATTCTTGATCATGCAAACTTGATTGATATGGCACCTACCTACGACCTAGCTACGAGCGCATTCGTTGAAAAAAAACAGAGTCTAACATGAATCTAACTGTAAATCAATAACGTTTGTGCGTAGCGTAAACCTAGGTTGAAGGCGAGCAAGTAAGTTTATTTTGATTTGGCAACATCCAAGGACTTAAACCTAGGTATGCTATAGGAATTTTAAACTTGACTTTAAACTTTTATTTTAGACTTGTGTTTCAACTATTGCATCGCTGGCTAAGCTACATGATAGGCTCCTATAATCATTGTAATAATGAGGGTAAAAGACAACTTCCTGACATTGCTTCCGTTCACGACCTAGACGCTGTGAGCGGTGACTTAGCGCGGGACGTCGAGCGGTAAGATCAAATGTATAGAAATGTTTGAAAAACGCCACGAGGCGCCGCCAGTGGTGAATTCAAAGGCACGCCCAAGATCATCATCATCAATATCAGCCGGAAGATGTCCACTGCTGAACATAGACCTCCCCCTTAGACCACCACGCCAAACGTCAATTCGCCACTTGCATCCATCAGTTGCCCGCGACCCTCACGTTCGTCGGTCGACCTAGTGGGAGGCCTGCCTACGCTGCGTCTTCCGGTCCGTGGTCGCCACTCTAGAACTTTTCTTCCCCATCGGTTATCAGTTCTACGAGCGATGTGGCCTGCCCATTGCCACTTCAACTTGCGCAAAGTGCCAAGTTATCAAAATCTTATTAGCGCCGTCCGTCGCACCGCTTGCTGGCTAACACTAAGTTTGGTATGTTGTTGTAGCGCCATAGACGAGACAAGTGTAATTCAGACATAAAGGCGTAATTTAAACCTTTCGGGTGTGGGAGAAGAGAATTTTCGAAAATCTTTGAATGCAGTTTGCTTTCTATTCAAAAATAAAGGAATGTTTCCTTTGAGTAAAATTTTCTATCTGCAGTCACAGAATACTTAAAAGTACTACGTACAGAAGTATCACTTCCCAAAAACAAGCAAATGTAAAATCTTTGCTCGTGAGAATAAAGTAAAAATATGTATGGAAAGCGTGAGAAACGGGCGGCGGGCGGCAACCAACTATGAAACCCGTCCATGGTGCGCACGCGTGTTATGCAGTTTTATACTACAAGCACACGCGGGGGCCCCGTTGACGTGGCTACACCGCGGAGTGCGCCAGGCCTGCTGCAGTATTAAGAGTACTTTCCCTCCAAGTGGCATTACAAAATTCCACCCTGTATATGCAGAAGAGAGCGCGACAAGTGTCGCTGTCTCCTGTCGCGGTCTCACTCGCGAACCTTTAGGTTTGAATAGACCGATCGCGATAGCTCAGTTCCTACGGCCTAGTTTACAAAAAAAAACCTGTTTTGTAAAGGTGATGTAAAACAAAATATACACAAGCTTTCTTAACTCGTCCTTGAGGTTTTTAGCGGGGTTATCGGCCAAGTTTAATTTGTAGTCTGAAATTATAGACATAAAACCGATTAATTGTTAAAAGGCGAGGCAAATGAACCTTAATTAATTTAATTTTCGCAGAAAACGTTGATGCCATGTTGGTGCCAGAATTGGGCGAGGTATTAAATTAATTGCTCTGACCGTTTTAGTTTCAAATGATGTACCTATCTAGAAAAGTTTTTAAAATGTCTGAAGAATGGTTTTTAGTGTCTACAAATATTTTTTAATTTATCTGGATATTAGACCCAGGTCGAGCCCTTCACGATGGCGATGAATAAACGAACAAAAAGTTAGATATTTCAGACCCAGTTCTAAATAGGCCAATTTAACATCATGTATTTTGAATAAATTGACCTTACAGATATCTAATTATAAATGTATTCTTTTGATTAAGCAATATAGTAGAATACTAAATTTTACACACACGCAATACATAGTTAAGTAAATATTATTATCACAGCTAAAGTAGTCTTTTTAGACCCACTGTGCGATTTAGATGAATGAACGTAGGTACTCAGTGCTGAAACCCGAATTTATTTTTAAAACACCGATCGTAAAAATAGACCCATCAACGCATTATTCATGTAAATCTAAATGTATATTCAGCAGAATTTACTCAAAGGTCGGGGACAGAAATAAACACTATTATCCATACAAATCGAGAAGATTACAATACAAATGTACTTAAGTATAATCTAGGGGGATTAGGGATATTTATTGTCCGCTTTCTTCTTTTGCTAATCCCCGGACATTTTCAGGGAGTAGTAAAGAGATTTCGCAGTGCGTTGCCCGTTTGAGTTCGTTAATTGTAAGGATTAACTTAAATGCATCAGAAGGTCGCCGGCGGGGTTTGGAGGCAGCGAGGCAGATATCTTTATTATTTTAGCCAAATTGAGCCCAGAGTGATATAGACGGAACTGCCAGACTCGTTAATTAAATATTTATAATAATAATATTTCACAACTATCACACAACGCCATCTAGTCCCAAGCTAAGCAGAGCTTGTGTTATGGGTACTAGACAACTGATAAACATATTTATATATTTGTAAATACATACATAATATTATAGATACATTACACCCAGACACAGATCAAATGATCATGCTCATCACACAAACATTTGTCCTGGGTGGGAATCGAACCCACGACCTCCGGCATAGCAGTCAGGGTCACTAACCACTAGACCAACAGGCTAGCTAAACTGTCTAACTGCCAGTACTGAATATCATCGACGTTGTTCTTTCACCAGCCCTTGACATTCCAGGGTCACGTTTGTCTAAAAGGACAGTCCCGCGACTCCGGTAATACTACTTCTTAAGATTATTGTTGTCTGATTTAAGTAATAACTGATTCGTAATGCAAAGTGAACCTTCTTTGAGTGGATACTTCATCCCATCGGCTCCCTTCTACACTCGAACATCTAGACTGATAATTACCATCTTTAGACTTTCATCTTCTCTCAGCCAAGTCGTGTTTCCACCAATTCGTAACAAAAGCATTTAATCATCCTACGTAATGCGCACAGCAAAATAGTGGAACTGACGTCCTGAGTCTGTGTTTCCGAACGCATACAACCCGAATCTCTTCAAAGTTAGAGTGAACAGGCTTTTCTGGGTAAATTCGCAACATCATAGGCTTTATCTCTGTTCACCTTTGACCAAGATAAGAGAGACTAGAGATAAAAAAACTTGAGAGGTGTCAAGGGACACCCGGATGGAACGAAGTATACACTCAACAAAAATAATCGTCGCGACTCCACTCCACTCCACTCCGCTCCGCTCAGTTCCACTCCACTCCGCTTCGCTCCGCTCCACTCCACTCCACTCTTTGAGCTCTAGCATCCTTTCGCAACGCGCGATAAGGAACTTCGTTCCAAAAACTGTCGTGACGTGACAACTTTTCATAAGAATTTTTTCTGTCTAGCCCCCTTTCACAACGCGCGATAAGGAACTTCGTTCCAAAAAATACCTGACATACAACCTACATAAAATGTCTGGGTAGGTTTGTTTCCATTACCTGAAAAGCCACCAAATATCTTAACTGATGTACTAAAGTTGAGATCTAAGTATTCATTTTTAAAATAGGTTTTAAATTACCTATACAAAGCTGATTGTTACCGCTTATCAAACGAAATTCAAAGAATCCGCTTACTTCCAAGCCACCCTTTATAAATCTGACAAAGACGGAATGTTGCGCACAAAATAAAAACGTCTTATTTGTGGATTTCCTTTGTTTTCGTATTAAGTAACGTCTAATTGACACTAAAGTGTAGGACTAAGTGAGTACTTATTTATATATAAAATACATACTGGAAAACTTATTTTAACTTTATGTATCCTCCTTTCGAGTTATTAGTAAATAAAATATGAAAGTACTATAATAGCTAGTTGCGTGGCCTTGTAGGTACGAATGAGGAGGAGGAAACGAAGTTGGGAGGTAAAGATCGTGCCTGGTGGTACTCTATGATTTCTGCCTACCCCCATGGGAAAAACGCGTGAGTTTATAAACCTAGGACTCAAGTATTAGTGATGAACATTAAAAAAAAGTTAAACAGTAGGTAATATAGTAAACCAAATGTTACGAAAACTTAACTGACAAATGTTATTATGCCTGCTTTTGTAATCATCATCATCATCATAAATCAGTTTGGAAGCGGCTTCCAACCAGCTTGATCCATCTTGATCTTCATCAGAGGTGGTGAAGTTCATCAGAGGTGAAGGTGGACAAACGATTTGATCTTCATCAAATCGTTTGTCCACCTTGTAGGTAGACGTCGAAATAACTAATCACATTTCCATTCTAAAAATACAATAATACTCGTAGATACTCAGTCTAAGTTACCTCATTCTATAACAAAATTACATTCAACCCCAACTGGGTACTAAACCCACATTAAATTTCTATTACCGCAAAAATAATTTCCCGCAAAATGTGTCGTCAGCATAAAAGTTTCAATAGACTCAAGGTGATAAAAATATATAATATTTTCACCTCCGCGATGGCAGTTTTGAACGGAGGGCCCAAATAAAGGGCTCTTTTTCAGAGCAGCCATGAAACTGCTGTTTATTTATTCAAAAGCCTTAATATTTTGTCTGCTGATTGCGATGATAAGTAAAATATCTGAGGGAATCAGAGAGTTTTTTTTTTTGCTGAAATATTACAATTGATTTTTTGAATATACTTGATTTTAGAATCGATGAATGTTTACGCAAAAAGTCTGGCATGCTTTTAATAGAATTCGGCACGCGGATAGTTGAACTAACTCATAGGATTATAACTTTTATCCGGATATTATGTTACCTTGGGATAATTATTTTTGACTACCAATCGGGTGAAGCCGCGGGCAAAAGCTGGTATTACTTAAAAAGAGAAATGAGCAGAATGTTATGAAGTACTTTTTGTTGTCTGCCGTCCTTTAACAAGAATGCCGTTAAGTGACATTTTGGCATTTTTGACTTTCTGATGCCATTTTTGTCAGAAAAAAAAGCTCTATCGATCTGTCTAATTAAGGTTTCAATAGCTTTTATAGTTTTCGAGATATGAAAAAAAGAAATGCCGTTAAATGCACAAATCATATAGTAAACCTACGCTAAAACGTATTATGTGACATTGCAAAGCTAAAACGCAGCTAAGGCTTCATAGCTACAGATTTTAACAATAAATTTGTGATTTGTTACCTAGCTAAATTGCCGTTATTGAAGATTCCTATTCATAAATGCCGCTAAAAGCCCTTTGCTGCATTTTAAGCATTGTATAGTACAGTTAGAATTCATTATAGCGGCAGTTATTTAAAAATCTAGCAAAATATTTGAATGATTGTAAAATACTAAATTGCCGCTATCCAACATAACTAATCTAAAATGCCGTTAAGTATACTTGCGTCGCTGCACAAGAGGGTTTTGGAGTTGGTCTTTTAAGAGGTCCAGGTTCCTTCCTCCTTGTGCTGATGGTGATCACCGGGGTCTCAGTGAGGTACAAATTCCACACTTCCCGGTTTTATCCCCAAAAACCAGGCGCCTTTTGAAGATTTCCCCCCAAAAAAAAAAAAAAGTGTTCTTGCGAGAGTAAAAGTTTGGGTGCTTCTGCTCCCACGGCAGCGGAGCGGGGACCAGGGTCCGGTGCGGGATTGACGCGCGGCACTCTGCACTCCGTTCCCACGTCGTTGGAAGTCGGAGAAACAGGTCCTCATCAAAAAGCACGGGCGCCCTGCTTAATCTCGGCCCATAGTGCTGCTCGAATAGGTGGCTAAGCTCTTTGAAAGAGTGATTGCGGATAGCCTTGTCGGTTTCTAATGCATGAGAGTCAGTTTGATTTCAGGAGCGCTCGACTGTGGACGCCATCATACGCGTAAGAACCCTCACGACGGGGAAAGTATCCCTAAGCAGTGGTCTTGGCGGTGTCACTAAACATCATTAACGCCTTCAACACCTTGCCATGGAGTCACACCAGGTCCGTCAGCTACTCCAGTCATCGAGGAGAGTGGAACCGGCGAGAAATATCGTGTGGTGTCCCACAGAGATCGGCCCTGGGGCCGCTCTTGTGGAACATCGGGTACGACTGGGTGCTGCAAGTGACCTATCTAGTGACCTCAGCGTATGCTACGTTGACCAGACGCTTGTCCTAGCGCCGGGATAATCACATCAGGTGACCGACGACCTGGCAATGCAGGATCCAGCAGTTGGGGCTTGAGCTGGCGCTGCACAAGACAGAGAACGTGTGCTTTTATGGCCGTCTGAACGTGCCACTTTACGGTGTCTTGGTGGTGCTTTACGGAGTCACAAATATGGTAGAAAGGGTTGACATCGGCGTTGAATTGACGATGAAGTGCCTAGGACTCGTCCTCGACAGCCGATGGAACTTCAAGGAGCATTTCGTTTAGCTCCAAAACGGAATCAGGCTGAGGCCGCCTCCAAGTGACTCCTGCCCAATCTCGGTGGGCCAAATGCCTCCTGCCGTAGACTGTACGTCGGTATCGTGCGGTTCATGGCCCTCCACGGGGCTACTGTCGACCGGCACGGCTGGTCTGAGGGTCATTGCCATCCGGAAGATCTGGGGATACCGCACGATCGCCGGTGAATCAGTCAACCTCATAAAATGAAATGGGAAGCAGTTGCCTTCTGCGAAGCAGTCATGCTAGCGAAGAAAAAGGCGGGACGCGTGAGGGAGAGAACCGTCTCCACTTTATGAACCAACCAAGGCGGAGACGCCCATGGCAACTGACGTCGTGACTGATTTCCGTCCACCGCAGACGCGTACGATAATTAATGGGTATCTCGCAGACGGCGAGTGTCTCATGGACCAATCTTCGGGTCGATGGCACGTCGTGTTTCACGGATGCTTCAAAGAGCTGTCAGCAATCTGACGGGGTCCTTAAAGGGCCAAGGCCTGCCACCTGTCGCAGGACTCTCTCTCCAGGTAACCGCGACCTTGGAACGTAAATTGCTATTGAAAAATCACCGTGGATTTCAGTCAGTACAAGTCTGACAGTCCCTTGCGTCCCGTTTGACTTCAATTTTGTTGATTCTCTGCCAATTTATGAAACGTAATCCAAATCTAAAATGCCGTTATCATGAAATGTTTTGTATTTAGCGACACTTAAGTTATGTAATAAACAAAAAATAATCTACGGCAAAAAATAGATTAAATAATTAGTGAAATTTACTTCTCTTGATTGCCGTTAAGGTGTCTCAGCGGCAATATAGCATGGTACGAGTCTACTTGTTTAACCTAACCTAGCTAACCTAAATTGACATTAAGCGTATTTAGCGGCTTTTAAAGTTAGTATTATTATAACTTTTTTAAGTGTGGTAAATAACTAAATTATTAGTTCAAAACCATTAGCAAAAATGCCGTTAAGGTATGCATTACGGCATTATAGTTATGATTTTAGGGCTAGATATTTTAAAGAATACTTTAACAAAATGATAAATGTTTATTTTCTCTAATTTACGGAAATGTTTTTGACTGTCAGTTGCACTGTCTAAAAGAGCCTTTTAAAATAATATATTTTTTGGTATTTAAAAGTTTCGAATACGACTCCTGGTTTGGAAGTAGCATCAATTTAAATTTTTTCTACCGTTTTTCCCTCGTATCTCAAAAAGTGATTTTTGTACTTAACGGCACTCTAGTTAAAGGACGGCAGTTGTACTAACATCGTTTTCGTAATTTTCCCACTTTACCACACTTTATTACAAACACAATTATCGTTTCATCATCCCCGAAGTGTTGAGCAAATAGTTGTGAAATGTAAACCTTTTAGTACACTTGTTTCGCCAGTTATTAAGAACGTAACTTGTATTTCTTTTGTAATAAGAATTTACTGAACAAATCGAGATGGAAACCTCCAAAGTCATTTTGCTCGATCTGGTCAAAAGACATTTTATTTTTCTCAGACTAGGAATTTCTCCTGTGTCGTGGGTGCGTTTATAAACATAGAAACACGCAAACACAAACACCCAGACCGGAACAACTACTTATAGATAATAAATAATAAATATTTGTTCCATGATTGAACCCGTGATATGCTGTGCAGTCAATCGTTCAGCCACTTCACAAATTGTGGCGTCCATGTGAATCATATGAGTTACCGACACACCTTATACTACTGTAAGTATACCACAGCAAACACATTATAAAAAAAAAGAATTTCACGAGAACTTGGAAGCAAGGTCTTTGTCAGCTGCTAAGAATACTCGTACAATGGTGTACTGCCGCCAAAGTTGTGTCTGCCGCCCGGACAGTCTGCAGTTAGTATTGTCTTGTTTGTGGCAGTCTTTGTCTTTGGCATATCGCATGTCGTATACATAATTATGTCTATCACATTCCTATAAAATGATGTACTTTGTGCATACAAAAAACATTTATTGGAGATATAACAGTACAGTACTATATTTTAGATACAGTATTTAGTATGTCCGGTTTTTACGTCAATACAGCTTAACTGATTTTGATGAATTTTGGTACAGAGAAAGATGGAATAGAAAAAAAGTTAGGGCCTTATAGCTTTACCATCCAACCACCGTACCTAATCCACGAGCAACAGCTAGTTTCACATAAGTGCATTTGAAAAGCTTATTTTTAAAGTTCATATTGCTGAGTGCTCAGTTTTTTTAATAAGTAAAAAGTCTAAGTGTAATGATATTAAGTCAGTAACAAGGCAAAAGCTTGTCCTGCTTTTATATGAAATATTGTTTTAGTCTGTCCAATTAGAAAGTATAAGTGCTATAAATATCTACACAATTTAATCATAAAATGTATGAAGTTAATAATAGTTTTCTACAGAAAAGGTCTTGTAATTTTCACGAAAACAAAAACCGTTTTTTCTTCATTTCATTTAAAAGAAGGTCTACGTTGATCTTAGAAGGCAAGAGACAAAAAATGACAAAACATTAATAACAAGAAAAGCAACAAATAAAAAATTGCTTCGCCAAAAAGTGCTGAAATGCCAGCTACGCTCGTAGCTCCGTAGCTCCGCCGTAGCAGTTTCGTAGCGGGGCGGGTGGCCAGTCGTAGCGCGTCGCTGGGCAGGAGCGCTTGTCCGCGAGCCGCCCAACTCGCGAACTAAGTTGTATCGTGCTTTGTGCTTTTGTATCGGTAAGTAGTTTTGTATTAAGTTACTTGAAGTATCAATAGTTTTTACTTTAGTTTTTAATTGTTTATGAACGTGTTTCTTTTAAGTTTATTTTGTGTTTAATGGAAAAAGGGGTTTTGGATCATCATCATCATCATCAGCCTATTAATGTTCCCACTGCTGGGACTCAGGCCTCCTCTCT
Organism: Agrotis segetum; assembly: GCA_036375495.1. NCBI lineage: Eukaryota > Metazoa > Arthropoda > Insecta > Lepidoptera > Noctuidae > Agrotis > Agrotis segetum. Next base: position 3,468,482 of record JAQSVV010000047.1, on the reverse strand, counting down.
GTGAGAGGGGGTGGGCCATAATCCACCACGCGGGCCCAGTGCGGATTGGTGGATGTCACATGTCTTCGAATTTTTGGTTCTAGGACATGCCGGTTTCCTCACGATGTTTTCCTTCACCGTTTTGAGAGCAGTGGTGATGAAATAAATTACACAAAGTAATGCGCCCGCCGGGATTCGAACCCACGACCTACAACTCGTAAGTCGGGGCCGATACCACTGGGCCACCACTGCTCCACTGGTTTTGGATAGAACAGGAAAATTCATTTTCACCTGTCTACCCTTTTTCTAAGCAGGCGTCTAAAATTACGAGCATGCTGTTTTTGTTAATATGTTACAGTTTAATGTAATAGGTTGAAAAAAAGTAGGCTAAACAAGTTAGTTAAAAATCCTTTCAAAGCGATTCAAAATTCTACAGATAGACAATTTTGATTTTCCATATTTATTTTCTTTCATAGAACTTTGTTTAGGCCCACAAATTGTAATGAATTCACAAAGCTTCTTGTTGATGTTGATTTGGCTTAGGGAAAAGAATAAAATGATAAAGTACCATATGGAGAAGAATTTAATATGAGATACAGTACCATATTTTTCTTCTCGTCTGTGGATGCAGCTCTGTCCCCAGCACGAGTTTTCAGTGTTTGAGACGTAAATTAAACTGGATCTTTGACAATTTTCAAGGAAAAAATACGTCCCTTCTTCGCACACCAGAGGCGCTGTTCCATTTTTTTTTTCATACAAGTAACGCTATAAATCGGCCATTCTCCAAATAGGTGTTATTTGCCTAATTACCGTGCCGTTTTTGAATTTCACTGATATGACGTTAAACACATTAGAATATGAAACACATTAAAGTTAGCAATTCAATAGTTATTTTGGCATTCTACTATTACTGATGGTTTTCTAGATATTGAGATTTAAAAAAAAAGTTGGGTATGGTAATTAGACAAGTTGAATATTTGATGCTACGGTAATTAGAAAATATTTTGTATCTCCATACTTGTATCTTTATTTTCTTTCATTTGCTCAAAATTGCTTAATAATGACAAAGTACTTGTAGAAGAAGATGAGAGAGCACTAGTTGGATGCGGAGTTGATGTTATTAAGGTAAGTATGGAAGTGTTGGCATCACCTCCGAACTCTTAAAAACTACGGGCCAACCTATGCTCGGCGAGCTTAAGAGGCTGTTCAACTTCGTCATAGCCAGTGGGATTACCCCGGAGGCGTGGAGCAGGGACGTGGTGACATTTTTTTTCAAGAAAGGAGACAAAAATCTCCTCAAAAACTATATAGACCAACCCCGTTCCTGTGTGACGTCTACAAGCTGTTTTCGAGGGTCGTCACAGATCGGCTTTCCGCAAGATTTGACGTTTTCCAGCCACCGGAGCAGGCTGGGTTTCGCAAAGGCTATAGCACCTTAGACCACATATGTACAGTGCGGCAGGTTATACAGAAGACAGAGCAGTATAACCGGCCGCTCGCGCTGTGTCTAGCCTTTGTGGACTACAAAAAAGCCTTCGATTCCGTCGAAACCTGGGCTGTTCTGGAATCCTTGCAGCGATGCAAAGTCAATTGGCGGTACATAAAGGTGCTAAGGAAACGATATTATAGCATGGCGTCGATGTCGGTCCAAGTACAAAACCACCATCCAGCTGCTATAGGTGTGAGACAGGGAGTTGTAATATCCCCTAACTAAACTGTTTACCAACGCGCTGGAGGATTTGTTCAAGAAGCTGCACTGGAACGGATTGGGTATCAATGTCAACGGTGAATACATTTTGCCTACGACATAGTTATTATGGCGAAATCGATGCAAGACCTGCAAAAAATGCTGAACAGTCTCATGCTGTCTCGAGACGTGTGGGTCTTGGGATGAAACAAGAGCAAGGTCGTGTTCAATGACCATGTCATCCCAGAACCAATTTCCGTCGAAGGTATAACACTCGAAGTTGTCCAAGAATACATCTACCTCGGGCAGGTATTACAGCTAAGTAGAGATAAATTCAAGCGGAAAATCGCCAGAAGAGTGCAGCTTGGCATTTGGAAAAATGCGTCATATCCTCACGTCGCCACTGCCACAATGTCTGAAAAGCCGGGTGTTCAATTAGTGCGTCCTTCCAGTCCTAACCTACGGAGCCTAAACGTGGAACATGTCAATCAAGCTGGCCCAGCAACTTCATGTCACTCAGCGTGCTATGGAAAGGTCTATGCTTAGGGTTTCACTAAGGGATAAAATCCGGAATGAGGTACGGCACAAGACCAAAGTTATAGATATTTTCCAAATCTGTAGCAAGCTGAAGTAGCAGTGGGCTGGCCACGTCTGCCTCAGAACCGACGAAAGTTGGAGTAGGATGGTTCTTGAATGGAGACCGCGTGTAGGTAAGTGTAGGGTGGGACGCCCTCCAGCGAGATGGACCGATGACCTGAAGAAGGTGGCTGGCAGTGGCTGGATAAAAAAGCAGGAGATCGTGCTCTGGGGCGCTCCCTGGAAGAGGCCTATGTCCAGCAGTGGACTGCAATAGGATGAGTTGATAAATGGTCTTGACAGAGTTTCAAGAGGATCGGATATGCTGTTATCAAGCACGTCTAGATCTATGACTACTTCTTCCTCGATTCTTTCCAGGTTTCCCTTTTCCTTTTATCTTTTATTACTCTCTAGTCTGATTTTTTCTGTATAAGTTTTTCATACAACGGTAATTATTAACACATGGTAATTAGTATATGGTAATTAGAAAACGATAGACTTTCTTCAAAATTTCGAAAACCAACAATATCTGCAAATACTGGCTTATCATAACATACGTAAGCCAAAGTACTGTTTCATTTACATTATCAATTAGGGTCTAACTTCAAAAATCAAGTATTTAAATGAGTATAACGGTAATTAGAAAAGTTTTGAACCAAGGGCTACGGAAATTATATACTCAAGTGCTTCTTTGGCGCTACAGTAACGTTTGAAACGTACGACTGCTAATGGGCTGCAGCACACCCTAAGAACATTCGACGCGTGCGGTACTGATGTGCCAAATATCGATAGATAAGCATGTGCACCCGAGAACAGATACTGTTACGGTAATTATAACTTTCTATCGGACACGCGGTTATTTAATTATTATTATTTATAGGCTGGTTCTATTGAGTCCATATTTTAGTAGGTGATACACGTTGCTTAGTATTGTTTAAAACGTTGAATGGATCAAAGTAAATCTGCAGGTTTGAGAAATTACAAGCAAGTTTTGTTATCAAGTTGGAGTGCGGACAGGCTTCGGTAATTAGAAAAAAGAGCTTTTTCGAACAGAGATTCAATTAATTTAGGCTTACTAGTTAAGAACAGAACTCAATATTTTGTTTACGGCTAGATACGGTCGTAATCTAACATATAAAAAAAAACCACGCTTGAATATGATCATGTTACGGATTAAGTAAGCGCGGACAAATAAAAACTTGCAACCGGAGAATGGCCGAAATACTGGAAAGACGCTGTAAAGTAAAAGAGTTAAAACTCTTGATAAGGGTACTGATATCAGAGTTAATAATGATTATAATTATACCTAAACCGCGGTGGGTACCTCTGGGGTTGGGTTACTGCTGTGGGCGGTTTGGAGGCCTTACTAAAGGGGTGCCTGGCTCCCAACCATCCTGTCGAAGTCCGATACCAAACATAGTCTATGGAGTTACATGTCCATTCTTCGGCATAGAGAATGCGCTGCGCTTGGAATGTGTAACTGCAGTACTTTCACAAGCTATACTATGTCGTTTGTCAGTGACTGCAACATTGCTTCATATCCTTTTTTGACCTATTGTAAGTACCTGGAAAGGTCGTATTGAAATAAATTCCTTAGAGTTTAAGAAATTTAACTTTTCACCGAATGAGTCCTCCGCCACCCAGGACAGAGCGGGAGAGACTGTGAACTTATAGCCCTTTACGCTCCATGGTCACGGTCATTCGTAAGTCCCGCGACCAGCTCGTTCCATCTTAGGCATTATCTTTACTTCTGATAGTTTGATAGGTAGGTAGTTTTTTTTATATTGACAATGGGGTTCATTGTAAATATAAAAAAAACTTTCTAGTGATATTTTCAGTTGTCCATGGTATCCCACTGCTGGGCAAAGGCCTTCCCCCAAGTTCATCCAAGAGCTCTTGTCCTGTACCACCTCTAACCAGAGCATCCACGGTATACGTCCAGACCCCCTTTCCACCTTTTATTTTCCATTAGCTTTTATCAAACAGATTAACAATTACCTCACTATAAAAGTTACCTTCCATAACCAATTACCCTTTTAAGGGTCGCGAGTAATGTGTTTTCTTTCCTTCCATTACATCATGAGAGTGTAATGTTCCTCCGTCCTCACAGGCAGTGAGCCAAGAGGTCGTTACTGGGTGCCCTCCTGACCTTTACGGAGAGTACAGCGTGATGCATGAGGGCCTAATGTTTGGACATGGAATAATGGACCTGGCTGGCATCACCTGATGGTGTATCCGGGAAATGTTACTTTAGTAAATAACTAGATGGCTGTCTCGCCATAGTTTTTCCTTCCATCATGAATGTAAATCTTTAGACTGTACCCTTAGCATGAATTTTCACTCTTTTACTTTCCAGTATTTACAGCGTTTCTTGTATGAAAAAATGGAACAGCGCCTCTGGTGTGCGAAGCAGGAACTAATTTTTTTTTTGAAAATTGTCATTTTGAAATTGTCAAAGTTGCAGTTTACATCTTAAATACTGAAAATTTGTGCTACGGCTACTGCACCCTTAGCACGAATTTTCAGTATTTGAGACGTAATTGTAATTCCATTTTTTCTTAAAGAAACGCTGTAAATACTGGAAAGACGCTGTAAAGCAAAAGAGTGAAAATTCGTGCTAAGGGTACTGATTGGTTATTTTTACATGGTCTTCGGTAGGCATTTGTTCAGACTAAAGAGTGTCATTTGTTTCCAACAAAAAATAAATGTAAAAGGTGATAAACACCTGTTCATCAAAATTGTCGTTCAGTAGTTTCAAAGGGTAGGTAATAAACATTTATCACAAACTTTAAGTTACTATTACGATGTAAGATGCATCTATATTATGTCACGTCAGGTTATTTCATTTTATAACATCCTATTATAATATTATAAAGGTGAAAGTTTGTATGTATGGATGTATGGATGTTTGTTACTCTTTCACGCAAAAACCACTGAACGGATTTGGCTAAAATTTGGTACACAGATAGTTTATTACCTGGATTAACACATAGGATAGTTTTTATCCCGATTTTATGTTCCCGTGGGATAATTTTCGAGTTGTAGCGGGTGAAGCCGCTGGCAACAGCTAGAATGGGATGGAAACGGATGGAGTGAGATGGAGTGGGATGGAGTGGGATGGAGTGGGATGGAGTGGGATAGAGTGGGATGGAGTAGGATGGAGTGGGACGGAGTGGGATGGCGTAGGATGGAGTGGGGTGGAGTGGTATGGAGTAGGATGGAGAGGGATGTAGTAGGCTGAAGTGGGATGGAGAGGGGTGGAGTGGATTAGAGTGGGATGGAGAGGGATGGAGTAGGATGAAGTGGGATAGAGCGGGATGGAGTGAGATGGAGTGGGATGGGGTGGAATGGAGTGGGATGGATTGAGATGGAGAGGGATGGAGTGGGGTGGAGTGGGGTAGAGCGGGACGGATTTTGATGGAGTGCTATGGAGAGGGATGGAGTGGGATGAAGTGGGATGGAGTAGGATGGAGTGGGATGGAATGGGATGGAGAGGGATGGAATGGGATGGAGTGGGTTAGAGTGCGTTGGAGGGAGATGGAGTGGTATGGAGTGGGATGGAGTGGTATGGGGTCGGAGGCAGTGGGATGGAATGGGATGGAGTGGGATAGAGTGGGATGGAGTGGGGTTGAGTGGAGTGGTGTAGGATAGAGTGGGATGGAGTGGGATGGCGTAGGACGGAGTGGGATGAAGTGGTATGGAGTAGGATGGAGAGGGATGCAGTAGGCTGAAGTGAGATGGAGAGGGGTGGAGTGGATTAGAGTGGGATGGAGTGAGATGGAGAGGGATGGAGTGGGATGAAGTGGGATGGAGTTGGATGGAGTGGGATGGAGTGGGATGTAATGGGATGGACTGGGACTCAGTGGGATAGAGCGGGATGGAGTGAGATGGAGTGGGATGGGGTGGAATGGAGTGGGATGGAGTGGGATGTAGTGGGATGGAGTGGGATGGAGTGGGATAGAGTGGGATGGAGTAGGATGGAGTGGGATGGCGTAGGTTGGAGAGGGATGGAGTGGGATGGAGTGGTATGGAGTAGGATGGAGAGGGATGTAGTAGGCTGAAGTGGGATGGAGAGGGGTGGAGTGGATTAGAGTGGGATGGAGTGAGATGGAGAGGGATGGAGTGGATGAAGTGGGATGGAGTTGGATGGAGTTGGGATGGAGTGGGATGTAATGGATGGACTGGCACGCAGTGGGATAGAGCGGGATGGAGTGAGATGGAGTGGGACGGGGTGGAATGGAGTGGGATGGATTGAGATGGAGAGGGATGGAATGGGATGGAGTGGGTTAGAGTGCGTTGGAGGGAGATGGAGTGGTATGGAGTGGGATGGAGTGGTATGGGGTCGGAGGCAGTGGGATGGAATGGGATGGAGTGGGATAGAGTGGATGGAGTGGGGTTGAGTGGAGTGGTGTAGGATAGAGTGGGATGGAAATGGATGGCGTAGGGACGGAGTGGGATGAAGTGGTATGGAGTAGGATGGAGAGGGATGCAGTAGCTGAAGTGAGATGGAGAGGGGTGGAGTGGATTAGAGTGGGATGGAGTGAGATGGAGAGGGATGGAGTGGGATGAAGTGGGATGGAGTTGGATGGAGTGGGGATGGAGTGGGATGTAATGGGATGGACTGGGACTCAGTGGGATAGAGCGGGATGGAGTGAGATGGAGTGGGATGGGGTGGAATGGAGTGGGATGGAGTGGGATGTAGTGGGATGGAGTGGGATGGAGTGGGATAGAGTGGGATGGAGTAGGATGGAGTAGGATGGCGTAGGTTGGAGAGGGATGGAGTGGGATGGAGTGGTATGGATTAGGATGGAGAGGGATGTAGTAGGCTGAAGTGGGATGGAGAGGGGTGGAGTTCCAGATTAGAGTGGGATGGAGTGAGATGGAGAGGGATGGAGTAGGATGAAGTGGGATGGAGTTTGGATGGAGTGGGATGGAGTGGGATGTAATGGGATGGACTGGCACGCAGTGGGATAGAGCGGGATGGAGTGAGATGGAGTGGGACGGGGTGGAATGGAGTGGGATGGATTGAGATGGAGAGGGATGGAGTGGGGTGGAGTGGGGTAGAGCGGGACGGATTTGATGGAGTGCTATGGAGAGGGATGGAGTGGGATTAAGTGGGATGGAGTAGGACGGAGTGGGATGGAATGGGATGGAGAGAGATGGAAGGGATGGAGTGGGATAAGGGCGATGGAGGGGGATGGAGTGGTATGGAGTGGGATGGAGTGGTATGGAGTCGGAGGCAGTGGGATGGAATGGGATGGAGTGGGATAGAGCGGGACGGATTTTGATGGAGTGCTATGGAGAGGGATGGAGTGGGATGAAGTGGGATGGAGTAGGATGGAGTGGGATGGAATGGGATGGAGAGGGATGGAATGGGATGGAGTGGGTTAGAGTGCGTTGGAGGGGGATGGAGTGGTATGGAGTGGGATGGAGTGGTATGGAGTCGGAGGCAGTGGGATGGAATGGGATGGAGTGGGATAGAGTGGGATGGAGTGGGATTGAGTGGAGTGGAGTAGGATAGAGTTCCGGAGTGGGATGGCGTAAGACGGAGTGGGATGGAGTGGTATGGAGTAGGATGGAGAGGGATGTAGTAGGCTGAAGTGGGATGGAGAGGGGTGGAGTGGATTAGAGTGGGATGGAGTGAGATGGAGAGGGATGGAGTGGGATGAAGTGGATGAAGTTGGATGGAGTGGGATGTAATGGGATGGACTGGGACGCAGTGGGATAGAGCGGGATGGAGTGAGATGGAGTGGGATGGGGTGGAATGGAGTGGGATGGAGTGGGATGAAATATAGGGTTTATATGAAAACGATATGATCTATAAGAAACCTGGCGAGAATTAAGCGCTTCGCACAAAAAAATACATTGTCAAATTCCGACATCCACGCGAACGAAGTCGCGGGCACAGCTAGTTTTAACATAATTTGACCGTTCGTGTAGCTATTTGAGGATACGACTTATATTTCTTAAAAAAATAAAATGTAAATCTTATAAACAACTCCTAAATACCTCAAGGTTTTAACTTAATTTATTTACCAAACTCTAAGCTTTCCCGAAATATCCAATCTGAAAAACCCGTGGTTACCTTCGCAAGAAATTAATTCACCCATTAAATTAATGTACCCTATTAAATTCTAATCTCCCGCGATCGAGGTGAATCTCTCCCACTTTGTAATGGAAAAAAACTGATCTCTGAGGACAACGCCGTCGAGGTCGACCGCGGCGGAGGTGGTGTGACGATCTGATCATGTTCGCAGGGCAGACATGGCCAGAAATTGCCCAAAATAGACAGGTTTGGAAGAAGAAAGGGGAGGCCTTTGCCCAGCAGTGGGACACCGAATAGGCTAATAAAAAAAAAAAATAATAATAATAATAAAACTAACAAAATTACCTAAAACTTTGGCACTTTATGAAGTTTCAGACCAATCAAAAACCTAATATTTTATGTACTTTGAATACTTGAGTTTTCAAAGCATGGATATGTGGAAACTATGCGCAGCACTAGACTAGAAACTATGCTAAAACCTTGGCCTCCTCTCAGATCTAGATCTAATAGAATAACTTTAACAAACGAATGAATGAGACAGGAACTTTGCAGCAAATTACTTTTACTGCATGATTCTAATATTCTAAGTGCTGCTACTATCAAACCAAAGTTTTTCGGTACATAGTTTTTTTTTTTTATAATGTTGTCTTTTATTTTCTTTTTTAACTTCAACAAACAAACAAAAATATCTCTGAAACATCCAATGAATTAAATTAAGACGTCCAGAATCCGCTTTTAAATAACGAAAGTTTCTTTACACTCCGAATTAAGGCGGTAGATTGGCCAATAAAAAAGTGCTTGATCTCAAATTGAGTGTTTTGTTCAGCCGAATGGTCCAGAGAAATTCAATCTCGCAACTCTGTACTTTTGTGTGACCCCACATTCGTGTACCATTTTAGACTTTATTGGTATAGGATTTTATACGTTGGGGACGAATGGCGAATGCTAATTTCTGAACGGATTGTGAGCAAATACGTTCCGTACGATGCTTTATTTATGTCGTTACGATTCCAGCAGGTTGGGAGAATTCCAAGTGAATGTATTGATTGATATCGTTTGAGTGAAATGTATCAGTAACGTGCTTACGGTTTTATCGAATTTCATTACAATTCCAACGGAGTGCCAGTCGTTATCATTATTATAGGGAGTCAATCAAGTGGATTGGTGAGAAAAGATTTTAGAAATAAATCAACTGAGATTCATTGAGCACGACTGCTCCAGAAAGTTTCTTTGAAATAAAATCGGATAACATTTTCGAGAGACATGAAAATTATAATATTCTTATATTTTGATAAAGGCTTCTGATAAATACTTGAGGGCCTTTTCTCACTTACTAGCTTCTGCTCGCGACTTAGTTTCTATAAAGTCTTAGCCCCCGACCCACCGCGTTGCATCACATCACCTGCTGACGCCGTTACCTTTTCCGACTTCATCATCAGCCTATAGTGTTCCCATTGCTGGACAACAAGCCTCCTCTCTGTGAGAAGGAATAGGCCATAATCCACCACGCGGGCCCAGTGCGGGTTGGCTTTTCCGACTTGCTAGACCATCAATAAGTATTTGTGTTTTGTATTATTAGAACTTTAGACGGGATTTTTATCATGTTTTTTATTTGTTTTCGATATTTCGGCACTTTGCAAGTGCCATGGTCACGGATGAACACGTAAAAATAATATCCATATTTGACGGCGCAGTTGGTGCAGTAGCCGACCAACCGACTGCTTGTCGCGGGTTCTATTCCGCATGGAAGAAATATTTGTATGGCCTACAGAAAGTTGTTCCGTGTAAACAAACCACAGGAGAAATTCCTAGAATGGGGATAACGTTTATTTTTAAACAGAAGATTAGTTTCGCTTTTCATTTACATAGATCGACCAAAACAATTGTGAGCAACTTGTTTTAGTCAGGCCTCTCAAACTTTAAAGTCCGGAAGTCGTGCCAACTGTGAATCGATGTGGCCAATACTAATCGCAAATCCAAAAGCCGATGGGCGGAAGCTGCACAAATTAATGGGACGTCAAAGCCAGCCAGATTTCCGAATGCAAAGGTCCACTGTTCGCACTGCCCTAGTGCTGCGGTTTAAGTTAAAAGATTAGGCGTTTCAAATTAACTTAGGTGACTAATCACGGGTCGACGGCGCGTTTTGTCCCACACGCGCCTCAAAGAGCGTTAGCATATGACGTGGCCCGTGACTTATTCCATCACCGTGACCCTGGAACATAAAGGGCTATTGAAGGACACCGTGGATTTTAGTCAGTACAAGTCTGACAGTGACTCTGACTGAGAGCAGTGGTGGCCCAGTGGTATCGGCCCCGACTTACGAGTTGTAGGTCGTGGGGCAATAAAGAATTTGAGTTTGAGTTTGGGTTCGAATCCCGGCAGGCGCATTACTTTGTGTAATTTATTTCATCACCACTGCTCTCAAAACGGTGAAGGAAAACATTGTGAGGAAACCGGCATGTCCTAGAACCAAAAATTCGAAGACATGTGACATCCACCAATCCGCACTGGGCCCGCGTGGTGGATTATGGCCCACCCCCTCTCACAGAGAGGAGGCCTGTGTCCCAGCAGTGGGAACATTAATAGGCTGATGATGAAGTCTGACAGTCCTTGGGAGCCCTGCCCGGGGTGGGAGGACTCATTTGATGATTTTACCACGTTAAAAAAAGTGAGTAATCATCCGTAAAATATTTTACCCGGGATCATTATCATTTTTATTGCACGTGTCCTACTTTTTTCATCTTGGTAAAATCATCTAATGAGGAACTACCAATTGCGGGAAGGGAGAGACTGTCAGACTTAAGTGTATTGACTAAAATCCACGGTGATACATCGATAGCTCTTTACGATCCAGGGTCACGGTTACCTGATGATATATCGTACAATACCGCGACCCAGGCAGGCTTTGGCCGTCTTCGTGTACTACCTCATAATGGTAAATGCGAAAGTGGTGTGTACGTGTTTGTGTAAGTGTTCGTCAAAACGACCGTACTAATTTTGATGAATTTTTCTACAGATTGGACCCTAGATACAGTTGTAGTCTAGGGAATCGGAGGACGCGCTCAATATGCGATTCGATTATTAGGTTTGATTCGGAAGGTGAATGTTTACATAGGCATTTAAAAACTACTCCTGCCTCTGATTGAGTAGGTATAATATTCGTGCCATTAGAATTTAAGAAATACTCGTCAATACGAATTTTGCGGACATAAATAAGATTTAGACTTGAAATATTTTTACATTTTATTATTCAGGTAGGGTTTCGATCGAGTTTTCCATACCCCTTGACGAAATTATTAATATAGAAATGGCGGCACGTGATCCCGATTGCGAAATTATAAAATAAACGAACGCAGCAAAGTCGCAAGCAGAAACTACAATAGTTTCAATCCCTCAATGATTGTCTTCTAGTCTTTGACAACTTGCACCACAATTTCGTCGCACAGTGGGCGCCTAGTGAAATATTATTGGAATTCCTATATCCAAGATAATCCAGGGTTGGACGATGCGCGTCGGCGTCGCCCGCGTCACTTGCCGACCTTTTACGTCGGTGACTTGTAATAACGTAATCTGGGTGTTGTTTTATTTCTCTGTTTGTCAATCGTTGGGCATGTGTAAAAACCTACCCACTATATTGTAGCTTTAATAAATGTAGTACTATGGAATAAATACGATTTTGTGGTCTTAATCCGATCATCTCTCTGCCTTGTCCACGTTGCGCTTGTCAGTACCCTTAGCACGAGTTTTCACTCTTTTACTTTACAGCGTCTTTCCAGTATTTACAGCGTTTCTTGTATGAAAAAATGGAACAGCGGCTCTGGTGTGCGAAGAAGGAACTAATTTTTTCCTTGAATATTGTCAAAGTTCCAGTTTACTTTACGTGTCAAATAGTGAAGACTCGTGCTAAGGGTACTGTGCATGTTCTACATTTCTAATGTCTCTAGGCTAGACTTATATTCAACAGTGGAAAGCTTATAACGGCTGATTATGGTGGTGATGATGAAATACAGGTGTAGTTTTATTTTTATTTTGTTATTTTCTCTTTATTTTAAAATTTTTAAAAGAAAAATGTACTACCTTTTTTGTTTACTCATACAGATCATTACGAATATTTTTATATAAAGACATCTGACCGATTGGCAGTTTTAGATGTAGTAACTAGCTATTGCTCGCGACTTCCATTTACAAACATACCAAAATTCATCAAGATCGGTCCAACCGTTTTTGACTTGCAAACGGAACATACGGAACAGAACACGCAGAAAACCAAGATACAAAATTTCACGTTTGTTATATTAATGAGGATGTCTGTGATGAAACTACGAGTGAGAAGAATGGAATCAGTACTTCTCCGGATTGGAACCCGAAACCCCATGCATGAGAAGCGAGACCTTACCCTCTGGGCCTTCACCACAATCATGCATATCGTCTGACTCCCAAATAAAACGTTTTTGCTTGCGGCAACCCCGTTCTAGCTCTTACCTAAATAAAAAATCGTCAAAGCGGGGTGTGAACCGGACCGAGTGAGCCGTATTTCGATACATTTCTTTTTTTAAATGTTTTTTTTTTCTACCGCTTTTTCGGCCAGTCGCTGGATTTACTTTTTAAAACCTTCTTTGCTCCGTTCAGGGTTGAGTTTTTGGTGGCTGTGGTTTCTTTGATACGTAATAAGTACTTCGGTGGAGAGGTCTTACGGGCTTATAAAGTAGTGATTGATTATCACTGTATTAAAACGTAACTATTTAGTAGTCTCTGTACATCACAAAAATGATGGAAAGTCATGTACGTATTTTTTAAATTATTTTACCGCACACTAGGAACTTCTATTGTATCGTGGGTGCGTTTAAAACATTGGAACTCATTACTAGCACCCAGCAGATATTTGTTCCGTGCGGGCATCGAACTCGCAACACGCCGCCCATGCACAATACCCATTACAAGTAGGTAAATGCTCAATTTGATCAACACCTGTATGAAAAGCTTTTAAAACGATAGCCACTTGTTTAGGTTTACTTTATCATAATCAATGGTAAACAATTCTGTGTCCAAAATGTAGGGTATAAACACTTACGCTCTAATGTACTGAAAGGAACCCTGAAAGCATTTGTTTTATGTCCACTTCAGTCTAGGCAGCGGATTTCTCATAAAAGAGCCTTTTATTTTTAGAGTCCGAGCTTCAGCGATGACGTAAACTATGTTAACAGTACTTATGTACATACCAACACAATACTCGTAAAACATAAGTATTTGTGTGGAAGTATTCTTGGACGTTCTCCTGAGGATTTTTCGTGGAATACTTTTTATTGGTCACTTGATACGGGTTCGTATGATCAGTATCCGTAGCACGAATTTTCACTCTTTTATTTTACAGTATTTACAGCGTTTCTTGAGGTAACTTGTATGAAAAAATGGAACAGCGCCTCTGGAATGTGAAGAAGGAACTAATTTTTCCCTTGAAAATTGTCAATTTGAAATTGTTAAAGTTTCAGTTTACTTTACGTCTCAAAATACGGAAAATTCGTGCTAAGGGTACTGAAGCAGTGCGTGTAGGAGACCAAATACCTTCTTTATCAGTGTGAAAAGCAGGATGTTAAGTTCTGCATCAGATATTTTGAAGCTTTTTGAAAAAGCGATAGCAAGTTTAATGATTTTTTGAGGATAATTAAAAATCTCGCGAACCATTTATTAGGTACGTCTATTTGTTATAGGTTTTTTTTTTTTGTAAACTCGGATAGTAAGAAATTTGTTTAGACTAGAGAGAGAGTTCAAAATAAAAATAAAAAGTTGATTTCAATTAGATGTTTAAAATTGTCGTTTATTAAAAACTCTAATATGACTTTCAAATCTCTAGGAAATATATACCAAAAACTAAGTACCTATTAAATTACTTATATTATTTTACAAAATAGAGCTAAAAAACCATAACAAAATTCACACATATCATCCATCAAATCATTATGCTAACGTCAATTAACTTTCGACTCATTTATGGATCGCCCTAATAGCCCCACATTACCGTCACTAATGTCAGCTAATAGTTTGACCAGTGCCGCAATATTAGTTTACTTTAGTGAAAAGGATACTCTTCGTATAATATTATGTTAGCCTGGTACATTTTGCTTGAGGTTACTTGCTTTTTGGGTTTAAATTAATGCTGGCAAGTAGCAATTAATGTCTTTTTTAATGCTTACTTAATATAGGTATTTTCTCTAAGTTTATCTTAGCGCTCATGTACACGACGCCGCCGCCGCGCCGCCGCCGCGCCGCTACCGCGCCTCTAGGCTGTGTACACGGTCGCTACCGCGCCGTCGCCGCGCCGCCGCCGCGCCGCCGCCGCGCCGCCACCGCGCCGCCGCCGCGATGCCATTCGCTAGTGTTTTATTTATCTAACAAAGGAGATGTCTCATTGCGGCCATATAATGTTTTTTTTTTGATAATTCAAGGATAACTTCTTCGTTTATGAATCGGTTTTGATGATTCTTTTTTGTTGGAAAGAAGGTATTTCAAAGGCGGTTCCATGATATGGAGATTAGGGTTTGATGATGGAAGACCAGAGAAATCGAGTGGAGCTAAATAGTAAGAAATATCTGCTTTCCAACAAAAAAAGAATCATCAAAACCGGTTCATGAACAAAGAAGTAATCCGCGAATAAACATTAAAAAAAACATTATGGCCGAAATGAGAAACCTCCTTTTTCAGATAAATAAAACACTATCGAATTGGATTCGCGGTGCCAGCGCGGCGGCGGCGCGGTGGCGGCGCGGCGGCGGCGCGGCGGCGGCGCGGTAGCGACCGTGTACACAGCCTAGAGGCGCGGTAGCGGCGCGGCGGCGGCGCGGCGGCGGCGTCGTGTACATGAGCCCTTAGACGTCACTGCCATGGTCGCGGGACTTATTCCATCACCGTGACCCCGGAACATAAAGGGCTATTGAAGGACACCGTGGATTTTAGTCAGTACTAGTCTGACAGTACCACCCGCCCTGCCCAGGGTGGGAGGACTCATTTGATGATTACCACGATAAAAAAAAGACGTCACTGATATCGATCGGTGAAAGAAAACTTCGTGAAGTTAGGGAGCCTCACTTTCATATTTTCCACTATATTAATGTAATTCAATTCAATTTAACAATTTCAGGTCACTTTTAGAATTATTTCAATTCAGACTACTTTTGTCGACAGTGGGGACAAATGGGAATAGACGATTCGTTCTACCATGGAACTGTTCAGTAGAACAAGTGGGAATGGCGATTCCCACTAATTCTACTATTTTTTTCTACCTAACATCGTAGAACAAGTGGGAAAAAAGTTCCCATTAGTTCTATCGTAGAACTGTTCAGTAGAACTAGTGGGAACAAACCATTTTATCAGCCTAGTCTGTCTGTAATAAACTTAGAACGTAAGGCCAATGGTAAAAATAGAGTGGAAATTTAGTCACTAAGAGTCTGACAGGCGGGAGAATGATATTACCACACAAAAAAAAAAACAAAAGAACAAGGGTTGCTTTTGAATAAAAAAAAAAAAGAAACAAAAACAGCACTCGATTTTCAATTTTACTTTCAAACTTGTTGTCCGGCTAATCCGTTTATCTCGCTGTACTAGAACTATTCATGTAAAACTTTATCGGAGACTAACAAAGGAATAAAAAGGTTAAAATGCCTAGAAGGCTTTTTCGCACTTTAACTTGGATTTTCACTTTTCGGGTTCCTCCGATCAGATAAAGTTCCGTTTTTAGGATAAAGTGTTACTTTAGGTACTTTGCTATAAATATACTTAAGATACTATAGTATAGGCATTATTGCAGAGAGGCTAACAGAAGAAATGTGATCACAAATCATGTGTTCACATTTTTCGCTCTTAGTCTTTGTGAAAATCATTTCTCGAATAAAGTAGGGATAAAGTTGTCTTAAATAGTCATAATTGTTGGTTCAGCATATCCATCGCAAAAAGCGATGTACAAATATTTACAACTAGCTGTTGGCAGCAGCTTCACCCGCTACAACTCGAAAATTATCCCACGGGAACATAAAATTGGAATAAAAACTATCCTATGTGTTAATCTAAGTTATAAACTATCGGTGTACCAAATATTAGCCAAATCCGTTCAGTAGTTTTTGCGCGAAAGAGTAACATACATACCTACATACATATATCCTCACAAACTTTTTATAATATTTATAGTAAGATACGATTACTACGATTTAGTTTACATTTCTTGAGATAAATAATCTTTGGGATGCCTTACCTATAGGAAATGATAAACATATTTACCAAGTTTAAACTGGCGTGCTCGTATAACGAGTGGATGAACGTGGGCGAGGCGAAAGGACTATGTAAAGATCGTGTCTGGGGGGGTATTACAATGTCTTAAAACCAGGCTTGTTCCAGTGAGTGAACGAGATGGCGCTAGGCGACTTGTATGTCTCTGTCACTTTCACTCGCCGGAATAAGCCTGGTTTTAAGACGTTGTAATAGGTACCACCTCTGGTGACTTTTTGTAGTAACTGTCTACTCTCATGGGAATGAGGATTTTGTGTGCCTACTTTTAACAAGTTTAAATTGAGAAACTTCTACCAACTATTAACAGTTAGGTCTTACTATGAAGTCCATTTTTTCTACCTTTTCTTGTCCGTTATAAGCATTTTTATATCTTAGGCTAGATACGAACTTTATTTTAAACCTTAATTGGTTACACCTAAGGAATTATGTAGCCAGTCGCGTGGGGTACGTGTACGTGATACTCTTGCCATAAAAATAAAAATCGAATCATCATAAAATCAAGAATACGATTTAAACTTGATCGTAAGCGTAACCGTGACACTGAAACGTAAAGGACTATTGAAGGAAGTAGGAACGTGTTGATTTGGTAAGTACGAGTCTGACAGTTCCTTCCGCTCCATCCAGGGTGGGAAGACTCATTTGATGATTTAATAAGTAAAGGTAGCAAGGGACATGAGTGTTTTTATAAAGCTAATAGGAGTCATAGTGCTCAAAATGTAGAATTGAGAAGATTGAAAAGATTTGAGCCTTTGAATATGTGTTGGGGTATGTGACAACCCACACGACTTTTTAAGAAAAATGCTCAATTTTTCACTATTTTCAGTCCAATTCCATTTGTTTTGATTTCTTTCAAACAAATAGATTGAAACAATTCATATCAATATATAGCGACCTTGATAACGGATAGTTTTCCACACGAGTTGCGTGACCTTGACCTCAACCTTATCAATCATGAACTTGAACTGACATGGGTTCATAAATAACATGGCCATTAGTTGGCTGTTATATCTTGGATAACAATGGGAAATGTTTTCCTACTGTTTGTCGGATTTATTGTCGCTCTATTTGTGTTAGTACGTCACGTTACAGATTGACATTTCGATTGATGTAATTTAAGTAAGAATATCCGGTTAACCGAGCTTTTCTCGAACCTGGGACCTTAATAAATCGATTCTTTGAGCCGAAAAACCCCTAATCTGTAACTTTCATGAAAATCCTTAGAGCTGTTTCCGAGATCCTGATTATATATTAATAAATATACAAGAATTGCTCGAGATATTACTCTAGCAAGATTACTCTAGATATTAGATTATTTATTTATTTAAAAACTCTTATACTAACATTACAGGTTACACACCTAATACGATAGCAAAGACTATTACAAACATTATATTACTAATCATTACTAATATCATTATATTATTTATTAACAAATTACACAATCGGTACCTACCTTAAAACAATACAACTTAACCTTACCATAAACCAAATTAACTTAAATCTGTTTTACAATGAAAAATAAAATTTAAAAATAAAAGAAACAATAAACATAAAATCAACAATAACATAAAATAAACAATAGGTAACATAAAATTACACTAATTAATGCTCTCGTAACATATTATATTTAAACTTACTTTTGCAAGTTCACTAAAATAACACGAAAAAATGTCCAACCTATTCTGAATTTCGTTAACAGTACGAATAGCTCGCGTGAGAGGTGCTTTAGCCAACAGGTTGGTCCTGGCAGTTGGCACAGCCAGCAGTGGCGGGCGCCGCCGCCTCCACACGTAGCGATCTGGAACAGAGAGCCGCAAATATTGAAGCACTCCTGGGTTGTGCTCCTTGCCCCGGAGTAATTTTATTAAATAGACGACAAGAGTGAACTGTCGTCGCACCCTCAATTCATTGTACCCGACCATGCCCAAAACAAACAGGGTGGGGTACATCAGCGGGTACAATGGATAAACCCCGTACAGTCTGAAGTACAAGTGACGCGTGAACTTGTTTTGTACGCGCTCCAGCATGACAGAGTACTTGGCTTCATGTGGAGACCATATGACAGCACCATACTCCAAGTGACTCCTGACTAGAGCGTCGTATAATACCCTAATAGTCGTAATGTTAGTGAACCCCTGTGACTGCCTGAGTACAAAGCCAAGGTTTCTGTACGCTTTCTTACATATCTTAATGATATGCTCGCGAAACGTAAGATCTGGAGTGAGATATACCCCTAGATCACGCACTTGCGTTACTCGCTGCAAGGGTACCGCCTCTGCTTTGTACTCATAGCGGACAGGGGTGCGCGCACGACTAAAGGATATTACCGAGCATTTGGACACGTTGAAATAAAGCTTATTGTCATGGCTCCACTTCACCACCCTATCAATGTCACCCCTGGAGCCGCTCGCAGTCAGACTCGTCCCTTACCTCGAGCAGCAACTTGAGGTCATCTGCGAACAATAGACATGAGCCATGTCTGACGACCTCCGGCAAACTGTTTATCATTATGATAAATTCAAGAGGCCCCAAATTGCTGCCCTGGCTCACTCCGGACCTGGTGAAGTACGACTTCGACTCGTACCCATTGTAGTCAACGTACTGTTGGCGGTCCCTCATATAGCTGACAAAGAACTGTAGCAAGTGTGGAGTACATCCTACATCTGCCAGCTTCCTTAGTAAGACATCATTGTCCACGGTGTCGAAGGCCTTTTTAAAATCAAAGTACGCCGCGTCTACCTGTACTCCAGCGTCGACTGCCGGTATAACCTGTGCCATGAAGTTCAGCAGGTTGGTGGAGGTGCTGCGTCCTGGCCGGAAGCCGTGCTGCGCGTCCGACAGTTGCGCTCGGAGTTGCCCTTGTATGCAGCGTTGAATAGCAGCTTCAAAAACTTTAGCCGGCGTCGACAACACTGCAACTGGTCTGTAACCGCTGACATCTGGACCTGCCCGACCCTTGGGTACTGGAACGACACGTGTAGTCTTCCACTGATCCGGGAATGTCGATTGCTTTAAACACATGTTATAAATGTAATGCAGCGGGCTTGCTAAAACTCTAGCACAATCTCTAAAGAGAAACGCTGGTATACCGTCAGGGCCAGATGATCGTTTCGGCTTGAGGTTCGTCAGCGCATCCTGCACATCTTTGAGACTCAAGGTCTCTATATGATTAAGATAATGAAGAAGGATGAAACATTTTTATTTTTTCTTAAAATTATCCCACTGTAGTTATTTATCTTGTATCGAGAGTGCGTATACAAACATAGATATAACCTCACATGAACAGCCAGACCCAGAACAACTTTTTGTAGTTCATACAAATATTGATTTTGTGCAAGATTGGAACACGCGAAACACAGCGTCGCGCGTAGTGGTGAATCACTGCACCAAGCGTGTCGCCAAATCATAGATGCAAAATAAGTGATTCTATTTCTTCAACATCTCTAGGTATCAATACAAATAATCACTAGCATAAAGTTACACATAATAATCACAAAGTTATCTTCGTGAACTTTAGAAACGTCAGTAATGGAGGATTTACATGCGTTAAATTTTCTGTCATGTAAATATATCCCATAAGTAATATACGCCCCCACGTTTTGAGTGGCCTCTCTCTCAGCCCCGTAGGGTTATTTTCTTATTTTTAGGAAATTTAAAAACGTGGGTTTTTAGATTTTTTAAATCTATTAATGATTTTTCTATAGTCAGATAACTTTTATCTGAGGAATGAAACAAAGATACAAACAAACAAACAAGAAAAGTGAGTGAATAAAAAAACGTGGGAAAATGGCGGTTTGACAGCTTATTTATGGAAAATATGTGAAACCGTTTTTTTAATTTCTCAGATACAGGTTATCTGACTATTGAAGAATCAGCCCTTAGCCGTGCAGCTTAGCCGCGTCGAAAATCGAACCGACCACGACCGTTTGTTTGGCCGCAAGTGACTAAAAACACAAACGATGCGACTATTTCAACTTACCTTACAGCTAAATTGACCGAAAAATCGACCAGTGTAAGTCCACCGTTACAAATAATCGACACCTACACACATCAGTCTGAAAAGAAATTAAGAATTATTTCAGCTAGAAAGCTCCACAAGGACCAAAAATAAACAACTAATTGAGTGACAATCGTAATGGACGAAATCTTAAGGCCATTACGGGTATTCTTTTCCGAAATGTTACTGAATTTCGGACATTGAGTCCGATTAATTGAATAATACATACGAAAAGCTTTTTCTTCGAAACCTTTTTGAATTTATTTTCGGACATAAACGAACTATTAACTGGGAGATATAATTGAACCACTTCGGAACATTTTTGGGATCTTTTCGCGATGCGTAAGAAGTGGTTTTGACCGCTAAAGGTCGTTTGATCGAATCTTTTGATGAAATGGGAATTGAATTTTTAATTAATCCAGTTGTGATGAGTTTTAGTGGGAATAATCTATGTGAGGAAACAGATTTAGATAATCTTATCAGCAGAGTATAAAGTTTTAGTGTGAATGACGATGACCTGCAGGGTTATTAGTTTTTTCCTGATGGAATTTTAGGTAAGATTCCCACCAACCGGCCGGAATCGGAAAGTTATCTCCGTCGGCATTCTGCGACACGTAGCGACGTATCCCGTATGTTGCTTGCAAATAATTATGAACTGTATTTACTGTTGATAGATTTCAAAGTTCTTTACCGCATTGTAAAATTTGGTGGGAATTTTACCTTAGAGTACCTAATTATGGTGAGAAAAAAAGGATGCCACAACGCCATTTTGATTAACATTAAGAACTAGCATCAAATTCCTCCATCGCGATATTAGAGTTTCCCGCGAGTTTCGAAAATACAAAAATCCGACATTTTTTTTGGCTTGTAGCCCACCGCATATATATCCCTTACAATTTTCTTTTGCAATGTAATTTCGAGGAACATTTATCACACTGTGTCATTTCTCTATATTATCACATGTGTTTGGAATTAAATGTGTCATTAAAAAACTCTGTGTTAACTATTGCTGTTGCTACAATAGTATACACTAAGCAGTATTCAAAAGCGCTGCTACCATATAGATTGAACTTTTGTTTATTCATTAGAACTATACACATATTTTGGAAGCCATACTATTCGTATTACGACATTAGGTCTTATTTCAAAGTGAGAACCAGTATTTCACGAGTAAATTGCGTTTGAATTTTGTTAAGTGTTTACATGTTATTGTTCGTGACTGTACCCCTCGTTTTATCACAAAGATTTTTATAGAAACGTACTTAAACGAATAATAACATAGTTTTACTTTTCACTTAAAATATTTTAATGTTTGCCACCGACATTATAAAACCTAGAAAATAGTATCTCAAGAAATAAAGAACACTGGCAATAAGCCAGACAAGCTAAAGTCTGCACATGAAGCAAAATGCGGGTTTTAAACCTACCAGTAAATGCAGGTCGACTGAGAAAAATGATTCATAAATCAGCTTTCCAAAGAGGAAAAATAAATTACACTCTTTCCCGGACAGTTAAAAAAACGGAGAAGGTAATTAGTGCAATTAGTGAAGTGACCCAAGTTAATATTTCTGTTCCTTTTGTCCAGTTCTTAAAGAACGGTTTTATAGAGATTTTGAGGTTAGATTAGGATCATTGGTTACAAAAATTACCCGGTACATACAAACTTACAAATGAACAAACATCTATCAAAAAAAACTCTATCAGCTTTACCACAAAAACTCAAATATCTGTTGAACACTTGTCTAATAAAAATATGACTTTTTTTTTAAACGTGGTAAAATCATCAAGTGAGTCCTCCCATCCCGGGCAGGGCGGGGGGACTGTCAGACTTTTACTGACTAAAATCCACGATGTCCTTCAATAGCCCTTTATGTTCCGGGGTCACGGTAAGGAAATAATCCCGCGACCCCGACAGGCTTTGGCCCTCTGAGGTTAAAAATTTTTTAGTACTTTGAAATAAGGTCCGTTTTGCAGTCACACTTTTTTATACAAGTGTTTAACAGATCTTTAAGTTTTTGTAGTAAGGCTGTAATAGTTTACTTAACTGCCGATCAAACTAGGTGTTGTATAGACAAAATACTGCATTGGTTAAGTAACGCAACTGCAACAGTATAACGAAGCAATTTGTAGCGTGACCTCAGCAGCAAATTGGCGGGAAATCGCTTTAGTTTCAACATGGATGCGTTGCTCCGACCTCAGAGTATGGCCCTGTCCTTCATAGCATTTACGTAATAAACAGGAAAATTAGATGAACTATATTATAGATATATAACCGGTCCAAATTATTTATTATCTACGTTTTTTTTCGGTCCCCCAACGTGACGTATTTTTTTTTATAGTTATTAATACATAGTTAGGTACTTTAAGATTGAGTTTTTTTTATTATTTAGTACTTTTTAAAGGAATCTTGGTTTTTGTGTCGGGGGTTTTTTAAATTTTTAATTTAATTTTTATTTGAAACTTTTTATAGGTACACATTTAATTAAGTGATCAATATTCCCTTTCAGTTTGCTTTGATTTAAGACCCCACTCGAGTATATTTGCAAACCCTCGGCTACCCTTTCTCACTTTTACCCCCACAACTTTTAAACGGCTCAACCGATTTTCATCAAACATGTCTAAGAACACTCGCACGTAGATCACCTTTAATACAAAAAAAAACTAAATTGAAATCGCTTCATCCGTTCGGGCTCTACGGTGCCACAGACAGACAGACAGACAGACAGACACGTCAAACTTATAACACCCCTCTTTTTCCGTCGGGAGTTAATAAGGGAAAGGAATCTGTACCCTTAGGCCCGACGCTGCGTTACGCGGATGCACGCGCGGTTCTATACAAAAGTGCTCCGTCGCGGGGACCCGTGCGGGGACCCGCGCGGAGCCACGTGCGGGGCACGCGCGGAGCCACGCGCGGAGCCACGTGCGGGGCCACGCGCGGAGTCACGCGCGGGTCTACGCGCGGTGCCTGCCAGCGGTAACACGCACGGGCTTGTTCAGTCAATAAGGGTGCTTATACACGGTGCATGTAAGGGTCGATTTATACTAGCGCAGAGTCGAAGCGCATCGAAGCGTATTTCTAAAACTGAACATAACAATTTCAACCTTAACTCCACAGCGTAAAGCACATATTACTTCTAAGATTTTAAAAAGTGAAGAACGCTGATCGTGAATCGTGAAAATCTTAGAAGTAATGTGTGCGTTACGCTGTGGAGTTAAGGTTGAAATTGTTATGTTCAGTTTTAGAAATACGCTTCGATGCGCTTCGACTCTGCGCTAGTATAAATCGACCCTTACTGGAACAAACAGAGAGCAATTTTTTTTTGTATGAAGGCTTTCGAAAAATTCCTCCGATGCTGAAATTTGGAATAATATGGTGAGAGTAGGTGATACAGATTATAGATGCACAATAATCCAACATTTTTTTAGCCGAGAAGTTCTGTTTTTTTACCAAAACATGAAAATTGCATATGTATAACTCTCTGCAAAAAATTCCTCAGTCTCAAATTCTTTTTGTAGGTACGAGTATTTGTTTAAATGAAATAATAGGAAAAAAAAAGTACAAGTTAGAATAGGAAGTATAAACATCCAACAAATGTTCGATTTCAGTGTCACTCCAAATCAACTTTTTACATATCGCGCTTTAACTTGAAATTGAAATAAAAATCTTCAAATTGAACTAGCGACACTGCGTAAATCGGTCTCCGCGACGGGGACCGTGGCATACCCACGGAAACCAGCCGCGTATCCACGCGCGTGTCCCCGCGCGGCGCCACGCGCGGGGCCACGCCCGTCGCGGGGACCCGTTTAACGCAGCGTCGGGCCTTAGTACGAGTTTTCTCTCTTTTATTTTACAATGTCATTCCAGTATTTACGGCGTTTCTTGTATGAAAAAGTTATGTGTAGTTTACTTTACGTCTCAAATACATAACTGAAAAATCGTACTAAGGGTATGAAATTCGGGCATGCGGGCAGCGAGTCGGGCATGCGGGCAGCGAGTAAAGGGCAACTCACTGCCCGACCATGGACCATGCCCGGGTCGACGGCGCGTTGTGTCCCACGCGCGCCTCAAAGAGTGTCAGCATAATGACGGGGCCCCCTCTCAGAGGGCCAAAGCCTGCCGAGGTCGCGGGATTATTTCCTTACCGTGACCCCGGTACATAAAAGGCTATTGAAGGACACCGTGGATTTTAGTCAGTACAAGTCTGACAGTCCCTCCCGCCCTGCCCGGGGTGGGAGGACTCATTTGATGATTTTACCACGTTAAAAAAAAAAAAAAAGGGTATGAAATTGCTATAACTACTCAGCACAACAATGATTTCAATTTACGTATTATTTTGTGCTTTCAAAAGTTGCTCTTATAAAGCGTGTCTTTAAAGCTCGACATATCGAAAGAAGAGAATCAAATCACTATGACATTTGAATCTCACTGTTGCATTGAAGTTCATACATAAACTTTCAGTAAAACTGAAACATGAAGCCATGATCCTTGTAATCTGAGGGTTAATTAAAAATTTCCACTTTGTTAACTGTGCATGAGAGCAACGTGCTAGTGCAACAGTACCAGTACAGTGCACTGTACTGTAAACATGCACACTTGTACAGTCACTGTACGTGTAGTACAGTACGCATAGTGTGTACTCATTGGTGAATGTGATTCAGAAAATGCAGTGAAAACTGTTCTTTTCTCACACAATTGTTTTAACATAGGTTTTTTATGAAATGTGTGCACGTACAGTCTGTCTATAAAATCATGAAAACGATGTTTGAGATTACTAAAATTATTCAAAGTAATGCAGCACTAAATCGACGTACATCGTATGTCATCGATTTGTTTTGTGACTCGATATCACCATAGACTTTTTTTAGCGTGGTAAAATCATCAAATGAGTCCTCCCATCCTACTGTCGGACTCGTACTGACTAAAATCCACGGTGACCTTCAATAGCCCTTTATGTTTCGGGGTCACGGTAATGAGATAAGTCCCGCGACCCCAGCAGGCTTATCACCATAGACTTTTTTTTTTTTTTTTTTTTTTTTTTTTTTTTTTTTTTTTTAGCGTGGTAAAATCATCAAATGAGTCCTCCAACCCCGGGCAGGGCGGGAGGGACTGTCAGACTTCTACTGACTAAAATCCACGGTGTCCTTCATAGCCTGTTATGTTCCGGGGTCACGGTAAGGGAATAATCCCGCGACCCCGGCAGGCTTTGGCCCTCTGAGAGGGGGGCCCCGTCATTATGCTGACGCTCTTTGAGGCGCGCGTGGGACACAACGCGCCGTCGACCCGGGCATGGTCCTTGGTCGGGCAGCGAGTTGCCCTTTACTCGCTGCCCGCATGCCCGCGCCTACGGTGGCCGGAGATCATCAAGCGACGTCCGTCGCCGTGGGCGTCTACCACTGCGGCTGGGGCGGAGGGAGGACGCTGTCCTCTCTCGCTCGCGGCCCGCCTCCTCCTTCACGAGCATTACTGCTTCGCAGAAGGAGCAGACCGCTTCCCACTCCGTCTCGACCATTCGAGAACCTTACGGCCCCATTGGCCATCAGCTCCACGTGCTACGTAGTCTGCCCACTGCCACTTCAACTTGCTAATTCGCTGGGCTATGTTTATGTCGGCAACTTTAGTTCGTATATGAAGCTCTTCATTTCTGATTCGATCACGCAGATAGACACCGAACATAGCCCTCTCCATAACTCGTTTTATTATATTATTGTGTCAATTGTTTTCCACCTCAATTGTTTCCAGCACAAAGTCCGAGGGTGTCGCAGAAAATAATTGAAATTCGTAGCTAAAGATACTAATTCATTCATGGTTTCTAGCTAGAAACTGAGTAAACAAACAAACAACTAGACTATCTTTTTTCCAAATAATTACTCTGGTAGGCAATTACACAAAATACGAGGACAATTTGCTGTTGTTTACATCACAAGCCTCCTGTTTTTGTAAGGCCGAATTTCACCAGTGAAACTGTTACCCACAATTAACTCATCCAAAACCGCGATCAAGAGCAGACAATATCAATGCCTCAAAAAATACTGAATGCTGTGCCAATCAGCTTTCGACCATTCGCGACGGACAAAAACGTTCGCCAAACGATAACTATGGAAGCGATTTCAATATAAAAAATACCGTTGTTGTATAGAGAATAAACTAAATTAATAATATATGCTATAAATATTCAGGTTCATAATTTAAAAAAAACAAACTTCAGAGATTAGATGTTTTTGTCAGATTTCCCGGAAATTTTATTTTTTCTTTGGAACGGGTGTCGATGATGTATATTATTGTAATGATGATGAAGCTCGCCAAGGACCACGCCACGCGAGCGTCGTCACGCCAAACTTGCTGTTTGGCAAAGCTTTACTTAAACGTAGATTTAAAGTATACTGTCAAGTAATACCCTTTCAATCAATCAATCCAGATAAGAGAACTACAGCAAAACCTTAGGCTAGGCTTATCAATTGGGGTCCAGCGTCAATCACTGGAGAACTAGACGTATGGTTTTTGTGTGTGTATGTGCTACTGCCCCGAATGAGATAAACGGAACGATGGCTTGATGACCAATGTTTGTAGAGTAATAGGTGACTGCGTAGGAATAAATTTATAACGTACCTATTTAATTAATAAAACTCTAATGCAAAAACATGTGTGTTGTTTGACATATTTCTCCCAAAACAATGGACCGAATTTGAAGCATTTTTGAGTGATAGTTTTTTAAAAGCAGAGGGTTGTCTAAAGATATTAATTATAGTCCCGGCTGTCATTTATAGATCTTTGACAGTCGTTACTGCTAAGCGCCTCGTCCACGATAGATTAAAATAACGTAGAGCGAGTCTCATAGGGCAATCTACGACGTAGTGTACGCGGGCCAAAATTTCTCTATGATAGAGCTACTCTACGATAGAGCAAAAAATGCAAGAGGGTGCTCTAATGATCTATACGTGTACGTAGAAATGAGAGTATAGATTAGATTAGTCTCTAAGCTGTCTAGCTCTATTCTCTCTCCGTGGACGAGGCGCTTTAGTCAGAAGCTCTAAAGTCTGACAACCAATATTACCATGGGGTATCACTAGCACTTGTATTACTCAGTTACATGGGTTGTGGAGGTCTGATAGGCAGTCACTCCTTGTTAAATATTGATATTCAGATGCATCTGGTTCGACTGGAAGCCGACCCTAACCCTAATATAGTTGGGAAAGGGCTAGGCAGATGATGATGTATAATTATCATATTTATCATCACTCACAAGTCACAACCACCTAGCTATCTACGAGTACATTAAATAGAATTTATTATTTATCAGAAATAGTATCGAATGACAACATCGACATGAAAGTATGACCCGGGCAACTAAAAGTAGCCCAAATTCGACCATGTCCAATTTAAAGGTCGTACTGTGATGAACTTTATCGAAGCAATTTGTTTTACAGGGGTGAAAACATTATTCTAGCTGTTTTTTTTGTCCCTTTCTCTTATCGAACTACGACAAACGGGGTCTATTTTTAAAGGAAGGAATTTAATTAATCTACTTAGACACTAGAGTTTTTATAACAAAAAAAAAAACTGGGCTAGGATTAATGAACTGGCCATGAAAACTTAACGCGATCCAGTTTAGGCTGTGGGAAAGAGATGGCGCTAGACGACTTGTATAGCTCTGTCTCTTTCCCACAGCCTAAACTGCATTGCGTTAAGAGCTTGTGATAAGGCTTCAGAGAACAGAAATGAATCGGAGAAAAAGTTGTAATCGAAGAGAAGGCAAGAAATGTCATGACCTCATGAAATGTGTTAATAGTCTATTTTTATAAGTAAGGATAAAATTACTCTTTTGTGACATTAGACCTGTAGGTATTAAAATCGATTTTCTTACAAAAAAAGTGAGGTTTTTTGAACGGAACAATACTTCAGTGCAGAAATGAATCTGGATTAACACAAAGGATAGTAATTATCCCAATTATATTTTGCTCCTGGAATAATTTTAGAGTTGTAGCCGGCAACAGTGCTGGTAACAGCCAGTTTATCATAAACTATGTCATCGACTTGCTGAAAATCGTATCACCATAGACTTGAAAAGAAATAAAAATGCAAAAGACAACGAGTCGAAAATCAAGTCGATGACACCCGCAGCGCCCTCATCGATTTTCATGATTTTATAGACAGACTGTAACTGGAGCATTAAAAAAAAGAAACGGTTGAGTTTCTAGATCTTTCTCCATGAAACATCCAATCCGAACTATGCTCCTTTCTTTGAAGTTCCATACTCAAATCAGTACAATCGCAACCCCAAAAGGGATTTTATTCCCTATTCACCTCCATATTATAATAGACATTTTAAGAGAAGATTAACCCATCCACTCATCCAAACGAAATGTAACACAGCCCATCATCCACAAAACAGGGTTAACCTTATATGTAACAACACAAAGACTGAAATATCGTATTCAACTGAATGTGAAACCCCTAACCCTCCTGCCGCTGACAGACCATTAATTTATATCGATTATAGGTACCAATATATCGATATTACATCGATTTTGGACCGTACAACCTGAGAATGTTCGTGGCAGGTTGATATTTTGTTGTTTAACTGCTAGTAGACGGTACGTTAGGTCGCTACCGAGTCGGCTTTTAGCCTCGATTGCTTGATTTTGTTGCCAGTATCAGATTTAGAAGGTCAGGCCAGATTGCGTGTTTATATTTTGTATCGTTTGGTTTCTGAACTAGATGTGGTGAAATAAATGTGTTAGTGTTTTTGTCGTTAAGCATAGAAATGGGTTAGTAACATAGATAATTCGGGGTCTGAATTGTTGACACGTGTATCGTAAAATTATACTGTTCGTTTATGTTATTGCGCTTTGTTGTGAACAACTTTTCTGTAAACAATTATATTATGTTTCAGATGGTGAAATAATTTGATTGGTGTGGGAAAGAAACAAAACTTATACTAAGCTAGGTAGGTTATATCAGTAATCGTTAGGTTACTTTCAAAAGATTGATTCAATTATTATATAGAAAAAATATCGTGATTATTGATGACAATGATTTCAAAAGCTAAAGCTAGAAAAAAAGACAAAAGAAATAACAAGGTTACTTTTATCAAAGTATAACTTTATCGTATTTAACAGAGATATTTTTTTTCGCTTACGTAAATGAAGCATTAGGTACGATTTATTTTAGTTCCTAGCTCAACAGCCTAAATCCTAAAGTACTTAGAAACCCGAACAAAACTTCTTTTTCAAACTTAAAAAAAAATCCTTAATTGAATTCGAAAAACAAGAACAAGAAAAGGCTATTTAGCGAGAATTCACAAAGAAACTTATAACGAGAAAGCGCGGAAATTCTTCAATAAAAGTTATTTGATATGCGCTAAGCCAACTTAAGCCGTTCTTAACAGGGTTGTGTTTATTAAATAACTGATTTATTTTGCTCTTAATTTTTGGCTGAGCCGCTGAAGGGTTATTAAGGTAATTATATCGGGCTGACGCGTCGGGAAGTTCGTCAGGAGTAATTAATTGTAATCTTCGTAGACGCGGCATGACAGGAAAGCGTTATGAAAGAATTAACTTTACTTTGACGTTAGATTGTGTTAACATCGTGTGGCTGCCTTTGTTACTGGTCTTATTTTGTTTTTAGGTTCCGTACCCAAACTGTAAGGGCTTATGTACACGACGACGCTGCCGCCGCCGCCGCCTCGCCAAAAATAGCGAATGGACGGTTTTCCATTAGACGGCACGGTGACGGCGACGGCGTCGGTGACACGGCGCCGTGCCGGTGCCAGGGATGCAAAAATGTATGAAAACGTATGGCTCGTTTTGGCACTACGCCGGCGCCGAAAAACGCCCAACGGGGCGCGGTGGCGGCGCGGCGCGGCGGCGGCACGGCGGCGGCGTCGTTTACATGAGCGCTAAAACGGGACCCTATTACTTAGACTCCACTATCCGTACGTCTACCAGTCCATCTTTCAATCCGGTCTTCTTTCCTGCCTCCAGGCTATCTCATAAACCGTGATAGTTATAGATTTGAAATTTTCACAAATGATGTATTTCTGTTGCCATTATTACAACAAATACCTAGTAAAAAAAAAAGAATAAAATAAGTAATAGTAATAAAATAATTAGTAGTAATAATATTTAAGGGGCTCCTATAAAACGGATAAAGTTGTTTTTTACCGCTTTCATACAGAACCTTTCGTGTGCGAGTCCAGCTCGCACTTGACTGGTTTTTTGATATACCATGTTATTTAGGTATACTTTTTACAAATAATTCAAAGGGTTTTTACTGTCACGTTATGGATACTTGAATATTATGGGACCGGTGTTAACTTTTATGAGGGGAAAAGGAAAGGTCCTCTAATTAGGTCAAGCGAGATTAGGTAAATACCTTGCATTTTAGCTAAGAATAGGACCGCTCTGCCGCCATATTGGGAAAAATATAAACATGACTGTGTTTAGGAGAAAATACTTTGTGGTAAATAATTTATCAATTATTATATCAATAAATAATTTATCATTGTTTATTTCGGAGTGTGCAGTGTAAGGAAAGCGTGTATTCAATACAATATGGAGCCAAAGACGTCCTGTTCTTATTTAAAACAGGTAGTACATTAAACAAACATGCAATCATCGCAGCAAAGAATTTTCGCGACAACGTATTTCGCAGCTGTAAAGGACTTTCACGATAACGTACGTCGCATTAAAGAACTTTCGTGATAACGTACTTCGCAGTAATGAACTTTCGCGACAACGTTTTTCGCAGTAAAAAACTTTCGCAGTAACGTACTTTGCGGTAATGAACATTTGCTGTAACGTACATCGCGGTAACGAACTTCGCAGTAATGACGTACACCCATTTTTATAGTATGAAACACAGATTTATTATTCAAATAATGTCTTAAGACATTTGAGATGTGACAACGGAACCGAGGAAGTGACAAAAGCGACTGAAAAATCCAATTCACGTAAGCTTTGAATTGAAAACCTTTTCCTTGTCGATTGTCATTCCATGTAAACGCAGACGGAGACACAAAGTGTGTCTACTTATCTGAAAATTCCTTTAGCTCACTGTATTATACGTAGGTAACGTATAATACAGTGAGTTATAGGAAGTAGCCAACCTACCTTTGTGTACTTGGATTATTCTTTAATTTACTATGCATTTATTGCATTATGTAAAGCAAGAAGTTTTATTTTTCAATTCAATTTTATTTACATAATCTTACTAGCTGTTGCCAGCGGCTTCACCCGCTACAACTCGAGAATTATCCCAGGGGTTTATGTTCCCCTGGGATAATCGGGATAAAAACTATCATTTGTGTTAACCCAGGTTGTAAACTATCTGTGTACCAAATTTTAGCCAAATCCTTTCGGTGGTTTTTGCGTGAAAGAGTAACAAACATACCTACATACACATACATACATCCTCACAAGCTTTCACATTTATAATATTAGTAGGATTTTAGTGATTAATTAATTACAATAAAATATTTAATTACTATATTTATGCATGGAGTTAATAAAGCCATTTTTTAAACGGGTACACTACGATAATACGAAAAACTTTATTCCGAAATTCATAAATACGAATTTCAAAATACCGATTTTCATAATTCCGAATGGTTCGAAATTCCTAATATAACAACTCCGATGGATCAATATTCCTATTTTATTAATTCCGAAATTTCAAAATTCCTAACGTTTATAATTCCTATTTTCAAAACATCGAATTTCAATAGACCGAATATCAAAAATTCCGACTTAATATATTTTCCGAAAAATCAAAAACACGAATACCGAATGTTAAAATTCCGATTCGGGTCCGTTAGGTCGAAAAGGCCGAGTCGGGCTGCCCCAAAACACATTTTGCTCGCTATTGCATCCTAAGTTATAGCACCACTAAGGTAGTTCAACGGAGCTCCGCTTCGCGGGGCTCCTTTTTCTGTGAGCAAGGATTAAAGTAACCTAACACCGAACAACCGAACCTAACCTTTCCGTGTCGGGGTGTCCCCAGTCCCGATCTTGCTTCGCTCGCTCTTGCATCCTTGGTCAATTCGTTGACAACCACCTACCAAGGTAGGTTGACGGAGCCCCGCTTCGCGGGGCTCCTATTTCTGTGAGCAAGGTTTAAAGTAACCTAACACGAAGGGGATGGCGGGGTCTGAAAGACCCCGCCATCCCCTTCGAACCTAACCTGTCCGTGTCGGGGTGTCCCCAGTCCCGAGCTCGCTTCGCTCGCTTTTGCATCGTTGGTCAATTTATTGACTACCACCTACCAAGGTAGGTTGACGGAGCCCCGCTTCGCGGGGCTCCTTTTTCTGTGAGCAAGGTTTAAAGTAACCTAACACGAAGGGCATCCCCTTCGTGTTAGGTTACTGTTAGGAAAAGGCCGAGTCGGGCTGCCCCAAGACACATTTTGCTCGCTATTGCATCCTAAGTTATAGCACCACTAAGGTAGTTCAACGGAGCTCCGCTTCGCGGGGCTCCTTTTTCTGTGAGCAAGGATTAAAGTAACCTAACACCGAACAACCGAACCTAACCTTTCCGTGTCGGGGTGTCCCCAGTCCCGATCTTGCTTCGCTCGCTCTTGCATCCTTGGTCAATTCGTTGACAACCACCTACCAAGGTAGGTTGACGGAGCCCCGCTTCGCGGGGCTCCTATTTCTGTGAGCAAGGTTTAAAGTAACCTAACACGAAGGGGATGGCGGGGTCTGAAAGACCCCGCCATCCCCTTCGAACCTAACCTGTCCGTGTCGGGGTGTCCCCAGTCCCGAGCTCGCTTCGCTCGCTTTTGCATCGTTGGTCAATTTATTGACTACCACCTACCAAGGTAGGTTGACGGAGCCCCG
The DNA here is from genome assembly GCA_036375495.1 of Agrotis segetum. Taxonomy (NCBI): domain Eukaryota; kingdom Metazoa; phylum Arthropoda; class Insecta; order Lepidoptera; family Noctuidae; genus Agrotis; species Agrotis segetum. Next base: position 3,435,087 of record JAQSVV010000047.1, on the reverse strand, counting down.
CTTCGCGGGGCTCCTTTTTCTGTGAGCAAGGTTTAAAGTATCCCCTTCGAACCTAACCTGTCCGAGTCGGGGTGCCCCAAGTCCCGAGCTCGCTTCGCTCGCTCTTGGATCCTAAGTTCTCCTAATGACCATAAAAATCCTGAACGCAAACAGTGAAAGTTAAGAGGATACGCCTCGCCACTCCGTGCCTACACAGGCTTAAATAACACTCTGGGAGTACGGTAGACAAAATTACGTGGAGCCGGTTTTGCACGAATTCGTTTCTGTCACCGGCTTTGTGGAATGAGAAACGAAATTCCGATTTTCAATATTCCGAAAAAATCAGTTTATTCGGATTATTGAAAATCGGCATTTCGTTTTTCGGAATGAGACCTCATCGAGCATTACATTTTTCGAATATGTGAAAATCGGAAAAAGAAGAAATCGGACATACGACTTTCGGTCAAATAAATTTCGAAATTCTTAATAATAGATATTGTAATTTATAGGTATTTTGATATTCGGAGTTTTGAAAATCGGAATATCGAAATTCGGAATAAAATATTTCGGAGTATTTGGGTGTTCCCTTTTTAAACACGTTCCTATCGATTATTATTTAAATTATTTGAGAGAAGTAAATAAAATAATTTAAAATTTCTATCGACACATAATTATTCAGCCATTTATATAAAGATGTACATGTCACATAATTTCTGTTTAATAACTCTTTTTCTTTTACCCTGAGCTAGGGCTGTCACGTCACGATCAAATGCACCTGATTATTTAAACAAATTAATGTGCAGGCAGGGGTGTCACATCGTCCAGTGACACCCCTTGATAATTAGGTACCAATTTTCTTTAAGTCGAGGTACGGGAAGTATGCATAAGACAGTGACAAATAAATTTGAATTTATGTACGAAACAGTTTCATTAAAGGAGGTGTGATGTCGGTTTGTTTTTAATTAAAAAGGTATATGTAATGTGGTGATGGTTATGCTGATTAAATCTTTGAAGTCTTCTTACCTTTGTGGTGGGGTTTGAAATGATTTTAGTGAAACTACATATTTAATTATTGCAGTAATTATAAAATAATACGATGTAAAGATAAACGGTAGAAGAGATAAGGCCGGATGTAGGGAGGATGGACAGGGCTAAACTCACCTATATGTCTTGAGTGCCAGTTTGTGACCGCGTCATTTTCATTATTTTGTGAGTATTAAGGTGTGCGTCAGCAGGTCGGCATCGGACGTATCGTACGTAAAGGATTTTAGTTTGCCTTTTATGAAAACTCATACAACTGCGTCCACTGATCCGCATCGTACGGACGGCTCATCGGCAATGCCTTAATGCGATGCGTACCGATGACGTCATACGGAATGCCGATCAATAGATGCGATGAAGGTGGCATCGGCAATCCGATTGCTGATACTCGCGTCGGCAATCCGATCGCTGCCGACACAGAAATCCGTTTGATGCGATGCGTCCGATACGTACGATGCGGACCTGTGGACGCTTACCATTAAGAAAACTATGCGCCCAGCAAATAACTACGAGTATCTTTATCACGTTGTTGCTCATTCTATTTTAAATTAGCTGAACGGGTTGAAAAAAACAATGATGTGTACAACTATTTTTTTCATCATAAAACTATATAGCTTCATCACCATTCTATAAAGGAATGCTACATAGAAAGGTGATGAAGCCTAGTTTTATGATGAGCTACATTGGAACTTCTAGTCTAACTGGGTGACACTATATTATAGCAGTAATTTTACATGAAACGACCGTATACAGGATTTTTCACAACGTAAAATGTGATCATGAAAGTTATAATTATTTTTAACTAACTTTTGCCAGTCTGTAGTGGTGCCTACGTGGTTAATTTAAATTATCTCACAGGATTACTGGGATATCTGGGATAAAAGGAAGCCTGTGTATTATTTCAAACTATATACAGCTTGACAAAAAACTGTAGAAAACCGGAAGTCGCCACTGTCTTCGCGCTACCAGCACTTTGAATGTTTTTTAGGGTTCCGTAGTCAACAAGGAACCCTTATACTTTCGCAATGTCCGTCCGTCCGTCTGTCCGCAGTTTAGCTTAGAGATGCACAGTATCTAGAGAGGTGTAAATTGGTGTAAATATACGGATTTGTTGTGCCGAAAGAGTGGTAAAATAAAATCTCATAAAATATATTTTTTTAGGGTACCTCCTGTACTTACACTTAAAGGGAGGATTTTTTTTTCTCGCGTACCCCTTAGTGTGGGGTATCATTAAATAGGTCTTTAAAAAATAATGATAGTTTCCATTAACAGTTTTTTTATAAAAAAATTCGTTTGTGAAATATTAAGCTTTAAAGTGCTAAATTTTGCTCGATTCGAGTGTCCCCCCCCCCCTCTACCAGCTAAACGGTTATATTTGGGGGTGTGAAAAAATTCACAACAGTAGTATATATAACGAAGTTTAAAAGAAAATTATCATGACTAAGTAGGCTTTACAACTTTACGAGTAATAGTCGACCAACTTATAAAATGTACTTGGATAATATGTTTTCTTAAACAAAATGTATCGGAGAACAAGTTCTTCAACTGCAAATGTAAGTTTGTCAACTTTATTTTTACAGCTTTAATAGGTATGTTTTTCGGGGATAGGTAGGTTTTTATCGTCAACTATTTTAACTAACTTCAAAAAAAGGAGGAGGTTCTAAATTCGTCGTAATCTTTTTTCTTATGTATTTTCCCTGATTTCTCGAAGACTCCTGGACCGATTTTGAAAATTTTTCTTTTTAAAATTAAATTCAGCGAATCAGTTTAGTTAGTTCGCATAAGTATTTTGATGGGCAACTACGGAACCCTACAATGTGCGTGGCCCGACACGCACTTGGCCGGTTTTTTTTTTTCACTTATTACGTTTGTTTTATGGCACACTAATAAATCTAACAAACCTATATATTGTTTACATCAAATATCAAAGATTTTAAAACGTTGTCAGAAACAAAAAGATTTTCCGTTCTGGCCAAGCTATATCTATCTTTATCTTTTTATCTATATCAATCTATCGGGAGAGATGTAAGGAAGGTAGGGAGGTCTTTGCCCTGCAGTGGTACAACAACGTAGGCTCATAATATTTAATATAACTTAAGTCATCATCATCAGCCTTTTTTTAATATTCCCACTACTGGGACACAGGCCTCCTCTCTGTGAGAGGGAGTGGGCCGTAATCCACCACGCGGGCCCAGTGCGTGTTGGTAAATGTCACATGTCATCGAATTTTTGGTTCTAGGACATGCCGGTTTCCTCACGATGTTTTCCTTCACCGTTTTGGGAGCAGTGGTGATGAAATAAATTACACAAAGTGATGCGCCTGGCGGGGTTCGGTGGGTTCGAATCCCGCCAGGCGCATTACTTTGTGTAATTTGACCTACAACTCGTAAGTCGGGACCGATACCACTGGGCCACCACTACTCCTTTATAATCTAGCTATTTCTTCAAAATTAATACAGTTACGTAGTAATACAGCTTTGGCGTGCTTGAAACAAACAAACTTTCATCCAGATTTTCTCATTAAAATAGTAATTAGTAAGTAAGACAAAAGTACATACATAATTTTCAGGCAAAAGTTATGAGGTAATCGAACGAAATTCAATCTCAATACAAATCCCGTTCCTTTGATTTTACCGGCTGCTTCTGATTGGATATCTTAAAACACGTTTGCCGGGGTCACGGACCGTCTTGTCAGGTAACCGTGGCCTCGGAACATAAAGAGCAATGAAGGACACCGTGGATTAAAGTCAGTACAAGTCTGATTTGAGGCAAATTCGGTCACTGAATTGGTCACATACGAATATCCAACTGAAGATTGCTACTGAGATGGATTATTAATTTCTAGCGCTCAGATCAAAGAAATAGGCAGATAGAAAGCTCAGAACACGCGAGTGGGTCCACCAAAGTTAATACAAAATCAAATCGAATTACATTCTATAATGTTTTCTTTGTTTTTGAGAACAACTTTTACAATGGTTAAAGACACGTGACGGCATATTTGGCAAACAACAACAACGACGCGCAGCTTGGTACGACGCGTAGCTTGGCACTGTCGCGAATTTGTACTAGATTTTGATTTTGTATTAACTTTGGTGGAACCACTCGCGTGTTCTGAGCGCTCTATCTGCCTATTTCTTTGATCTGAGTTCCAGCGGTTCTGAAGTTGTTTTTTCTCTTCTCAATTACATTCTTGACATAAATATCCATTAACATAGGCAGAATTTTGTCACAAGCAGCCATCTTGTTAAGAACGGAAGCAAGTTTTTAAGTGTTCACTTTGATTCACATTTTATGCTACGTTCAATTTCGTAATGGTATAACTTGAAATTTTATTACGAAAAAGTTGGTTCCACCAAATTAATTTTGTTGTTTTTCAGTTCTTATTATTCGGAGAACATATAAACTTTTCAGCTTTTTGTTTGACTGTTTTCATCGGTTTGTATATTTTTTCTCCCATATAAATACAATATTGTCTACTGTCTGTTGAACTAGTCAGAAATAGAGTTATTTAACTACTTTATAATTCGTGAAATATAAATTACAGAACCGGGTACTTCCAATGTTTTTTAGATGACGCTTATTCATCTCTTTTATAACTCAATATTGAAAGAAATACAGAGACCATTAGCATAATCTCTTAAAAACGTAAAGCAAACAACCCCACGGTACTATTAGCATCCGTGTCCAATTACTGGGGATCGCAATCGGGATCAAAGTGATCGCTATCTGTATCGTGATATGACACGTATTGCTTTGTACTGCTCTTTGATATGGTTGGGGCATGCGTTTTATGTCAGTGTTGCAAAATATATGCTTCATTTATTATTTTCATATCAGCCGTAGGACGTCCACTGCTGAACGTAGGCATCCCCTATTAAATTCAATAGAACCGGTTGGACGCGGCTTGCATTCAGCGAGATTCTGTGGTCTTTGTTGTATGTGACAAATGGGCAGGCCATGTTGCTCGTAGAGCAGATGGCCGATGAGGTCGAAAAGTGCTAGAGTGGAGACCACGGACTAGCAAGCACAGCGTAGGACGTCCACCAACAAGGTGGACAGACGACCTTATAAAGGTTGCCGGAAGACGCTGGATGCAGGTCGCTTCCAACCGCTACATGTGGAGATCTAAAGGGGAGGCCTATGTTCAGCAGTGGACGTCCTATGGCTGAGATGATGATGTGACAAATACGTTTTTTTTTAAGCGTGGTAAAATCATCAAATGAGTCCTGAACCCAGGACTGATGGGTCAAACAGACAGGCTGCGATGATGATTTTGTTCATATCACAACTACTACCTATGACAGTATCATCAGTTACACTCACTTATCGATTTTGCCATTACAAGCTTGCGTAGTTAACTACCTACTTTTATAAATTAGTCTTGAAACATTTCAACAAAGTAGGTTGGTGGGTAGCACGATGCTGAATTAAAATTGAACACGAAAACAGCTAGAACTAGGTCGACACCATAAGTTAGGCACGAAAGCCGTACCGATCCTACAATTACTTCGCATAATTAAATTCGTTTGCCAAAAAAATAACAATAAAGACGAAGCTTAAAAAGGATTTGGGGGACGCTTGACAAATGCAGAGATAAAGTGCTGAAAAGGAAATTGTATTGTATACAGAAGCTTTTTCTTTTTAATTCAATACTTACAGTTAATGTACTACATAGGTGTTCAAATACGGATATAATAATATAATATAAAATTCCATAACTGTAACACAACGCCATCTAGTCCCAAGCTAAGCAGAGCTTGTGTTATGGGTACCAGATAACTGATAAACATACAACAATATTTCTAAATACATACATATCATAGATAAACTACATCCAGACACAGAACAAATGATCGTACTCATCACACAAACATTTGTCCTGGGTGGGAATCGAACCCACGACCTCCGGCATGGCAGTCAGGGTCACTAACCACTAGACCAACAGGCCAGCCAGGATGAGTAGGCAGAAGCCTTATGGACACTACCTGTTCCGTTATTTATTTTGTGGCTAGATTTGTTGTAACAATAATGTATGCAAGTACTTTAGAAATAAATTATTATTTTTCTAATAGAATCGCCTCACCTAGAGTTTCTTAAGGGTGCTTGTACACGGCGCATATTGTAACCCGCGCAGGTAAAGATGCGGGTTACCCGCGCGAGTAACGTGCGCAAGCTACTTGATCAAGCTACCCGCGGGGTGCATGTACACGGCGCATGCTACTCGCGCAATTAATGGTGCGGGGTTGCGGTTTACCTGCTCGAGTAACATGCGCAAGCTACTTGATCAAGCGTCCCGTGGGGTGCTTGTAGGTACAAAGCGCATGTAGCTTGAGCATGTTGAGGCATTTGCGCGGGTTACATGCGTCGTGTACAAGCACCCTAAAGCTTTTAAGACTTTAAAATCGAATTTCTTCAAGACAAAAGAAGGTCTTAATAAACAGAAGTTTACAATGTATTTTTATTCCACTCATAATCGAATCGACAGACGTTGACATCAACTTGAGAGTCAGAGAACTAACAAGAATAAGTCTACGAAATCCCTCGTCGCTCCAAAAAACATGAATTTAACTTTTAACAAGAAATGAAATCACTTCGCAAATAGCCCGGAAATAAAAAGGTAGGGGTTCGTCAGGGGGGGTGACTCATTATTCGGGGATGAAAGAACGGCAGACATCTAAACACGCTGGTCCCGACTAGATTTACATTTTTATTAAGATACCGTTGTAACGAAATTCAGGTTGAAAAATGTTAACCTAAGTATCGCTATTGTAATTTTGGTGATGATCTGAAAATAAAAATAGATTTTCTTGAAAGGTCTTGGAATTTTTAAATTGCGTAATTTCCTTGCTAAAGCTTGTAACCTTTTTGCGTTCTAATTCTATTTTTGTCTGCCACGGTACGTAAAGGCGTAAAGGTCTTCTTGTCGGCACATTTTAACAACACCTTGAATTATTTTCTCAGGTTTTGAAAATTTCTTTTATACATATTGAATACCTGTAAAACTTATTCTTTGAGTTCATTTGGTACATCTTTTCAGGTTTAAAAAAGATAGGCAGGTACTTAAGTTAAGAAGGTCACAAAAATTAATAAAGTGACATCAGAAAAATGTTGATACAAAATTATACATGTCTTAGTGAATAAATTATAAAAGGTAAGTACATAGAGTACCTAACTACTCGTCTCTTTTTTTACCTTTATAAATATTTTCTTTGATAATAGTCCATTTTCGTGTAAACGTAGACATAGTCTGGCTTCGTTTTTTATCTAAATAATTTCAATTTTTTTTTCACAGAAATAATGATCGTAGTAGAACGAAATTATTACCTACATGGGCCGGTCGTCTTTAGTCGAAATTTTTAACGAGTAGTTTTTTCATCAAATTCATGTAAAACTCACATTTAGACGGCTCCTTATTATATTTAAGCTTGTTGAAAATAGACACATACGATGAAGCTTTAAGCATTCTGTTTTATAAGTAAAATCCCTGAACAAAGTGTTAAATAACGATAATGAGCGAATTAATCGATCTTATTTATAAATACGAGTATGAAACTTTGTGAGAATGGATGGATGTTTGTTACTCCTTCACACAAAACTACTGAAAGGGAATTGGGAGAATTTTGATACACAGATCTTATATTTGCAGATATACTTAATTTTTTACCTATTAAGAGAGAAAGATTTAATTATTTATTTGTATTGGATAGGCTTCAAAAATTCTTTTAAAAGTTGAAAGCTGCTTTAGTCTTGAGTGACATATAGGCAATAGGGGGGGAGCGGGCGAAGCGTCTGGTAAAAGCTAGTAATATATTTTATAATTTAACACAAAACACTTTTAACATAGAAAACTTTTAATCCTGATATTACATTTACTCACAACAGCTAGTAAATATCAAATAAATGTACTCTATTTTACTGTAGTGTGCAGCTCGCCTAACCTTATATTTTTAACTGCACACATTAATTATTGTCATTATTACACGAGTCGTCGAACTAAACAGTTCTCTTTTATTTCAACAACATCACTATAATACATCACTGTAACTATAAATTATTTTGACCTTATTAATTATATCTAAGTAAGCGCTGCAAGCGAAGATTATCGCTTTAAAGATGATAACAATCGCTTGCATTTAAATTGCCTCTGCCTAGCAATTTGTTTCGTCTGCTTAAAATAGGCCGAAGTTATTGTGGCCTGGGACGGTTTTATCTGAGTAGGTAAGTAATATAAATAGTAAATTAAAAAGAGAGTGGGATGTTAAGTAAGCCTCTTAATTTTTAAGCTCCACAATTTAGGCTTAACTCGACGTTATAAAAATATCTACCTAATGAGAATTTGCTAAGAGTAGCGAAAGTAGAGATGTTTTTATAAACTCATACGTTCATTTAAGAATTACGGGTGTAATTTATCTATAATATGTATGTATTTAGAAATATATAAGTATGTTTATCAGTTTTCTAGTACCCATAACTCTGCTTAGCTTGGGACTAGGTGGCGATATGCGATAGTTGTGGAATATTATTATTATTTAGGTGAAGTTCTTTGGTTATAATTTTCACGGATCCTGTATTTCAGTTCGCGACACTTACACCTAGATATAGGATGCTGACAATAGAAATCTTTTTACATTTCTGTGCGAATAAAACTTACTTTGCGTAACTTTATGCGTACTGTCCCGAATACCAGCTTAATGTACAAAACAGAAGAAAGAAAGAAAGTAAGTTCATGTGTATCTATATATTACAGGTATCTCTATGAACATTGGGCTGATCTTCAATATAATTATAAAATCAATGGTCTCAGATAAGCCTTATGGATGTACTTATACAATCTTACTTTAATCTAATCTAATATCATTAAACGAGCAATTCTTGTATATTTATTTATTTATAAATCAGGATCTCGGAAACGGCTCCAAGGATTTTCATGAAAATTCCAGATTGGGGGTTTTTCGGCTCAAGGAATCGATTTATCATCAGGTCCCAGGTTCGAGAAAAGCTCGGTTCCCAAGATATAGACATTTTAAAAACCGCGTTTTAAAAAGCGCCATCTATAACGCCATGACCGATGAGGGCCAAAAACAAAAAACCGAGCGAAGCTCGGTCGACCAGGTAATAATATGTAAATGAAAAATTGAGGATGTATGTTTTTTACTCCTTTATGCATAAACTACTGAACGGAATTGCATAAAATTTGGTACTAAGGTGGTTTATAAACCGAATTAATACAAAAGTAAGGATTTTTATCCCGATTTCATCTTCCCGGTGAATAATTTTTGAGTTGTAGTTGCCGACGCCAACAACACTGGCAACACCTAATAATTAATAAACAATGCCATTATACATTTTACCACAATCGGTGTCGTATAATTCAAGTTGGTAAATATTTTACGCAGCAAAAATTAATTGCATGAAAATTGCCTCATTCATTTTGAAGCTACCCAGATGTTGTCAACACACGTAATTAACTTTAATTCCCACTTTTTGATGGATGACCGATATTATGAAAACATGGACTTAAATTATGTATTATCGATTGTTGGTGGGGACTATAAAACCGATCGCAGCCCGCGATGATGATGACAAAGATGTGAACTTTGTCAGGCCTGTTGGTCTAGTGGTTCGTGACCCTGACTGCTATGCCGGAGGACGTGGGTTCGATTCCCACCCAGGACAAATGTTTGTGTGATGAGCACGATCATTTGTTCTGTGTCTGGGTGTAATTCTATAATATGTATGTATTTAGAAATATATAAGTACGTTTATCAGTTGTCTAGTACCCATAACACAAGCTCTGCTTAGCTTGGGACTAGATGGCGTTGTGTGATAGTTGTGGAATATTATTTATTTTATTTATTATTTAACTGGCGACACCCTTGGAGTGAAGCACATGTCAAGTTTGATATGCATCTCAACCTTCTTTAAGTTGAAAGGAAGAAAGTCTACCTTATTAAGTTCTACTTAATTTTTAATTAAAAACTAGACGAAAATATTTATCATTTAATCAAGTGGTCAAAAATCGACAGATGTGATGTACCAAATGAAGCACTTACATTATATTATATGTACCTACAATTTTTTCAATTGCCTACAATTTTTTTGTAACGTCACTTATTCAGCTGATGACGTAATTTATCACAACTGAAATTGCTAGTCGAGTGAGTAATGAGTGACTGAGTTGAGTAATGGCTAATGAGTGTTGAAGAGAATTAGGAATGAATGAATTTATTCGTTCAATCTTGATATTAGTGCCATGTTTGCTGAATCAAGAGGAAAGCTATTTGTAACTTGATTCATTACTTAATCCTGTACGCACTTTTTTTTTTGCGTGGTAAAATCATCAAATGAGTCCTCCCACCCCGGGCAGGTCGGGAAGGACTGTCAGACTTCTACTGATTAAATTCCACGGTGTCCTTTAAGCAGCCCTTTATGTTCCGGGGTCACTGTAAGGAAATAATTCCGCGACCCCGGCAGGCTTTGGCCCTCTGAGAGGAGGCCCCGTTATTATGCTGACGCTCTTTTGAGGCGCGCGTGGGACACAACGCGCCGTCGACCCTGGCATGGTCCATGGCCGGGCAGCGAGTTGCCCTTTACTCGCTGCCTGTATGCCCGCGCCTACGGCGGGCGGTGGCCGGAGAGCCTATTTCCAAAGCCTATACTATTTCAGTCACGAGTCGGACTCTACTCGATTAGCTTTTGTTTGTGCATATTTCTCAACAAAACCTAATCTATCTCAGTAAAAAACTTGACTCAAATAGATTAGCTTTTGTTTGTGCATATTTCTCAACAAAACCTAATCTATCTCAGTAAAAAACTTGACTCAAATAGATTAGCTTTTTGTTTTGATATTTTCAAAGAAAATGCACGTACAAAACCTAGTTCTATATAATCATGTTACTCGAATAGCTAGACTTTCGGCGAGTTATTTTTAAACTTTACGTACGAGCAAAACCTTGTCGAGTAGAGGCTCACTAGCTATTATGAGTAAATTTACCTCGGAATTTAACTTTTCTTAAATTTTGTAGTACTTGAATATCGCAAATACGACTGTGGGCACCCCGACTCGGACAGGTTAGGTTAGAAGGGGATGGCGGGGTCTGAAAGACCCCGCCATCCCCTTCGTGGTTATTTTTTTTTAAACCACCCGGAAGTAGGAGCATCGCGAAGCGGTGCTCCGTCGACGTTTTCAACATTTTACTTAGTTTAGTGAAATGACATGATCTCTGACTTTATATTAGTATTTTTGTCATAATTATCACTAGATACTTTTCTTGATAATTGAATTTCGTGAAATCCCTGATTTCCTCATTTCACTGCGACATGCATAAACAAAACATCGTCTTTTTTTTAGAGTTTGACTCGTGCGTGACTAAAATGGTACTAGATTTTGTCCGAGCAATTTCTTTGAAAATATCAAAACCAAAAGCTAATCTATTTGAGTCAAGTTTTTTACTGAGATAGATTAGGTTTTGTTGAGAAATATGCACAAACAAAAGCTAATCTATTTGAGTCAAGTTTTTTACTGAGATAGATTAGGTTTTGTTGAGAAATATGCACAAACAAAAGCTAATCGAGTAGAGTCCGACTCGTGACTGAAATAGTATAGGTTTTGGAAATACGCGGCCGGAGATCGTCCTGTGACGCGTCCGTCGCCGTGGGCGTCCACCACCGCGGGTGGGGCGGAGGGAGGACACTGTCCTCTCTCGCACGCGGCCCGGCTCCTGGTTCTGTAGACACTAACACTAGTGAGAATTTGAAATATTTTCAAATAGCAAATTTGGGCTCTGCAATGACGTTATTAGAATAGAATTAAAATCAGAACAGAGGGATTAGAAACTGAACTTCCGTTGATGAATAAAAATAATTATGTTTATTGTTTTAATATTTTTTCATTTTCTTTTTGTAATTCATTAAAGACTACTATCAGAAACTTTTGCATACCCTAAACTTTTTAAATTATAGGAATTTATACAAAAAAAATCATAAAACTTTTAAAGACAATTTTAACCACCATTAAATTTTATCAATTCAATTCAACAGCTCAAACTTTAAATCCGACGCCGCTATCACCAATTTATTATTGCTCAATTCACGTTCATTTGAACAATCACAAAAGCGTGTACATTACTGAAGCTGAAAACAACACTTATTTCATCATGAAATTGTTTTATCTTTCACTCTCTTTATTTTCAGTCCATTAAAGTCACCAATCCACTGTAAGTTGAGATATTTCTGCTATTCATTTTATGTTTGTGCCCGTCTCGGGTTTATAGTCATCGTTAGACGAGGCTCCATGGCTGGGTATTGAAAGATATGAGGTTGGCTTGGCTATGATTTCAGGTTTAGAAAAAGGAAAGGTACCTAGTTAGGTGAGACGCTAGTATATCTAGTATAACTGCGTGATTTATGAGGTCTGAAGAGCTCGTGGCTAAATAATTACAGCCACACAGGCTGATCTTCAGGCTTAAACCGCGCTTGCCGAGGTTGGTTTGAGGATGAGTGACCATCTGTCATAGCGAGTTTCCTCCATGCCTCGAAAAGCACGTAAAGCTGTTGGTTCCGGCTGTCATTTCCAGTTCTTTGACAGTCGTTACTATTATTAGTCAGAAGCTCTAAAAGTCTGGTAACCAGACTTACCGTGCGGTATCATACCCAATTACTGGGTTGTAGAGGTCGGATAGTCGCTCCGTATAAAATACTGATATACACATGCATCTGGTTCGACTGAAGCCGACCATAAATTGTTGGGTAGAAGCTAGGCAGAAGATGTTTAAGAATCTGGCACGTCCTAGAATCACAATATGAGAGATATAATATGTGACACCTATATTAAAGCGCACTAGGCCCGCTTGTGGTGGAATACAAGCTACTCTCTTCTTAGAGCAGGCTTGGGTCCTGCAGCGGAGGGGAACATTATAATTATTCTGATTATGCTATTACACTGTAACATACAAATCATTTACGTTGGTTATCAATACAATAATAATTATTAGAAAGGGTAAAAAGTTTGGGCTTATGTTTAACTTACCACCAGATATAGTACCTAACATATAACAGACAAAAATAGTAAATGATCACCAAAATGAAACCCGAATTTTAATGTAAAATTATAACCAAAGTTTTAACATTTCGCTATCCTATTTAATCAAAATGACTCCAAATAAATCATTGTCAACCCAAAAGTAGTAAATTATCACCAAAATGATTTACCATTTACCTAATTTTGCCTGTGTTCCACCAAATATACTGAATGTGCACCAAAATACATTATGTTCATTAAAATGTGTCATAACGAGGTGGAATAAAAAAAATCTACCTAAGCAGGGTTTACGATGCTCCGCTTCGCGGGGCTTCTATTTCTACAAGTGTACAAGGTTTAAAGGAACCTAACCAAACCGAACTTCGGGGTGTCCCTGAAATCTTGCTAAAGTGAGTTTTAGATTTGGTGACCATTTATTACACATTATTTTGCTCGCTAAGATTTGGTAATCTTACTATATTTGGTGTTTGAAGTGTAGCTAGTGGTATCAAAGCATTTTATGGTGGTCATTATATTTAATCCCAAGAGTTTGTTTAAGCGCTTATTTCAAGAACTACTAGTTCGAATTGAAAAAAATATACTTTCGTGTTGGATAGTCCATGTTTCGAGTAGGCTATATCCTTACATAACATAACATCACGCTACCACCAATAGGAGTCGAGCATCGGATGAAACCGCGGGGAGCAACAAGTTTTATAGCAACAAGCACTCATATACTTATCTCCCCACAGTAAAGCTATAAGTGCCATACCGTCCTAAGCACACTATTCACTTTAACGATTATTTTTGGAGCGAGGAGATCCATCTAATGGGCTTAATTAAAAATGCCCGCGCGAATGACTCCGTGATGGCCTGCCAGGTTTATGGCACAGGCGGGCAAATGACGAGATATGCCCATGCCCAGGTGAAATACTGCCCGGGGAAATAATTATTCACCTTGTTCATCTAATTTCATTTTTATTCGGAATTTAGAAGTTACCTATTTACAGCCTTACTACAAAAACTTAAACATTCTGTTGATGACTTGTTTTAAAAAAGTGTGACTGAAAAACGGACCTTACTTCAAAGTCATAATCTGAAATTTTTTTAGACAAAATGTTCAACAGATTTTTAAAAGTTTTTTTTTTGGTTTGACGGTGAGTGTTTATGTGTTGGTAACTTGGTACCGTTTAAGTCCTTATTGTTTTATCGTGGTAAAATCATCAAAATTAAGTTCTCCTATCTAGGGCGGGGCGGGAAGGACTGTTAAGACTAGTACTGACTAAAACCCAATAAGCAAATAGCTTCAATAGCCCTTTACTTTCCAGGGACGCCGTTACCGGTGATTGATCTTCTCTATCCATTTACAGCTGTTAACAAATAAATTTATAGGTATTTCGGTTGATGTCAAAAAAAAACTAATAAATTCATCTGTCGATTTAAGGTACACATCAAACCTGAACCGGTCGTTTCACAAACTACAAAAGTCCCCTTACAAAGGTATCAAAATTCGTATTACTTCCGAGTTTTGACTCCTCATGTCCGCCCTTTGACGAGGGTTGCCTATTATTCAGTATTTATATAGAAATAAATCTCCGAGCTATCGAGATATGTGGCCGTTTAGATATCATTTTGTAATAATAGCGACAGTTTAAGGTTTTGGTATATCGACGATATATTAGACTACTATATTCCCTTGACAAAAGGTCCACCTATCTATATGATATTATTCCTATGCTGCGGACTGCAATTAATCAAGTCAGTAAGGTTTAGTTTTGCTTGGTAAAATATTTGAATTATGGATATTATGATTTTGAAAATATGAGCAATGTGTGAAGTTTTGAAGTGATAAGTTTGAAATTTTAACATTCTCAGTACAATTTTTTACTTAAAAAGCTTTTTGTGAAAAAAGAGACTGATTTCGAAAATAGATGCAAAATAGCGTAAAGTAAATGTTCTTTCGGAAGTCGGCTTTTTTATTTTTTAAAGTTATTTTACGCTTTCTTGTTTGCTTTTGAAGTCGGCCTCTTTAATTTACAAAAAGCTTTATATTGTACGTACCCTTTTTAGTTCAGATATTCAACAAAAATCTTATTATAATCGGTGTCTTTGTAAAACTACAATCCAAGTAAGCAAAAACGGATCCATGCGGACAACGTCACGGGATATCCATGATTGTTGAATAAACATCTCCAGAATGTAAAGAAAACTCTTCTGAAAACCGCAACAAAATCGGTTCAGTAGTACAGACATACAATGCAAACATACAAGTCGAACAAGAACTCAGAACTGACTTTTTTTTTATAAAATCGGGTAAAAACATAAGGCATTCTTAGAGCTCGAGCGGTTCGGTCTTAAAATTGTATTCTAACAATCAGACAAATATTTAAGCAAACATATTCAAGTCGCGAACCGGCTGAAGAAGTTGCTCGCAGAACTGACTTTTTTTTTAAAAATATAAAGTGAGCATTACTTCTAGGGGTAAAAACATAAGGCATTCTTAGAGCTCGAGCGGTTCGGTCTTAAAATTGTATTCTAACAATCAGACAAATATTTAAGTGGAAAAACAATGGATGAAATTCGTCGTCTGTCCGTCAAGAAGAATTTATTCCACGTTGAGTGACATCTGCGAAATAAATCCGGCTGAAATGTGGTGGCATTCAGTTGCCGAGAACCGCCTCGCATTTTATGTGGAGCTTTTTATATTCAAGTGTTTTTGTAACGAGTAAATAAAAGCTGAGGATTTCGGCTGATGCATTAGTGATGGTTGTAAAAATATACGCAGCTTTTAGTGAGCATTACTTCTAGTAGGTTGGTAAACAAAATCATTGGGTCGTGTCCTTGTTAAATGATAAATGAAATTTATTTTGTAAGTTGGTTAAAAAAAAACACTTTAACACGTCACAACCAATATTTTTAAAGCTAGATGCTCTCCGGTGTTTCGTACCTGTACTACTTGAAGAAGTGTCAACCCGAAACAAACTCAGAGGTCACAGTCTCTTTGTAACAGTGGGTACATTAATTGTTGTTGCACAAAAGGACATGCGGGTGTCTGAGATGGTCATTTGAGGAAAGAACCACACAGATTTGAGTGGACCTATCCAGTCAGTGCAAGCATTTGTCGGTTATCGTGTTAAGGCCCGCGCTGATCTGAAAGTATCGTCGTCACAAAGTTAAGGCAAATAGACTACTCCACGTAGGCCTTCAAAGCAGGACTGAATAGGCATTTTTCGCATTGATCGCGCGCATTGTGAGCTAGGGTAGATCAAACTTCAGAACCCATAGTGGGTACAAAAGGTAGAGATAAAAAAGGCATTTTTTTATATTCATGTTAAATTAAGAAAGAAAAATTGGCTTTTAAAATGCAGAATAAGATGTACTCCTAAAACTTGATTTTAATAATTTAATTCATAAGTTTTCTATCCAAACTAGCTACTTAAGTAGATAAGTAATTAATTTCGATAATTTCCATTACAGTTTAGAAACTAATGGCATTAGCATTAATCAAAATGTGTATAGGAGCTAAGCATAAGTTTAAATTACGCTAAATTATTAGGCATCTATCCAAGTAATTACTTTAAGTGCTAAGTTTTTGCTAATGGGCATTATACATGCTATAATCACTAACAACAGTCATCGTTCATTTTAAAACCGTAAACGGCTACGTTGCTAAATAATTTGAATGGCTGCAGTGTGTAGAGCAGTGGCGGCCCAGTGGTATCGGCCCCGACTTACGAGTTGTAGGTCGGCTGATCGAACCCAGGTGCATTACTTTGTGTAATTTAATATTTAATCACAACTGCTCTCAAAACGGTGTAGGAAAACATCGTGAAGAAACCGGCATGTAGAACTAAAAATTCGAAGACATTGTGTCAACCCGCACTGGGCCCTCGTGGTGGATTATGTATGGCCCACTTCCCTCTCGTGTCAACAGTGGGTACATTAATAGGCTAATGATGAGTGTTGCGTTGACAAAAACCGCAAACGACAATGCCGCTGCGGTTGATCATTCCAAACACGACGACACAGTAAAGCTAAACACATAATTATTGCTGGCGACATCAATATCGATATTAAACCGAACAATACTGACAGAAACAGTGCAACTTACTTAAATCTGACTGCATGGGACTTCTTCCGGCACACACTCATCCAACAAGAGTTGTTGCCTAGATCACGCTAAGCACATCCTATCCTGCGGCAGCCTTTGTGATAGACTGTATTACTGACCACGCATCAGTTCTTTTGAGCCTTTATTGCAAAAATCTTGAAAACACCAGAAACAATGTGTACAGGAGGGTTAATTATGATGCTGCTCTTTCACACCTGCAAACTATTGACTTTTCATTTCTCAACAGTGATCTGCAGTCGTCTTTCGACCGCAACTGCAGACGACAATGTATTTTTCTACGAAAAATAGCATAGTAGTGTCGCTGCGGTTGCCGCAGTTTAATTTGCGGTCTGAGGTCATTTCTGAAATTGTAACTTTACTCAAAATCATATTAAAAATTATTTACTTATAAAAAGAAAACAACAATTAAATTCATCCAAAGAAAAGTGGGTCATGTCTTTAAGTAAACACCTACTTCTCTAATATTGGTAAACAGCTAGCAGACAAAATAACACGAGCTCAAATAACCAAATTTAATCAACCCCGTAGTGTAAAAAGGTTATTTATCTATCTGTGCTAATTTTTTCAACAAGACAATATCTATATACACTTTGTCGGTACAAGTAATGATAGTTTCATTACAAGTAATTACTTAACTAGTTCGCAGTAAAATGAAAACGATGTTTACAAATAAGAGATAAACTTTAACACAGGAATGAGTCGTCTGTTGTGAGCGCTTTTGAC
Source organism: Agrotis segetum (assembly GCA_036375495.1). Taxonomy (NCBI): domain Eukaryota; kingdom Metazoa; phylum Arthropoda; class Insecta; order Lepidoptera; family Noctuidae; genus Agrotis; species Agrotis segetum. The sequence goes on along the minus strand of JAQSVV010000047.1, from coordinate 3,417,193 downwards.
AGATATGGTTAAATAAAGGACAACTAATGTACAGTCGGATACAGAAGTCGAATAATTGTTCATAACGCTCTAAAAATAACGTTTTCTTTGCGACCGGACGCAAAGAGTGAAGATTTATGTTAGCTACTGATACTAAATTAAATATGGCGTCCCATTTTCTTGGCATTCTTGTGATACATTTGATTTTTTTATGTAATTGGTTGTGGTTTGATTATGATTTTGGCGAAGCGCTTGGGACTGCTTAAAGTCGTATTTAACTGAAAAATTAGAAATCAACACTCCAATTCTCCTTTGCTAAAGTCAAACCTCAATTAAGCATTAAACTACACGAATTATTGATTACAAACTGAACATTTAGGCACAGCTATACTAGGGTTAACCAAAGAAAATTGGTGTGATTGTGGAAAATACAATAGTCACTACTTTAGTGATTGTTAGGGCTTTTAAAAAACTGAATTCCGACTTCGAACTACTTCGCACTGTGTACATGCGCTTGTGCAGTCAGTTTTGGGATATTGTGTTATGGTTGATACAAGACCTAAAAAAGGGCTTTGAATAAGTTAATAATCATACAAAGACAAATGACAGGTGAAAGGGACGTCATAAGAAAAAAAAACACAAAAAAAAGAAGATCAAGTGACAGTTCGAATTTCAAAAAAGTGCATAACGCTTCTGTAATCACGAGTACCGTCTCCCGAGTATGACGCGCTCAGTCGCCTTCGGGAGCCCGTCGAGATCGAGTGTCTGTCTGTATGTCAGTGATAACTGTGATAAGTGATAGCGACGAGTGCACTGTGATACTGGACTGTGTTTTATTTGACGGTGGGTACTTGAACTTATATTTTTCGTTCGAAAATTATTTGTTCCTTTTGAGGAGGGTACGTATAAATAAAATTATGTTTTTCTTACTCTAGAGTTTAATTTTAATAATAAATAAATAAAAAAAGAAAATGTTGATATTTAAAAAAAAATAGCAATAAGTTATTGTTCAATTGTATCACGAAATGTAAAGTACAAGATAAAAAGAAGTTGGCTCCTGAAACACAGGTACCATATAACCTAGCACAGACAGGGTCTCAATTATTTACTGTGAATTTTGTATGGCAATAAAGAATTATTTATTTATATTTATTTATTATTTAATAACAAAACGACTATTTGCGGAAAGTCAGTGAGTACTCCATGTCGTAGCATTAAAATAAAATGCTGACTACCCACATTTTAATTCCGGTTCCCAAGGACAAATAAACCTTCAGTTGTTTACATTGAGTGTAAATTAGAGCTCGACTAGAATCCAGCGACTAGGTTACTACTACAATCCTATTATCTTATGACAAAATGTAGTAACTCAAATAAAATTAAAAATCTTTTTTGTGTTTTATACTGACAGCTATCTACGAGTATCTATTCTATCTTACATCAAATTAACTACCTAAACAAGGAAAAATAATAAACATTAACTTTAGTGATAATTATGACGCTTAGGTGGAAAATAAATATGCGTCACAAACAAGCAAATCAAATCTATATCAAAGTAACCGAATTATTACGTACTGTAATATAAAGAGCAAAATGTAGCCAAACAGATAGAAAACAAGTTTTTTTCACCAAGGAGTATTATCAAGTACCGTGTGTTGTGGAAGTCAGATAAGCACTTGCTCAGCCAAAAAAATACTGGTGATCAGCTGCTTCTGATCATACTAGAAGCTGATCACAACATAGATCGGAAAAAGCATAAAAAATTATGACATTTCACATTATGTCATTTTTCCTCAAAAAATAGATTTATTGAGTTAGCTCTACTTCGGTAATGGATGCAGAATCCACTACAATGCGTTAACCTGTTACTAGTAACGGTGTAGTATTACATAAGGTACACGTTTTATGACTCGCCATCAATTTTCTCATTCAAGGCCCGACGGAGAAATGAGACGGAAGATGATGATTATTACATTGTTGACTCATCTCGTGGGTTTTCTTGTTTTTCAGGAAAATTGAGTTATGTGGTTATTAGTCATATAGTTTCTAGATATCTTCTTACGTTTGGTGTGGGTCATCTTCAGGGGAATTTGACAAAAATAGTCATCTGTTCAGTTGAGCAGTGGTGGCCCAGTGGTATCGGTCCTGACTTACGAGTTGTAGGTCGTAGGTTTGAATCCCGCCAGGCACATTACTTTGTGTAATATATTTCATCACCACTGCTCTCAAAACGGTGAAGGAAAACATCGTGAGGAAACCGGCATGTCCTAGAATAAAAAATTCGAAGATATGTGACGTCTATCAACCCGCTCAGGGCCCGCGTGGTGGATTACGGCCCACTCCCTCTTACAGAGAGGAGGCCTGTGTCCCAGCAATGGGAACATTATAGGCTGATGATGATGATGATGAGTCATCTGATTAAATTATCTGAAAGGTCGTGAATTTGATTCCTAGTTTATGGAATACTAGCTGTTGCCAGCGGTTCCACCCGCTAGAACTGCATTAATTAACCAACAGGGAGATAAAATCGTGTTTAAAACTGTCCTAATAGTTACTCTCGGTTTTAAGCTAGTTGTGTACCAAATTTTATTCAAATGCATTCAGTAGTATTTGTGTGAAAAATTAATGAACATCCATCCATCCAAACAAACATTCACTTCAGTACTTAATATTAGTAGGAAGTAGGATTGAGGAAAGATAATAATAGTTAGTCGTTTGAGCATTTAAATATTGGTTTTTGCACATTTCACCGACATTTGTCTAAAGTCCCAATTATGTTAAAAAATATTTAAAAAATATATGAGACATTTGTCTCAATCTAGCCGTCGAACTCAGGAGCCAAAACTCGACAGTAAAGTGTGCGAATACTTCACCAATACTACTACTTAATTATTAATAAACCGATTGACCATCTAAAAATCAAACCGTTAAACAAAGCACAAAAGGGTTCTGTAATCCTTCTCGAAAACCACCACAAAACAATTAGTTCCGTACCCTATTAATAGTTGCAAAACCATATTAATAGTTATTTAACATAATAGGAAGGTGAACAAATAGATGCAGTAATTAATGGTGCGAGCTCAGGTGACAAAACATGTATTATGTCGTTTTGAACACGTACAGACAGCATATCAAGCGACGATAAACTGTAATTTCTTTGTTAATAGATTTTGAACTTTATCACAAGAACATAAGGTTCATATTTAATTTTAAAAAAAATACAGAATGATGTGTACGCATTATGTTATGTTATTGTTAATTATTTTGTGTACACTTGGCGACATTGTTTAGTGTAGCGGTTGGTTGTTTATTATGTTTTTGGTAGGAATATTAACATTCTAGTATTATTTTTTTTTGTAGAAAATTGGTTTTGGTAAGTTCTAGTGGGAGACTAGAGCCACAGAGTAAAACAATAGCACTTTCCCCCTTGTTAATAAAACGAGAAGTAAAGTTACGCCAAGGCTTATCCTTAAAACCGGCCAAGTGCGTGTCGGGCCACGCACAGTGTAGGGTTCCGTAGTTGCCCATCAAAATACTTATGCGAACTAACGAAACTGATTCGCTGAATTTAATTTTAAAAAGAAGAATTTTCAAAATCGGTCCAGGAGTCTTTGAGAAATCGGGGAAAATACATAAGAAAAAAGATTACAACGAATTTAGAACCTCCTCCTTTTTTTGAATTTAGTTAAAAATAGTTGACGATAAAAACCTACCTATCCCCAAAAAACATACCTATAAAAGCTGTAAAAATAAAGTTGACAAACTTACATTTGCAGTTGACTCCGATACATTTTGTTTCAGAAAATATGATATCAAGTACATTTTATAAGTTGGTCGACTTTTACTCGTAAAGTTGTAAAGCCTACTTAGTCATGATAATTTTCTTTTAAACTTCGTTATATATACTACTATTGTGAATTTTTTCACACCCCCGAACATAACCGTTTAGCTGGTAGAGGGGGGGGACACTCGAATCGAGCAAAATTTAGCACTTTAAAGCTTAATATTTCACAAACGAAATTTTTTATCAAAAAATTGTTAATGGAAACCATCATTATTTTTTAAAGACCTATTTAATGATACCCCACACTAAGGGGTACGCGAGAAAAAAAAAATCCTCACTTTACGTTAAGTACTGGAGGTACCCTAAAAAAAAATATTTTACGAGATTTTATTTACCACTTTTTTGGCACAACAAATCCGTATATTTACACCAAATTACAGCTCTCTAGTACTGTGCGTCTCTGAGCTAAACTGCGGACAGAACGGACGGACGGACGGACGGACGGACGGACGGACGGACGGACGGACGGACGGACGGACGGACGGACATGGCGAAACTATAAGGGTTCCTTGTTGACTACGGAACCCTAAAAACCGGCCAAGTGCATGTCGGGCCACGCACAGTGTAGGGTTCCGTAGTTGCCCATCAAAACACTTATGCGAACTAACTAAACTGATTCGCTGAATTTAATTTAAAAAAAAGGATTTTCAAAATCGGTCCAGGAGTCTGAGAAATCGGGGAAAATACATAAATAAAAAGATTACGACGAATTTAGAACCTCCTCCTTTTTTGAAGTTAGTTAAAAATAGTTGACGATAAAACCTACCTATCCCCAAAAAACATACCGTAAAAACATACCTATTAAAGCTGTAAAAATAAAGTTGACAAAATTACATTTGCAGTTGATGAACATGTTCTCCGATACATTTTGTTTAAGAAAAATTTTATCCAAGTACATTTTATAAGTTGGTCGACTATTACTCGTAAAGTTGTAACGCCTACTAAGTCATGATAATTTTCTTTTAAAATTCGTTATATATACTACTGTTGTGATTTTTTTCACACCCCCAAACACAACCGTTTAGCTGGTAGAGGGGGAGGACACTCGAGTCGAGCAAAATTTAGCACTTTAAAGCTTAATATTTATTTTCACAAACGAATTTTTTAATCAAAAAATAAGAAACTCTCAATATTTTATAAAACCTATTTAATGATACCCCACACAAAGGGGTACGCGAAAAAAAAAAAACATCCCCACTTTACGTGTACAGGAGGTACCCTAAAAAAAATATTTTACGAGATTTTATTTTACCACTTTCTTGGCACAACAAATCCGTATATTTACACCAAATTACAGCTCTCTAGTACTGTGCGTCTCTGAGCTAAACTGCGGACAGACGGACGGACGGACGGACATGGCGAAACTATAAGGGTTCCTTGTTGACTACGGAACCCTAAAAATGTATGGTAAGTCCGAAGATTATCCTGGTTGTAACTTTAGTCCAAGGGAGTTAGAGTCTAAGCTCAACCTATAACTTTGGTTTCAGTTTTTCTTTGACTTAAAATATTACTCAAAATGGTTGGAATGGACCATAACAGTATTCTAACAATCATAAAATCATATTCCAGAAACACGTTCGGCGTCACAATACAAAATCAGAACGGTTTATTAATATTCATACAAAGCACTGTAATTAAGTTTTATGCTAGGATAGGTATGGACACAAAACTATGTTACATTTAGAATTAAATTCCACTTTGAAAGGTAACACAATATTTGTACGAGTATTTCGCAGTCTTGTAGCGAAATAACAGTATTTACACTGTTCAGTTTTAATAATAGAACTTAAAATAAACAAATATTATTTTTGCTTTAACAATTTTGGCCACGAAAGCGTTTTCAGAAAGCTTTGCATGTTTTTTTAACTCTTTCAGCAGTTTTTCATTTGGTTAAGCGTTAAAGTTTGGCTACGATCCTGTCAGCAGTTACTGTAAATAGAGTTTGGTCAAAGATAAACTAGAGTTAGCTTTGGATAGCTTTTGAGAACGCTTTACGGGTTCATATAATTAAAATACACAGTTAGGTAACTTACGTATCTACTATCTACATTAAAAACTACTTACTATTGAATAAACCAATTCTAATGGGCCCATTTATTGAACAATTTTTTTTGGATCGAGGATTATACATCGTATACTAAAACTAGACTGCCCTAGAGGAAGAATGGATGGATGTTTGTTACTCTTTCACCCAAACACAACTAAAACAATGGAAGAAAGTTTATAACGTGTGTTACCCGTAGGTACCCAATATTTATAGCAAGACAAATCTTGTAACTCTATTGATGCTGTCACAGAGTAAAGTTGTGACAGTTGCTATTTTAATACCTAATAAAAATGCATTATAAGTTCAGATTAAGTAAAATATTTGTATTTTTTTTCTATTTTAACTTTTTAGAACCCCATTCTTCTTCTTTTCCTTCCTCTCCAATCTACTGGAGGTTGGTCATCAGACTTGAAACCCTCTCTTTATCCCTGGCGAGGTGGAACAGCTCTGAAGCACTCTTGATTCCGGTCCATTCCCGAATTTTGCGGAGCCAGGACTTTTTTCTTCGGCCAACTCCTCGTATTCCCGCAAACGAGGAAGCAATAACCCCAAAGCTTCTAATGCAAACGTGTACTTAAATGTACTTTTACCATAAACGCCTTTGAGACTAAGAGGGTCTTTTTTAGCCGAATTACAGTGTCATTTTTTTGATGTCTCCGTGAATATACGGTGCCCAGATATGGCTAACTATAGGAAGTATAGATTAAACTTGGCTTCCTTATGCTCCTTTTACAATCGTCATAATTTTGTCAGTTATTCAAGATACAACGAAATTCTTGTATTTTATACAGGATCGTGTAAGGATTTTCGAAAGTTACAGATTAGGGGTTTTTCGCAAAGAGACTGATGGAAACTGATGGGTCCGATAAATTTCTCATTTTGTATAAAAAAAGCAATTTTTTTTTACGAATTTCCAAAATTCTTCGAAGATACATTGTTCAGTAACATGGACTGAGTTACCCCACGAGAGATTTTGCGCTATTAACGTTACACGTTGTATAAGCCATTGAAATATCATCACCCATTTCATAATTACCTCGAAGCACAAATTACACTTAAAGCTCGTAACTTGACAGTTTAATTTTCCTTTTGTCAGAATTGATACAAATATGGCGTGGTGACGTCACGGTAGCTTAGCTTTGAGTACCCTACGTCACAGTTAGATGTTGTGTTGACTAACGAATGTGGTGACATTGTGTATGTTAATGAATGAGACAAATTGTCTTGTTCATAATTGGATATTACGAGTATGTTGGATTACAAGAACGACAGAAACGCAACTGAAAGGATGTTCAGTGGTTAAAGCGTGAAAGGGTGACATACATTTACGAGCAATAACATGTATATGTTATAGGCAATGTGTATAATCTGGCATTGTATAGAATGCCTAGGCTTTATATATGTTGCCTAAAACGTTCAGGCGATGTATATAATACGATTCATTTCATACATGGTCTAGGTATTGTGTAAAATGCCCAAAGTGCATCAGGTGTAATGTAATGTGTTTATTGAACGACCACGAGAAGGAGACATGATCACAGATCATGTCATTTCACTAAACTAAGTAAAATGTCATAAAACGTCGACGGAGCACCGCTTCGCGGTGCTCCTACTTCTGGGTGGTTTAAATAACAGTAACCAACTCTTCTTCTTTTAACCTAACCTGTCAGAGTCGGGGTGCCCGCAGTCGTATTTACGATATTCAAGTACTATAAAATTTAAAAAAAAGTTAAATTCCGGGGTACTCCTAAAGCTAGTGAACCTCTACTCGACAAGGATCCCGGAAGTTGAAATTAGGATTAGCTCTACACGGAAGTTGAAATCTCAAAAGATCAGTATGTACCTATCTAACTAAATCATAAAGAAGAAAAATCGATTACATACATTGCCTGTGCTTCAACTGGCATTCTATACAATGCCTAGGTATTTTGTACATTTCCTAGGTAAATTGTAAAATAGTTTAAATATTGAACATCATTTCATACATTGCCTGAACGACCCCGGCATTCTATACATTTCCTAGGTATTATATAGAATGCCTGCATTGTACACATTGCCTATAACATAAATACACTTTTTTTTTTTTTTTTTTTTTTAGCGTGGTAACATCATCAAATGAGTCCTCTAACCCCGGGCAGGGCGGGAGGGACTGTCAGACTTGTACTGACTAAAATCCACGGTGTCCTTCAGTAGCCTGTTATGTTCCGGGGTCACGGTAAGGAAATAATCCCGCGACCCCGGAACACAAATACACTTAACAAAAAAAAAAAAAAAAAATTCTAACGCAAATCACTCGAGAAATACTGGTTTCCACTTTGAAATAAGACCTATTTCGTAACAGTATGGGTTCTAAAATAGAAGTCTAATGAAAACGTCATTTGTAGATCTTACTATGAAGCTCTAAATTCTGACAACCAGTCTTACCATGGAGTATCGTATTACCCAGTTACTGGGTTGTGGACGTCCGATAGACAATCGCTCCATGTAAAATACTCATATTCAGCTGCATCTGGTTTGACTCGAAGCCGACCCTAATATAATTGAGAAAAGGCAGGCAGATGATACTATTTTGTTACCGCAGTGGCTGAGTGATTGGATTGCTGATCTGCGTATCGTGTGTTCGATTCTCGTATTGAGCAAATATTTGTATGACCTACAACTTGTTACTCTGGGTCTGGGCGTTTGTATTTGTAAATGTTAGTTATGGCAGCTACGATACAGGAATAATTACTAGTGTGAGGTGAACAAAAATTGTATCAGTTAGAATGAGGTATTTTTTTAGTTTTGTTTAGTCTTGTGCCTAAAGGCCTTTACACACAGCAGCTATAATGTAAAGATGTACATTATAGCACGATACATCTCATTACAACTTTCCTCCTCACGATTTCTATATCGTCAGGGGACCACACACTGTTTATATATAATGTATATTTTTACATCTTCGAATCTCTATGGAAAGATGTAATGAGATGTATCGTGCTTTAATGTACATATTGACATTATAGCTTCTGTGTGTGAAGCCCTTTATAGGATGGTCTGATCAGACGAGTGACAGTTTGCCTCCAAAATCTAAAAGTACTTTCGACGTACACGCTCCTTTATTCTTATTTGTTTTCCCTGTGTAGAGTCGTCATAAATAATTATACTACTAATAAACAACATTGTATGTTTCAGTGTGTCGTAGAAATTAGTACAGGTATGAAATAAGCAAACATAATAATAATATAATGTGTCATTTAAGAGGAAAACCAAGTATATTTCCTTAAAAATGTGTGCGTTTTGATTTACTTGTGACTTTGAATAAAAAAAGCGCAGCTACTTTGCGGCGCGGCGCATCTTTATAACACATCGCTATATAGCGTGGCATCAGTGGAAATCGTCAGAAAGTTTCGTAGCTCAGTTTTTACATTCTCGCAGCACAGCTACATAGCACATCATAACGTTTGCTCTTCAAAATAACACCACAAAACAGTTCCAATTTCACTAACGGCCATAATACAAAGAAAGCAACCACTTTATTATTGGAATGTATCACTCTTATCACCCTCTGATAGCAGTGACCAATGCTCCATAAATGAAACACGTCGTAACATCGTATCAACCATCGACATACAAGCAAGAATCATCTTTACCGCCACAGAACAGGGTCCAGTTTCTAGTACGGGCTGGACAGGAGATGTTTGAATGAATACAAGCTTAGAGGTCAAAGAACATTGGCTGATTAGGCATGCCGATTGCTGGTAGTTAGAGTAAACGTGCTGGTTCGATGATAATGTATTTACGAGACTGTTTCATTACTTTGGGTAGTTTGTTTGATATTATGAGGTCGAAAATCACGTGCATGACAATCTATTTTTAGCCGCATACGTAATTTTTTTTACGAGGTGAATAATAATTAACTTATGGAGAGGGTAATATAAAATTGAAACAGACGTGGAGGAGGAGGAGATACTTTTCCGCCGCAATAACATTATTTATGAGAGCTGCAATTATAAATATACATCAGCTATGCAACTTTTTTAGGGAGTTGTTACTTTTTGAAAACACTTTTTGTTTCAAATCGTAGGTTCGTGCTCAGTTATGCGTATTATTTGGTGTAAAATCACCCCACTGCTCTCAAAACGGCGAAGGAAACCATCGTGAGGAAACCAGCATGTCCTAAAACCAAGATTTGAATACATGTGACATCTTCTAACAGCTTTGACCCGCATGGTGGATTACAACTCACATAGAGGAGACCTGTGTTCTAGCAGCGGAAACATTGATTATGCTTTTTTTATATTTCGGCTGTTCTCCAAAAAGGAATATCTTAAAGATGTTTTTTTACACGACTTGGTTGCGTTTTTCCAAGTTTAAGTACAGTAGCTCCATAGAGGGCCTGCCGGGGTTGCGGGACTGTCTCATGAGGTAACCGTGACCCTGGAACGTAAGGGGCTAAGAAAGTTCCTCCCGCCCCGTCCTGCGTGGGATTTTACCACCATCAAAAAAAATTACAATACCTGAAATCTCTAGCAGTCGGTAATCAGTTAGGTATCAATTTCCAAGTTTAACGGAATTACCGCCGCCAATCAATTCAATTGGATTAGATTCATAGATTATATTGAATAGGCTTTCAAAAGCTGGAGGTTACCTACTATTATTCTTACTCAATAGAATGATAATTATAGTAACCTATCCAGTGAATATCGGTATCTCAAACCCATCTGAAATGGTATTGAACCTTTAAAGGATCGAACGTACCAGGAAGCATTGATTTCAATCCAATTATATCTCATTCAAGTAGTATAACTGCTTAAATAATGGCGGCATCACTGTCTTATAATATGGCTTAGAAAATATTGACAGAAAACAGAGATATTCCATTACAGTGCTATTCTGTAATGTACACGTTAGCGCACAGTCGAAATCATTTATAGAAAATCATCTCAGATTCTGAACGAGTTCAATTTTCGATTCTGCAATAATTTTATTTAAAAATGAGTTCGATTGTGCGCTCAATGTATCGAAGTAAGCTCGTGAAAGTTACAGAATAGTACTACAGGAACCACAACATGTGTGTCATCCCCCAACCCTCAATAAAATTAGTCTCACAGAATACAGGCGTCATGGAAAATAAAGTTACAACTGTACCCTTAGCACGAATTTTCACTCTTTTACTTTACCGTATTTACAGCGTTTCTTGTATGGAAAAATGGAACAGCGCCTTTGGTGTGCGAAGCAGGAACTATTTTTTTTCTCAAAAATTGTCAATTTGAAATTGTCAAAGTTCCAGTTTACTTTACGTCTCAATTACTGAAAATTCGTGCTAGGGGTACTGATTATTTAAAACGTTAGGTAACAACAAAAATAAATATTAATTGCTACCCATTTGGAAACAAAGGGCATTTAATCTTCAAAATGAATGCCAAAAACGCTCCAGCAAAAACCTATCAGTAAACAGTCATTAGTCTCATCCATAACGTCCATTTAAGCAAACATTTCTGGCCCAAATAAAATAAAAAACCGTCCATCAGCCGTATGGCCGGACCGCCATATCTTCCGGCCCTGACCCCCGGCTTATCGCCGAAGTTCATAACGCTCTTTATCCTGTATCGTGGATGAACAAATTTTTTGTATGTCAAACTTTTCGATAAATCGACCTTCGAGTTGTTTCTGAGTGAAAAGAAGATGGCTCATTTCCTGTTTCTTGTTTTTATGAAGTTAGTGAGTTGTGTAAATAACAGTTACTTTTATAAAATTCTTAAATAGAATCCGCTGCGTTTTATAATCCTTTCGATATCAATCTTGATTTCAGAGTGTAGTAAGTATTTGTAGTACATTTCAATACATTATAGTCGCAATACAATCGTATTCCCGCCGCCCCCGCCGTCCAAATTGTCCCGTGGCCAAGCGGTCGTATAAAGGCTGTGTATATATCCTTCTTGGAGTAAAACAATAAACACGTACCAAAACAATACGTTGGGAAACTTCCGACCCTCGGTAATCGCTGGGGTATTGTTTCCCTATTAAAAAACATTGGCAGCGTCGCCGTCGCCGCTACAGAGCTCCAAACTATCTTATGTAAGTGAAACTTCGGAAACTTACGAGACTTCACGGAGAGTTGGTTCGGTAGTTTGCAACCGCTAATCATTTCTACAAAGGATATTTTGTGGTGCATTAATTTTGTTTGTTTTCCCTGATAATATCAATTGTGACATTTAAGATACAATAATCGGCTAGTGTGAATGAAAAACAATTAAAATGTAGGCAAATTATTATATATCGCGCATTTCATTTGGACAAGCAATCAAGAGAGATAGACCGAATAACATTGTATCAGTGATCACGATGAAAAAGAAAACTAAAACATCTAGTTACAAGTCGTTGCAATTATGTAGGCTGCTTAAAAATACAACATAAGAACCAAAGGCATTAAACTAAGTATATACGAGCAGTAGACGGGACATCACCAAGAAATTATGTTGGATCACATAATTTCTTGGTGATGTCCCGTCTACTAAGTCTGTCTAATTTTTTACCAATAGGTAAAAAGTCCCTCAGTCTAGTAGTCGCGTTGCTATGCAACGCTTAGATATTGCTACTGACGCACGGCATCAACAATTTTGTATGTCAATTTTCCCAATGCCCGCTCTATAGTAATAACCCATTACGTACGCACAATTTTGAAAGGAAATCACTGCCTCTAAAAATGTCGTAGAATCTCAACAACTGACCTTCCATTCGGACATTCTTCACGTACCTTCCCATTGCTCTTATTTACGACCACTACATTACAGGGGTAGGGTGCTCCCTCAATTCCGTCCACGCTGCGTCTTGCATAGCAGACCCATTAATATTAACATACAGTCCCTCTTTTTGGTTGCAAAATCATCAATTGGAGCGAAAAGGACTTAACTAGCTTTATTCTTTCAGTTGTTAACAAAATAAATGAAATAATAAGCTTAGTAGCAGAAAATTGGATCATTCAAAGCATACAACAAGCATTATTTCGCTAACGTATTATTGTGAGGTATTCGGCATTCGCATCAAAACATGTAACCCAGCAGATGTATGTAATGCAAAATAACAGAAAGAGGACTATACTAGTTGTTTTATTTACTTGTAACTTTTTAGTACCCACCAGTCATCATCATCATCATCATATCAGCCGTAGGAAATACACTGTTGAACATAGACCTCCCCCATACAACATGTAACCAAGTAACAAACATGTAACCAAGCGCACGTGTGTTATGCAAAAGAACAGAAAAGAGGACTAGTTGTTTTATTTGCTTGCAACTGTTTAGTACTTAACATTCATCATCATTATCATATCAGCCGTGGGAAGTACACTGTTGAACATATGCCTCCCCCATAGATTTCCAATAGGAGCGGTTGGAAGCGGCTTGTATCCAGCGCGATCCTGTTATTTTCATCGATCGACCTCCGTGTCTACCCTTGCAGACATGTCCCACGTTCGTGGTCATCGAGAACCTTACGGCCCCATTGACCATTAGCTCCACGTGCTATGTGGTCTGCCCACTGCCACTTCAACTTGCTTATTCGCTGGGCTAAGTAGGCAACTTTTTTTTTCGTCTACGAATCTCCTCATTTCTGATTCGATCACGCAGATAGCTCCGAACATAGCCCTCTCCATAAATCTCGTTTTATTATGTGTCAATTGTTTTCCTCCTCTATCCATGTTTCCAGCACAAAGTCCGTGGGTGTCGCAGAAAATAATTGAAATTCGTAGGTAAAGGTACTAATTCATTCATGGTTTCTAGCTAGAAACTGAGTAAACAAACAAACAACTAGACTATCTATTTTCCAAATAATTACTCTGGTAGGCAATTACACAGAATACGAGGACAATTTGCTGTTGTTTACATCACAAGCCTCCTGTTTTTGTAAGGCCGAATTTCACCAGTGAAATTACCCACAATTAATTCATCTAAACCGCGATGAAGAGCAGACAATATCAATGCCTTAAAAAATGATTCGTATGCAATAAAAAGCTGTGCCAAACAGCTTGCGCGACATTAACATGGTGTGACCGTGCCGTGCTTACTTACAATGAAGACATTATGTAACTCCCTTTATATCGTACACAATGCGACGCAAGTATCGATACCTTAAACTTCGGTATCCATTGACGCTTGCCTGTGTATGAACCTTTACGGATTTTTACTGCGATAGTCTCTTGAATACAAAAGTTGTAAGGTATCGGAAACTTGCTTTGTGTTGTGTATTAATTAAGGGGCTAAGTCGTCCGCCTAAACGTCGGCGCTAGCGTGGCGTGGTGATGGTCTTATGGGGATAACGAGAAACATTGGTTAGTTTAGAATGAAATATTCTTTGGAACGAGTATCGATGATGTATATTGTATGATGATGAAGCACGCCAAGGAAATGTCACACTAGCGAGTGTCGCGCCACGCCAAACTTACTGTTTGGCAAAGCTTTACTTTAACGTAGATTTAAAGTATACTGTCAAGTAAATACCCTTTCAATCAATCAATCAATACCGATAAACTACAGCAAAACCTTAGGCTGGGCTTATCAATTGAGGTCCAGCGTCAATCACTGGAGAACTAGACGTAATGGTTTTTGTGTGTGCGTGCTACTGCCCCGAATGAGATCAACGATGGCTTGATGATCAATGTTTGTAGAGTAATAGGTGACTTTGTAGGAACAAAATCACGTATTTATTTAACAAAACCCTGACGCAAAAACATGTGTGTTGTTTGACATATTTTTGCCAAAAGAATGGACCGATTTTGAAGCGTTTTTGACTGATAGTTTTTATCTATTTAATGTAACGCTATTTTTATGAAACGCAGATTTGGGGGTTGTCTGAAGCTATTTATTTTAATATACTTGTATATTATCAGCTCGTGGCTAAATAATTACAAGCTGATCTTCAGGTTTAAACCGAGGTGGTCTGTGGATCTATTATAGCGAGTTTCCACCGTGCCTCGGAAAGCACGTAAAGCCTTTGGTCTCGGCTGTCATTTGTAGATCTTTGGCTGTCGTTACCGTTAGTCAGAAGCTCTAAAGTTTGACAACCAGTCTTACCAGTATTACTCAGTTACTGGGTTGTGGAGGTCCGATAGGCAATCGCTCCATGTGAAATACTGATATTCAGTTGCATCCGGTTTGACTGGAAGCCGACACAATATAGTTGGGAAAAGGCAGGTAGATGATGTGTATAATTATCATATTTATCATCATTCACAAGTCTCAACCGGCTAATTAATCCCTTTCTACGTGAAATAAAATTGATTATCAGAAAATGTATTGAATGACAACATCGACATGAAAGTTTGACCCGAGCAACAAAAAGTAGCTCAAATTCGGCCATGTCCAATTTAAAGCTCGTACTGTGATGAACTTTATCGAAGCAATTTGTTTTACAGGGGTGAAAACATTATTCTAGCTGTTTTTTTGTCCCTTTCTCTTATCGAACTATGACGACCAGGGTTGGAAAGATAGGAATTTAATTATTCTACTGAGATACTAGAGTTTATTTAGGTATTGAATATCGATTTTATTACCAAAAAAAAAACTGGACTAAGATTAAAGAACTGGCCATGAACTCTTCGCGATCCAGTTTAGGCTGTGGGAAAGAGATGGCGCTAGACGACTTGTATAGCTCTGTCTCTTTCCCACAGCCTAAAATGCATGCATTAAATGTGTTAAAAGTCTATTTTATAAGTAAGGATAAAATTACTCTTTTGTCACATAAAAGCTGTAGGCATTGAAATCGATTTTCTTACATAAAAAGTGAAGTTCTTTGAACAGAACGATGCGTCAGTGCAGAAATGAATCTGGATTAGCACAAAGGATAATTATTATCCCAATTATATTTTCTCCTGGGATAGTTTTAGAGTTATAGCTGGCAAAAGTGCTGGCAATAGCTTGTTTATCGTAAACTAGCACTTCGCCCGTGATCGTCCGCGCGTATATAAATATAGTCTATGTTACTCGCAGATAATGTAGCTTCTTAATGGGGATAGAATTTTTAAAATCGGTCCAGTAGTTTTTGAGTGTACCCATTATTTTCTTCTTAATAATATTAGTGCAGATGAGCCTGTTTCTTGATATAGCTTCACGAAAGCCTACATTCTTATTCAATTACCAAAATCTTAACCAACCAAAAAATTACCCTCTTTTCCCTTTTCAATATTAAATTTATAAAGTAACCGCTTTTCTAACTTCAAGAGGCAATGTCGTGATGATGAGTATCGTACGGAGAGGGAAGCCTCTTCAACCACATGGGTAGGTTAGGGGCGGCCCTGCTTTGAGCCGGCCCCTTGACCCCATAAGAGATAAAAGCATCACGATAGACCTACATACCTTACATATAAGTATACAGACGTCTTGAGTGGACACCGATGTTATTTATTAAGGTTTGTTTCCTTTTAAGGGGTCACCGACTTTGAAACCGCCATTAGGGTCAGAAATTGCGAGAAGATTGCTGAATTATGCGTCGTAAGTTATTTTTGAAATATCAGACAGTCTCAGGTTTAGATTATGTAAATCTTTTCAAATGGAACGCTTAAGATCTTCTTAGGGAATCTTTTAAAGGTTTTTTAAGGTTTAAAAAAGTTAAACCACTCTATTATGAGCAGCTTTGAAACCTACCAAAATTTTATTTTTAGCGCTTACTCAAAAAGCTCAAAGTCCAAAGGTTGTCTTGAAAAGATCGCTTTTCGCGATAAGACATATTTTTACAAATAGTAGGTATTCTATATCTATCTTGACTATATCTTGTTCATGTTGTAATTGACTAAAAATAAAACTGACGAATTGTTTTTGTCTCTGACTAAACAAAAGGTTTGATAGCTTTTTGACTTTTGTGCTTAATGCGTAAGTTGAGCATGACTAATGTGGTCAATTTATTATGTTCTTGATAAAGTGTAATTATTGTTTTGCTCAAAATATAAGTAGGTTTGGACAGATGGATACAAAGCCGTTGTAATTAGCCGCGATAATTCTCTCCTGGGATTTTCTGCCGAATGTAATTATGTAATAGTAGGATAGAAGCCTTCTTGTGGTAACCAAAAGTTGGTGCCATTCCGCTAGGTGTCCGATAATTTTCCAAGGAAAGCTGTAAAAAACCGGCGAAGTGTGAGCTGGTGTCGATCACGAAGAGTTCCTTACCATTATCTATAAAAGCGGTAAAAAATCATGTTTGATGTACCGGCTTATTGCAAACGTCTTTGTTCAAAAGTGTACTGCAAAAGGCTGACGAAGATTTTTTCTTTATTTAATACGCGATAATTAAACAAGCATATAACCCCATCCCCCCATCAACCCCGTTCTAAAGTCATTGTCAAACTGACAGGCGAAACGAATGTGTGCCGAAGCGTTTTTGTATTACAATGTATGGGATTGTTTGAAGCCACTCACTTAGACTATCGGATCGCTTTCGCTTTTCTGTGTGACTGGATTCGAAATAAAAACGCTTCGGATCGCATTCGCTTAGCCTGTCTGTTTGACAAAGGCTTAAGACTTCTAAGCATAGTAACACGAAAGCCTACATTCTTGTTTATTTGCCAAATAAGCGAAGTTTGTGTGTCTCTACGTGTACAAATTAAATTAAATTCCAACGTCTCGATTTATTTGCACGTGTCGGTGATTGAACCACGATTGAACGATCATCTAAATGTCAACAGATAGGTGTAAAAATAAGTAGGTAACATACGTTGCTGTAATCGGGTAACCTACCATAATTAAAAAATATTTTCACGCGTCTGATAAATGGTATAGTACGACTGTTTTATTATTTTGCACTTTTGCAATTATCTAGTTATTATAACTAATTGTTGATAATGATTTTGATAATAACTGACTCTGAACTGGGTATTTACGTCTCCTTTGGAATGTTTATTTCTCATGAAAAATGTCTTTTATCAGTTCTATTCTACACTTAAGTTATATTTTTATACGCAATACCGCCTGCGTCGCGTCTTCGCAAAGATATTTTAAGGAACGAAAAATAAAGTCGCGGGAGTAGTGGTTGCGCTGGCCTAACGGGGATGGCAACTGGGGAACTAATGGCGCTAGTATAGCTTTTTCCAAGCATCGTCATTGGTTCAAATAAGTTCAATTCTTAAAGGTACTTCCAAATAGTAATACGTCATTGGTCGGATTAGGACTAAGCTATGGTGGCGCCATCTTCAATTAGCTTTGACTTGCCTTTCCCATTGGTTACGGCGTCTGGAGTACCTATCCAGAAGACGCAGATTCGAACTCTACTCGCAGCTGAGTTTTTCGTTTCCTTACCTAAAATTTTGAACAGATAAGTTTAGGCAAGGCTTGATGTTGAGTTAATTCTTCGGAACTACTCATCCGTTTTCAGAATGGATTTCACTACTTAAAATCAAATCGGAGTCGAATGACTTAAGTATTATTTCTGAGCTAGTTAAAGCTTGTTAATGGTTCCTCGATAAGTGTTTTTTTTTATTATATTATAGCGCGTTGGTCTAAAAAAACTATTCAGCTTTAAAATACATATTGTAATCGTATTGTATAGAAGTAAAGATGAAACGAATAAACTGTTAATTTTATACTTAACAAAGAAAATACAACTATTTATATTTAGCTAGCTAGTGGGACTACAGAGTAAATGCAAACTAGGAAAAACAAATATTTGTGAGCGAGTATCTGTGGTTAGGATCTCTAATGGTGGACGCAGTCTTGTGGTTCCGTGCCGCTTTATTTGTTTACTACCGTTTATATGTACCAGCAATTACTAGACTGAAGTTCTGTGGAGGGTAGAATGTAGAGATTTAAGTCTCTACTGAGTGACTCGTTGTCCGATCATGGACAGTGCTGGGTCCACGTCTTAGCCTCTACGTACACTAGACAACACAAGTCTTCGATACCTTCATCATCATTATCATCATCAGCCGGAGGACGTCCACTGCTGAATATAGGCCTCCCCCTTAGACCGCCACGCCGAACGACAATTCGCCACTTGCATCCATCGGTTGCCCGCGACCCTAACGAAGTCGTCGGTCCACCTAGTGGGAGGCCTGCCTACGCTGCGTTTTCCGGTCCGTGGTCGCCACTCGAGAACTTTTCTTCCCCATTCGCTCCGATACCTTACGACTTTGATATCCAGGCGACTACCGCAATATAAAGCCATAGAGGTTCGTACACAAGCACGCGTCAATGGATGCCGAAGTCTTAAGGTATCTAAGACTTCCGTCACCTTGTATAGGTACGAAGGGGCTTGGATGACCAAAGCCTATCCAGGTCGCGGGACTATCTTATCAGATAATCCGTGATCCTGGGACGTAGAGCTATTGAAAGACACGGTGGATTTTAGCCAGTACACGTCTGATAGTTCCTCCTGCCCTGCCCTGGGTGGGAGGTTTCATTTGTTGATTTTACAAAGCTAAAAAAAATTAATCTGAAGAGTTGTTTACATTGTTTTTTTGTTAGGTTGAACGAGCTTATCTCAGGATACAGGATCAATTCGTAGTGAAGGGCAACTTTAAAAAAGAAATACTTCATAACCTTACTTAGTTTGGTATTACTTAAGTTAAGGTTTATCTATGGGTCTTTGTAACTTGAAAATAAATGGTTTATTATAAATACTCTAAAGCTGTTCATAGAAGAAAATTTGAACATGACACGGTTTATTAAAAAGCTGTTCTTGCTTGGGTATAAATATCCCATCTGTTTTCAATAGATGATTTCAATATTTTCAGGAGGCAAACAATGGCGTGATTCTAACATGTTATGGTTACGTTACACGCAAATTGAATGAGGCACATAAAATATATTGGAGTTATCCCCTTAGTGATAGGAATAGTTTAGATTTATGGTAAAAGTTAAGTCTCTTTGTAGTCTATCTTTGGGAGGAACAAACATGTCTGAAGCTAGACAGTTATTACGCAAACAAACATAACAAAACAGTTTTTTCTCGAACACAACCGTTTCTACTTTGAGAATGAGACAATACGAAAGACAGTAAATAAAGTATTCTTTAATAAAATAACATTTACTGTAAATGTAACTAAATATGTTTCAATTTAGAAATCAACGAAAATTAAACTAAATCAATACAGTTTGAGAAAATCTCTTCTATTTTTATTAGCGTATGAATTTTACTGCTCGCCACTGTATAATAATATCTTGAACCAAGTATCTACCTCTTGTGAAAATTCAATTAGTATTTTCGTCTTCGATAAACAAATTCCTTGGTTCAAAAGATTACACGTTTGTGCAATAAATTGATTACTTTGGTCTTCTTACATCAGCGTTTCAAATCTTCGATACAAGTTTGTTTCAATATAGACATTTTATAAATAAGGTTCTGTTAGAGGTATCTGAACTGCCTTTGAAAAGCTGTTTATGTACCTACTTTCGTATTAATTAAAGCGTTATGCTCCTTCGTATTACATTTTATCTACTGAACGGAATCTGGTTAATTAATTTTATCCTCATGCAAATTGAATTTTGAATATTGATTTAGTGCATTGAACTGTCAAGTTCAAATTCTTTATAATGATGTATCTATTTAAATGTTATTTTTTCTTTGTTTCAGATAATTCCACAAATGAACAATAATATGCCATAGTGTTCAATAAAGTGTAAATAAAATGTTTCACAAAATGACTTTGCGACATAGTCGTGCGTCCGCCGTGGCGGTCAGCGCGTTAATGACGATATTAGTGTGTGCGGCCTTTGAAGTAAGGTCGGTGGAGGGGAGGGAAGAACCACATAAGTACACGATAGACGAACTATTGTCTACTAATTTTGAACACAAAGACTCTGGAGATCTTGGAATGGATCCTTGTAAAGCTGGTGAGTAATTATTTGACTTAATTTATTTTGATTATTAGTGATGATATTATAATTCAAATGGTATTCCACAGCAGTTTACGAATCAGGTTTACTAATAGATAAATTATGTATAGTCTACAGTAGATTTCTACTGCAGATATGAATAAAAAGTAATAATATAAGTATACGAAAACTCACAAATCTTGTAGAGATAAACTCGATAAAGGTTGCCTTTGACGAGCAACAAAGATCTTCTTTTCAATAAAAATCAGTAGGTGTTGAACTTTTTATGCCAGTCTCGTAAAATGACAGTTTCAGACCCTCATTTTTTTCTTTGTCGCTCAATAAATCCGGGGTATAAGCAGGAGACAAATATCAAATGTAGACAAATTCCTCGCTGACATTTTATGAGGAAAAAAGGTGAGGAAATGTGAGAACGTTCTGTAATTGAAACCTTACCAGTTCAGTTGAGCGGTTATGCTTTCTGAAAAAAGGGTAGCCGATTTAGCGTGATAGGACGTTTAGGTATCAGTACCTACCCACGATTCCATCAGATAAACGTGCGACATATAATTATGTTCGCGCACTTCAGCAGTGCGTGTACCAAGCTGGTATTGCGAATAGCCTTCATTTCCACCGGTAAGGCTGCATGTAACTTTTCTTCACGCACAGTGCAGCATATTTTGTCCGTGAGCATTTGGAATGAATAATAATTATGCCCTCATAAATTACGAATCCACCCCTCATGGCTAACGTATTTAGAATGTCCGCGCACAATCGTTTGTGTCTGTATCTTTACCATTATTCATCAGTTACACAAATACACGCAAATATTCATAAGTATCACGATAGGTTAGCTGGCAGTTGGTCACTGGTCAACATAATACTCGAATTTAATTTAAAATTCTAATGACTTGTTGGGAGTGCTCACAAGAATTTTATTAAAAACGAGAGTGCACTTATCGTTTCGTAATTTAGGACTTTTATTCATAAAAACTTTCACTAAAGCCGAAGCTTTTGTAACACAACTACTTCAAAACATCGAAACTTTTTATTTAACGTTCAAAGCTTTTTTTAATCTTCCAATTTAAACACAATAAAATTTGAGGACATTCTATTAAAATACTCGGAATGTTTTATGAAACATTTGCCGTATCTTTATTCTTACCGGCCAATACCTTTGTATGAACGATCCTGTTAAACTCTGCCTCCCTAATAATGTTACCGGCCCATTGCCCGATGCCCGTGAGCATCGGGCAATGTCGGGCAACGTCGGGCAACGTCGGGCAATTAGAACAAACAAACCGTGAAAGGACCACCGGCAGATAGGTCGGATTTACGTCATGGACAGCTTATAATTCCCGCTGATTACCTCCGCACGGAATTTGACATAATTCCCAACGCGTCGTGGTGTATGGCTTGAGCGGAAGCGAGTTAAAGGAGACATCGGTGCAGCAAACGCATCATCATAGACCGGTATGCCAGAACGGCATCTAGCCCGAATCATCGCTCTTTGCAAACCGGCAAATCGACAATAAATTGCAATACACAGCTGTTTGTTCACGCAAATTAATCATTTGGGTTTTTTATTGGCCATCTAAATAGGTATTTGCAATAGTGAGAGTGCACTAGGAGTAGAAGTATTTACGTATATTAATTTAATACAACCAAGTTTTATAGGAGAGCTGTTGCTAGAAGAAGCCATACCTGACGAGTGGTGCAATAGTTTGCTAGTGCCCATTTTTAAAAACAAAGGTGATGTGCTGGAATGCAATAATTATAGAGGAATAAAACTAATATCACACAGTGAAGGTTTGGGAGAAAGTAATTGAAAGGCAAAGGAGAGCGAAATTTCACAGAACCAATTCGGTTTTATGCCTGGTCGGGGTACGACGGATGCCATCTTCGCTATTCGCCAACTGTGCGACAGAGGTTAAAAACTTGTGTGTTCGTCGACGAAAAGGCAAATTACTAATGTGGGTTTTTTGTTGGCCATCTACATAGGTATTTGCAATAGCGTTTAAGAAATACGAGTGTACTTACGTAATATGCATTTAATATGACCAAGTTTTATAGGAGAGCAGTGTAATTGGTAAAGGTTATGAACTATAAAGAAATATCTTAGACCGCACTACAAGAAACCGCAACATAATACATCTCAATCAAAGTAAGTTGGACTGGAATGTCTAGCTCAGCAATATGCACATTTTGCCTGTGACGTCTGATAGGGGAGAATGGAAGAAGAAAACATGTTGCGCCGACTCATAGTCATCACTAGTAGAGGAGAAGAAGAGTGTATTGTTAAACATCCTCAGCCTGTATTCGTCCACTGCTGGACTAAGTCTCTCCTAATGTAGGTACGCAACTGACCGCTAGAGGTCGTGAGGCGAAACAAAATTGAACTGCCCGCTACATGTTTTAACTTGCACAGTCTTTCCAAAACGAGCGGAGAAGGTCTGTTTTTATCGTCCACCGTTGATTTCTGTTTCAGCACTTTTTAATGGTACCTCTCTGCCGAGATTCCAATACCCCACATTGTCTGCTTTTAGTCGCTGAAATAGTTTTAACAGCCTTTTTTAAAACAGTTAAAACTTTTAAATTTCGCTTTTGTGTGTTCAAAATGTGGCTCTAAAAGGAGTTTTTAAATTTTTTGTTGAAACTGGTTTGGGAGAGTTTTAAAATAGCAAGAACACGTTTTATTTTTTATTCTTTTGGGGCAAGCACAATTTAGATTAGATTCTATACATATCATAAAATGGTAGGAAAGTTAAAACTATACATTAATTTTTACAATCGACACCGAAGCCAAAAATATAGGTTTTAGAATTTTTGTTTGTTTGTCTGCATGTATGTCCGGAATAAACTCAAAAAGTACTTTATGGATTTTCTTCTTTGGCGTGAATATTAATATAAAGTCGGGTCAACATAATAGGCTACATATTACCACGTTATCACCTACGGGGAACGAGCAGAGAGTACCTTTATTTCTTCAATGCATTCACGCAGATGACGTCACGGCGCGAGCGCCGTCGTTACGGATTTACCCAAAGCACAGTGGTTCAATTAAAATCCGAATAACCACGAAAACTAGTTCGCGAGCAGATACAAGTTTTGTGTGTCGGGAACAAAATCGTGTTGTGAGTGAGACGAGTGACAATGGTGGTGGTGCCAACGCGAAAAACGAATAAGAAAGATTGTTGACCGATTTGTATGCTCATAAACATCCACCCGCAATAACTTCAGTTCATCCGTGATCATGGCGCTTTGTGTCGAAATATCGGATATTCAAAACAAATAATAAACATGGTAAATATCCCGTTTTAAGAGCGACTTTTACCAACGGTTAAACATGTTTAAAATTTTATTTAAGCACAATTTTCTTTTGAATTTTTAGCCCTTTCTATTCCGGGGTCACGGTAAGGAAATAATCCCGTGACCCCGGCAGGCTTTGGCCCTCTGAGAGGGGGGCCCCGTCATTTTGCTAACGCTCTTTGAGGCGCGCGTGGGACACAACGCGCCGTCATTAAATTTTGTGCTTAAATAAAATTTTAAACATGTTTAACCGTTGGTAAAAGTCGCTCTAAATCTAAATAATAGTCATAGTGAACATGTCAGTCTAAAATCTTATAAATTTACGCCGTTTCTATATGAGATATGTACCATACATAGATTTGTATTTGGACGTGCGGGAATGTAACCCGTAACCTTGACGTTGGGGCAGCACATTCCTGCTCGCATTGTGGGCCTCCGCATTTGTGTTACAACAACATAACATTTAAAGTAAAACACGGTTATAAGCACAACATAAAGTGATATTTTGAAAGTACTTGAACAATGAAAAAAAATGTAGCAAGTTCGGTGGCTCAACTTAGGTGTAACCATTACTTATCAAAATTAAATTAATAAACGACGATAATAAAAATACTTTTATTCACAAGAATCCAACAATTTTCACAATTATTTCAGCCAGTGCCAAAAACAAACATTTAAAAATTGAAATCCTTTCCATCTGGCGAGCAAATAAATAGGGCTGCCAGTGCCCGCTGGCATTTTAAAATAAAATAAACAATTAACGCATCCCACGCCGACGGATGATGGAAAAACCGTCAAAGTTTATCGGCATGAAACGGTCGTACGGCACTAAATTGGAATCTGGCACTCTATAAACCTTTAATGTCAATAAAGCGGTCCCTCATCAAGTGAACCGTAAAAATCGGCGGAATGTCGGTTTTTACACCCGTCACCGCGACCGACGATGAAAGTGTTTTTTTTTTGTGCTTTTTGTATATTTTGGATTGTTGTCGGCTGCAGCGTTGCCGCACGATACGTGGAAAAATATTTAATACTTTTTCGAAAAATAGAATGTGACGTCCTATACAAATGTCGGTTTTTCCATACTTATTAAAAATTATGAGGGTGATTTTTTGATACAAAATAACGCTTTTTTTTGGTCCCTGGATAGATAACAGACTTAATGACTATTCAACATTAAATTGATGGATTGTAAAATGTTAAAAAGAATCTTTCGTAGGTATTTCGTAGACGTCTGCGCTACGCTTCAACAGCTACGCGATTAAAACTCGTAGCACGTCGTAGCGCGTCGCGTAGCTTCACTTTCATTTTGCTTTGTAAAATTAATCTTGTATTGAAACACGATTTTGATTCTAAATATTGTCTTTTGTATGTTTAGTAATTTTTTCTAATCATTTAAATGTTTATTTTTGGAGGGTTCTTTGTGTTCTCGGTGATACTGTTCATTATGAGGTCCACGGTTCAAGTCCTAGTTGGGACAAAATGTTTTTTTTTTCTTCATCTATCTTTGTAACAACCAAGACCTGCCCGTTGATGGCAATAAGCCAGACCATTTGTCATGGAATTCAAAAAAAAACGGTATCCTACAGCTCTGTCTTACTTTTATAACTTCTCTAATTAGTCCTTCTTCCAAGTTCATTTTGTGGGCGTTTCTTAAAACCATTCACTACAATATTGAATGGTCTCATTCGCGAGCAGATCCCGCCACAATTAATAGCTACGGGATTTACCACTCAAGTTCCGTATTGTTAAAGTTTGAGTTCCATTGGAGCGGAGCTTTCAAAAGCATTTAGTTTTACGTAGGGAATTAGGAAATATTTTTATGTTCTACGAAATTGTAAGATTTGAAGGTGACTTTCGAAATCGAGGTACGTAAAAGTGTCCTAGTGGAAAACGAACTATAAGCTTAAGCAGGAAAACAAAATTATTCCTTATTGTTAATTTGTAATTTCCGGGAAAAACCCCAGCTAAGATACCCAATCAATCTGACATACTTACTTTAGGGCCATGAATAGTGACTCTTGTATGAATAAGACTCCCAGTTGATAACTGTACAACGTGTATCATCTCTCGTGGGGTAACTCAGTCCATGTTACTGAACAATGTTTGTTCAAAGAATTTTGGAAATTCGCAAAAAAAATGGTTTTTCATATAGATGTGCCCGACCAATTTCTCATTTTGCATGAAAAACCATTTTTTTTTGCGAACTTCCAAAAGTCTTGGAACAAAAATTGTTCAGTAACTAAACTTAAACAGTAACTTAGCCCATGTTACTGAACAATTTTTGTTCTAAGATTTCACGAGACGTATTAATTATTAACGTTACACGTTGTATAATTATTCGCATCATTAAAGAGGGAGCTGTGAACTTAAAATGTGTTTTCTAGTATGATATTACGATCCCAAGTTTGCTAGGGTTACATGGAATTGTTGTGCTGACTCGCGACCACCATTCTGTCAGAGTCCGTCGCCAAACACAAACAACTTTTTACTGAGTTCCGATGCGCAGGAGTTCTATTACCTTCTGGGTGATTTCACTCCATTTCAGTCATAATCTTTATGCTTCTCGGCCAATCGCAAACCCCTTATTTAAAAAGTTTAAATGAATATATTGTATCGTTTATATAATTGTATCTTCGCATGGTGGCATGCATTGTAATGTGTACTGGGGTATTAAAAAAGCGTGGCTTTAACATTTTGCTCGTTACATTTGCAACCTCGCGCCGTGACGTTCATACTGAAAGATATCTGTCATACCTGATATGAATGGAGGTGTACATAAATTTTGAAGGTACCTATGTATGTAGAGATTGCACTAGTATTTTGTTTGTTTTTAGATGGTGATGGTACTATTTTTTGGTGTGACGTAAACAGAACGAGAATCTGTAGTTCTCTGTAGTTTTTTGAGCGGTCCAATATTTTTTGATTTTTTTTAAACGACTTACTGGTGCTTTGGACCAGATATACCTGATATTTTAGTCATAACATTAGACTCAAACGTGACCTATAATGAACATCTTTCATTCGATTTTTAAACGTTTTTATACCATAAAGATGACAAGCAAATATTTATTAAATATAGCCTGTCTAATGGAGACTGGACACCATAGTCTATGGACGCCTGCAACATAAGAGGTATCGCTTGCGCGTTGCTGACCTTGCAACTTTTACGCTTTTTGTGAAAGCCCAAAAGAATATCATAATATCTAATTCATATATCTATATAACTAATTCCTATCATATAATTTCTAATTCTTGAAGAATATCTTATACTCGTATTACCCTAATTTTACCAAGTCGGCAACACTGCTACCAATGAAAATATTAAGTAGTTTAGTCATTATAAAAATGACACAAACGCTTCGGTCGCGTATGAAACCAGAGTTCCGGAACTGGTTCCATACGAGACTTTTTTTTTCCTTGTATGGAACTGGTTCTCATCGAGGATTTTTATATAAGTACTCAATAAATAAACCTAAACGAACTTCATTAAAAATTAAACAATGACTCCTAAATAAAAGCCACAGTAATAAAACATTTAAAAACCACAAACACGTTTTGTTAGCAATAAAATAACACAAACGTTGTACCCGCGTGTAATGTATGAGGGCAAATTAATCTTCGTCGTTTACGACAAACTTTTTATGTCCCTAAGTACCCTACAAGGGCATAAAATATTTAGGGGTTAGCATTTGTCCCTGCTCGAAAAATTACTCGGTTTTCTGAGTACGTATTGCGGGCATTTTAGCCTTTAGCGTTGGAATGTTTCTTTGGACGCAATGTGCGTTGTATTTTTACGTAAAACAACTGTTTACAGTATTGCCATAAGCGGTTTTATGGTGTCTCCCATTATAGGGGTATTATACCTTCTTATATTTAGGAGCCAATAATTAATACGTCCTGAATTCAGAAAAGTTTAATCGAATTTAAGATGAGTAGCATCCTAATTGGTGATTAAATTTCTTATCCTAAGTAGTACCTATCCTTTTATTTTGAATCAGTCAAAAAGTAGATAAGGTATATTTACGAGTATTAGGTTGTACGAGTATGAAAAATATGTCAATGTTTTAGTTACTTTTAAGATAACAATTAAACTCATTTCCCAAATAGTGCCATGCATAAATATATCACGTTTGTATTATCGCCTTAAGGCATGAAAAGATAAGAACTTCGCTTTCATAATATTAGAATGGATTTTGCCTAGAACATCGTGTTCCCCACCTTATTTAAAAATATTCAGTTTAAAGCCTAACATTATTAAACAAAGCCTTTAATTTTCGATTCATCGGAAAAGTCAACATTCAAAGTTTATAGCCATTATGTAATATTGAGGCATGTCCTATCTTTTATCTGAAAACGTTTCAGTTTTGGAGTCACGTATTTTGATATAGGTTACGACTTACGTGCAAAATGTAGGTAAAAGGCACAGTTTTGTACCTTCTGTAGAGGGTTACATAATTGAATTATCCTACGTCATAAAGTATAGGTGGATACGGTGTGAAACACGATGTTACTCAGAAAAAAAAACTTTTAGAAAGAAAGAAAGAAAAATGTTAATTGACACATATTTTAGCATAGCACATACAATATTTTTAAAAAATATTCAAAATATACCTAAAAACTTAAAAGTAAACATGAAATAACTTGTGGCCTGGACTCACGATTGCGCCAAATATGCCTATTTCAGCAAATAAAGCTTTTATGCATCATGCCTTTTTTGTCGTAATATCATCAGTCCGAAATCAGTCAGACTAAAAATCCACCCTTTTCCATCAGTTGCCCTTCAACAGTTATCAACAAACAAACTTGTTTAATTTTGATTATTCATTGTGTATTTTAAGAGTTTGAACTAAATAATATAATTAGGCCAATTTTAAGTTTTTTTCTTCTTCCGAGATCTAACAGCTCAAAGCGCTAAATGAAAAAAAATGCGAAAAATCTCTTATTCGTAACTACGTTATCCTTAAAATCACGTCAAGTCGCCGTGAAATAGAAAAACCGCAACATTGTTATAAAATTATGCTTGAACATCGAAGAATCCCAATCCGTACACACGCAACTTAACAATTATAAACTTGTCCAAAGTTTAATTAAAAGCGGGTCAGTAGTTTCGAAGATTATAGCGCACAAATATGCTAACTTTGTTAAATAGTTTCCATCAAGTCCGCCACTTGTACTTGAGCGAATTTATGATAAAATTGAGTTTCTCAAGAGGAATTTAACTAGTATTATGTATAATATTAAAAGCTAACGTTTGAAAATCAATATGTGAGAAAAGCTAAATGGATTGTGATGAAATTTGGCTCAGAGATAGGTCTGGAACAATACAGGTTTTGCGTGTGTGAAGATTTTATGTGGATAGAAAAATTGGACTTGTAAACTGGATTTTAACTTGCGATCTCTGTATTTAGTAAAATCGACAAAGTTGAATCATGATCAGTTTTGACAATAAATCGTTTGAATCCGTCAAATTATTGACAAATATCGAAGTAGTAACCATGTATTGTGGTATGTTTACGAGAATGTGGACGGCAAAGCTTATGGTGGGTCTTATTCAACTTGGTCGATTGTACACCGACGCGAACCTCTAACAAGGGTAGAATTCTTCAAACCATTATTGACGTTATGTGGGTAAGATCACGGTGGCTTGGTTGTTAAGAGCGTACTGAATCCGGAGTTCGTAGATTCAAATCCTGCTTGCGGTCGAATTTTACTTTCCAAATAAAAAAACATTGAAATAGCTACCATATGCAAATATTGTAATAGTGTTGGAAGTTGAATAACTACTAACAGTCTACCCGCCTGCCTATCCTACCTGCAACAATGGCTGTCGTGATGGATGACGTTGTCTGTCATCGTGCGCGCGAACAAACAACTTTTATTATGAAAACTTTGGAACGGTTTTCTTCACTTCAACTTGGTTCAATTTACAAATTGATAAGTTTTAGAGGGGTAACAGTTTATGTAGCTATAATATAAGATAGGTACCACATATTGTACTTACATCTTTTTCCTAGAAAGGCAAGAAAAAAAGATACTAAAAGGTACTATTTTAATAATAGGAATTTTTCCATTATTATGCCTGCGTTTAGGAACATTTAAAGTCAAATTCATAGGTAAACCCGAACAACTTCTTGTAGTCCACATAAATATTTTTTCCGTGCGGAATCGTGACACAAAATTCAAAAAATATCCAAAATCGAAAGCCATGGCCATAATTTGTTACCGACATTTACTCTATTTTTTTCTCACAGTAAATACTGAATTCATTAAGAAGAAAGAAGACAACTGATAGCCAGCCATTCTTCTGTATTGCCCACAAAAAACTTATAAAGAAAAATATTCAGTGTATAATTTTGTCACTCTGCTAAAACTAAGTCCAGTAATCCACCACACGGTCGTGTTCACCAAACAAAATACTGTCTTATTTCCATTGACCAACAGCGACAATCCCACAATATACCCATAAATGGAACCAAATTTTTATCCCCCAACTCCGCTCTTCGTCCAATACTCATAAGGGACACGTTTAAAAGTAATAACATCTGTTATCACCGTATCATTTGAGTGCGAATGACACGCAGACACGCCGCCCAGGATATGAGCTCTTTCGAATGTCAGATAAAGGGCGGACACACGGTCAAACAGATTGACAAACAAATAAATTATGAGGAAGATAATGACGATTGATTGTGGACCGAAAACCTCTTGTACAGTCGAGATTCATGGAATCCGGATAGTGGATTTATCTTTCATGTAATTATTGGTATTGCGAGAACGAAAATTATGAAAAAACAATAAGTACGGATTTTGGTGCATAGTCCATTCCATAGCTCAATTTAAAAAGGCCTTTCAGCGCTTAGAACGGCAATTGATGGAAGAGAATGGACTTTTTTTAGTCCGTAAAAGTCTCACAGTCCCTTCTGCTCCATCCAGGGCGGGAAGACTCATTTGACGATTCTTAGAACCGTAAAAAAGCAGAAACAAACATTTTATTACTTTGCCCGAGAATCGGCAAACGTAAAGTGGGACACCAGACAAGGTGGAGCGACGACCTTCGCAAAGTAACACCGGTAACAGCTGAATGAGAGTAGCCGGTGTATGTCCAGCAGTGTAGTTTGGCCTATGCTATGCCCAGCAGTGGACTAATAA
This sequence comes from Agrotis segetum, assembly GCA_036375495.1. NCBI lineage: Eukaryota > Metazoa > Arthropoda > Insecta > Lepidoptera > Noctuidae > Agrotis > Agrotis segetum. The sequence goes on along the minus strand of JAQSVV010000047.1, from coordinate 3,386,082 downwards.
CGCTGATGATGATGTTTATGTTACGGCTAACACCCGAAGTGCGGTAACATAATTACTAGGTGTTACCGACCACATGCGGTTAAACTTAGATGTATCCTTCTTTCGTAGGCGCATGTCGACAGTCACTTCGCGAGACTCCTATTTCTGGGTGGTTAAAAAAATATAACCTAAATTGTCCGAGTCGGGGTACCAGCAAGTCCAGAGGCTGCACCTGTTCTAGTCGGCTAAACCTAGTTCTAACCGAAAAAAGTAGGATACATCTAAGTTTAACCGCACTTCGGGTATAGCCGTAACATTTATACAGTATAGAGAATTTAGTTTGAAAGCCAAGCAAGAATAGGAAGACAATATACTTAGTTTAAATCTGCTGTCTGTTTTTGAAAGAGAATTATTATAATTAAACCGTTTAACAATATAATTCAAACTCGTACCGACGACGTCTACGCGGTGAAGTTATTGTATACTGACGTAAACGCAAAGTAATTTGATATGCGAGGACGCGCGCCTCGGCGGCACGCAGTCTGCGAAGTGTAATCAAATTAATCGAGAGTCTCACCGACTTGTGGCTGATGGTAGTCGGCGTTTAGACGAGAACACATTTGTTTTAGAAATTACTTGTTGTTTGACGTGTACATCAGGTTGAGTGGAAGACGGAAAATTGTTATTATCATTGCTGAATTTCGCATTATTCTAATATGCTGCAATTTGTAACTATACTATTTTGAGTCCGATGTGGCGATATCCGTCAATGTGGCTTAAGCCTGGTCTATTTTTTTAAATAGTTTTTCATTTATTTATTTACTGCAGAGGTAACCCTCTTGGCCTCAATTTAGCCCAGACGTAACATATAAAGAAGCTAACTCACACAGAAAGAACTAGTTCTTCTCAGCACTGACGGACCCAAGTAAAAACTGTTTGGGGCTGGACTCCGACAGAATGGTGGTGGAAACAGAATGGTCGGTGGCTGGCGGCCTTGGGCCAGTGGGATCTTATCATAGAATCTCATAGAAACTAGCTACACGGTCACGGCGAGTTATTTGGCCTGTTATAGCTATACAACTTTCTCAAATTAATTTAGGAAGCAATATAAAGTCTATCAAAAGTTATGACTTAACACAGATGGAATTGAGAACTTAGTAAGGTAACCCTACATAAACCAAACACGTTAACTACTAAATAGTAATTGTAATAGTTTGAATGTCTTCGCTATTTCGTTGTGGAATAATAGATATTGTGGGACAACTTAAAATTACAGGTATTTTTATTAGAAATACGTAATGAAAGTTCCTACCTGTTATTTAAAACTTTTTCCTGTTGGGTCATTCTAAGTCCTTCCAGGAGATTGTGTCTTTGTGTTGCAATTTTGAACCAGGTCTCGAAGTAAGGAGACAACTTATAGTTGCTTTATATATTTTTTTAATTCCTCTTTCTGTAATTGTTGAAAAACTTTAGTCAGATCGTAAGTCAGAAAATTCAGAGAAATAAAAAAAATATGAGTCACAATATAATCATTCTGATTTTCACATCAAATCCACATTATAACAACACATATATTCCGTAATTCTCGAAGGATGAAATAGATTTGTAGTACACCCACACACCAATTAAATCCCGAGAGACGAGCCCGTTGCAATTAACAGGGTACAAATCCGGGCTTCGGGCTACAACTGATGAATTCTTATAGGGTAAAACTAGGTAATACTAGGTAGTTGTCAAAACGCCCCCGTCATTATCAAAATTACTGCTCGGAACCACACAACACGAACATGTCTTTTTGTTAGCATGGTACAGTAATCAAATGAGTCCTCCCACCCAGGGTAGGGCAGGAGGGACTATCAGACTTGTACTGACTAAAATCCACGGTGTCCTTCAATGGCCCTTTAGATTCCAGGGTCACGGTAATGAGATAAGTCCCGCGACACTGGCAGGTTTTGGCTCTTTAAGGAAGCCCCGTCATTCTGCTGACAGCTTTTTGAGACGCGCCTGGAACACGACGCGCGTCGCGCCGTCTAATCTAGCGTTGCATAGCAACGCGACTACTAGACTGAGCGACTTATTACCTATTGGTAAAAAGTTTTGGATCACAATTTTCTTCGTGATGTCCCGTCTATTGCTCGTATAATATAGTTTAATGTCTATGATGGTAGGCTACCAGTACTGAATACTTTATCTCAATACTTCCTCCAATTTTAATTTTGGACTGACCCACTTAAAAGTTTCAAGTGCCAATCGAATCTAAATTGATTTCATCTTGGCTTTAAAACTTCTTAATTGGTTTAAGAGTTGGTATTTCTGTAATTTATTTTTATATCACGTTGTTTTTATTGGCATGAAATGTTTTGGCGTTATAGTCTTGTTTAATTAATTCTAGAAAAGAAACAAAGTTCTTGTTTGTTTTTGTTAAGATTTTTATTTTGTTACACAATTAATTAACAACTTATGCAAAGTTTCCCTTTTACTGCACAGATAATATAGGTACTCGTTGTTGGATCGTCATACCAGGATAATAGCAAGGCAGCAACTATCTGTATGCCTTTCGATGACTTCTTTATTTTTTTTGTGTCAGAGAGAGTACAGAATTTATACTTGCTTATCAACAATGTCTTGACAAAGGCACACCCATGTAAACGTCATCGTCCAGGTGCAGTTGAAAACCAGGGTCGAGCACTAGCTGCTCGACTATTTGCTGAACTGGACCCATTTGGCGTAGCCGTGGGACACACAATGATATATTTTGCTATATTTCGTTGTATTTACCTAATGATTTACCATCTTGTTTTTTTTTTTCTTTTTCTCACTTGTTTGTTTATATTGTGTGTACCGCCACGTTTACCCAAATAAAACTTTTTTCGTTCTTTTCTTTCTTAAACGCAAAAAAACATAATAATATTTAATGGAAAAAAAAAGTTTTTTCCTTTCATTGTGCCTGTATGTATTTTCACTTATTCAAAAGAAAAAACCGGCCAAGTGCGTGTCGGGCCACGCACAGTGTAGGGTTCCGTAGTTGCCCATCAAAATACATATGCGAACTAACTAAACTGATTCGCTGAATTTAATTTTAAAAAGAAGAATTTTCAAAATCGGTCCAGGAGTCTGAGAAATCGGGGATAATACATAAAAAAAAGGTTACGACTAATTTAGAAACTCCTCCTTTTTTTGAAGTTAGTTAAAAATAGTTGACGATTAAAACCTACCTATCCCCAAAAAACATACCTATAGAAGCTGTAAAAATAAAGTTGACAAACTTACATTTGCAGTTGTCTCCGATACATTTTGTTTAAGAAAATATGATATCCAAGAACATTTTATAAGTTGGTCGACTATTACTCCTAAAGTTGTAAAGCCTACTTAGTCATGATAATTTTCTTTTAAATTTCGTTATATATACTACTATTGTGAATTTTTTCACACCCCCAAACATAACCGTTTAGCTGGTAGAGGGGGGGGACACTCGAGTCGAGCAAAATTTAGCACTTTAAAGCTTAATATTTCACAAACGAATTTTTTTATCAAAAAAATGTTAATGGAAACTCACATTATTTTTTAAAGACCTATTTAATGATACCCCACACTAAGGGGTACGCGAGAAACAAAAAAAACATTCCCACTTTACGTGTACAGGAGGTACCCTAAAAAAATATATTTTTCGAGATTTTATTTTACCACTTTTTCGGTACAACAAATTCGTATATTCACACCAAATTACAGCTCTCTAGTACTGTGCGTCTCTGAGCTAAACTGCGGACAGACGGACGGACGGACGGACGGACGGACGGACATAGCGAAACTATAAGGGTTCCTTGTTGACTACGGAACCCTAAAAATGCTAAACTGACATCTTGACAAGCTCCGACGAAGCGGCGACGGTTGACACTTAGAACGAGCGTATTTTTTGCTGGCAGTCCCTCTCAAGACGTGTGTCGTGATTTACTGCTTATAACGTTTATATATGAGCGTGAATATATTAGGGAAAAGGTGATGGCGTAATGTGTTGCCTTGATTTGATGTTTTTCTATTTATTTCTTGTGTAATTTTTCTGTTTTTCTTACACAAAGGAAATGGAAAATGGCCTAGAAAATACATTGACTCTGCCCGCGGCTGTTCAAGTGTGCTTTCAAATAAGTTCTCCTGCTTTTCGAGGAGTGGAAAGGACTGTCCGACTCGCATTGATTAAAATCCACGGTGTCCTTCAGTAGCCCTTTACGTTCCGGGGTCATGGTAATGAGATAAGTCCCGCGACCCCTGCAGGCTTTGGCCCTCTGGAGGAGGGCTCGTCAAAATGCTGACACTCTTTGACTCACGTTTTTAACAACGCACCGTCGACCCGGGCATGGTCCATGGTCGGACAGCGAGTCGCCCTTTACTCGCCACCCGAATGCATGCCAGTGCCTACAGTGCCGGGAATCGTCTGCCGACGTCCGTTGCCGTGGGCGTTTACCACTGCGGCTGGGGTGGAGGGAGGACGCTACTCTGGCAGTAGCTGTGGCAATTTCTTTTGAGCTATAAGTAGTAGGTACCATCTCCGTCTTTACATAAAGCGAGTTTAGCACTCAAGTGACCTTCCCAAAATTCCACCAGAAATCACTTTAAAAAAAAGTTTCAAGAGCACTCAATATCTAGGGTTAAAAGCCGGGTTCTCTTAAGCCTGATTGGTGGGGGTCATTTGTTAACCCTTCCTCCGACTGACCTCGGTCGGAGTGCATGATAAACGGCCGAACTTAACACTCCATTTAATTTTAACTGCCGTTCGTCTCGTGACGGGTTAATATTTTAATTGACAGCCTTGTGGAATCTTTGGTTTGAAAGTAAAGTGTTTTGGTTGTTGTTGAAGTTGTTTGACAGGTAACTTAATAAATAATGCGACTGACGAAACCCTCAATCCCTTGCTTGAATAATTCCAAAGTGATATTGATAATTGAATAGTCAAGAATTTGCCTGACTTTGGTCTTTGGCGTCTCATAACATCACCTTATTTTTACCTACTATCTGATCCCGGGCCCCGGTGTGTGCTTAGCAGTAAGGAGATTCACAAAAATAATCTTGAACGACGGAAGCGTTCATGCATACGTGTAGGTATTTCAAGGTTTAAACTTTCTGTCTATAGATCAATCTATAGTCTTTTTATTACTTACTTAATGACGATAGAGATTCAGGGTTCTTCACTCCTTACAAAGCAAATAAATGGAGTCGTAGCACTTTTAATTAAGTTATGAAATATGTAAATGTAGTTTTTTTAATGACGTCTTCTGAAGGGTTCAAAAAAAAAACGGGTGTCTGTAAAGTCGGTTTACTGACGATGATTGAACGTGAAAACGTCATAAGAAAATACTGCACTTACGTTGCTATAAACAAACAATTAACACGCCGTTGCTATGGAACGCTACAGAGCGAGGTAACGCCACATGACGTCATCTTTTTTCGTGCGTGCAGCCGGGCATCGAATTATAAGACGCAATCACGTCAAAAATGGTTATTTTGGTCGAAAGCACTAAAGCTTAGCGGATTTTTGAGCAGCGCCAGCAGTTAGTATGCACACAAATAATAATACACAATAAGTTTAAAATTACGTCATTATAGTAACTGTACATCAGTCGTATCGCGTGACTGTCATTTTTAATGTAAAACAGTTTATTAATAAAACGCTATCTTTTAGTTATTGTTAATTAACTTGTTTGTCGTTGATAAGTTAGTTTACTTCACATTAATGTAGTTGCATCAATATTATGTCGCTGATTCTCGCTGGTAGTAACAATTTAAAAATTGTTATTATTTTTTTTTGTAAAAGATCGAGGTCATTTTACTAAAGATACTGGGTTTTTTACTCTGTAAATATTTGTATCTGTATTTTGTTTTTTGTAACTGTACTTCCCAGTATTTTTCAACATTTATCAAGCTAATGTTGTTGTTATTTAGAAAATGAATGCATGGGCAATGTATTATTCTTTTTTTTTGGAACGAAGTTCCTTATCGCGCGTTGCGAAAGATTGCTAGAGCTCAAAGAGTGGAGTGGAGTGGAGTGGAGTGGAGTGGAGTGGAGTGGAGTGGAACGGAGCGGAGCGGAATGGAGTGGAGTGGAGTCGTGACGATTATTTTTGTTGAGTGTATACAGTAACTTATTCATTCCACCCGGGTGTCCCTTGACACCTCTCAAGTTTTTTTTTTATAAAAAGCAGGGTAGCGTGTTTTCTATTGTTTATGGTGGATCTAGCCGGTGTATACACGCTGTTTTTTTGCATTTTCGTCAAACTTCAGGTGGTTGTCACAAAAGTCATAAATAATCAATTGAAAGTACAGTACCGGGCAAAACTAATAAGGGCTGCTTTTTTTTGTACAAGCAAAGCATGTTGAAATTTTACAGTATTTCAGAATTAAACCCTTAATTCAATACAAATGAAAGAGAATCACCCGACTACGCAGTCCGCGCGTACGCACACAGCGATGAGCAGCTGCTGTGCGTGAATTGAATCTACTACTCTTGAAGAAACTAGTTCTCACTTACGGATTTCAGAAAATAAAAAAAATACCTACCTATTTTATTGTTGATTTGGGTCGAGAATCATGAGTATAATCACGTCCTTGAATTTGACTAGGTTGCAGATCAACACATTGTATATTTTTCCGTCCAGACAATTTACTTATTGTCTGTATCTGTGTTATAGAAAAATGAATGGATTTTTTCTTACAATACATCTTATTGATTTGAGTCCTTCACAACTTTCTACTACCTCAAGTTGAAGGCTTAGACAAAACAAAATATAACTTTCAGGCACATACCAACAAGCTTACTTAAAAAAATAAAAAATTTGAAAGATGTAGGTACACATTTACGTCACTCATCAACATGTTGCTACATAGCTCCTACTTGTACAAGCAAAGCATCTAAACGCAGCTCAAAACAACCATTCAACATTCAACACACTGCAAGTGTAATGTACTTCAACGTCCTGAACGCTCACATCCAGTCTACAGCTTAAACGGGTCACAGCTCAAACGCACGCTGGAAATTCATTACTGCACCGCCGACCAATTAGAGCTAAGTAAAAAATATTGCAACACTGCTTTCATATTTTATTGCCAGAGCAAAAAAAAATCAAAAGGATACTGCGAAATATAAAGCTTGTTCCGAAAATTTTGTATGAAATATTATCAGAGAAAAACCCTTTTTGAAGTGAAAACTTCTTTAGCGGCGTTGTACACTTTTTCTGTAATGGGTAAAAAATTTAAAACTCGCGTCAGGGTCACGTGACCAAAACTCGCGTCAGGGTCACGTGACCCTGATCGAAAATGAGTAAGACGTCATTCAAATTAAAAATAAAACATAGTAACAAAAAAGTTTTCACTTCTACCGGCACTCCTGGAGTGCAACCTTTTTTAATGAAATTACAGAGCTTTGTTCAAGTGCGTGTTTTGTTTTTATTTATTTCGATTTATTCGTGTTTCGCTTTTTAATCTGTGTGACACTTGATAAGGGTTGGGGTGGATAAGGCTGTGTTCACTATTCAAGCATTTGTTTGTCGTTCGGCCTCGTGAGATATTCGGTTCTATGTCTGTTTTAATAAATGTTTATGTCGATTTATTGGATGCCGAGACTCTGGGTGATCCGCCCCACATCATTATTGCAAATAAGTGACTACTTACAATTTATTTGCTTTTCTTTCCGAATTGTTTACCTTTTTATGGCTGGGCGGATTAAGATAAAATACAACAGAGGGGTCATAATCTGGGTGAGGACATATTTTGATGTGTAGTGTGTTGAAGGCATTCCCGTAGGATGGTTTTCGTCCTACACGTGCCAGACCCCGTCAAACCTCCCAGGGGTCCGACCAACAAGGCAGTCTATTTTTATTTAATGTCATTTATTTAAGTGTTAGTAAATACTTATACTTACTCAAATCTTATCTTACTAATCAAACTATATTATGTGAAAATTTGTTTGGATGGATTCTTATTTGTTACAAGCTGTGCCCGCCACTTCGTTTGCGTGGATGTCGGAATAATGTATTTTTTACAAAATTGACTCATACGAATTGTTATCCCTTTGGGGATAGAATTGAACAAAATCCTTTCTTAGCGGATGCCTACGTCATAACATCAACTTGCATGCCAAATTTCAGACCGATCCGTCCATCGGTATGGGCTGTGCGTTAATAGATCAATATGTCAGTCAGTCACCTTTGAGTTAATCAGATTCTTTCCCGCAAAAACTACTGAACGAAGTTGGATGAAATTTTGCACTGTTACATTGTTTTTTGTGTTCCTAGCTCAGGTTGCTATTTTGCGGCTGCGTTTCTAATAAACAAAGTGTCAAGTACCTGCATTCAAGGGTCAACCATTCCTATGTATCGTTGGTTTCATTTCCAAACAATAAATCACTTTTCTAAATTCTTTTAAACCGTTTCACAATATTATTTTGACCAAAACATAGGTTGTTTACTAATGACATGACATTTATTACGTCAGACGTCAATTCTGACAGTTCGAGGCGCCCTCTGGCGCGCTCCGATTTAACAACCGTAAAACTAATCGATATTTTAATCTGATGATCACAAATCTTTAAATAATCTGAATAAACACATTCTGTAATAATTATCAGTTAAAGAAAATAAATAAGTAAAGGAAATTAATAATAAACTAAATATCCATAAACGGAAATGATTTAGTTTTTTCTATATGGACTTTATTCGAGAACCTTCGACCGAAACGGTACATTTTTAATCTGTGAACTTTTGCGTGGATTGTCTTTGGAACTGTCAACCTTAATGTTGTCACGTTGGGTTTTGTTTTTACCCATTTATTATTGTAGGAGTGGTTTCCCTGGTTGAAACTGTTTTGTTATCAATTGTTGGGAGAGATTATAATGGAGAACGGAATGGTATAGGATCTAGTGTTGTGTAATTTGTTGCCGACTGTGGCAAGTGTCGTTCCACAGTATTCAAGGTGAATTTCTGGTGTGAGGTGTTTGTGGTCGTTGCCGGGATATTGGTTTCTCCGCCGAATCCGGGAGTTCGACATGGGGTGGGCACCCGACCCTTAACCGATTTCCGGCCGGCGATTTGCGATGACTTTGCTGGAATGGCGTCGTCCACTTGCCCCCAGCACTCGTGGTGTTCTCTCATGTCTGGAGGCGGTCCGCAGAAGGTAAGTTTATTTCTGGGATGGAGTCTGCGCGCGCTCCCCTGGGTGTGCGTGTGAGGGAATAATGTCGTGTTAATCTGAACGATTATTTCAGGATTCCTAACTGCACCTTTTCGTCGCGGGCCTGCCCAGTTGAACGTCCAGCAGCCCCAGCCCACGCCGCTTTTCCCCGGCCATAACCTGAGGTGAGGCCCCTCGAGTAATTCGATCCGCCGCCGAGATCTTAGCCCGTCTCATTAGAAGCTGGCTAGAACTGGGACGTGGACCCCGTTCCTCGACATCGCTGGGAGCCTAGCCGAGGCTGCTGTACGGCTGGCAGACACCGCCTAGCGTGAGCGCAGGCGTGACGGTTTTTTTTTCTTTATATTTATTTTTGTTGTCACCGCACATTGGAACACCGGTGTGATTTTGGTACCCGGTGTTGATGTCGATACTACACCGAACGTTAGGTTGAGAATCTTGAGCTCTTTCTGCATTCCTCCGGAAGTGACAATAGATTTGAGGATATCTTCAGCTCCAGGATTCGGGACTCTCCAGGTCCCTGGCGCCCATTAATTAAATTATTATAATTGTTTTTAACTGGAAGGTTCCGGTAGTTACCTAGTTCTGCTTTAGTAAATATTCTTATAATTTAACCTTGTTGACGGAACAGTACTCGGTTGATCTCCAACTCCCCACGACCTCAGCTCTTTTATATATCCATAAGTTACAACTGGCTAGCTCTAATTAATTGGAAAGGGTAAAGAATCTCACCACAGTATTTTTTATATGAGTTTTATTCCCGGACTGTTGTCAAGGTTAAGGATTGATATTATTCTATTAAGAATGCTAATGTAATTAATTTATTAAAATTCAATTTAGAGGTAATCAATTAATTAATCAAATAATTCTATTATACGGGAGATTGTTACTCGCAGTAATAAACCGGTTTATGTTATGTTGTGGTTTTATTTTAGTCCGACCCTCAAAGGTTAGGGACAAAATATTTTATGTAACAGCACACAGATAGTTTATAACCTGGATGACAACATAGAATCATTTTAGTCCCTATTTTAATGTTCTGGTTGAATAATAATGCACTAAAACGTAGGCGGAGCCGCAAGCAGCAGTTAGTACTTATAAAATCACATTAAACACCCACATGATCAAAATTGTTACGGTTCGCGATATATCGATAAAGTGAAACAAATATTTACTGTAGATAATGAATGTCGTTCGAATTAATTAAATAATTTCATACATATTTGGTGTTCAATGTTTATCGCCATACATCATTTGTTTCGGGACTAACTAAATATTTTGAACTATAATTGCAATTTGTTTTTAATCAACTGTATTGATACTCGTAGTTTGTGTTTCATTTATTTGTTTGTTTGTGTTTTGTATACAGGGTTATTCAAAAAACATTAAAAACGTTGAAAACATATGAAACCATCTTATTATTTTTTTATCTTTCAGTGTTGGTTTCATGGTAACAGATGTTTAATTATAACCAACCATAAGTGCTTTCAGCCCATGAAAGGTAGTTTACTTATTTTCGATTTCGAAAATAAATCTAACATTTCATATTTCTTAGAAACATTTCGTTAACGTTCGTTATTTCATCAAATTAATCAGAGGCTCAAGCATGACTTTTCACGTTATTGTGACGTAAAGTGGAACTTTGACGTCATAGTGGAAAAATAGTTCCTCGTTCGTACATTTGAGGCGCTTTTACAATTTTCCATATAATTAATGCAAGCGGTAACATATTTCCTATGGTCGCGGGACTTATCGCATTTCCGTGATCCTGGAACGTAAAGAGATAAAATAAACAAATAAAATAAATAAATAAAGTGGATTTAAGTCAGTACGAGTCTGATAGTCCCTTCCGCCCTGCCCTGGACCATTTGATGATTTTACCACTTAAAAAAAGTGATTAAATACTTCAAGTAAGATATTAATAAAATTCAGAAATCTTGTAATAATGGCTTTAGAATTGAACCGCAGACAGAGTTTTAGAAGAAGCTTGAATTGAAGGTTTAAGATAGATTTTATGGGTTCCTCAATTCATTTAAAAACTTAGGTAGTCTTTATAACTTGTAACTAAACTAACTTTTGATAAAGTTTTCCACATAAACGACAACAGTGTCTGGAACGAATTTCTTCATTCGCTGTAGGGTCAGCAATAACTTTGATCATCCAGATATCGGCAACCTTTCTCCCCTATCCATTGAGAGGCACTTACAGACTAACTTATTAGGTGCTTGTCGGAACCTGTTTGGAATCTTAACTTTAAGTGTAGTTTGCTTTCTTGGTGAAGATTCAGTCAGCCACTGAAACTTTTGAATTCTAGTCAACATTTTCTATCTACCGAGATGGAAAATGCTGACTAGAATTCAAAAGTTTATTTTGTTTCAATTGTTTTTGATTTAAAAACATGATTTGCACTTATAAATACAAATATAAATGATGACAAGAGTTTTTTTTTGTATCATTAAATTAATGTTTTTAAAGGTATTTTATTAGTTTTTTTTATGGACTAATCGGGGTCTTTTTGTAACATAATAAAACTATATTATAATATGCTATACTGATATTAAATATAAAAAGAATTACATACTAATATGCAAAAAAAAAGAAAAATCAAAGGGCGTCAACGAATACTAATTATATTAATACATATTAATTTAAAATTTAAATCAATAAGCATTGGATATATTTACGACACTAGTACGGTTTTGAATGTGGTATAATCGTATCCACCCTAATCTGTCAAATCTCAGTGTAAATATATCTGATCATTTGTTAATTTGTCAGGATGTTTACGTTGCTATAAAATGAACTATTTAATATTTATTAATTATATTAATTATATGAAAGTAACTTGGATCTATTAAACTCTTCTGTACCTAATGCTTTCTTATTATTATTATTTTTTCTTCTTTCTTTCTTTTTTTATTACCGTGACCCCGGAACATAAATGGCTATTGACGGACACCGTGGATTTTAGCCAGTACGAGTCTGACAATCCCTCTCGCCCTGCCCTGGGTACTGTAAAAAAATACTTAATGCTTTAATCGTTTGTTATAGGCACATCCATTTTTGAACTATCACGTTACCTTGAGATATAAAACCTCGAGTAAGTGCTTGGATAAATAACATCAGCTGAAAAATCTAAAAGCAAATTCGCGCTAGAATTTCACAAAACAGCGTCAAAGCGCTTGTCAGCGACACTTTTATTTTAACTTTTATCAAACGTTGTTGACCGGCCTTGTGTTCAACACCTCTGCTAAATCCTTTGAGGATTACTCGCGTGATCGTTGTACAAATCCGCGAAAAAAATAACTCAAATATTTTTTGATTTTATTATATCTGCCGCAACATAGCTAATGGTCGTTTTTCCATTAGACGGCACGGCACCGGCACCGGCTCCGGCGCCGGCACGGGGATGCAAAAATGTATGAACGCCGGGCCGGTGCCGGCGCCGGTAAGTGCAAAAGCGAGCCATACGTTTTCATACATTTTTGCTTCCCCGGCACCGGCACGGCGCCGTCGCCGTCGCCGGTGCCGGTGCCGTGCCGTCTAATGGAAAAACGCCCATTAGGTTGAAATACCTACAAAGGTAGGTACAGACGCCAGCACATCAAGCTTCCTCAATCTGTCAACTTTTTAAAATAAGTAGATTATTTTTACCCTTATCACAATAGTAGAAGGTTAATATTCGATAGGTATTTGACAGATTCGGTTAGGTTTAACCCGTATTTAATTTTTGTCTTTTTAAGAAACTACATGCATGTACTATTATTGATAAAGTTGAAGAGTTCGTTTGGTTGAACGCACTAATCTCAGAAACTAATACTGGCTCAAATTGAGTAGTTCATTTTGTATGGAATTGTCTATTTATCGTGGAAGGCTATAGGTATATAACATAACGCTACTACAAATAGGAGTCCAACAGCGGGCGAAACCGCAGTTAACAGCTAGTGTTGTATAAAACTGCAAGTAGTTAAAAAAGTGTGATTGCTAATTTGTCTGTCATTAATTTTGTCCATCTATCGCGTCTCACTATTCTTAGTAGTGGAACCCGTTGAATTATTTTAAATAATAGGGATTTACTATAGCTACTATCGTGGCATGGCAAATAATATCTAAACGTTGGGTTACCGAATAAAACAGTTACAGCTTAAAAGACAATTCAAACTATCGATTTAACTATATCAATATCCCAAAAAAGAAAAAGAAAAAATCGAATGTTCATATTATGAATTTTTTTTTTCACAGGTGACTTGTGTGATCATTAGTTAAGCTAACTTATACCTTGTATATTATGTTTAAATCTCATATATTATTTGACAAAATGGTTTAAAAAACATATAGGATTTATCAAATAGTGGTATAACTACTGATCAAACGACTCGCCAGGTGCCTATCATATCAAATGTCAAAGGTTTTAAAATGGTAGTCGTGTAACAAAGGAAATTCGATCTACGTTTGTACCGCCCTTCAAAAATGCTGCGGTCGCTGATCAAATAGGTGGAATTTTGAATTTTATACTAAAATTAGAGCGCCGATATTTTTTACAAAAGAATCACCTTTCAACGCTTTGATGTGGTTGTTAGAAAACTTGAGATTTTGTTTTATTTTGATACCTTTTTTAATGAAACTTTATTCCTAGTAAAAAACTGAGAAAGTTACTGGATGCTGTAAAAGTCAGATTAAATATAAAGTTCGACTTTTCTCTTGTAGATAATTTTCTTAGAAAGAGGTTTTTAAATGTCAGGTACACTCTAATAGCGAACAGAACTGTTCTGTAATACATCAGAAATAGATACTTGAACAAAGATCTTGAAGTACCTTCCTACGGAACCAGAAGTATGTTGACACACTCGAAACGCAGAAGCCGGCTGAAGCTGACATAGAGAAACCACTTTCAACACGATCAATCGAAATACAACCTTACCAGAAAACAAATAAAGTCTACACCACCCGCACAAAACAAATTGCTCTACAGCCCAATGAACCAAAAGCAAATCGAACTGATGTGAGCCATATTGCGCTTTATTCCGTTCCAATAAATAAGATGTCAGCTGCATTGTTAAAGTTGTGTAGAGACACAATAGCATCAAATGTGGACATGGCTACGCAAAGCTGTACCTCATTTATCGATATTGTATCTACCTTAGCATGGGCGATCATGTCGCTCAATGTGCTCGGAAGCGGAATAGAGCTGGGAAAAGAATCGATAAAATTACAATAGTATGTGCAAATATTTTGAATGAATGTTAAAATAAATAAAGCTGGCTGGAGATCTATCTAAAATAAATGTATTCAATTGTGTTTTTTTTAATCAAAACTGAGTCCTTCCTGCCCTGGGTAGAGAAGCAATCAATTGTCCTTTACGTTCCAGGGTCGTGATAACCTGTTTATGTAGCGACTTCAAAATACATATATGTACTAATGATTTTAGTTTAACGCGATTCAAGTGTAAAATACTGATACTGAAAAAAAAATGTTCTTAGGGTGATTTTTTTTTTCAGTCGCTTTCAATTGAATTCTGCAACTTCTCTACATTTACTTGTTGCTTGGCACAAGCTACTTTATTGTAACATATTGTGATATTGGTAAATAACGCCTGAAATGAATATGAATTCAATTTGTGATCAATCGATTGGCAATCATCTACTGAGCATCTTAAATTGATAATATCAGTCAAATTCTCAATTTATGGGGATATTTTTCTAACATGACATTGTTTTTCTGCAATGGAACCTAACTTATGTGACTAGTATAGTTTCTGATTAGTGCAGTCAACAAAACAAACTCTTCATCATCGGCCTATAATGTTCCCACTGCTGGGACACAGACCTCCTCTCTGAGAGGGAGTCGGCAATGATCTACCACGCGGGCCCAGTGCGGGTTGGTGGATGTCACACGTCTTCGAATGTTTGGTTCTAGAACATGCTGGTTTCCTCATGATGTTTTCCTTCACCGTTTTGAGAGCAGTGATGATGAAATAAATTACAAAAAGTGGTGCGCCTGGCGGGGTTCGAGCCCACGACCTACAACTTAGTAAGTCGGGACCGATACCACTGGGCCACCACTGCTCTCCACTCAACACGAATCAAACTCTTGAGCTTTATAATATTCGTATAGATTTTAATTTCGCTTGACAAGTTACATCCCTGTTGCCAACAATGTAGCTTTACTTAGGAACCCGTTCCAGTCTAATTTCGGTAAAAAATATCTATTTTGAATTAAATCTTAATTCCGATATCTATTCCTCATTTATTTTTTAAATTACGAACATTTATATAAAATCTATAGATATACTCAGTAACATCACTATAGAAGCCGGAAGCGAGTGGCATTTTACGATCAGTGCGAGCGCAACTGTCTACTAGTATACAGTCAACCGCACGTATATGGTTCAAGAGTCAGACTTTGAAAGCACCGTAAGCGTAGCAATAAGGGTGATTTTCGCAGTTCAAAGTATGACCACTGACTGTGCGCAACTGTCCCATTAACAGTCAGCTGTGGGAACAAGCAGCTTGTCTTCGTATATCGAAATGTATGGGAAGTACTGTCGCCCACTACTTCTTTTGTGATGGTTATATTACTGCAATAATGTTGGGATCGTGTGTCAAAATGTAGGAGCTTGTGCGACAGTTGTGCTGAAAAGTGTTTTTGGATTGAATTGATTGAAACTAAAACTGTTTTCATATTCTGTTAGCAGTGATTTTGTTACAAAATCATGCTTTTTGTTTCTGAATATTAAAACCACCTTTATACACCGTGACTTTTTAGTCGTCTTACAAAAGCAGTCCAGTTCATGTATCCAACGACTAGAACACGTTTATAACAAAAAAATAGGTATTTAAGAAATTCGAAAATTTTAAAAATAAAATTTTAATTCATTATTAAGACGCAAGTTGTAGTTAAAAACACCCTTGTCTCATAGGAAATGGAGATGGAGTGATCTGCCCGACTATTGCGCTGGGTAGGTATACTCTACAGTTTGATTCGTAAACATTTTAACTGGGTGTTTCATATTTCTAATGGACCTATTTATTAAAAATAAAAATTATTATTAACGATTAACAAAAAAAAAACTCGCCTAGAGGTATTTTAGGTCGGATACATTAAGTGGACCCCTTTTGTAAGACGACTAAAAAGTCACGGTGTATATATATTGTTTTAAATATAAAATAGGTACACAAAAACTACATAGTTAATGTCTATGATTATGTCATATAATGTTGCCTATAATAAGAAATTTTCCTATTACATATTTATGACATTCGTTCTGCAATTTCTGCCAACCGAAAGGGAGGGAAGCGTCAGTACATAGCTTATTACTGTATCTAACTAACTACATATAGGTAAATAATTGTCCCATTCACTGTCCACTATCCACATTTATGACCGCAGCTCCAACGGACCACACTGTCTTAATGTAACTACAGCAATTTCACGTACAGGAGACTGTCCTCCCTCTATTGTGGTAATGCACCGGTGATGCTGCGTGTACTGAAACGAGCTGTAAGCCTCTCTCACGTGGAACATGCTTTGTTTTAGGGATTATTTAGTAAGCGGTTAAGGCATTATACGTCACGGGGTGCAATTGTTTTGGGGTGTAGGTAAATGGTGACGTCATAAATTGTTTATTAATCTGGAAAGGCTATTAATGTTATAAGTAGATGCTTAAAATACTCAAAAGTTCTACCTACATTCTAAAAGTCTAATGTTTTGATATAAATACGTGTGAGTTAACCTACTTATGCCTACTATTTATACAGTTTTTGCAATCAATGTACCTATATAAGTTTAAAATTGATTGTATAAAATCTGAAATAAATTATACAATCAATTTTATCGGCAATAGGCCACTGGCGTTTAGCGAACTAGCTATACTAAGTATTTTTTTTAATTGTGGTTCATAACATCAAATATTGTTATATACCTACTTAATATTATTATTATGCTGTTCAAAAGTCGCCTGTTTTATTTAAAAAAGTCTGGTTACATAACATCATTTATCTATAATACATATAGAATTAGAAATATATAAGTATGTTTATCAGTTGTCTAGTACCCATAACACAAGCTCTGCTTAGCTTGGGACTAGATGGCGTTGTCTGTTAGTTGTGGAATATTATTATTATTATCACGAAAACTATTATTAAGGAAATCCTCTGAAAACTGAAACTATTTTCCTAATTTATACATTATAAAAACACAATAACTGCTAGCATCAGACGTAGTCATTTAGCGGTATCATACCACCTAATGTTTAGAGGCATTAAGCAGGCACGCCGACTCGGATTGCAAAACAATTCCGGAATTTGGAATTTCAATGTCAGTCGCTCCAGCCTCCTGGCTGTGTTTACTGTAGGGATATAGACTATAGAGGTATAATTTACATATATGTTTGTCTACGTGGATTGTCTTTTTTAAGTCTTTCTTTTGTGGCAAGAAAAATTGCGACAAGTGTTGCGTGGTCCAGTTAATAAATGCTGGTAGTTAGAGATTTTTACTTTCAGTAAAAAGTTTAGCCCTTAGCTTTATTGTCGTTTGGATCGAAAATTATTCCACTGGACCCTTATAAATATAGAAATTCACCTTCGGGGTAACATACCAATAGGTAGCGAAATTTTTTTTGTTTTATTTACGATGACTTCCGTTTAACCACTATCTTGCTGCAAGATTAGGATAAAAGGATTTGGATTATAAAGGTCGCCGGAAGACGCTGGAGGCAGGTCGCTTCCAACCGCTATATTTGGAGATCAAAAGGGGAGGCCTATGTTCAGCTGGAAGTCCTATGGCTGAGATGGTGATGATGAACCCAGTAACCACAAATTTTTTTAGACAAATGTTTAACAGACGTTAGGTTTTTGTGGTACGACGGTGAGAGTTTAAAATCATATCCGAAAATATTTACATTATTTCCTTTATAATCAGTTAACTACATTGTCCTCGCATGTACCTGTAACAATCAATCGAAGGTGCGACTCCATTCATCAATTCATAGTGTTGATGCACTGCGGCTGTACATTCACGTACAGTCTGCACACAAATTAGTGTGGGGTTAATTAGTGGGTATAACCGAGGTTACACGTGACTAGATAGTATCGTAGACTGGATTGATTTACCTTACTATCGACATAAATATACAATAAAATATAATACTATTTATAATTTTGTACATACCGAGTCATCCCGCTATCTCCTTCGTAATCTACAGTGCATTGCTTCCATCACATTGATCGTTTTTAAAACGTCGTCGGTCAATTTCATGTAACAATATTTTAAACTTAAATAAAACCTGGGGCATTGGTCCTACAGCTTAGATGGAAAAAGACCTAACAGAATATAGTAATTTTCTTTTTGTCGGCAATTTCTTATAAGGGAAAAAAATCAATCCAAAAACACCATGGAACCTTTAAGCGCCATTTTCCCATAAAAGTTGACTATAAGCATTAAACGTCTCTACATAAAATTAAAAAAAATTTCATGAAAGCACTGTAACTAAAACATTACATAACCATTCCATCTAACTAGTGTAACAATGTGACATTACCCCACTTACGTTGCTAAGTGAACTGTGCATTTTACCTGTATTGTATGATTTATTCAACGACCGGACTCAATGGGGCAGGTCGAAGTCGACGCCCCACATTGTCAAGCACCCATTATTACTTTAATAAAGAGGAATGGCGAGGTTTTTCACTCCAATGGTCACAACGTTATATAAAATCGATGCCTGTGTATCGAAAATCTTTTGTAGGGTTCCCTATCCAAAGGGTGAAACGGAACCCTGTCACTGAGGCTCCTCTGTCCGTCTGTGTGTCTGTCACCAGGCTACATTTCATTAACCGTGACAGTTAGATTGTTGAAATTTCCATAAATGATGTTTTTTGCTGCCGCTAAAATAACACATACTAAAAACAGAATAAAATAGATTTTAACACTCTAAGAAACCCTATACAACAACCTTTTTTTCAAATATTTATTTAACGGTAGATTAAATTATTTATTTATTAGCGTTTGATCACTATTTCACTTATACGATAATTATTTTGGTCGACGGTGAAGCACAATCGGCTAGAAGTAACCTATTCACTCTTGACTTGAAGACCCAAAGGTTAAAACTATCTGAAACACAGACCCCAGAAGGTAGGGATACGGAACCCTTTGTATGCGAATTCAACTCACACTCGGGCGGTTTTTATATCCGTTCTGTAATCCCTAATAAGGTATTGGACTAGACGTATTGTTGAGGTACATCCGAATTCCGCCTAAGGGTAAACCTTTTCTCAATACAATTTGGATTCAAAACTGAGAGTTGCTTTTGAAAATTTCGAACAAAACATCGATGAGCTGCCTAAACAAAAGTTCGAACATGAAAGCTCTGTAACTTTGCGTCCAACCATAGCGAAAACAAAAGAAGGAGACTGTAACTAGTTGCTTTGTATTTGTTTCTTTTTTCATTGACTACTGTGGCATACAAGTTCATATTGAACAGACCAGACAACACCAATGGGTTGCGTGTTTTTTTTACATGGTAAAGTCATACAATGAGTTCTCCCACCCAGGGCAGGACGGGAGGGACAGTCAGACTTGTACTGACTAAAATTCACTGTGATCCTTCTTATAACGGTGATAGTCCTTTACATTCCAGGGCCACGGTTACTTCATGAAACAGTTTGGCACTCTAAGGGGGTGCCGTAAAAACGGTTGAGTCATTGAGGTAGATAGCTGGTGGCCTACCATCAACGGCCGAGACTCCACCAAAGCTGTGCGAGTCGAGACGTGTTTTGAACAACCAATAGAATTGCGTTATTGACACAGCTTCACTCCGGCAACGCAATTCTATTGGTTGTTCAAAACATGTCTCGACTCGCACAGCTTTGGTGGAGTCTCGGCCTTAACGCGATCCATTCTAGGCTGTGGGAAAAAGATGGCGCTAGACGACTTGTATACCTCTGTCTCTTGCCCCCAGCCTAAACTGGATCGCATTAAGAGCTCGTGGTAAGGCTCCTGGGGGGGTAATACAACGTCTTAAAACCAGGCTTGTTCCGGCGAGTGAAAGTGACAGAGCTATACAAGTCGTCTAGCGCCATCTCGTTCACTCATTGGAACAAGCCTGGTTTTTAGACGTTGTAATACCCCCCTGGTCATATAACACCCGAGGGTAGTGGCTATTGGTGTGCAACATGACCCGCGACCTCGGCCATATTATACGCCAACAGTGGCCAGGTTCGCATCTGGTTCCGAGCAGTCAGCGTGATTGCTAGAATAATGGGGCGTTTTGTCATTTACGGCGTATTTATTATCTAAGGCCGGTCAAAGCGATTTGTAGATGGCGCCACCATAGCTAAGTCCTAATCCGACCAATGAGGTAGTACTATTTTGAAGTACCTATAAGATTTGAACCAATGACGATGCATGGAGCAAGCTATAGGTACTAGCGCCATAAGTTCCCCAGTTGCCATCCCCATTGATTTATCCTTTTCGCCACCCAATAACGTAAAGAGCATCAAAAACATTTCCATGAAAAGCCGTATTTATTGATAACAGCTGACAAATTGATACCAATTATTATTTGATCTGGATGAAAGCGGATTAACTTCTCAATGGGGGACGTTTTACGTCAATTAGCATCAAAGAGACGAATGAAGGGTGGTTTTTGGATGAAAGAGAATATAATATATTTATTATTCTCTTTACCCATGAGGGTATACTTATATTATAATTTTTTGGGGAAATAATAATGGATGTCAATTTTATTGTAAAATGATAATAAATATTACTTTTTATGAATATAAACGAAAATCGCCAAATTCATGCACTATGTAAGTTCTTTTATTTTCTTAATTTATTTATGTAAAAACTATGGAAGGCTCACAAATAAATACAATGGTGATAAAGATAACAGTATGATATTCTGACAGCCAATTCAACAAGTCTTCACCTCAAGAAGTTGTCCGGTATAAAAGAACTGTGGATAAACAGACAAACTGAACGGGCAATAAATTAATCCTAAATGGAACCCCTTTGATGCCTGGGTCCCTGCACGTAAAGGGCTTTTGAACGATCACCGTGGAATTTACCGTCCAACCCTGGGAGAATGGAGAAGCCATTTAAAAAAAAACGTGTACCAACGTAAAAGTATAGTCGAGTAGAGGTCACAACTTCCACGTGGAAACATCCTCTTGTAACATTAACTGCAGAACAAATGGCGACCGTGGTCAATGTATCCGCGTCACATCGATAGTTTATGTCCACCGGGACACTGCTCTATCGTCGTTTCAGGACATTACACACGTCCCCGTGTACATCAGACTTATAGCTATAGGCTCTTCCTTCTATCTTTTTCTGAAACGTCTTCAAGGTTTCACTGCTACACTTTTTTTTGGCGTGGTAAAATCAAATGAATACTACCCAGGGCAGGGCAGGGCAGGATGGCTATTAGACCTGTACTGACTAAAATCCCGATCCACAGTGTCGTTTAAAAAGATATTACATTCCAGGGCCACGGAAGGCATAAGGCTCCCCCAATACCTTCCTGGCTCTTATCTCGTGTTTATCTGTATACAGAGCCTGTAGCCAAACGGCAAGCGACAATCGTTAACGTTCAGCAGTCGCTAATGTATTAGCAACTGCTGAACGTTAGCGATTGTCGCTTGCCGTTTGGCTACAGGCTCTGCCTCTGTATAGAAAGTCTTCATTAAATACATAGTTCATGAATTACTTAAAAAAAAAAGAAATTGATAGACATTCGCCGTCGTACCACAAAATCTTTAAAACGTCTGTTGAACACTTGTCTAAAAAAATGTCAGATTATGACGTTGACATAAGGTCCGTTTTATAGTCACACTTTTTTTAGACAAGTTTTCAACAGATGTTTATTTTTTTGTGGTAAAACGATCGGTCATATTTACGTTATTTTGACATTCAAGAAACATACGCTGCTCAAATAAATGTAATTCTCACTTACGTAGGTAACATAACCAACCGCATTTAACTTTAATCGTACCACGTGATAACCTTCATTAAAATTCAGCTATCATCCCATCTCTACACATAGGTAGGTAAGCTGTAAGCTCAGATTTGTTGATGTGTAGGTGAGTTTAGCATAAATCCATATTTTATAGAGTGCTTTCTGCTGTGGAACTATATCGTGGAAACCGGTCTATTTGCTCACGCTCCGTTCCAAAATATTTCCGTCTAATCTTATTTTCAAACTAGAATTTAAGAAAATAAACGACATGGCTGTGCCACATGGAGGATGGAGGGAAGCTACCTTGAATATTGTAGATGGAACATTCTACTGAAAGAAGACATTATTTTATTAAAAAAAAAACAATTGAAACTGCATGCATTGATTTTTATATAATTACATGGTTCAATCGGGAATGGAACCCGCTACACCAGAAAAAAAAATCCGCTAGCTTTATCATAGAATCGAAAGGTTTCATCATAAGAATTATAGTTTGCTAGGTAACATAGTGTCAGAAATAAAAGGAAAACCATGTTTTTTTAAATATTGGAACGAAGTTCCTTATCGCGCGTTGTGAAAGGAGGCTAGACGGAAAAAATTCTTACGAAAAGTTGTCACGACACTTTTTGGAACGAAGTTCCTTATCGCGCGTTGCGAAAGGGTGCTAGAGCTCAAAGAGTGGAGTGGAGCGGAGCGGACCGGAGTGGAGTGGAGTGGAGTGGAGTCCCGACGATTATTTTTGTTGAGTGTATACAGTAACTTCGTTCCATCCGGGTGTCCCTTGTTTAATTTGTTCGGAAATAAAAATTCACATCAATAAAAGTTTTGCTAAGAGGTGTTCGTAATACATGTAGCAGAAACCTAGTATAGAACTCCTTGTTAAAGAGCCAAATTAAAATAAAATCCGGAATATGTAATCCGAACTACTTATCAAGAAAATTGACACGTACAACAGACATAATACCCTATAAACATTTTGGAACCATAACATAAACAGCGCATATCGCAGCGAAGTTGTATGGAATAATAATCAGCATTGAAGTCGCAGTGAACATTGAAGTGACGGGAACAAAGGACCTGCTTTCAGCCAGCCTGCCTTTGTGTGACTCCTACGTCCACGTAGACCTAGGAATCTAGACTAGGTTATGTTTAGTAATGCAACGATCTAGGCACTGCATGAATACTATGTCGGTGTGCTTAGGTAATTAGTAAGGCGGGGCTTGTGGCTAAGTCTAATCGAATTATTCCCGATGGATCCCACTTTTGAATCCCACTTGAATATTTTTTCCGTTGGATCCCAAAAAAATTAAAAGTAATTCCCGTTGAATCCCATAACAAAAGAAAAACGTTTTGTTCCCGTTGAATCCCAAAAACAATTCCCGTTGGATCCCACATGCTTTAAAAAATCTGAATGCGAGTACTTTCAACGACAAAATTGCTATCATAATTGCGGTTTACCACTTTGAGCTTATGCTAGCCTAGTACTTTGGCAGGCCATTTAGAGTTACCTTACCCCGCGCTGCGTGTCACGTGGCACCAGACTGGAAAACATACCTTGATCATATACTAGCCTAGTACTTGTGCTGGTTAGTGACATTCTATCAGTTTTTAAGTAAAGACTGAAACAAATTCTCAGAATGTGTCTGGTGACCGGTCTATGGAAAGCCTATGGTGGCCGGATCTTGTGGAACTTTTTTTTTAGTAATATTCATAAATTAGTTACTCAGAATACATCAGTAAAATAACGGTAGCAGTTTTCTTCTAATATGTACACATGTTGTCAAAAAGTGGGATTCAACGGGAATTAAAAATGGGATTCATCGGGACTACCTAAAAAATGGGATCCAAAAGTGGGATCCAACGGGAATAATTCGTCTAATCTAATTTAATATGTTCAAACGAGCAATTCTTGTATATTTATTTATTTATAATCAGGGTCTCGGAAACGGCTCCAAGGATTTTCATGAAAGTTACAGATTTGGGGTTTATCGGCTCAAGGAATCGATTTATCAAGGTCCCAGGTTCGAGAAAAGCTCGGTTCCCAAGATGTCTATATCTTGGGAACCGAGCTTTTCTCTTTTAAAAACCGAGCGAAGCTCGGTCAACCAGATGTCAATTATGTATAAACAGATGAGACAAACAGAGAGCATAGGTTAAGCTACGCTTGTCGTGTTCGATCTATATATAGATTGGTGATCATTCATCACACATAACAACACTACAGCTTTGAAACCGATTTTACGTCCACGCAGAGAACTGTCTAGCTACCTTTACGAGAACTTCTGGTTGCAACCGTGACAACAAGACTCACTAGTTGACTTTACAACTTTTCTTGTAATAAATACTAAGTAAGTAGTAGAGATAACAAGGACTTAGTATTTATTACTAGAAATGTTGAAAGTCAACTAGTGAGTCTTGCTGTCACGGTTGCAACTAGAAGTTCTCGTACCTATACATTTTTATAAGTGTCCACGACGACGTTTTATAAGCGTCCTCATGGAACTTTCTATCTTTCTCTTCTTCTCTATCTATCTTCTCTCTTATCTATATTCTATAAACGGCTGGACTGATTCGGCTACTTCTTTTTTTTGTGTTTGTTACCATCAGCGCCAGGCTATAGTTTACGAAAATCATCATCACCCGTGCGAAGCCGGGACGGGCCGCTAGTGTGAAATAAAAATATTTGATTTTGATTATGACGTCACGCCACGTGGCTATTGAGTGTAAGAATGTCCAACTCATTGCACATGACTCAAAATGCTATTGTGATAAAACGTCGCCTTTTTTTATTGTGCCTTCTAGTCGGCTTTTTTGTGGTCGGTCGGTAGTAATAGAATACGTTTATTTTTAATTTTTAAATTGGGGATTGTTGTTTTTTTTAATGGTATTATAATCCAATGAGTCCTCCCACCCTGAGTTGAGCGGAAGGCCTACTAGTCCTTTCTTCTTCATAGATATCAACGGCCAACATGTTTTAACTTTCTAAGACCAACGCAGTGTGACCATAAACAAACATAGAGAATAAAAAACACCACAAGTCAACAACCTTTGTGTTTTAAAATAAAATATCAACTTCATTAAAGTTGAAAATATGCATAAAACATTTATTTGCCTCAGTTAATACAATCAGTCTTATATCAAAGGGAAATGTTATTTTGCAGGACAAAGGATGGTCGGATAAACACAAAAAAATAAATTCGACTGTGATCAATTATTTATTTACTGACATCGCAGAGGTTTGCATTGTTAAATACGAATCTTTATGTAGCGCATGACTGAAGTTTTTGAAAAGAACCTTTTCATCACCATTTTACCTTTGCTTATTCCTATTTTATTTTTTTTTGGTGAAATAACAGATGGACTTAAACTAAGCTAATAAAGGACTATGGGGAATTTTTAATGCACTGCGCATCCACCATATAAAGGTCGATGATTTTTCCCAATTTCCTTTACTGTTTATCGCAATGTTTTTTTGTCATTTTTCAGGTTTGTTCTTACGTGTCAATGAACTTTGAACTATGAGCGTTTGCCAGACAATTTGGAATTACTTTCTATACCTATTATGACATGTATTCTTAGGCGTCTGTCAACTTGAACACTAGAAACTGGAAGGCATCAACTCATTGAACTGAGTCCAGTTGTGAGCATAAGGGTAAAGTAGCTATCATTTGAAGTTTAAGTGATCCTACGAACTTACTCACTTCACGCATAGTACTTTATTGTAATCCCAGGACCACTTATATTTGATACACGACACACAAGTGAATAGCAACACATTTATTTTGTATACCATCTGCGATATTCTGTGTCAATACAAATACGCGTCACAAAAGAATCTCCAATCATAGACATCTTTGTGACGAAAATAACATCCGATTTACCAAGACCTCAGCCCCACAACTACATTCCTCCTCTTTCTTGGAAATCGAAATGAAAATGTGGAGGCATGCGGCTCAAGTTATGTTGGCGCCGTTTATTCCGCGACAGATATTTTCTATACGAAAGTACTTTGTAAATATTTGTTAAGAAAATAGAGAAAGGTGTACGAAACACGTCACAAAGAGGTTTAGCCGCGTAAAGTCAAGAAACAAACGCGTGTGATAGGATTTTCATTTTGTTTTTGTTTTGTAGTCTGTTGTATAATCACGTTAATATGCTGTAATTCTCTAAAGGGTTGGGCACATTATGTTGAAAGGTTGGCGCTTACTGCGTTACTTTGAACCGTTAGTAATGAATCGAACATTTCGACACGGTAGGCGTGAATCTCTAAAGCTTGGTTGGAAAGAGCTTCTGATGTACATCTACTGAATCCGGAGTTCGCAGGTTCAAATCTTGCTTGCGGTTCGAATTTTCATATGAAAAGCTTTTATTAATATTCTTTATTTTTATCAATTTCCAAAAAAAAAAACCCATCATCTTTCACAGAAAATGAAAATTCTATAAGCAAACTTCGACATCTATTCAATCCATACTTACTATGCGAAACACGTACAGAGCTTCGATTCATGTCCCATAGCCTTTGTGTACGTAGCGCCATTTATTACCATGCAACGGACAAGCAACAACCCAGCGATCGTGTCCGAGCCGTCCCGACCGTCCTTCCATAGTTTGCGGTACGCTTTTGTGTGCATCGCCCTTTATCCTGCCAACATGGACATTACTGTTTCGCCATGTTCACGGTGTACTGTACACTGTGGAAATGTTAGAATGTCGTGGTGAAGCTTTGAAATACATATTGAACCTACCTTTGTACTAAAACCTAACGTGAACACAAAAATAACTAGTAAATATTGTAGTAAGAGTATTTCATTTGACACCTACATAAAAAGGAAGCCTAATTTATTGGTCTAATGGTGGCTCCACATTAGTGCCGTGAACCGCCGTGAACAGGCGCGAACGAGAATGTGGATGGTTTTCGCGGGGTTCACGCGTGTTCGCGTCTGTTCCCCGATTAGTGTCGGTATTGTGCCGAAAATTCACGACGAGAATTCGCGGCGTGAATTCACGGCACTATAAATGTAGAGCAGCCATAACTAGACTAGACAGGGTAGGCATTTTGTTCTTTTTTGGATGTAAATATCATCAAATCACTCATGCTGAGTGGAGCAAAAGAGTCAAGGACTGTAAGACTCTTACTGCCTAAATAACAAGCTGATCCTCCGCAAACCTTTTGCGTTCTAGGGCTGCGGAACTTGAACCGTGCGTCCGTTTCTGAAGCAGCCCAGAGTGTGTTTGGTCATTGAAAACGACATTATTAGGTATCTAGCTAAATGCTGGTATGCATACTGAGTACAGACAGGATTGCATCTTTATCTAAAGCTCCGCGAAAAATCTAGCCTGAAAATTATGTTCTTCCTTTGTTTTCGTGTGTGATGTTGCTTCTGGGAAACCCACAGGTCTCGGATACGACTACTACTAAACATAAAACAGTTTATGATTGTAAGGCCAGGTTCCAACACGATGGTTTTCTTGTTAAATCCATTATTTTATAAAAGGAAGATTAAAAATGCAACAATCTAGATACCTACCATAAAACAAAACACATCGTTGCTGTGGGCAAGGTTGCTACATCTGTGAAGCCCATGCCGGAAAAGGCATCGAAGCGGGCTGATGATGATGGTTTCGTGACGGTGCAAAGGAGGAAGCGCCGTCAGCGAACTAACAAGAACCGCTGCGGCACGGCTCCTGTGGAGCCCAACACTATACGTGCTGCTAAGCCGAATACGCCGGTGTATATCTCACGCTTACACTACACCACTAAGGCTGAGGACATCATGGAGTACGTGCGTCAAAAGATCAAGTACACGCCGAGAGTTCAGCTGCTGGAATCGCGCCGCAACGTCAACTTCAAGGCGTTCGTGGTGCGTGTACCAACATGTTTGCTGCACCTCGTCATGGAGGAGAACTTTTGGCCGCAGGACGTGGTGTTCCGTCGCTTCCGCGGACAAGTGCCACTGGAGTGCGCTATAAAATAGTGCCAAGTGAAGTGTTTACTAACATAGGCTTAAGTTTCTTTATACTAACACAAACTGTACTATAACAATATATATGTTAGTCTATAAGGTATATATCTATGGGCACAAGTAGCCTGAAATAAAATGGATATTAATAAAATGGATATTATTATTATTAAAACAAAAAAAGCGCAAAAAAGCATTATGAGATGGAAGAAAAGCGGTTAAACTAGTCAGAAAGTGTGCAAGAAATTCATTGAGCTGCCAGCTACCATAGCTCCGTGAGTAATGCACTCCACAACAAGTTATGAGCCAAGTTTTACATGCCAGAACATGTTTCGAACAAGTTATGTTCGAACAATTTGTTTCTTTATTCACCTCTTGTTGATTCCGAGACTTTAAAAGGCAAAATTCTGAAGGGAATAGAACTTAGAAAAAAAAGACAAGTATTTTTACTTTTTGACAGTTATTATTTCTGATTTTTCTCCCTGTTCCGCCTTGAGTGGGTAATTCATTTGATGATTAAACTTTTAACCGCTAAATATCAGCTGCCGTGGCCCTAGCGCGCGGCTATGAATCGTTCTTTCCTCTTGTCCTCTCTTTCTGCTCCTTTTAAGCTCCGATTTGTTAAATATCAGGGTCTAAGGTCTATCTAGGGTCTCATCTATCTGTGTAGAAGAATTGTTCGAAATTTATTCAATCGTTTTCTCACGTAAACTGAACATACATACAAAAAATCATTATACACGTTTGCATTTAAATCTATTATTAGTACGATTATGGAATTCGCTCCTGCACCGTCTTAATATGTCATTCATGAGGGTTAGGGGAAATAGGTGAGGGCCATATCATGTTTATAGGACTTCAATATAACTTTACCTTGCCAGAATGCAGACCGTCTACTACATATTTACAACAGTCCTAAAGTTGAGAAGCCTGTGGGGAGTACAGGTTGACCAACTTTCAAGAACTAATGTTCTGAGCTTAATGCTTTGGTTAGGTTACAGAAAAAATCTTCCTTTATGCTGTTTCCAGTAACTTATTCTTAGAAATACTTCTATCATCAGGCATTATTTTACGGGCTTTTTTTTTTAGCGTGGTAAAATCATCAAATGAGTCCTCCCACCCCGGGCAGGGCGGGAGGGACTGTCAGACTTCTACTGACTGAAATCCATGGTGTCCTTCAATAGCCCTTTATGTTCCGGGGTCACGGTAAGGAAATAATCCCTCGACCCCGGCAGGCTTTGGCCCTCTGAGAGGGGGCCCCGTCATTATGCTGACGCTCTATGAGGCGCGCGTGGGACACAACGCGCCGTCGACCCGGGCATGGTCCATGGTCGGGTAGCGTGTTGCCTTTTACTCGCTGCCCACATGCCCGCGCCTACGGTGGCCGGAAATCGTCTGCTGATGCTTTGTTCAAGTTACAGAAAAATTCTTCCTTTATGCTGTTTTCAGTAACTTATTCTTGGAATTACTTCTATCGTCAGGCATTATTTTACTTAATTATTTAAACAATCAAGCCTATTTTTGTAATTAACGTCAGGTTGCGTTTGACTGCTATCTCGCTTTAGTTGGGGAACCCAGGAAGGGATTTTTGCTGTTACTCCAGCGCGTCAGATTATTATAAGGGAGAATCCTTGCACCCTTTAATGTACCTGTACCAAATATCAACCCTTTATCTGGTGGGGTTTGTCTGGGAGAACCCGTCAGATTAGTAAAAAAAAATCGATCCGCAGAAATACTCGAGCGCGTCAGATTAAGAAAAGGTAGATTAATTACGTTCAGAAGAGTGTATATTTCAATAATCTGACAATTTGAGCGTGGCATTAGGAAATGAGCGAGTACTGAAGTTGTAAAAAAAAACGTCATTTTGAAATACTCGAGCGCGTTTCATTTTTTTTTTTTTATTGAAGGTTACACTGTAAAAATCATACTCACTAATAATCTGACGTTTTCCATGGGGCGAAGTCGGTAGAATCGTGAAGAAAAGGTGAAGTACCAGTTAGTTCGCTACTATCGGTCGTGATTTATGCAATGCCGAGCAATAATATGGCATGCCAGGCATGGAAAGAGGCCATTGTTATTGGTCATCAGTCAGGCAAGCCCAAGTCCGAGTCCATGAGTTACCGTCCTATCAGTTTCCTGAATGTTCGCGGAAAAATCTAAGAGAGACTTATTTATAAGCGACTCAAAGATTACGCTGTTGTAAAGAGCCTCATTCCTGACGAGCAATATGGCTTCAGGTTTCGGTTCCAACAGATCCAGCGTATAGTCGAGCATTATCAGTGCTGGGTTCCAGCGCGGCGCAATGGCTAGTGCACTGTTTTTAACCGACTTTCAAAATGTCTCATGGTAAGGAAATCAAGGTCTGATGATGGAAGACCAGAAAAATCGAGGGAAACTTTCAAAAATCAACGGTGTCCTTCAATAGCCCTTTATGTTCCGGGGTCACGGTGATAGAATAAGTCCCGTGACCCTGGCAGGCTTTGGCCCTCTGACCACTGAACTTGGCACCTATTTAGATTTCACTTATTTTGTCCGTGAAGTCGTAAACCAAGGCATATATCATAATTGAACTTGGCTCTCATTTGACATTTATGTTTTTGATAGGATTTTAATGATGTAGATGAGTTTCTATTTGTAATTACTACATTTAATTTAATTTTATACTTTTTTATGCGTGAATGCAGTTATCTTCTTTATAAATTTATTTTAAGATGCTCAGAATAGCGATATCCCTCCGTATAATTGTCAGATTATTATTCAGGAGGACTATGATATCAATTTGAACCTCCTGCATAAAAATCTGACGCGCTCGAGTATCTCGAGATTACGTTTTTTTTTTACAGATAGAAATATGAATTATTACTTTGCGCCACATCCAAATCGTCAGACATTTTAATACGACACTTTTTAGGGTTTACTTTACATACACTTTGAATATCTGACGCGCTCGAGTAACTTATTTTTTTTTTGGATTTTCAACCGCTTGCCACGGACAGCCCCCTCGAGTTAATCGTCAGATTAATATGTATTGGTTATCAGAAATGTAAAGCGCGTTTACACTATAAATATCTGACGCGCTCGAGTACTTCTGTACAACTGTTTTTTTTTACAGTTTCAAAGCTCTTTACAAGCTCACTAAAATAGAAAACTTGTCAGAAACTTTTTTTCTTTTCAGAACATAATCTATCAAATCCAATAGGTCTCCATGACGCTCGAGTAACTGCAAATTTAGCATCCTCGGCTCCCCTACTACTTGATGTTAAGCAAAGATGTGATCACCGACGGTGAAACACGCTTGTCTAGAAGTAACCTATTCATTCTTGAATTGAAGACCCCAAGTATACAGCTGTCAGGAAATACAGAAAATCTTTAACCTATCTATTTAAACGAAAACCAATAATCTTTACATAGTGCATAGTACATGTCTAATGTAAAGTAACGGCGTTTAAGTCTTTTTGTACGCGCACATTTTCCGAAAGACGGTACCAAATTGGATATCACCTGTGTGTAGCCCAGGCTGGTTGCTTCTGATAAATATATAAGTATGAAAAAAATACTAACCCTATTTAAAAAACCGGCCAAGTGCGTGTCGGGCCACGCACAGTGTAGGGTTCCGTAGTTGCCCATCAAAATACTTATGCGAACTAACTAAACTGATTCGCTGAATTTAATTTTAAAAAGAAGAATTTTCAAAATCGGTCCAGGAGTCTTTGAGAAATCGGGGAAAATACATTAAAAAAAAAGATTACGACGAATTTAGAACCTCCTCCTTGTTTTGAAGTTAGTTAAAAATTGTTGACGATAAAAACCTACCTATCCCCAAAAAAACATACCGTAAAAACATACGTATTAAAGCTGTAAAAATAAAGTTGACAAACTTACATTTGCAGTTGAAGAGAATGTTCTCCGATACATTTTGTTTAAGAAAATATATTATTTAAGTACATTTTATAAGTTGGTCAACTATTACTCGAAAAGTTGTAAAGCCTACTTAGTCATGATAATTTTCTTTTAAACTTCGTTATATATACTACAATTGTGAATTTTTTCACACCCCCAAACATAACCGTTTAGCTGGTAGAGGGGGGGGACACTCGAGTCGAGCAAAATTTAGCACTTTAAAGCTTAATATTTCACAAATGAAATTTTTTATCAAAAAATTGTTAATGGAAACTCACATTATTTTTTAAAGACCTATTTAATGATACCCCACACTAAGGGGTACGCGAGAACGAAAAAAAACATTCCCACTTTACGTGTTCAGGAGGTACCCTAAAAAAAAATATTTTTCGAGATTTTATTTTACCACTTTTTTGGCACAACAAATGCGTATATTTACACCAAATTACAGCTCTCTAGTACTGTGCGTCTCTGAGCTAAACTGCGGACAGACGGACGGACGGACGGACGGACATAGCGAAACTATAAGGGTTCCTTGTTGACTACGGAACCCTAAAAACTTAAAAATACTCATGAACCAAATATTTTTCAACAAGAAACGCTTAAAATCGTACAATCCCATTTTCCACATTTTACTCCAGTATAAAAAATCCTCTCGCAACCTCAATACTCATTCACGCAAGGCACTCATTTTCAGGCGCATCTTTCAGCGTTGAAAAGACATGTTCCTATGCTTTGTGGCCGCAGTTCCGTTGAGACAAAGCTATTACATGCTGTCTGATGAAAGCCGGGATACCTCGTAGTTAGCTCGCAGCTTCTATAATGTAGCTTTGTGGTTGGGGTGTAAGTTTTAAAGTAGGGAGTTTTCTGGATGAATATTATGGTATTTTAGTCAAATTAAAAGCGTTTTTGATAGATGTAGAGTAGGGACTAAAACAGATAATTAATTGAGATCAACTTGATTATAATCATCCTCCGTCAAGTTCTCTTATTGATACAGGCCTCTTATTTCATCGAAATGAAGACTACTCATATATATACATTAAATTACAATATAATTAAATAAGAAAAAGCGAGTGAATTTTTAATCGGTTGCCAAAATATTGTCAACAGTTAAAGCAGTAAAGCTCCTAAAAGATTCATTATTAGTAACCAGAATTGCTTTCATTAAAATATTGCTAAAATTGCACTTCTATTACTATTAAAATAAGATTCAAAAATCCTTTGAGGCCCCAAAATCACATTGCCAGAGAAACCTTACACAAAACACGGTCGGCACTTAGATGCACATTACCGGTTATAAGCGGATAATACCGGATTAGACCGGCTCAAACTGGTGCAGGCAGTTCGTAGTTAACGAGATTTGAATAATATGAGACTTGTCTACTTATGAAAGTGCTTGACTTTAGCCTCACTGAAGTTAAGGACCGACATACTCGTAGTTTAGTATTTCTTTTTGTTCAAAACTTAGTCGCTTTTCGATTAACTTTTAGTCTCAAACGGGTGTGTTAGTTGTGTCCCAATGTCCCTCTTTCCATTAGTGTTTAGACTACTCTTATTTAAGTTTTGTTTGTGCTTTGTTTAAGAAAGGTTTTCGAATGTGTTCTTTGTTTACCCGATTACTTCTAGTGCCAACTGCGCTCCAGGAATACATTTCACTGCGTTCTAAGTTTTTATTACATAAGTAAGGATAGCGATTAAAAGGGAAAAGTGTTTTTTTTTTCGGCGCTTCTCGTTTTCCCGCCTCCCTCTTTTTCTAGATAACATTCTTTTCGGACACTACTCGTATCTCCAAAAAAAGAAAGTAATCAGGAAAAGACAATAATTGTAACAAAACAATACTTCTTTATTTTAACCATTTTTAGACCACATAGAGAGTTTGTTCGGCATATAAAACAAAACGTATTTTGCGGTGTTTACGTTTAAAAATTGGCACCATCTCTTTGATATAAGATATATCACCGACGACCCTGTGCCGGGACTGGGCTTGCCACCTCTATGAATGGTGAAATGTGGCTAGGGGTGGCAAAATTACATAATATAGTACTCGTATATACGAATTGAAACCTCCATTTCAAAATACGTGTTCGTCTGCAGGTTTTCGTCATTGTTACTTATCTTCTTTCACGGATATATTTACAATCAAAATTTTCTGCAATACCTTGACCTTTTACAATCAAAATTTTCTGCAATACCTTGACCTTTTGACATTTTTGATACAATTATGTTGCGAAAATAAACTAAAATGTTTAGTATAGTCACCTTTTTGGTGGCAAAAATAGACATGAATTACTGTGAAAGTTTAAGGCTGCGCTACAAGCGAAATCTTCAATTTTGGATTGGATTTTTAGAGTACTAAATCGTGTTTAATTCGGAACAAAAGTATATGTTGGGAAACTTCATTATATTTGCGAGGGCAGAGTCAAACAGAAAACATAAAAAGACATTTTTTTCTCGATAGAAAATGATCACAAAGTTGCCTCTGATTTTCACGTTTTTTTGATTTCATTCTATTTTGGTTCGTCCTACAGAAATATAAATTAGATCAATATGAACACAATTACGTAGCCGAGGGCAGTGTCTGGCACTTTTTTGAAATATTGTTTATAATAAAAGTTATCATTGTTCTTAGCATTCGGCGCTTACGACGTTTTTAAACCGTGTAGAATGCTATTTTCCATTTCGCGGCACACTAGAATCTGCGTCACGAGTGAAGGTCTGCGGAAAATTCGTGGTACTACATTTTTTTAATACAATTTGATGTAATGACATAGACACTAGCGCCGCGTCAAAATGACTTTTGTCGCGGCGCGGGTTCTAGCTTCAGGCATCATTTTGTTTCACCTGCCAGTCGGCGCCGCTCTATTGAGACGGGAGGACTATGACAGTTTGCACCGCGCCCGGCGGCTTTAAAATAATAATATTTTTGTTGATATAATCAGAGAAACAACACTTATTACAACAAAAATACGAGAGCTAAAATATTTTAAGACTGAAATAATTTCAAATAGCCGAAGACCATTTTTTTGAAATTTCTTTTGCCACATGCGCGCTAAATAAGCAGTATGTCAATGTCAAAGGCCTATTTAATGATACCCCACACTAAGGGGTACGCTAGAAAAAAAAATCCTCACTTTACGTGTAAGTACTGGAGGTACCCTAAAAAAAATATTTTACGAGATTTTATTTTACCACTTTTTTGGCACAACAAATCCGTATATTTACACCAAATTACAGCTCTCTAGTACTGTGCGTCTCTGAGCTAAACTGCGGACGGACGGACGGACGGACATGGCGAAACTATAAGGGTTCCTTGTTGACTACGGAACCCTAAAAAGGGTATTAAAATAACCTACAAAACTTTTCTTTCGGAAGTCGGTGACTTTTTTTTATTAATTTCATAGTCTTTTTTGCCACCGACTTCCGAAAGAAAAGTTTTGTAGGAAATTTTGCCCTTTTTAGGGTTCCGTAGTCAACAAGGAACCCTTATAGTTTCGCCATGTCCGTCCGTCCGTCTGTCCGCAGTTTAGCTCAGAGACGCACCGTACTAGAGAGCTGTAATTTGGTGTAAATATATGGATTTGTTGTGCTGAAAAAGTGGTAAAATAAAATCTCGTAAAATATTTTTTTTTTAGGGTACCTCCTGTACTTACACGTAAAGTGAGTTTTTTTTTTTCTCGCGTACCCCTTTGTGTGGGGTATCATTAAATAGGCCTTTGAAAAATAATGATAGTTTCCATTAACTTTTTTGATAAAAAAATTCGTTTGTGAAATATTAAGCTTTAAAGTGCTAAATTTTGCTCGATTCGAGTGTCCCCCCCCTCTACCAGCTAAACGGTTATGTTTGGGGGTGTGAAAAAATTCACAATAGTAGTATATATAACGAAGTTTAAAAGAAAATTATCATGACTAAGTAGGCTTTACAACTTTACGAGTAATAGTCGACCAACTTATAAAATGTACTTGGATATCATATTTTCTTAAACAAAATGTATCGGAGACAACTGCAAATGTAAGTTTGTCAACTTATTTTTACAGCTTTATAGGTATGTTTTTTGGGGATAGGTAGATTTTTATCGTCAACTATTTTTAACTAAATTCAAAAAAAGGAGGAGGTTCTAAATTCGTCGTAATCTTTTTTCTTATGTATTTTCCCCGATTTCTCAAAGACTCCTGGACCGATTTTGAAAATTCTTCTTTTTAAAATTAAATTCAGCGAATCAGTTTAGTTAGTTCACATAAGTATTTTGATGGGCAAATACGGAACCCTACACTGTGCGTGGCCCGACACGCACTTGGCCGGTTTTTTGTGATTGTTTTTGAAGACGGTTACATTTTTTTTGAAAAAGTTTTTATTTTTTTAGTTTAAATATTCAACTATAATTCTTGTAAAATATGTATATCATTTTTGTGCACTAGAATTTTGTAATCCGTAACACCGGTAATAACATCGTTAACATCTCTTTCATTCATTCCCTATCTCGAAAACTACTTAACCGATTTTGTTGAAACTTGGAGTATTCCCTAAGTTGAACGATACCAAGTAAAACTAAAAAGGGATTACTTAAATCGGACTTGTAGTTCCGGAGATATGCGAACACAAACATAATTTACTAAATCAGTCGATGCCAAGTCCTTACTAGCGGAGTTGTACCTTCCATCATCAGCTCCATAATACCTAAATTACTTCATAAAATTTGCGGAAAACGATGTGTAGGCCTACAAAATTTGAGGGTTGCCCTCGATTTCTCCAGTATCCAATCATCATATCCTGACATGGTGACAATGGGACTACTTCAGAAGTATCTCCTTTCGAACAAAAAAAGAATTTTGAAAATCGGTCCACAATATTGGCGGAGTAATCGCGTATCACACAAAAAAAAAACATACCGTCGAATTGATAACCTACTTCTTTTTGAAGTCAGTTAAATTAACTAGAAATAATTTCCACTAAATTAAAATACTGTAAGCAGGCAGCCCTACCGCGTGCGTGTGTACCCCGCCTATGAAGCCGAGTCGTACCTACTGTCATAATGTTAGACTGTGGCACTGTAGTTGTTTTGTTTTTTCAAAGAAGTTTTGCAGAGCGCGTTGTCACAGCGCCCGTGGTTGTTATTGGTACTAGAGCAGAGGCATGTGAGACGCGAGGGTGAAATCTGATTTTTTCCTGGCATAATACCCACTCTTAACTTATATTATTAAAGTAAGTGTTTGTTACTCTTTCACGCCCAAAACACTGGACTGATTAACCTGAAATTTTATATAAACGTTGTAAGATTTAGAAAGATGGACATTGATTCTTTTATCTTTTTTTTTTTTCATCGAAAAGTTTTCTTGCGAAAACCAACAAGTCCTATTAACTATGATCTGATAGATAGTGCCACATGAACAATCCGATTGACTAAATTAATACGAGCGAATCCGATTGCAAAACTAGTAAATACAAATTTCGTTGGTGGCAACCCTGTAACCACCTAGGATCGTGAACCGATCCCGGGCTATTCCGAATAAATATCCGTCATATTGAAATATTTTAAAATGGAGATACGGAAAATATAGTGGCGGCTTACATTGCAGCCTCCTGTATCTCACACAGGGTGTTCACCTGGGAAATACAGGAAAGAGAACGATCGAGTATCAGTTGTTATTGAGTCATGAGAATTCTCTTTGTAAAAGAATTTTTGTATCTGTTATCTTTTAAAAACACTACACATGTAGGTCATTCTATGAAAAACTAAGGAGAAAAAATGTACATAGCTGGTTCACTTTCAAATGAACACAATTTTTGCATTCACGTAATTTTTTTTTAGATTTAAATAAAAAGTAAAGATAGACACTTTTTTTTAAATTTCTATGATGTGTATCTGAGATTCAAACTAGCCTAAAATTTTGGAACCCGGTCATGTCAACAGGTTTTTTAAAACGTAGTGTAATGAAAAACAGTTGAAAAGTCATCAATCACCTTTTTAGTTATTTTATTTCTACAAATTTTTAAACCTGGACTTCGAATGAAGCCCCCCCCCGGATGCCCTCTAAACTAGGACATATCGCGGGTTCGATCCCCGCACGGAACAAATATTTTATATGATCTACAAGTAGTTGTTCCTGGTCTGGGTGTTTGTGTATGTGTGTTTCTATGTTACTTTGTAAACGCACCCACGATACAGGAAGAAATTCCTAGAGTGGGGCAAGGTTTTTTTTTTTTCTAAACTTTGCCCCTCTGGTCCGCTATCTATTCATCCCGGATTGCCCGAACGATAACATCCACTTATCGTTAAATATCAATCCCACTCAATTTCCTATAAACGGAACAACGCAGCGATATGTAGCGAACGCAATCGATTGCATTCAGATTGCATGCAATGCGGCGTCCCGATTAAATTATACAACGCATTACGGTCCCTGTACATTACACCGAACGATACGACCGTGGATTGAATGCGTATCGACGACAATAAATAGAAGCATCTGTTGTCGGCTGTTATGTTTATCAGAACCATTGGAGATTGATTCATTTGACGACTCACAAAATGTATATTATTAGGAGGTTGAAGTCAGTTTCTATGAAATATTGAAATGTAAAATGGGTGTTAAAATTGAGTTGTGATTGTTGTGGCGATGTATTAACTTAGTTTAAGATAATATTGTTCTCAAGTAAGTGACGTTTTTTGTGTCTTTTTTTGAGAATAAAGTTCTTTAAACCTAAACCTAAAATATGACATGTGCACAGAAGCTTCCACATAAAACGCCCTTTTTTGCTGCACAAATATAAAAAAATGTAAAAAAAATTTAGGCACAGTCTGGTGAAAAACCATTAAGTTTTTTAACGCATTCAAAAACTGAATGAAGAACCACATTATTTGTAAATAAGGGAATATAATATCTATCATTGCATTGCAATATTACTAAATGCTTGTTAAAATGCATCAACTTCTTCAACCGGGCCCATGACAGAGGGGCCTCATTCAGATTTGCCGCCACGGACCAAGCTTGGTCCGTCCCTGCATCACAAGCTCTCGTAATCCAACATTTTGTATTCCGAATGGTAGATTACGACTAACACCTGCCACTGCAATTACATCCCGTACTGGGAACGCACATGTTCACAAATCAGCGGGAACGCGCCGATAACTCGGTTAGTATAAACGGGCTATTAGAGCTCCGATGAGCAGTCGTCGGAAAATGCATAATACAATGAAACAGCTTTTAACTGTGACACTTTAGACTGCGACAGAAATTGGTATGCTAATGTACTTTAATGGCCAACTTTTCGTACATAACATTTGGATTTATCTCGGCAATTGTTTTTTTAGGGCGACGTTTTTAGAGTCCCATACGTCATTTGAAAAATTCTATCTCTATTCTACCAAGAAACAGACATTTATAAATAATATTTCTATACAATTTGACAGCTTTACGTGGACGACTGAAAAATTAAAAAAAAAATCTTTTTATACATCACCATGCTAAGGACTATATTTTTCTTTACGGCACGATTAGCGCAGTGGCTAAAGCGCCATTTAGACGGGGAGAGTTTCTCGAACGTTTCCGTTCGAGAATGTCTAAGCAATAATCCCCATAACATAATCGTATCAAACTGTTTACACACAGGCAAGAACTAAAATCTCGTATACGATTATATCATACGAGATTCGCATATGAGATTATCGTAGGCGATAATGTCTATGTTTGTTTACACGGCGATATTATTGTAAGAAGATTCTCGCTTACGAAAAACTCGACTTGTCTAAACACGATCTCGTATGACATTTTTTCTCGTTCATACGAGTATCGTACAAATCAGATTAAACCGTTTTGTTTTGTTACGTCACTCATGTTAGCAACTGTCATAAAACTCGAAATGCGATTATTGCTTTGTCGTTCTGTTTAGACGGACACTTTCCCTTACGAGAAATCTTCCTATTCGAGGCGATTATCGCTCAAGTCAATGGGCGATGTTTAAACGAAGACAATATTTTATATTCCGTCGATTATCGTATGTTCGAGTCGTGAAACTCTCCCCGTCTAAATGGCCCTTAAGGGATTGCACTGCTGCGCGCAGCGTGTCGTGGGTTAGATTTCCGTACGGAGCAAATATTTGTATGATCTGCAAGTAGTTGTTCCGGGTGTGGGCGTTTTTGTATGTGAATTTATGTTTGTAAATGCACCAAGTGTGGGGCAACGTCAGTAAAAAAACAGTACCTACATAATATTTTTTCTACGTTCTGTTATTTCTTCATTTTTCAAACATGTACCCTAGAATTATAGAATTTCTCGCTAAGCGTGTTTGTACTAAACAATTGATACGACCTTTGTGTATCATCTCCTATATAATACGTCATGTATGGGTTAACAATTATTATCTAATTCAAGTCATGGTGTAATCACAGTTGGCTAACCCCAACCAGATTACGATTATAATTGGATTCGATTTGATTCAAACCAATGAACTCCAGTTATCCTAACTAGACTAAACAACAAGTATTCAATACATAATATATACATAACAAGAATGTATACATAATATTGTAGTTTAGTTTGGTGCTACATTATAATAATATTGGTATTACCTGCGGGCTACGCGCGTAGCATTACAGCGTAGTCTCGTAGCACCCACAACACACGTGCCGTGCTACGAAGTGTTTTCGTAGAGGTTTCGTAGCAAGTTTGTTTAGAGCATGTTTTCATAGCGCAACACGGAACGTTTTCATAAAAAATAACTGTTACATGAAACGTATGATTTTTTTTGTTTCCTTTTCAATTTAAGTAGGATGAAGAAGCATTTTTTTTTCAACATTTTGAATTTTTTTCATTTTAATCCAACCCAAAATAATGCAAAATTATGAACATACTAAATTACTGTCAATATTTTGTTGAAACTTCACAACTACATTACTAAAACCAGCTATAAAAAAACGAATTAAACAACAACTCAATAACTACAATTAAAACAACATCAAAATATGTGACAAACGTTAATTAAATTAACAGCTGATTTGAGCAGCCTACCGCGAAACCTCCACCATAATCAAATTCAATTCTCAAACAAACCGCACATGAATATTCATGCGGCCGTACTATCGTAAACCGTCATGTCCAATACGCGCCGTGTAAGCAAACATACGCAATTAATTAATTGCCAGCCAGCGTTAGGCAACATCTGGGACATAGACACGGGTCGGCGATTAAATTTTATGATCGCAGCAGATGTACGGTGTTGTTAATGGCTGCATGCAATCGGTGACGCGTTTCGGTTACATTTCGAATTTCGAACGTTCTGAATTTGAATGCATACGTCGCCGTCGTGATTTTCGTCTTGAAGATTCGAAAGGAGGTTTCATGCAGTTGCATTCATAAAAGAGTTTTTATGAAATAAATATACCTATATTTTTTAATCTATGGATATTGCTGACTTAAGTAAAAAGTTTGTAAAATTGGAAGGGGTTACAGAAAAATATAAATGTATTTTTTTTAAATGACACCTTTGACCCAACAGTTACTTAAAAGGGGTCAAGAAAAAATTGGTTTTTTTTTTGCCATGAGACTACAAAGTTTCAGTTTTAGCATTAGTTAACTTTGATACTGCTTCATAATGACAACAATTATTATGTTTTAACACTTTCAATATTATTTTAAGTGAGAAAAATGGCATGTAAAATGTTTGACGAAGATTATGGAAAACCGAAGACACAACAATGAAAACGCACGCCAAATGTGTCCCTAAATAAAATGATGATACTCGTGTATCATCATCATTTTATTTAGGTTCACAACTGATTTTCAGATTCAGACTCAGTTTTTCATAATAATTATAATCCCTATAAAAACCTGAAACCTAACATTCAAAATACAAACACCTCCAAAAAACCACCTTAACAAATAAAACTATGTAGATATTCACAACTGAAGCGCTAGTCGTAATTGGACGACAGCGAAACAGCGCAGTGCGGTGCAATTAATGGCCTAACTTAATAGATGTCAGATCCCGCTTAGATTATATTGATAGTTATTGACAATGTGTGTTTATTGGGTGTTAAGGATGTCTGTTGATGTACTGGCGGATTAGTTTAGGCATAGTGAGTTATTGTTATAGGCTGGTTATGTAGACAAACAAGTCATAATATGATTTGTAACAAAACAGTCTATCAAAATAACAAGTCCGCGAGCAAACTTATGGTCTCATCCTTTTCTTCGAGTTGTTCCAGTTTTATTTTTATCGAAATGAGTCCTTCCGCCAGGTTGGAAGGGACTGTCAGTCTCGTACTGATTAAAATCCATGGTATTCCAGCAATAGCCCTTTACGATCGAGGGAAGGTCACATTAATTGGCCCTGCATGGGGTCCCGTCGTTTTCGAGTTGTAACTTGAGTAACAACCGGCAATCCTGTGCTATCTTGCCGTGGTGGAGTTTAGTGAGAAAGACTGCAAGGATATGCTGAATTTTTAAATCATATTATTTTGGGAATAACGATAAAGCTGATGCTAAAATCAATTAAAAACAGGCACTTCAGCATCACGGGCTAGCTAGAGCGAGGGTTGGTCACTGCAACGTACGTATACGTACCAGCCCAGCATTATACGTTTCAAGCATTGCTTTTGAATCAGTGTACAGCTTTTTATGATAATATCTCTGACGTGCCTATTTGTTTTTGATTCTAGTTTTTCTTAGTAATCTTATTTCCAAGAAATGATATTTGTCTTTTTATCACTGACAAGTTCATATTTTTATAACCTCGGACTTATTAAGTACTTGTTTTTGTAATACATGACTGTGAGTCATAGGTTCGACGTGGTCTTTATTTTTTGTAAAAGATGTTAATTTTTAAATTAAGTTGATAAGAACAATCATTTCATTCATAAGAGGTGCCCATTTCACGACTAATTTGACAAATTTTTAATAGCAACTTCAATGCTATGGCAACATACTTATGAAAAAAAAAATTGATGAAACTATTATTGAATGACTATTTCAATCCTGGTTCTTGAGAAATAAAAATGCAGGCATTAAAACAAAGTTCAAAAGTGTAAAATTACATATTAAAATATCCCTCCTTCTTTACAGACAACTTCCAAGGCGACATCGCGATACCGAACGTGGACTACTTCAAACCACCGACGAGCGCGCCAGTCAATAAAATAAACAAATCCCTCCAGGAGGAGGTAGAGAGGCTGAAGAAGGAGGTGCTATTAGAGGGACTGCAGGTAGAAGAGGAGGGACTACCAGACATACTGAGAAAGAGGACGAAACAGCCTCTGCCACTGTCACAAGAGAAGCCCAAGAAATACAATGATGCTGTGTTGATGACTAAGGTAGGATATTAAGCGATGAGATTTTCTCAATTCAGTTTTTTTTTGTTTGCTTGCATTATCCCATGCTAGGGAAGGGGAGCGGTCAACCTTCATTCAATACATTGAATTCTTTTCTGAACTGAATTTCATGAAAGACACTTTAGAAAATGGCTTTGTTGTTGAAAGAAATATCTAAATTGACAGAATGTAGAAAAAATATTTATCGTATAATGCTGTCATGCACCGCTTGCTGGCCACAAACCCCATAATCTAAAATAAATCTAAAATAAATATGTACGTACCTACATACTTCTCAACATATCAA
Organism: Agrotis segetum; assembly: GCA_036375495.1. NCBI lineage: Eukaryota > Metazoa > Arthropoda > Insecta > Lepidoptera > Noctuidae > Agrotis > Agrotis segetum. The sequence goes on along the minus strand of JAQSVV010000047.1, from coordinate 3,342,492 downwards.
AAATTATGATGACATGACGTGTTTCGTAAGCAGCAATCTTGGAAGATTAAACGACTTAAATATTTCGCAAATTGCTTTCAAAACTTTTACATTGGTACGACCAAATATTTCTGATAGATCTTCTGAAGTTTATGACGTCAAAAAACATTTAGAAAGCAATCGCCTGTCTTTCACAGCCACAGACTTCGATTACCACCTGTTGCGTACGATATTGATAAGAAATTCTTATATTCGAGCGTCGAGAAATGGGGATGATATGCCAAATAAACTGGATTTCTTTATGAAGTGGTTGTCATGCTGAAAGTTTAATTCATTGCTTTATACGTTAGTTAATTACTTTACCTACACGCGTAGTTAACAAGCGTTTTTCAAGAACAGTTAACGTAAGGATCAACAGGAATTGGTTTAAAATCGGAGACAGAGCTTGAATCAACTAAATTAACAATACTTTTTCTGTTCCAGATTCTACCTTCAGGTGTAGACAAATCGATGTTGCTAAAAAACGGCAAATTACCTCCCGAAGAAATGACAGACAATTACACTAATTCAGCCAATCAAACTAAAACGGACCACTTAAACGAAACAACAGTACAGGATAACCTGACCGAATCGGAGAGTTTAGAACAAGATGGAGTTCTAGTAGTAAACGTTTCAACGAACCACATACTTAATTTAGAAGAGTTCTACCCTCATATACAAATCACTAATGTTTCTAATAAAATGGATGAGATCACTAACAAGATTCAGAGTAATAGCAGAGAGATTACTGGAGACTCTAAAAATAATTTAAAGTTTAAGGGTATTCCGGATAATATAACTGTCGCTCCTGCTCCAACTAATGGTGTTTTGCCTTCGAACGAGCAAGAGGAAGATAAGGTTATAAACAAGACAGACTTAGACGTGGATTATAAGTTGTCTGAACCTAACTTGCTGAGGCCGACGGAGAGTCTTCAGAATTTGATGGAGGAGACTGGCGGCAGGAGAAACAGACGACGAAGACGGAGACACGGTAATGGAAGACGGTATGGCTTTAACTTTCCTATCTTCTTTTCACTTTGCCTTACTACAAAAACTTTATGTCGGTCTATTAATAGGTACATTTCCGTCTATTACGTTTTATTAATCATCTACACAAAAGGAAAAATCATGCATTTTGAAAATTGTTAAGAGACGCACTTATTGTTACTTCAAAAACGTTAAAAAGCTTAAAAATACCATTTATGTTTCAAAATAAAATGAGACTCAAAAATAAATATTATAAAGAAGGAGAATTTATTTAAATCAGAAAATGATTATTGTTTTCTCCTTAGAAACGCACTTAAAGTTTTAATTAGTGATATCCAGGAAAACGTTTATTAATATCTCGTAGAACAGAATTAAAATTCTCGTAGAAAGAATCTTAATAGCATTATCTTATATTTAGTGCAGCGGTATGAAAAATCATAAGAAATAATAAAATTCCTCTTCATGAAACGGTCTTTGATTAAATTCATCTCGAAGAAGTTCTGACGTCGACGGCGGCTATATTGCATTAGAGATCAGTGACGTATCCAACTACAAGACAAAATTAAAAATCCGGTTCTGCAGACTCAATTTAACTACGGCTATTTCTGTCTCACATTCACTCAATTTAACTAATAACTTACCTATTTCTGTCTCATATTTTCAACGTGACATTCCATAATGGAAAAATCAAAAAGTGTTAGGGTTCCTGTACACGATGGCGCCGCCGCACCGCCACCGTGCCGCTTTTATGTGTATACCTTCATGACCGCGCCGCCACCGTGCCGCCGCCTCACCGCCATCGCGCCGCCGCCGCCGCCGTTCGCTAGTGTTTGTCACAGCAAAACGGCGGGCGGTGGCGGAGTGGTGGCGGCGCATTAGCCGCCTTAGGCATCATAGTCAATGATATTGTAAAAAATCGAACGAACAATTTTGAAATGGACGTCACTTGTCTATTTCTCTTGTGGGAAGTCCGCAAAAATTATTTGAAAAAGTTTTTTTTTTGCTATGTTTTGTAGTTTTTTATGGCTTTGCTGTTTTTTTGATCGACATAAAACTTCTATTTACTTCACTGAGTTTATTTTACTAACATAGGCATTGAGGTATTTTATAATGTCTCTTTGATTTAGATCATTGAGTTATCGATTCCTAATAAGGTTTTACCAATTACTCCATAAACGGAAAATACGTCTGTCTCCAAATCAATCAAATTACGATACAATTCGATTCGATCTAATTTTCTTTGTTCCCGCTGTAACAAACAATTTATTGCCATAATCCTATTTTCCACAATAAAACGGTTAGTTGACGATAATTTGCCGATTTCTTTTGTACTTTGAAGATATTTAAAAAGGTTCGTTAGAACTTATCTGACGCAAACGTTTTAAATGAATTGGCGATATGACTATAGAAAGTCATTTTCAAAAACTTTCAACAGGATTATCACAAATTAGTAGAATTTCTGTAGCGTTACTGACGTATAAATTCCTTTTCTTGTTCGCCAATAACGATACCGTCAACTGATTTCTTTCAATCATTTACATCAATGACTGGTATTTAAGGCAGCTTAGCTTCTACCGTTCTTCTTAATCCAACCGTTCAAACTTTCGAACCAACTTTCTTCATCTCGAACCAATACTAGTGTTTTAATAAAGGCTCATTAGTGTCTGTTCACTGCGTTCTTTTTACTTCGCCGTCGAGCAAAGGATCGGCTCTATTGAATCCTGTGAATAAGCCTCGTACCGTAATTGCGACTACGACTCCTTCCTTTACTACGAATTGTGAATCTAGAGTTATGCTGGGATTTAAACTGTTCACTTTTTCTGCGTTTTTCTCTGTGTGATACTTTGCGTTTTTGAAGTTTTTCTTTGGGCTTTTGTGGATTTAGTTACCTTTGTCTATCTAGTGAATAGAGGAGCTTACTTTTGAATGAATTTCGAGAATATTGTTAGTTAAAATACCTATTATAGTTATGTTGGACACTGTCAAGTTAGTTAAGTTATCACAAACTGTTGAGCACAACGTACTTACTATTTCTGGTTCGATTTCTTTGCCGGGATTGTCTTTTACTGGATGTAATTTTAAAGAATTTCTCAGCCTGAAATCTGAAATTTGGTGTCATTAATGCTAAGATAAACTAATTAATTTTAAACACGAAGTTTTGTATACCCTTAGTAAGGGCACAGTAAGGGTACCTACTTAAGAATACAGATGGAACTTTTAAATATGCAGTGCATTTAGATTTGCAATCTACATAGATAATACGGCCATTCATTAAGTTTATTTAAACGAGACTCGACTGGACTATCGAAGTGCTCGGTTCAGCTATTTACTTTTTTTTCTTTATAATCTTTAATGAGCTGATGGTTTCTATCCTGGCTAGAATAACAATAACAATGTCGGAAGTGTAATTTACGAACGTTTTATTAACTTGAAATGATGAAAGTTTTAATAAAATCTATCTTTTTAGGCTGAGAAACATACATTCAGGAGAAAGAGCTAACCAGAACACTTTGAACGCAGCAGAAAACAAAACAGTTTCAAAATTTGTACGAAAGAAGTTTTTTCGTCACCATAAGAAACACAACAGTGGAGAAAATAGCAGAGAGAAGAAGTTTGAGATACCCGTACATGAATTTGAGGAGAGATTCGAAGTTAAACCACCGCCAAAAAACTTGAGTAAGATACAAACGGAACAAAATTTTGACAACTGGTTTTTTCGTGACGACGAAGAAGACTTAGAAGCAGCCGAAACCAGTTCTTCTAATACTACTGAGGTAAGAGATCATTTTGATTGTACTGCAGTCTACAGTGCAGTATGTAACGAATACAAAAATGTAATACTAGACAAACACGACCGAGACTACCGTCAAAGATGCAGCGCACTGGAAGCGGCGTGCAATTAACTTGACAGTGAATGGTGTCAGAAGTTGACTTGTCATGCACACTGATATCAATACTTTACCACATACCAATTCTAGAGCACTGCAAACTTGACGATAAACTGGATCGTGGATGGCATGGCATAATAAGTCAGTACTTTTGTAGCCTGGTTTTACTTGATCCATCTTACGGACATTAACAGTCTTTTATAGTTATTATGTCTTGTGGCTGGAGCTGAGCTGACTGCAGCTCTATTGCTTTTTTCTTGTCTTTTGACAACTCAAAGTGCCTGTCACTTTTCTACTTGACATAAATGCTCTTAATTTTATCAATTTGACTTTTATAAAACTTAGAAAAAGGAAGGGAAAGGAAGTCCGGTGACGCCGGGCACTGTATCTTATGAATCAAAAGTCCTACCTAATCCTCCAGTAACACTTAAAACGTTAATTCTCATACGAGTCCTTTTCGAACAATTGAATTAAATCTAACATTTCCCCAATTCCGAATCGCAGAAGACAGTATTCCCCGGTTTCCCCACGCGATCATTTCGCTCCCCAATATAATTAAACTGCATGTAGATGACAGAGATATTCCAATTCGGCTCTGTTACCGCGTTGTCAGCGATTAAATCAATTACCGGCCATTATGGTAATCCGGTAATTGGAGCCCTAGCTTAAAGGCATTCTCATTGAAGCCGTCAGCATAATAACGGATTATAGAATTAACTAAATGAGTACTTTGTGAGATTTACTTGATTAGATCGTGTTTGATGAAGTCGACTTTATCATCAAAGTAAATTTTGGAAAAGAATACAATGCTAAGGATGATTCTTTAAAAAATGAAATGTTCCAAAAAAAAGGAAAATACTTATTCATCCTTGAGTTTTAATAATGAAGTACAAAATTCTAATAAAGTTATAATAGGGCAGGAATGTCTATTAATACATTTTCGAGGAGATGTTCAAGCATATTTACCAGGAATATTTTAAGCTTCTCACGTTAAAGTTTATATATAGATATTTAATGAAACTGTTTGTTGGTTACCTCCCTAAGAGGTACTACACTAATAAATTGACGTTAATGTTTGGTAGAAAATAGACTAATAGGCTTTATCTCTCTATCAAATAGAATTCAAGACGTAACCAAGTCGTAAGTCTGAAGTTCGGGAAAGTTTTCATGTTCGTCTAGGTACGTCATTGTTTATTAGAACAAAACAGTGCTTCTTGATGATTCTACGAACAAAAGAATCTGTTTCTAAACAACTTCTAAATATCTATTTTGTTCTAGGAAAATACAACAGAATTTCTTTTACATTTAGGTACATTATGAAACGATTACCTTTATAGTTACATGAAGTTTAGTTTTGTAACATGCCACTTTATGGCAAATATGGCAAACTAGTCTAACTAGTCTATCTAATCTTTGGGTTCTGAGTATTCACATCACATCATTATGGGTGATTTCAACACCAACCTCCTTGTCCATAACTCCCCTCGTTCCCGTAAGCTCATTGATCTGGTCGAATCAGCTTGTCTAAGTGTGTTGCCCCTACAACCAACTCACCACAATACTGTTGGCGAAGACACTTGGCTCGACTTGATACTCACCTCTAATCCTTCCCTGGTATCCTCACATGGTCAACATGACGCACCTGGTTTTTCCCATCACGACCTCATCTTCCTCTCATATGTCCTTAAACCTCCCAAATCCAAACCGGTGTTCCAGCATAGACGAGGCTTTGCACGGATGGATACTGAAAAATTTATTCAGGACGCATCCAATATCGATTGGACACCTCTTGAGCAAGCCACTACTGTTGATGAGAAAGTTAATATGTTTAATGGAATTGTTATCAGGTTGTATGACACTCATGCTCCTGTCAGGAGAGTGAAATTGAAGCGCTCGCCTGCGCCCTGGATGCATGAGGATGTTCGGATGGCAATGCGACGAAGGGACCGCGCGTTTCGGAAGTTCAAAAAGGATCGGTCGGAGGAAAATTGGACTCTTTTCAAAACGGCTCGCAAGCGTTGTAACCAGATGATACGCAACGCTAAACGCCGTCACGTTCTCAATAACATCACTAATGCTTCTTCTGCTGATATCTGGAAATTCCTCGGAACTCTTGGTATCGGTAGAACGCGACATTCAGACCTTCCTGTTAATTTGGGCTTGGATGACCTCAATCTCCATTTCTCCACTGTGCCCAGTCTTGATAGTATAACGAAATCTCAAACTATTGATTACCTTGCTGGTCTGACGCGTCCAAATATTACCCCATTTGCTTTCACCCCAGTCGACCCGGAAGAGATCAAGAAGATTATCCTGTCTATTAAATCCAAAGCCGTCGGCTGTGATGATATCAGTCGCTACATGATTGTGGCGGCGCTAGATCAGCTCCTTCCTGCCATTTCCCATGTCATAAACTTCTCCCTGTACTCCGGTGAATTTCCGTCCCTTTGGCGGAAAGCCCGTGTTCGTCCATTACCTAAACCTGCTAATCCCACTCTTCCCTGTCATTTCCGACCAATTTCCATCCTACCCTTTTTATCTAAAGTCCTTGAAGCCTGTGTCCATAAACAATTTTCCCATTTCATTCATCAAAACTCCCTTATCAGCCCCTTCCAATCAGGGTTCAGACCTGGCCACAGTACCACTACCGCACTCCTTAAAGTGACTGACGATATAAGACGGGGAATGGAAGATACACAAGTTTCCGTTCTAGTCTTGATTGACTTTTCCAATGCCTTCAATACCGTCAGTCACGAAGTCCTCTTATCCATCCTCTCTTATCGAATGGTGTCTTCCGAGGTCTTGGAATGGTTTGCTTCCTATCTTCGAGGGCGTCAGCAATCAGTTTATGCTGGTGACTCTTCGTCCAGCTGGTGTGATCTTGCAACTGGCATCCCTCAAGGCGGAATTCTTTCTCCAACTTTGTTTTCTATTTTTATAGACCTCATAACTACCCAACTTCAGTGTGCGTATCATCTTTACGCTGATGACTTGCAGCTCTACTGTCGGGCGGGTGTTGACAACATATCTGATGCAATTAAAAAACTAAATCAGGATTTATCTGCAGTAAAAACCTGGTCTGATCGTTTTGGGGTGGCTGTTAATCCAACTAAATGCCAAGCTATTATTGTAGGGAGCTCCCATAGCATTCGTAGGCTGAATGGTTCGGCGCTGCCGCCGATCATCTTTGATGGAACGGTCATTCCATTTAGCCCTGTCGTTAAGAATTTGGGTGTGTATGTCGACACTTGCCTCGACTGGCGCAAGCAGGTTGCAGCTGTGAGTCAAAGGGTCACCGGAACGCTGCGGTCGCTTTATCGCCTGAAAAATTTTCTCCCAACACACATAAAGAAAATGCTGGTTCAGTCCCTTATCTTCCCCATAATTGACTATGGTGATGTGTGTTATTATGACCTGAATGCAGATCTACTCAATAAATTTGACCGACTTCTGAATAACTGCATTCGATTTGTGTTCAATCTACGTAAGTATGATCATGTGTCTGAACATCGATCTGCTTTAAAATGGCTTCCTATTCGTCAGCGCAGAGCGCTGAGGGCATTGACAACCTTATTTTCTCTTTTAAATAATCCTAATTCACCTTCTTATCTAACCTCTAGTTTTCAATATTTATGTTCTGCTCACAGTAAAATCCTTCGTTCCTCCAACAATCGTCTTCTTCGTTGTCCCTCTCATCGTTCTGGTTTTCTAAAATCATCTTTTCTTGTCCAAGCGGTCTTCCTTTGGAACGAGCTCCCACGGAATATCAGGACGGTCACCAGCCCGCTCACATTTAAGTTGAAAGTTCGTGAGCATTTGCACAAAATGTTGGCAGACTCGGCACAAAATTAATTTGTTATTGGCAATCCCCATCTCCATGTATGTATGTATATATATATATATATATGTATTTCTATTTTACACTTTATATTTGTATATATCTTGCTTGTATGTATCTATTTGTGTATTTATCATTATTAATTAATTATCTTTTTCACTTTGTGTATTGTTGCACCTTCTATGTTTGTTTCTCTGCATCACCCTAAGGTAGACTGGGAGAGAATGCCCATGGCATTAAGTCCGCCATTGTACTGTTTTGTTACATGTGCAAAAAGTTCAATAAATAAATAATTATTTCCAGAAATTATCATGACCCCAATCTCAACCAAAATTGAACTAATAGAAACCCAATAGATTATTATCAACGAAACTGCCTTTTCTCAAACTAAAACTCTATTCACTACAAAATAACCGTCACCTCCTGTCAATAACTTATCTCACATCCCTTTACAGGCAAAAAGGCGTCATCGTACAATACGAGCAGCGACGAACAGGAAGGAAAGAATCTGGGAGAATGGGGTGATTCCCTACGAGATCGACGGCAACTTCAGCGGGGCACATAAGTCCTTGTTCAAGCAAGCCATGCGTCATTGGGAGAACTTTACTTGCGTCAAGTTTGTGGAGCGCGACGGTGATCTGCATAAGGATTATATTGTTTTTACTGAGAGACCTTGCGGGTAAGTTGATGAATTAATTTTATTGCTTAACGATATTTTTTGCCTACGCTCGCGATGTTGGCGACTATCAAATCGATTGCAGTGCGCAATGTGGCTGAGATATGAATTACAGGGGCAGACCTTTGTAGTTCAATAAAAGCTTTCGAAGGTTGCCTAGACAGTGTCTTCACATTTATATCAGTTGGCTTAGTTTAATGTGTGTCATAATTACGACAAGGGAACTGAAGATATGATGAGCTACATATTATATTTAAAAGCTCACCAGTTTTCGGATATCTTTTTATATTCATATTAATGTTAAGTCTTTCTGTCTGTCTGACTAAGTATTTTACATGGAGCGACTACTGATCTGACCTCCACAACTCAGTAACTGGGCAATACGATACTCCTTAGTAAGACTGGTTGTCCGACTATCGAGCTTCTGTCTGACAGTAACGACTGTCAAAGATGACTAGATTTAAGTGCTTTTTGAGGCAAGGAACAAAACTCCACTCCATAAGATAGATGGTCCCGCATCCAAAGGCCAACCTCGGCAAGCACGGATTTATCTGGAAGATCAGTATCTGCGGCTGTGATCATTTAGCGTTAGATTGTAAATACTTCTAAAGCTTTATAGCATTTTATTTTCATGTATTCCACGTATTACATTTCTTATCATGACTGGTGATGATCACAGATCCTGTGTTGTCATTACCTATAATACAATAGTCTTATATAGGAGATATATAGGAGAACACAAGCAGGATTTATTTACTTGATAAAACTAAATGGCACATGGCACTATGGCTGTATGATGTCAGAAGTAGCGAATAGCAATGAGATGTATCTTTACAATAATGTTCACAGCTATGTACGAAACTGCTGCAGTCAACTGTAGACTTCTTATAACCTCGGCGAAGAGCGTTAAGATGGACAGACGTGAATGAGTATTTATTAAGCAGGATACTAAGGGGACGTTTTTAAAAGGACATAATTATGCTGGCATAGATCGAGTCGGAACTGATTGTGTATATTACAAAATATGTAAAAGAGGAACAAGAAAGCATTTCGTCCTATTTGTGAGGTTTTGGCGTTTTTCTTTGAGAAAATGCGTGAGAACAAGCACATTGTCTTAAAGGGAATAGAGTGTAAGACGGGGACGCGGGGTAAGAAAGCATTTCGTCCTATTTGTGAGGCTTAAGGCAAACTTAACACAATACTAAGCAAGCGCCAACAGGACGCCATTTTTTAATGGCCGCTTGCAAAAGTCCTGATGGCACTGCGCTAGTTCTTGTTAGTTAGTTCTTAGTTAAAACTCAGGCATTAAACAATCTTCTGCCGGAATAGTGGATTTTAGTCAGTACAGAACGTACTCTGATAGTCCCACTCCTTTCCAGGTCAGGAGGACTCATTTACCGATTTACTATCTACCATCTCTTATGCTTTTCTCTCAACTTAGTCACAGACTAACCAAATTTTTGTTCCATCAGCTGCTGCTCCTTTGTCGGCAAGCGAGGTAGTGGTGCTCAAGCCATCTCCATCGGGAAGAACTGCGACAAGTTCGGCATTGTAGTGCATGAGCTGGGCCACGTGGTCGGCTTTTGGCATGAACACACCAGGCCGGACAGGGACCGACACGTGCAGATCATCAGGGATAATATTATGCTAGGTGAGTCTTATCCATTCTTGTTTTTTTTTCAAGTTTTTCTACACCTAGTCTTCACTAGACACGGGAGTTTCGGGAGGTACCTGTGTCGGATAAGGAACGAAGAAACCATGCTATGCCCGACTGACAGCCCCTTCCGCCCCACCCAGGGCGGGAGGATTCGTTTGATGATTTTAAAACCTAAAAAAAAAAAAAATATGCCCGGATCGACGGCGCGTTGTGTCCCACGCGCGCCTCAAAGAGTGTCAGCTTATTGACCCCCTTTAGAGGGCCAAAGCTTGCCGGGGTCGCGGGACTTATGAATTACGTAAAGGGCTATTGAAGGACACCATAGATTTTAGTCAGAACGAGTCTAACAGTCACTTCTGCCTTGCCTTGGGTGGGAGGACTCGTTTGATGATTTTACCACGAAACTAACAAACAAACTTAGTGCCTCACTGTTGTAACACAACCTAGTATCTACTAAATAATTCCTAGCCAGGTCATCATAAATTATGTTATAGCATCGCATTATGGTATGCGGTCAGGTTCACGAAGGCACCAGACCAAAACAAGCTGGTTACAAACGGGACAATGTCACGGTTGTTTGTGTACTGTGGTTGACCTCCATTGTAACCGCTAAATAAGTCACCAGCGTCATTTATTTTTTATATTTTTGAAATTATTATTTGTCATTTATATTTTTGAAAATCTGGTTTTAAATGTACGAAAGAAATGAAAAAAGAAGATTTGTTAATGTTTCAGATAATTTGGAGCTCGATTTTCTAAGAATAGGTACACCATCTGAAGTTTAAACATAGTCGTAAAATGGGTTCATAAGTGTGTAAAGTATTTACGATAACGTATCATAATTTTTTTAGCCATACTAAACTACATAATTGTCAGTCTAGGTGTTAGTTTAAGTGAGTTTCTACATTTTCTTTTTTTCATTTCTTTTTTCATTCTTTTCATGACGTCATCGGTACGCATCACATGTAGGCATAAGGCATTGACAATGAGCCTTCCGTACGATGCGGATACTAATCCGCATCGTACGGATGGACGCAAGGACGCAGTTGTATAAGTTTTAATATAAGGCAAACTAAAATCCGTTACGTCCGATAGGTGCGATGCGGACCTGTGGACGCTTACCTTTAAACAAAATATCTGCCGTCTACATTTTATATAATATATTAGTCATTCTTCCAAAAGATAAAAAGCCACTAAGTACAAATGAAACGCAAATACAGTATAATTGTCCCAAATATTCTGTCACACAAAACCGAAATTAATTAACAACTCTCTTTCAATAAGATTCTCGTTTGTGATTATAATCCAGTGTGAGCTCTTAAGCACTTTACGAGTGCGTAAGCCTGAACAATACGCACGTACTTACAATACGCACTCACAGTACGCATTTAAAGTACGACGACTACGCAGTGTTATACTTGACCCGAATACATTGCGAACATCTTCCCGCGAATGTTTATGAGGGACCGCTGTTACACCGTTGCCGAAAATATGAAAACACTAGCTGCGTGCGATAAATGAGCTTTAGTGAAAAAAAAAACAAATATGTCCAAATTTTTACTGAAAATGCTATGATTTTGTATCTTTATCTACGAAACAGACTATAGAGTAGAAAAATAACTTGAAAGGATGTCTATTTTCGTAATATTATGTATGTTTTTTAGTACGTATCAAAATTGAATCGTATATTTTTCTTTATTTGTATATGATGCATATTTTGTACGAAATAAAAACAATTAAAAATATATAAAATTGAACTATCGCAGTCTTGCTTCACTAGTTCGATTTATTCATTCCTCTTAACATCTTTTGGTGAAGTTTTTCCAATCCACAAAAAACAGCCGTTAAATGCGTGTAAAATACAGAAAGTACGCGTCATGTCTAGAAGTACTGCTTTCTGAAAGCTGCTGAGAGAGATCCTCCTTTGATCTGTCAAATAAGTCACTGACCAACATGACTACCAACACAATGACTACTATATTCATGTATGTCACGTCCCACATGTCAACAACCTCGCGAGCCAGATTAACATAAAATATATCATGATACATTTATTATTCTGTTCTATACTAATTATAACAGCTGCTTCATAATGAATTTTTTAAGTTCAAAAACAACAATTTCAAATTATGCAAGCCCACGTTTTAAAAACCTCAGGCTTATTCTGCTTACAAGAGAAGCCTCATTGATTACAAAAGCGAATCTTAAAATATTTTCACCTAAAACATTGCATAACCTCCAAATCAAATTACATTTTATTAATTTTGCTTTAGATGTCAGTAAAATATCATTTTTTCATGTGATTGGATTTTGATAAACAATTTTCCAACCGTCTGACGTTCGAAATGTTAATATTTCAAACCATCAGCATTTTGTTTGATGTTCAAAAATAAGTTTATGAATGAAGTTATTGACGTGTAATAACGTAACGATTTATAAAGAGAAAAATATAAATTACTGTCAATGAAATATGAACGCAAACATTATAAATAGCAAAATGTTTTTGTGAATAAATGTCTAAGTTCTATCATTTGAAATTGACTTGCTAGATAGAAAAATCAAATTGAGAATGCTTCGTTACGCACAAAATAAAGAATACCTTTGTGATACTGGAAGTTTATACCAACGTAAAATAAATTTGAACATAAACTCGTGGCTGAAAATTATTGTTCAGCTATGCCACAGTGCTCCATTTTCTGCAGTAAATTGGGGCTAGAGAGCAGATCGAATCGCAGCCATTCAGGAATTGTAGTCGGACGAAGCGGGCAAAATTATGGATTCAGTTCTGCAATATTCTGTGAAATAGATAAGTTTTTAGGCTAGAATAACGTTATTTTATGCTGACGTTAACGCCATGCAGAAATTGGAATTTATAGATTATGGATTTCTAGTCTTTCTAGTCGTTGGCAATAGAAAGAAACTTGCAAGTGCGAGGCGGACTCGTGCATGAAGGTTTCTGTACCATTATAAATATAATTAAGAAACAAAAACTCATTTTTTGTCTCATTACAATATTTTTTTTTTATTTTTTTACTTCATATTTTAATTTTTGTTTTACTTGAATTATCAGTTCTTTCACTTTGTCGGTGTGGATTTGTTTTTTTAAGTCTTTTCACGTTGGACCATCAAGCAAAGAGTAACTTTTTATCGGTGGGAAACCTTCAAAAAGCGCTCGGTACTATACTAGGGAGTGTAAGATTCGTATCTCACTAAAACCACTCCGGAATCCACAAGTCAACACCTACCCTGCTTAAAACAACCACAGTTACTTTCCCTACTCAACTTCTAAGCAAAAAGTTACACCTAATTATTATTTGAAGAGAAGAGCAGTGGTGGCCCAGTGGTGTCGTCCCGACTCACGAATTGTAGGTCATGGGTTCGAAGTTTCGAACCCCGCCAGGCGCATTACTTTGTGTAATTTATTTCATCACCACTGCTCTCAAAACGGTGAAGGAAAACATCGTGAGGAAACCGGCATGTTCTAGAACCAAAAATTCGAAGACATGTCACATCTACCAACCCGCACTGGGCCCGCGTGGTGGATTATGGCCCACTCCCTCTCACAGAGAGGAGGCCTGTGTCCCAACAGTGGGAACATTATAGGCTGATGATGAATTATTATTTAATGAAAAAAAAAACAACAACAAGAAAAAATAATTAACTCATGCACTTTCCAGTCATAACAAATGCACATTTCCTAGATCAAAAACTTCCGCAACAATAAATTAATTCCGTGCGTTACACACGTATGCTCGTTCTTTTTGACACGGTTACGCTTCGGTGTGACATGCCACCTCCTGACACTGACACACACGTCCTACATTGAGATCGTCACGTCATCGCACATCTGACGCATAATAAGTCCGCTCCGGAACATGATCCCCCTTCCTGTTTATTGTATTATCTGTTGAGTGGGGATTGATTTATTTCTTAAGGTAATGAGGTCAGTATAGAGTGGAACGTTTAGCTAAATGAATGTTTCAATTTGTCTGTGTTGTTGACTTTGACGACTTAAGGCGAGTTGCTTTATATCGCCCCGCAATAATTATCGACCTTGCGTGTTTTTAGACCTCAAATAACTCTTTATTTGAGGTCTAAAAACACGAAAAATTTTATAGTAAATAAAAAAATAATCGTGTTTTTAGACCTCAAATAAAGAGTTTTTAGAAAAGTTGTTTCTTGGTTCCGTTAGTGAAGATAGCTTTTGTTGTTTTCAAAAACAGAAAATAATTTCAGTAGTCTATTATTTAAACAATTTCTCGGAACGGCAGTTGTTTTGGTTTCGAATCCTGATAGTGACGGGCGGGTCGTTTTAAATGACAATGCCAGATCCTGCCCCACCTTTCAGCCCTTGTTACAGGAAATATAAACTAATGAAAAATAATAAATGAAAATAAGACCCCTGATTACATAATTGTTATTCTGCAAAGGATGCTTTTAAAAAGTTAGTGATAAAAGGATTTCGAAAACCCAAAAACCATTTCCTGTTTTCATCGCGGCCATGTGCGTTACGCATTAAGCATACCTACACGCAGAGAAAATGACAAATGACACCTTTTAATGTGTTATTGTTCGGATTTAAATATGCAATATTCAGTTTTAATAAAACATTATTTTCAATAAGTGTGTTTAACGAAAATAATGTTTTTTTATATAAATCACATTATGAATATACACTCTTAAAAATATTTCACATTTGAGCATGAATGATTAGGTACAACGAAACGTCATTGACTCGGAAATACCTAATCAAAACATAGCCCTATCATAAAATCTGGACTGAGCACTTCAATTTACGTAGTACCCAAAAATGAACCGTAATCGCCACCGATTAGGTTTTTTTTGATTTGCTATAATTAGCATGACGAAAGAGAAGAGCAACTGGGATGGCGCTTGTCCCTTCCCTCCTATTCCCAGAAAGTAGTATGGATAGAAATAGTAAAATATAACTCTTACCTGTTTTTTTTTTACGTGGCAAAATCATCGATTGAGTCCTCCAACCCCGGGCAGGGCGGGAGGGACTGTCAGACTTGTACTGACTAAAATCCACGGTGTCCTTCGGTAGCCCTTTGTGTGCCGGAGTCGCGGTATACGTATGTCCCGCAACCCCGGCAGGACTGTGGCCCTCTATAGGGGGGGCCCCGTCACTATGCTGACGCTCCTTGAGGCGCGCGTGGGACACAACGCGCCGTCGACCCGAGCATGGTCCTTGGTCGGGCAGCGAGTTGCCCTTTACTCGCCGCCCGCATGCCCGCGCCTACGGTGGCCGGAGATCGTCCCGCGACATCCGTCGCCGTGGGCATCTACCACTGCGTCTCGGGCGGAGGGAAGACGGTATCCTCTCCCTCAAGCGGCCCGCCTCCTCCTTCGCGAGCATGACTGCTTCGCAGAGGGAAGCGACCGCCTCCCACTCCGTCTCGCCCCGCAGCATAGCCGCAACCAATCGCCGCAGTGAGGACACGGCGGTACTCCGCCCAAGCTGGGCCTGTACCGTATGCTCCACCGTGTCCTCCGGGCGATCCTCGCAGTGGTGACACCCGGGCAACTCTTACTTGTTAACCTTATTTACTTTTTCGGCTTTAAAATTGCTTTCAGGTTTATTTTTCAATATTCTTTTTTTATTTATGTTGTCGCCAATGTCCCTGATATTGTTGTGATAGACAGATCGATGCGCCGCGTAATGATAAATAATTATCGATGATACCATCTCGCATGACGAGAACCTTCTGAACGGAAAGCTGAGAAATATAAATAAATTAAATATCTCAACTTAGCACGCGCGGTTGTCGGAGTGGGAATGTGAGCTCGGCTATCATTGTGCCGATTTATCGTCACAGCCAATGGCCTGATGGCAAAGGGCCTCGACGAATGCCTTTCAAGGCTCTCTCTAGGTAGTTGGATCAAGGGCCTGATTTTGAAGGCAGTGTTCCTAAATACGGCCCGCATTGTGGGGAGGTACCTGTTTCTGTAGCCCTAACCACCGGTAGTTTGGACCCCGCTCCCACACCGGCGGACTACTGTTTTTACGTTTATAAATGTTTTTTTAAGAAATATTTAAAAACGTAATAACATTCATTTTGGTTACCTACCCTATTCATCATCATCATCATCATCTTATCAGCGGTAAGACGTCCACTGCTGAACATAGGCCTCCTTTGGACTTCTAGTAGGACCGGTTGTAAGCGGCCTGCATCCAGCGTGATCCTGTGGCCTTCATAAGATCGCCTGCCCACCTAGTGGGTGGACGTCCTACGCTGCGCTTGCCGGTGCGTGGTCTCCATTCGAGAACCTTACGGCCCCATCGGCCATCAGTTCTGCGAGCTATATTATGGCCTGCCCACTGCCATTTCAACTTGCTAATTCGTTGGGCTATGTCGGTTACTTTGGTTCGTCTACGAATCTCCTCATTTCTGAGTTATTCATCCTCATTGCATGAGTGCGCAGTCCATTTTGTATATTGTTTGTGTATTTTATCCTTGTGTCAAAATGTCACAACTGGCATTATGGACAAAGTCATTTGATTTTTGGGTGGCTATTGTGTTTGTTTATTACAAATTATAAATGTGTTTGAATTATCTTACAGCTTGCACCAACATCGGTAATCCGTCAAGATTGTTAGTATTGTATTGTGTGTGCTTTGTGGCTAGACCAGCATTGTGAAAATAAGGACGTGACGTTAACGTATGCTCGACATAGGTATCTAACCTAAATGTGATATTTTATCCAATTAAACAGATACGGCAGGATTATAGACATATAAAACATGATTTTACTTATAACTGATAAAGCACAAATAGAATGTTACATTTGGTATAGTTGTAAGCCAAATTTTATTTGGTGGGTCATAGCTCTAAGGAGCAACCGGCATTGTCTTTTATTCTCTGTAATAAATTGAAAAAATATTCACCCTAGTCGCAACAATTAATTTCGCTCGCCCAATGAATTCTGGGATATTCGGATTAACTCAGAAAAGGCAAAACTATAGTTAGAAAGTACCAATCCCACCCATTATCCACTTCCTCGTTTCCTGTTGAAAACATAACCATGTCAATTACAAAATAAGGTCCATAATCGTTTAGGCTATTAAGATTGCTTAATATGGGTCGTTTGTCCAATTTCACAATTCGAAATGGCGCGGTAATCGTGTTATCAACTGGACTATCACGATATAACCCGACCGTGTTATGGTCATTATACAATTATATTAATCTAAACTATATGTGCTACTTCCCAAATATGCAGGGTTTTAGGTATTGTAAGGGTCTGGCTAAACTGCAGCGAATCCCGCACAAGATTTTCTTGCGCTTATGTGTGTACAATACCCATCCTGTTTTGGCTGTATCCAGTATGAAGATGTACAAACTGGTGCCATAGTAGTTGCGTTACCCATTCTCTTGCCCTTGTTTTGGATGAAAAATCATCAAATGCCTCTTCCTCTAGGCGGAGTGGAAGCAACTATCAGATTAGACTAACAAACTAGCATATGGTTTTTAAGGCATTTCGGCTTCCGCAACAGTATTATTCCCTTGTGCCAGTTAATTCATTTTCATCGTATGAATTATCGTTCAATCCAATTATAATCTTTCACAAAATTTATTAAACGGTTATTTAATCTTCCCCTAATCACCATCAGCCACATACCTACGAACTCAAAACTTTGCTTACGTCATTTCTACGCACCATATACGCCCATATCACGATGCGTGACCTCCCAATAATTAGAACAGGCGAGTAGTTGCATGTCTCGTGCGAGATTTACCTTAGTGTGAACAGAGCTTAATATTCCCAGCGTTCCAAATAGAAGGTCCCACAAATAATATCTTTTTAAGCGATCCTAGTTTCGTTGGACGCTTTGTCTGTACAAAATAGTGTATAAATTCTATTGTTTCTAGGTCTATTGTCTTTGTACTAACATTATCGTAGGTTATAATTAGACTGGAACTTGAATAGATAACCTCAGAGGTCCTTAGTGCAAATAAATGGATGCGTGGAGTACAAAGTTATTGTTGACGTTTAAGCGCTGGTTATATTTACTAGCAATTAATTGTCTCTACAATAATTAATTAAAAAAAGGTGAAAGAAATGAATTGAGAAAACTGACCTGATTATAAATATGTATATACGGGGGACTGCCTAAACAGGGCACCGCCGGCACCGGCTTAGGAGCGCCCTATAATAGTCTGGCCTTATAGGAAATAGGGGCCTCGTAGACTATAAACTTCTTGAAGCACACCTGACAAACGACGCAAAACGCCCAAAAGTCTCTCGCAGAATGTCCGTTTACAACTTTAATAAGGCTTTCATTAAGATGGCGCTTAATTTTGTATATAAACAAATTATTGCAACTCCAATTCTACTAATATTATTATAAATGCGAAGGTTTGTGAGGATGCACAAGTATGTATGTGTATGTTGGTATGTTTGTCACTCTTTCACGCAAAAACTGAACGGACGTGGCTAAAATTTGGTACACAGATAGTTTATAACCTGGATTAACACATAGGATAGTTTTTATCCCGATTTTATATTCCCGTGGGATAATTTTCGAGTTGTAGCGAGTGAAGCCGCTGGCAACAGCTAGTGATTTTAAATAGGTAAGTTCTAAACTATGAAAGTCAGTAATAACGTTGACCTAACTTCCTACATAATAGAATTCTTATTATTCTATCTTGAAGAAACGTTAGCGCCTGATAAATAAGGTCCTTATACCAACAGAGAACTAAAGCGTAGACAACTAAAATACCAAGTGAGCGTGCCAAAATCTCAGACATTCTGCCCAAAACTTAATAGCTTGCTACAATCAAAATTGAACTTTAAAACAACCCTGTATAGTTGAGATTAATTTAGCAAGTGTATATTTTCAAGTTATACAAAATTGCACTATAAAGTTAGGGGATAGAGTCTTATTTTAAATGAGATTGCTCCTGTTTAAGGCTGCCCAAATAGTTTTAGTTGTTCTGTCTTAAATTCGAAGTGAATCGCTGGCGTGCTTTGCGATAGCTACTTGAATAGAATTCTCTAACAATGTTGGCTCTAACATTTTGTTTTCGTTGAAGAGTTTGGTGATCAGAGTATCGGCCTATTGACTATTTGGCCGATTTAGAGGCTATCAGACTTTGGTCTCTTATCTTAATGTAGGTAAAATTACATGAATGCTAAGTTGAAGACGATAGCTACTTGCAGCGACTTATAGATCTACTAACTAAACTTTAAGATCGAACTATCGTTAAGTCTCTACAAGTGTTACTACCAGGTTTGAGCCCCATTTAAACGCTGCAAGAAATTATATACGAGATGCATGCAAATTCAACTACATTGCGGTCTTTGTTTTATCAACTGAATTCATTGTCCATTGACTTCAATGTAGTTTTTTTTTTGTTGAGACTGGATTGGGAAATCCCCACGGACAGCTCGGCTGTCTCACCGTCTCAAGGAGACCATGAAACAGTCGAGGTAGTGTGGGACACGAACCCACTAAAACCCACTCTAGCCCTGCCAGTGTCCCTCCGCTGTAGGAATACGGAGACCAGTACCCTTAGCACGAATTTTCACTCTTTTACTTTACAGTATTTAAAGCGTTTCTTGAGGTTTCTTGTATGAAAAAGTGGAACAGTGCCTCTGGTGTGCGAAGAAGGAACTAATTTTTCCCTTGAAAATTGTCAATTTGAAATTGTCAAAGTTTATTAATTGTTAAACTTTATTTATTTATTTACACTTCTATATACAAAATGTGGTACATAAGGCGGACTTAATGCCGCAAGGCATTAAGTCCGCCTTTAGTCCGTCACTTTACGTCTCAAATACTGAAAATTCATGCTAAGGGTACTGTTCATCATTTTCATTTTCACGACTGCAGGCGGCCGAAGAGGCCACTTTGAATTTCCGTATTTTACTGTCAGTTTCTACGATCAAAAATACAACCCTCAATGTAATTAGACTTGCATGCAACTACTTACAGCGTATAAAAATGGCTGTGTTAAGTTGAAAAACCAAATCGTTATTGAATATTGGAACAAGGTATAACCTTTTGCAATCCCGAATTTACTATGCGTGTGTTCGAAATAACTTTGTCTTTTGATTAGTAGTTTTGTCAACCAATTTTGTTAGTGCCAGGCATGACTGTCAATGAGGCAAATACGATAGAAGAGCCTTTTCTCATTAAAGACCCATTTACCCATACTCGCATAAAACTTAAGAGCAGTAGTGGCCCAGTAGTATCGGTCCCGACTTACGAGTTGTAGGTCGTGGGTTTAAACCCTGCCAGGCGCATTACTTTGTGTAATTTATTTCATCACCACTGCTCTCGAAACGGTGAAGGAAAACACCTAGAACCAAAAATTCGAAGACATAATGACATCTACAGTGCACTGGGCCTGCGTGTTGGATTATGGCCCACTCCCTCCACAGAGAGGAGGCCTGTGTCCCAGCAGTAGGAACATTATAGGCTGATGATGATGATGATGATGCATAAAACTTGTACACTGGAAGAATTTGTATGCAAGTTGCAAGAAAGTTTGACTACATTGCGAACTGTAAATGGCACTATCGCATTTCCCGATTATGTTTCGGGTCTTAAGAGGTTGCTAAGATTAAATTAGGATGATGGAAACTGCTATCCGTACAATTTTCGATAAAGCTAAGATGCGATGACCAATATCTTTGACTAAAAGCATTTCGCTCTATCCGTCTTACCACATCAATAAAGATAAACATGTGTTGAACAGTAAGTTGTCTAAAGAAACAGTCAACTGCAAAACGGCATTTGTCGTTGATTTAAGGGTCGTTTTGCAGTTAAACTTTTATTAGACAAGCGTTCAGCAGTTTTTATAGTAAGACAGGAACTGTACACATGAATGATTTTGTTATACCTAATGTACAGAATTTCCGTATTTATACAAATAAATACTCGTAAACAAGTTATCGCAGAACTATTAATATTTAATTACACACAAACATTATCGTTCAAGTAAATAGATTGTGAGATGACCTGGGGATAATCACACAATGTCATTCATTAATTAAGGTTATGCTTTGGGTGGGGGTAACTTTACACTTTTTTACATTTTTTTTTAAAGATGGTGCTAAAAGAGTGGGGGAAAGAGGGTTTGGCTTAATTGTTACTTTTAGGTGTTTTATCTTTAACGAGTAATAATTGAAAACATAGCCCATGGTAGGTATCTGACATTCAGAGATTGTCTCTAAGCCAAGTAAAAGTATGTTTCAGCATAGAATATAATTATGTTGGTTTCAGTAAAATTCTCACAGAATTGAACTGCCAGTCAGACAAAAGATTTCCTTGAAACCTTAAATGGTATTGAACAATTTTAGTATTCTTACAAATTCTGACATCAATTCGAAGTTGAATGGTTGAATGATTGCTTCTAAAAATAACTCGCCCTAAAAAATGTAGGGACTGACTATTTCTATTAATTTTAAATCTCAGTTGAATGAATGAAATATTACGGTAGAATGTTAAAAACGACCAATAACTACGATTATTGTTTTTTTAGTAATAATATGTAGATTATTAAAACAAAATTTCTGAACTACACAATTGAAAAAATAAATAAACAGGTAGGTAGGTACATAATCTGCATTTGACTGGCCTGTTGGTCTAGTGGTTAGTGACCCTGACTGCTATGCCGGAGGTCGTGGGTTCGATTCCCACCCTGGACAAATGTTTGTGTGATGAGCACGATCATTTGTTCTGTGTCTGGGTGTAATTTATCTATAATATGTATGTATTTAGAAATATATAAGTATATTTATCAGTTGTCTAGTACCCATAACACAAGCTCTGCTTAGCTTGGGACTAGATGGCGTTGTGTGATAGTTGTGGAATATTATATTATATTGTATCTTGAACGAGAAAACTTAAATGATCACATTGCGAAAGTTTGACGAAAATTCATCAAAAATTCCAATTTCCTCTTAGCTCTACGTTTATAATTCTGATCTTCGTCTTGCTTATAACAATCCTTTGCTGAAGTTCTTTTGACTTTTAACTCATGTTCTCGTGATAACAAGTTGTAGACATGTTTGATTGTCATTTGTTATACTTATGAAGTTGAGTACTTTTGATCTTTATCGGAATTTTGTATTCATTATTGTCAGATATCTGATACTAGCTCTTACCAGCGGCTTCGCCCGCTACAATTTAGAAATTATCTATATACACACATCAACAGAATCTAGGGATATTTTATATTTCATCAAATCTCTAAAAATCTATGAAGAATTTTCTGATATAGTAAATGGAAGAATGATAGGTTATTTTAAGGTCTATAATAAAAAATAAAAAACATTGCGTGATTCTTTTGTTTTAAATAAAAATGTTTATTTTTTTAATCGCCGTAGCAAATTAATGTGGTAAAAAACTTCATTTCTTCTTATAAAACTATTAATTTTAATGAAAATTGAAAAATTCTTGTAAAATCTTATTATTAATAATCAGTGTTGCCACCTCTTGCATTAATTACACATCGACATCGATTGTTCAAGCTTAAAATTAGATTGTCAATGTCTTGCTGCGGTATGAGGTCCCATGTTCTTTGCAAGTGTTCGTAAAGTTGTTGTTCTGTTGTCTAATTTGGCGGGAAATCTCTCAAAGCTTTTCGTTGGGGATGTAGCTGAACGGTACACGAGTAGATATCGCGTTACTACGCAGAGACAGGCTAAATTTCTCCAAATGACCGCTAGAAGACAACCCAATATCACAGCAATGCAACTAGTACAAAGGCTCCAGGAGGACCACCAGCTGCTGGTAAGCGACCAAACCGTGCGAAGGAGGTTGCATGAAGTTGGTCTTCATGCTCGAAGACAGCTACGTGTTCCAGCATTGCTACGTGGCAATCGCGGTCGGCGGCTTTCGTGGGCTCGGGAGCATTTAGCATGGAGTGACGAACAATGGTCTCTGGTGCTGTTCACCGACAAGTCCCGGTTTGGGTTTCATCTGGATTCACGAAGAACACGCGTTTGGAGAACTCCAGGGAGAGTTAGCCGTCTACGGCACCCTCAGGAGGTCCATTCATACCAAGGCGGGACAATCATGGTGTGGGCAGGAATTCGTCTTGGCGGACGAACCCAGCTCATTTGGATCCAGGGTAGCCTAACTGCACAAAAATACCACGAGGAGGTAGTAGAGCCTGTTATTGTCCCACACAGAATCCAAATGGGCCAACAATTTCTACTCATGCACGATAATGCTGCTTCCCATACGGCGCGGCCTGGTGTCGGCCGCTCTCCGAGACCACGATATTTAAGTTTTGGATTGGCCTGCACAGTCGCTCGACTTAAATCCTATCGAGCATGCCTGGGACATGTTACAACGAAAAGCTTTGAGAGATTTCCCGCCAAATTAGACGAAAGAACAACAACTTTACGAACACTTGCAAAGAACATGGGACCTCATACCGCAGCAAGACATTGACAATCTAATTTTAAGCTTGAACAATCGATGTCTATGTGTAATTAATGCAAGAGGTCGAAAAATTGATTATTAATAATAAGATTTTATAAGAATTTTTCAATTTTCATTAAAATTAATAGTTTCATATGAAGAAATGAAGTTTTTTAACACATTCATTTGCTACGGCGATTAAAAAAATAAAATTTTTTATTTAAAACAAAAGAATCACGCAATGTTTTTTATTTTTTATTATAGACCTTAAACGGGAGTATATTAAACCACTAAACGTAGAAACCTGAATTTTGGATGGTAGTTACAATTTATAATGTAGACTAGCGACCCGCCCCGGCTTCGCACGGGTGCAATACTGATATTAAATACACTACAGAAAAACTGTGAACGTTGTATATAAAAACATAGCGGCCCGCTCCAGCTTCGCACGGGTATAAAATATATAGCATAAGTGATTAAAGTCGATCCAGTAGTTTTGATTTATTCATGAATGCCCGTGGCCCGCACGCGTTAAATTTGGAGTGAACCATCCCCCTTTCCCTATACCATGAAGATTTCCTGCTATCTTTGGAATATTTAAATTCATACACTACATTTTTACTTATTTAACACTTTTAACTATTTATTTTATTTTTACAACATAATTATTACAGAACCAATCACTTTACATAGTATAAAACAAAGTCGCTCTTGCCGCACCGGGCGGCCGGCCGGTACCGCCGCAAACGCTACGTCCCGCAATTTTTAAATCTGTAATCTTCGAAAACATTCACTTAAATCCTACGGTGTAAAGGGCCATATAGATCTATATTAAACGAACAATGTATTCAAGGTATTTAATTGGTTAAGGATTAATGGTGAGTATAAGTAAATAAAAAAGATGGGCATTATTACTTTTTTTAAAACTACCCTCCATTGGTAATCTAGGGGTTGTTAAAGTTTGTATGGGAAAATCATAACGCGTGAGTTGATTAATGTGAAAATCAGTATTTATATACAAGTTCAGAAATAATTAAACACGTGTTTTTGGATTTTTCGAAAATCACCCCCCAAGTTGGTGAAAAGGGGTATTCAAGTTTTAAGGGGAGGATTTTACTGGTTGCTTCAATAAACTTAAAACTTGGCCTAAATATTCTCTCAATAAAATAAAGGATGCGTATGTATATTTAAAAATCAATCCCTGACGGGGTGAACATGGGAAAATCAGGACTGGACCATTTTTAGATTTTCCAAAAGTATCCTAAAACGAGGGTGTCCGGGCATTAAATTCACTGAGTTCGAAGTTAGAAACACGCGCAAACGAAGTCGCGGGCAAAGTGCTAGTTTGAAAATAAAATTGGGATAGAAACTACAGGATAGTTTCTATCCCAATTTTATTTTCAAATAATTTGTTAATCCAGGTTATGAACTCTGGGTATCAAATTCCATTCAAATCCGTTCACTTTAGATGTTTTTGCTTGAAAAAGTAACAAACATCATCATGTTCAGCCATCTATGTATAATGTCCGATTGTTGGCTTGCCCAGGGGAGATGGAGCAGTGGCTCTATCTCGCCAAACGACAACCGCATTCAACCTTCCTGTTTGTAATTTAGAACTTTAGATGACAGAATATCGCAGGAACAAAATAAAAATAAATAAAAACTTTGCATTCATAATTTAAGTACACAGGCAGTGATTTAATATCCTTGTCGCGGGAAAGGAAGGAACAGAACGGATCTTTAATCAGTAATAATCTGACAGTCCCTTCCGCTCCACCCAGGGCGGGAGGAGTTATTTAGTGATTTTACCGTAATACCTTAAAAATAGTTCTGTTACATTCGTACTAACTTCTTTAATCGCGTATATGCACACCACGTTGTTTTAACGCGCCGGCGCAGCGCGTTTTATAAACGCGCGTTGACGGCACTTTTTCATCAGAGCAGTTTGTTGTCGTTTGTTTTAGGCTACGTCTGACTTGCGTGTGTATCTCGTCGTCACAGGCGCGTTTAAAAAACGTCGTGTGCATAATAGGCTCTAAAATTGATCCCTAATAAAAACTAAGTAAGAAACAAACTATGATTTCGTCATCTACGAGTAGTTCTAGCAAACGATGCAAAACATGCTCTATGCCACTAAAACAGAATTCCTAATCCAACATTAACTTCTTTCACAGGCCAAGAATACAACTTTAACAAGTTGACAGAGGAAGAAGTGAACTCTTTGGGCCAGACTTATGATTACGACTCCATCATGCATTACGCGAGGAACACCTTCAGTAAGGGAACTTACCTGGACACCATACTGCCTTTAGAGGTCCATGGCAAGAAGAGACCGGAGATTGGACAGAGAGTGAGATTGAGTGCCAGCGATATCGCGCAAACTAATCTGCTCTACAAGTGTGCAAGTAAGTGTTGTATAATTTACAATTTTTCTATATTTTTTAAAGATTTTAATTTCTTGTATTTTACATCAAAGTTTATTTAGTTTATCAATAATCTATACTCCGCTAGTTAGAAAAATAATGAGACGAACCATTTCTTTTTTTAAATTTGGGACTCGATACGTTAGAACTTAAAACAGTACTTAGACAACAAAAAAAAGATGGAACAAATGATAATTTTCGATAGTTATTGTTATATCTAACTGAGACGGTCTAGTTCTCATTTTTTTCAGATTTATTGCTTTTTGAAAGACTGCTCTTTTACAGTATTGCCTATTAACTTTCCCTCCAACCAATCTAAACCAGTGTGCTTTTGCTGGGAGCACTAGGAGTAAGTTCGGATTTTGCTCAGACAAATTATACAAGGTCTACAGCATAGCAATACGTCATTTGAAAATGAGAGGGACACCAAATTGTTTTTAAGAAAATCTAATAACATCTTAAATCAATACGAATAAAAGTTGACAGATATTTCGAAAATCACTTAAATCCCTACAACTGCTGTTTTCAATATTCAATATTTCTTCGATCAAACATTCCTTAAACTAATGGGTTTTATTATGAAAATTAATTTCCCGTTAGATACGGTGACCGTACTAAATTACCTTGTATCGGTGTTGTATGGGCAATAATGGTTATTTAATATTTTACACAGAATTGTAAAAGACAGTCTTGTTAAACTCTAGTGTTCTTTTGATCACATCTGCAAATATACTGAGAGCATGATGTCAGGGGTAGATTCATAAGTCTAGCAAAGTATTATTTGGGTTTTTTAATAGAAACATTAGCCGTAGTTTGAATTTGAAACTCATTATCAGCCTATAATGATCCTAAAGCCTCATTTAGACGATGCAAGAACTCGAACGCGAGTTGCGTTACATTGCGGAATTTATAGGTAAAACAAATTCAGTTAATGAAACAAATGCCGCAATTTTGCTCCGTCTAAATGGCGCTTAATTCTGGGACACAGGCCTCCTCTCTGTGCTCACCGACCACGCTGACCGAATTTTGCCGTTTGAATCTGAACCTTGTTGACTGCAACAGTCTGGGCCTAAAACTTAAACTGAATTGTTGATTTGTGAAGTTAAATGCTATGTTTAGCTGTTATCATCATCAGCCTGTGAATGATCCCACTGTTGGTACACATGGCTTTCTGTGAGAGAAGTGGGCCATAATTCACCACACGGGCCCAGTGCGTGTTGATAGATGTCACACGTCTTCGAATTTTTGGTAGCATAGGATATGCCGGTTTCCTCACAATGTTTTTTGCAATATAAGAGTTAGCAGAGTTATAATAGCTGAGATATGCCAGTTTCCTCACAATGTTGTTTGCAACATAAGAGCTAGCAGAGTTATAATAGCTAAGATATGCCAGTTTCCTCACAATGAGGTTTGTTCATCGTTTTGTGAGTAGAGGTGATTAAATAAAATACTTACATATAGTAATGCGCCTGGCTGGGTTGAACCTACGACCTACAATTCGCTAGTCGGGGTCGATACTACTGGGCCACTAAGCTATTATAACTCTGCATAAACATAGGTACGGAGAATACCAGTATGTCGCTATGTTACAGAATGCGGAAGGACGTTACTGGGTAACTCTGGGTGGTTCAACTCGCCCGGATGGGGCAGTGAGACGCCCCCAACCACCCCCGATAGGTGCGAGTGGAGGATCGTGGCTACGCATGGTGAACGAGTAGTTTTGAATATTACCGGTGAGTGAATCTTTTTTATTTACTTTTGTACTCAATTTAGCCCAGAAGCAAAGATTAGATCCAAGGTGAGCTCACCCAGTTTCAGACAGAACTGGAACTCCTGGACGTGTAAATTATAGTTATGAGTACACCTACAAAAATATTCATCTTCGACGATATTCAAAAAATAAATATTATAAATATACATAGCGTTAACTTTCAATATTATCTTTTTTATCCTTTCTTGGCAGAGTGGCCAGCCGATTCCAAAGGCATTATTGGCTCATGCATGTCTGTATTAATAGTTATTGTAAATTCTACTAAAATAGCTCTGAGTATCTGCCTACTAACATACTATGGGCTTTCCGAATTTCTTTGTGCTTGGTCTGAAATAAATAATTTCATGTCATTTACAAAGATTACGGATGGAGATTAATTTTTACAAAGGAAAAGTTTATGTGGTGAAAGCTATTATAATTAGGTATATTAATTATAATAGCTTAATTATTGTTAAATTGTGTTGTGTTATATCGTACTGTATTTCAACGTACCACCGTGTTATAAGGTCTCATCTGGGATAGTATCTAATTCTAATATCCTTTGAAAGTGGGTCGATATATTAGGGTTCGGTAGTCAACAAGGAACCCTAGTTTCGCCATGTCCGTCCGTCCGTCCGTCCGTCCGTCCGTCCATCCGTCCGTCCGTCCGTCTGTCCGCAGTTTAGCTCAGAGACGCACAGTACTAGAGAGCTGTAATTTGGTGTAAATATACGGATTTGTTGTGCCGAAAAAGTGGTAAAATAAAATCTCGTAAAATATTTTTTTTTAGGGTACCTCCTGTACTTACTCGTAAAGTGAGGATTTTTTTTTTCTCGCGTACCCCTTAGTGTGGGGTATCATTAAATAGGCCTTTAAAAAATAATGATAGTTTTCATAAACAGATTCTTGATAAAAAAATTCGTTTGTGAAATATTAAGCTTTAAAGTGCTAAATTTTGCTCGATTCAAGTGTCCCCCCCCTCTACCAGCTAAACGGTTATGTTTGGGGGTGTGAAAAAATTCACAATAGTGGTATATATAACGAAGTTTAAAAGAAAATTATCATGACTAAGTAGGCTTTACAACTGTACGAGTAATAGTCGACCAACTTATAAAATGTACTTGGATAATAGTAATAATAATAATATTCCACAACTATCACACAACGCAGTCTAGTACCAAGCTAAGCAGAGCTTGTGTTATGGGTACTAGACAACTGATAAACATACTTATATATTTCTAAATACACATATTATAGATAAATTACACCCAGACACAGAACAAATGATCGTGCTCATCACACAAACATTTGTCCTGGGTGGGAATCGAACCCACGACCTCCGGCTTAGCAGTCAGGGTCACTAACCACTAGACCAACAGGTCAGTCTAAATTATTCACAATAGTAGTATATATAACGAAGTTTAAAAGAAAATTATCATGACTAAGTAGGCTTTACAACTGTACGAGTAATAGTCGACCAACTTATAAAATGTACTTGGATAATAGTTTTCTTAAACAAAATGTATCGGAGAACATGTACTTCAACTGCAAATGTAAGTTTGTCAACTTTATTTTTACAGCTTAACTTTAACAGTTAATTAATAGGTATGTTTTTACGGTATGTTTTTTGGGGGTTTTTATCGTCAACTATTTTTAACTAACTTCAAAAAACCGGCCAAGTGCGTGCCGGGCCACGCACAGTGTAGGGTTCCGTAGTTGCCCATCAAAGTACTTATGCGAACTAACTAAACTGATTCGCTGAATTTAATTTTAAAAAGAAGAATTTTCAAAATCGGTCCAGGAGTCTTTGAGAAATCAGGGAAAATACATGTAAGGAGATTCTATTCAGTATTAGAATCTCTTTGGTTCCTATTTAGTTTCTTTTTTTTTAAATCCTTGACATGAAAAGTCAGATAGACTGTGAGTAAAGGAAAGCATAGAATTCAAGATTTTATTTCTTATTTTTGTTGTTAGGATACAATAAACCTAAAGTGTCGTTTCTTCAATAAAATTTGAGCAACACAAATTGTGTTTATATTGTATTCTCACAAAGCCTAAACAATCTTATAAAACGACATTTTTTTGTTTATAAGATTTGAAAAAATGGAGAAACTTTGTTTAGAATTTGAAATTTTACCAAGTGGTGACGGAAAATCAAATTGTTGTTGTATAACCTCGATTTCGACACTCGAAGGAAAAGTGTACGCTATTCCAGATGAATTACAATCCATTGGATGTCACAAAGAAATAATGAAAACGGCTGCATATGTGAAGATTAAAAACAGTCTTAAAAAAAGGTACCAAACTAGAAAAATTTGGATAACTATGTCAGACGAACTAAAAGAAACATATATAGATGAGGATGACAATTTACAATTTGCATATCAATGCTTAGAGGAAGTGGTACAAAAGCAAACTGCGACGGCAGAAAGTAGTGAAACAGGTGTACTGGAAAAGTTATTGGAAAAGTTAGTAGAAAATGTACAAGGTTCTAAACACCAAAACTTAAAGCACATTGCAGAGAAGTTCGTAATAGAAAAATTCACCAGCAAATCTTTGAATGCAAACCATTGGTTAAATACTTTCGAAAAAGAATGCATACGATTTGATATAAAAGAAGACGAAAAAAAAATTGAAATCCTTAGACTGTTCCTGGATAAAAGTAGTACCGACTGGTACAGTTCAATGATTATAAAATATACATTAGACTCAGAATGGACAATTTGGAAAAACAAATTTTGTGAAACATTTGCAAACAAAGGATGGAACCAGACTACTTATGCTTTATCATTCAAATACAAAGAAGGATTGTTGGTGGATTACGCCATAAGGAAAGAAAGATTGTTGTTGGATATGAGAAGTTCAATTGATACAGGTACCTTAATAGACTTAATCGCAACTGGTTTACCAGAACATATACTTAACAGGATTGATAGAGAAACATTGAAAGATACAGTGGATCTTTTTAATGAACTGAGAAAGTTTGAACATTTGGTAAATAAGAATAAATATTATACAAATTGTGTTTATATTGTATTCTCACAAAGCCTAAACAATCTTATATACATAAGAAAAAAGATTACGACGAATTTAAAACCTTCTCCTTTTTTCGAAGTTAATTAAAAATAGTTGACGATAAAAACCTACCTATCCCCAAAAAACATCGGGGTCGCGGGATTATTCCCTTACCGTAACCCCGGAACATAAAAGGCTATGAAGGACACCGTGGATTTTAGTCAGTAGAAGTCTGACAGTCCCTCCCGCCCTGCCCGGGGTTGGAGGACTCATTTGATGATTTTACCACGCTAAAAAAAAAAATCCCCAAAAAACATACCGTAAAAACATACCTATTAAAGCTGTAAAAATAAAGTTGACAAACTTACATTTGCAGCTGATTTATTGTTTCTCCGATACATTTTGTTTAAGAAAACATATTACATTTTATAAGTTGGTCGACTATTACTCGTAAAGTTGTAAAGCCTACTTAGTCATGATAATTTTCTTTTAAACTTCATTATATATACTACTATTGTGAATTTTTTCACACCTCCAAACATAACCGTTTAGCTGGTAGAGGGGGGGGACACTCGAATCGAGCAAAATTTAGCACTTTAAAGCTTAATATTTCACAAACAAATTTTTTTATCAAAAAACTGTTAATGAAAACTATCATTATTTTTAAAGGCCTATTTAATGATACCCCACACTAAGGGGTACGTGAGAAAAAAAAACCTCACTTTACGTGTAAGTACAGGAGGTACCCTAAAAAAAAAAATATTTTACGAGATTTTATTTTACCACTTTTTCGGCACAACAAATCCGTATATTTACACCAAATTACAGCTCTCTAGTACTGTGCGTCTCTGAGCTAAACTGCGGACAGACGGACGGACGGACATAGCGAAACTATAAGGGTTCCTTGTTGACTACGGAACCCTAAAAAGGAGCAGGTTCTAAATTCGTCGTAAGCTTTTTTCTTATGTCTTTTCCCTGATTTCTCAAAGACTCCTGGACCGATTTTGAAAATTCTTCTTCTTAAAATTAAATTCAGCGAATCAGTTTAGTTAGTTCGCATAAGTATTTTGATGGGCAACTACGGAACCCTACACTGTGCTTGGCCCGACATGCACTTGGCCGGTTTTTTCTTTTCTTAGCAATGACAGCCAATTCAAAGGCAGTCATGCATGTCTGTAGTAATAACTTCTGCCACTAACAACTATGGGCTTGTACGAATTTCTTTGTGTTTGGTCTGTAATAATTAGTGTCATGTCATTAACAAAGATTACGCGGATGGAGAATAATTTTTGAAACATGAAAACCTTATTTGGTGAAAGCTATAATAATTAGGTAAGTATAAATAAAATGATTGTATTACATCGTACTGTATTTCAAAGTACTTACCACCGTGTTATAGGTCTCATCTGGGATAGTATCTAATTCTAATATCCTTTGAAACTGGGTCGATATATTGTGTAATACTCAGTAACCCAGCTTTAAATGTCAAGTGATGATCAACTTACGTAAATCGTCTCCAAACCCATCGAGACGTACTTCGCTAAATTCTAATTGATTGAATTCATTTCCAAGTGGAAATTGCATATTTCTCACCTTTGACTTTTAAATGTGTTTCATTCGTTTCATTGCGAAATTGGTATTTTAATTTAAACTAAGATGTTAATTTAAATTACATCTTTTAATAATCGTGTCCATCGAGGAGCTCGTGGATAAATAATTACAGTCGCACAGGCCCATCTTCCGGGTTAAGCTGCACTTGCCGAGGTTGGTCTGTGGATGGGTGACCATCAGCTGTCATAGCGAGTATCTTCCGTGCTTCGGAAAGAACGCAAAGCTGTTGGTCCCGGCTGTCATTTGTAGATCTTTAACAGTCGTTACTGTTAGTCAGAAGCTCTAAAGTCTGACAACCAGTCTTTCCGTGTAGTCTCGTATTATCCAGTTACTGAGTTGTGGAGGTCCGATAGGCGCTCCATGTTAAATACTGATATTCAGCTGCATCTAGTTCTACTGGAAGCCGACCCCAATATAGTTAGGAAAAGGCTAGGCAATAATTGTACTATAATCGTGTCTTAAGGCGGCGCTAGTCGCGAGCTCGAACTCACTGGCAGGCATGGTCAAAAACCATGATATTTCACCGGAAATCGAGCCATATTGTTCATGTGTGCGCGAGCGTCATCCTTCCGTGGAGAAAACAGGGGAAAACTTATTCAGTGAGATGCACGATCATTCAGAGTAAAAGCCGCGCGTAAAAAAAGTACGAAAAAATTTTACGAGATAAAATACGAGATACGCGTAAAAAAAGTACGAAAAAATTTTACGAGATTTTATTTTACCACTTTTTCGGCACAACAAATCCGTATATTTACACCAAATTACAGCTCTCTAGTACTGTGCGTCTCTGAGCTAAACTGCGGACAGACGGACGGACGGACATAGCGAAACTATAAGGGTTCCTTGTTGACTACGGAACCCTAAAAAGGAGCAGGTTCTAAATTCGTCGTAAGCTTTTTTCTTATGTCTTTTCCCTGATTTCTCAAAGACTCCTGGACCGATTTTGAAAATTCTTCTTCTTAAAATTAAATTCAGCGAATCAGTTTAGTTAGTTCGCATAAGTATTTTGATGGGCAACTACGGAACCCTACACTGTGCTTGGCCCGACATGCACTTGGCCGGTTTTTAGGGTTCCGTAGTCAACAAGGAACCCTTATAGTTTCGCCATGTCCGTCCGTCCGTCCGTCCGTCCGTCCGTCCGTCCGTCCGTCCGTCCGTCCGTCCGTCCGTCTGTCCGCAGTTTAGCTCAGAGACGCACAGCACTAGAGAGCTGTAATTTGGAGTAAATATACGGATTTGTTGTGCCGAAAAAGTGGTAAAATAAAATCTCGAAAAATATTTTTTTTTAGGGTACCTCCAGTACTTACACGTAAAGTGAGGATTTTTTTTTTCTCGCGTACCCCTTAGTGTGGGGTATCATTAAATAGGTCTTTAAAAAATATTGATAGTTTCCATTGACAATTTTTTGATAAAAAAATTAGTTTGTGAAATATTAAGCTTTAAAGTGTTAAATTTTGCTCGACTCGAGTGTCCCCCCCCCTCTACCAGCTAAACGGTTATGTTTGGGGGTGTGAAAAAATTCACAATAGTAGTATATATAACGAAGTTTAAAAGAAAATTGTCATGACTAAGTAGGCTTTACAACTTTACGAGTAATAGTCGACCAACTTATAAAATGTACTTGGATCATATATTTTCTTAAACAAAATGTATTGGATTCAACTGCAAATGTAAGTTTGTCAACTTTATATTTACAGCTTTAATAGGTATGTTTTTACGGTATGTTTTTTGGGGATAGGTAGGTTTTTATCGTCAACTATTTTTAACTAACTTCAAAAAAAGGAGGAGGTTCTAAATTCGTATTTTCCCCGATTTCTCAAAGACTCCTGGACCGATTTTGAAAATTGTTCTTTTTAAAATTAAATTCAGCGAATCAGTTTAGTTAGTTCGCATAAGTATTTTGATGGGCAATTACGGAACCCTACACTGTGCGTGGCCCGACACGCACTTGGCCGGTTTTTTTTTCTTTTCTTAGCAATGACAGCCAATTCAGAGGCAGTCATGCATGTCTGTAGTAATAACTTCTGCCACTAACAACTATGGGCTTGTACGAATTTCTTTGTGTTTGGTCTGTAATAATTAGTGTCATGTCATTAACAAAGATTACGCGGATGGAGAATAATTTTTGAAACATGAAAACCTTATTTGGTGAAAGCTATAATAATTAGGTAAGTATAAATAAAATGATTGTATTACATCGTACTGTATTCCAACGTACCACCCCGTGCTAAGGTCTCATCTGGAATAGTATCTAATTCTAATATCCTTTGAAACTGGGTCGATATATTGTGTAATACTCAAGTAACCCAGCTTTAAATGTCAAGTGCTCATCAACTTACGCAAATCGTCTCCAAACCCATCGAGACGTACTTCGCTAAATTCTAATTGATTGAATTCATTTCCAAGTGGAAATTGCATATTCTCACCTTTGACTTTTAAATGTGTTTCATTCGTTTCATTGCGAAATTGGTATTTTAATTTAAACTAAGATGTTAATTTAAATTACATCTTTTAATAATCGTGTCCGCCAAGGAGCTCGTGGATAAATGAATTACAGCCGCACAGGCCGATCTTCCGGGTTAAGCTGCACTTGCCGAGGTTGATCTGAGGATGGGTGACCCTCTGTCATACCGAGTTTCCTCCGTGCCTCGGAAAGAACGTAAAGCCGTTGGGCCCAGCTTTCATTTGTAGATCTTTGACAGTCGTTACTGTTAGTCAGAAGCTCTAAAGTCTGACAACCAGTCTTACCATGGATTATTATATTACCCAGTTACTGGATTGTGGAGGTCCGATAGGCAGTCATTCCAAGTAAAATACTGATATTCAGCTGCATCTGGTTTGACTGGAAGCCGACCCCAGTATAGTGGAAAAGGCTAGGCAATGATTATACTAATCGTGTCAGATAATTGCAAACGTGTCAGATAATTTATTATACTGATTGTTGAAACCATTTTCGCCCGGGCCTAACTCGAAAATTATCGCAAAGTAGATTGCTAGACAAATTCGCTAGACTTATCTCATTACCGTGACCCCGGAACATACAAGGCTATTGAAGGACAACGTGGATTTTAGTCAGTTTAACTCTGACAGTACCTCCCGCTCTGCCCTGGGCGGGAGGACTCATTTGATGATTTTGCCACGGTAAAAAAAAGGTAAATATATGAAACCCGGGATAATAGATACCCGTTAATCTAGGTAATATAATAAACTATCAATTTAAGCTAAATTTCATCGAAAACAGTTAAGTCTTTAGGGCGTGATTGAGTAACAATAATATCTCTGTAGTCAAACTTTCATAGATTTATAAATCTGAGTTAGATTACTGGTACATGTCTATATGCCATAATTATAAAATATACTTACAATACAAAGAATAAATACAGTGATGAGAAAAGAAAGCAGAGACAAGATTAAGTATTCGAAAACGAAAGATTTCATTCTTTGAAAACGGCGTGTAACTCTACAGAATACTAATGTTCTCCACTAGTCTGCCAAAGACAGTATTTATATTTACTTAGAACTGGTAGGGTAGGTACCGACCCGTGCAGTTATAAACCGTAATGTACCATTCGTAGTATTTCGCAGCATGTAATGAGGAGTGTTGACCGTTGCAACGCCTTGTTTCCTCGTAATGAAAGAAAGAAGATTTTGTTTATTGGCACTAAAACATAAAAACTAATTAAAACTAATCAAAGTTATAAAGAGAGTTTTGTTCAGTTTCGTTTATTATAAAAAGGAACACATTTACAAAAATATCTTAAAACTTAGAAAAGAGCACAGTTGCAAATTTGCCTGAACTAGGTTAAACCTATGTCTCAGGCTAGACAGTTCATAAATAATTCTTATAGTAATAAATTAATTAATAGACAAAACCTACGCGACATGAAAGTAATAACAGCGTTGTTACGGATTATTTGCTGACTAAATGTTTATTATCAGTATGTATTAGGCAAAAGAGCATAAGAGTAATAAAATCAAATAAATGAAATAATAAGTAAAAAAGAAAGTTACAATTTAATACCAAGGGGCCTCAGCTCAGCATAATGCCATATGGCATTACAAAGCTCGCCACCTGATGCTGTTTTTCAGCTGCAGTCCATTTAGACTGACTGTGGTCGACGTGTAACACGATACATTACGACTCGTAACACCGCCGCCGCCGCGCCGGTTAGTACCCGCCTTTACATTGTCTGACACAATGCTCTCGCTCTCCGAGTATAATTTCATTTTCAAAGACAAAGTAGAAGCATTTGTTTCAATTAGAGAACTTACTAGTACTCTTAAATTGTCAAACCCGGCTCCGTTTCAGATTTATAGGGTACAAGATTATTTATAAGTCCCACTGGAATCATGCAATGTATTGGGAAGTCCTCTTTGACATTATGTAGGTACCAAATCGCATTGGGCCCGCGTGATAGATTATGGCCCACACCATTTCGAAGAAAATTGGCCATGTAGTGTGAACGTTATAGAGTGATTGGGCCAATGAAAATCTATGCTTCTACATAATACGCTGAAGATTCGAGTTTGTTTGGTTGCATGCACTACTCTCAGGAACTACTGCTTCCAATTGAAAAACAAAATGTGTTCAGTTTAATTTATTGAGTTCGGTCATAAGCTTTAAAAACATCACCAAAAATCGCGGGGTACAAGTTTAAAATTTGCATTGGGCGTCTTTATTTTTATTTAATAAGTTTAATTCGTCATTTTTACGTCTAATGTGAAACGTATTGATGAATAGTGAATAATTTTGACACAATTTCCAACCTTCATAACATAACAATCAGCCTTTTTTTATTATATAATGTTCCCACTGCTGGGACACAGCCTTATTCTCTTAGAGAAAGAGTGAACTGTACTGTCGCCGTGGGCGCCTACCACTGCGGCTGGGGCGGAGGGAGGACGCTGTCCTCTCTCGCTCGCGGCCCGCCTCCTCCTTAACGAGCATTACTGCCTCGCAGAAGGAGCTGACCGCTTCCCACTCCGTCTCGCCCCGCAGCATGGCCGCAACCAATGCCGGGCGCGAGAGGTCTCCGCCTATCGCAGCCGTGAGGACACGTCGGTGCTCCGCCCAAGCTGGGCAGTCTTGCACCGTATGCTCCACCGTGTCCTCCGGGCGATCTTCACAGTGGTGACACCCAGGCGTCTCCTCCTTTCGCATCAGGCACAGGTACCTCCCGAAACTTCCGTGTTCGGTGAGGACCTGCGTCAAGCGGTAGGTCAGGACGCCATGACTTCTCTCCAGCCACTCCTCAAGATATTATTATAGCTTACTTTATTTTCCTATACCGTTTATAAACTATCAATTGAAGTATTATCTATACTGGGTGTAAGGGACAGCCCTCCACAAAGTTTCAGGGCTTGCTCAGTAGATGAAACTGAACAATCTTCCACAATAGGCTAGTTGCCTAAAAAAATGTAATTAGTCCGTCTTTTAGATTATTCAAAAATAAGGGACACGTATTTTTTTATTTGTAAATTAGACCAAAAATGACAAAGATATAGCCTATTAAAGTTACGTGTGACGTCACGATGCGTGGCATTTTTCGCGCAGAGTGACGTCACAGGTAATTTAAATAGGCTATTATCTTTGTTCTTTTCTGTTTAATCGAAAAAAGAAAAAATACGTGTCCTATATTTTTTTATAATCTAAAATACGGACTAAATAGAATGTAATTATTTTGACCCTGGAAACTACCCTGAAAAAAAAAATCAGCCATCGCCATAGAAAATTATAAACTTGATTAGACAATTTGAATGGAGAGGTTGATTTTTTTTTTCATTCCCTGACAAAAAATTGTGGAAGATTGCTCAGTGTCGTCTACCGAGTAAGCCCTGTTTTTTGGAGGGCTGTCCCTTATACCTGTATGTAAAGTTTATGTATAGATTTATACATATTCCCCCCTTCAAAGCAGGAGATCTAAATACTAAGCGAGATTTCAACAAAGAAGAGATCTGAGACATCACTTGAACACCTCAATTCTTCCTTCCTATTGTCTCGGTATTGTATCCAAAAGCCCATACTTAGAGCACTGCTTACTCCTCAATACGTATGAAGGAGCTCCTTCCAGGAAGGCCCTAAAGTGTTTGCCGAGAGCGGCGGCAGCCCAATTTTGTTGGAGGACCCACTCGAGACGACCCTCGCCTGTTAGAATCGTTGATTTTTACAAATGCACGCAAATGGACGTTTCATGACGTCAGGGTTTGAGAGTTTAATTATAGTTTGAACTAGTGTAATATATTGTGTCAGCGTAAATAACAACCGTACTATGTTTATATAATATAACTCGTCAGTTTATAAATTTACGGTAGGTTACTATTAAATTTATAAACTTGCGGATTTTGGTACATACACATAATTTCAGTCTATTTGTAGTTCTTCTTTAGATATTATAGGTAGGTAGTGCACGTCTTTACATGAGAGTTGCTTGGTAGTTCAGTCATATAAGTAAAAAATAATGATTAAGGCCGTATCACAGATGAAACAACAATAATAATGTTCGAAAGCAGCCTCATCTCAGCTTAAAAACAGTTTATCACACACATTCACGCTATATCTTTCGTAGATATACAGGGTGTAATTGAAATCATGGGAAATATTTTAATCGAAGGTTCTACTCACGATGCTGATTGCATTACGGCTAATAAATCGCAAATCAGAAATATTATTAATGCAATTAAGGACACCTTTAAAAATGAAGAATTTCGCATTGCAAAGGCTTATTATTGCAAATAAGCACTAAAAGTCATAAAAAATTTCATAAACCCCAAAAATCTTATAATATCAAAATTTTAAAGTACATTACAACGCGCGCGGAACGAAAAGTAAACAAACATCAAATAATATTAAGCGAAGATACTTGCATTAATAATGTTTTTGAGTTCCTTAATACGATTAGTATCGTTAGTAATCCTCAAGTTTAAAATATTGCTCATGAATAAAATTTCACCCTGTATAATATACGAACAAGGAAATCAATTGAACAAGATTTTTAAGACTATGTAAAACCGAACACCTAAATACAACATAAACTTAAGAAAATGTTCACACCCAAGCATAACATCTAAAGCTTTGATCACACGAGGCGAGTATAATAATAATAATTCTCTCGTGGGGTAACTCAGCCCATGTTACTGAACAATGTTTGTTCCAAGAGTTTCGGAAATTCAAAAAAAAAAATGGTTTTTCATACAAAATGAGGTATTGATCAGGGTCATCAGTATGAAAAATCTTTTTTTGTGTGAATTTCATCACAGCCTCCTCCTACTACATAGAGGAACCACTATATCCTGATGACAGACTTACTTGTTGTGACCGAACCTTTACCATTTTCCCATCAAATCGATAGGACATTACTTTGCGT
Organism: Agrotis segetum; assembly: GCA_036375495.1. NCBI lineage: Eukaryota > Metazoa > Arthropoda > Insecta > Lepidoptera > Noctuidae > Agrotis > Agrotis segetum. The sequence continues at coordinate 3,302,866 of JAQSVV010000047.1, read as the reverse complement.
CCATAATTTCCGTTTGACTCGTCATAGCACTCACTAACTCACAGAAATCGTAAGCCCGTTCCTTGCGGAAACCTATACAACGTTTCCTTCCATAAATCGTCAATTTGTCTCCACAATAATCCTTCATAGTCATAGCCGCAGAAATACTTTGACGGCAGAAATACTTTGACGGCAGAATCTCGTTAAGCTTTATCTAGCAGATAAATGGGTGTTTGGACAAGCGGTTATAATCCAGTTTATATTGTTAGTAAGCCCCTGTCAAAGGAAGTTATACTTTTTGTGGGATAATGATAGACAGATTTGTGTAGGACTAAGGTTTGGTCAAATTATAAGCGGGGCGAGAAGCGGCAGCGTATTATGCTGTCTTGTCTAATTTCGTAAGAAATTTGGTATTGCCAACGCACTCTAACAATTCGCAATACATATTTGCGAATTTCTGAAACATGAGAAATTCGCAAGTAGTACTAACTAGAGAATCTTCCTTCAAGTCCTTGACTGTGATAGATAATGTCATTGATTGCCTTTTTAAAGCAAGTGGCACTCGACTCTCGAAAATGAGAACTCATGTATTATCTTAAGGCAAATAATACAAGAACAAAAACAAAGTTCAGCCCACACACAATTTACTAACTAGGTAAGATAAAAAGTTAGTAAAAATATGCCATATGTAGATGACTTCTCTTTTTATCACATTGACTAAACTTTTAATTTTAGATTCATATACTTAGTTCATGTGTAAAGGTTGTCTAGAAGATATCGCTGTTAGCGATCAGACCGACGCCGACGTTACCGCCGAACCATAGAATTAGAAATATTGTAAAACCGTTTACTGTAACAATTTTATTATACAATAAAGTGTATTCTATCTACCTATCCGCTACACAACTTCACCCTTACTTTCTTAGTAAAATAAATTATACACAACTCAAGAATATTTTCTTAGAACCGAAATCACCTTTAGTAAGCAATTTTTCAACGTAACAAAAAGAGGACTTAAAGAAAAAATATTTCTTTCAACTTGACACTCATTGCTTAAAAATTGGAATCAGTAATTGGTGCAATTAAAATGAATTAGCTTAAAAAACTTATCAGGATCATTGGGACAACTTAATTACGAATTATGGCGTCGTTCATTTTCTTTTAAGTCCAATGTCATGGTCAGCGTTCGTTGGGTTTGAGAATTTTTTGTATTCTTAGCAGATTTCTTTTAGAAATTTTGTTTTCGGCTTGGACTTTAGCCCCCTTACTAATAATCGTGGACTAAAGTTACAACATTTAAAATGTTACTCACGGGATATCTTCCGTGTTTATATGTTTGTTTTTGGGAACTTAAACATAAATTATAGGTAATCACGGAAGATATCCCGTAGGTGACATTTTGGGACAAACTGTGAAAGCTTAAAACAGTGTTTAAAGTTACAACCTCGCATTAACCATACATTTTTTAAGGATTAACTTTATTAGTCCACGTTCATTAATAAGGGGGTCGGAGTCTCAATAGACTTTTAAATCTAGGAGTATGGAATTAGCCCTTTGATTTATTAATTTTATTTACCTAAACACAATGGAATTAATGGAAAATAATGTACAATGCATGGGTAATTCTCACGAAATGCCGAAATTCGGCTATCCTAAAATGACAAAAAATATTGAAATTATTTGATATTTCTTTTATGTGAATTTGATAGTACTAATGTTACTAGAATTTAATTATGTTGTGGTCCCCCATATTTTCGCGTTTCATGAAAGTTATGATGACATTAAAAAAAATCTAAGTGAGGGAATGACAATTGAGGTGAGGGAATGATTATTACAGAGAAATCATGAAGCTTTTTAAATAAAATTAGTTTTCTTTCAATGAATTTTTTATAGAATTAAATATTGTCCTAAACAATTAGTTAGATCAATGAGTAATTCCAGCAAATCACAAAATTATTGCAGCACTTTGGCATAACTCTAATTTAAACTTATTTGTATTTATTATGACACTTAAATAAGGCACTTAATTAAATAAAGATGACAACAAAATCCTTACTAACTTAAAGATTCATCTAACAGCATTTTTAACAACAGAAAAACTTCTTATTTTAAACTTTAGTCTCATAGATAAAATGAATGTTTAGTCTCAAAATAATCTATTTTTCTTCCAGTTTTTCCTTTTTTGCCTTCTTTCTCGGGAATTCGTTGCGGATATAGGTTTTACTTGACGTTTTTCTTTCTTTTTTAGGTATTTAAATCTTTCTTTTTCACGAAGTTTTGTTTTAAGTATTACAGGATCAGCTTTCATTTTTTCCCTGCGCTTTCTGTCATATTCTTGCTTTTTTAATTTAGCTTCTTCTTCGCTTATCTTCTTTTTTCTTGACATTTCTTAACCTACAACAATATTGCAGCAATAAATTCAAGAATTGATAGAAGCAAACAATAAAAAAAGCCAGTTAGCCCACTCAAAAATCATTCCCTCATGTATCATCATTCCCTCACCATACGTTTTTATGAGGGAATGATGGTGAGGGAATGACGAAATAAAGAATAACCGTAAAGGACTCGTGAGATAACTTTACTTTTAAAAAGATTTTTCTGCTTAAGGAAATTACTCCCAAAAACCATCTTATGTGTTCAACTTATAACCAGTAAGAGTACTTACCTTTTGTTTTTTTAGAAGTGATGGAATGACGATCAAAAATTTAATTTAACTATAAAATTAATGAAATCTTTTCGCAGCGCACACCCGAACACAATCACAGAAAATTCGCCAATTTGATGAATTGGCATTAGTGCCAACTTTCAAAAACTAATGGTAACGTTCGTATTTTATTTAAAATGCGTTCGTGATTCAACTGCCAGTAATAGTGTGAGGGAATGATTTATTTTTGTGGGACACATATACATATTCAAATTATTAACGCGTTTTTTACTTTATAACACTAATTTCAGTTTTTCCCATAAATTTATAATATTTTTAAGCAATCTAACCTACTTGAATATGATTCGAATGATTTTTGTGCTTATTTGGTAAATAAAAGTAAATGAAATTGGTACTAGGGACACAGTGAGGGAATGATTTTTAGGAACATTATGGTTATGCATTTTCATTTATTTATTTATACGACCCTAAAATCTTATGTGAAACTTTTAGGTATAGTTATGTGGATTGTATAGAAATATTAATAACATCCATTTCTTTGTTGGATTTTTATATAAACTCCAAGGACAAGAATTTCGGAATTTCCTGAGAATTACCCGCATATATTCAACGAGCATTTACTGTATCACTGTAAAACACAAAAAATTTCGAATGCTGTCAAAACATTGAGCGATCTTCTGACTTATTTTAATCTTATTTATTACAAGTTATAAAGGAAAATTCCTTACAAGCTTAAAAGGAAAACGCATTAGGTAGGTATTCCTAAATAGCAACGACGTAAATTTACCTTTTCGGTGCTCTCGTCCAAAAATTTAAGGGATTTGATACGGATATTTGATCCTAAATACCAAATTAACGTTACCTATAGAAAAATATTCCTTTAAAAGGTCTTTAGCGTCCTTTATCAAGTACCGTGAAATAGGATCCTTTACATGGGTATACCGTACAACTTAGTACACACTGTAGGGTGTGTAGTGTATGGGGTGTGATTGTGTGTGTGTGTGTGTGGGTATCAGTCTGTACAGAATAAGGTCCAATACATGCAAATAAATTTACCATTTCGTTTGTCCGTTACGAATATAAATGGATTCTGGTGAATTAATGAATTTATTACCAGCTTTTATTTTAAGTGGCCTATGCCCCGGTCAGTTAGGACCATAAATCTTTTTGGCGATAGCACTGGTCTGCGGGGACGGATTCTTTGTGTTTCTGTGAAAAACTGTTACTTTTAAGTATGTTCTAAAAACGTTGATTAGTAGACACATTGATGTATGAAGATAAATGTTAGTAATTGATTGATTCTTGCTACAGAATTAAAATATACTTAAAATAGACAACTTTTTAAGAAGCGTCGCGACGTAAAACATACAGAAACATATTTCGACTCTCATATATTTCGCACGTCCGCGACGCGTCCTCGACTCTTCGTCTTACGTCTTTTCTATGTGGCTCGCCCCTTATAGGCCACATTGGCACATTTGGCAGCGCTAATGCCAATTTATTTTCATAAAAATTTAAAGCTCTATTTACCTACTCAAATTTTCAAAGCCATAATTTCTCATGTGCGTTCCCTCGATGCGTTTAATAACAACAATACCAGCGTATGCTATCGCAGTGCGAAATACGTGCATCCTGGCTATGGCAGCCAAAACAATGTTTCCCGGTGAATTCTAATGATTTCATACTAATTAGCTAATGTTTACAACTCATTGGCTGAATTTTCAGCATTTCAACGTTCAGTTCAAACAATTTTGTCGTTGGGATTTAATACGTAACCAATATGCATTATTATTTAGTGAATGTTAATTGAAACAAACCGTTGCATCTATATTTATACAAGTATATTGAAAAGAATTTAATTAATATATGCAATATTGGTAATGTCATAATTTTTGAGGATAATAATTAAAATAAACCATTGAGTTTGTTTGATTTCATATTTGATGTCGTTAATTCTGTGGTGAAATTAATTATAATTTTAATGGTGACATACTGATAAGTGGATTTTCAGCAGTATTTGGATCAAAATACCCAGGGTCACGGTAATCTAAGCAGGGTATCGCGGCTCTAAAACGCTAACGGCAACTTTTCAGTTGCCGTGAGCGTTTACCCCGATTTTACCCTGAACAGGGTTTTATTTAAGTCAGAACGATTTTGACAGGTTTCTCCGCTCTGCAGATGGTGGGAGGACTCATTTGATAATTTTCCTACCTAATGAAAGTATTACTATAGGTAAATAAATAACTATTTCTACAAACGTAAAATCTTAGCAGGTAGGTAAACATAATTCTCGTCATGTCATGTTTTAAGAATCAATTGACTAAGAAAAAACGATTGTATAAACAATCTAAGCATGTTAAAGAAACCCAAAAATGTCAAACAACATGCTACCCGTTCTTACTTTACAAAAACGGGCAAGTTGGGTAGCCCAAATTCAGATTTATTCGAACACATTTGGTCAAACTATGTAGATGCCAACTTATTTAATACAAAATACTTAGGTCAGAAAAAAAGGCTTTGGTTTATAATTAGCATCCAAGATACCGCCCAATTAGCTAGTGGCTAAATAATTACCGACTGTTAATGACACCGTGGCTCTATATCGCAATGGGCAACTGGAGGAACAAAAGATGGGCAACTTTTAGTCAGTAGAGACCCTTCTACTCCACCTAAGGCGGGTGGGACCACTGCATGATGCTTTAAAGGTCAGTTTATCATAACGCACCTTTAAAGTAAAACCGTTACTAAACGAAAATATACAATTTTACAGGAGAGCCAAAATTAGAAAAAAGTCACCATTTTTTGTCAATAAAATCTGAATGCAGGGTTCTATATGACGTTTAATAAGTTGTTATTGTAGATCTCTGTTTACGTTATAACACGTGATTTAGAAAAGTTTTTATTTTAATTTATTGTATTATTTATTTTAATTTATATTATTATAGTATCACTTTACCATTAATAATTTTGGTCAATAACACAGAAAACTGTGTTTAAACAAATTGAAACACTTTTCCTATAAAAAAAATTAACATCTTCATTCATTTTTGTGACATTCAGCGCCGTGTTTATCCAAATAATAACAGTTTTACTTTAAACTTCCGTTATCAGTCTTCCATGAACACGTTCTTATTGGTATAGACACAATGTTGTATTTCGTGAGCCGATCATAATTCTGTTTAGTAACGCTTTGATTTACCGCCAGATGGCGTAAAATACATTATTTTGAAAAAATGACAAGTTTACGTTGAAGTTTACGTATATTTTACATAGATGGCATTGATAACTCAATTCACGAAAATTTTCGTTTAGTAACGGTTTTACTTTAAAGGTGCGATAATCATCTTCCGTCTTTTCTTTTGTAGTGGTAAAAGTCTAAAGGTTTCAAGTCGCCTAGACTGTGTTTTCGTGAGTTACTGTTGTGCCATCTCTTATGAGTTGCCACCGCAGTGATCCACTGTTACGTATATTTTGTTACAGTTGTTATTTTTTTATGTTTCTAAATATAGTTTTAAGTTTTACTAATAATATTTTATTCAAGTAGCATGAATCAATATATTATATTGATTCATGATACTTGATTAAAGATATTTTCTTCTATTCTATTCTAAAATCATCAAATAAGTCCTCCTACCCACGTGTACTACCCCGTGTCAATTTTATTGCAAAACGGCATTATCTTGACGTTGGTTGTTTTGCAGTTACACTTTTTAGAGTAAGAAAGCAAGTATTTAGTTCGACAACTCCAAAATTTCTGGAACAAAACGAAACAAATTATATAAGTTTTATATAACAATTTATGACGTTACTTACCAAATAATACTTAGTTATTAGTATATTCTTACTTTTACACAAAACCTTTATTTTAAAAGTTAAGGTATATCACAGACCCAGACACACAAAAACATCATCCATTATCGTGTAGAGGAGTGACAAATACAGCAAAACAAAGCCGAGACTTGAGATTTATTGTGGCTCGAATTGGACGGAGCGGGCCACGGGTTAAAATGGTCTGTAGGGAGGTATGGACTATAGAGAAAGAAAACCATATACGTATATTATGTTTAGAAGAATAGAGGCCCTGTAGGGTTGAAATAAATTGGCTGACGAAAGTTTGGGAGATGATTTTTACACCCAAAATTATGTTTTCGTTAAAAAAATGAAAAAGATTTCGTTGAAAAGCGTGATCACCTTCTTATTATATTAGCGCCCACACACCCCCTCTTTATTGCTTATGCCACTCAAGAATAAAGCAACTTTCAACTGATGAGAGAATTATGAACAATCAAATCTTTCCTCTTTAAAATATTAGTGTGGTTCCAAATGAGAAAAATATAGGGTATAACACATTAGTCTAAAATATTACATAAAACACTGGTTCCTTATAGACAACCATACCAACTAGTTGGTAGCACAAACTGCCGAACATATATCCACTAGTCACATCTTCGTTTCGACTATTTGGCCAGCAATTAACTGATGAACCAGTACGTTGATTGATTGCTCGCTTCATCAGCCATAAGGGTGCAAATGAAAATTGACGGAGCCTCTACTTACTACGTCGAAATGCCAATATTAGTCCGTAAATATAGCTGTTTTGGGATTTACTCCAAACATTACCTATAGGGGTTGGCACATGAACGGGCATATCGGTTCGGCAGTGTTAGTGAAACAATAAAGCCGACCCGAATAATTACTGCTCTTTTTCGGCTTCAATCGGCTCGTACCGAACGAATTACTCATTGGTAGTTTGATCGACACATCATTCGGTTTGGCAGAATTTAAAAGCCGATAGGCATAAGTCGGCATTTGCCAAGACAAATGGGTTGTGTGCCGAGTGGTTTGTGATTCTAGAAGATTCATCAATTATATTTTAATATTCGAATTAGAAATTTAGTGAAACAGTTTTGTAAAAAATAAGGTGTACACGTACATTAGGGTCATTTCACGCAGGGTCAATTTTTACTAATTTCGGTGTATTTTTTTATTTGTAGGTTTTTGGATGAAAAAATAAACTTGTTTTATTCTGGAACACATTAGTATTCTTAGTATGAAATAAACAACTGTAGTTGTTCTGAAAATAAGTCAGTCACCGAAATTGCCATCCCACCGAAATTAGTAAAGGAAATGCCTGCGTGAAATGACCCATTAAAGTAAAATTATTGTTCTACCTATGTATTCGGTTCTACAGCCCAGGTTGTGCCGATTGATGTCGACCCGAACGTGTGTAACAACCCTTAGGCAACAAAATGTTTTAGATAAAAAAGGTGCTCTAATATTCCAGTCACAAAACTGTTTGTCATAAAAATGTTTATTTAGATAACAGTCAAAGGTCAACTTAGTCAGTATTTTTAATAAAATATGATAGATGTTTTTAGCAATAAAAATAAACTTTAATACATAAATAGAATTCCACTTTGTGATGCTAAATTATGCTTTAATCTTTAATTCATTGCCGAGGAGCACGTTCAGAAGAATGTTTATTGAAATACCAAATTCTGTAGACCCGCGTCTAAACAATCAATCAAACTAAGGAATAATTGCGAATGGTCTGCGTACATCAGACAGTGACAGATAATTTTGTACTGTACTAGCTTAAGCCCGCAACTTTGCCTGTAAGTAATTCATAAACTGTGCTATACGATATTGGTACCGGGATAAAAGTATTTTTGTTGTTTTAAAACTTATCTATCATTTGTATTTCTCATCACAGACACGGCTAGCGCAGTGACTGAGCAATTAGACTGCTACGCTATGTGTCGCGGGTTATATTCATGGTTTCCTGCACGTAGCAAAATATATTTGTATGATCCACAAGTTCCTAGTTGCTCGGGGTCTAAGTGTTTGTATAAATATATAAGAGTGTTAGGCATGAAATTAAAATAAAGGTCCGTCTTAGATTATAGAATATCTCTAGATTCCTAGTACCTAGGCCACTGAGATTTGAAGCCAAAATAAGGAAGAAAAAAATTACCCCCTTCGTTCTATTCAAAATTAAACAAGTAAAGCAGCATTCCGGTACATTTAGTACAGATTTTATACAAGGTGCGCATTTGTGATTCTCGATGGTCTTCTGGCACTGATGAAATGTTCGAAACTGTACACGCGAATGCTCCCGGTGAGGGAGCGCCTCTAGGGTTTGACTTGACCTCAGAACCTGGAGATAATCTAAGGGTTCTATGTAGTTGTAGCATATCAGTATCCGGTGTCATTGTCCGTATGTGTCCGGTGCCCGAAGTTCGAAGCTCTGTCCTTTCCGGTTTGACAAAAAATTAACGAATTTTCGAACAAGAAAGTGTTTTCGTGGTTCCATTTCGTTATACACAAAGTCAACTAGGACCGGGCCCAATATCCTGTGACTCTTAATATTCGTGGGGTCGGCAAACATCGCAACATCAAACGGTCTCGCTCTAACAAACCTACACACGTAGAAAGAGCCCTGTATGGGGAACCAATCAACTGAAATATAAAGCTAAACGCACATATTACGAATTTCCAAATAACTTTGAACTTTTTGAAAAAATAAATGAGGTTCAAAAATGTTTACAAGACGTCTGAGTGGAACTTGGGAATCAATCGAGCTTACTTACTGAACGAAATCTTGATTTGAATTTCATAAGTAGCAATCTGAAAAATAAATATAATTATGAGATGTGAGGAAAAATTAAAGATTTCGATCAAAATAATGTCATTACGTACGATGATACGTAAAACCTAACGAAGCTTTGGTACGAAAGATGAGCGTCGACTAGCCAAAAGAAAGTACCTAGCCGCTTAAGCGAAAGAGGGCGGGCGCACCGAGTGAGCAGCCGTTCACTTCTATACCTTGGTTTAACTTAAACTACATAGCTTATCTCTGTAGTTCGGTTCGGAGTCTGTAGTATGAAATGAGGTGAAACGACACTCGCCCGTCTCGCTCGCTAGCAGGATGGTGTGGCCTGCGCTTAAAAAAAATACACATAATTTATACAAAAATACATTTTCAAAACAACTCAAAACCTCAACCTCAGAATACGACCATCGAAAGCAATAAGTTTCCGCTTCAATTCGCAGCTTTTAGTGGCCAGTCCTAGGATTCTGTTCAATACAAACTTTCCAGCGTAGCGTGACCTCTCTCCTTCACAATCTCCACCATATACCTGAACAAAGTTAACTAATTAAGAGGACGGTAGGGTCAAGGTATGCTGGTCAGATAAAGATAGAAGGTCATAAATTGCCACTAGTCACTACCACCTTAGTTTACGATTGCGGTTGTACTGTTAAATGTCATTAATTTACGGACTTGGGTATAGAATTAAATTGGCTACGAATTCAGTTTTAATTGAATCAGTGAGTAGAATTTGCTGACCATTGTTTTAACAGAGGTATCCCCAAGCACACTTCCGTTTCGAATTTGGCACGAATAGCAGTTTTTTTGTATTTTCCATCTGGTTATTTTCGTTGGGACTGAAATTCAATTTCCATAATGTAGTTTGCCGTAATATCTAAAATCAATTAAACTTTGTTGGCAAATAGTTTGCATAAGATTCATAAGTTTATCTAACAATTTGTACTTTACGAAGTTTGTGTTGTACGTATTCTGAGGTCGCACGTGTTATAAACGTTTGAAGAGAAATACTTATAGAAAGTTATGATTTGTTTGGCATTTACCCAATGAAATACCTCAAAGTTTCATCCAATTCTCGTATTTATTGATACGGGGTGTCACAATTCGTTGTCATAAGTGAGCGAGACCAATAATTGGTGGAACTATCGATAAAGAAACGCGTCCAATTATTCGGCTTACAGTAGCTACAGAAATGACTACATTTTTAAAGCTTTTTATCTGTAAGAAATACTTACATTAAACTCATAATTTATCGTGTTTTATGTTCGTCATTATGGGCCTCATGACAATCAAAACTGCTGAGTGATTTACATACGCAATAAAGGTGTTGGTGTATAACATGCACAATATGGCCATTACCTTTAAACACATACATCAATTTTCCTGATCAGGAACCCTGATCCGTTTTTCGAAATCTGTACGGGAAGTTATCGAATGTGAACAACACACACATGAATTCACTGTGTTCGGATAGAAAACGGATCAGGATTCCTGATCAGGAAAACTGATGTATGTGGCCGCGCTAAAATCTGGACCTTGACAATTTGATTGTGTATCTAGTCAATTGCACGCTACAGAAATGTAAAAACCAGAAAGTGTCTAACATTATGATCGTTTGCCAACTGTTCTCGATATCCTATAACTTATTATTTTTGTTACAGAAATTGACATCCACAAGTCCGAAGATTGTAGATCAGAATGGGTTGAAGTCAGGGATGGCTACATGCCAGACGCTCCCGTTCTTGGCAGGATCTGTGGCTCCGGAAAAGGTCCTATGATGAGGTCCACAGGCTCAAGACTGACTGTTGTGTACCAACCTGGGCCGAGACCCAAACCTCATCGAGGTTTCAGAGCTTTCTACGAGGGTAAGTCAATTTTTTGATTGGCAATGTGTACCTAAATGACTTTAGAAAATCAAACTAAATTATTTTGATACAAAATCAACTATTTTAACTTGATGAAGCTGTATTTCAGACTTCGCTAAGCGACTATTTCGAATTGTGCTATAAAGTATAGCAAAGAAGGACCTAATGTTAGCAAGCAAATAATATTTACACAGTACAATGTGAACGTGTCCTTAATAATGTATGGAGCGCGATATTGTTGTGCTATCTAATATCTTTAAACGAGCAATTCTTGTATATTTATTTATATATAATCAGGATCTCGGAAACGGCTCCAAGGATGCAGATTTGAAGTTGACAACTTATAGTTCGATAGGGGTTCGATGGTGTATAACGCTCCGTTTGAAACAAGATAGCGTCAAATAGTATAGACATTTTGAAAACCTACTACAGTAGCTACAGAAATGACTTTACATTTTTACCAGATATTGATCTATAATGATTGCTATTATATCATAGAGTAGTCTAAAATCAGCTTTAGTTCTGTTCAAAGACTTTATTCGCTTGTGTCTGATGTAGTGGTTGCAAACTCTACTTCGCAGCATGAAGTCACAAGTTTGATTTTAAGACGGGGATTTTTTTTTTTGGGCCACTAACAAAAAACTTGAACACGAATTTCTCAATAGCTGCCACGGAGACTAAATGTGTGCTCATTCAGATACCCATTATTGAATAATCATGACTATCATAACGTAAAAATGTTCTTAATTTTTGTTGCAGCTGTTTGCGGTGGCGATATTGAAGTTGACAGCACTGGCCACCTGGAGTCACCGAACTATCCTGATGACTATCAACCCAATAAACTTTGTATTTGGAGACTTTCAGTACCTCAGGTAAACGTCATTTCATTGTGGTGTGGAGTGTCGAGTGTGCATGCTTCTTTAGGTATAAGTAAATGTAATCATTGTTCTTGCCCTTTCATTTTTATTGATTGCAACTTTAACTACATCAGACGTTTTTTCTTTACTCTCCTGATCGCCATACCTCACATCATTCTGCAATATTTTAAGTTTCTTAGTAAATTAAGTCCTTCCACCCATGTCCTTCAATAGACCTTTACGTTCCAGGGTCACGGTAATTCGTTAGTCCCGAGACCCCGGCAGGCTTTGGCCCTCTAAAAGGGGCTCTCTAAAGGGGAACTCCTTAAGGCACGCGTGGAACACAACGCGCCATCGACCCGGACATGGTCCACGGTCCGACAGCGAGTCGCCCATTAGTTGCCGCTCGCATGCCTTAACTTTCGTAATTTACCGCAGGCATCCTTAATTTTAGGCCCGAATACCTAATCATAATTTTATTTATGATACCATTTTCAAGTTATTTCCTTCTTTCAGGATTACCAAGTAGCTCTTCGTTTCCATTCGTTCGAGGTGGAGAACCACGACACTTGTTCCTACGACAAGGTGAAGGTCAGAGACGGTGACTCCATGGACAGTCCCCTCATTGGCATGTTCTGTGGCCACAAGATTCCTCCTGACATAAGGTAAGTCTATTATGGAAACTTTTCTGAAGACACAGAATTTAGAGTTCCAGGATTTGGACCATGAAGAGAAATCATAAAAGTAACAACACCACTTCCTTTGTTCGAATATCTATTTAAGATTTAAGTAGTTAGAGAGCAGTGGTGGCCCTGTGGTATCGGTTCCGACTTACGAGTTGTAAGTCGTGGGTTCAAATCGCACCAGGCGTATTACTTTGTGTAATTAATTTCATCACCACTGCTCTCAAAACGGTGAAGGAAAACATCGTGAGGAAACCGGCATGTCATAGAACCAAAAATTCGAAGACATTATGTGACATCTATCTACCCGCACTGGGCCCGCGTGGTGGATCATGGCCCACTCCCTCTCACAGCGAGGAGACCTGTTTCCCAGCAGTGGGAACATATAGGCTGATGATGATGATGAAGTAGTTAATAGAAATTATCTCTAATACTGAAAAAAAACTTTGATAATCACGTTTTACACGGGCTAAGAATAACAGTTAATGTAAGATCCCGTAACTCAACTGCACAAAAGCTTATGCAGATGGCCTGGATCAATCATCTCTCACAAAATTTCCAAATTGCTCAACAGCCCCAAAATTTCAGGTCTACATCCAACAAGTTGCTCGTGATCTTCGAATCCGACAGCACCGTCCAGAAGGCTGGCTTCTCCGCGACCTTCATGAAGGAGTTCGACGAGTGTGCCTCCATAGAACATGGATGCAGTCACTCCTGTGTCAACACCCTGGGAGGGTATGAGTGCGCCTGTGATATTGGTTACGAGCTACATTCGGATGGGAAGAAATGTGAAAGTGAGTGGTTTTTAAACCTTTTATACCTTCATAAAGTTTTAAATATTCTTATGTGTGCCTTCATCGTGAGATGTAAAGATTTTTTGTTTGTGTAAAGAAAAAATTGATTGCAGGCTTTGAACCGTGACCTATTTACTGACTCAGTACAGCAGAGTACACCAGACGCTCTTAAATCGAGCTATCGCAGTCATGCTCCCGGATTATGCTCCCATTCTTGATCTTATGGTGGCGTTGGCGCAATCTATTGTAGAGTTATCAAATCTTGTGTGCCTGAAACAGTCGGTTGAAATTCTGCTCGCAATCTAATTTTTCTTTCCGCAACGAAAAAGCATATTTAAAGCTGTGAAGAAATGTGATGGCATTTTTGGTAGCAACCATACGTTTGCGTTTACTAAGATGACTTTATTTTTTATCTCTAGATGCTTGTGGTGGTTCTTTATACGCACCAAATGGAACCATCACATCGCCATCATTCCCTGATCTCTACCCGCCATCAAAGAACTGTCTATGGGAGATCGTAGCCCCACCACAGCACAGGATCACGCTCAACTTCACACACTTCGACTTGGAAGGAAATAATATGTATCAGCAGGTAAGAAGCACACAACTAATCTATAATCCTATTCATGTAGGTAGATAGATACATCTCATTTAGATTATTGTCTTCATCTTTTTATTTTTTCATAATTCAAATCATGTTGTATCCTACAAGCTTTATAACTCCTTATTGCCCTAATTGCCCATGTGTTGTCTCTTCATTATTCTGTACTAAGTCCTTTATGGTAAGCGTCCACAGACGGCCGCATAGTACGTATCGGACGCATCGCATCAAACGGATTTCTGTGTCGGCAGCGATCGGATTGTCGACACGAGTATCATCATTCGGATTGCCGATGCCACCTTCATCGCTTCCACTGATTGGCATTCCGTATGACGTCATCTGTACGCATCGCATTAAGGCATTGCGGATGAGCCGTCCGTACTATGCGGATCAGTGGACGCAGTTGTATAAGTTTTCATACAAGACAAACTAAAATCCGTTACGTACGATACGTCCGAAGCATGCGATGCCGACCTGTGGACGCACACATTTTGACTGACTTGCGTATAGCTTCTTCTTGACATTACTATCATCGACATTCAAAGTGTGATTTCACCCACTGTAAAGCTTCTCTCTGCTGTTTCCCCCCAACTCCATTCTTAGTTAGAAATTACAGTTGTTATACAATAGCCCCCTTCTAAAAGAAAAGGTACTGCTTATAGTCACCACAAGTTTAATATGTATTTTGAGGAGTGCGAGTATGACAGCGTGACCGTGCACTCCAAGCTGGGCGCCGACGTGTTGAGGAGACATGGCGTGTTCTGCGGGCAGGCGCTGCCACCGCCGGTAACGTCGGATGGATCGGTGCTTAGAGTTCAGGTTTGTTACTTATAACTCTTTGCTTGTTTCTTTAACTAAGCTTACTTCAAACTGCTCCTGTGTTCCCTAACAGTAATTGTAACTCAGCACAAAAATTCGCCTTCTATGTCCTGTCTTTCTTTACTAATTGCATTAGTTAGTGTTACTTTTGGCGTCACAAACGACCCGATTGAGCAGTAGCTGAGCGATAGGAGTGCTGCATTGCGTGTCGCAGGTTCGATTCCCATACGAGGCAAATATTTTGTATAATCTACATGTAGTTGTATCGGGCCAGGGTGCTCGTTTATGACTGTAAAACGCACCCACGATACAGGAGAAATTCCTAGAGGGCCGAAGGTTTTAAAAAACGTGCCGTTCCTCTACTGCTCTTACCTTCGGTTCAGATAACCTTAATACCTACATATTTTGATTCACAGTTTACATCAGACGGTTCAGTCCACCGGTCAGGTTTCGCAGCAGCATACTATATTGACGTGGACGAGTGTGCCGAAAACAACGGAGGTTGCCAACACGAGTGTCGTAACACGTTGGGCGGCTACGAGTGCGCGTGCTACAGCGGCTTCACGCTGCACCCTAACACACACGACTGCAAGGAGGGAGGCTGCAAGCATGACGTCACGCAGCCACACGGCACTATTTTCAGGTAATTAGCTACACCTCTCAAAACCAAGATAGTCATATGAGTGACACGGTGAAAAGCCTTTGTTTGTGTACCAAAATAATCATTATGTGGAGCCCTGAGATACCCGCTGAACGGTGGCGATAGAACAATGCTTAGTGGTAGAACAATGACTAAGGTCCAAAAAGTAATGGAGAAAGGTCATTGCAATGGTATGACACGTGTCAGGCAGAAAAGGTCTTGATAACCAAGAATGTCTAGATCCAGAAAACTATGAATAATTCTACAGAGATTATTAATAGAATTTTATATTTCACAGTCCAAACTATCCTGCAACATACCCGCCACGTAAGGACTGCGTTTGGCAATTCTCTACCACACCTGGACATAGAATCAAGCTCATCTTCCAGAAGTTTGAGTTGGAGCCCCATCCGGTAAGAACACCAATTTAAAAAACAAACGTTATTTGTTTTATCTTACAAGTCCATTAACTTGTATAGTTGTAATTAGGTACTTTATCCGGTGATTTTTTTTTTTCACAAATAAGCTTTGGTTGCTTTTCGTTTAAAATCTTCTAGATAAATTGACGATCGACTGTTTACGCACACTCGCACACCCATTCGGAAGTCGGCTATTATTCTCTTACGAGATGATAGATTCGAATCCAGCCAGACGCTTACTTTTATTTTGTGTAATTTATTTCATCAAAACTGCTGTCAAAACGGTGAAGGAAAACCTCGTGAGGAAACCGGCCAATGTCCAAAAATTTGAAGACATGTGACATCTACCAACCCGCCCTAGACCGCGTAGCAGATTATGGCCCACTTCCTCTCACAGAGAGGAGGCCTCCCTCCCAGCAATGTAGGCTGATGATGATCAAATTGAATGCATCAACAGAATTCATACCTAGCTTTTTTTTTTGTTTATGGCATCTCGCATGTCAACCTCTAATAGGTTGTGTACTGCTCAACCGGACTTTTCTGTGGATGCCTTAAGAATTTAAGGCCTCCAGCCAAGGCAGAATTCATAGATCGGGGAGCTCCTATGCTTTTTTTTTTGTTTATGGCATCTCGCATGTCAACCTCTAATAGGTTGTGTACTGCTCAACCGGACTTTTCTGTGGATGCCTTAAGAATTTAAGGCCTCCAGCCAAGGCAGAATTCATAGATCGGGGAGCTCCTATTGATATAATTATGGTGAAAGTATCGTTCTTTATTTCCCAGGAATGCGCATACGACTACGTGACAATATACGACGGAGCATCAGCAGACGAGAAGACTCTGGGCCTGTTCTGTGGCAACAGACTGCCTCATCCGATCGTCGCGTCCCAGAACCAGATGTACGTGGTGTTCAAGTCTGATGGCTCCGTGCAGAGGAGCGGGTTCCTGGCTAACCATTCTACTGGTAAGTTGGGTTTTTGGTTCACGACGGGGTCAATTATTTTTTCATATCTAACTGCAAACTTCGAAAGCTTTCAGCTTTTCCATTTGATGGCTTTAGAACTGATGTTATTTGATTATTTTGATAGAACGGATTTCTATTTGATTCTTCAGTTTCTGTGCAAAATGCCTACCTATCCTACTTACGTTTGAGGCAGTCAATGACAGACAAAGAACCATTTCTAAAATATCACTGACTGTTATTTAGAGCCATTTCAAACTGACCAGGGGGGCACTGAACTGACAACTTTTTAAAAACCTGTTTTGTTTGGCGAGTGAAAGTGACAGAGCTATTCAAGTCGTCTAGCGCCATCTCGTTCACTCACTGGAACAAGCCTGGTTTTAAAACGTTGTAATACCCCCTGTTTTATAATTTCCAAGAAAAATCGATATGCTCCATTTAATTTCTGAATTTATCTCACGTCTGTCTCCAGCTTGTGGCGGGTACCTAGCAGCTACCGAAGCGGTACAGCACTTGTACTCCCACGCCCGCTACGGCGACAACGCGTACGAATCCAGGGCCAACTGCGACTGGAACATTGAAGCTCCCAGGAACCACTTTGTGAAGCTAACCTTCCTGACATTCGAGTTAGAACCCGAAGCCAACTGCCATTATGACTATGTTCAAGTTTTCGGTGGGTTGGACGGCAGTGGAGGAAACTATGGTACTTTCTGTGGAACTAAGGTAATCATTCTACTTTTTAAATATTTTTTGCAGAGGCATCAGTTTTCATATAGGGTGACTGGTAATTAGTGTACGATACTTAAACACGTGACTGTGCTCATGATAACAAACAACTTTTATTATGGGAACAAACCTGAAAATGCGAAAAAAAATAAGCTGTTTAGTACATTTATGTTTGTTTAATGTACTGAACAGCTGATATTTTTTTCACGATTTCGTCAGTCACCCTTTATAAGTAGTGTAAACTTATTAAAACTTTCTTCTTTTCCAGATGCCGCCTGAAATCGTATCAACATCTGAAGCCCTCCTCATAAGATTCCGTACAGACGATTCTCTAGTTTTCAAGGGCTTCTCAGCCTCTTACCAGATGGTCAAGCCAGTGTGGAGTGAAGAGGATAGCGCGGAGGGCGCAGAATATGACGAAGAAGAAGACGAGAGGATGCCCCCTTTAGTGGTCGGCAGGCGCGGCTTGCGGGCGTCCATGCCGCGCTTCGTTCGTCGACCCACGTGACGCTGGCCGCTTCCCCGACACCCGCGACATCGCAGACCGCATCGCAATAGCCGGATCTAATTCGTTTTACGGTTTTCAGTTTAGGTAATCTGGCAACACTGATATTGAACTAGAATAGTGATGCCACTTTTGTATTTTTTTTGACGTTCAGTAATTACTGTAGTTGCCATAATCAATTTGAGTACAATTTTTAATCAGTTTGAAATAAATAGTATATTATGTTAGGGTTTTTTTTATTGCTAAAGCTAAACTTGTTACATAATGTGTAATGAAACGCGGTCGGTTGCTTATAGTTGCGACAAAGACACTATTTGAAATGTTATTTTTTACGACTGAATAAAAAATGTAAATAAATTAATATTCCTAGTCTAATTTAGGTCTATTACTTAAATAGTGGTTACCAATACAATACTCATACGAGAAATGTATGAATCACGTCATTTATACAAATAATGGATGTTACTTATCCTTATTATAATAGCCGATTACCAAAGAAATGTTCATAGTAATTCTTATTAGTCACATTATTATGATATTTTTTATTTTATTTACCTGTTCTTACCATGTTTTTTATTTTTATAATTTTGTATGAGATATTAAATGTTAGACAAGCGCACATAGAATCATTTTGCCATTTGTATGCATTTATATTATATAAATTAGATATAGAATTTGAGACAATATATAAACTTAAGAGATAATTTAAGATGTAAAAAGTTATTTTGTAATAGGTGTTCAATTCATATCAATATTTGAATACATACTGTATATTGTATACTAGTAGATAAGCATTTTACTGAATTAAAATAGACCTTTGTCTATTATGGCAGTCAGAAATCAATACTCCTTTTTTATTGTTGTACCTAAGTACATGACACCAAATACATGTAGCAATTATTTAGTTGTAGTTACATAGTAAAATAATACAATGTTATTTCGCCAACTAGAGTTCTCATCATTTAAATTACGATTCCACACACTTTAAGCACTCTTTACTCTGAAACATAACTAGATTAATAACTTACATTCTTTGACTCCTATCTACATTATTTTTGTACTTAATCGCTGAGAACGCAGTTTGTAAAAAAATACATGGTTTCAGGTTATTTCAATCAATGTGAAATGTAGTCTAGGAACTTATTAAATGTCGTTTACAATGTTATAAGTTATCATTGTGCCAATAAGGGATACTTAGTTACTGTTAATGCCATAGAGTAAAATAGGCTAGTGTTTTGTAACTTAATTATGAATATTTATACGTAGGAATGTTATTTTTATTAAAATGCAATGAAATGTATCTTTCTTTGATTACCTATTTATTATTTTTTTCATTCCCAAGGTTTGGTAATTTTGCAGTTCACCCATTGGACTGGACCTACAACTTAGGTATCTACTTATAATGCGAATGCAATTAGGTAGACGAATAATGAATGACAACATAACCAGATCTACCGCCGCGGAAGTTTGTTAGTCGCCGAGGAAGAATTTTTCGAATCGGTTGTGAAACGACGGAGTTATGCCCGAACAAACATAAAAATACAAACATCCGAATCGAGAACCTCCTCCTTCTGGAAGTCGGTTAAAAAAGAAATCGTATGAAATCTAAAAAAAAGTTTATTTGTTTTCTTTAAATAGTCTGGACTGCAAACATTTTTTCAAAATCCTATTGGACATTCTGCGACAAGAACATTTTGCGAAAGGTTTGATTTTGAGTAAGGGGTATTTTGCACCTGAGCCGTCTGTTTTTGTTTTTCCCGCTAACCGCAGACGCAATATGCGTTGCGCTAGCGGGGCCAGCGGCGGGCACTGCCGCAGCGCTGTCCGCCACTGTCTGTGGCATTGTCATGTACGTACTATTTAGCAATTCGATATCGAGTAGATCTGTGATACCATTATAGTAGTAGGATTGATGGTTATCAACACGCTACACGCGTGTGCTAATGCACACACTAGCGATTGTCCATACATTTGATATCTGATCGATATCGTCAATCGATGCAATTCGATATCGCATCGCGCTATAAGTAAAGTCCCTTAGAGTGCATGCCACGAAAGAGATTGAGAGCAGTGGTGGTGAATTAGATTACACAAAGTAATGCGCCTGCCTGGATTCGAACCCACGACCTACAACTCGTCATCCGTAGCAAAAATGGTAGCCCTCATTAATTAACCCATAGACTTAAAAAACGATGGACTAGCCAACTTCCTTATTTTGAGATCTAGAAGTTGCTATCCGCAACTACCTAACTCTTTCCTGTAAAATCAATCATGGGACTCTGCGATTCCTCTCTTTCTAGTTGAGTGGGGTCACTTTAAAGGTGAACACAGACCTAGCTGCACCGCAGTCTCCGCAGTCCCCGCAGTTATCGTTTTCTTACCGCTTCTGCGGCTACTGTGATGCGGGTGAGTGTGCGAGGTTTCATAGAACTTCATACAAAGAATTCGTAATGCGGGGACTGCGGTGCGTCTAGGTCTGCGTTCACCTTTAGGCAGCTATTGTGCAGTCCATACTTTATATCTATGAACCAAACATGATAAACCGTCTCATACCGAATAAAAATATTAACTGTCTAGTCTGTACTCATTAAATTTTGCTATGGCAATACTTTTCTAAACGTCAACTTGTTCATAGATAAATTATAAATTATTATAGATGTGACAGTCGCTTTTCTGCTTAGTTTCCCAGCGTTCCGTTTTGGCGCTGTTGTAGCCACCGGTTTCGACTCGACGATGACGTATACGCTTAGTGATTGCAATAGTTTTAAATATCGATATCGATAGCTAGTGATGTCTGACTTGTCGATATCTGTGCTCCTTGGTTGTTCTCGTCATTTTATTATTGCTGATTTTTTAATGATTAAAAGTATTAAAACACAGCATATTTTTTTTATATCTTTATTTATTTATTCAAACATTTTTTCCTTAACCTAAAGCTTTTATATTTAATTAGTGCCCGTTTTTGAGGCTCACCCATCTTGCTTATATATTTTTCTTCAACAGCTCCCTTCAAAATTTTATTTATTATGTTACACCAATTGTGTACTTGTAATCTTAATATAACATTTACAAAAGTGTTTATCACAATTCTTTTATGCTCTGCACACCCTAGCCAAGAAAACCTTATTGTGTTTAGAATTATTTTTTTCAAATTGCTTTTGATATTATTTTTATAACAATTAACATTTAAAAAACTATGTATTAACGAAGTTATATCTCTGTACAAAATTAAAAGTTTTTCGGTAGGATATACCAAATTATTATTTTTTAAAGATTTATATTCTCTGAATTTTATATAAGTATGTATGTTTTCTGCATTCTTTGTAGTGTATGTCTGCAAACAGGCATTGCACTTTACTAATTTAGAAATTTTTCTACAAACATAGCCAGCTGTGTATGCTGAGCAATGAACTCTCACTTTTTCTAAAATTACCTGATCCACTAAAATGTTTTCATTTGGACATTCCTGTAAAGAGGAGAGAAGCTCTTGACCCCGTGAAGAAGATGGAATTTGTTTGTTTTCTTCCATATTTTCTTTATTTACATTTTCAAATAAACATTTTATGTTCACAATACTATTTCCTTCATCTTCTTCACAGTTGGCATACTTAGAATGCGGGCTCAACAAATTTGTTATCAAAAGTGATTTAAATGCATAAATAAAAGCATTTGGGTCAGGATTTACGTTTCTCGAATTGAGAGCCCTTAAACGTCCAAAAAAATTTTCTAATGGATCTTGATTTATTCTTCTTGGGTAATAATACATCACACCATACTTATTAAATAATAATTTGGATATCCTTAAAAAACTTTCCAGGGTAGTGATCCAACCCTGCAGAGATGGCACTTTCACAAGTCGAGGCTTTCCTAACTGTAAGGCACGCTTGCTCGATGAATCAACATAATGTAATGATTGCATTTTCTTAATCGAATCAACCCAAAATGAGTGATGTGGTGAGTCTACTTTCACGGCCCTTCTAAGTTTTCCGGCTTTGAATCCACCAGGATGACCATTGACACTGTCAAATAATTTATCGATGAACTCTACAACTTCTGCGGTTGTGGCCATGGTGCTATTATTTTGTCCACTATGTAAGCTATCTGAAAAAAAGGAAATTGTTCGCCTTAGTAAGAATAACACAACACAACACCATAACATACAATGTTTGTCCATGTTTGTGCAGATGTTGCCCCAACCACACATTTATATAGCTGCAGATTTAGATATTGATGATACACAAATAAACTAAATCTAAGCCCCTTTTTCACCAAGGTGTATTATATACATGTTTTCTATAAGTTTTAAGCAATGTTTTCTTTTTTAAATATGTGTAAAAAATATGTTGTATACAAAACTTGTATAATAATGTTATTTTGATGAAAGCAAGCAGTTGAATGGTTTGAAACAGTCTTAATACATATTTATAACAAATAATTATATCTTGGCAAGTATTTTACAAGTTTTGTGTCAAACTAGTTTTTTTTTTACTTTTTTCGTGGTGAAAACGAAGCATAAGATTAACTTATACAACAACACAACATACAACTTATCAGATGAATTCTCCTGAATCGTGGGTGTCTTTACAAATATCAAGTCACAGACAAAAAAGCCCGACACCATGGATTTTAGTCAGTACAAGTCTGACAGTCCCTCCCGCCCTGCCCGGGGTTGGAGGACTCATTTGATGATTTTGCCACGTAAAAAAAAAGACCTGGAACAACTACTCGCAGATCACATACAAGTATTTGCTCTATACGGGAATCGAACCCGCGACACGTAGCAGGACTATGGGGTACTATATAAATTTTGTACTCACTGACTGCATTTGTATACTTCAGCATAGCCGCCATTCGTGCACTTAGTACTTGTGCAGCTACGCTGACTTTCATTTTTTTCATTTTACTTGGATCCACATGATGGGCTGTTAATTTCGGTAATGCTTTAGTGTGCCCCAACTTGCTGTCAATATCGAAAACAAATTCAATATCCTTCCATGATGCAGTCTTTCCTTCCCAAATGATGTCCTTGGTCATAAAATTGTTCCTTATGCCTTTCAATAGGTGCGGAGGGTCATGGAAGACACTTAAATCATACCCTCTAATGTTGACTGATCCATCTACAAAAAATAAAACATTGTTATAGAATATTGCAACAAAATAAAGTTAGGCTGAAACTTTACATATTCTTAATCATTTGTATTTACCATCATGAACAGATTGAATGTTTCTTGATTTGATTGTGTCTTCCCTCAATATTTTAATAGCCGTCCGAAATGTTGATCCTTGATCACAAACTAGTCCTAACGGTATTAAGCCAGTTAATCCAATTTGGGACACCATTTGCTTCAAAATATTTTGAAGCTCAGCTGCTGAGACAGTTCCTTCACAGAAGTAGTATGCTATACTCTGTCGCCAGGGAGAGCATATTCCTCTAACCATGAATACCAATGCATGGTCAGAGTACTTTAATTTTCTTTCGCCTGCTAAATCTACAAATCCAACAATCTTGTCTTTCTTCTCACTAAAAGTAAGATGTGGTGTAATAGCCACTTCATCAAAAACAAGTGTGCATAATTTTTGTTGCGTATCCCAATTTTGACATGTGCGTGAAATATGTTCAAAAATCTGAGGATTCAGCCCTGGTTCCATTGACACCTTTTCAGATAATCGTATCAATGTTCTCTTGTTTGGTAGAGCAAACATCTTTTCCAATAATCTATAGCCTTTAGGACTTTGCTTCATCAAGAGCAACGCCAACAACTTTTCTTCAAGGCTGAATCTTCTAGCCATTTTGCTCTTTTGGACTTGTTTAAGCTGCATAAGCAGAAATATCCGAGCTTGTCTATTTAATAAATTAAATTTAAGGAACAGTTGTTCTTTGTCAATATAAAGAGCTTTTGAAAGTCTCTGTGCTGCTGACTGGCTTGAATTTTCTGTTGCTATCTGAGTAACATTTTTCATAAAATTCCTGTTACACTGTAACTTATGAACTGCAGAACCTGCAAGTAAAAAAAAATTTGTTCTTGTCATATTTACGAATATTAAAAACACATAATAAGCATGCAAAGAAAACAAGACTTTGTTTTTTATTTTTAATACATAATTGTACTCACTTTTTAGCTTTGGTGTTTGAGTTTTGTGAAGTACTACTTCAGTATTGACAGCATGACTCATGCCAGAACGCGATGGCTGTTCTAACATCTGATCTAAAATTAAAAATAACAAAATTGAATGAAGTCTAATAAACTATTTTATTTTTTCCTTTTTTTAGTATTTGAAGCCCACTCACCTTTCAGATCTATGTTTGATGTATCAGTTGGAAAGCTAGAACATGAAGGATGTTCAGGTCCAATATCTGAAAATAAAATGATTTTTTTTTATTTTATTTTTTCTGAATTTCAGTTTGCTATTTGCTACAGATTTGTCTAAACCAGTTATGTCAGTACCAAATTGTTTTCTGGTCTTACTTCACTTTAAAAATTTTACTAGATCTTCACCATTAATCTATTATCTGAATGTCATTAGTATAGTTATTACTAAGTTGCTGCATAAATCAAAGACTTTATTCTGTATGTCAAAATAATAATATATTTAATTTTGTGAAAATTCCACTTATACAAAATGACATGTAATAATGGTGAAGAGCGTTTGAGACTCAAATGACAGACAACTTGTTATAATTTAATTAAAATATACACACCTGCTGCACTTCTAGTCATTACTGTTGATTTTGTGACATTGTTCTCATCTCCCTCTTTGCAATAGTCATGTTCAACTGTGTTGTTCCTTCCTGAAAAAAAGAACAACAAATCATAATAAACATGCTACTGACAGTGTCAATTGGGCGGGTAAAGACCTACACCTAAGTTTCAATTATTTTGTCACAGAGCTAATATTATGTGACCTTGCTTGTTGGTCTGACCAGCTTATATAATTTTCAAATAAAATATAATCTATTATGTAATACAAATTATATACATACCAGTTATTGTGATCAATGTAGATGGATCTGTACCCTCGTCATCTTGCTCTTTGAAATAGTTGTGCTCCAGTGTAACATTCCAGGCTGGAAAATAGTTATAAAACTGTTAAATATGTAATCAATAACACAGCATTTTGAATTTATACATTATGTATGTATAAAAATTATTTTATCCAAATATACAACAAAGAAAATTTACAAAAACAACTATATCAAAGCATCTATAATTTACAATTTTACTTGTATTGGTATAATCAGTAAAAGGGGAATGACAAGAATCAGCCTGATTTATGCTGTATCCAACAGAATTTCTAAAGGTAATTCATAACATAAAATAAAACATGTGATAATGTGAGAATAATATGAAAAAATCATTTTTTAACTAATCATTTAAAAGTTTATTTTATGTTAATGTTAGGTATCGAGTGGTCAACTTCATACAAAAATTTTCTTTTCAGTGTACTGCTTAAGGAAAACTAATTATTCCATTCGAATCCTTGTTTAACTTTTAAATTATATTTAGTTCATCTTTGTTGGATGTATGGGCCGAGGCTTCAAGGGAAACTTGGAAATTTCTTTATGTAACTTGTTATAAGTCTAATGATTTAACAAGACTCACCTGCTACACAAAGTGGAACTCCATGAGCAATTTCTTTTTGAGTAAGCAGGCACGGGTAGGAGTACCTCAGTCTTCTACCATCATGGTCGAACTGATATTTATCAAAATGTTTTTCACACACACGTTTTCTTAATAATTGCTCCTTGGAGAGTCCAATGAGGAGGGAATTTGTTGGAACTAGGAAGGACATCCACAGATTTCTAAGTTCATCGTTCTTGGGGAAACTAAAAAGCCGGTGAGTCTCACTTGTTGCATTGCAACTACCAACACAGCATTTCTTGGTTCCCATGACGAATAACTGCACATGCGATATGCACAATCAATATTGTCTCGTACAACAGAGGAATAATTGCGTATCAAGGATCTCGACTCAGCAAAATGCGAGGAAATTCACTTAATAGCGGACATTCAACTCGGGAGTATTTCGACAATGACAAGTTGACAAACGAAACGTCATAATGGCGCAAAAAAATGGCGGCGATGACCACGTGACTGATCAATGCGACAGCAGCGCCTAACTCCAACTACTGGAGAAATAAAGAAATCCCTCTCTTAATTAAAGCTCTGCGTCAAATAAAAAATTTAGAAAACCCTATAGAACAAAGTTCCAGACTGCCCCTTTTCAACTTTCCTTATGATGTCCTACATTTTATCCCAAAAATCATCTATGATATTGGCATCTCCAAAAACTCCCCTGCAGCGGATTCGGCTTTCAATGCGGTGGTGGGGGAACGCTGGACTGGGTTCCAGAGGTTTTTTACGGATGCGTCAAAATTTAATGATCTCAGTAACACTGGTGCCGCGGTATATTACCAAAATTCCAAAATAATTTTGCAGTTCAAATGTCCTCAAGAGTCTTCTGTGTTCACGGGCGAATGTGTGGCTTTATTAGAGGCTTGCCTCTTTATAGAGTCACACCATAATATCGACAAAGCCGTTATTTTCACAGACTCCCGTAGCTGTCTGCAAGCCTTGACACAAAATCCCTTCAAAAGCAAATTGCACAGTTCCCTTGTTCTCAAAATTAAAAAATCCTTATTTTCTTCCGCTACTCGTCAAAAGGAAGTTCAGCTAGTTTGGATACCTAGCCATTGTGGCATTAAAGGCAATGAGTGCGCTGATACTTTGGCCAAAGAGGCCTGCACATCAACAACAGCAGATCTTAGCCATAATACCCATCAGAGATATGACCTGCTGGGCCTGCCGAGAGTTTGGCTCCAAGCTGCTTGGCAGGACCAGTGGAACATCACTGGGAGGAAAAAGGGTAAATTCTATCACGCTGTGCAACCACACATCAAAACAAAACCGTGGTTCTATGGCTTCAAAAAAGTCTCAAAACCTATTATTTCCACCATCTGCCGAATGAGATTAGGTTTTTGCTGTACACCCGTATTTTTGCACAAAATCCATGTACGTGACTCCTCTCTTTGCGAGTGCGGCTTGGAGGAAGGAACCCTGGACCACATCTTTTTTGAGTGTATTAATAACATCCCAAGTTTAGATTTATATAGCCGTCTCCCTGAACTTAAAATCCCTCTTCCAATTAATTTTCCTTCCCTTTTAACATATCCCTCCTCCGAATTGCTTGTGGCGATGATCATATTCATTCGTCACAACAATATAAAATTATGATGTGTGTAGTGTTATGGTTGTGGTATACGTTTCTTTTATTTTTAACAAATCTAATATATATATTTATTTATTTGTTTGTTTCATCCACATTGTGTTCAACTGTATCACCAAAGAATCTCACTCTTTTTTTTTCTCTTTTTTCTTCTCTCTCTTTTAACTTTCTTTTCTGTTTTCTATTTTATCAATATGCACACTTGTTGTTCCAGTTCACTCCTGTCATTGGCAGAATTGTCGACATCGACTTTGGTGCCATAAACCAAAAATAGAATAGAATAGACAGCAGCGCCAAACGGATCATGTGGAACTAAGGCTGTCACAGGCCTGAACTTGTTGTTTTGTCATTTCAAAAAGAAAAAGTCAAATCTAGTAATTTATTTATTTCGTCTTTAGTAGCGTCTTTTTGACCTAATTACGACAAAGTTAACTGAACACGTATTACATTACTTAAGGAGCGTATATTTTGTTAAAATGACTGCATTAGCGTTTAAAGTTAAAAGTAAAAATGGTCAACAAATACTTAAAGATTTGACCTCTGATAGCACCGTGGGCGAACTGAAGATGTTTTTGTCGAGTATATCGGACGTGAGCGCTGAGAGAGTTGGTGTGCTGTGTGGGTATCCTCCGAAGCCCCTGGACCTAAGTAATGACAGTCAGAAACTCAGTGACATTGGTTTGAAAACCGGCGAGACTCTGATAGTCGAAGAGAAGCCAGCAGTCGCGACCGGTCCGAGCAAACCCCTCGAGTCTAAACCTCAAGAAAACGGTATTGCGTCACACGAAACTTTAGTACCCATTAGACCAGGAATTTTAATGAAGAAGGTTGTTCCTTCTGATAATTCGTGTTTATTTACTAGTATAGGTAAGTTTTCTCAAGATTTATGAATGACAAAGTACTTATTTGTTACTTGGTTTATTTGTATAAGTCATTGTTGTGTAGGAGGCATCTATGTCTAGCTACCATTATTGGTAATAATGTATAAATGGGGCATTTTAAGGTCGAACAGATTGTTACCACAGTTGGTATCTAAATATAGCCTTGTGTTTCTAATTAACATTTGTTATGTGATGTTCAGTGGCTGTAGAGTGCATTATCAAATGTCATGTGTGACAATGGAACATAAAAGTTTAATGATCTAACTAGTCTTGCATATTACCCTCATGTAAATTTATTTTGTTGTATTCTTATTAGATTCAATTTCATTGATCATTTTTCCAGTCTTTATATCATAATTTAAGCATTGCATTCCAAAGCAAAACAATAATATAAAGTTATTGTAAAACTTCTCTTTTTAATCTTAGTGTTAAAAGTACACTAAGATTAAAAAGAGAAGTTTTACAATCTTCTAAAGTTTTAAAACTTCAGATATCAACCTTTTTTTTATTACAGTGGGTTTATAAAATGATAAACACAATACCACTCAAAACCAAAACCTTGAGCCTAAAAATGAGTAATCATCATCAGCCTATAATGTTCCTACTGCTGGGACACAGTCCTGTCTGTGTGAGGGAATGAGCCATAATCCACCATGTGGGCCCAGTGCGGGTTGGTGGATGTCACATGTTATCGAATTTTTGGTTCTAGGACTATGCTTTCCTCACCATGTTTTCCTTCACCGTTTTGAGAGCAGTGGTGATGAAATAAATTACACAAAGTAATGCACCTGGCAGGGTTCGAACCCACAACCTACAACTCGTAAGTCGGGACCAATACCACTAGGCCACCACTGCTCTAAAATGATGATGATGAAAATGAACCAATTTTGTTATAATTTATTTATCTATCTCTCTTGTCTTATCAATACAATATGAAAACTTAATTTTTGCAGACTCACATACCTACAATAAACAAAAAAAAATGCTGAATGACATGTGATAAAATAATTTTCTATTTTCCAGGTTTTGTATTAAACGGAAATGTAGACACTACAGTACACACTCTAATGCGAGAGATTATTGCCATGGAGGTAGCTAGCGACGTAGACACATACAATGAGGCGATGCTCGGGAAACCAAATGCTGAATACTGCGCATGGATCCAGCAGCCGAGTTCATGGGGTGGTGCTATAGAGGTACTTTTTTTATTAGCCTATTCTGTGTCCCACTGCTGGGCAAAGGCCTCCCCTTTCTCTTTCCAAACGTCTCTATTTTGGGCCATGTCTGCCCCGCAAACATCAGATTGAAACACTACCTCCACCGCGGTCAAGGACTTACACAAGTAAGTTTTCTTTTTCATTTCTAAATAAGTCAACAAATATTGTGTTGTCTGACAACAGCACTGTAGTACTTAAAACTCAAATACCTATTTAATAAAATTTTATTTTATTTCCTCAAATAAATAAAACAAAAAAAAAAATACAATTGATTTATATTCTAAATCACTTCAAGTCACTTAATTACTATAACTCACTGTAAGAAGTTGTAATTTTAACCACAAGAAAACAGCTAGGTACTTAAGTTAACTGGTATTGAAATCAATATTGTTGATAATAATATGACCCTTTTGAAAGATAGATTGTTTTATAGCCTTGGTTCGATGTCACTTGGTCGTAACCCTTTAATTATGTTACTGATATTAAATGCCAATGCACTTATGTGTTGAGTCAACTACATTATTTTTCTGGTAAAATTAACTGGTGTTGTACAAATCTTGTAGGTATTACTTATTTTATTTTTATATTTTAAATGCAAGTCTGAACATGTTACCAGTAATAACTTCGATACAACCAATCCTCACTGGGCCCGCGTGGTGGATTATGGCCCACCCCCTCTCACAGAGAGGAGGCCTGTGTCCCAGCAGTGGGAACATTAATAGGCTGATGATGATACATTTCTCACACAGAGAAAGCATGAGCATTGATCACCATGTTAAAGAGGATTGGTGATTCTCAAAAATTATATTTAAGTCTAACTACAAAAAAAAATATATTTTTTTGCAGAACTATTTGATATGAGGATAAAAATAAGTGACAATCTGATTCAAATATTATTTAAAACATTGAATGAAAATTAAAATGAATAAAGGCTTATGAATAACGATTTGTAATTAAACCACAAGTACCTAATAAAGTTCGTTATAAAGTTTATTACATAGTTCTGCAATTTGATTTTTTAACATGAAATTCAAATGTTGTAATAACATGAAATTCTACCATCATTGTTAATTTTATGTGACCCGATTTTCCTTATAATAATTTTAAAATAAAAAACTAATAAGTAGTTCAATGTTTCAATATTTATTTGCCTAGAAAACCACAATAGATGTTGTGAGTACAATGGCTGAGCATAATCACATGTACCAAATCCTTAGGTCAAACAATTGGGTCTTCTATTTTCGTCAAGTTCTAGTTTCGTCAAGTTACATTATTTAATATTTTATTTGAAATTTTTATTCAAAGGTATTTTATAAAACAAATAAACATTAAAAAAAAATTGTTTAAATATCACTAAAACTTAATTAATTTATAATTCCAGGTAGCAATCCTATCTCGTTTCTATGGACTAGAAATGGCTGTTGTAGACACATTGAACGCAATTATAAACAGATTTGGAGAAGACAAGAACTATGGACAACGAGTTTTCTTATTATTTGACGGCGTGCACTACGACCCCTTGTATTTGGAACAGGTTGATGTGAGTTCTAACTTTATTTACTTACCAGAATAAGTCCGTTCACACCTGCATACATTCAGATATTCCATACAAACATTTTTGCTAAATTGATCATGAGTTGGAAAGCATGATAACATGTTGTTTCTGCCCCTTTGATGGTCATTATGCAAAAGAATGAAAAATGGGCGAGTGGCACATTTACCACTTGACTGACACTTTGGGGATGTTGGTGGTTATGGGTAGCAGAGAAGGCGATGACTTGACTTTTAATCTATGTGGATTTTCACCTATTTCCTAAATATGTTTGTCTATGCCTACAGGCACAGACCCCATGAGGTACCACACATTTATTTTGAAAATACATTAGTAAAGTTAGACGTTTATGGCCGAGACTCCACCAAAGCTGTGCGAGTCGTGACGTGCTTTGAACAACCAATAGAATTGCGTTGCCGGAGTGGAGCTGTGTCAATAACGCAATTCTATTGGTTGTTCAAAACACGTCGTGGAGTCTCGGCCTATTTGACATTTACTTTTGATACGAATTTTTACTTACCTAAATAATTTTCTCACAGGGTGGTGTCCAAACGATATTCCCAACGGAAGACATGGAGATTTACCGAGAGGCCGAGCAGCTGGCACACGAGGCCAAGTCGTCCCGACAGTTCACCGATGTTAACAAGTTCACGCTCCGGTGTAATGTGTGTGATAAGTTAATAACCGGCTACGTTGAGGCACAGAAGCACGCCAAAGAAACTACCCACACAAATTTTGGTGAAGTTTAGCGAACAATCGATTGAATTAGGTATATGTATGTCTTAATGATTGTGTCTGCTTGTCGAAAATGTTGGAGATGATAGATTAATTGTTAATAAAGCTTTTAACAAGACAGTGTTATTGTTCTCTGATTTCAGTGAGTTTTATTGACTGATTCGTGACTATTGTAGCTTGTCTTCTGACTTTCACACTTCATTTCGTTTTCAAGACTACGTGTCGACTTCAATAACTTTGCCTTTCTAGTATAAATTCCATTTTGCCCTTCCTTACAACACAATAACCTCATTTTACTTAGTATCAAGTGCACTTATACTAGAAGAAAAATATTCCTATTAAAATAATATAATTGTCAAGCAGACACAATCACGTAAATTAGCTTAATTTTGTTAGGATTTTTAATAGTTTGTTCCAATTCCCGAAGACCTTTAACTTAATCACATTAATGAACTTAGTACATAGTTCAATTGGAGATATAATGTTATTGTTTATACTCAAATATTAATAATTGTTAAAGCGAGATTTATTTATATGAGATAATGCACATATCTTATAGTGACATCTATTTTGTATGAAATAGGCATTGCTGAGGTCTCGGTTTAAATAAAACAATTATTTTGAATTGATCACAAGACTGTTCAAGTCTAATGTTTTTAGGACCGGTCTCTTTTTATAATAATGATTATTTATTTTTATGTTGTATATTTGTTAGACGCTCAATGTTATCACCAAAGTAGGTTACAATCGCAGCACACTTAAATACTTAGTCAATTATTAGGGACTTTACTCATGGCGCGATTGGATGCCACGTGATTTGTGCGATATCGAGTTGATTGACGATTTAAGTGGCACGTATTTACTAATGGAGCAATTCGATGCAATTCGACCATGAACTAAAAAAATCTATCTTACTACTACGACATAAAGGCGTTGCAAACCAAAGACAAAGGATGTCGCATGTGACGAGTAGTTGCGCAATCGAATTTTGAACACAGAATCATGTGCATTGTCATTAGGACGTATAACATTCGATATCGAGGAGATCTGTGAGCGATATCGTCATTCTGTGCGACTCCATTAGCAAACACTAGCGATTGTCCAAACATTTTCTTCGATCTGACCGATATCGTCAATCGATGCAATAAATTCGATATTGCGTCGCGTCTTGAGCAAAGTCTCTTAGTGTCAGCTAGACATGTTCTTATCCATTGCAAAGGCAATAAAAGAAAATTATTGGGCCAATATTGAAAGATAAAAAAAATCCTTACAAAGATGATGAAATTATTTCTCGTTTTTCAGCAGAATTATTTAGCATTTTTATCATAATGATGTCTCGAATTAAGGATATTAAATCGAAATTGTTCGTGTACAAATGTAATGAATTTAAAATCGAACGAAAACGAAATGCATAATAGGTAACGCATTTAATAAACTATCAACCTTTCCGCTTTCAAATTGCGTAACAGCACTGAAAATTTTGCTTTTTTTGTATTTCACAAAAAGAAACAAGAATATTTATTGTTTCTTGAAATATAAGCTACTTTTTAGTATAATTCGCTTCATTTCGGCTGACTGTTTTTTTATTATGTAAGTACAGATATTACTTTGTTTTACCCACTACCTATTATCCTTCTAATAGCTATGAAATTGCCAAGAAAATCGTTTATTTTGTATTAAAGCTTATTGGCGACTTAAAAACACAGAAGCGAATGCTATTTATTTTTTGTATCACGTTGTTGAGTCGCCAATGAAAAACATGACTTGTAAACTGTAAATTAAGGCTCAAATTGGCATAAATAAAATTTGGAATATGAAGTATTTATTTACTTTACTTCAGTTCTTTATTGTTTCATTGAATTCCTTTAATTTAAAATAATGCTGGCAGCAGAAACTACTAAAACGGCAGTAATCCATCGGACATTTTTTTTTTAGTAATAATAATCTATATTACTAAAAAAAAAATGTCCGATGGATTATTAAATAAAATGTCCCATACCTTCTCTTTTGTTAAATAAACCAAAATTGACGAAGATACGACGCTTCTAAAAATGACAATACGTCACTCGCTCGGTAAAATTTTACAAGCGTTATGACGTCACAACTCCCACTCTCGAATTTCGAAGCATTTTATCTTCATCATTGATTAAAAAAACATTTCCAATGTTAAAAATATGTGTGCAATATTTTTCAATGCTCTAATTGACGGGCTATACAGGTTTTCAATTTATGCAGTCAACTACCCGATTGTAAAAAAAAAAAACTCCAAAGGTTTTATTCGATTTATTTTTAACACAAATGTACAATATCAATAAATATAGTCACATCGGCTTTCTATCACCTGTCGTTACACTATGATTCACTTTATACAATGTTGTCTTACAACATTAACTTATCGTTACGCTCAAAATAACAAAATTGTGCATTAGAAATTGGGCCGCCCTTTACTTTGTTCAATTTAAAGCAAGAAATATATTAATGTGCTCACATACTCAGCTCTTATTGCATTTTCAGGAAAAAATATACAACGGAAAACGTCTGATGGGGTAACTCAGCCCATGTTACTGAGCAGTTTGTTCTAAGACTTGGAAATTAATTAAAATAAAATGTTTTTTCATACTGATGGGACCGATCAATTTCTCATATTGTATAAAACGCAAAAAAAAATTTGCGAATTTCCAAAAGTCTTAGAACAAACATTGTTCAGGAACATGGGCTGAGTTACCCCACGAGAGGTTTTGTGCTATTAACGTTACACGTAGATTTACTTGTACAGTCAACCGAACATCGTTGACAGCTCGTATTGTATGCTGTTTTAAGGTCTTCGCACACTATAACAACTCCACGCCAACGCGGCAGCAACTCTACTCACACTCTCGATGAGTAGTCAACTAGTTGATCCACCCAATGGTCACTAGTGGACAACGCGGTGTCAAGGAGTGGCCAACGCGGTGCCAACGAGTGGGTTATTCAACAGACAACTCGTCTAACCTCAGTTTTCCCGTCACGCGTCAGTCGCAAACGCATAGTCGTTACGTGGACAACGTGTGGTCGTTGCGTGGACGACGTATGGTCATTGCGTGACAAACGTGTCGGGGTTGACCTCTAGTGTACGATGCGTAGGCCACTCGTTGTACACTACTTTATAATCATTTTTTGAAATTGAACCTTGAACATATGATACAGGGCTTAAATTTCAATGTCTAGCATAAGGTCGAGTCGCCGGTGAGTTGTTATAATGTGCGAAGACCTTTAAGCCTCCTCTACACAATCGGCCATGATGGCCGTGTTTGCCGAACAGAAGGAGACGGCGCTATACTAAGAATCGAGATAGAATTATTTGCATCTTGCTTTCTGGTATAGCGCCGTCTCCTTCTGTTCGGCAACCACGGCCATCATGGCCGATTGTGAAGAGGAGGCTTTAGAAGAATAAGATGCTAGCTTGTACTGGTTTCAGTAACATGTAGTCTTCTGTACTGAACACAAAATGTCTATGACGTCATCATAGCCTTACCACAAAAAATGTTAAACATCTGTTGAACACTTGTTTAATAAAACAATCAACGTCAAAACGACCTTCTACGTTGATATAAGGATCGTTTTGCACTTACACTTTTTTTTAGAAAAGCATGGCGTTTGTGCATGCTATGGCGTTTACTATTTATATACTTCTTGCTTTAAAACCAACAGTTATAGGAACCAAACGGCGTTAACTTACGTTTAAGCGTATACACAGCTTTTATTGCTAAATAGGTGAAGATATTAGAAGACGTGCCCAAGCTAGCTTGCGATTATACTTTTAGAATATTTTTAATTTCACGCCTTGTTCATGCAAATCTTATTTTCTTTCCAAGGTTTGTCAAAACAAGGCGTATGTCTATTCTAAATAATCTCAGTATTATATGAATAAGGATTTGTCCTTTATTATTCTCTGTACATTTTTTATTTATTTCTACTTTCTCGTTGATTAAATTCTAATCATTTATTTGAACTTTGTTAAACATTTCTTGGGGACATCCTATCTAGATATTTAACTTCCACTTATTTATTAGTTTTATTCGCTTTTAAATATATAAACAGCTGAAAAAATAATCGAGTGTTTGGCTACTATAATTTATTTAGAAAAATATGTATGAGTTTGAAGATAGGTGTTTAGATATTTAAAAGCTGTATGAGATATGGACATTTCGGATAATACGTCTAAGCCGATTATATTTAGAATTTTACAACAAAAGAGTTGATTTGACGCCACAAATTCTTTTAAACACAATTTTAGTCATCAACCAAGCCAAATCGATTGACCATTAATTTCTTTTAACAAATAAAATATAACAATAAAAAGTTCGCTTTGATTTCGATTTTTGCTTAAAACTAAAGGCATTCTGATATGTTACAATTATCAAGTTAAATGTTAATTTCTCACAGAAATGTGTAAATAAATACAAAATGTGAGTAAAAGATCTGTGCAAAAATATTATTTTGACTTTAATATTCTAAATGCAAATATCGAAAAGGTTTTCGTAAAAATATAGTGGTTATTGTATAGTACCATCTTATAGCAAACTTAAAATGGTTTTATAAACTTGACAGTGTATAAAATAAAAAATGCACAAATAAATTGCAATTGGAAGAAAAAATAAGTTAGAGCTTAAAAGCAAGTAAATAAATAGAAAATAAAAGCTTGATTCTTAAAACCTATAAATCTCTAAATTCTTATTTGCTATCTGTAACATATCGAATGCTAAAAAAAAACAAATCTAGAAATGTTGAGCTTCTCTGTGAAGTTCTTTTTAAAATGCTAAAGGTGCGAGTAGACTACGCGATTCCTGTCTCTATCTATTTTATATGGCCTACAAACTACACATACTAGAATAAACATAGTACAAAAATCCCTAAAATATTTGTAAGTAGGTTTTTGGTACGATTGATCGCTCGAGGCACTGGGTTAATTTTTTAAAACATTTTTAGTCACCAAAGAGAGCTTTTGTCAAGCAAATAAATAAGTTAATAATCTTTTCACACCACCTGCTCGAAAATGTCTAATTATATGTCAAGCAACCTTAACCTAAAGTGAGTCATTAGTGGCCGAGGGCACAGCCGGTCAATAATGTTGTACTGGATTTCATTATTACCCGCTGGTCAATAATGTGATTTGAATTTGGAATATGTTTATAAACAACAAACACCCTTTGGTACCAGAAAGATTTTTTTTTTTTAATTTTCTTTTCCCTTTTGGGAAGACAAAGGGATCTATCTAGCCCATGCAGGCTAGATTTTTTTTTTGGTTCTTTTCGTCCCTCTTTGGGGCAGGCAAAGGGAGCTGAGCCCATACAGCCAAGTCTGATTTAGTGTGCCAGAAAGAGGAAAGCTATTTTCGAAACCCTTATTCTTACTGTTTTTTTATTTAATAAATACTTTGTTTTTCGTACTATGGCTATTATTTTCTCACAGTAGGTGTAAAAAGTAGAGTATCCTCCTCTGGGCTAAAGGTGTCTTTGCCTTGGGCTAGCTTGAATCCCTCGCTGCATTCAGGATTCTTGTATTAACTCCCTCGCTTCGCTCGTGAGTTAAATCCCGAATCCTTCATTGCGCTCGAGATTCAATATGACGCCCGTGACATAAGACACAACTTTAGCCCCTCGGTGCATAATCTACTATTTTACAATAAATTAATAATAAATATAAGTTTCACGAATAATTTCTATTGGTTTCAGGGCTTCACAGCCAAATTAAATAGGTACCTCCTAATCAAAGTTTTTGAAATATAGCCTTGCTATTATTTTAATCTCGTACCGATACTTTTAAGGATTTTCATACAACGTCGACTAGCAAATACAGCAGGTATTTAGCGACGACCACCTTCAACAGTGGACACCAGCTTATGAACTTTAAAAGTAAGCAGATTATTTAAAAACATTATATTTATAAACATGTGTGAATGTTCACCTCTGCCTCATCCTTATAGGATTACAGCCGTGATGTTTTTGGAAATCGTGACGTGTTTCAGGGCTGAAAGTTTTTTATATATTGAAGATTTTAACACAACCCCCGGTAAGCTCTTTTTCATCATTGTAAAATTAAACTTTTCTTAAGAAATGCTAGTTGCATAAAATGCATGGCGAAAAAATAGCATCATAAATACTGTGAATATGAAACCTATGGAATATAATTTGTGTTACAAAATGTATAGTGTGTTTTAAATATTCCTTAATCTCACTTGTTATGTCTTATCTTCAGATATTGTTACAAGCTTACATTTTTATTACATACCGTGTAATTTTGTGGGTAGGACTACTTTCAATGGCGGTCGTTCTGACCTATACGGTGTAAAAAATACATTAAACCAGTCAAACAAGATGGTCACATAACAAGATTTTAAACATTAAATTAAATAGTTTTATAGACACAACTATGTCTGACACTGCGGCCACATTCAAATGTATTGCTCATATTCACAACCAAGATAAAAACGAGACAAACACACTTATACTTATAAAAAGAAGTCCTACCCACAAAAATCACCAGTATTTCATAGTTACTCGTCAATCCATGTAGTGTGGTACCTACTGCGCGGGCGCAGGCGCGGGTTTGGTCGCGGACCAGCGCGGCAGGGAGATCCCGAACTTGGTCTCAAGTCCCGTCAGTACGGGCAGCGCCACCTGGTAGCCTCCGATGTGATGCGGCTTCTTCACTGTCTCCTCGATGGGAGTCGCCACGTGCAGCTCGGAACCGGCCGGACGACTGGGGAGAGAAAGTTGGGAGTTAGATATTTTTTATGTTCAAAATTGGTTTAGAGTATGGTTGCGATTTGATGGTAAGTGGTCACTATTTCGTATGAACCGTAAGTCCGTAATCCTAACTAATATTATACGAGTTAGTTTGTAAGTTGGATGTTCCGAATGTCGTGAACAAAATCGGAATATTGGGATGGTTTTAATGTACAGACAAGACGCCAGCAGGTCAACCTATTCGCTTCTGTCATATTTTTCCAATCGAACATCAATCTTCCACTATTGTGATAAGGTTGAGAATCTATTGAAGTGACAGATTGAGGTAGGTTGGTGTGCTGGCGTCTTTACTTTTCGGACAGATTGCTCTCGCTAGAATGGCGGATTATTTTACTTGATAAAAGGATCGCGTTTGACCGTTATCTAGCCTAAAAACCTGTTCACTGTTGATTTAAAAATCCCAAGATCGTAGCTATCAGTTAACACGGATTCCGAAACTTATTGAGGGAAAAAAACTTGAGAGGTGTCAAGGGACACCCGGTGGAACGAAGTTAACAAAAATAATCGTCGCAACATCACACTGTTCAATGCGAAATAGAAAGACGAAACGAAAATATCTGGCTTGCTTTCTATTAGAGAGAGAGAGAGACAGAGAAACATGTGCACGCCGCAATACGACAAGAGTCACGAGGAACGGGGGCTGAGTGAGGGGTACGGGGCGCGGAGTGCAGGCGCGAGGTGTGGGGAGAGGCAAAAAAGTGTCGTGACAACTTTTCGTAAGAATTTTTTCCGTCTAGCCCCCTTTCACAACGCGCGATAAGGAACTTCATTCCAAAATACAGGAGGTATACTCACGATCCTCCGAAGTCGACGAAGAACAGTCGCTGCAGTATCTCGTAGGTGACGAGCGTGACTCCGAACTGCGGCGAGGACCTCATGACTCGTGCGACGGCTCCCTTCCAGAACGCTCGCGCGCCCTCCTCGGCGTATATCTTACGCGTCGCGTCCAGCACACCGCTGTACGTGGTCTGGCCGGACCGGGCTACCACCTGGACGGAAATAAAATACTGGTCAATATTTTTTACTTTTTAATAGCTATCTGGAAATTTTTGTCACCATATTTAGCGCACTCCCATATCGTTAAAGTCCTCGACAGGGAATCAAAAATTCTTGTTGACGAAAAGACTAGTTTAGGCGGTTGGTCTTTCGTAATTTGTGCAACATGATAATTTGGAAGGCCGGTTAAAGCTTATTGTAGATGGCGCGACCATAGCTAAGTCCTAATCCGACCAATGAGATAGTACTATTTTGAAGTTCCTATAAGATTAGAACCAATGACGATGATTGGAAGTCATCCCCATTATTGAGATAGAAAAATAAGCTGGTAGACTGGCAAAAAAATGTACAGCTTGGCCATAACGGATTGAAATGGAGCTAATCTTTTTGTTTGTTGATAACGTTTAAAAATATTGATATTTGATGTAAACAAAGAACGCAGGTTTGTTAGATTTATTATTGTGCCATAAAACTAACATAATAAGTGAAAAATAATAAAATAAAATCATTCAAAGTGCTGGTAGCGAGAGCACAGTGGCGGCTTCCGGTTTTCTACTCTTTTTTGCCAAGCTGTAATTTATCAATACTAGTTATAAACAAGCATGTTACCTGTAAGCGCGTCTTGATAACGTCAGCAGGAGTGACGAGCGACGCGGCCGGGATGCCCGCGATGGCTCCGGCCGCCAGCAGGGTCAGCGGGTGGTTGTAGCCGTTCTCGTCCGCGAACTTGGCCTGGAATATTACGAGATAATAATGTTAACACTTTGACTGTCCGCGCAGCAGACACAATAGATAAACAATGGTTGTGAGTCACATGTGATTCATCGGACAGGGAAGTGGTTAAAAATGTAATATATATAATGTAATAATGCCACGCCGGTAAGACCCCTTTTGAGGAGTGGCTGAAAATGACCCTGAAACCTAAAGGGCTATTCAAGGAACACTGGATTTGTCAGTACGAGTCCGACAGTCCCTTTCGCTCGCAGTCCAAACTGGCCGAGAGGACTCATTTTATGATTTTTACCTAAAAAGCCAGGGTCTGTCTTTGTGCTATAAAATAACTACCTACTGTTATTTCGGTAGTATTTTCCAGCGTGAACATACACTAAAAATATTAAACAAAATAACCATACTGACCTTAACATGAGCATAAGCAGGGAAGTAAATAGCACTGAAGGGCACATCTCTCAGCAAACAGGCCTTCGCCCCCTTGTACAGTCCGAAGAGCCCGAGGTCTTTGACCACGGACCAGGCCCTCACTTTAGTACCGCCCGCGATCTCTCCCGCCACTTGTAGACGAATCTTTACTATTTCTAACGGATTTGTGAATACTACTTGTGAACCGCCGGCCTGTAGGGTAAAGAAAAAATTATATAGAACAAATTTGTAAATAAGCGAGATATAATAGTTTATTCGTATTATTAAATGTTGATCATCAATGCTTTATGTTGCGTCTGCGCAGCACTATTTTACCTCCCTTTCTCACCAAATCAACTGCCATGCTACGAGTATCATTGTCTTTCATTTATATAATTCTTTAGGCATTTCATTCTTCTATTTTTGATAAGTGAGTTTCTAAAGTAGAATCTATGACAGAAATCATTCAATGAATAGAATACTCACACAACCACCAGCCAAGATTTCAGCGTATAACGGTATGTTGCCTTTTTTGTCTGTGAATTTGTCGCGAACCAAGTCGTTCATCTGCAAAAGTAAAATAAAAATGTAAGTATATTTACATAGCTATATGTATAATATTTATGATACTAGAACAAATATGTTTATTCAGGCAAGTTACAGATTAACTAAAAGCCAACAGATTTTCAGTAACACAATTGTCTTGATTCAGTTTTAAAATTATTTCTCAATATACATACACTATCACATATAAGGCTTGAATTCCTGTTACGTTCATGTCGATCGCGTATTTAAGTGAAAAAAGCAACGTAATACGCGCCGCTCACGAATGTCGCAGTATGGTACTGCAGAACAAAATCTATCTATATTAAGGGGCCATATAACCTCAAATCGCTTAGCAGAATCCTCTAATACGCAGAAAATACTGCAGCATTAATTATGAAATAAATATATGGTAGAGTTGAGGATTCATGTTAGGTCTAATGTTTGGCGAAAACACGATTCCATATAATTTTCTCGATAGAAAAAAATCCCAAAGTTACCTCTAAACTGAACAATAAAACGCTCTCAATCATAAAATACTTAAAATTAGATCATGAAACTTTTTATACTAACTGAACTAACTATAAAGCAGGTCTAATGTTACTTACTTTTTTGAATTTCCTTATTTTACACCGTAAAATAAATAACCTTTTAATATTCGTCTTATTAAAGTGTGTTCCCCGGCGCGCGCCACCCGCCCTCAGTCCCGCTCCGGCTTCCGTACGGGAGGGTTGTGTCATTTTGCGCTCCGTACACATTACGCGGCAGAACGACGTAAAATAAAAATATTGAATTGCGTGAGTTACTTACAGTGTTTGTGAAACGGGAAATGACCGAAATAAAAATAAGAAGCGACGCGGACAGGCTTTGCGTAAAGAAACGGGCAAACATATGGTCGAAATGAAGTAAGTATCTACCGACTTATCTATTTCCAGTATTAGTGATTACAAACATATAGGTATCATTCAATGGAAAACTGAATCATTACTGAATATACAATTTATATAATAAAATAGAAATTATCATGACATGATAATTTGTTGTTGCAACTTGAATTTGCCGGTATTGTCAAATCAAACCACGTTGACAGACGTCTTCCTGACTTCTCTCTGCCCACTCCTCTAGGGATGTACCACGCTGCGTAGGGTTGGGATTCCAGTGGATCTTCGTTTATTAGTATATACGTTTGGAAGAGTTTCTGCATGTGTGGGTAGACCAGGTACTTACCGTAGTCTGTCTATAAAATCATGAAAATCGTTGAGAGCGCTGCGGATGTCATCGACTTGGTGTCCTTCGATAGCCCTTTACGTTCCAGGGTCACAGTAATGAGATAAGTCTCGCCAACCCAGAAGGCTTTGGCTCTCTAGAGGGGGCCCCTGTCATTATGCTGTCACAACGCGCCATCGACTCGGGCATGGTCCATGGTAGAATAGCGAGTCGCCCATTACTCGCCGCCCGCATGCCCGCACCTACAGAGGTCGGAGGCCTGAAATACTTACATAAAAAATATGAACCTACTGGACGTACTGTAGTAGTTTAGCTAAATAATAAATATAATGATCTTTCCAGACGACGTCGATTACACACTAATAATACTGAAGATGATGTTGATAAAGAGAATATTCCAGAAAATTCGTGAGTATCTACTACCTACTTATGAACTGATCTGTTATTAGAACACAGCTATATACTAAGGTTTAAAAAAAGAAATATTTTTTCAATATAAGTTGATCTCACATTGTATAGGTATTCCGTGTGCGTCAGAATGGCTGGTTGCCTGTGGCGTTGGTCAATGAGAGTTGATTCAAAAATTGCTACATAATTGCTTATATTTGCTACATATAATAAATCATTGCTACATATGATATATACTTAGATATAAAATTTT
Source organism: Agrotis segetum (assembly GCA_036375495.1). Classification (NCBI taxonomy): domain Eukaryota; kingdom Metazoa; phylum Arthropoda; class Insecta; order Lepidoptera; family Noctuidae; genus Agrotis; species Agrotis segetum. Next base: position 3,259,783 of record JAQSVV010000047.1, on the reverse strand, counting down.
TTTTGACCAGCCATCCTGACGTCAGGATGGCTGGTCACCTCCTAGTTTAAAGTCAAGCTTGTAGAATTTCCCGAAATGTATTGCGTCAATAATTGCTACATATTTACTTCATTGGTCTCATTTATTTGTATCTTTAAAAATATGCTAAATAAAGGATGTAGCAGTAATTTAAATTATCCCAAGGAAAAGTCCCTGATAAAATAATAAAGGCAAATAGTTGCAGTGCGTCTTCACCCAACGGTATTGCTACTTTTGGCGGCAGGCGTTCTAAATAAAATTGTTTAATGGCATGTTATGTATGAGTACGTAAGTGAACAATAAGCATATTAGAAGGATATCGTAAATTAAAAAAAAATACGACGAGTAAGAAGCTAATCCACATTGCATATACATATATGCGTAAAAATAATATGAAAATACCTAAGTTGTTGACTCATATAATATCTACTTTGGACAAGCAGTCCAGTTAGGTAGGTCCAACTTCGAGAAAGAGGTCAACCACCAAATCCAACTCGGTTGGGTAGCGTTCGGGAAACCACGCAATGTCTTTCCGTCCGACTTACCCCAGTGCCTCAAGACAAAAGTCTTCCACCAATGTGTGTTACCAGTGATGAGTTACGTACGGCACCGAAATGTGGTCTTTCACTATCAAGCTCAAAGTCGCTCAACGAGCTATGGAGAGCGCTATGCTCGGTGTTTCTCTACGTCACTGATATAGTCTACCGGATTAGCAAGCTGAAGTGGCAATGGGCAGGCCATATTGCTCGCAGAGCAGATGGCCGATGCGGTCGAAAAGTGCTAGAGTGTAGACCACGGACTAGCAAGCGCAGCATAGGACGTCCACCAACAAGGTGGCAATTCAACCTTATAAAAGTCGCTGGAATACGCTGGATGCAGATCGCTTCCAACCGGTATATGTGGAGATCAAAAGGGGAGGCGTATGTTCAGCAGTGGACGTCCTATGGCTGAGACAATGATGAATATGAAAATAAGCTAAAAATTGGTTCGGGCGAAACTACCCCTGCACATTTTAAAAAGGGGACATCTGGCTTGCGGGCCACCTTTTATCGTGGGCGAGATGTCCCACAACCTCAGCATTAATTTACCCTATTGTCATATTATTTTTTTCGCATATATTATGCAATATAGAATCAGCTTCTTTTTACTCTTCGTATTTTTTATTTATTTACGACATCCTTTTAATGTGCTTATTATCCACTTACCTACTCATACATAACATGCCATTTAACAATTTAGAACGCCTGCCTCCTAAAGTATCAATACCGTTGAGTGAAGACGCACTGCAACTAATTACCTTTATTATTTTATCAGGAACTTTTCTTTAACATATTTTTGAAGATACAACTAAATAAGATGAATGAAGTAAATATGAAGCAATTATTGATATCCTTTTAATATGCTTATTGTTCACTTACCTACTCATACATAACATGCCATTTAACAATTTTATTTAGAACGCCTGCCACCTATAGTAGCAATACCGTTTTATTATTTGATCAGGGACTTTTCCTTAGGATAATTTAAATTACTGCTACATCCTTTATTCAGCATATTTTTAAAGATACAAATAAATGAGATCAATGAAGTTAATATGAAGCAATTATTGACGCAATACATTTCGAGAAACTCTACACGCTTGACTTTAAGCTAGGAGGTGACCAGCCATCCTGACGTCAGGATGGCTGGTCAAAAAAAATATTTTATATCTAAGTATATATCATATTATTATGTAGCAATGATTTATTATATGTAGCAAATATAAGCAATTATGTAGCAATTTTCGACTCATTGACCAACGCCACAGGCAACCAGCCATTCTGACGCACACGGTATTCCGCACAATGAGAGGTCAGCTAATACTGGAAAGTATAACTTCACATACCACGCGTACCCGCACCTGTATTTTTACAGTAAACGTGGGTAAATAATGGTAGGTACATCTGGGGGCACGGTAGTGCCCCCGCCAAGACGTAATTATTTATTGTAACATTCGCAAGTATGATTTTATGGGCGATTTCCTCCTTTTTTTATTGTGCAATTTTAGGGTTCCATATGAATTGATAAAAAAGTAAGTTCTATAGGTCAGTATTATTATACCAGCCACTTGTGATTGTTACAGGACTCAAATACCTCCGATAGATCTAGAAATAAATACGAACGAAACAAATGTTGTTCATACATTAAAAAATATTGAATTGTAAGTATCATACTTATCATTACCGTTTTGTATGTACTAACGCGTAACGATTACTATCACAAAATTTTCGAGTTCAAAAGCTTTTTATTTTGCTGTACTTTTTAGGGTTCCGTATAATAAATGTTGCGTTTTGTTTCAGATCACAACTACGACCAGAGGACATAAACTGTGCACCTTGATTCTGAAGCCCTACATTGTACTATTGAGCAGGACCGGCATGTTTCCAGACATTTTTATCTTGGTGTTAGCGACGAATAATAATCGCACTAAGCAAATCTTGTAAATATGTAGTACTTAGAGATGAGGATAGTTTTAAACAATAAAACTATTGTTATAATGAATATTAAGGGTCGGGTAAATGTAGAAATGTGCATTTTGTAAGTACCTCCTAATAAATTGATAAGTTGTTCTGTTTTTTATTTGTCCCTCCTGGTGTCTCTGCTGATGCCACAAAATAAACCCACAGTTGGGTAGACATATAAATGGGCATTTTACATATACCGTCAAACAAATTGAGAAATTGTATTGATCACTATTTTTGCCGCTTGGAGCACCACTTGTCCCGAAAATGTAAGCGAAGTGTTAGGGTCTCAGCACACATATGGGATCGGAAAGGGATCGTCACCGTATCGCCTCGAGCCGTTCAGAATGGTTTGTATTAAACTCCCTACTGCAACGCACACTAATCGGAATAATAACGTAATCGCCTCGCCTCGGAACAGGCTCCGAACTTGAATTCCCGCGCTTACGGCTCATCGTCCCCGCGCTTACGTTTCTCCGTCCCCGCGCTTACGTCTCTCCGTACCCGAGCTCACATCTCTTCGTCCACCCTTTCCCCTTTCCCCTCCCGCGACTTGCCTGCTAAAGATGCTACCGAGCCTGCTTTTTCCTCTTCATCAAGTGCTATGGCTATGATAACCAACTCACGTATTGTAAACCAAGACATAACCGTGCGCTACACTTAACGTTTGGATTCAAACTGATCTGGTGCCAACCAGGTCAGCCAGGGGGCGGCGAGGCGTAAGCGCGGGGTCGCCTAGCCGTAGCCGAGTTGACGTACAGGCGCTGCTGATACGCTTTCGTTACGTGCATACGGTAGGTTGACGCCTGGTTGACAGCGAGGCGAAAGGCGTTACGGTTACGATCCCTTTCCGATCCCATATGTGTGCTGAGACCTTAAGGTAGTCATAAAAAGTGTACATTTTGCAAATACCCTCAAACACAGTGATAAATCGTTGTAGTTCCTATTTCTGGCACTTGGTGTCTCTGCCTGTAGGTTGATGTAAATTTAGTTTTTTACCATTTTTTAGGTCTAAAACTTAAGGTTTTGATAAGGTTTTTATGTAATTAGATAGACTAAGTTAACCCCTAGGCTATAAGATAAATTGTAAAACAAAAAGGGAAGGTTTACTATAGAAAACTGCCAAATTAAAGTTCCCCATACAAAGTCACATTAGTGCCGTGTGCAAAAATGGATTGCTCTGATTGGCTGAAGGGAAAAATATTAGGAACGTGTGCAAATTTTAAGGATTCTGATTGGTCAGAGCTTTCTATAAAAGAGGCGCAGTTTTCTATGGGATTCATTCCGAAACCAGCAGTATTATAATAAACAAGAAATAAGAAAAGTACTCCGAAGTCTCATTAGCGCCGAACATCCTCCAGTTTCTACCGCCAGCGAGCCCATCCTACAAGTTCAACAGTCTACACTTGGATATAATCTTCTAATTTATAATATGCTTGTTTACTAAGTGTATTTTTTATGTGACTTTTAAACTTTCTTTCATTTAGAGTTAAAATTTCGCTAGGTATTTTATTATAACATTTAACACAGAAACCCATAAAAGATTTTTGGACTTTGGACAATCTATAATAAGGTTGATCAATTTTATCTTTATTTCTAGTATTAAAATTATGTCTATCGCTTATTTTATTAAAAAGATGAAGATTTTTCCTAACATACATTATATTTTCATAAATAAATTGACAAGGCACTGTCATTATGTTAATCTTTTTAAATAGTTCCCTAAGAGATTCGCGACGACGTAGTTTGTAAATTGCTCTGACAGCTCTCTTTTGCAAAACAAAAATGGATTCAACGTCAGCTGCCCGGCCCCACATTAGAATACCATAAGACATAATGCTGTGAAAGTAGCTGAAGTAAACCAAACGCGCAGTTTCGACGTCAGTTAACTGTCTTATCTTTCTAACAGCATAACCGGCTGAGCTGAGCCGCCCCGCTTAAGATGCTATATGGGGCCCCATTGTAGTTTATCGTCTAGCGTAATTCCTAAGAAAACTGTCTGATTAGTAAAATCCAATTTTTCTCCGTTCAGTAAAATGTCGCAATCGCTACTTCTAACATTTGGCAAAGTGAATCGAATACATTTTGTTTTCTTTTCATTAAGAACTAATTATACCCTTTCTTTTGATATATAAATGGTTGTAGTACGTAACTTATTGTGTCATTTATTTAACTTTCCATATGTGACAAAACTTATGGTCAGACTGTGTATACTTGCGCCGTGGGGCGCCTGCCTAGAATTGCGCTCCCCCAAATCATCCCGTGGGTGTCGTAAGAGGCGACTAAGGGACAAACCGGAGGTCGGGCAGCAGCGTTTTCCGTGTACTGCACATCCTCACTGTGATCGCCAGCCGCCTGCCAAGCGTGGCGATTAAGGCAAATAACCCCCTACAATGAAAACCACAAAAACCAGGCCCCCAGTCCCCAGCAGCTCCGCTATCCCTGGCGCGGGTAGCGGTCAAGGTAACGGCGGAGCAGGGGGTGCTAAGAATCTCCGGAAGAGATCCGGCTACCCACCCCCACGACGACTGGCCCTGGTAACACACAACGTACGCACATTGAGGACTGACGAAAAGATCTGCGAGCTGGAAGAGGAGCTGAGCAAGTTACGCTGGGACATTATGGGGTTATACGAAGTCCGTAGAGAGGGGGAGGATACCGTAACCCTGAAGTCTGGTAACTTGCTGTACTATCGGGAGGGCAACCAACAGTCCCAAGGTGGTGTCGGGTTTCTCGTTCATAAGTCGATAGTAAACAACAAAATAACCATCGACAGTGTGTCGAGCAGGGTGGTATACCTAATACTCAGAATATCCAAAAGATATTCACTGAAGGTCATTCAGGTATACGCACCGACCTCGTCACACTCCGATGATGAGTGGACTAGCAAGCGCAGCGTAGAACGTCCACCAGCAAGGTGGACAGACGACCTTATAAAGGTCCCCGGAAGACGATGGATGCAGGTCGCATCCAACAGGTATAATATGTGGAGATCGAAAGGGGAGGCCTATGTTCAGCAGTGAACGTCCTACGGCTGAGATGATGATGATGATATATACTTAGAATTAATAAAAAAAATTTTTGACCAGCCATCCTGACGTTTGGTTGGCTGGTCACCTCCTAGTTTGAAGTCAAGCCTGCAGTTTTCCGAAATGTATTGCGTCAATAATTGCTACATATTTACTTCATTTATCTCACTACCCATGCACATTTTAAAAAGGGGACATCTGGCCTGTGGGCCATTTTTTGCGTGGGCGAGATGTCCCATAACCTTATTATTAATTTACCTTATTGTCATATTATTTTTTTTGCATATAATTATGATGCAATGTGGAATTAGTTTCTTTTTACTGTTCATTTTTTTTTTATCTAAGATATCCTTTTAATATGCTTATTTACCACTTGCCTACTCATACATAACATGCCATTTAACAATTTAGAACGCCTGCCGCCTAAAGTAGCAATACCGTTGAGTGAAGACGCACTGCAAATATTTACCTTTATTATTTTATCAGGCACTTTTCCTTGGGATAGTTTAAATTACTGCTACATCCATTACTTAACATATTTTTGAAGATACAACTAAATGAGATAAATGAAGTAAATATGTAGCAATTATTGACGCAATACATTTCAGGAAACTCTGCACGCTTGACTTTAAACTAGGAGGTGACCAACCAACCAAACGTCAGGATGGCTGGTAAAAAAAACGAAGTATTATTATATCCTATGTAGCAATTATTTATTAAATGTAGCAAATATAAGCAATTTTCGAATCATCTTTCATAGACCAATGTCACAGACAACCCGCCATTCTGACGCACACAATGTATCCACAGAACCCTGAATGCAATGGTGACTTGCACTTGATTAGTTTCTTGTAAGATACCTATTTGCATTTAGATCTACATAATTACATACAAAAACGACTGTCCATCACAAATGCATACAAGGAGAAAACTATAAAACTCAAACTTACTACAAAATCAATGGGCGGAACCCTCCCAGTAACGTTGTTGACTCGTCCATTATTTTGTAGCAACTTTCCAGTATAAGTTGATCTCGCATTGTAATGGCTTTCCGTACAATGCGAGGTCAGTTTATACTGAAAACTTTTAAGTTGAAAAAAAAACTGTCAGCCAGGTAGGTACATTGAAATTAAAGTGATAAAAACTGTATTTTTATAATAGTGATAAATTAATATTATTAGTGATAATTTTATTACAATAGAACTTATCCGACATAATTATAAATAGTTTATTCTAACCGGGGCCACTCACATGCGCGCAAAGATTCGTACATTGAACGAATGTTTGCGCGCATGTGGAGGGCCGACCATAAAACCGACACAGCTTGGAAAAGCACGAATGCCACGAAAACTTCGCGAAGTCATTCGCAAATGTCGCCCTACACATGTGGGTTCGCGTATTCGCGCGAATGTGAGTGGCCGGCTTAACAAAAGTGCATCGACCTCGCTGAAGTCGCGGCGTGCCCGCGTGACTGAGAGCAGCAGTGTGCGAGCGAGATAGAATGTTAGGCGGCGCGGTGAAGTGGGGGTGAAATTAGAATTTGAGCTGAGGTTGTATAGAGTCTTAATGGGGATTGCAACTGGGGAACTAATGGCGCTAGTATAGCTTGTTCCAAGCATCGTCATTGGTTCAAATCTTATAGGCACTTCGGAATAGTACTACCTCATTGGTCAGATTAGGACTAAGCTAAGGTGGCGCCGTCTACACTAGCTTTGACTGGCCTTCCCCATTTTTTGTTTTGACCAACATCAGCATTAGAGAAATTCAATGCCACATAATACTAACCGTCAGTTTAATAGCCTTCTCAGGGGCGACGCCAATCAGCTGCGGCACCAGTCCTCTGTACAGTCCGAAGACCCCCTCGTGTCGGATGACCTTCTTGAAGCAATCCCAGCTGTTCCTGTACGCCACCTCACCGATGAAGGACCCCGTACGTTGGTTCTGCATGCGGGTCTTTACTAAGTCGATGGGGTACACTGCTGATGCTCCGACGGCTGGGGAAGAAAGGGTAGGGTTTTTGAACAGGGGTTTTATGAACCAAAACTTGTTGCTTTAGTTAATTTCATGAGCCATGTTTTCTCTGCAGGTTTTATTGGAACGAAGTTCCTTATCACGCGTTATGAAAGGGGGCTGGACGGAAAAAAAAATTAAAAGTTGTCACGACACTTTTTCCGACTGCGCGACGCAAAAGGAGGGTAATGTGTTTATTACCATGGAATGGAATGGAATGGAGTGGAGTGGAATGGACTGGACCGGACCGGACCGAACAGGACCGGACCGGACGGACCGGACTGGACTGGACCGGACCGGACCGGGCAGGACTGGACCGGACCGGACAGGACAGGACCGGACCGGACAGGACCGGACCGGACAGGACTGGACTGGAGTGGAGTCGCGACGATTATTTTTGTTGAGTGTATACAGTAACTTCGTTCCATCCGGGTGTCCCTTGACACCTCTCAAGTTTTTTTTTCTGATTAATTTCTTTATGGGATCATAGACAGTTAAATTCCAGGATTTTTTCGAGCTTCTTTGCCTCCGCGTATTTCTGATGGTCGCCACCCTCGATTCTAGCTTTCAAAAGTTGCAGTGGCTTGGGAATAGTATCGCGTGATTGTCCCAAAAAGGGTAATTCAATGAGGATGGCAACTGGGGAACTAATGGCGCTAGTATAGTTTGTTCCAAGCATCGTCATTGGTTCAAATCTTAAAGGTACTTCAAAATAGTACTAAGTCATTGGTCGGATTTGGACTAAGCTATGGTGGCGCCATCTACAATTAGTTTTAACTTGCCTTCCCCATTGATGACGTTAAAACATTTTTTTTAAGAAAGCATCGTTTGTCGCAGCTTTAGTAGTTTTCATAAGTCTGTCAGACTTACGAATAATGACTATTTTATTGTTCGTAGCGTTGGACACTCCATCATCCACCAAATAGGCAATTGACGGTTTTGCATTAATAGACCCACACACCCGATACGGAAGGATTTAGTATACTACAATACGGTGCTCAATAATACGCTGGGGCCTGCATATTTTTAAATCATACTTACCACCAGCCACAGAACCGAGTGTGAATCTGTACGTGCTCTCTAGAATCTGAATCAACACGCCTCTTTCCTCTGGACTCTGTAACAAACATACACCAGTATTTACCGACTTCCTTTGTTGAAGAAAATAATAGCTATTAGAAATATAAGAGTTGTTGAATGGTTTGTTGTTACAACACTGATACAAGACAATTATTGTGTTTTTCGTTTTTATTTTTTGGTATTCGGGCTTTTTACAGTGTATTTTACCTATTTTTTTTTTATTTCTCATCCCGTAGGTACTTCAAAAGTTAAAACAAACAAAGGAGGTTTATTCGTCGTTCATTTTCTCTTGTTTGATGAGACTGACAGCAAAGTAAATGCTACCACAATTTTGGGCGAAGTAAAAGACACTGTTTCATACGAAGAAAATCTTTGTAAAATTACTCGTATCTTGATGATGAGAATATACAATCACAATTTTTTTTTTATGGACTCGCTCAGTATTGTAATTGGTGATGCTAGCATATATTTTGAAAAGTACATAATACTAATTGTATTAAGTGGCCTAGCGCATAGCTGTATGTTGTGTGGCTGTGAAATTATGTAAAATAGTGACATAGATAAACTGAGTAATGAGTCTTTATTCTCCGTAGAGATAATGTTTCGGCACGGATAAATAAAAAAAGGTGTTTATTCAATGCAATATTCAATCTAGTATAGCCCAGAGACAAAGAAGAGGAGCGAGCTCACTCAGAAGGAAATAGTACTCCTGCGCATCGACGAAAAACGGTAAACTTTCTCAGTACTTTTGTTTTGTAAAGGAATTTAATATTTTTCTTGTAATCTAATATTCCCGTATCTCTTAAGCTATTGTCAAACAGACAGGCGAAGCGAATGCGATCCGAAGCATTTTTATTTGTAATGTATGGAATTGTTTCAATCCAGTCATCAAGAAAAGCGAAAGTGATCCGATAGTCTATGTGACTGACATCAAGCAATTCCATACATTACAAACAAAAACGCCAATAGCTTTATGGATGCGGATCTCTCCTCTTTGGACAATTTAAAAGAAAGACCCTGTATATAAAGGTTTTCCAGCGAGCAGTGGAGCTCAGTATACTAGGTGTTAAATTAACAGACCGTGTACCAAACACAATACTGCTCTTCAAAACAAATTTAGCTGACGTGGCTCAGAAGGCTGCCCAACTGAAATGGGACTAGGCAGGACATGTCTGTCACATGCCGGAACTGGGAACTGTGGGCCAAAATGGCAAAAAACTGGTGCCCTGAGACAGTGAGACGTGGCCGTGGCAGGCCACGAAGGAGATGGCGGGCCGAACTGGACAGGTTCCGTCCGAACTGGAAGGAGAACGCTCAGTATCGCGAAAAATGGAAGGAGGCCTTTGGCTTGAAGTGGGACAGAGCAAGCTAATACAAAAAACCACATTAAAAAAAAACAACAAACTGGCCTTTTGAAAAAATGATTATTTTAAAAATTAATTGTAATGTTTCATAATATGCATGGTTCTTTAAGGGTTGTATACTTAGTCAATTAGGTATGTAGCCATAGCCACCAATGTGTTGAAGATGTGTTCAAAAGAAGGATTTTTGTCGTGAATTATGTATTATTTCAAAATAGATTAAAAATAAGTATTTAAACTAGGAAGTAGTAAAACTACGTAGTGTTTAGAGACAACGAATTTTTGGTAGTTCTAATTGAACTTAAATCGATTGTTTCTGTGCCCTTAAAACAGTGCGTTTATGGATAAAAATCTCACACGCACAAACATTCAAAAAAACTTATGATAAATTACAATTAATTGTGTTATTTTCGGGATCAAGAGCCTCCTAGTATTAAAAAACAAGCGTTGATCACAAATTATAAAATCACTCATCTTGAAAAGAATTAAATACTAATAAAAATCGTTAAGTCAAAAGTGAGTGAAGCCCCCAACTTCTGTTATATAAAACATCTTTAAAGCTATCAGGCACTCTTGGTCTATATGGACAGCTATTCGTTTTTTTTTTGCCCCACACTAGGAATTTCTCATGTATCGTGGGTGCGTACAAACATATAAACTCACATACACAAACGCCCAGACCCGGAACAACTACTTGCAGATCATACAAATATTTGTTCCGTACGGGGATCAAACCCGCCGACACGCTACGCACAGTCGATCATCTAGCTATTACGCCAATCGTGTCGACGACATTTGTCAAGAATCTTCTAGAAACTGAGCCTAATTAATGGCTGAACAGTAGCGTTTTCTATACTAGGAGTTATATCGTATTGCCCCCCTAACCAAGTCACAACAAGTCGCAAACGATCGGCACTCTCCAATGGATTTTCAACTTTATTACCTAGAGCCTAAAGTTGAAAATCTATTTATGATTTCTGAGCGTTAGCGACAGGAAAGATCGAAAACGATAAGCAATCTTCACTAGATCTTCAACGTTATATTCAAGCACATAAAGTTGAATATCTATTAAAGCCTTCTCAGTGTTTTCGATTATCGTTTGATACATGGCTATAGGGCCTGGTCCCCTAGGCTTAGTGTTAGCTAAGTGCAAGTGAGCTTAGCTGCTGACGTCACAGAACGGCACAAATTTCTAGATTACACTTACCTACCAAAAATCCACTGTCTCAAGAAATATGAAAGACAGAAACATCATAAACTCCGCCGGCCTTACTTACCAGTATTCGTTCCAAACAGTTAACAAATCGACAAGGCTCTAACATAGTTACCTCCTCCTTTAATAAGCATTGAAAGAAAGAGAACAATATACCTGTCAGTTAGTGATGTTTCCAAACAAAACACAACTCTTATAACATTAATATTAGGTCTAAATTACACTAAACATACATTTGAGGGCTGCTCCTGCAAGTTTAACGAGACAGCGTTATGCCTGTTGGTATAGGTGTGAATGAAAGGGCGATACTCACGGAGACTGCTTTGATTTCGGCGACTCGGCGAGTGACTTGTTTGAAGTATTGCTCTGGTGTATGGAGTTGAGATCATTGTAGACGATTCGGCTGGAATTAGAAAAACCATACAAATGTAATATCTGTCCTTGACATGAAAATACAAAGTGTAACAGAATAAGTGCAAAACCTCTAAGGTTCATCAGTCAGGGGGCGTACCATGAATGACGTCTGCAAGTGAAAGTAGTTTCGTGGGAAAGAGACAGAGCTATACAAGTCGTCTAGCGGCATCTCGTTCCCACAGTGTAACTTCTCTCTTTTAAGACGTCATGGTAAACCACCAGGACAACATTACCTAAGAAATAAAAGCCGAATAAAAAATGAACAATAATAATTACATTAGTTACTTTTTTTCGTAATTAAGAGAAAAACTTTTGAAAAAAAAAACAGACTGATTTCAAAATATCATTGCCTTGCAAGATTTTCGAAAAGTCATGCGCTTTAAACCAGTATTTATGGCATTTCGAAGCTGAGATTCGAGAAAAGGAGGTGTTAATTTTTCGGCCCAACCATGTACCGAGGTACAAATTATTATTAAAATCCCTTCCAATAATTAGTATTTTTAGCAGTATTTAAAATCCTTCAATACTAGATAGAAAAAGAAATAAAAGTATATGAAAAAACACTACTTCGCAACGGAACTGCGTTCAAAGAAACGTTTATGACAGCTTCAATCTGTTTCATCTGTCAAAATCACGTCAAAATATGACATCGATGTTTCATTATTTGACAGCTTTTTGACAGTAATGAATATCAACAACAATAGAAAAAAACTATCGAACTAGGTCGGGAACCCTGGCTTTTGGCCGGCAGATAACCAAACGCAAAAAATAATACGAAATGTGAAATAAATGCATTTTTTAAAGTTCTTATTCCCATGATTATTCACAAAATATGTGTACTAGTAATTACAACTTATTTGAAATACATAAATAAATTCTGTAAAGTACATTTTTGGGTTTTCACACGTTTATAAATGAAGTAACGAAACGCATCATGTCGGAGACGTATGACATTGCTAGAATGAAAATCAATTCTTGGGTTGCAAGTTTTAACATTTTGGATCGACAATTTCATATGGTACAAATGCCCAAATAAATACAACATATTTTTTTTCAAAATCTACGATTTTTTTCCTATAATTTCGTATTTTTGTCCTTGAGGTACACGGCTTGGCCTTAAATGTAGGGAACAAATTAACACCTCCTTTCAAAGAAATCGAAAGAATCGTGTTTTGAAAGTAAAAAAAATGTGTGAATATAAAAGAGCCGCTAAAAATTCCGAGTCCCGTAATTTGAGACCGTTCCGCGCGGTAACAAAAATGACATAGGTGTGTTCTTGTGCAATTTTTTTTTCCAAAGCACTCGCATTCCCTGCAAAGTCGTTATTATAAATCATGACCAACCCTCTACCGCCGTAAGTCGAACTCGCTTCCTCACTGACGCCGGCAATGTAATAAGACTACAAATTAGAATACAATGAAATTTATTTTTCCTATAAAATAAGTTTTTTTTTTCGTGGTAAAAACATCAAACAAGTCCTCCCACCCAAGGCAGAGCGGGAGGGACTGTCAGACTCGTACTGACTAAAATTTATCGGTGTCCTTCACCCTTACGATCCGGTTTCCGGTTACGGTTATTCGTAAATCTCGCGACCCCGGTAGGCTTTGGCTTATAAAGGCCCCCCTTTAGAGGCCCCGTCATAATGCTCACACTCTTTGAGGCGCGCGTCGAACACAACGCGCCGTCGGCGTCTGGGAAAAAGACCCCATCAAAGCATCACCCCGTCCACCCCAAGGAAGAGTAAATGAGGCCTAGTTTCATTGTAGCAAGATGTTCTTTGCTTTTTCAAAAGAAGACTTGACAACAGCCAAGAAAAGTATAATCAAAAAGAATAATATCGATAAAAAAAAAAACAAAACGTAGTAGTAAACTTTTAAAAATGCTGTCGCATTGTTATGTGTCATCGTTTCTATGACATTGTAAGTATTTTGAAGGTTGCAACGACACGTGGCACAGGTAATTAGAACAAGAGCAATGCCAAAATACATATTTTATGAAGGTCGAAGTGTCAAGAGAAAAGTTAATGACAGTAATTAACGTAAAAATTTTGAGACTGAGTGGTGCCGTTGTGGAAATTGTGCCTGTTTTGAGTTTTAACCCTTTTTTCGTATTATTGAAAAAAGATGCCGCGTGCCGACAGAAAATATATTGACTAAAGCAGAGTTAAAATCCATCCATGCGTCCACAGATGACAATTCCTAGATTCTGCATTTGGCATGTACATGTGCCCGCCCCGTTATACTGGCTGCCATTTCAAAAAATAGGTATTTAGAAAAAATCGTGTTGTCTCTCTCGCACGTTCAAAAAAACCCCGATCGTGCAATAGAGAGGGTTGCAGCTCGCCACTGATTGTAAGTATTTTTTTTATATGAAATTTGTGTCTCGGGAGAAAACGTTTTTCACATACTAAATCACGACCGATCTCTTAGATTCTGGCGACAATAGTTTTAGCATATTATATACTAGGTTTGTTAGGTTTTGCTTTTTTTCTAAAACTTCTTTGTTTCTAAAAAGATAATAAGATCGCACGGTTGAGGATCGGGCGAGTTTGCCCTGCTGACAATTATGGTCCTGTACTAGAAAACATTGTACAGACCTTGACTTGCCCGCGGGTTTAATGAATTCCCCACTTTAAGTATTTATTGGTCAGCACTTTATGATTACTACCTAACTTGGATTTTTACAGAAAGACACATCATGAGGATCTTATATCATACTACGTAAGGTCTGAATTCTAATGAGTATAGAGCAAAACTGAGATTTGTTCATAGGAATACAAGTACATTCCAGCAAGTTTTTTCCCGAATTTACCTGTCTACATAACATAGGTCCTTATTGTCGTCAACGGCACAATGGAACAGGATAATGAAATTAATTGTTAAAACATTAATTAATAAATGACATAACAAATCTATGGTTTTGCTTACGTCACTGAATACTATTTCATTCAAATGATAACGATCTTTGGGTCTTTTCTGATGTCATAGAAACATTTAATTAAACCCTATTATTATATTTATTATGACCCATCGTTTACGGTAGGATAATGATAAAATGGGTCAAGTTATGCTGGCCATCGTCTGTATCTATGGTGTATTTTTTTACGTAATTTTGGATATTATGGATGGGATATGACATTATTTGTTACGGCGAAAGTGTATGTCGGTTGACCTTTGTTTATTGCGTACATATTTAATTACATACTAGTGACTTTTTCCAATACGGGTAGATAGTAGGTCATGGAACTCTACTTTATTTACGTCCATAAATCTGTTTAGTCAGTTGCGAGTACTATTCACACTTGAACTTCCAGGGGGAAACTTAGGTAGCGTAGAGAGCTTATTTTCTTGGTTTTTTGGGCAGAGCACTGCTCTGTCCACATGGAGGCGATAGCCGGAGACCTCTCACGCCCGGCATTGGTCGTCGTCATGCTGCGGGGCGAGACGTAATGGGAAGCAGTCACCTAAGCAGTAACTCTAGCGAAGGAGAATGCGGAATGTTTGTGGAAGAGGACGACCCGCTGCAGTCCCAGGCGCCCATGTCATCAGACATCGAGAGACAATTAGCGTTTACAGTAAGCACGGGTTTGCGGACGGCGAGTAATGAGAATCTCGCTGTCTGATCAAGGACCAGGCCCGAGTCAAAATCACGTCGTGTGTTCGACGTGCACCTCAAAGTACTGTCAGCAAACTGAAGGGACTATAGAGCCAAAGCCTGCCGGGATCGCGGGACTTTCTTAAAGAGACACTGAGGCCTGAACTTTTCAGCTCCACCCATAGGTGGAGAACACAATAATTGATGAGATTGAGGATTACATTAAGAGGTAACAGCAAGGGCTGGAGAATTGAAAAATAGGTATTTGTAAAATCTATTGCTGTCGCACAGTGCCCACAACAGTTACAGAGCGCGATAGAGACAACTGCAGCTTGGACCGAAAATACCTTAAAAATGGCACAAAATCAACGATTCGTAGTCCCCTGATTACCCCTTCAAAACTTAACCGATTTCACTACTTTTTCCTTTAAAAAATAAAGAAAGGCATTGGCCGTGTTCCTATGTTTTCCTTTTTTTATATAATCTCGTCAAAGTTGACTGATTATTTGAACACAGCGGAAAAGCTGGCCATTTTTTTAGGATTTTGAATGTTCATTTCTCTTTTCATAATTAATTTATGGGAAAAAGGAAAACATAGAGACATGCCAATAGTGGTCATAGATTTTTTGTAAAAAAATTATTGCTCTACTGGCATTATCCAGGGAGAAAACAGGGGACTACGTTTGTATGGAAAAACGGCCGTGCTGTTTCATTTTTAACCCTCAAAATTAAAAAAAAAATCAACTCACCCATTAGTATGATGTATCATATCACACAAAGTGAACAGTATATCGACTTCGAGCGGTGTTATCTGCGACATCATCTGCGCTGAATGTAGGAACTCTTCCTTGGTGACCTCTTGAGTCCGCGTGCCGTTGGTGGCGTTCAGGTACACTCGCTTGATCAACTCCATGTTGTTCAATAAGGAGTTGAACGCCATGTAGTAGGGGAAACTGATCTTGCGCTCGCCTTGGGGGAAGCCTGACGCCTGGAAATGTTTTATAAGCTTAATATTATGTCCTGTAAAAGTTGAAGAGCTGGGTGAAGAGCAAATGTTTTTTTTTTATTTACTCCTCTCGGAATTTAAAGCAAAGTCACATACAGCCAAAATCAGGTACTAAGTAAAGTTCATGTTGGGCCGCGTGAGGGAGAGGAGAGCGTCCTCTCTCTACACCAGCCGCAGTGCTAGACGCCTACGGCGCGGACGTCGCTATACGGTCTCCGGCCACAGTGGCGCGGGCATGCGGGCGGCGAGTAATGGGAGCCTCGCTGTCCTCAAATAGTGTCAGCATAGGTGTGTAGGCATATGCCTCCTTTGGGAGCTCAAGCCCGTCGGGATCGCAAGACTTACGAATTACCGTGACCCCGGAACCTGACAGTCCGAATCTGACAGTCCCTCCCGCTCTGCCGGGTTATGGGACATCTCGCCCACGAAAAAACTGGCCCACAGGCCAGATGTCTCCTTTTTAAAATGTGCATGGGTATATTCGCCCGGACCAATTTAGTATGACGGGCCAGATGTCTTCTATTAAATAGTAAAGGAATATTTCAGCAAAATCGTATTATTTTTTATTAAATATCTGTTCAATAATAATATAATCGGCAAAAGTACTAGGCAAGCATAAGTTCAAAGTAGTATAATATGTACTTAAATAATAATTCTAGTCAGGATTATTTAAGTACATACCACTTTGAACTTATGCTTGCCTAGTACTTTTGCTGATTAATAATGAACAGAAATTTAATTAAAAATGTACAATTTTGCTGAAATATTCCTTTACTATTTAATAGAAAACATCTGGCCCGTTCTTCTAAATTGGTCCGGGCGAATATACCCATGCACATTTTAAAAAGGAGACATCTGGCCTGTGGGCCAGTTTTTTCGTGGGCGAGATGTCCCATAACCCGCTCTGCCTTGGGTGGTAAGACACATTTGATGATATTTCAACGATAAAAGAATAAGGTTTATATGACGTTACATTTACTCCATGCGGGAACCCGCAACAAGCACCGTGGCAATCAATCGA
The DNA here is from genome assembly GCA_036375495.1 of Agrotis segetum. Classification (NCBI taxonomy): domain Eukaryota; kingdom Metazoa; phylum Arthropoda; class Insecta; order Lepidoptera; family Noctuidae; genus Agrotis; species Agrotis segetum. The sequence continues at coordinate 3,242,536 of JAQSVV010000047.1, read as the reverse complement.
GTCAATCTTTCAAACACTGCGCTTCACATTTTCCGCTATTCATGTTTACGTTTAAGTTTTACTTTTAGGAACCATGTGATAGACGAGACTTTTACCGGGTAACAAACAGGTAAAGGGATATTAAAAAAAAATTAAAAAAAAACTTTCCCGTACATATGACTTTTATTTTATTAATTAATTGTATCATCAACTTATGTCATCGAATGTGGTTTGTTATGACAAATGTAACGTCAAGTTACATGAATCATAGTAGATTCACAAATAGCACAGACAGCGTCTTGAAAGTACTAAAATGCACCCACGCTTACAAAGGGGGAATTTCAAGACCCCGTAGGATATTTAGCGAGTATCTCGCGGTCGACGCCGGTGGCAACAGCTAGTTTCATATCTAATGCAACAAGTTTATGATTCATAGTTTTAACCCAGATTCGCTATTTAATAATAAATCGACCATCACAGGAACAGGAAAACCGACTAGAAATAAACTTGCCCGACGTGAAAGGGGAACCTGTATTATCTAGGCTTTGCAGTAATTAATATAGACCAGCGGTTGGCAACGCACGGCGATTAGTCTGTGGATGGACATCTGTCATAGCGAGTTTTCTCTGTGCCTCGGAAAGCATGTAAAGCCGTTGGTCCGGCTGTCATTTGTAGATCTTTGATAGTCGTTACTGTTAGTCAGAAGCTCTAAATTGTGACAACTAGTCTTACCATGGAGTATCGTATTACCCAGTTAGTGGGTGTGGGTTGTGGAGGTCCGATAGGCAGTCGCACCATGTAAAATACTGATATTCAGCTGCATCTGGTTCGACTGGAAGCTGACCACAATATAGATGGCTAGGTAGATGATGGTCGGCAACGCACGGCCAACGAACTACCTCTTTGCGGCTCAGATTTCCTTTTATAAATCAGGAGAGGACGTAAGGTCCTCTCCTTACTTATAAAAGGAAATCTTATATCTTGTTATCAATTCTTATATTATAAAGCTGAAGAGTTTTGTTGAACGGGCTAATCTCAGGAACTGCTGGTTCGAATTATTGAATAACTATTTTTGAGTTCCATTTATCGAGGAATGCTATGTAACGTCACGGGCACAGCGTGGATCAGCAAGTATACAAATAAAATGTTACTTTCCGGTTTCAAATATAAAAATATGCGGCCCGCAGTAACTTGATTTTGCCCTTGCCGAAAAAGGTTGTCGACTTAGACTATAAGAAATTGTAGATTTATACCCAGGGCAGGGCGGGAAGGACTGTCACACTTGTACTGACTAAAATCTAAGGTATCCTTCAATAGCCATGTTCTGGGGCCTCGGACAACGGATAGTCCCGCGATTCCGGCTGGTGTTGAAATAAAACATAATGGAAAAATCTACTCACATTAATAACCTTCATATTCAAATCCTTAGTCAGCAAATGTTTCTTGACCGTCAGCATGATGTCTCTGAAGTCTCCCGCAGTAATGAACCCTGATCCATCCTTGTCGCACTTCTTAAAGGCTTCCACTCCGTACTCTTCGTGGAAGTCGTGCAGGAACTGACTGAACTCTGGGTATGTTACCAGTCTCTTCTTGTCTTTGCCGAAGTAGAGACGGACGAAGGTACTTTCCATGTTGAAAGGGAGCTTCTGGTGAAGGGCTGTCTTTCGCATGACTTCCGCGAATTCGTCTGGAAATGGATAAAAAGTTTATAATTAGTGAAAGGTAAAGCATTAGACATTTTTTCTTATGATTAGTTGCGATTTTATTACATACGTCTGAGTTTTGAACGTTGATTTTCGATGTTCATATTTCCATATTGTCCAACAGTGGTGGACAGCGAAATCCCCGGAGTGCACATAACCAAACCCATGACCAAAGGGGACAATTGAAAAAAAGAAACCCACTATGGTACGACTTTAAAACATGAGTTTTCTTTGTATCTACCAGTGGTGGACAATTATACTTTTTTTTTAAACTTCTCCATTCAAAATATTTTCATAACTTTAATTGCACACTTAGTTAAAGATTTCTTACCAAAAGCCACGAGTCCATTGCCATTAGTATCGAAGAGTTGGAAGGCGGTCTTGTACAGCGCATCGGGGACACACAGCAGCCCCTCAAACGCCTGGAACTCCGAGAACGAGATGTACCCGTCCTTATCCATGTCCACGATGCCCGCGATGAGCTTGACTGACTCCGCATTGTAGTCATCTGGAAGTTCAGTTCATTTTGTTATAGATAGGTTCGCGTTTGATCACTATCTCGCCTGATGATAAGTGAAGATGTGGTCGACGGTGAAGCACGCTTGCCTAGAAGGAACCTGTTCACTCTTGACTTGACGACCCCAAGGTTATAGCTGTCGGGAAATACAGATGGCGGCAGGGAATTTCACTCCTTACCTGTGTGTACAATAAAGGTATTGGCAAAACGCTTTGTAAGCACCGGAGGGATTCATAATATAACATGAACTGTGGTCTTCATTTGGAAGACCTTAAACCGTTTACGAAGCCAGGTTTGTCGCTGCAAGTATAATATGGTCCGGTGGGGGTACTGTGATGAAGACAGGTGCGACTGCGGAGCCTCAGAACAAACGATGCACATACGTAGATTTTAACTATTTAGGCGGCCAAAAAGCCATTTTTGAACAACAATATAATAATGATTTAACCAATTAATCGGGTAGTTAACAGTTCCTAGTATAAAACGATACCCTCTCCAACAGTCGTCGATGCGTATGACACTACCCTCGAGTAGTCGGAACTCGATAGTTGCTTAACGTTTACGTGCCAGTTATCGACAGCTCTCCCAAACTAACAACTTCTAAAGTGCATAGTTATTGTTGGAATAATTGTTTTCAAGTGAAACTTATGGATTGCAATAATTCAGGTAAGGACCTATGTTATACAACAAGAATATACTTGATTATCGTTTTTCTTAATATACTTTTAATTTGTCAAAGATAGGTTTATGACATGTGATTTTATTTTGTATTTTAAAATGTTTAGAAGCTTTTTTAACTTACTTCAGGGTCCGTCCGGGTAATAATTTATTTATTTCTCAATACTTGACATATTTCTCCGTATAACGACAAAATAATTAGCCGCGGAAACCCGCGCTTTTCAAAATTAAGAGCAACTAAATGTTTCAAGTCAAAAATGAGCAAAATACCATTTTGCTGCTTTTTTATTTTATATCAATTTACTTTTTGCTATATATCATATCATTTACACAATAGGCTATTGTTAACTTCGGATCCTCTAATTAGCTCCAGCAGACAAATTAAAAAACCTTCTCGCAAAGCATTCCTTCCAGAAACAATAGAAATGTTGATGTCTGCCGAACCAAATAGAGAGTCAATGGAGGAAGGCTCTCAAAGTGAGTGATATTTAGTTTTGTTTATGTTTATATAAGTGTAGGTAGATATAGGTGATGTAATTATACCTTATTTTTATTCATTTAAAATATTATTTGAACTTTGTTTTACTTTTTTGAAAATTGCTACTATATTTCTGTATAAAACTTGTGTAATTAAATAATAATATATATTTTTGAATTGAAAAGAGTTTATTTTATTTTAATATAGTACTTAGAACTAATTAAAACCAAAAAATATTTTTGGCCGCCTAAATAATTAAAATCTACGTATGTGCGATGGCCCACCTCCTTACGTCATGTACTTTGAGTAATTCCACGTGCATTCTAAGAGATTCATCAAAAGTTAAAATATTTTTTTGAATATTCAAATTGCAATTTTTTATCACCATCAAACGGGCAAGTTTTGGTAGCTAGTTTTCATTGAATTAATGATGTTGTAATATAATTAAACATTTTTACACAATAATGTATCATTTCATGTTCGAATCAACATAATTCCAAATAATTACCACAGTAGGAAAGCCTAAATCGGTTTAGATAAAGGAGGCAATAGTAATTTTTCTTTTTTCTGATTCTTAACCATTCAAACATCGCCTTCGACATTCGAATGTTTTGTTGAGAATCCGCAATTTACTTTAAAAATATGAGTTCGATTATGCGCTCACTTAGGTGAACTACTGAATTGCGATTCCTACCACCCAGTTACCCTTTTTTAACACCGATATAATTTTGTGGCCATGATCACTGCGATGCTTGCAACAGCACCGAAATATTATAGACATGCAAAATACTCCAATTGAAATCTTATGATTGTTACAACATTAGTGTTACTCTTAACCTCTTGTTAAAATGAGCTACTATTTGTGTAAACAACTAAACGCAGGCAAAGTAAAATGTCTAAAATATGTACTACTATGCATATACTGTCCCATTCATTACTGCACTAGCATAGATCTTTTGTAAACAGATCTTGGCAATGACCAACATACAGTAGATATTAGTTTGAGTTGAGAAATCACCGTCTCAGCTGTTGTATATGCACGAGTGATAAATATTGCACATTGGTATTTGAAAGGAGATAGCCGAAAAGTTTCGGGTTCGTAGAGCGTCCTCTCTCTCACACACTACCTATTAGATGTTTGTCGCTGGTTCTTCTTTCTTTTGGTTGATTAGTGCTTCGTGCGGCAGGGATAGCGTCCTACGATGAAAATTTATCTCTTTCAAAAGTTGATTAAGCTTTATTTAATTTATTACCACTGGCATCTGCTAGCCGGTTACTGTTTGTTCCATTCATACTACACTAGTATACATCGTTTGTAAATGGATTTGGCACCGACCAACACACTATGTAAACATAAACGAAACCAAAATTTTAACCGATTTTGCTGTTTCATGATGTCTTCGTATACATATTAGGAAAGGTAGATCTATATGACCGTGTGATGCGGAAGAATAGTTTTGAGTTTCAAAATAAAGATAGTAGTCTCCCAAAGAAGCGACAATGAAATGAGAGTAAGAAAATGGGGTTCTTGTTAAGTCGATGGCTGATAAGAGATTCATAGAAGAAAACAAGACATATTCTGCCGTCTCCCAATCTCTCTCTTTCTAGCCGGTCCCTCATATCCAAGAATTATGGTCAGCTTCAGAGTTCCGGTTTCTATTCGTGTCCAAAGTAATAATTGCAAGATGCAGGATCATGATAATCGAACAGATTCGCAACCCTCCGTAGCTTTTTCTTCAAGTATTATTTTTGATTCTATTGATATCAATAGAGATACAAATACGAGATTAGCGGAATGCTTATCAGATTTCATAAACGAAAGCAGTGTTACTTTTTTATCACTACCACACAAACAATATTTAAAAATCCAGGCATTCCATTAGATGATTCATCATAGTATGACAAAATAATTGTATTTGATTATAAATCTTCTTGATAAGTCAGTCTACTATTATTTTACGAGAATTATTTTTAATAGTAAGTAATTTACTTCACATTCAGCGTACACGATGCGCGCACGCATAGTAGGCCGTGACGGATATAATTCAGATATCGTGCTTGATAAAGTAATCTTTTTTTTTTCTTATGATTTCCAATTGTATACAGGCTTCTATAATTCATCAGTAGTACAATTCACTCTCACAGACAATCACAGACATTCAAATAAAATTAGGTCGACATTCGCGTAAACATACATATCCATGGTAACGACTTTGATCTTTGTCAATTCGACAGATTCAAACAATTTATTGTCAAAATGGGTCATGATTCCACTTTGTCGATTGTACTATAAATTATATCACAAGTATTGAGGGATTTCTATGATCGCATGATGAGTTTTTATAGCATTATTATCCTGTTATCTTATCCAATTTGATACCAATATTACAGTTAATCTGTTGCATTTAGGACATCTGCCTCATTTCATTCCGCCGACCAAGCAATTGCCTACTTTTGTAATTTTATTAATCCTGAAGCTGCCTTAGAATGCCTTAAAACTTTAATAATGAAAGTTATGTGGAGTCAACTACTATGGCAACTCTTTTTTTTTCATACCAGCCAGTTTTAGTAAATATGGTCCATAACCTTTTTGGTATAAATTTATCATTGCGAAGAAAAAAAGAAACTTGATGAAGCTGGCCTAGTAAAGTAGAGAATGGCAGAAGCAAAGATAGGTCCTAGTCCACCCAGCAGTGGGTGAAGTCAGGTTGTGATGACGGTAATGAATTAAGTACTAACCTTCTTCGAATAATCCTAAGAACTTCCGTACAAAATCTTCACTGGTGATGAACTTCTCACCGTCCTTGGTAACGGTGGCGTATTTCAGGAATATCTCATGGAGACGGTCTCGGTCCGCCCGCTTAAGATAACCAGCCCCCTGTAAACAATTCAATTGTATTAGAGTTAAGTAGAATATTTAATTATTTTTTGCACGACCCGTAGACGATTAAAGAATAGAAACATTTCTTTTTTTTTACATTATTAAAATGTCATCGACATACTATGAAGGATATAATTCTTTCTACATTATGTCCATTCCTCCATCGACAAAACCCGTTTAAGTCTAAGGTATATGCGTGCAGATGTGTTACCAACTCTGGGGCAACGTTGAATGATCTTTTATAAAAGGGACATGGCAAAGGCAATTTGATTGACCAATCATACGTGATTTTCTTCAATAATAAATCAATCTATTCTATACAAAATCAAAACTATAGTTGTTGTTAATTACAAGGACGTTGCAGTTCTTTAGAGACGAAGGCATTTACAAATGAGAGGGAGAGAGACATAATCAATCAAGTTGGTGTCAATTCCAAATAAAAAAATACATAAAGACATTGTGTATTATTGTAGACATTTAGATGCACTTTAAAATTTGATGCATTTCGGCTAAATGGACCATTTAAGGTGATTGCGTCGATGTAGCCCGCGAAATTGAAATTTTCTTACGTTTTTTGCAACTTGCAGGCCAGTGACACGTTGTAACTTTATCAAACTATGAATTGCGGTGATAACAACTATAATTTTAAATATAAAAATATCAAAACATTCGTTCTATCAGCTCTCACATAGTAAAGCTGCATGTAAGTTATATTTCGGAGATTTTTACAATATACACCTTTTCTATGTTTTGAATTTCACGGGTTGGTTGGAGCATTCACCTTAAGTGAACAATGTAGTGGCTGGATGCGGAAGGCGGAGAACTGGGTGTGGAGGCGAGTCTTAGGTAGCACTAAATGTTTACCAGTGGATCAGGTTATTGATAAAGATGATAATAGTCGATTTTAAAGTGCATCTAAACGTGGCATTGAATTGGATTGGATTTCCACCCTTTTCAGGCGAACAATCACCCAATTGGAACTTGGACCCCTTTTTAACAGGTACGTTTATGGTGGGTGTAAGTTACCTAAGTGTTTAATTCTTTTTCTTTTAATAAAGTTACGTACTTTGTCTTGTGCTCAACAATAATTACAAATTGTGAAAAAGTAGTTGACCTACTTACTCTGATATGAATTTTCTTAGTTCTGATAAAGTAATCATAAATAAAATATTATATAATATACAAATACTTATTTTTTATAGATATACGAGTACATACTTAGTTAAACTTGTCTATCATTTGACGAACAAATAGTTTAGTTTGTGACTTCTGTTTCTGCTGTCACTTCTTCATGATGCAACTCTTTGATATAGTCTAGCTACTAATTATTGCTTGAGAGGAAATTGGTCAGAAGTTAAATCTGTGATTGGCTTCCCTGACAGATATACACGGAATATTGAGATAACTATAAAGAACTTATTGATTTTTATAAATAAAGAATTAGTTTATATTAAGTACCTATATAATGTTTTAGTATACTTAGTTAATTTATAATTCCAATAATAACAAATAATAACATAAATTATCCATAGATAGTATTGCAAATGTATAACTTTGTGGTTGACACTTTGACAGGCAGTTGAAGAAAATAAAATGACATAATTATTTCAAGACACAAGAAAATCCCAACTTTAAATAACAACATGGAATTTCGCATGATTTCATAATAATTTCCATAACCACAGAAATATTAATTTAGTAATTATAATAGAACTAAATCAATTTATTATCAACATTTGTAGGCAAACACAATAATAATATTTTTTATATTTTTAAATGTTTTTTTTTTGTTTCTTTTTTATGACTCAAATCCACGGTGTCCTTCATTCGCCCTTTACGTTTCGGGTTCACGGTAATTCATAAGTCCCACGACCGCAGCCTCGTCGAAATTTTATAATTTCGATCTATTTTGGCTCAATCGAATTACCGTTAGAAAGAAAAGGAATTTGATAAAAATCTGTTTTTTTACTTATTACTAGCACTACCCCTTCGTAGCTGAGGCTTTACTCTTCCCATTCCCCCTCGCTATTTATGTGTTATAGAAAGTATTATTTAAAACATATATTTCTTTGTCATTAATTGAGTATTGAAGGCATTCTTCAGCCAATAGCCAGAAAGTCTGTGAGATTATTGCATGACTGTGGTAACTCAATTTGAAGGTGTAATTGTAATATTATTTTTGAATAAATAGTGTCATTGGCTTCAGCCGTTCTATTTACAAAAATAAGTAGCTTAAAAACAAGTTCAAAGTACAGGGAATTTCTGGACAAGAAAAGCCCCAACTATCTTGTAGTGCTAATGAGTACCGGTTTCCCCCTAGAGGCACCGGGAAATATTGCCGTCAAATGCAGTTCTAAGACTAATTAATAATAGCATTTATAATAAGTACTTAACTTATCTAATTATCTGATTAGGTTAATAATTATATTAATAAAAAATAATAATAAAAACAAAATTATCCACTATGATCAAAGTCTTGCTAATTTTGAGATTTTAAATTATTTTGCATCACACCCTTGATACGTAACTAGCACTTTGCCCGCGACTTCGTCTGCGCGTGTTTCTAATTTCGAACACAGTGAATTGAATTCCCGCTCACCCTCCTTATAAGAAAATCTAAAAACTCAATACAAACAAACAATCAATCGTAGTAGACTAACTGATTTTCCGATTTTCACCCCGTTAGGGGTTAATTTATGAAATATAAATAAAAATACGCATCCTTTATTCGATTGAGAGATAATTAATATGTCAAGTTTTGAGTTCATCGAAGCAAGCAGTAAAATCCTTCCCTTAAAACTTTATCATCCCTTTTCACCAATTTGGGGAGTGATTTTCGGAAAACCTAAAAATGGAGGCTAGTTTTAAAAAAAGTAATAACGTCTTTTTTATTTACTTATACTCATATTCGTACCAAGTTTCAAGTTTTTAAACCCAAGAAGTAAGATTTTACATACAAAGGTTTTCACCCCTTTTCACCCCCTTAGAGGTAGATTTTCGCAAAATCCTTTCATAATGCTCATCTATATTATAAATTGTAACTACCATCCAAAATTCAGGTTTCTACGTTTAGTGGTTTAATATCCTCCCCTTAAATTTGAATACCCCTTTTCACCAACTTGGGGGGTGATTTTCGAAAAAACCAAAAACACGTGTTTGATTAATTCTTATCTAGTATATAAATACTGATTTTCAAATTCACGCGTTATGATTTTTCCATACAAACTTTAACAACCCCTAGATTACCAACGAAGGGTAGTTTAAAAAAAAATGGTGCTGATCTTATTTATTTACTTGTGTTCTCATTCGTGGTAAGTTTCAAGTTTATAAACCCAAGGAATAAGATTTTTCATACAAACTTTTTCACCCCTTTTCACCCCCTTAGAGGAGGATTTTCGCAAAATCCCGTCTTATTGCCAATCTACATGGTAGACTGCAAATGCTGTCCAAAATTCAAGTTTCTGCGTTTAGCGGTTTCGGCTGTAGTCGTGTCAAAAGAAAAACCCCTGTTCTTTTATATATACACCGTGACTTTTTAGTCGTCTTACAAAAAGGGTCCACTTAATGTATCCGACCTAAAATACCTCTAGGCAAGTTATTTTTTTTTTAATCGTTAATAATAATTTTTATTTTTAATAAATAGGTGCATTAGAAATATGAAACACCCTGTTAAATGTTTACGTATCTAGCTGTAAAGTATACCTACCCAGCGCAATAGTCGGGCAGATCATTCTATCTCCATTTTCTATGAGACAAGGGTGTTTCTAACTACACCTTGCGTCATAATAATGAATTAAAATTTTATTTTAAAAATTTTCAAATCTCTTAAATACCTATTTTTTTATTATAAACGTGTTCTAGTCATTGGGTACATGAACTGGGCTGCTTTTGTAAGACGACTAAAAAGTCACGGTGTATAGATAAGAGTAAGTACTTAATAATTAAGTGGACTTTAAAGGGAACAATCAATCAATCAATCGGCTGGTGCGTCGGTATTTAACTAATTAATAATATTCCTCATAAAGAGGAAAACTTAGGTTGGAAAACGTATACTAAACCAGTATAAATACGTGGGGTAGGCCAATGACTGGTCATTCGGCTTTTAGAACTGCCACCAAGGCAGTCATAACTAAAAATAAATTAATATTTGGAATTAATACTCTCATAGTGCTTTTATAGCCTATCCTTTAAAAACAAAAAGTTTGACTTGAAATAATTATTTTAATCACAATGGCGATTTTCAAGCCAATTTTGATTGCGGTACTTAATTACTTACCTACTATTTTTGTTTCGTTTTAGTTTTATTGGAATATTAAAAGAATGTAAAATAATCTCATTTATCATAAATTAAATGTAAATTCAGTAATAATTTTGTTTTTTTTTTATTATCAGGTCTCGCTGATTATTTTAGTAGCGGTTAGCAGTGCCGCACCTAAGCAGAAACGTAAGTTTACTTTTACCAACTTTATAATCTACATTTTTTACTATTATTTTTAAAAAGAATAAGCCATTAAGTTTTTTTTTTTTTTTTTATTCAGAATTCAACTTGGAAATTCCTGAGGAATGTAAAGGAAAAACAATTTGTAGCGTCAAACCGAAGGGGTATGACGAAATGCAGAAATATATCGAAAGTCTCCTGAATTCCACATTTGTCGCAGTAAGTCATACAAATAAAGATTTTTGAGGAAAGAAAAATTTAGCCGCGAGAGGGAGTCGAACCTTCGTCTTCTGGATAAGTACTCCAGACGCCTTACCAATAAGGCCATTGCAAACACTCGTTTTTGAAGCTGAATCTTTAATTCCCTAGTTTTTGAACGATTTACGCGTACATAAAACTGTATTTATATGTAAGGTCAACTCGGCGAAGACCGTCTGGCGGGTAAGACCGTACAGTAAGCAATACAACAAGGTCTGAATAACCACAACAAGACAACCCGAACTACAAAAAGTGAGTTTTAACAGTTTAATTCAACCATTTAAACATTTAATTACTGTGGTTATTCAGACTTTTTTTATTGCTTACTAGCTTCTGCCCGCGACTTCGTACGCGGATCCTGTTGCTTATGCCAGCGACAACGGGGTCGACAAAATCGAAGATCTAAAACGCCTGATGTGAAATTCTTAGAGCCTGATGGGGACGGGAAAACAACTGGACGCGCGTGACGATTCCAGACGTTCCAGATTTTTCATTTTTGTTAGTCAACAGGAAATGCTCATCAGACTAAACTGCTCTTGCTAAGACGTGATTCCTATAGTTACGTTATAGTGTAGATAGGCTCTTGGAGTTCCACAGAAGGTGTTCCATATTATCTCAATTTTCATACGTAAACAGAGAGTGGTCATCAGGCTGAACTACTTTGCTAAGACGCCATTCCTTAGTGTAGCTAGGCTCTTGGAGTTCAACAGGTGTTCCAGATCTTCCATTTTATACATCAATAGTGATAATGCTCATCAGATTGAACAACTCTTGCTAAGACGTCATTCCTTTATATGTTATAGTATAGCTGCCTCTTGGAGTTAAACAACAGGTGTTCAGATCTTAAATTTTTTTACGTCAACAGAGAGTGCTCATCAGGCTGAGCAACTCTTGCTAAGACGTTATTCCTGAATATGTCATAGTGTAGCTGGGCTCTTGGAGTTCCACATCAGGTGTTCCAGATCTTCAAATTTATTCTCTCAGCAGAAAATGTTCATCACGTGGAACAATTTTTGCCTTTACACCATTTTTGTATCTCTTATAGTTTAGCTGGTCCATTGCGGTTCTGCACCAGATGTTCAAATTTCCAAGATAAATTATAGCCTATGTGTTGGCCAGACTTAATACATATACAACAAAAAAAAATCATTCCAATCCGTCCAGTACTTTTTGAGTTTATCCCGGACATACATACAGACAAACAGATAAACAGACAAACAGACAAACAGACAAACAGACAAAAATTCTAAAAACTATATTTTTGGCTTCGGTATCGATTGTAGATCACACCCCAAGTATTCTTTTAAAGAAATATTCAATGTACAGTTTTGACTTTCCTACTATTTTATTATATGTATAGATTTATTGTACTACACTAAAATATATATAACTAGCACTTTGCCCGCGACTTCGTCTGCGCGTGTTTCTAATTTCGAACTCAGTGAATTTAATTCCCGCTCACCCTACTTATAAGAAAATCTAAAAACTCAATACAAACAAACAATCAATCGTAGTAGACAAAATGATTTTCCGATTTTCACCCCGTTAGGGGTTGATTTGTGAAATATAAATAAAAATACGCATCCTTAATTCGATTGAGAGATAATTAATATGTCAAGTTTTGAGTTTCTCGTAGCAAGCAGTAAAATCCTTCCCTTAAAACTTTATCATCCCTTTTCACCAATTTAGGGAGTGATTTTCGGATAACCTAAAAATCAAGGGTAGTTTTAAAAAAAGTAATAATGCCCATGTTTTTTATTTACTTATCCTCATATTCGTAACAAGTTTCAAGTTTATAAACCCAAGAAATAAGATTTTTCATACAAAGGCTTTCACCCCTTTTCACCCCCTGGAAGTAGATTTTCGCAAAATGCTTTCATAATGCTCATCTACATTATAAATTGTAACTACCATCCAAAATTCAGGTTTCTACGTTTAGTGGTTTAATTTCCTTCCCTTAAAACTTGAATACCCCTTTTCACCAACTTGCAGGGTGATTTTCGAAATATCCAAAAACACGTGTTTGATTAATTCTTATCTAGTGTATAAATACTGATTTTCACATTAATCAACTCACGCGTTATGATTTTCCCATACAAACTTTAACAACCCCTAGATTACCAACGGAGGGTAGTTTTAAGAAACTAATAATGCTCATCTTTTTTATATACTTATACTCATATTTGCACTAAATTTCAAGTTTATAAACCCAAGGAATAAGATTTTTCATACAAACGTTTTCACCCCTTTTCACCCCCTTAGAGGAGGATTTTCGCAAAATCCCGCCTTATTGCCAATCTACATGGTAGACTGCAAATGCTGTCCAAAATTCAAGTTTCTGCGTTTAGCGGTTTCGGCTGTAGTCGTGTCAAAAGAAAAACCCCTGTTCTTTTATATATATAGATTTTGTAAGATATTAGAGCATTTTAACTATTCTGACACAAGCTTTGATCGTTACCTTTTAGATTTTACTGAATCTCTCCCTTGTCTTCATATTCTAGTTTCTGTAAATCGAAAATTACAACAGCTCTGTTTTTTTCAGCAAACCATGACAGACCGTGTCGGTGAAGACTCTTCACATAACAGTGATTCGGATAACTGCCCTTATATCGCAACAGTGAGTTATTATCTAAATTTATTACATATATCAGTGAACAGAAACTGGGTTTTTCAAAAGGTTACTTTATTATTAGTATTGATTGACTATCACATTTAATATTATTAGCTATCGCAATTCCGGCGATTTAGACGAGTTGTTTTCTCAATTTCGAAGTAAGTTGAAAGTACAAAGCAATAATAATTTTATTGTGCAAGCGACCCATTCAAACGATGTTTATATAATTACTTTAAAAATTGCATTATGATTTTTAGTCCACAAATCAATTCACCGTTTTAGATAAAAATATTATAGCTCGTTTTCTTTCACTTAAGTTTTCAAATAGAAGCTCATTTCTTTTTCAACTTTTTCAGGAGGTTTCGCCTTTTATCCTTCAGGAGTCTGACGATTCGGAACCAAAAATTATCATCCAAAACAATTTGCTTAACCAACAAATCAAAATGATCAAATGCGCGTGAGTACATTTTATAAGTTTCTTGTCAATTTTACCCAATCTGAGTGGCTACAGGCATGAGGAGCTCGTGGCTAAAAAAATCACAGCCGGGTTTGGTCTGTGGATGGGTGACCATCTGTTATAGCGAGTTTCCTCCGTGCCTCGGAAAGCACGTAAAGCCGTTGGTCCCGGTTGTCATTAGTAGATCTTTGACAGTCGTTACTGTTAGTCAGAAGCTCTATGTAAAATACTGATATCCAGCTGAATCTGGTTCCACTAGAAGCCGACCCCAAGTTGGGAAAAGGCTAGGCAGATGATGAGTGGCTACAGGCACGCCGCAACCGCGGCGGTAAGATTAACCCTCTTTTAGATATTAGTAGTAAAAACTTATTTTGACCGATATTTTTCTGTTGACTCAGGTACCATCAATTAATCAACGTCACCTCATCTGAACAGTGCTTCACGAAGTTAGGCTTGTCTACATTCAACATGAAGTTCTCGTGTGTAGAATCGTCAGCTTCTCGCACTCTTCTTGTATTTGATCCTAAAACGAGCGACATTAAGAGAACGCCCTTCTCTTTTCCTTGCTGTTGTACTTGCAAAGTTGAAAAAAAGTTCGACAGTCTTCTAAATGCCTAAGAAACAAAGATCTAATCAGATCAGTGAGCTTAAGATCTGTTCTGGCCTAATGATTGTAATGAGGAAGAGGCATGTTGACTTGCTCTATAAATTGCAAAAAATAGTCCATCAGTAAAAGTTTTGAAAAAAATTGGACTTTTTCTTTTGTCAAAGCAAGACGTGTAAACTGCACTTCCTTGTAACGTAACGGCAATTTTAAACGTGTCGTATTTTCGTATATTTTGGTTTACTTACCTAGATAGTTGACGTAACAAAAGAAAAAACAAAGTTATTTTTTTTTAATATATCTGACCGTCTAATTCGATGTGGCTCAATGCAAAGAATCATGAAACAAATAAAAAGCTTGCTAATGTATAGTTATTTTAAAGACTGATTTGACTATTTATTTTAGCATCATTTAATCTTATAAATTTTTCATTGTTATGATACTCAATTGTTTTTATATTTAGGTTATGTTATATAAAAGGCGGATTAATTTTGATAGCAAGTACTTAATTAATTATTTAACTGTAGATAAATCATTTGCACAGCTGCTGCTGTAGAAATGTGTTTAAGAATTCAATCAATCCAATTCATTAATAAAAAATTTATTGTGGCAATTATATCAATTATCATTTAATTTTTTATTTCATTGTATACCAATACCTAGACGTCGTAAAAGATTATTAAAAATCGCAATGGATTATGTAAAATCATTTAATAAATTAACAAAGCATTGTCTCATCTGATGATAGATTTTATTGTGTGGTAAGACTGTCTGGTTTTTGCACTTAACACTATTATCGTTATTAAAAGAACCCTTTATCGTCTTTATCTTTATCTTCTTTACATATAATAAAATCGTAGAGCTGTCATTCCTGTACATTGAATATTTTTTTCTTTTTGTATTTTTTTCGAGATAAGGGATCGATTCTGATGCCAGATCAACTTTTATTTTTTAACCGACTTCCAAAAGGAGGAGGTTCTCAATTCGGATGTTTGTATTTTTTTTTTTTTTTTTTTTTTATGTTTGTTCGGGCATAACTCCGTCGTTTCACAACCGATTTGAAAAATTCTTTTTTTGTTGGATAGGGTATACTTCCGAAATGGTCCCATTAAAATTTTATCGAAATCGGACTAGTACTTTTTGAAAAATCAACAAAAAACAACAAAAACCTAAAAAGTTTTCAACTTTGTCTACACCGATTACTCCGAGGTTTCTGGTCCGATTTCGATGATTCTTTTTTTGTTCGATACAGTTTATCTGCCATTTGATCCCATAAAATTTTCATTTAGTTTGGTGCAGTAGTAAATATTTTTAGCTCATTGTGTACATACATCCATGGGCGTTGTTTTGTTATTACCGGTGCTACGGATTACAACATTTTAGTGCACATGTAAGAAAATTATGTATTTGACAATAATTTGGGTTGAATAGTGAAACTAAAAAGGATAAAATAAAAAACTTTTTCAAAAAAAAATGCAACCGACTTCAAAACAACCACAAAAAAAGTTCAAAATAACCTACAAAAAAACTTTTCTTTAGAAAGTCGGTGACACAAAGTCAATGAAATATAAAATAAAGTCACCGACTTTCGAAAGAAAAGTTTTTTTGTAGGTTATTTTGAACTTTTTTTGTGGTTGTTTTGAAGTCGGTTGCATTTTTTTTTGAAAAAATTTTTTTTTTTCGAAATTTTTATGTTTTTTTGATTTGATCTATCTCCGAAACTACTGTAAAGTTGTCGATCAAATTTTCCTCAAATATTCCTAATAATATGCTTCTCTTAATATGCTATGTAATAATACGCTATTTTTCCTGGGAGATGAGCAATTTTGAATTTTGTTGTTTTTAGATGTTTGTTGATTATTGGAAGCTAAACCACTGTATATTATTTAGTCAATTTTTCCTCAAATATTCCTTAAACTGCTGTTCTATTAATAGGATATGTATAATTACGCTATTCCCCTTGGGGGATTAGCAATTTTATAATATGTTGATTTTCAGTCATTGTTGACATTTGTACAAGAACCGCTATTTGAAAGTCATTGTCAGCGTACTAGCCAGTCCGGTCGGTAACCTGCTTGACTTTCGTGCAAGGGGTCTCTGGATCGAATCTCGCAGTTTTTTTTTTCTCTTTTTGAGTTTTTTTTATTTGTCCTTAGAGTTTTAAATAATTAAAAAAAAATGTGCATACTTTTGTTTCAATATTATTCGCGGTTTTAAATAATTATATTTTTTTTCAATACTTCTTTAGGATATAAATCTACAACCGATTTAAATTGTAGGTAGTAAGTTGGATATTTTTTTTAATTGTACCTAATTGTTTCGAGGTGTGGAATTTTAAAGATTAGAAAAAAATCAGGGTTTCTATTTTGTGTTTATTTATGTTTTGAATTGGTGCTCAAACCAGTGCATAGATTCTGTTTTAAACGACGACAAGTTGTACTCATCGAGTCAGATAATAAGTTATTTTTTAGGTATCACGCGATATGCTAAAGGGAGAAGAGCAATGCTATGGTACGTTCAATTTGCAGCGATACTGTAAATCGACCCAAAAATGATAGTCTAAGCTTAAAATAAACACGGTTCTTTGAAATTAATGTCGCTCAAGGACGTTTCCTATGCAAACTATGTACCTAGATATAACATTATTGATCTAAACTAATAATAAAAATGCAAGTATGTTTGTTTTTTACCTTTTCACGCATTACTACCTACTGAATCGATCGTCCCAAAATTTAGCATATACGTTGTCAGGAGTATAGACACGGATATAAGGTATCTTACATCCCGAATAACAGAAGAGAGCTGTTTCCGAGAAAACAATTACGTTCATATTCCAGATGGCGCCACACGATCCGTATTGTTTCTCAAATTCTAAAATAACGCAAGCGAAGCCGCGGGCAAACACTAGTTTTGAAATAAAGAAAACCTATAAAGCCAGTTTTTAGTGTGCAGGAAGCACTCTAAGAAATCATTGAGATAGAATTACATTTAGAGGTAGGAAAACGTTTTCTCTTTTAGTATGGAGGAGCACTCGGTAGACGTTCCTCTTAATCGATTACTTATCTATATATATAAAAGAACAGGGGTTTTTCTTTTGACACGACTACAGCCGAAACCACTTAACGCAGAAACTTGAATTTTGGACAACATTTGCAGTCTACCATGTAGATTGGCAATAAGACGGGATTTTGCGAAAATCCTCCTCTAAGGGGGTGAAAAGGGGTGAAAACTTTTGTATGAAAAATCTTATTCCTTGGGTTTATAAACTTGAAACTTACCACGAATAAGAACATTAGTAAATAAATAAGATTAGCACCACTATTTTTTTAAAACTACCCGCCATTGATGTTCTAGGGGTTGTTAAAGTTTGTATGGGAAAATCATAACGCGTGACCTGATGAATTTGAAAATCAGTATTTATATACTACATAAGAATTAATCAAATACGTGTTTTTGGATTTTTCGAAAATCATCCCCCAAGTTGGTGAAAAGGGGTATTCAAGTTTTAAGGGGAGGATATTAAACCACTGAACGTAGAAACCTGAATTTTGGATGGTAGTTACAATTTATAATGTAGATGAGTATTATGAAAGGATTTTGCGAAAATCTCCCTCTAAGGGGGTGAAAAGGGGTGAAAATCTTTGTATGTAAAATTTTATTTCTTGGGTATATAAACTAGAAACTTGGTACGAATATCAGTATAAGTAAATAAAAAAGATGGGCATTATTACTTTTTTTAAAACTACCTTTCATTTTTAGGTTTTCCGAAAATCACTCCCTAAATTGGTGAAAAGGGATGATAAAGTTTTAGGGGCAGGATTTTACTGCTTGCTTCGATAAACTCAAAACATGACATATTAATTATCTCTCAATCGAATAAAGGATACGTATTTTTATTTATATTTCATAAATCAACCCCTAACGGGGTGAAAATCGGAAAATCAGTTTGTCTAATATGATTGATTGTTTGTTTGTATTGAGTTTTTAGAATTTCTTATAAGAAGGGTGAGTGGGAATTAAATTCACTGAGTACGAAATTAAAAACACGCGCAGACGAAGTCGCGGGCAAAGTGCTAGTCATTTAATAAACATGATAATAATTTGCGTATTTTGATTATACACACAATTCATAGAGAGATCGATCCGAGTGAAAAAATTGATGGTACTCAAGCGATACTGAACTTTATGTCTTAGTGACAATATTGATTATCCCTTACGACAATTAATTGATATCTAATAAGGAAGTTAAGCTTAGTTGTATCGCTATACTGAAGCTCGTTTTAACTTTCAACCTTATCTTGAAGATAGAAGGTTGTGTTTTCTTTGAACGAGAACGCGAAAAGTTTTACAAATATGCTCTTTATGATAACTAGGAGTCTAGGAATAATATCAGCTACTAATTATTCTTTAGCATTACTTTTTTTCAGTAAATAATTTTTATTTACAAAGACTTAATTGACTCAGTTTTATTGCAGATCTGGCATCTGGCATTATTTAGCATGAATTGAGCCTCTGCTACAAAAACCAGTCTTCATTGATCCATTGTCGAAGTAAAATTGCATTTTTCAGTGAAGTCTTATCACGTGTGAATTCACCGCTAGAGGCGCCAGTGTAGCGTGACGTCTCCGAAATGGCAATTTATGAGTGGGGTTTGCGGGTTTTCTTAAAAATTACTTAAATTAATGCTGGAAATGATTATTTTTTTTATTTCAGATAGGTTTTCTCTTGACTCTAGTCCAGATTAACGGTGACTGAGACAAAGCCTATGATAGAGTGAGCTAGCAGAACTTACAGCGAGCCAGAAGATACACTGGCATCCACCAGTTTTACCTTACGTCTCCAATAAGCATATGAGCTCTGCATTCCACTTAGTCAAGCGTGGCAAATTGGTATTTAGCTGAGCCATTCCTAGGTGGCTACAATACTCCATGCAGGATCAGACTCGACTCAGATTAATTTTTGTAAAGATTTATGAGTCTGTGAATAAGTGGTTTAAAATTAAAATAAGAGACAGTTTTATGTTTCGGCCCTTTTCCCAACAAAACGGTACTGCGCAACACTGCGGCATGCTCGATAATTTTAAAGGTATGGTGTTGTTAAGGTTTTAAATGTGAACTTGGCCATAGACTTGGCTTGCACGCCTGTAGCAACAAACTGTGACAGCTATTCTTCAGGCCTTACTCAACAGTGCCGCCACCTAATGAGCCACGTGAAAGCTAATGAAAGATGTCCAGGATTTTCGAGAGATGTATTTTCACACGCTGTTTCTTAATTGAGGTAATACTATAATGAGATAAAAAATTTAAAAAAAATTAAGGACTCTATCAGCGATCGCGTGTTTTAGTATTGTAAAGTTTTTTGTTCCCCCCTCCCCCTTGTTTGTTACCGTTGGCACTGGCAGTGATTATAGACAACAAGGTTGTGGTTGCAAGGCCAAGGCTGAATTATATTCATCCTATAGAACATGCAACTAACATTATGTAAAAAATTATGTAACTACACACATACATGAACTGATCATGACTTCTTATCTCTTAGATTAGAATTTCATTGATTGTTCATTGCACCATGATTGCACCTATTATGTAAAATTGGATTAGGCTATATAGTGTAGTCCTAGTCACTTCTACTACCTACATTTTTTTATAACTTTGCCTTGGTACAGGCTAGAAGAAAATATATCTTTGCCTCACACTAGGAATTATTCCTACATTGTAGGTGAACCGAACAAACATTCAACACACCCAGACCCGGAACAACTATTTCATTCTCATATACCTACTTATGTATTTGCTATCATTTGGTCTTGTTTTTTTATATTAATTAGGAAATATTGTCCAGACATTGTCTTCATTTAAGTATCGCATCTCAGGAAACAAATGATTTGAGGGGACAATTTCTTGCAGTAACATTGTCTCCTCTCCCTAGCTATTTAGGGATTACAGCATTTACAGCAGGTCTACAGGTACATTTCCAATAAAATAACCATAATGTGGGCATCAAGCAATATATGGGTCTACAACACATAAGGCCCGAGGTTCTATAATGGCCACTTTTACTACCTATTCCAAATTATTCACTATGTCAATATCGAGCAACGTCATTTATTCTTCTATTATTCATTTACAAAGGTAACCATTAGAAATATTTTATCATAATTATATTAAATAGCCAATTTAGACCCACTGGTCTGATGTTTTTTAGACCCAAATATTGCTAAATTCTCACATTTCAGTAGTTTTATTGGAATGAAAAGTATTATTTTAAATCATTGAAGTAAATTTTCAGATGTTCGTAATATGCCATTGACTGATAAGACAAGATTTGCCTAAATATCATTACTTTGACGGAAAAATTGTACACATTTGGGTAGCATGAGCATATTATATCATCATGATTACATATCTCACACTATACAGATAACAATATATTTTAGTTTTAACATAGAGCTGTGATAGATGGTTTTGATGGAAATGTTAAGGTCAAGGAAGGTGACTTTAAGATTTCATATATTGCTTTTTTCAAGCTAAAATATTTTTAAGGAACTGTAATCTTAAGTATGAATATAAAGAGTATAAATAAAATTCCCTCATGATAGCCATGTAGTGTGGCTAAAATGTAGAATAGTTTAGAATATGTTGCTCAGGACAGGTGTCTTTGACGGACATTCCAGATGGTACTGACATACATTTAGTTTCATTTGGGTAGTAATTAGTTAAGTATCCAAAATTACACATATAATACAAGCTATTGATGAGTCTAATTATTTCCATAGAACTAGGTGGATAAAACATGTTTAAGGCAATTAATTAGCTAGGACTGGTTCTTCATTAAGTGACAGTATAAATAGAAGTTATATTAATATTTCAAGGCTTCATCAGCTTGTTAGTGATAATAACCACTCATATCTATAAACATACTACTAACATACAAGAACAATAAGGTAATATTGCATTCAATAATATTCATAGATAATTTGAAATCAATGACTGATTTATTGCATAGTGGTTGTTTACAATATTTTCCAAATTGCCTATAAAAATGATGAATTGCCAATAAGTGTTGAAATAAAAATCATATTAAGAGTAACCTCATTCAAACCATATTTCGCTGGCGTTAAGACACATATTTCATAACAAAAACACATAGTAGTCACTATTCAGAACACAATCACGGGCACTTTTGAATAAAGAACTGCAGTTAATTACTGTTTCATTCTTAAATTAGTGGGATGCACAAGTATAAATTAAAAAAATAAGTTACCCGACGAGTTGACATTTTGTTGTGAAGAATCCTACTGAACTGAACTAAGGCCATCACCACGTTGACGTAACTGATAAGAATAATATTATCTTGTGTACTTAAGTAATATAAAATATTTCACATGCTCTTATCTTACATTTAGTAAGTTTCTTCATTCAAGATTGACATGTTTTCACTATATTATTGTAAATAATTGAAAGTTATTGGATTCCATGAATACCAGGTAAGTTAAACTATGTTACCACAAAGTTTTTTTTTTATAGTTTTTCTTAATTCGAATTTCGTGTGAATTGTTATCTTCATGATGTGTTGTAATATCATATTTATTTTTTATTTCCTCACAAGAGGTCGAAGAGGTTAGGTTGGTTATCTAATGATTGAACTTGAACATAGTTTGTCAATTTCAATACATGTAAAGTAAAACAAGATGTTTATCTCGATCATTGTTTGGAAGTTATCAGGTGTTTTCGGAATGCGAAGGTCGCAAAGACGCATAGTGACGTACCGTTGCAGTTCAAGGGCGGACAAATCAAGGGCATTCATTTAAAAATATAGCGCATTGACAACATCACTCTTGTCAACAACGTTACGCACTAATTATATCACTCAATTAAACCTTCTTAATTATAATCAAAAACTTACCCACCTCTTGACAGCTGGCCTGAGTGATTACAGAGCTCGACAAAGATTTAAACATTACAGTGTTTTTCTGTCACAACACACTTTTCTTGAAAGAATACTGTAATGTTTAACTCGGCAACAATTGTATAAACTACGGTAGCCCTGATAACACGTCACGATACATAAAAATGAACAAAAGTCTATTTTTGTTAGACACGCACTGTGCTCATGATCGTCTCAGCCGCCCGGCTATGATAATGCAATAATATTTAAAAGGTCTTTTGTTTATTCGCTAACCTAAAATAATTTTGCACTCTCCAACTTGGCCGCACAGTTCGACGTTTTTTTTTTGCAAATTTTGACGTAATAGTGATGTGTACTGAAGTCGTTTTGTGTTTTTTTAGTGATGTGGCTTCACGTGTTTATGTATCGATATTATTTGAAGATTTTGTAGACGATCAATGTAGATGTGTGTAGATGATCAATGATATTATAAAGTCACTTATAATATCATTGTTGATTATCATAAAAGTTTAATGTTTAAAAAAAAGTAGCAGAGTAAGGTGGGTTTTACCTACTTAATTATTTTCAAACTATATATATATTTTTTTAATTCATAGTTGAAAGGTTTTTTTTTAATAATTTTCAAACAAAATTGTTTCTCCCCACAGTTTTTTTACCTATCAATGTTTCAGACGGGACTTACAAACCGTACCGATGCAAAAAAAAAAACTTTGATTATTTATTTATAATTACATACTTTTATTATTTTAGTGATATTTTTCAATGAATTCACGACTAAACTTGCACAAACAAAATTAATTTCTAATGTGGAATCGATCGTAAAACTTTCAACTTGGCTTATCAATGATTAATTAGGATAAGTTTTTTTATTGCGCATTTTGGATTTCATGCATGAATATAATTCAGCGGTTCAGTGCAATTAATTCATAGATAGCTGTACAGTACCTCCAATTTCTTTTTTTAAACGTCTGGTACCTACTTATTCCTTCAGACAAATCTACATAGTAGCACAGGTAGTCACCTCATGTTCTTATTAGAACGCGGTATGTTACATAGATGTCGCTAGTAATGTAGAATAATTTTAATTTTGTTTCTTTTTAATCTTTTGTATCTTTTTCCGAGTGTTTAAATAGCTTTCTATGCCTAAAATTAAGTACACAATTATGTAGATAAAGTTATTTATAAAAAAAACTAACTGGTAAGGTACGAATTTAGTTTTAAAGTACCTAGGTATATTATTAAAAACTTAACGTGGATTTAACCCATATTACCTAAATAATTGTTATTTTTATAAATTTATTATTAATTTGGTAATCAGAAGTCGATTAAAAATAAGACGACCACAGAAGACGACCTTAGACACTGAAAAACTTCTTATACCTATCTTAGGTAGGTACCTACTTCGTCGAAAACTTTGTAATAGTTTTTTATTTTAACAAAACAGTCAAAACAGCAGCTAAATCTATCAGCAAACTAATAATCAGAACTGCAGTAAAGCTAGTCAGTGTAAAACAGACGAGCAATTAAATAAAAACCACAACCTGAATGCCTACTAACCGACCGAAGTAAATTAGACACAAATCACCTGTATTATTTATCTGCATGTTTAGGTACTGTTGCTCATTAGAGTGGCCAGAATAGACTTGCCACTGAACTTGCAGTGAGTTACTTAAAGTTTTTAAGACAATAAACGAACGAGATATTTTATACTTACCTGTTCAACAGTAGGGTAGTTATCTGCTTAGGTAAATACATTGAAAATCAGTACCCAGCACGAATTTTCAGTATTTGAGACGTAAAGTAAATCGGAACTTTGGCAATTTCAAATTGTCAATTTTCAAGGAAATAATTAGTTCTGTCTTCGCTCACAAGAGGCGCTGTTCCATTTTCCCATAAAAAAAACGCTGTAAATATTTACTGGAAAGACACTGTAAAGTAAAAGAAAAGACTGAAAATGCGTGCTAAGGGTACTGATTACCGTAGTCCGTAAATGACAGTAAGGAAAAATAATACACTTTTTTATTATTCATGGTAAGTCTACTACTATTATTGGCAATAGATTAAACGATTCGAAATTCAGGAGTGAGGAACTGTGACGTCATAACGCCTGTAAAATTATACCGACCGAATGAAGTTTTGTGATTTTTAGAAACGTCTTCGTTAATTTTGATTTACGTATGTAATTAGAGTAAATAACGGGTCAAATGTTGTTTTGTAGGGTCTGCTGCATTCATTTTGTTATCATTCCCTAGAATCCTAAATACGAGCTAAGATTCGATTCCTTAGGTCTGCAAAAAGAGATTATAATAACCTACTTACTTAGTTTTCCTGTAAAGGTTCCTGTCAAGGCATTGTGGGTGAACATCCGCATTGCTTAAATTAATAAAATTAATATTAATTTAACTGAATAGTTTACGGTTACGGACTTAGGTCGTGCTTGTATAGTAGATATATTGTTCTCTGGTTTCTGTCTACACAGAATGTGGCATCTCTGTCAAAATTTTGATCTCGATTTACATTTTGTAAATCAATAGCCGAATTCGCCAATCTGTGTCTTTTAGCTTGTCTAAATACAAGCCATCAAATTACCTAATGCAAATTAGGATTTGGATTGAGATACCTTGATGTTGATGTGACATTGATTTAGGACAGTTTCTTCAGTTTTAGCGACGGTATGGGTTTTATAATTATAACCCAGTAGCACTGTCAATCAATTTCAACTAACAAGCAACATTTTTTAAAGTTTTGGTTGCTTTAAATCGTGGCTCGTGTGACAAAGCAATCACTACACAAACGTAGGAACATTAGGTACCTGCCAGTCCACATTGTACTACCCACCTCCATTTCTGCGGATTACAATTCCAATTTCGAATAATAAGTTCGTTAGTGAATTCGCTGTTGCGGTCACGACTGCAAACAAATGCACGTCACTATTTCGCTTCGGGGCTGCAGGAAATCCCAATCTATTTCAAACCTCATTTCAAACGTGCTAAGGTCCTCAATAAGTTTTTTATTGTTCGGAAAGGCATTCGTAGTTTATCGGTACTGTACATTTTAGTGTTACTACATTGTAAATCACACTTGTGTACGACTGTATTCCGAATTTGAATTTCCCAATACTTTAGTCCACGTTAATGTGTTTTTCCCCTGTTTCTGTTTTTTATTAGATAGTGACATGCTGCTAGCGCATTGCCTGGTTTGTTCAGTTTATTCCCTTGTTTTCCTCGACAATAAACTAAGTAAGTAGGTACCTAAATCCTTCGCTGTCCTCTGATATCATCGAAGGTATCATACGTTTTATCGTTCAGCAATGACATTTTTATCTATACAACTAGTGTTTGCCCGCGGCTTCGCTTGCGTTATTTTAGAATTTGAGAAACAATACGGATCGTGTGGCGCCATCTGGAATATGAACGTAATTGTTTTCTCGGCAACAGCTCTCTTCTGTTATTCGGGATGTAAGATACCTTATATCCGTGTCTATACCCCTGACAACGTATATGCTAAATTTTGGGACGATCGATTCAGTAGGTAGTAATGCGTGAAAAGGTAAAAAACAAACATACTTGCATTTTTATTATTAGTTTAGATCAATAATGTTATATCTAGGTACATAGTTTGCATAGGAAACGTCCTTATTTGAGCGACATTAATTTCAAAGAACCGTGTTTATTTTAAACATTAGACTATCATTTTTGGGTTGATTTACAGTATCGCTGCAAATTGAACGTACGATAGCATTGCTCTTCTCCCTTGCATTCGGCGTGATACCTAAAAAATAACTAATTATCTGACTCGATGAGTACAACTTGTCGTCGTTTAAAACAGAATCTATGCACTGTTTTGAATACCAATTCAAAACATAAATAAACACAATTTTTTCTAATCTTTAAAATTCCACACCTCGAAACAATTACAATTTAAAAAAATATCCAACTTACTACCTACAATTTAAATCAGTGTATATTTATATCCTAGAAAACTATTGAAAAAAAAATAATAATAATTTAAATCGCGAATAATATTGAAATAAAAGTATACACATTTTTTTTAAATTATTTGAAACTCTCAGGACAAATATAAGAAAACTCAAAAAGTGAAAAAAAGAAACAGCGAGATTTGATCCAGAGACCCCTTGCACGAAAGTCAAGCAGGATACCAACCAGACTGGCTAGTACGCTGACAGTGTTTTCAAATAGCGGTTCTTATACAAATGTCAACAATGACTGAAAATCAACATATTATAAAATTGCTAATCCCCCAAATGGAATAGCGTAATTATACATATCCTATTAATAGAAGAGCAGTTTAAGGAATATTTGGGGATAGTATTGACTAAATAATATCCAGTGGTTTAGCTTCCAACTAAAAACAAACAGATAAAAACAACAAAATTTAAAATTGCTTATCTCCCAAGAAAAATAGCGTAATGATACATAGCCTATCAACAGAAGCATATTATTAGGAATATTTGAGGAAAATTTGATCGACAACTTTACAGTAGTTTAAGAGATAGATCTAATCAAAAAAACATAAAAAATTTCGAAAGAAAAAAAAAGTTGATTTGGCATCAGAATCGATCCCTTATCTCGAAAAAAATACAAAAAGAAAAAAATATTCAATGTACAGGAATGACAGCTCTACGATTTTATTATATGTAAAGATAAAGATAAAGATAAAGACTACAGCGGTTGGTAAATAGTGTAAATACTTTACCATGTAAGTGGGTAGGACATTGACCTTTTTACTTCACACAGATGCCAGCCTAACCTATCCCAGTCTGTTTCCTGAAAACTAGACTTTCAACTTCATTGCAAATGAAGAAGATTTATACACCGTGACTTTTTAGTCGTCTTACAAAAGCAGCCCAGTTCATGTACCCAATGACTAGAACACGTTTATAATAAAAAAATAGGTATTTAAGAGATTTGAAAATTTTTAAAATAAAATTTTAATTCGTTATTATGTTTGTGTAGTTAGAAACACCCTTGTCTCATAGAAAATGGAGATAGAATGATCTGCCCGACTATTGCGCTGGGTAGGTATACTTTACGCTAGATACGTATTAACAGGGTGTTTCATATTTCTAATGCACCTATTTATTAAAGTAAAAAACATTATTATTAACGATTAAAAAAAAAAGCCTAACTTGCCTAGAGGTATTTTAGGTCGGATACATTAAGTGGACCCTTTTTGTAAGACGACTAAAAAGTCACGGTGTATACAACGTGTGACGAAACGTCTCGTGGGGTAACTCAGCCCATGTTACTGAACAATAATGGGTACGGTTAGCTGATAGAAAATCTGACAGAAATGCTGAACAGTCAGCTTGCTGACAAAATCATCGGCTGAAACCATGCTGAGTTCAGACGAGAACGAAGCATTTTGACAGCCGTCTCAGCCTTACGCAAAGTCAGCATTCGCCATTTTTCTTTCAGTGCCATCAAGATGGGTGCGGTTAGCCGATACCATATCTGAGCAGCACTAAAAGAAAAATGGCGAATGCTGAGTGGCATTGGCTGATGTGCTCAGGCGAGAGCGACAGAGAGAGATAGCTGACTGTTCAGCATTTTCTGTCCAGATCAGTCCAGATTTTGTATCGGCTAACCGCACCCGATTTTAATGTTTGTTCTAAGATGTTTGGAATTTCGTAAAAAAAGTTTTTTCATACGGATGGGCCCGATCGATTTTTCCATTTTGTATGAAAAAGCATTTTTTTTCCAATTTCCAAAAAAACCCAAAGAAAGAAGAGTTACCCCGCGAGAGGTTTTGCGCTACAACGTTACACGTTGTATACTTAAGGAAATGTTGATAGATTACCGTGGGTCTGTGTTTAAGGATTTTATTTTCAAAATTATGATGACATCATCCTTGTTTGTGCATCGCATCTTGCTGAACCTATTGTGAAATAAGGGCGTGTTGATATCATTTATTGATTGACAGGTCAAAGTATGACGCATTTGCCCTCGTAATTACCGGTCAAGATTGCCACAAATTAAGATAAGACAAGAAAACGCAAGAAAAATATTTTTTAAATAGGTATAAAATAATTTAGTTCGTATTCTAGCTAGAATAAACAAAGGGGAACCTTTGTTATTTTCTAGTTAGAATTTTTCATTTTAATTTACTTTAATGAATATCCTACTTGAGCCTCATTTAGACAGCGCAAGAACTCTCATGCGAGTTTCACTACATTGCGGTATTTGTTTGATCAACTGGATTCGTTGTGCCTTTAGGGCGGCCACATACATTAGTTTTTTTCCCGTTCGGAATTCGAATGATGAATGAAATGTGAACAACAGACACAAAACATGCACACACACTTGTATAATATGTGTGCATGTCCGATAGAAAACGGATCAGGATTCCTGACCAGGAAAACTGATGTATGTTGCCGGCCTTAAACTCTGCAATGTAACTCAATTCGCGTGCGAGTTTTTGAAACGTCTAAATGAGGCTTTATTCATTTCGATACGATATTAAATTGTTGATTATCAGCTAATTGGGCAATCATTGCATTTTGTTTTAGGTATATCCGCTTTCATATCTTGAAGTGTTAATAAAACAAAGAAGTATCTAAGATTATTTTATACAGGCAACAACAGACAGCTTACCGAGGCCGCTAGTATTCTAATATTACCCGTGTTGAGGGTCTAGCATGATTTTTCAAGTTTGAGTGACGTTCATAAACAAGAGGCGATTTTTTAATTTTCCGTACAATAAAATAACGCCGTAAATACTGTAAACAAAATACAGAGATCTTGTGATAAGACCAACAATCCAAGAAACCACACAAACTCCAATTTATTAAATGGTCCAATTGTTGGAAAAGCTGGAAAATTAAAAAGGTTGCTGTGAAACAAAAGGCAACATTCATACATCGCGAACAAGTAAACACAAACTATGAAACAATTCCACAAAGATTTTTATACAGCGAGGTCTTCAGAAATTCTATTACCGTACACAGGAAACTACTGTGTGTACTTGTGAAGGACATTAAATATTTAATAGATGCATAGATGCCTAAGTGCATTCAGCTGTAGGGGCTCAAACGCTATGTGTGCTTGCCTGTACGCAATTTCCATAATAATATTCAATAAACGCTGTAAGGGGACTTTCCGAATAAGCTTTCAGACCTTTATGACATAACTGCTGTAGTCTATGCCCGGTATACGTACTCCTTGGAGAATAAGGAGGTCATACTCTGAGTAGTGTTGCCAGACATGATTTATATTTCATTTTATAAGTGAAGTTTCGTTTCTGGAATGAAAAGGAGACTTACCTGATTGTCTACCAGGGTTTTAGTAGTTTGAAGTATGCTGGTATTCTACTTATCATTGTTATATATCTATGTATCTGCTAATATACGTATCTACCAACGTGGCCCATGATGGTGATGATAACGTGCCCTGCTGAATATGACATGTGTCATCTAATGACTATTGTAATCAATCGTTGCCGGACTCCCAACAGAATAGCAAATAGATATCTACATAGTATAGATAGGTAATTTAGGTGCTTACAAATATGAAATGTATCATGTAGGATTTCTATTGAAGATTCAAAACATAAGTTAATTTTCTTTATCTTTGTGTCAAAAACTTGCATATTTTACTATAGCTAATTAGTATAAGTTGGTTGCTTGAACAGAATTATAATTTTATAAAAATCAAGGCGCTCCATAACCGCGAGCATTCACCTGCAACATAAAAGTGCGCAATTTGATGCTCTATTGTCTTCGAATGTTCGAATCTGCAACGTTACCTACTAGTACGAGATCCGGTAGAAGAAATATATACCCTCATCTGTTATTTGAAAATGGCATATAATACACGCTAGATACTCTAAACGACTATATTTTGGTGATGGGTTGTCGGCCTGAATCGCGTACCGTCTATGTTAATTCATAAAAATTGTCTTCAAAAATTTTCGATCAACTTCCCTCACCTGTTAATTAGATAAATCGAGTATTAGCTGATAGAATACACCTCAAGGAATCTAAAAAATATAGGTTGTCGGTGTCTAACCGTGTCCTTCTAATTAGTTGCTGGGTTTAAACAGGTGAGTTACCTTAGATAATATACCCTCATCTGTTATTTAATCGAATCAGATATCAAATGATAGACTATTTTATTCTGAATTCAACAGTATTTATTTGTCTAATCAAAAACATGGCTGAATTTGGGTTGTCTAACTTTTAAGGGTAAAATTTGATCCGCATGAATTGAAGAACAAAAGACAAAGATAATTAATTAATGCAGGTGTGCAGTTTTGTACACAGACAGGTCGAAAAGTGTTTGGAAGAATAGTTTCACTTCCTACTAAGGTCGCGGTACTAGTGAAGTGTTGTCCGCGGAAGTACATGCGGCAGACAAAGATGAAAACAATTTGTTAGATCATTTTCCGACCAAGTCTTCACGTGCCATTCACCCAACGCTAGATTCAACTCACACTAAAATAATAACAATTATACACATTTATTTATTATCTTGTGAAAACGATGTATAAACACCAGTACATCAAGCTACCATAATCTGTCAAAAATCTTGAGTTATTTTCAGCCTTAACTCAATAGTGGAAAGTTAATGTTCGATTGGTAAAATTTCACAGATTCCGGTAGGTTGATCTGCTGGCGTCTGTGTGTTAAAAGTGTCCATTTTAAAGAACATTAAAAACCCAAAGCAGGCACCTCCATCAGCAAGATATATAACTGAGCATGACATTCAATCAAACACCAGGACAAAATTAGTAATAAATAATAACATGTGATAAAAAAATACAATACTTAGAAATTTACTCTAAAATCATATCTTTCTTAATAATTTCATATTTATATTACTGTTTTGATCATGTGAGGAGCTCTGGCTACATAATACAGACTGCTCCTCCACGTCAAGCCGTGCTTGTCGAGTTTTTTCTGTGGATGGGTGACCAATTGACCATCTATCAGAGTGAGTTTCCTCAGGGCCTCGGAAAGCTCGTAACTCAGTTGGTCCCAACGTACTGTCCTTTGAAGATCTTTGGAAGGCGTTATATTCTCACTTTTTATTTTATCGTGGTAAAATCATCAAATGAGTTCTTCCACCCAGGGCAGGGCAGAAGGGACTGTCAGACTCGTACTGATTAAAATCCACTTGGCCTGCATTAATTATTTATCTTTGTCTTTTGTTCTTCAATTCATGCGGATCAAATTTTACCCTTAAAAGTTAGACAACCCAAATTCAGCCAGGTTTTTGATTAGACAACTAAATACTGTTGAATTCAGAATAAAATAGTCTATCATTTGATATCTGATTCGATTAAATAACAGATGAGGGTATATTATCTACGGTAACTCACCTGTTTAAACCCGACAACTAATTAGAAGGACACGGTTAGACACCGACAACCTATATTTTTGAGATTCCTTGAGGTGTATTCTATCAGCTAATACTCGATTTATCTAAATAACAGATGAGGGAAGTTGATCGGATTTTTTTGATGGTATTTATGCAATTTTTATGAATTAACATAGACGGTACGCGATTCAGGCCGACAACCCATCACCAAAATATAGTCGTTTAGAGTATCTAGCGTGTATTATATGCCATTTTCAAATAACAGATGAGGGTATATATTTCTTCAGTGTATCCTAGACTATACATTACAGATGAATGCTCACGGTGAGGGAGTACCCTAAGTCGAATGAAAAAGGAATTTTAGAAGAATAATTATTATGAAAACAATTTACACAAAGAAATACAAAAGAAACTCCGTTAAAACATATTACCTTCGTATCTAACGTTCGCTGTGAAAGTGGTTTCAACTTAACATCTATTTCAAAACTATCCTCGGTGCGGAAAATAAGGATATCTTCAAAAGTGATCTAACGGTCAGGGACGTTTCTCCTTTGGAACAGTCCCATTTATACTAAAACTGGATTGCTTTTAGAGGCATTTAGTTCAACTTGTGAGGTACTAAAACCATTCATGGAGATATAATCTGGACATTGACTATTTCACGTACGGTTTAAGTTGTTAAATGTTATGTGACACTGATACATTGATAAGCGTTATTTGGTTAAGAAAAAAATTGAGCATCAGTTTACATGAGATCGATATCTGTCGAACAGATCTTAAAAAAAAATCGACTCCTGATACTTATTAGAACAGGGTCATTTTTATAGACCTACGTCATTTTAGCAAAGCTGATCTTGATTCGATCTTGGTCTATTACCATTTTCATGGGATTGCGTAGTTAAAATAAAAATAAGTTATTAATAACAATTTTTTTTAGTAATTTATGTCCTTCTAGTTTAATTTAAATACAAATACAAAATAATTGATAAATAAGACAAACCACAGTCTATGCTGTGCTGATTTGCAGTATTTAACTTACATTTTTATTATTCGCTATTATTTTCATTCTCATCTGAAAATCTTTATTTACATAATCTACTGTACCAGACTATCCCTGTTATTTAATAAATGAAAGCTGTTTTAAAATTATTAAACGAAAACAAAGTTTTTTTTTTGGAAAACCATTGAATCAGAATAAAAGGTACGAGTATTCCGTTGTAAATTGTATAGATTTAAGCTCGGTACCCACTGATGCGTATCGCTATATACCCCTACAACTATGTATTTACAATACTACACTCACTGTTTTCCCGATTAGAAAGCGCGAGCGAATAGCAAGCGCAAAATTTTTTAGGTTTTTGTACACTAGCGTACAAGGTAAATTTCAACAGAAAATCGAACGCAGTCAGCTGTAACTATTAAACGCTTCCTAAAATGTCACAGTTTATATAAAAGCTGACGGATCAAATCTATGATGTTACGCTTCAGCGCATGAAGGGTTTTATATAGCGGGTTGATTTATCTGACGTTAAGGGGGATATGTCAATATTTTGAGAAAAAGGAAATTCAAAACATAAAATGTATTTTCATTGGATGCTTTTCCTTCCCATAGAGAGGAGATCTGTGCCCCAACAGTGGGAATTATTAGATGGTATTTATTTATGCAATTTTTTGTGTAGGTAATCTTGCAGAATTGAAGATCTCGACGATATCTGAATTAGCATGGTAATATTTAGCCTGCTTTAAATAATACCAGAAGAAGAGGTATTTCCAAGCTCCTACTACTTTTGAAGTCAGTCATTAAAAGAGATTGATTCTTCTTCTTTTTCAAGTCGATTAAAAAAACAAGAAAGTAATATGACTTTTATTATCCGGGCAATCGGACTGTAGAGTCGGCGTAGAGGCTCTATTTCTCTGACTGTTAAGAAGCTTGGGTCCCATCCAGCATTGAAAACGATTTAAATACTGATTTTGCTTTACTTTTTAAAGCAATCTTTTCAAGCCAAGTACCAAGTCTACAGAAAACAAAGGTCACTAGTAACACTAGAACTCTAGTACGCTTGTAAAGTAAATAAATCGAATTTAGTCGTCTCGGAGCCCAAAGTTTCTTTCCACAAAGGTTCAGATATGAAGTTAGTGGAGTTTCTATTATTCTGTACCAGGAGTACAGATCTTCACGAAGCAAACGCTGTGTACAATTTAAATGGAAATTGGTTTTACATACTTAATTTTAGTTGTTGAGACTTTCTTCTCTTTTGATTTATGTTTACCTGGTTTTGGTTTGTTTCATGATTTCTGAGCTGTGATAATTGTTTGAAAACTATAAATTGTCTTTGTTTAGCAGAGATGTAAGAACTTTAGTCTTGTGAGAATGCAATGGTTGAAAACTTTTGGTGGCGTTGCGTTGTCTTAATTGGGTACCTTTGTCGTGGAAATTGCCGACAAGTACCCAGTTGTATTGAAATGTTTCTGTCAGTTAATTGAATTTCAAAGGACGACATTATCTCCACCTTTGATCGACCTATATTAACCTGTGACCTCCATTGAATACATTTAGATTTATTCTTCGAATACGGCTAGACTTTTCTTTTATTAAAATTGTTACCTCTCTTCACATTGTAGACCTGTCAACCCTCATACAAAAGCTAACCAAATCACGGACGACACGAATAAAAAAAGAAACAAATGCTAGAAATATCGTCATAACATAAGCGCGTAGGAGTCAACCCGTCACCCGCCGCATTATTCTGTCGTCACTGGCCATAAACCCTTCAATGCATACAAAAAACTTCATTTTCAATATCGTGCCGGTTCGTTGGACGGCAATATGTCGGTCGGGTACGGTTCTAAAACATATTTTACGCGTTCGCTTCGAGATCGTGAAGGGTTTACTATGGTTTACGGTTGACTATCACTTTCGATGTGCGGATGACCTAACTCGGTCTCTTTTACGTACCTGGATATAAGTTCGTTTGAAATGTTGTTATGGTTTGAGATTGCTTTAGAATTTAGTTGTATGTCTTGATATAGTTATTGTGTTATTGTAAAATAAATGACTTCAAGTTAAATTGGTTGGTTGCGATTAGGACCTACCTACAGAACAGATATACCTACAAAAATCTCTCAATTTTGAATATCCCTCCGAATACCATACACAACAAAAAGCTCTAATTACGAACACGGCAAGAAACCAGGAAATCCTATAACCTTCGAGGAAAAAAATATTACACCCCGAAGGCATATTAATACACACGAAGCAATCTATTACAGTCATTCTAATCTTTATTACAATGTATTATATCAGAGTATCGACATCATTTTATGGCGTCTCGTATCCTCGGGGTGTAATTTTCGTAACACCCTGTAGCTATTTACGAGGGACAGGCTTAAAAGCTATCTGGACGTTAAAATTTATATTATAGACGTCTACGCCTTCCATTTTCGTTTTCACAGCACTTTTTTAAGATGCTATACGTGTTTTCCTACTTGAATGTTAATAGGATCGTAACGTACAGTAAAAATACTTTTATTTTTCCTTTTAAATTATGTTTGTTATAATTATTATACACTATTTTCAATTATTTAAAAGCAGGTAATTAATATTTTGTATTTTTTTGATTACAGGTCAACTACCTCAACGTAGCGCGTAATCAAAGACACGTTAAAAAGTACCTAATACCTTTATAAAATGGAAAGCAATATAGCGCCCCAGTGCATGGTGGTGACACCCCATCACCTGGCCACACAGAGTGCCGTTGCAATCCTCAGGGAAGGAGGAACTGCCATCGAAGCAATGGTTTCTGCAGCCGCAACCATAGCTGTGGTCTATCCTCATATGAACAGCATTGGAGGAGATTCCTTTTGGTTAATTGTACCACCCAGCGGTGATCCTATAGTCATCGAAGCTTGTGGAGCAGCTGGCTCTTTAGCCACACCAGAATTCTATGAGCATTATCATAAAATTCCAAGTAGAGGCCCTAAGGTAGCCAACACAGTTGCAGGCACCGTTGGTGGATGGGAAGAAGCTCTTGAATATGTTTCCGAGTGTGGTTACCAAAGAATATCACTCAACAAGTTACTAGCAGATGCCATTAAGTACGCAGACGATGGGTTTCCAGTTACAAAATCTCATCACGAGAGTTTAAAGAATTTGCAAGACTCAGGAAATCTCCTACCTGATTTTGAAAGTGTTTTTTTGCCTGACGGAGAGGTTCCAAAAGTTGGTCAAACATTCATCCAAAAAAAACTCGCTGAAACTCTTAATAATCTAGCTGAGAATGGTCTAAAAAGTTTCTATGACGGTGACGTGGCATCTTTGATTGCTGAAGATATGGCATCGCTAGGCATGCCTATCATTAAATCAGATCTTGCAAACTACGCCCCGGTTAGGAAAGAACCTCTACGATTATTGCATAGTCACGGCGAACTTTTCAATGTTCCGCCACCCACACAAGGTTTGGTTTCGCTAGCCATTCTTGGAATTTTAGACAAGTTAGGCATTGATGGTCAAGATGAAGCGCAATTTATTCACACTGCAGTAGAAGCAACTAAACAATGTTTTAAGATGCGAGACCAGTATATTACTGACCCTGCTTTCATGACGGTTGATCCTATGTCATTGTTGTCGGGTCCAAATATATTTAAACTGGCCAGAGATATTGATTTTGAACAAGCATCTAGCTTTGAGACGGGTAAAGGTCCTGGAGACACAATCTGGATGGGGGCAATGGATGATAAAGGATTTTCAGTTTCTTTTATTCAGAGCATTTATCACCAGTTTGGCAGTAATGTGGTACTTCCACAAACAGGTATTTTATGGCACAATAGAGGTGTATCGTTTACCTTGAGTAGAGACCATCTTCTATGCATAAAGCCTGGAAAGAAGCCATATCATACATTGAATCCTGCCGCAGCACGACTTCACGATGGACGCGTATTAGTTTATGGTACCAGAGGAGGAGATGGACAGTCTCAAACGCAAGCAGCAGTCTTCCACAAATACGCTGTACAAGGCAAAGACTTGCAGCAAGCAGTGTCAGACCCTAGATGGCTTTATGGAAGAATTGCTGGGGATCATCAGAATACCCTGAAGTTAGAAGGCAGGTTTTCAGAGGAGACTGTCGAACAGTTGAAAGGACTTGGTCATGAAATTGTTATGTTGCCAGATTATAGTGAAGATGTGGGTCAAGCAGGCGCGGTAGTTAGGCATCCGGATGGAAATATGGAAGGGGCTTTTGATGTAAGAAGTAATGGCAGTGCAGCTGGATTTTGAACATTTTATGATATTGTACTGCGTATATATATTGCTTTAGAATATTATATTTTGACAAAAATAGTTTAAGAGTTAGATTAGGTATGCTGTTAAACGAAGTTAACGTTATGTTTATCAATGTAGCAGCTACTTATCGTACGTAGTAGCTATTAAAACAAAAGTTATTTTATTCGTTTCAGTCAAAACGAATTAAAGTAACAAGTAGAAAAAAAAAGCTTTGTTAGTTAAAGCGACAGACAACTGAACCGATGTCATTACATTTTTGTCGTGTTGTCATTTTATTTTAGTAAAATAAAATATACAGGGTTTCTCAAGTAAAAGGGTAACAAAACAGCATTTAGATAGCATTTATACGTTAGAAATAGTATGGCTATTTGTTAAGATTTACAGAACTAATTGTATCGTCTTAATTACTTTTTAATTGCTTACTTAGTTAATATTTAATCAACTGGAACATGAAAGGAACGAGAAAACTCTTCTAGTTACTCTTAGACAGTGAAAATAATTAAGTTCTATTAAAAAAAGTTTTTTTATTCATCGTTCAAAGACACGAGCGTTCCCGGAAACTTCTTTGGACATTTTTGGAACTGTCAGAACCAAACGGAAAATTTGCCAACTCGTAAGACTTATTTTCCAGAAAACTTGGAACTCTTTTGTCTTTTAAAAATGGACCGAAAGTGGAGCTTAAAATTAACAGTCTAGGAACAGTTTTAAATTAGACAATCTCTTTGAAATATATGGTTCTTTTCCTGAACAGTGGTCGACGATAATTCACATTTATTGGAAAGATAAGAGAACGAACAAAGAATGGATGTAAATCAAAAAACGACGCTTTAAAATAATATTGGAGTTTGGTGTGACGTGGTATTGGTACGCACTGCGAATTTTTTGATAAACGAAGCAATAAATAAAAATTAATGGGAATGTTATGGAAGGAATCTCAAAATGATTGTTTTTTTTTTTAATTTTGCGTTGCTATGTCGTTGTTTTGAAGCATTCCGCCCAGATTGCCAATGATTTAGAGGTTGTGTTAGCAAATATAAATATCATATAAAATAATCACATCAGCCACCAATTACGTTTTTTTGATAACATTCTTTTTATCTGCACTTCTACAGTATGGTAAATGGATCGACATTTTCTAATTTAATTTTACATTGTTTGTTTTTGTGTATTTCAAAAGCAATGACAATGTTTCTCTAAAATGTAATATATTTACGTTTTCTGGTACAATGCTCAATAAATGCTCAAAAGATTGTGTTCAACTATTATCAAATAGTGAGATTTGTTCAGAATTCAATAAAAAAATTAAAATATTCTTTTAGCTTTGATATTACTCACGAATTTATGATTGTATTTTAAAGGTTTTATTAATAATTAAGATTTTTTTAAGAATTTAAGACTTTACAGGAATTTTATTTATATTTACAAATAAATATTTTTATTTGAAATGTTTGTTTCATTTTCAAGAACTGTAAGGCTCAACAGGCTAAAATTAAATGAAATATTTAATCTATTAGGTCTTATTACTACCATTTTTATAATTTTATATTTTTTTTCAATTGAGTTATTGATGACAAGACAAGTTTTCGATAATAAGCAGAAACGCTTATTAATTGAAGAGGAAAAAAATACAAACAGGTTGGCAACTCAAATCTCCTTTGAATTTCCACCAAAACATTGACTAGGTGTATTGACTCGAACCCTCGAATTATCCATGCCACAAGTAGCAAGTACAATGGCCACGGAACACAATAAATCTGTGTGCGATTCGTATCAGTTACCGTCTATTGTCTATCCGTCGGCCCTATAGTTTCAGTTCATTGAAGTGATCTTAGGGATCTATCGATCTGTTGTCAAGTCAAAAGGGTCGTGATTGGGTAGAAATGTACCGACACGCTACAGGGTGGAATTATTAAAATTAAAAAAAGTAGTAAGGTTAATTAACCATTGCAGCAATCTCGCCTTTGGCTTACTTATTAGTTGTTCCTCAAACTGATAGCAATAGGTTCGCCCTCTATTATTTGGAACTTTAATATACTGTGAAGTGTGCATGAAATGCCTAAAATACGGAGATCAGGAGCAGGAGCTGGATGTTATTTTAATTATGTTCTATTTATCTTGTTTTTCAAAAAAATTAAATACTGTTTGCATTTGGTATTTCCCTTAGACCTTTAGTTAAGTACATTGCATTAGCCCGGTAAGGGAAGTAAGCCTAAGGGCGGCCACATACAATAGTTTTCCTGATCAGGAATCCTGACCCGTTTTCTAGCCGATGTTTTGTATGTGTTGAATGAAATTATGAATGAAATGTGATCATTTCTAAATCCCATCGGAAAAAAAACTGATGTATGTGGCCGCCCTAAGACCCGCCTAAAACAGAACGCTTCCTCATAGGGAGAGGTGACGCGTCCTGCACGCACACATTCTCATTAGCAAGAGCGACGCATAATTTAAAATGCATACCCGTTTTAGGCAATTAGGCCTAGGCGGGCTACCCGTCATAGGCTTTCCTTAATTCCACCCTGTATTCCTACCATACCATGTACTTATGTAGCTATTTTTGGAACAATTGGGATTATTCTGTGTGCTTAGTTTGCAGATCGTGTTTTGTCTCGTTTCAGGTGGATTGATTTGATTTTAGAACAATGGAATGTCGGAATTAGGTGTGTGTTGGTTGATTTAGAACATGTGAGCTTCCTTACCCTGGGACCACACTAACGGAAAATGCTGTGAATTATCGAGATTGTGGACTTTTACACGTATCTTTAAAGAGTAAGTATTATCGCGAATATTGACGGGCAATGCCGTCAGTGTGTCACTAAAGCTTTTTTTTAAACAAGCTCTTCTGCCCTGTGGAGTGGATGGCATCAACATGATTCTTTACTTTTCTTTCGCGATAGGGCCGCAGGCTGTGGTAACCTTTTCAGATAGTCCCCGCATCCATCCCGACATGCATCCCGTAAGCATTTCGGTGGTTTAAATCAATCAAACACATTTTACAACTTTTCTGTAAGAATGACCATAGAAATGGTTTATAAAATCGAATACATTTTATGCTATCAAACTTATGAAGGAAAAGAAATGCATTACTGGTTAGGTTAGTAGGTAGCTCAAATTGATAGTTATTAGTTACAGGTAATAATTATTACGTTAACGCCTTAATGTATTCTCTTAGCAAATGTTTGTATGTGTGCGTTTAAAGGATGCATCAGGCGATATGCTAGACACAGCACGTAGGTGGGGTGAAAACATGTGACCTAGTCTTAATACCAGCAAGTTGCTTTAAACAGGTTCCTTTGATGGCGGAAACTTTAAACCTTCATACAAACTATATGCCTCATATTGACGGCACACGGATACTACATCGTGCATGCTGAGTTACTTATGAACGTAGATGAATATATACTTTTATACTTACTAATATATATTATACTTTTCCTGTTTCTACGCTTATTAAGCATTTTTTTTTATTTAAAAGTGTTTTAGTTTCGCTTTTGGCCATAATCTAGCCC
Organism: Agrotis segetum; assembly: GCA_036375495.1. NCBI lineage: Eukaryota > Metazoa > Arthropoda > Insecta > Lepidoptera > Noctuidae > Agrotis > Agrotis segetum. The sequence continues at coordinate 3,201,896 of JAQSVV010000047.1, read as the reverse complement.
AGAAAGCAAAGACGAGGGCCTCAGATAGAGCGAGATCGACCAGAAGAAGCGAACCACTATGCACCGAAGGAATTCAGTAGATAAGTATTATACTCCATGCAAGATTCAGGATCGGACTTGTGCTTTGTAAAGAGTAAAAGCTGTCTAGGCGTGAAGTAGGTACTTCACAGTCAAAAATATGCAGTTTTATCAATTCAACATAAAATTTTAAATATTACAACACAATATGTTCTACACATGAGTAATGTGTTAGAACTGTAATTTAATAAAGAGAATATTTTTTAATTTTTACATGACTGTTGGTTGTTATTATATTATTATTATACAGTAGAATCCGTTTATTATGACTCCGCTTATAGTGACCAACCGCTTATTATGACATGTTACAGAGAGAAGTTGGGTTTCCATACAAAATTCTTTCAACAAAGTCGGATATAATGACTTCACATTTAGAGACATGCCGCTTAGTATGACCCATTTTCAATAATTTGTGTTCAGTAGATGAAGAAGAAAAAAAGAGAAAGAAAAAAAAAAAAAAAAAGAAGAAAAGAAAAAGAAAAAAAAAGAAGAAGAAAAAGACATACCGACGTGATTCATAACACTTCGACAAAGTTTTCGGGAGCGTCACGTGATACCCGACGATGTTCGGTGCATGCATGGCTTTTTTGAGGCTCAATGGGCTCAATGGCTCAATGGATGGTTGAATTATTAGATAATATTGACTTAGTTCTTATATTCTATCGAATATCGAATAAAACATACTGACAAAAACAGGAGGTTGTTTATTTTGTACAAAATGCTTTGTATGACGTCCGCTTAGTATGACTTGTTTATTATTTCCCTTCGATGTCATAATAAACGGATTCCACTGTACCTATTATGGTTTTTCTCAACTACTAGTTCTAAGATAGGTAATCAAATTGTGGAGCTTTCTAAGTTGCGAAGAACTAAGAACCACTTCAAGTAACACAATTCACTAACCCTTCTTCACATAACAATAATTTTACCCTATATTAAATCCTAGAACCAGAATTGTAATATTACTAACACGCCAGCACTTTCAGGGGCCAATAAATATCGTGTTTAATACAGCGTGTTGGCCCAAAACTGTCAAAGAGCCCTCATTCGACCTGAACTGTGGCCTGCGAAGTTCTACGATACAACTTTATTCGAAACTACAGTCCTTACAGAGTTATTTTACCTGCTACGTCAGAGAAATCTTGCAGAAATAGATGCACTGAACCGAGTGAGTGAAAAAGATAGGCGTATAACCTAAGGTAAATTTCGGATGGCACCCGAACCGCAACATTAGATCTGGGATATCGTGATTACTCGATGAAAACGGAAAGGTCTTTAAGACTTGCTAGCAGGGCTTGCCAAGGAAGGTAAATCCGTGGATGGGCGATTATCGAAAATATACCGAGTTTTCTCCGGACTTCGAAAAACACGTCTCATCAGTTTCATTAAGGGGTATCGCATTGCCAGTAACTGGATTGTGGAGGTCAGATAAATATGCCGTCGCGTAACCCCTTTTGAAATAAAATGTGCTCAGTTGCATTGGTGGGACTGTAAGGAATACAACATATTACAGATTTGGAAAAAGGTAAGTGATGATAATTTGAAAGATCTGTGAGTTGATGCAATCCTAAAGTAACTTTATTTAGGTAACAACTAAAATATAGGTTGCAGTGAGTTTTACTGCAATGCCCTTTCCAAGGAAAAATAATTTTGAAAGGACTGTAGAAAAGTTTGCTTTTGCTACGGTAGAGTTAGAAGACTTGCTTTTTGTTTTTTTTTTTTAGTTTGTAAGATTTTTCTTGGTTGAGGAATAGACGAACTTAACTTTCGTGTTTTATAGGTATCAAGCTGTTTTGGTGGATTCGTGATTCATCTCATTCGTTAGGATACGGATTGCTTCATGGAAGAAACTTGCGGTAGTCTTAAAGCTACAAATGTTTGTGGTATGGTAATAACAACGACACAGTTAATTATCTTAGCTGAACCAACGATTGCCTAGATCATACAATGAATTGTAAGAGAGCAGTGGTGGCCCAGTGGTATCGGTCCCGACTTACGAGTTGTAGGTCGTGGGTTCGAACCCCGTCAGACAAATTATTTTGCAACCAACATTTTGAAAACATCGTGAGGAAACCGGCATGTCCTAGAACCAAAAATTTGAAGACATGTGACATCCACCCATCTGCACTGGGCCCGCGTGATGGTTTATGGCCCTCTCCCTTTCACAGAGAGGAGACCTGTGTCCCATCAGTGGGAACATTATAGGCTGATGATGATACAATGAATTGGTGACCATAGAGTACTTATAAGACATCCTCCTGTAATTCCGTAACTTGGAAAGCAGTTCGGTCATTACGAGCATTCAGACTGATTGTGTATACTAAAGGTAGTCTGAGAACCAGCCTTATTAAATATCATGTTGTATTTTCATACGTCTACTTTCATGTCTATCCTACTATGAAAATAATAACGCTAAAATACTGCACTTTTAAGGCACATTCACTACATGAATATTAAATTTTAGTCGACGAACAACCTAGGCTTGCGAGGATCTAATACACTTCTCGCTAGAACCAGCTATGCATCATAAATTACATTAAAACTGCGCAATGTGCAGCGAAATCTTTATTATTCTCATTCGTTACCTCTCGTAGGCCCAACAGTATCGGTTAAATGAAGATGAATGCGGTCACTTCATTATTCCGTAAGTTTAATTTCGCAATGTTTAGACCATTTGTTCGAATTAGTGGGGATCGTGACAAATTAGGAATTATTGGCTTTTTTATATGGATAGCGTGTTTTATTTGGGTGTCGGGCATGTGTCTTTAATAGAATACACCCGCCCACGTCCATGCTTGTGGCAATATATAAGAATAAAGATTAAAAAAATAAGTTTCTACCTTGAGGCGTTCATAATGATTGCATAGGTGAAGTTATGTCCTTATGGCGCCTTCATAATTTGATTTTAACTTCAATAAAAATATTTTCTTTATAATTTGAAATAACGTTGTAATTGTACAAAGATTCTGTATTAGCATATGTGCTTATCGTGTACCCTATGGTTCAGGTAACTAAGTCTGCGGTGTTCCCGATGCTCTGGCTCTACTAATGCTCTAACACAAAAATAATTTCAAAGTATCTTACTGGGCCCAATTTTCCGTTCTAAAATAATTTTTTAAATGTGCAATTCCTGCATTCAACACAAACAACATATACAAAGACTCAAAAACTATCATGCAAATCTAGTGGCTAAAACATTTCCTCAACATCAAAAATAGGAAGGCACTCGAAATTCAGAAAAGATTTTTTAGCGCCAAAATGACGTCGATTTCGCTGAGAATCGACTAACGAGGTCAATTGCAGCAATGAAACGCTCGCATGATGTAGAAGGCAGAAAAAAATAACGCCTTTGCCAATTTTCGTCTTATGAAACGTTTCCCGCCTAATGCTATCTTTTATTTTCTTTTCGTTCTGTAAGCTTTGTTAAACGAATACGGAAATAGCGTATTTAAATGTTTTTTTTTTTTTGTAAATTATGATTAGGTATGTTGCAGTTTAAATGTTTTTTTTTTTTATTTTATTTCTTTTGAATTGAACTCATTTCATAAGGAAATCAGTGTGGAAATCTGGGATGTTTGTATGTTTGTTACTCTATCACTTCAGAAGGTCTGAACGAATCTTGGTAAAATTTAGCTCAAGATATTAAGTTATAGTCTAGAATACCTGCTACAAAGTGGGATAGTTTCTGAGTTACACGTGGCCGAACAGCTAGTGTATATCGACGTTGTATCGAAATGTGTTCAAATAAGTAATTTAGCATCACGCCTAAATTGAATTTTTATATCTCTTGAAATAGCAGGGTGAGTACAGAGCAGACTACAGACATACGAGTATCTATTGGACACAACTCTAGAATACGGACACTTGTAGGTATATGATTTTTTTTCATTAAAAAAACATTTCCCCACCTTAGGGATTTCTTCTTGTATCGTAGGTGCGTTTACAAACTATAGAAACTCACATACACAAACACTCAGACCCGGAACAATTACTATAAATCAATCAATTTGACTGCAAATCGTACAAATATTTGCTCCATGCGGGAATCGAACTCACGGACGAGTACCGCAGCAGTCAAATTGCTCAGTCACTGCGCCAATGGCCACGGTACCGTTAAAATTAAATTCAATAAAAGTTACACCTAATTAACACCTATTTAAAATGATACCAACAAAATGAAACATAAAAAAATCTTACTTAACACCTTTTATATGCATTTCCCCGTTATAAGCCATGTACTTAAAACTGCAGTTAAGCTCTAGTTAGTTGCAGGTAAGTTCCATCACACTTTAACTAAAGTTAATGAGTTCCCGTTTATGAATAACTGAGCGTGGCTTCTCTTTGCTTGTTTACACTGCATCTGAAGTAAGTGTGTTATTACTGTTTGTTTTTCATGAATGTTTAATTAAATAGATATTCTTTGTTCAGAATTAATCTAAGTACATAATAAAATTATTCATTGGTAACTTATGCATTTTGCTCAACTTCCATCCATATAAATACATCAAGTTTCAGTTTTGAAATTTTCTGAAAGAAGTCTTCGGGACGCTAACAAATAATCATTTCATATTGTTACTTAGTTTCAGTTTTTAAATTTTCTGAAAGCAGTCTTCGGGACGCTAACAAATAATCACTTTATATTGTTATTTCTGAACCAAATAACAATAACAATTTTCTGACTTGAACTCCGAAACATCTTCGAAGGTGCTATGAAGCACGCACTTTATTATTGTTCTATTTACTAAAAGAAAATTAGAAAACCTAATATTCTCCTCTTCTAAGCGTGTTGAGGGTAATCTCAATTGCGTCGGTCCAGTGTCTACGTGTTTGGCACTTTCAGTAGCTTTCACAAATTTAGAACAACAGGGTTTGTTATTAAAATAATGACCTCTAGTTCGTGGCACAACATCACATTTACTTTCTACATAGAGTCATCTCTGAGCCTTGAATTGCTTCATCAAAACTACGTCCATAGTTTCATTTAAGGCGCGTCCCTGTACAAAACGCAGCGCCAGCTATTTTTTGAGCAGTTTTTTGGAGCTATATACTCTTTAACCAAAAGAAATATCATAATTATATAATATTGGCTCCAAAATGGTAAATTTTTTTCTGTACAAATAATTAATTATTGGAACCATGCATCTCCTCAAAAACTAACCATTATTTTGATATTTGAACTCACACTAATGGATAGGCAATTCAATTATGAACACTATGGTAGAAATATTTTTTTCAAAATACCAAAATTAGATTTTATAAAGATTTTATTCTAAAATCTGAGCATATTGGTTAAATATGTACATTATTCGTTCATCTCTGTCTCTCTCTGATTGCGCTGGGGGAAGAGGGAACGAATTACTCAAGGTTATTTGGTCAGGGTACGGCCTTAGTCTTTAAAATTAGTCAAGGTAATGTGAAGTCTTTTTTTATCGTGGTAAAATTATCAAATGAATCCTCAAACGCTAGGGCGGGTTCAAATAAATGGAACTCCAGTTCTAAACTGACTATTTAAAAATGTAAAATATTTTGAATCCAATCGGTGTTAAAATTACTGTTTACAACGCTTGTAAATCAGGGTTATTTTACAAAGTAATGAAATATTGAGATTTCCACATGTGCGAGATCACACATTGTGTTTGGCTCGCCTGGGTCTCACGTTATTGCCCATGTCATGCGCCTTAAGTCGGAGATTATGTGAAAGGACAAATAAATTGAAAAAGGAGCTTGTAAAACCTACATTTTACTTCGAACATTTCACCGCACCCATAAATATAATATTCCAACAAAAACAAAGCACATTTCTATCTGTCAGAAAATTTTCAGGCGTCCATTTCTCATTCCTCGTTACCAATTAGATGTTGAAGTTTGTCTCGAAGCCGCGGTCTTGTCTTGTAATATACAATCTGAAGTTGCGACCCATTTATCACTTGTATTTCAGAAGGTATTTCGTGAAAAACTTGACGTGAAAAAGGAATATGAAATTGGGTACGTTTTTTCTGGCGTGAAAATTCGAAACTATCAAGGTACTCGTAGGTAACAGTAGCGGCACAGGTTGATTTTCAAGGTAAAACCGCGCTTGCTTTGGTCTGTCTGTGAGTGGGTTGAACATTTATATTTTTATCCGCGTTTGACCACTATCTCGCTAGGTGGTGAGTGGTGGTCGACGGCGAAGCATGAAGAACTAATTCACTCATGACGTAAAGACCCCATTTTTGTAGCCTATCAGGAAAAGAGTTTCTTCCACGCCTCTAAAAGTATCTTAAGCTATTGGCCCAGACTTCTGTAGTAAGTACGACGCTGACACTCGTTACAGGGTCTCCTGTCTCGCCAACCTTGCTTTGGTTGTAAGTTCAAATCTGGGCACCTTGGACTTCACTGACATATCGACGAAGGAAAACATCGTGAGAACTTATAACACTTACGAGTATAATTGTTATGTGACTTATGCACGTTTGAAATCATCAATCCGTTTTGAAAAAGCGTGGGAAATAGGAAATGCTCGTACATACGTTTCGTTTATGTATGTTGTGTGTGTCCTTTATAACTTAGCAAGAATTGAAGAATTGTTTGACAGAATTAAAAAATACCATTTATGCTTCGTTTGGATACAAAATTTTAGGGAAATAAAACAGTATAATATGCTCTTCTTTGAACCGTTTCAGTCTTTTATAGACTTTTGTGTCTGAATTTGTGGGCCAAACTGTTTTTTTTTTTTGTGAAAATAGCGAGCACTCCTTTTCATGTTACTTGTTACAGCAATTTTTTGTCAACGAGAATCTACATATCTACTGTGTCGTGCAAAGTTTTATTCGTTCGTACTCGCAATATGAAATTGAAGCACAAAAGTTTTAATCAACCAAATTACCCGATATCTCGCAGCAAGCGGTGAAATCAAGAAAAATAAATACGGACCCTCTTAATTTTTAAGTCACTCGGTTAAAATATCATGAAATCAGTAAAGTTAACTCATCAGGCATTTCAGAAATGTAACGTTCCCGTAAATCCTAATTAAAATATCCATTACAACTAACCGTATGCCGAAACAAACTTCGATCCGTAGAGTATTTTGTAAAACATTACCTCACTAAGCCCCGTGGAAGTTGGCTAACTAACATAATTGAACTAAAGGAGTTTTTGTCTGTACCAACTTGCTTTTTATTCGCTTTGTTGTCTAGAAAACGTTGCCAAGTTTAAATCTCGGCTCTTTTTAATGTTATGTTCTGTTTGTGGATGATATGGTTGTGTTTTTATTTGGTTGTATGTTTTCTTTGACTACCGCGTTGTTCTAGTGGATACGAGCCACTGATGCGTGTCTCTTTATACCGGGCAATATCAAGTCAGGTATTTTTTTATAAGTTTTTTCAGCATTTTTTTTTATCAAGGGTACCTACGGAGTGTGTACATAATATCACAGAATATATAATAGTACCTAAAGGTAATAAAATATGTTAAGGCCACGTAATCAGGAATCGACCTATTTTTGATTCAACAATAAACAATCAAATATTCTTTTTTTCGATCCGAAAAAAATATATGTTGTAGTTCAATAAACTATCTAAATAACCCTGCGGTTGAAAACGCGATATTTATAACTTGACTTGATAAAAAAAAATCGCGAAAATAGAGATTTTTTTAACGTTTTTTCGGTGGTACTTGAAGTAGACCATGCTTATGGACCTAAAAAATATATCAATAGATAGGTAATGATGTTTGTCAGAACAATTTCCGATTACTTTTTTTCTAAATATTTCTGTTTTTTTTTACCCTTTACTATATAACGACGTGCCCTACACGCATTGCTTCAGTCGCCCGCGAGGCGTGTCCGAGGTAGGACCTGTATCGCTTTTGCTGGCTCGCGCCATTCCCCCCGCTAGTGATCGATATAATATACGTAATATCCATTTATTTCTGAGTTTTAACTATTTAGTGCAATTTTGTAGCCACGTTAACAGGAAAGCATAAAACGCAACGGTTAGATTACAGACACAGTGCAGGCGGCATCGAAGTATATTTCTGTCACTGTCGTGTGACAGAGACACCATGATATCTTCGATGTTTCTCTCTTATGGTATCTTTGTCTCTATCTAATCTGCCACATAAACTATACAACACTGCTCTAACAAGTCATACACGAAGTTTTTGGTACTAGGCTATCATAGATATGAAAGAGTTTCGATTCGAGATTTTCACGAAGTTCAATCATTTTTAAGGGCAGTTTCTGACGATCTTACCAGGCAAACATATTACGAAAGATATCATCACGGCGGTGTTTCAAACTATTTTAGACTTTCAAAACATAAGGGGCAATTTACACTGTCCTAAATTTAGGCTCCGATATTCAGGACGTCCAGAATTATTCAGGAAAGTGTAATTGCATTTAGGACGAGTAGCATCCTAATTAGGACACGATTTAGTACATGCTTTGGCGACTAAGTTTCTTACTCTTAATCATATTCTGAATATCTGATCCTGAATTCAGGACAATGTTATGGTCTGGTGCGGTTGTTTCCACCAAAGCTGTGCGATGAAAATGTGCCTATGAAGATGTGTAGCGTAGCTGTGAAATGTGGCGACGAGGGTGCGGTGTAGTGGGAATGAAGACACAACACACACTCCTCACAACATATCACACTTACACATCCCTCGCACATATCTCTCGTACACATCCTTCGCAACACATCCCTCTCACACATCCCTCGTACAAATACCTCGAACAAATCCCTTGCTTGTTTTGTATGGGCAAAAATCTAGCTCCACTGATCCGTTTTCACCAGAGCTGTACTGACCGAAGCGAGGTAAATGAAGCGATTTTATTGGTTATTTGCAAACACATCCCTCGCTACGGATCCTCGCACATCTCTGGTGGAAACGCAGCCTTATAGTTTGATAGGAGAGTCGTAAATGTGCTTGCATTTGTCCCGATAGTACCAGGATTACATAAAATGTGAAAGATAAAGCTTCGTCGTCTGTTGTTTTTTTTATCAGAACTAATGAAAAATCATGACATAATTTATGAACAGCTATTTTAAATGTCTACTCAGCGGACTGCGTAGCCGAACGTAAGAACGCTGGGACTGGTAAGCTACGAGGTTCGGGTTCGATCCTTGCTTGATATGATGATACTCTTTTTGCATTATTTAAAGATTTCAAATAATATGGTACTCTTACTTTTACAAGTAACTTGTGCTTTAACTTGGATACCATATTTTTTATTAAATAAATTGAAGATAGATGAATTTTAAACATGTTTAAAAGAATTTCTCGAAATAAAAATGCATGAACGTATGCAATAATATGCCCGTGTCGATATCTCATAGAGACGCTTTGTACTGCGCATTTTTCAAAAGTAAAAAGTTGTTATTCCAGGTAGGCTTAAAAACTGTTAGAATCTCACTAACCAGCAAAAGTACTAGGCTAGTATAAGATCAAGGTGGTACGTTTTGCGCTCTGGCGCCACGTGACATGCAGCGCGGGGGTAACGCTAAATGGCCTGTCAAAGTACTAGGCTAGAATAAGCTCAAGGTGGTACGTTTTTTAAAATGGGTCAGCGAAGTTCATTTGAAAAGCGCTGTGATGCCACGTGACAGGAGGGGGGGAAATCGCTCTAAATGCCTGCTGCGCTCTAAGATATGGGCCCCTTAATTGTTGATGGCAATATTAGGCCCTCTCTTTCTAACAAAGGGCATATTAAATTGGACTGTCTTTCCGTTGGGTGTAACTATGGTACTAATCTACATAAACTTCAGTGATCATATTGTCTTATTCAAAGTTTGGACCAAAAAAAGAGTGTCAAAAGAGTGTTCTGTCACTCTGTTAAAAGAGTGTTTTGTAAAATATGATAACCACGCAAATAGTTGATTCTGATTAGCGGTATGGTAGGTTTTAGTTAATAAGAGTCTGACACTCACTTCCGCTGCAATGAATTCCTGCCTACATTCTAAAACTATCTACTGGTTTTGGAATGTTTCGAAGGTAGGTATCACGTTTATAAAATATACTTTTATTAAATTATTATTTACTCCAAAAATGAGCCACTTAGTTACTTTCTACTGTACGACTATCACCTGACATTAGCGCTGTACACGTACTTATAAACTGAACGACTTCGTTCCTTGGTGACTGTACTCCCCATGGACGGTATAAGCAAGAGTTGTTTTGGGGACTGCACTCACCGTGGACTGGCTAGTGGTTACCGTCAATTTTTAATTACCTATTGGCTGAGTAGGCTGAATTGAGTATAGCCTCCCGCAGTGAGGTTTCATGATCTAACAATAAATCCAATTTCTTTTATCCAAATGTTCTTAAATCAGGCCCATTAATTAATTCGCATGTTTTAGACACTGATAATGGCCTGGAACCTTACGTTATGAGATAAGAATAAAGGTTATTTTAATGGACTATAAAAAATGGTCGATTTATGACCCGTCACAAAATTATCTTGCTACAGATTTTCCTATTCATGATTCAGCAAAAATTACTCAAGACTGTTATTCCAATATCGTCGGCTAAGAGTGTAAACCTGCTAACTCCACTTTTGACCAAAAATGACATTTTGATGCAGTCTGTAAGAGAAAGTTAAGCCACACAGTCTGTAAAAGCAGCTACCCACATTCTCAACGTAAAATGGGCAAAAAAGTGTGATGCGTAAAACAGCCAAATAAACTTAAGTCAAATTGCGCTGCTAACTCCATGATTGACGCCATTTTGTATTGAGTTTTCGGCGTGAAAACGTTCAGTGCAATTAAAATTTAGTTTTCGGTCAATTAACTCGATTTTTTCAAGGTTTATTGGTTGGAATATAGTAGAGGCAAGCCTTTTTTATTACTATTCATTTTTCGTTTTACGTCTAGTATTCAATAAATAAGTTATTTTTTGGATTATCCACTTGTTATCCTCTAAAAAAGTTGGCCGTAATCTACCACGCAGGCCCAGTGCGGGTTGGCAGATGTCACATGTCTTCGAATTTTTGGTTCTAGGACATGCCGGTTTCCTTACGATGTTTTCCTTCATTTTGAGAGCAGTGATAATGAAATAAATTACACAAAGTAATGCACCTGGCGGGGTTCAAACCCACGACTTACAACTCGTAAGTCGGGACCGATACCACTGGACCACCACTGCACTGCTGTAAACTGTGTACTTATCGTAATAAATTACAATAGTACATTTTTATTAAAGGGGTGAAAGTTACTTATTTAGTCCCGAGAGCAAACGAGGTGTTAATGGTTTGTCCGTGTTTAACGATGCAAAGGTGCCAAAGCAGTAATCCGTATCTGAGCACGGTAACGGATCGGCCCGTGAACCCGTTTTCCCAGAGACAGTGGGATAAGTCGCTGTGCAAGTTGACCGGAATAATTTCATTAATACGTACACCAATACTGCGGAGCGTGCCCGCCTGCTGGCTGTGGGCGAGTGGTAGTTGGGCCTTTTGCTTCAGGCGCTACCGTCCCCCAACACAGGTACTATGCTGGGTGACACAACCATCCGGGTCGCTACTTGTGTTTGAGCGCTCCTTGTGGGGACACACCGCTGTCAATGTGGTGAAATATGTAGTTGACTGCCTCGGACCCCGTGACCATTTCTGTAGCAGGAGTGCAGGTCGGTTAGCACGACATTCAAGCTTAAACGACATAAACCGTCGTGCTCTTGGCACCGCCGGGGTGCCAGCCGTCTTAGAACCGAGAAGCTTGGCACGCGATGATGGGGACAGACCAAATGGTATGACCATAATGCCATGGAAACTTAGTAGGTGTGGTGTGGTGTGGGATGCAACATGTGTCGACACCCTTGCGCCATCCCATCTTTCTGGTACAGCGTGTAGTGCTGGCACTGCTGATGCAGGTACTGAAAACTCCAAGCAGCGCAAATACATTGGTTTAGCTAGTAACTATGTGTTTGAGCCATTAAGGGTTGAAACTCTAGAGCCATTGGGTCCGAGTGCTCACGTTTTTAAGGATATCGCCAGGCTGTTAGTCGACTCTTCAGGTGATCAGAGGGCTGGCCTATTCCTATGCCAACGTATCAGCATTGCCATACAACGTGGCATTGTGGCCAGCGTTCTCGGCACTGTTCCCATTGCAGCGATGTGGACGTATTCTTTGACGCCCTTTGAATTTATTTATTAAAAAAAAACTTTTTTGTACATATTAACAATCAGTTTTTATTTATAGTTTATATATATTATTAATATAGTAAATTATAATATAGTTATGTTTTGTAAATAAAGTAAAATTAAATGAACAATTAAATTAATTTTACTCCGGATATTTTTCGAAAAACCTGCTATGTCCACAAAATTAAACATTTGCTACCAAAAAAAATCCAGCTAAGTCACAAAAACACTAATAACTTATTAAAAACCAAATTTTACTATTTTATTAATTTCTAGTAATGTAGAATATCCAAAAATGCACCAACTGTATTTTTGGTTTTAACCTAAAATTGTAAAATTCAAATTTATTAAGTTTTATGTGTCTCCTGTAAAATTGGGTAAAAGTGAGTTAGCAGGTTTACACTCTTAGCCGACGATATCGTATCTATACTATACTAATATTATAAAACTGAAGAGTTTTTTTGGTTTTACGGGCTAATTTCAGGAAGTCATTAGTTCGAAATAAAAAACATTTCGAAAAAAGAGGGGGTAAATCCACGGGGTACAACTAGAATTATATAAAATGCCGTAAATTCAGAAATCTATAAAATTACAAAATCTCTTCATTCCTAAATCTATATTTGTACCTAATCTCTTTTAGAACCAGATTTCCAGATATTCAGGACGTGGTATTCATACTTACGAGAATAATTTTATAGATCTGCATTCAGGTAAATTTAATCATGTCTTGCATAAATCTGTTGATTCACCCTGACCTGATTCAAATCAAATCCTATTGGTAAACAGAATACTGTCTAATCTTGCTTAAGATGAAACCCTGATTTTTTATGAGTATTGCGATAAATGCAATCATTTATAGATGTTACTTTCTCTTTATATTTCTTCTCTTTTTACATTGATTTTTACATAACTTTACAAAAACAAAATTTACACATGAAATAATTTAAAGAGATATTGAGCAGAAATTCACAGTGTCAAAGTGGCGAGCTCTACGGATACTCGATACATAGATACTCGAGATTTTACGCATTCTACTTAAAAGCATTTGAGAGATATCCTTTGTACATCATTATGGCCAGTGATAAGTGGCCTGAATTACTTGACCCACTTATAAGATGGGTCAAGTAAGAATGGTTCAAAAAAGGACTCACAACTTCATCGATACAACTTGGTACTCAATTGTTAAGCTACTATTATTTTGTTGTTATAATATTATTTTATTAACTTCTTTAAATTTTTTAAAAACTATAAATAAAAACTTACTAGCAATATGTACAGGAAAAATTAAAATAAATAAATAAAAGAGAAAGTTCATAGGGCGTCAAAAAATACGTCCACATCGCTGTCAACGGGAACAGTGCCCAGAACGCTGGCAGCATTGCCACGTTGTATGGCAATGCTAATTCGTTGACCTAGGAATAGGCCAGCCCTCTGGTCACCTGAAGAGTCGACTAAACGCCTGGCGATATCTTTAAAAACGTTGTGGGCACTCGGACCCCATGGCCCCAAGGTTTCAACCCCAAACGGCTCAAACACATAGCTACTAGCTAAGCCAATGTATTTGCGCCGCTTGGAGTTTTCAGCACCTGCAGCAGCAGCGCCAGCACAACACGCTGAACTAGGAAGATGGGATGGCGCAAGGGTGTCGACACATGTTGCATCCCACACCAAAGGCCTACCCAGCTTCCATGGCATTATGGTCATACCATCTGGTCTCTTCCCATCGTCGCGTGCCAAACCACTGGGTTCTAAGACGGATGGCACCCCGGCGGTGACAAGAGCACGACGGATTATGTCGTTTAAGCTAGCGTGTCGTGCCAACCGACCTGCACTCCTGCTACAGGAAAGGCCATGGTGCCCGAGGCAGTCGACTACTTCACCACATTGACAGCGATGTGGAGCCCCACAAGGAGCGCCCAAACGCAAGCAAGTAGCGACACGGAAGGTTGTGTCACCCAGCATAGTACCTATGTTGGGTGACGGTAGCGCCTGAAGCCAAAGGCCCGACTCCCATTCACCCACAGCCAGCAGGCGGGCACGCTCCGCAGTATTGGTGGACGTATTAATGAGATTATTCCGTACCAACCTGCAGAGCGGCTCATCCCACTGTCTCTGGGAAAACGGGTTACCGGGCCGATCCGTATCTGGGCAAGCCACTTTCCAGGCGTCCTCGGCATCGGTCAAACACGGCACCTCAGGGTCGACCAGGGAGAAAGACAAAATTCTCCTGGTCAGCTTTTCAGTGCTGTGGACAGAGGACAAGAACGCCGGTAAGCTAACACTAGAAATTTTGCGGATACCGAGCCCACCAAAACGGATTGGAAGGGTGGCTTGAAGCCACGCTCGGTCATCCAGGGCCACATTAAGAATGGATGTTAATGTATTACGAATAATTTTGTCAATTTTGTCCAAGAGTTGTGGATGTTTGAAAAGAGGGGATGAACGAAGAAAATACATGAAATTTGGACCAAAACAACAATATCTAATTAGGGTGAAGGCCGAATGTATACTAATTTGGGAGAGTCTTTCCGAAATATCATTAAAATGTTTAATTTTGTTGTCAATGAATGATGGGAAACTTTCTGCCAAAATAGGGGAACCAAGGAGGTGCAGGGAACTTTTATCTAAAATGGTGATATTTGGAGCTATTTCATTAAATTTATCTACTGTCGATTGTCTGTCGGTAGCGTCAGTAACAAAAATTTCACATTTTGATGGGTTCAATTGAAGGCCTATTAATTTAAATTCTTCTTTGAGGAGTTGTAAATCGGCTAGTACGGTACTTACGTCACCTCCTAAGGTTCCATCGTCTAAGTACCACACGTTAAATTTTGAATTTAATTTTTTGATAAAGTATTGTTAAGCTAAGCTAGATTACTCTAGCAATAGCAAAGTCTAGTTAAACTGTGGTTCTACAGTGCATCCGGTGCGAGTAGCTTAAGTGGCAGCCTCTCAAACTTATTCCTATGTGTCGCTTCGTCGATATACACAGCAGATATGTGTAGAAGGCTAACTGCAAATGATCACCAGCGTCAGGCTCCCTGTGGCCTATGGTGAACTGAGCCTATTTGGCACGGCCGTGACGCACATGGTACCTTTTATGGTATTCTCGTAATTATTAATTGTAATTGTGTGTATAATGCTTGCCAAATAAACTTATTTTCTTTCGATCTTTCTTTCAAACAACAAACACAATCGAACATGCTTCTCCGAATAATTGAGTCATGTGAACGTTAAGATCACGATTAATAGACACGAGGTATGGTAGTAGCAATCCCTTTGAAACCATTTCTTATTCCTACAATAACATTGACATACGTGTTTTCCTGGTTAAGGTAAACGCAGACAACGCAGTCCCCGCATTACGAATTCTTTGTATGAAGTTCTATGAAACCTCGCACACTCACCCGCATCGCAGTATAAGCGGTAAGAAGACGATGACTGCGAGGACTGCGGAGACTGCGGTGCGGCTAGGTCTGCGTTCACCTTTATCACTAATCTATATCTACTGATAAGCTGAGTCAGTTTGTTTGTTTGGTTGAAGGCGCTAATGTCTCACGAACTATTAGGTCGAATTGGGAAAAAAAGCCTTGTATAGTCCACTTATCCGAGGAAGGCTATAATATAACATGTAACTTTGCATAAGTCCTTAGGCTTTTTAGTTGGATGCTTTGAGCGTGACAAAAATAACGTTTTACATTGGATAATCTGCCAGTAGTTAGATAAATTTCGGAAATGTAAAGACCAGCCAAGAAAGAAAGAGTTTTATAATGACTAAAAATAGTGCGCATTCTTATAAACCAACGCGGCTATTATAGGAAGTTCAATCGTATAGGTTGCAAATGGACGTGCCAAAGCATTGTGTTTGATGGATGCGTGGAACAGAGGGTCTAAAATGCCACATAGCAATATTCGAATAATTCATTTCGTGCATGAATAACACAAGAATAGCCAATAAGGTTGCTGGAAATCACTGGAAATGCAAGAAGTTCGTGCATTTCCCGAAACGCCATTGGTCAGAATTCATTCTCTATTATTCTGCCCTTCTGCGTGTATCTACCTATCGTGCGGCCGATAACTCGTATTACCATCCAGTTCGGAACTTTAGATTCGATTCCTATGTTCCTAGACTCAGAAGCTTTGGTTGTATAAGCCACCTATTCAGGACATCAAAAGCGAAGTAGTATTTGTACATAGTTATTGGTTATTAGTAGTATCGGTTTTGTATTCAGTAATACTTAGCTGGTTGTCTGACTCTATAGGATGAGGTTCTATTAGTCCGGAATACACATGCCTCGTTAGTCTAGTGGTTTCTAGTGTGACTGCTGAGTATGAGGTCTCGGGTTCGATTCCTGGGTTGGGAAAAATATTTTTAAGTTTTTCTATTGAAAAATTCTCAGTAACACTCTACGGAATCTGGATTAGTGTTCGATTGATGGATAACTTTTGCGTAAGTCTTCGGTGGTTAAGACGTGATGTTATATTTGACTTGCATAAAAAACGGAAGTGCATTGTTTCATTAACCAATCAGTATCTCTTATAGCTTAATGTTATGTAAGCGACTTCCGTATTTAATTTACAAGTTACTGTCTGGCATAATGTATTTCGGGCCTTACAGCTTGGCGATTTTCACATGACGTCACGATGTGGCAGGCGGTGAAGCGGATCTCACGTCGCTTTGTCTTGTGTGTAATCTATTGACGTCTTACATAACATAATGTACAACCAATGGATAGATTATACAATACAATAGAGTCAATGAACTATCCCGTTCCATCAACTTAAAAAGTAGATACTATCACAATGTGCAGTTTCACTACTATTTTATTTAGTTTTCATGTATTAGTCATTAATATCTGGTTGACCGAGCCTTGCTCGGTTTTTTGTTTTTGGCCCTTATCGGTCATGCCGTTATAGAGGGCGCTTCTTAAAATGCGGTTTTTAAAATGTCTATATCTTGGGAACCGAGCTTTTCTCGAACCTGGGACCTTATTAAATCGATTACTTGAGCTTAAAAACCCTAATCTGTAACTTTCATGAAAATCCTTGGAGCCGTTTCCGAGATCGTGATTATATATAAATAAACATACAAGAATTACTCGTTTAAAGATTTTAGATTGGGTCCGGACTCCGGTTTCATAATTTTTCATTTTGCGTGTATGTTGAGTGGTGATGGTTCAAGTACGGTGAAAAAGTTGAATGATGTGGACTGTAAATGAAAAATAATTACCACTTTATTAATGAATTTTATTCCTTTAAGTTCTGGAAGAAAATTCAAAAGTATTTAAAAACAATTTTAAATTGGAATAATAATGTTAAAATTATATATATAAAATTATAAACGTTTTCCTGGCCCTAAATGTTATCCTATCTCAATGATTTTTAGAATTGGAATAACTAAAGAAAACTAAATATTAAAACCAAGGAGTTTTCAGAATATCGTATCGTCTACCGCAATGTGGAGAATTATAATTCTCATATATTATTGCGCTTATTCTCGTGTGTTAAACTGTACTTAACCTACATTACTCTAATTCGTGAACCAGTTTATGAAATCCCAAAAAGTGAGTAAATCCTTTGAAATTGGTTGGCGGAAATAACGAGCGATCTAATCACGTGGCTCACGAATTGACTTCCATAGATTTCTTGATTTATTCCCGTTGAAACCTACTTTTGGATCCCATATTTTTTTGGTACTTATTAACGAAATTTCATTTTTAATTCCGGTTGCGAATTTCCAAAAATCTTAAAACAAACATTGTTCAGTTACATGGGCTGAGTTACCCCACGAGAGGTTTTCCGCGTTTGGCGATATACGTTGTGAAATAGTTTGCTCAATGGAAAAATATTAATAGTGACAATACTTTACTATTAGTCTTTATCTTTATCTTTACATATAATAAAATCGTAGAGCTGTCATTCCTGTACATTGAATATTTTTTTCTTTTTGTATTTTTTTCGAGATGAGGGATCGATTCTGATGCCAAATCAACTTTTTTTTTTCGAAATTTTTTATGTTTTTTTGATTTGATCTATCTCTTAAACTACTGTAAAGTTGTCGATCAAATTTTCCTCAAATATTCCTAATAATATGCTTCTGTTAATAGGCTATGTATTATTACGCTATTTTTCCTGGGAGATAAGCAATTTTGAATTTTGTTGTTTTTATCTGTTTGTTGATAGTTGGAAGCTAAACCACTGGATATTATTTAGTCAATTTTACCCCAAATATTCCTTAAACTGCTCTTCTATTAATAGGATATGTATAATTACGCTATTCCCTTTGGGGGATTAGCAATTTTATAATATGTTGATTTTCAGTCATTGTTGACATTTGTATAAGAACCGCTATTTGAAAATCACTGTCAGCGTACTAGCCAGTCTGGTTGGTATCCTGCTTGACTTTCGTGCAAGGGGTCTCTGGATCAAATCTCGCAGTTTCTTTTTTTCACTTTTTGAGTTTTCTTATATTTTTCCTGAGAGTTTCAAATAATTAAAAAAAATGTGCATACTTTTATTTCAATATTATTCGCGATTTTAAATTATTACTATTTTTTTCAATAGTTCTCTAGGATATAAATCTACACTGATTTAAATTGTAGGTAGTAAGTTGGATATTTTTTTTAAATTGTAATTGTTTCGAGGTGTGGAATTTTAAAGATTAGAAAAAATTGTGTTTATTTAAGTTTTGAATTGGTGTTCAAACCAGTGCATAGATTCTGTTTTAAACGACGACAAGTTGTACTCATCGAGTCAGATAATTAGTTATTTTTTAGGTATCACGCGGAATGCTAAAGGGAGAAGAGCAATGCTATCGTACGTTCAATTTGCAGCGATACTCTAAATGAACCCAAAAATGATAGTCTAATGTTCAAAATAAACACGGTTCTTTGAAATTAATGTCGCTCAAATAAAGACGTTTCCTATGCAAACTATGTACCTAGATATAACATTATTGATCTAAACTAATAATAAAAATGCAAGTATGTTTGTTTTTTACCTTTTCACGCATTACTACCTACTGAATCGATCGTCCCAAAATTTAGCATATACGTTGTCAGGAGTATAGACACGGATATAAGGTATCTTACATCCCGAGTAACAGAAGAGAGCTGTTGCCGAGAAAACAATTATGTTCATATTCCAGATGGCGCCACACGATCCGTATTGTTTCTCAAATTCTAAAATAACGCAAGCGAAGCCGCGGGCAAACACTAGTAGGTACTAAAGGTAGTGTTTTGTTAAGTATGAAGTAGAATCAATAAATTGCGAGTCTCCGGTAACGGAAGCATTCAAGTAGTACCTCCTAAGAGACTTAACAGTTCACGGCGAGCAATAGCGGGGACACTTTGACATAGAAAGTAACATGACGTGAACCGGTACCTTATGAATTCGTGTGTCATATTTAGTTTTGTTGAAAGTCATGAAATAAGTAGTTTACGGTACGATTGGCGCTTAGTTCTAAAAGTAAAATACTTCAGCACGAGGCCAAGCAACTGTGCCCAAGTTTAATAATATATCATCCTGTTTCTTCAATTAATTGCCTTTTCCGTTACAGGGACGTATAATTTCCGCGATTTACCACGTTATTTTTATTTTTTGTCATTGTCATTTTGACTTTGTAAGTCCCGCTGCTCTAATGGTAGCCATACACCAAAATCAAAATCAATCAAAATCAAATCGTTTATTTCAACTAGGCCAATTACAGGCACTTATGAATTGTCAAAAGACATAAAATAAAACAAGTATAAAAAACAGTTATGGTGCTACGGTCCCAGACACAAGACATAAAAACTGTGAAAGTACCGTAGGTGCTCATTCCAAGGTGTAGATCTCTATGGAGAAAAATGAGCAAGAAACTCCATGGACACTCTTTTTCAATCGCCAAAATTATTACAAAAATTTTGTTACATCATTCATCATCAGATGGTACATTATGTGAGAACGATGTGGCAAGATAATAGTGTCCATAGTAAAATAAAAAGACAATTCAAAATAAAGTTATTAATAATTAAAATAGACCGTGGCAGCTAAGAGATGACCAGTCACGACTGACAGCGCCCGTTCACGAACATGACACATGCATCAGCATCACTCAGCTCAACCATTTTGAAGGGAACTAAATGATCCGACACACGCGCCACCGCCAGCGAGATATTAGAGTGAGCATGACATAATCTCAACCGCCAGGGTCATTCAAGTCATTAAAAGACGTGGGTATCTACTCATTGAAAGTTATAAAGTACATTGTACTCACAAAATGATTCCTATGAAACTATATAATACTAGAAAGATTGACTCTATACAATGCAAGGTTAGTTAACAATCTTCATCAGCTCCGACATTAGTATTAGATGATACCCTACGACTGTCGTGAAAAAGAAGAGAATAAATATACACACAAAAAAAAATCACTAATTAAAACTAAAGTCAAATACGATAATAATACAGAATAATTTGTTGAAAGAACATGAACAATGTCTTGTGTTCAACACAGCGACCAACTATGCTTATCATCTAAATAATCACTCACAGAATAGTAAGCCTTAGAACAGAGGTTAGCTTTTACTTTTGCTTTAAACACGTTAAATGGCAAATCTAGGAATGAGGACGGTAACTTATTATAAAATGTTATACCAACCCCAACGAATGAATTATGCACCTTATGAAGCCGATGAAAAGGAACACGAAGTTTGTGCTTATTCCTGGTATTAAAATTATGGATATCACTATTTTTACTGTATAGGTGAATGTTTTGCCTGATATATAAGATGTTGGCAAATATGTACTGCGAAGCCACTGTGAGAATTCCAATCTCTTTGAAGAAATCTTTCAGAGAATCTCGCGCACCAAGTTGGTAGATGGCACGAACAGCTCGTTTCTGGAGTACAAATATATTTTGAATATCAGCGGCTTTGCCCCATAGTATAATACCATAGGACATTACGCTGTGAAAATAACTAAAATAGACTAATCTTGCTGTGTCAACGTCAGTGTATTGTCTAACTTTTCTAACAGCGTAGGCGGCCGAACTAAGCCTACCTGCTAGGTTCGATATATGTTGACCCCATTGTAATTTTGAATCTACTGTTATACCCAGAAACGAGGCTGAATCAACAGTTTCAAGCTCCACATTACCGAGGACGATGTTGGGACCCAGATTTCTAACATTGGGCAAAGCAAACTTTACGCATTTGGTCTTCTTGGGATTGAGCACAAGGTTATTTGCCGTGAACCAATCTATGACCCTCGATAGTGCGTTGTTTACGTCGTCAAACACTTGTCTATTCCTATCTACTTTAAAGATTAGAGAAGTGTCATCTGCGAACAGTACTACATCGCAGATGTTCTTCAAATGTGGTAGATCGTTAATATAAACCAGGAATAAAAACGGTCCAAGTATTGAGCCTTGAGGTACACCTAGCTGAACAGGTAACCCAGAAGATTTCGCGCCACTAACATCGACACATTGAAGTCTGTTAGACAAATATGACTCAATTACTTTGAGGGCTTCATTCTGAACACCGTAATGACGAAGTTTACGCAATAGTGTATCGTGGTGTACGCAATCGAAGGCTTTAGAAAGATCACAAAAAACACCAATTGCATTTTGCGACTTCTCCCATGCGTCAAATATGTGTTTTAACAAAGCAACACCCGCATCAGTAGTCGAACGGCCTTTTGTGAACCCGTACTGATCATTATGAAGTAGACTATTTGAATTAAAATGGCGAAGTAACTGTCTAAGTATTAACTTTTCAAATATTTTGCTGAATGCAGGTAGAATAGAAATTGGTCTAAAATTACCAATATCATTTTTACAGCCAGATTTAAATAAAGGGATAACTTTACTGCTCTTCATAAGATCAGGGAAAGTACCCAAGTCAACGCATTTATTGAAAGTAACAGCAAGATAGGGGGCTACGATGTCGATTATATTGCTCAAAAGTTTTACAGAAATGCCCCAGTAATCACCAGTGTTTTTAGACTTGAGTGAATTGAAAACATTAACTACGTCATGAGGCGTTACATGTTCGAATCTCAATACTTGACTACATTCAGGGACCCTACTTTGCAAAAGGTTTTCAGCCTTGGACGGTGACGAACTTAAGGAGCGAGTCGTAGTTGCAGGAATGCTGGCAAAAAACTCATTAAATACCTCAGCTAAGTCAGCTGGTTTATTAACTAATTTACCATCAACCATGATCTCAAGTTGATTTTCTTGTTTATTTGATTTACCCGTTTTTTTCCCCATACTGCCTATTTGTCAAATCGGCATAAAAATGCCAATTTGATCAAATAGAATTGACCGTGTATGGGCGTGAAATGCCAATTTGATGGCATGACATGCCAATTTTGATAGGTCATCAAATCGTTTTTGACACAACGTCAAATCGGCAGCAGTGATGCCATCTTAGCAACTTCATAGATAGTTAGCTAATTATATAAAGCTGCTAGAAAAAAAGCTAAAAAGTGTAACTAGAGGCTCAACTTTTTAGAAACTTTTCTACAGGGACGGTTAGGCCACGTTCACACGGCGATTATTTTCCCGTATACCGTACACGAGATTTTATCGAATAGAGTTGACCAGTTTTAGGACAACTTTGCACGGCACACGGTAAAATATTATATTTCTCGAACACGGGATTTTCCCGTATTAACGCCGTTTAAACTATTTTTAAGTTTTCATTTGTAAACTGTTATTACTGCTCTATTCGATAATCGATATAAATCTTGTATACAGTATACGGGAAAATAATCGCCATGTGAACGTGGCCTTACCAGGAAAACTGAGGCTTTTCGCATATGGATCGCATGTACACTCGTAAAAAAAAGAGTTGTTCATTTTATTTTAAACCAAAATACGATTGAAAACTTGAGAGGTGTCAAGGGACCACGAAAGCAAGTTAAAAAAAGGTTCATGCTATTTTCGACCTTATTGACATTTATGCAAACACCTGATTTTAATGAAGGAGCAATGTTAACGAATGAGAATGTGAGAAAAACAAACTAAATTTTAAATGTCGATAAGGTCGAAAATCGCTTGCACCACTTTTTTTAACTTGCTATCCTTAAGCAAGTATTTTCCGACCTTCAAGCGATTTTCGACCTTATTGACAATGATGCAAACACCGGATTTTAATGAAGGAGCAATGTTAACGAATAAGAATGTGAGAAAAACAAACTAAATTTTTAATGTCGATAAGGTCGAAAATCGCTTGCACCACTTTTTTTAATCTAATTTCGATAGTCTCATGATGAAATGAAAAGGTGCTAGAAATTGTAGCTGTCGTCACCGAATAATAGCCAGATCTAGTTGCTGAGTTGGCATCACTGCTGCAGATTTGAAGTTGTGTCAAATCTATCGTATCGATAGGCAGGATGGTGTATGGTGTATATGGACGAACTGCCGATTTGAAACAATTGCAAGCGTCTAATCTATCGTATCGATAGGCAGGATGGTGTATGGCTACTATAAGATTCTATACACCACACGGTTTTTAAACGCGCCGTCGACGCGCTTTTGTAGCGATACAGACGCGATGCGCACGCAAGTCAGACGCAGCCTGTCTGCTCTGTTTGATAAAAACGCTCCGTCGACACGCGTTTCAGAAACGCACGTCGACGGGGTGTTTAAAAAACGTGGTTTGCATAGGCTCTAATAGTTTTTTTTCTTTTTGCATGGTAAAATCATCAAATGAGTCCTCCCACCCCGGGCAGGCCGGGAGGGACCGTCAGACTTGTACTGACTAAAATCCACGGTGTCCTTCAATAGCCCTTTATGTTCCGGGGTCACGGTAAGGAAATAATCCCGCGATCAGGCTCTAATATATAGCAAAATAATACTAGTTTAGCTTTATATACGTTGCCATGCTTCAAAATTAATCTAAGAAACTCTAGAAGATTTATTAAAAAACACACGTCAGGTTACGTCCTCTACCTGATAGTTCGGTGACGTATCGCACAGGGTCCATATTCCCACGTCTCATTTCGTCGTTGTATTTTATTTTGCGAAAATGTTTAAATAATACCTTCCTTCAGTTTGTAATCTGTTATATTTAGTTTTCTGCTGAAGATATTTCATTTTATAAAAGTTTTCTCTAAAGAATCCAGTGGGATTTTTATATAAGAAAATTTTATAAAGTTTTTCTAAGAACATGCAGAGCTTTTACACATTAAACATAAAATCGTTTATTTTAAAGCCTTTCAAAAGGTTTTTTGCATATAGATAAATAAAAAAATAAATTAATACCTAGCAGTAATATTTGAAACACAATCAATTATTTCTAATGTTCTAAATATTTTCTTGAACGAGCATTCTAGGCACTGTTTCCGTTGACAGCAATGTGGATGAAATTTTTGATTCCATCAAATTTTTTCTTATTATTAATTATTTTAGATAAAAGTCACTTTTTTTTTTGTAAATTTTTAGTTTGTTTTCTTGAATAAATATTTTCTAGAATTCTTTGAACATTTAATTAGTAACTATGATTGACTTAACATTATAAATGTTATAAATTAAAAACACTACTACTCAAAAATTAAATAAATGGTAGAGTAACCTTTTCGAACAATTTCAGAGCCTTTACTCCCGTAATCTAGATAACCCTTGACCTTAAAACAGATGGTAACTGACACTTTGGTCCAACCTTAGGGATTCGGCACTGCCATTAGTCGGACTATTGAGATCAGATAGTACTCGTAACGCGCCAAAAAGGTCAGCCACAGCTGGTAACACTGGATTTGCCGTCAAGTGTTAAAACCTTATATGACTTTACTCTTTTTTAGGTTATATGATAATTATACCCTGAACGCGCCTAGGGTAAGTATAGAGTTTTCCAATACCCGTTTCAGACAGCATTTTATTTAGGTTAACGACTTTATTGATATGAATAAGTAATAGTTCTCGTAACTGTACTGTTTTTACATTTTAAACAACTTGGCATAGGATGGGTGTGTTTTCTTGGTTCTAAATTTGTTTGTAGTGTGAATTTTTGTGTGTGTATCCAGTTGTCCACACAACTTTAACCATCTCCCATGTACCTAAATCTGTACCACAATTCGTCAAAATCTGTTCATCGATGTTGATGTGAAATTGGAACATAAGCACATATACATAAACAAGCAGACACACTTTGACATTGTAATATTAGTAAGAAGTATTGTCACGCGTTAATAGGTACTGGGGCCTCAAAAGTGTTGACAGCAGATGGTTACTTTAAGTTAGAAACAAAATCTCAGCGCAATCTGAAGATACTGTTAAAGTCGTTGCACATCACAATAAGTGCAGACAAAGCCAAGCAATAAATGCACCAAGAAAACATAAAGAAGAAGTTCAAAAGCTTTGCAGACTACCCTCATTCCTGTTTACGAGTGTGAAGTTACATGGAATCTATTACTTCTCAACAAACGATAATCACTGCCTTATTCGTTGCACGAAACGGTACCAACTTTCTTTGCCATTAGCAGATTAGTTCACTTCGGCGTCGCAAGAAACTTACCTATTGTCGTTAGCCAAATTCTTACTTACACACAAACACCTGACAATCAACCTTATCTGCCTAACAATAGGAGGTTCTAAAAGGAAGGTGTAATTTGGTTTTCTGAGGTATCAAATAAGCAAACTTGGGTCTGTGAAACCACAAAAACAGGTGTTTCTGCTCGCGGCTGGTGTAAATTTGTCAGCGATAGATTACAATGTTTAAACTGTGCCTACGTCTGTTCCAAAAGTTTGTTTGAAAGCTTCGGGACTTATAAAGGAATGATATAGGATTTTAGGACGTAGAGGTATATTAATTAGAGTGATATGGAAACACAAAGTCAAACCCAAACTTCAACTGAGAATGAATCTAAGTTGACGCTGGATAGACGGCTTCCAATCTCTCTTATGTTTGAAGAACTGCAATGACGAAACTATTTTGAAAGTCGGTTTATGAGGTTCTGCTGCCGACTAGATTTTAACACGTACCTAACCAGTACTCTTAGCACGAATTTTCAGTTTTTGAGACGTAAAGTAAACTGGAACTTTGACAGTTTCAAATTGACAACTTTCAAGGAAAAAAATAGTTCTGGCTGCGCACACCAAAGACGCTGTTCCATTTTTTCATACAAAAACGCTGTAAATACTGGAAAAACGCTGTAAAGTAAAAGAGGGAAAATTCGTGCTAAGGGTACAGGCTGAGATTTTTCTGTTTATTTTTACTTATCGAAAGTATGATCATGACAGAATCATGAGACTTAATGTTTTTCACAAATTTCTTCCACTAATCAAGCAGAGCAACTTGCGTTCTAGCATCTGCTGTAGCTCGAGACCTTACATAACATGTCATTATTATAATAAGTAATCAATCTTCCAATAGGGCACATCATTTGAAGTCTTGTTTTATATATCGTATTGTATCCATAAACAACATACCGTATTATTTCCTATCACCCTAATCTAAACCTAAGTGGCCCCAAGCTTGCCCAGAACCTACCTAACTCAATAGCTGTTACTTTAGTAGTTACGTACGCAAACTAACTCCGGTTAACACGGCTTTCAGTGAATTATATGCGGTTCTAAAACGGTATTTTTCAGCATTATTCCTAAAAGTGATTCACTTCGTGAATTTTTAGCTACATCATTAGCGATGCTTCTAGAATTTTTTCAAATGGTTGCACGCATAAAATAGCTAGTCATAATCTGAACATAGACTTATAGCATGGACTAGGCATTCGTTGGTTATTGCTCAACTCTTTAGAAAGAGCGATAAACATTTGCAGGATTGTCTCTCTTACTTGCACAACATTAATAACGTATTTAGAGTGACGTAATCATCGTCATCATCAGCCTATATAAATGTTCCCACTGCTGGGACACAGGCCTCCTCCCTGTGAGAGGGATTGAGCCATAATCCACCACGCGGGCCCATTGCGGATTGGTAGATGTCACATGTTTTCGAATTTTTGGTTCTAGGACATGCCGGTTTCCTCACGATGTTTTCCTTCACCGTTTTGAGAGCAGCGGTGATGAAATAAATTACACAAAGTAATGCGCCTGCCGGGATTCGAACCCACAACCTACAACTCGTAAGTCGGGGCCGATACCACTGAGCCACCACTGCTGACAATTAGAGTGAAGTAATTTTAATAAAACGGTTGGCTAGGAAAAGTTCAGTCTGTGTTGAGATATCTGCTTGTGCCATTTTATGAATATTAGAAATCTTTCTAAATTGTTGGTAATTCATTAAGAGAATTCATTAGAAGTATTGCTAAGTGGGCGTTTTAGACCCGCAATGCATTCTGCGCGATGAACACGCCGCTTCTTGTGAATGAACCACCGATGCGTGAACTGGATCAAGGAACCGATTATGTTACCCAGTTCAATCGCTAAGAAGATGTTATCGTCTTTTAAGTCGTCAGTGATTCTGATGTCAGCACTTCTTTTGTCACTGTGTAAGATTGTTATTAAATGTGATTTTCTTTCAAATAGTTTTTGGAAATAGTTTGGATTGATTCAATTAATCGTGAGAGTCAAAATGGTGGGTCACCTCAACGAATCAAATAATCATATGTATTGACGTCAAGACGGCGGGTGTATTTACATTTTGATATAATTTTGTTCTGAATATATAAGGTACTATTTTTTTAAACCCAGGTACTGAATAATACAGTTTTGGTACAGTTTTTTGAGACCTATGAGGATTTGATTCGTTGAGGTACACCCGCCATTTTGACTCTCATAATTAATCAATGGTGATATTCCTCAGACTCCAAGTGCGTATTATTTGCAACTGCCGCAAGTGTATAATCAGCGGTGTTATTTTCTAAGCATACAGCCTTAAGTGGAACGCTTTTTTATTTTTGCGTCAGCGTTGAAACTGCAGAGGTGTTTCAATTTGACAACTAACTCTGCCACTGCACGCGCTCATACTTTTTGAGAATCACTCCCAGAAGCTATATGAGTGAACAGGTTACTTCTATGCAAGCGTGTTTCACCGTCGACGACATCTTCGCTTACCATCAGGCGAGATATTGCTCAAATGCGAACCTATCTATAATAATGATAAAAAACCTAATGGACAGACTTATCATATAAAATACTTTTTTTTTATGGTGGTAAAATCATTTAATGAGTCCTCTCGCCCTGGGTGGGGCGGAAGGGACTGTCAGACTCTTACTGACTAAAACCCACCCGTGTTCCTCCGGATGCTCTTTACGTTCCGGGGCCACGGTATCTTGGGTTAAGAAAACCCGCGACCCCAGCAGGCATTTGGCGCGAAACATGACGCGCCACCGACCCGGGCTTGGTCCCTGGTCGGATGGCGAGCTACCCATCACTCACAATCCGCAAGCCCGCTCCGCCGCTGTGCCCTCTGCTGATCAGAGGGACACGCGTTGGAGCGTCCACACGACAGGCTATTCGCATACGGGCAAAAAGACCCCGTAGGCACACAGTGCCTAAGGAAGAGTTTTTGCCCGCATTCCAGGGTGCACCGGCCCGAATACCGGTCAAAATCATCACTCTCCTTTTGGCTTTGCCATAGTCGGGTAAAAAAAATTCAATCAATAGGAAATGCCACAATAATCGTGTAATAAATACTTCCAAGCTTCTAATACCAGTTAAAACAGCTAATACCTAAACATCAAAAAATAAAACTAACTATTTTCTAAACTAGCCATTTATATGCAACTACCCATTCGCGTGCACATTAGCAAATAACATCAAAACAGTCCGTTTAATAGGGCATTATTGTGGTCAGCGTATCGATTGCATGCTCTCTTTTATGACCACATACTAACACACAACTAAACGAAAAATTCAGTAGATTTTCAGTAGATCAAAAATCTTGTATGAACTGTTTTTAGTCTGTGGTGATAGTTTGATATGAAACGGACCACGCGTTCGCAATACGTTTTTACGAGTCACATTGGCCACCGTTACTGTTATTAGAATTGTTACCATAGTCTCTGTATGTTTACTGCATGCACTTATGCGATGCAATCCACACATTTTGATTTTGCTGCCTCAATAAGATACGCCTGAGTCGGCTTTGGAATCGTTATTTGTTTTGTTTACCCGATTTTAGGATTATTCTCGTTGCGGATGTTGATTTTATTGGTTGGACGAAAGTTTTGTTAATACAAAACAGAATAGGGTTCATTTCACACTGTAGTTTTTTTTGTTAGTTTAGGTTCTGGAAAAAAAATATAGCTGTATAATGTGGCAAATTATTGTAGTGAAGTTTTTTACCGTAACGCCCTTTTTTAACCGACTTCAAAAAAAGGAGGAGGTTCTCAATTCGTCGGAATCTTTTTTTTTTTTTTTTTATGTATGTTCCCCGATTTCTCGAAGACGCCTGGACCGATTTGGAATTTTTTTCTTTTGTTTGAAAGGGTATACTTTCCAATTGGTCCCATGATCACCAGGTCAGGATCTGATGATGGGATCCTAGGGAAATTGAGGGCAACCTTCAAATTTTATAGGCACATAGTACCATTTTCATATATTTTCTAAAGCTGTTCAAGTATCTGCATCTGATAATCATCATCTCAGGTGGATGACCTGATGATGGAAGGTACAACTCCTTAATAGTAAGGAGTAGGCATAGATTGATTTATATCTCCGGAACTACAAGTCCGATTTAAGTAATTCTTTTTTTGTTGTACTAGGTATCATTTAACTAAGAGAATACTGCAAGTTTCATCAAAATCGGTTCAGTAATTTTTGAGATATGGAATTTTATTAGCTTAATGTGTACATGAGTGATGTAAGTACTGGTGCGAAGGATTACAAAATTCTAGTGCACATGTAAGAGAATAATGTTCTTAACAAGAATTTGGGTTGAATATTTAAACTAAAAAGAGTAAAATAAAAACTTTTTCAAAAAAAATATAACCGCCTTCAAAAACAACCACAAAAAAGTGTAAAATAATCTACAAAATAACTTTTCTTTCGGAAGTCGGTGGCTAAAAAGACAATGAAAAGAAAAAATACAAAGGCACCGACTTCCGAAAGAAAAGTTATTTTGTAGATTATTTTACACTTTTTTGTGGTTGTTTTTGAAGGCGGTTATATTTTTTTTGAAAAAGTTTTTATTATCGTGGTAAAATCATCATCGTGGTAGAACTGACAACCGATGGGGAAGAAAAGTTCTCGAGTGGCGACCACGGACCGGAAGACGCAGCGTAGGTAGGCCTCCCACTAGGTGGACCGACGACATCGTGAGGGTCGCGGGCAGCCGATGGATGCAAGTGGCGAATTGTCGTTCGGCGTGGCGGTCTAAGGGGGAGGCCTATGTTCAGCAGTGGACGTCCTCCGGCTGTTGATGATGATGATGATGATGAAAATCATCAAATGAGTCCTCCCACTCAGGGCAGGGCGGGAGGGACTGTCAGACTCGTACTGACTAAAATTCACGGGGTCCTTTGATAGCCCTTTACGTTCCAGAGTCACGGTAATAGGATAAGTGAGGTCACGGCGGTGCTCTACCCAAGCGGGGCAGTCCTGCACCGTATATTCCGCCGTGTCCTCCGGCCGATCCTCGCAGTGGTGACACCCAGGCGCTTCTTCCCTCCTTACAGATCCTCCTAATCGGAAGTTTCGGAAGGTATCCCGAAACTTCCGTGTCCAGTGAAGACCTGCGTCATGCGGCAGGTCCGGAACCATAATGCCCTACGGAATTTTAACAAACAGGCATAATTATGTAACAAAATTTCGCGTTATTTAATTACTGTACGTGTACACCATAAAAAATAACACAAACGTACAAAAGCGCATTTCAGCACTTAATTGGTATTTCGCAGCAGTGCCACAGGGATCGCCAACACTACATTAATTATTCACGCAGCGGACACTTTCGATATAAATAAAACACGTGAAAAATATTTGTTTTTCACCGTGCACTGGAATGGCGTTATTTACATGCCTGTGACGTGTATGTTGAGCTTCAAACCTTTCTTTTCGTCAGGGGTAGTCAACATGGTTTTATTAATGTGCTTTGGTCTTTTGCTGTCATTTGTCCTGAAAAATTATAAATATATCTTTAAATTAAAGGAATCTCATAATACACCAAATATTATGAAAGCAATGGCCATAGATTATACGACACAATAAAATTGTCTGAATAGAGAAAACATCATGATTGTTTTCAGGTAAAAAGGTTATTTAGATGTATAAATTAAATCTAATTAAGATTACAACAAGAGTATTTTTCTATAAAAATGTTTAAATATCTCCAAATCCTTTTCCGCAAAATTAATTTCATAACCGTTATAATGCTTTGCTACATTTTGAGCTTAACCGCAAGCCGATGTGAAACTGTCCACGTGTCGCCATACTAAGTACTGTACTGTAATAATACTCGTATGTAATGGTATGGTTTTTTTGTAAACTGCGTCTATGATGAAATATAATTCGTTGAAAAATCATCGTGGTCATGTCGCTGGCACTGTGTGATGAGGTTTCCAATCATTAACTTTGTAAAATTCTTCGGTTTGTGTTAAATATTGTTACAAAACAGTCTTGTATTCAAATCATAGAAGATGGTAATATTTTTTTTATTTTTTTTAACCTGTATTGTCCCATGATGGTAATATTAAAAAGAAAAAAAAAATACGAATATTGACCATTTTCCTTCAGTTACTGTTTGCATTCCAGGCCTTATGGTAATCTCTTAGGGTGGCCACATACATCAGTTTTCCTAATTCGGTTTCCTGAACCGTTTTCTATTTGAACACAGTGAATTTATAAAAATGTGTGTGCATATCACACACATTCGATAAATTGCCGTACAGATTTCGAAAAACGGATCAGAAAACCGAATCAGGAAAACTGATGTATGTGGTCGGCCTTAAGGCATTCTCGCAAACCCCTGAAACTTTGCTTCTTCGAAGTGGGGTGTCAGGTATATGTTTCAGGGGTTCACGAAATATAGGCCACACAATGTAAACTGCTCCCACAGACATACACAAAATAACAGAACTAGGTACCTAAGAACTCTTTAAAAACAAAGTACCAACCCCACCCTATCAGCTTACCTACCTGAAATATTCAGCTCACCTACTGAACTCTGTTACAAGGATGCATCTCAACTTAAAATAAATATAAACATCAGCGGGATGAATCAGTGTCCTCCTCAGAACAGGGAACTTCACTTATCACAACACAGAATATAGAGTAAGTCAGAAAGCGAAACGCCAACGCTAACTGTATAAATAGTTCTTTTTGTGACAATTTTAAGAAATAGAATTGCTGCATCCACAGAAATTTATTTTATAAAATTAAAGGTTTATAACATTCCCGCAGATGAAACATGCTTTTGAGAACTTGTGAATCAGCTTCATAAGAAAAAAGATGTTTATGAGAAAAAATATGTTTATAGGAATTTAAAAAGTAAGGAAAACGATATAAAAAGGTTACGTTGAAAAGTTATTCAAAGTTCTATATTATTGTAAATGAAATAATATAATTAAGAAATCTGTTCATGATATAATTGGCTCGTTGTTAATCTTGTATTCCTTTTAAGGGTGCTCCCACATCTAACGACGCGGATTCGGATTTTTCCGTCGCCCTTTCTCTTTTTGTCGCTTAGAACTGCCATTTGCTAGACCGAGACAGAAAGCATAATGCGATCGCATGCGACGGAATCTAAAAGGCGGCCGCGTGCTATCGCATTGTCTCGGTCTAGCAAATGGCATTTCTAAGCGACAGAAAGAGAAAGGGCGACGGAAAAATCCGAATCCGCGTCGTTAGATGTGGGAGCACCCTAAGCCGGGCCAGACTGGTGTAACGCGTAATGTTATCCACCGTGTAATGTAACGCAAATTCTAAGGACAGACGGCACTCGAGCATAACATGTAACGCTGGCATTACACTTGTTACAATTTTTCTCATTCACACAACATTGTTGTACAACGCAAGACTCGTATAAAACGTTTCAATTCTTTCAGTTCAATCAGAGCCTTCTGGTTTATTGCATACTCTGTTGTTATCTCTAACTTTACTGGCACTGCATCAGCACTCATGAATAACGCAGTTGAAGTCGTTTGAAAGTGAATCAACGTTTACTTTTTACGGCTGAACGGCTTACAGCGTACATAATAGTGCTTTATACAGCTTTATTTATAGGGCGTCTAAGATTTAAAGCGCTGTTTATGAGGAAAGCATTTGGTTGGTTGCGTGTTGGCGCTACGCTAGATGGTCTAAACTCAAAATTAAGACATTCCTGTTCTTTGGTCCAGGATTTTTTTATACAATCTAGTTCTGGAACTTCAATCATCTGAATCGGTTACCAAAAAAACCGCGATACGAATGTATTGACATCGACTAGAGTCTAGACATAATTGAAGTCTCTAGATTGAAACTGCGAAAACTTACAAGTCCTAAAGTTACCTACAAAATAACTCATCCGTCACGTATTTATTCAATCAAAAAAATATCTGTAAATTAATATAGTTATTATAAATAAATGATGTGTGGTGGTGGTTAATGATAAAAGTAAAATAATGTACTGAACAAAGGTACATTTTACCTGTAATGTAGTTTTCAACCAATACGATTACGTATCACGGACTGATGTTCTCATATTAATTGATACAATGCATTCAATTCTCTGAAGCTGTTAACGGATCCGATAATTGGTTTTAAATATTTTTTATACATCAAGCGGACACCATTATTTTTGATTAATTATTCGATATAAAATTCTAAGAAGACAACTGGATTAATTTATTTAATTAATGAGTTTAAAAAACGCTGTCGGCACTCCTTCTCCATAAATTAATTTATAGATAAAAAACTATGCCATGTGTAAACATTGTTCTTAACAAAAAGGAAGTCTAAGACCGAGGAAATATAATATTTATAATGTGTATACAAAGTTTCGTATCCATGTTATTAACAGTTATTGAGTTATCTCTTGAGGAGGACAGAACCGAAGGTGTTTGCATTTGTTCAACCTATAAGAGGGTGGTCGCGGGACTTATCTCATTACCGTGATCCCGGAACATAAAGGGCTATTGAAGGACACTGTGGATTTTAGTCAGTACAAGCCCGACAGTCCCACCCGCCCTGCTCGGGGTGGGAGGACTCATTAAAATTTGATGATTTTACCAAGTAAAAAAAACAATTAGAGGGTAATGACGTAAAAATCGGTTTAACCATGCATGGCACACTAAGTTATGGAATCAGACGTCACTTTGCGGAAATCTGTGACATTAAATGTTATGTAAATCATCCAGAATTCTACGATACAAAAAACAAGGCTTGAATGCAAATGTTGTCAAGTGTAGGAAAATTTAACAAAAAATGTATGCCATGCAACCTCTCCTTTGAGTTATGGTCTGGTTTCCTCCCAAGCATCGATTTTTGTCTCACGGAATCTAGTTTTTTTTAAAACCAATCTAACTAACTAGGCAAATTAAATGGAGGTTGTAAATATGAACATATTTTATCATCGACTCGAAATGAAAAAGAATTTCTCAAAGACTGATAATTTTTATCTTGCAAAGAAGAAGACCTAAAATAAAATAGACGTCAAATAATGACATTAAAAACTGTAGAGCCTGAACAAAGGACTAGTTAGTGAAGCTGTAACTCCATTGTTACATTAAAATCAATTTGCAGTCGTCGGCACGAGTAGGGCTGATAATTCACGTATAGCTAATTGTACGCGACAACGCGAAAACAAACGAAATGGGCGGCTGTCTGTTGAGGCCATTTTGGTGGACGATATTATAACGATAAAATTACGATTTCTCAAATCAAGATACTTAATTATTTCAGGATATTTTAGTTGAGAATTAACTACCTGACACGTGTAATAACCATTTGTGAGTATTCCGGTCTTCAAGATATTGGTTCCATGGAAATTTTGTACAAACACGCTAGGTACTTAAATATTTTCAGTCATCAATCATTTTGCTTACTGGCCATGCTGCCAGAGAGATATTGTAACAATGTAATAAGATAACTATGATGCTTCGTATTTCTGTTTCCGCTTTCATTAATCTTATAAAGCGTAAGACACCCACGCATCATTCGCCAAATCCAACACGATTTTACCCCTTGATTTAGTTAGCTCTAAATTGAAAAATACGTCCCACTCCTTCATTTGTCGTTTTTCCTTCACTTAATTATCGCCCCTCAACATATACCCCTTCGTCTCCTGAAATGTTTTACAATTCAATCGAGCGTCGCTCCCAGCTGTTAATTGGGGGCGTTTTAATGAATATCAATTGACCGTGGACAGTGCCCCTGCGCACATGCCGCAACTCTCGGGTTCACTCGCACTCCTGCCAGAATTCACGGCGCGTTGGTTCGAGTTTTGATTGTCTGCGAGTATTGTGATTTGTGATGCGTTTCATTTTGAAGTGCTGTCATTTGGAATGTTTTGTCCAATGAAGTTCGTGCTGTTGCTTTTTTTTTAATTAATTGAGCACAGATGGTTTCTCGTAATAGTACTCTGCTTTATGTTTTGTTGCTGTTCAACAACACGATCAAATCAACAAACGGAACCTGACGTAATCTGAGACTAAAATTAACAATCTTCAAAATTTGTACTACCTGTTAACCTTCTATGTTAGTGTCTACACGCTTGGAATCACAAAACAAAGAATTTTGAAGAAATTTGCTTTACTTTTGCTTTACAATCCTTTGAAAAACTTGTTTCCTCTCCAAGGCAATTAACGTCGTAAATATAAGTGTTATGTTATACTATTGCTACGCCCAAAATTTTGAACAATCTCCGCTTTTGTAGAAGTCGGTAATATACTTGCTTTAACAAAATCTCTGTTGAAGATTAACCCACGTAGGTATACCCACCCACAATATCACGCAGAATCTTGTACGCTATAAAACCAAGACGCAGCTTTATTAAAATATTTGAACAGTTTATTAAAATACTTTATTTGAGATGCCCAACGCGGGCATGCAAAAAGTAGGGAGAGGAATATGCTAAAAGAAAAGAAAAATTGGCATTAATTTATGTGACAAGCGACGACGTCTACATTGTTTTACTGTAGAACACTCCCCACTGCCGCTTATCAAACGATTTTATTCATTTCTCATGTTCACTTTATTAGACTGCTCCGTCTCACTCCTGGACAGAGGCATTCGTCCTTATATTTTTAAATTACTGTCTCAATAATTGAGACAATAATTATTATGTCTTCTATGAATTGGCTCTGCAAGGAAACACCTATAATTTTATAGATGTTTGTTTATAATTATTATAGGTGTTTGTTTGCAGAGCCAATTCATAGTATACCTACTTAATATTAGTTTTTTCTTCAAAATTTTGACCATTTATATAGCTTTGCGATGAATATTTACGTGAGAAAGAACACTTCCAAAGTCAAATCATCATCATCAGCCTATTAATGTTCCCACTGTTCGGACACAGGCCTCCTATCTGTGAGAGGGGATGGGCAATAATCCACCACGCAGGCCCAGTGCGGATTGATGGATGTCACATGTCTTCGAATTTTTAGTTCTAGGACATGCCGGTTTCCTCACGATGTTTTCCTTCGCCGTTTTGAGAGCAGTGGTAATGAAATTTACATTCGAGATTCGAGCCCACGACCTACAACTCGTGAGTCGGGGCCGATACCACTGGGCCACAAGTCAAATTATAATGATAAATTTTCGTTTATTTTCTCCCAAAAGATACATATATAAATAAATAAAAATATACGTTCATTAAAAAAACTAAATACCATTGACGCTTATAAGAACATAAAGGATGGACAAATTAATTTCCGGAAAACAAGTGCAGTAGACATTTTGCGGAGAACGAAAATAAAAATCTTTCTGTCGCATTTGGCTGGGCGGTCGGCTTCGGAGTCGCTTGAAAAGGCAGACGTCAATATTATGTCCAATTCAGTATATTGTACGGTCTGGCGATATACTCTAAGGATCCACTTTATAAAAGGAATCGTTTTTCCACGGAACTTTGGCCACGGTCGTTTATTGCTCGCTCCTTTGTTTCAGTGGTCACTTTTGACAGCATTGGGAACTTGTTTTTCACCTCAGATCACGAACATGTTGTTACACAGTTGTGCCTTTTCGTTGACGTTCGGCACGCTCAAGGAACTCAAGTTAGAATGTTGTGGGTAATTGACTCTATTGACCACTAATATCAAAACATAACTTAGTATGGGCCCGAAAATTTGTTTTTTTTTGGAGCTAGTTCTAATCTAGAAATAGTAGATGATAGAGGGAACTAGTTATTATAGTGACGTCACAGTTTCCTTTAGCTATACAAAACCTATGGAAGAGTTTGTAGATCAATTAGTGATTCAAATACACTATTACTCAAATCATTTTTAGTTGGCCATACGTAACTTTGCTTTTTCAATTTTATCGTTGGTATTTTGTTAAATAAACCGCAATTATTCCTAAATACACCTCATATTTCCTCCTCTAACAATAAAAATACATACAGTTTTCGCTCAATTAACGCCCTCGCCCTCTGATAAAGCGAGTCTTAAGCGCCCAGGCAAGATAAGACCGACCCATTATTTTTCTCATTAGTCGGGACCCGAGATAACATTGCCTATTACTAACGGTGGAGAGGTGTGAATTGCTTGACTAATCTTTTCCCTTATTGCTAGAGATTAAAAGATAACACGTATAATGGACTGTGCCTTCTTTTTTCTTAGTTTTGTTTATGATTTATTGGTGATGTGTGTGTGAGGTGTGGGGGATAAGCTGGGTATCTTTTGTTGGCAATGTTCGAATGTTTTGATCAAAAGCAGGATTTATTTTCTAAGAAAATGTTACATTATAGTATATTAAGTCTAGCTACATAAAATACAATGGCAGAACAATACAGGAAGTTACTTCTTGAGGTAGTGACCTAATCGATCTGAAACTTGTCCACGTCTGGGCCACATGTATTTTCTCTGTGAGAGGGAGTGAACCAAAATCCACGATGCCGATTAAAGATGGATCTAAACCGTTTCGGCATTCACATTATTTCTATAACCGTTTTTAAAGGACTTGAAGAATGATCAGGGTTGTTGCTACTGGTTCGAGGGACCGACTGGGAAGCAAAGGGCAACTGAAGGTACATTATTAGTAGTCAGAGATTGAAAATTACAATGAGAGCGTCAATATTTAAAAAAGGCAAAATTACTGTGCCCTTGTCTTGAAATATTGAAGCTGACATTATAGATCTGTTGATTGTGTTTTCATGACTGAATTTGGCTCTACCAGAATCCTTTTATTTAAGTATGTAGTAAGTGCTCGAAGCATACGATGTTTCTAGCGTCTATATTGTAACAAAGTTCGGCCACGTAAGAGAATTTTAGCTTTAAGGCGAAATTCTTCATTGTAGCACATAATGAAATTGCTGGCGTGTTCTGGACAAAGACGGGCTATAAAGCTAGGCTATCGAAAATGAGTGATGACACACTATATTACATATATTATTTTCTTACTGTGTTTAGAAAAAGACTCTAAAAACATTGCCTCATATTTGGAATTTCTTCTATGTTCTGTATATGTGACTCGCACATATAATTATCACCAGATCCGGAAACAGAATTTGTAGGTAATACATTTATTTGTTCTCAAACCCTTGACACGCAGTACAACAGTCAATACCTTGGCCACTGCGTCAACCGTGCCGTCTCTATTTGAGAAATACAAAAATTGTGTTAGATAACCATTTTTTGCTTGCCTACTATGTTCCATTCCTGAGGAAAAGCCTCCACTCATTCTTTCTACTAATTATCTTCAAGACAATAGGCTAGTTGCCCTAAAAAATGTAATTAGTCCGTCTTTTAGATTATTCAAAAATAAGGGACAAGTATTTTTTTATTTGTAATTTAAACCAAAAATGACAAAGATATAGCCTATTAAAGTTACGTATGACGTCACGATGCGTGGCATTTTTCGCGCAGGGTGACGTCACAGTTAACTTAAATAGGCTATTATCTTTGTTATTTTTTGTTTAATCAAACAAGAAAAAATACGTATCCAATATTTTTTTATAATCTAAAATACGGACTAAATAGAATGTAATTATTTTGACCCTGGAAACTACCCTATTCACAAGGAAGCTATACAAAGCTTCTAAATATTTTTACAAACAATAATTGTTCCTCTCTTTCGCGTCGTCCCCGGCTTCACGCTCCGCCTCTCACCCTAGCCACAGTCCAAAAACGCAAGCTACATCCCCGGACCTTTGTTCGCATCAAAGCCGATGAATATTTGAAGCGACCACTCAAATTCAGTTCGACCACATTCGTGACACGCTTTGTTATGTCGTATGTCTGTACGTTTTATGGTTAAGCAGATTAATAAAGTAGTTGTATGGAGAAACAAGAATTTGAGCATTAGCTTTAATAATAATAATATTCCACAACTATCACACATCGCCATCTATTCCCAAGTTAAGCAGAGCTTGTATTGTGGGTACTAGACAACTGATAAAAATACTTATGAAATACTAAATGATCGTGCTCATCACACAAACATTTGTCCTGGGTGGGAATCGAACCCACGACCTCCGGCATAGCAGTCAGGATCACTAACAACTAGACCAACAGACCATTCGAATGGTTATAGCATTAATGGTTGCACAGATGGTCTATGAAGCAGAAATTTGCTGGAGTAGAGTCTACGAGTACGTAGTGAGATACGGATTGACCCTGATGATTAGATGAAGGTGGCTGGCAGCATAAGGTTGTGGTCTGGCCAAGATCTTGATATAGGAGGCTTACATTCAGCAGTGGACGGCAAATGGCTGACATGATCATGATTATACAACATTAGTTCAACCGCATCAGTCGTATGTAAAATGAAGTTGTTTCACATGATTTTTTAACATGATAATGTATACCTATTCGTGCTTCGTCAACAAAGAACGGAATTTTGAATGAAGCTAAAACTTTAAAAGATTCAATGACTGCCTGGCCTGTTGGTTTAGTGATTAGTGACCCTGACTGCTATGCCGGGGGTCGTGGGTTCGATTCCCACCCAGGAATGTTTGTGTGATGAGCATGATCCTTTGTTCTGTGTCTAGTACCCATAACACAAGCTCTGCTTAGCTTGCGTTGTGTGATAGTTGTGAAAAAAAAAACCCTCTCCCTTAGACCGCCACGACGAATGACAAGTTACCACTTGCATCCATCGGTTGCCCGCAATTCTTACGATGTCGTCGGTCCACATTATTGACACTTCTTAGTGCGTGTCAACAAATGTAGTTGATGTAATAAAAAAAATATTGTTTCAAAGCCTTTAAGAAATTGCTGTCTCATCTGTATTTATCTGTATCTCGATATGTGTATTGTTATAAGACATTTATCTCTTAACAATACTTGTCACAGGCACGTTTTTAATATCAGTTCCGAACGAATCTCATACAATAATCCACTCATGAATAATCGTAACGTTATTCAAAGCTGAAAATAGACCTTTTCAAGTTCCACCAGAGCCTTCATACACATAACCATATACATTTCCGTACACATTATTACTTTATATCCCACAAAAATATAATATCCAAAGGCACTCAAATTTTCTTCGACTGTTAAGCGTACGCACGAGGTTTTATTACATCGCTGCAGCGGCTTGATGTAGAAATACCTAGTTATGGCTTCGTGGGTAAACGGTATGAGAATACTAATGTTACAACTCACTGAAGTCGGTTTTAAGAAAATACTGGTTGAATTGTTAAGCGTGTGGGAATGAATTTCACACTATCTGAGTCTAATTTAGATTCATGGTTATTATAAGCTTTATTTTTAGGTAGTCATCATCATCATCTGCCTAGCCTTTTCCCAACTACATTGGGGTCGGCTTCCAGTCAAACCAGATTCTATGCTATGATAGATGGTCACCCATATGGTTATTTTTAGGTAGTAAAACCATCAAATTATGAGTTAAGCTAGAGCGTAAAGGACTGTCAAATTCGCTCTGACTAAAATCCACCGTTTTTAGGGTTCCGTAGTCAACAAGGAACCCTTATAGTTTCGCCATGTCCGTCCGTCCGTCCGTCCGTCCGTCCGTCTGTCCGCAGTTTAGCTCAGAGACGCACAGTACTAGAGAGCTGTAATTTGGTGTAAATTTACGGATTTGTTGTGCCAAAAAAGTGGTTAAATAAAATCTCGTAAAATATTTTTTTTTAGGGTACCTCCAGTACTTACACGTGAAGTGAGGATTTTTTTTTCTCGCGTACCCCTTAGTGTGGGGTATCATTAAATAGGCCTTTAAAAAATAATGATAGTTTTCATTAACAATTTTTTGATAAAAAAAATCGTTTGTGAAATATTAAGCTTTAAAGTGCTAAATTTTGCTCGATTCGAGTGTCCCCCCCCTCTACCAGCTAAACGGTTATGTTTGGGGGTGTGAAAAAATTCACAATAGTAGTACATATAACGAAGTTTAAAAGAAAATTATCATGACTAAGTAGGCTTTACAACTTTACGAGTAATAGTCGACCAACTTATAAAATGTACTTGATATCATATATTACTTAAACAAAATGTATCGGAGACAACTGCAAATGTAAGTTTGTCAACTTTATTTTTACAGCTTTTATAGGTATGTTTTTTGGGGATAGGTAGGTTTTTATCGTCAACTATTTTTAACTAAATTCAAAAAAAGGAGGAGGTTCTAAATTCGTTGTAATCTTTTTTCTTATGTATTTTCCCCGATTTCTCAAAGACTCCTGGACCGATTTTGAAAATTCTTCCTTTTAAAATTAAATTCAGCGAATCAGTTTAGTTAGTTCGCATAAGTATTTTGATGGGCAACTACGGAACCCTTCACTGTGCGTGGCCCGACACGCACTTGGCCGGTTTTTTTCAAATAATCTTCACTGATTCTCATTCAGATGTTCCAAGGTCACGTTTACCTGTTTAGACTCTCATGATCCCGGCAAAAGTATTATGAGCTTTAGGTATATTATGTATAAAGTTATATTGAACCTATTATTCCTGAATGTTGAAGAAGAGGAGTTGTATGTTTTGGAAACCTTTCGCTAATAATATTGTCAGTAAGTGACCTTTCCCCATTAAGCGTACACAAAATGACTTCAGCAGAACACAATGAATTTTTGAGCTTTTAAAACAAAACTTTCTAATGGGACCAATTATGTATTTAAGTAAAAGGTCAAGAGTTCACTTCGCATGAGATAATATTAAGTAAAGGTTGTTGACTGACTTTCGAAAGTAAGTATATTCCACAATAGACAGTGCGCACAGCTAAGGAGTGGAAGTCCTTACTGTAGTTATATGTTTCTGTACATTGTGTTTCTCGAAGCTACAACATTGGGGTCTGTAAGTTAAGCGTGAACAGGTTACTTCCAGGCAAGCGTGCTTCTCCATCGACCAAATTGTCGCTTTGGGTGCTTGTACACGGCGCATGTAACCCGGGCAAGTGCCTCAACATGCTCAATCTACATGCGCCGTGTACAGGCACCCCGCGGGTAGCTTGATCAAGTAGCTTGCGCATGTTACTCGCGCGGGTAAACCGCATCTTTACTTGCGGGGGCTACATGCGCCGTGTACAAGCACCCTTACAATCAGCCGAGATAGGGTCAAACGCGAGCCATCAAAAAAAAATCTAACTTTAATTCTCTTCGTAATTTTTCTTTTCATAAAAGTAATGAACGAATATCCTTTTGCACTTACCCCAAAACTACCCACTATTATGGTAAAGCAAAAATATTTGTCAGTAACCGCATGCAAAATACGATAGCAGTTAAAGACCTAACTTGAACCAACTCCAATATCATTTCACTTATCTGAAAACTTTTCCCACAGGTTTCAAGAAAACGGCGAAAAAATGTAGGCTTAGCCCATTTATCACTATTAACACGGGTGCAGATTAGTCCACAAATAAGAGCTTTATCCGTGCCTGATAGCTCCTAACGAGGGTGGGGGTAAAGCTGTGAATACACTGTCGGTATGTTCTAGAAGTAAGATGGAGTAATAAAGTGACGAGTAGGCACTGAGCCGTACTTTAGGTGGCAGCAATTGTTGTATGCATTCTATCTGCCTGTTCTAATACCTTGGCGATCTTAGGCTATAACTTTCGTATCGAAGAAGTTTATAATTTTACTTCGTCACTGTCAAGAAACTTATACCATGTTATCTTCACCGTCTCTAAATTATTTTAGTAAAGTAGACGTATAGCACGAGTCATGAAATTAGACAGCCAACTAGATTTTTCAGCGTTAATCTGTTTCTAAACTACTTGTAGATATTGAAACCTATTTGGTTATTACACTTTTATGTGTCCGATCGTATGATTCCACCTTTATGCAGTATTATTACATAAATTTTAGTACTCAAAGAAACGCTATTTATAATTTTATTAATCAGGAAAATAAATAATTAACACAAAAATCTAATTACACTTTCAACAAACTTCTCGGAATAGTGTCCTCAAAAACAGTCTCCGATCATTAATATTTCGTAATAACATTATATTCCCGCGCCAGTCTGTCCACAGCCGAGGTCCCTCGTCATCTTTAATCGCAGCCGACAGCTCTGCACTAATGAGAAAAATAATGATGAGCTACAGGCTCAAAGGCAGCCTTAATCAACACCTACGTAAGCTCTTAGTTCTCGTTTTTTCGGCTCTAGACTTGGAAAATAGTGTAATTAAATTATGTACTCTGTTTTTTTTTAATGATTGTTATTTTTGTTTGCTTAGTTAATAGTTTGAACTTTGTCGATAAAATCAGTTTATTTACGTGATTTCATAATTATTTAAAATATCCACAAAAAGTTGAACATGTGTAGAACACTGTCTGTGTCTTGTCTTTTATTTTAACGTTATGCCGTTTTCAAGTTGACAGTTTTTTTTGGACAAGTCTTCAACACACGATCTTTTTTGAGTAAGACGATAAGAGTTTCACTAAAAACTAAAACAGGGAAAAGGATATTTTCTTATTTCTTAAACATCTATAGAGATATGTAAAACGGAACGAAATAGAGATTGATAGGTTTGTAAAAATTTGGTTGTCATAAAATTTACAAGTTGAAGTGGCAATGCGCAGGCCACATTGCTCGTAGAACTGATAACCGATGGGAAGAAAAGTTCTCGAGTGGCGACCACGGACCGGAAGACGCAGCGTAGGCAGGCCTGCCACTAGGTGGACCGACGACATCGTGAGGGTCGCGGGCAACCGATGGATGCAAGTGACGAATTGTCGTTTGGCGTGGCGGTCTAAGAGGGAGGCCTATGTTCAGCAGTTGATGATGATGATGAGGTTTGTAAAACACTTGTATATACACCGTGACTTTTTAGTCGTCTTACAAAAAGGGTCCACTTAATGTATCCGACCTAAAATACCTCTAGGCAAGTTATTTTTTTTTTTAATCGTTAATAATAATTTTTATTTTTAATAAATAGGTGCATTAGAAATATGAAACACCCTGTTAAATGTTTACGTATCTAGCTGTAAAGTATACCTACCCAGCGCAATAGTCGGGCAGATCATTATATCTCCATTTTCTATGATACAAGGGTGTTTCTAACTACACCTTGCGT
Source organism: Agrotis segetum (assembly GCA_036375495.1). NCBI lineage: Eukaryota > Metazoa > Arthropoda > Insecta > Lepidoptera > Noctuidae > Agrotis > Agrotis segetum. The sequence continues at coordinate 3,157,218 of JAQSVV010000047.1, read as the reverse complement.
CATAATAACGAATTAAAATTTTATTTTAAAAATTTTCAAATCTCTTAAATACCTATTTTTTTATTATAAACGTGTTCTAGTTATTGGGTACATGAACTGGGCTGCTTTTGTAAGACGACTAAAAAGTCACGGTGTATAAATCTAATCGTATCAGATTATTGGCTAAAGGGTTCAGACAAATTGGGTATCATTAGATTTATTAAGGTGGGTAGTATTACCGTAGTTTAATGTGAAGCGTAGAAGGTTTTAGTTTCATCGATTAATATATTAGTTGAGATTTATTATTAGAGTTTTGAGTTATTCTTGGGATTATTATGATAAGGGTATTTTGGGTACACATTTGACTACGTAAAAGATGATAAATATTTAGACTTTATAATAAGGGGTTGAATGTGAAATCGTTTAGGGGTCGAACGCGGAAAAGGGTAGAAAATATTGGGGATTGAACGCGGAATAAAATAGATTTTTTCCTGGTAATTGCACTTATTTCAATAGCTTCTCTTTTTGACCTAATATTTGATTGATAGATAAAACATTTCAGCATTAGGTCCACTTTATAAACCAATGTTGTAAATGAATGTGTAAATTAATTAATCTTGCTAGGTTACAGGTACAATGATGATGAATAATCAAGAATGGTAGTATGAGATATATTTTCGGGAGTTGGTTGTCAGACTTACGAATATAAAAATTAGCCGTCTTAAAAAAAAAATACTGCAAATCGACCCCCATATCAATGCCAAAAGCCATTTTGCTGTTGAAAGTTTTTTTAGACAAGTATTCACCAGATGTTTAACTAATTGTGGTACGACTGTGATCTTTCAATTGCTCGTTGCGTTCCAAGACTAATGATATTCTTTCGACCAGTTTTAGATCAATTGGAGCAGCATAGCATCAAGTTAGTACAATGATAGGCCCGGTTATACTGGTTCGGTTAGCACTGATTTATAGTTTACGTTAATTTTCGTTACACGTGGAGAGTGATTTCAAACGAGAAATGAAAAACAACTAAGTCAAATCTACAAGAAAATTAACATTTGATTTCCATTTAAGGATATCTTGTTTATCCTACAAAAAATAAATATCTCTAGAGTACTTATATTCGTTACCTACTATGTAAGAACAAAAAGGGGTGCTATGACAGGAAACCTCCACGTGCGCCCGTGGACTGGAGTTCCCTCTTGGATACGTCCAGGGGGAAGACCAGTTTTCCGGGCCGGTGCACCCTGGGATGCGGGCAAAAACTCTTCCTTAGGCACTGTGTGCCTAAGTGGTCTCTTTGCCCGTATGCGAATAGCCTGTCGTTCGGGTGCTCCAACGCGTGTCCCTCTGATCAGCAGAGGGCACAGCGGCGGAGCGGGCTTGCGGACGGTGAGTGATTGGTAGCTCGCCGTCCGACCAAGGACCAAGCTTTTCGGTGGCGCGTCGTGTTTCGCGCCAAATGCCTATTCTGGGGTCGCGGGTTTTTTCTTGGAACCAGGTTACCGTGGCCCCGGAACGTAAAGGGCATAGGAAGGAACACGGGTGGATTTTAGTCAGTAAGAGTCTGACAGTCCCTTCCGCCCCACCCAGGGCGGGAGGACTCATTTGATGATTTTACCACCTAAAAAAAAAAAAAAAAAAAAAAAAAAAAAAAAAAAAAAAAAAGTACGTACTTATATTCGTTAACTACCTACTATGTAAGAACAAAAAAGGTAAATTTTGTTTTATAAAATGGTCTAGACTTCTAAATGTACAAATATTTATATTCAATTATCATTAAGTACCTTTGAAGTAATAAAAGCTATTTTTAAAACCAAGTTCTGAGAAAAATACAACGAACGAAAAAGAAAAAAAAAAGATTAGACAATTTGGTCGTCGTTACGAGAAACGGACAGGTCCTTTTACTAAAAATAGTGTAAAGAATAAGATAATGTGTACCTTTAGACCAATTTAGCTTTTGAATCTACTTTTGAGACCTTTGAGCTACGCTTTGGTGTAAGTTATGAGCATAATGTTTTTTTTTTTTACAAAAAATGAATGATTATTATATATTATGTAAAACTAAGGCTAAATTGTCAAACAGACAGGCGTGGCGAAAGCAATGCGAAGCGTTTTTGTTTGTAATGTATGGAATTGTTTAAAGCCAGTCACATAGACTATCGGATCGCTTTGGCTTTTCTATGTGACTGGATTCATAAAATTCCATACATTACAAACAAAAACGCTTCGGATTGCATTCGCTTCACCTGTCTGTTTGACAAAAGCTTCAAAACACCAGCAAGAGTGGGCGTTTTATAGAGAGAGAGATACTCAGATAAGTGTTTCAAAAGGGAGGAATCCTTTGGTCAGCGGTGGGTGGGTGCTGCCAACGATGATGATTTTAATGCAACAAGAGGAGATAATTGTGATTGTACTCTTATTTTATGCAACGAAAGTTTGTGGAGGGAAAGTAAACAGGATTGAGCGTGTGGTAGTATCACCGCCGGGTCTGTCCTTTGTTGGGTGAGTAATGTTGTACAAACCAAGTTACGGAGGCAAAGTTGAAGTCGAAGCTAAGATGAGATGTCAGATACTCAAATGCTACACATCATAATTATGTGACTACTGTAAGACGCGGGCCACATAGAAAAGACGCACGTCCACGACGCGTCCGCGTCTTACATCCTTTCTATGTGGCCTGCGCCTATGGCTCGCTCGTTTTTTTGTGACAAAAAGACACTCCATAATTCCCGCTCCAAACTTGAGGACAGTCCCAAATCAAGCAACCTTATGCCACGACCTCCTGAATCCCGTTGTAAATCTCGTAAAAAGGATTTGCCCCGTTGTATTCGACGCCGATTTACCGCGATACACACTCGTATATAATTCAAACGTGTTTAGTTCCAGAGGTTGGCCCGTAATGGCTCACTTTTAGAGGGAGTTGTCTTGTTTTTGTTTTTAGTTTCGTTGTTTTTACGGACGTGATTTGGAGATGTTTTGGGGTCGTTCGTAATTGAGGTAGTTTGTTGTTTTCAAGGAGAAATAAAAGATGTATTTATTTATTTATACGCTTCGACGCAATAATCATGTTGGCACGAGTTTATGTTTTTCTTTAAGTGGTTGTGTTAACTTGATTGAGTTTTTAACTTATTAATCAGATATTATATTTAAAGTTGAGTTATTTATTAACAAAACTACCTATATGTATCATGGATTTTCAAAAAAGTCAAAAAAAGTATGTACTTTTTTCATTCGGTTACATTTTGCATAAGCGGTCTCCACGATTGATAGTTATGCCTAAATTCATAAATGACAGATAAACACTCACGATATCTTGATCCCGTTAACACCTACCTGTGAGGTAAATTCCGCGATCCAGTCGGATGAAACCACGGCCAAAAGCTAGTACAAATAAATATGAATACGACACAGCATATCACATGATCCTCAGCATACATATTCAAGTCCGACATTAAACTAATATATTATTCAAAGCCAATACATTATCTCTAATGCCCATTTGGACGGTGTCGGCTTGACGCTAAACCGCGCCATTGTTATCATTAGAGATGCCATTCAAAAAGGGAAAGCTTATAAAATCATGAAATATGAGAGCTTTATTATCTGGTCGAAGTTAGATAAAATTAATGAATTCGAGGATACGGCTTTTCTATCTTCGTTATAATATTTCATATTATTTAAAGCGTAGAGGTATTCAACAAGTGTGTCCTGCTCTATACCCTCCTGAGTACCAGACATACTTTTTTTGGAGTTTATTTCTGAATCTCTCGTATTGCACTGTTAGGCTATTACTGAGCATGGAAAAAATATTTAAAAAAATCCTGAACCTGGAAAACTGGTTTTTCACTATGTCCTACACAAAGTACAAGGGAACTAAATAAATATGTGATTTATAAAGGACGTAAAATATTTCTGACTTAGATTTATGGCATAATGAGGAGATATGGTCATCAAATAATGGATTCCAGGTGTGTATTAATTAGTTTTTATTAAATTCTTCAAAATCAACAGGAATTAACCTTTTCTTCTTAACATATTCTCAAAAAGCTTAAACTTAAACATACAAACTTACAGTAATTCAATGGTAGGAACATTAGAGATCAATAGTTATTCATATATCAAAGTTTTATAAAAGCTATAATTAACAGTCTTCATGAAAATTTGTAAAACAGTTACGATTAGGCGTAAAACAAAGATAAATATCGCATTTTTTACAAAATACGGTAGTTTTTTCGTGTCACAACCATTCTTTCTGCAACGCCATTGTTTTGTACCATATTCTGGCAAATGTGCAGCACTTTTGGTACGGTTTTCTTTGAAGGAACTGGCTTGATAAGAGCCTTGCGTTTTTTATGCTTTGGTTCAAGCTCTCGTATTCAACTTCGCCTTCATCGTCATCGTCACATTCTTCTTCATTGTCATTGATGAGTTTGGTACCTAAGTTCAGTTTGTATTCTCTCATTTGTACTATATTTTTCTTTGGTGTGCCCTTCTCTGTTTCTACGATCCTATATTGCAACCAAGCATTTACCACACAAAGGTCAACAAGATGAGAAATCACTCGAATTGTCCACTTTTTAGTTCGATTGCGCGAATGGACAAACAGAAAGCATCCGTATCAGCAAGATCGACGCCACCCATATTTTCGTTATACTTTTTGATAACGTCTGGTCTCCTCACTTTTTCATATGTTCTATCTTTTTTTGACCACCGCTCGCATTCATCGTGTTCTTGATCGTAATAACAAGTAGACATCATAAGAACAGGCTTATTATCAAGCCACATTGTTACAGCGAGCTTACGGTCTTCTCTTACTTTTACTTCAATACTTCCTCTCGCTTTTTTTTGGCTGGAAGACGTTTTTTCGTCAGTCAGTACACAGTTTTTAGGGACTCTATTTTTCATAATAGTACCTGTGCCATGAAATCCAAGTCTTAGTAATTCATCACAAAGTTTAGCCGTGGTGAAGAAACGATCAAGAACAGTAAATGTCCTGGAACTAAAGTCCTTGTCATATGAATATGGCAGCTTCTCCCAAACAAAACCCTTGGTTGATTAAGAGGGGGAATGTAGTATCTCCCTGGTATACTGCCATGTCACAAACAATACCTTCTCGGTGAAGCTAAGACGAAAACTTTGAGGCCTACTGGGTTCGGCTTGTTAGGACAGTACTGTCGCATTGGGCATTTTCCAGTAAAAGGTATAATCATTTCGTCTATACTCATTTCTTGTGGACGAATTTGTTCGTGACACCCGGCTAATATGCGATCAAGTAAAGGCTGAACTTTCCAGATTTTTTGTATTTTTTGTTCGGGCGTCACTTCGGAGTCATAGACGCATTTCAGTCTGAGTCTAATAAAAAAAAATCTGTTCCTAGTCATAGCTCTTGCTACTAACGGAACTTTCCATTTTTCAGACCAATACATAGAAATTTGTGGGTACTGCAATGCGGACATGATCATGGTGATACCAATATAGACCTTGAGCTCTTTTAAAGTCAGTCCCATGGATTTACCGGTCTTAAAACTTGTGTTCTATTGGTACAGGTTACCATCTGACTTAGAATATCATGGATCTATGTATTGGTTATAAAATTGGTACCACTCCCACTCCTCTGTATTTTTCTGGACGTAGGCAGGTTGCATTAAACTATTGATTTCTGCAATCTAGTGTATCGTGAGTCCAACGTGTCTTGAATGCCAGCAATATTTTGTCGATTTCTAATAGCTATCTGTCGAGTGGATAAAGATTGTGAGCTTTCACCTGTACCACGACCACGACCACGACCCCGCCAGCGCGATGTTGTTCTTGTACGGCCTCTTACTCGTGGTTGGTACGATGATGCAGTAGAAGGTGTGAAGTCTGAGTCGTCTGACATTGTAGGAGAAGCCACAGGGGAATTCAAATCAGTTTGATCTTCATCCGAGTTACTGGACTCACTATTACGGTGATCACGGGCTGTTTGGAGTTGTATTCTGGTGGAACGAACGCCGGATCTTCATCTGAATCATCTCCGGAATAATCGAACTCGGAGTCGTCCAGCATCGATGATGGCGTTATTTGTAAGCGCTAAAAAAAACATAAGACTTGATTAAATCGTCAACGCCACTTTACACATACTTGGGAAGACAGTCGTGAAAAATATTGCTTACATACTTTAGTGCTCGTAAAGGACATGAAATAAATATCAAGGTTACAGGACAAACATTTGAAATTTTGTCAAAATAATATGCTAAGCCATTAGTTTGAACTACCATTGCGTTGTTTTACGCAAAAAAAGATAAAATCAAGCAAAAAAATTTACGGATGAATATGGATTTACTTACTTTTGCGCAAACGCTACCGCTCGTGCGGTCACCTTCCAACGCCATTTTAAAAAGAATGAAGTTTCATTTGACGTTTTAATTTTTTTGACGTAAGCATAGAAGTCACTAGATGACGCTAGTAAAATATTTTTGTGCTGGCAATTAAAATAAAGTCCACAGATTTTTAAATCTCTTACGTACTATGAGGAGTACAAATGTACGCAGGAGGATACGGCAGTGCGATTTTTTGGCGCAATTTTGGCGTCGCTTAGTCCAATAATTCATGGTCGCTTAGCTCATGTATGCAAGTTGAAGCGGCAGTGAGCGTGTTGATTAGGTGTGTCGAAGGATGCAGATTGAAAAAACTACTTCTAAAGTACAGATCACTTAATATCCATAAAACTATCAGCTAATAATGGAACGGTGTTTTAAAAAGGGTTGCTTGGACGAATTGAATGCAGAAGGCGAAAGCTTGGGTGATGCGGTACAGCTGCTGAATAATTATGCCGCTTAAGAGGAAACAGCAAGGGCTGGAGAATTGAAAAATAGGTATTTGTAAAATCTATTGCTGTCGCGCAGTGTCCACAACAGAGTTACAGAGCGCGATAGAGACAACAGCAGCTTGGACCGAAAATACCTTATTAAATGGCACAAAATTAACGATTCGTAGTCCCCTGTTACTCCTCCAAAACTTAACCGATTTCTGATGATTTTTCTTTAAAAAATAAAGAAAGGCATTGACCGTGTTCCTATGTTTTCCTTTTTTTATGGAGTCAAATTTGTTTTCTGGATATTTGAACATAGCGGAAGCACATCTGGCTATTTTTTTAGGATTTTGAATGTTCAGTTATCTCTTTTAATAACTAATTTATGGAAAAAAGGACTAACATAGAGACATGCCAATAGTGGTAGAATGTAGGCATAGATTAATTTATGTGGCTGTTTAAAAATATTGCTCTACTGGCATTATCCAGGAAGAAAACAGGGGACTACGTTTGTATGGAAAAACGACCGTGCTGTTTCCTCTTAAGTGCTGAAACAGATTTCTTATTTCTACGACTAATGCTAGCGTACATCATCTCTCATCAGCTGTAAAAGCCTCTCATCATAACTTCCAGTACTTCGACCCATCGCTAAATTGGATCAGCGATCATTGATTTGGTCAGCTCTTTCAGTATGAGGTCTGTCTATTGCGTATAAGATAACAATAACAATGTATGACGCACACAGGCATGTTAATTGAAATTCTAAAGTTGTTCACAGAATCCAGTTTATTTCAGATAATTCTAAAATGAGCGCAAATCCAAAGCTATTATTTGAATCGTGTCACAAAAATAAAACCAAAGCAATTTACCTCAAATCCCAGATTGAGAGACCAACAAACTTCAAAAGACCAACTTATTTATAGAAAACGGAGCAAAACCAAAAACAATACAAACAAAAACTTTTGAACAACAACCCTACCTATTGATCTCGAAGTTAATTTCCCTTAAACTATGACAAGCGAGAGTTTGAACACGATTCGCGGATTAGCGGCGAGATGAAACGCCTTCGGTTCGAGGCCTCTGAACTTGCGGTTAAGACTAGTTTACTCGTAATTGATTAATTTCTATTTTCAATGTTGATGTGAATTATGGATGTAAACAGTTGAAATTGGGCGGTTTTGGTGAGGTTTAATGGTTTGAGGAAGATGAGTGAACGAGGACGAGAAATCGTTACGGTGGATTATGTGTCAATACTCGCTACCCGAACAAAAATATGGTTCATTGTAAGTTTTGTCCCACGCGCGCCTATTTAAAGACATGATTTACTGTCGCGGGATTATTCCCTAACCGATCCCCGGAACTTAATGTTGGATTTTATCCCTCCCGTGCCCGGGGTTGGAGGACTCATTTGATGATTTTACCACGCTAAAAAAAAAAAAAAAAAAATTATTTTATTGTGTAAACTTTGTAACTCTCAGACGTTTTAGACGAACCGGTCCAGAAAATTATAAGTATCAGTGATACCAATTAAATCAACTTTGTATTGAAAAAAAAACTACCAAAAAGTTTTAAAAGCGAATACTAAGGGACTTATATGCTCTGTATCAATCGAGCACAAACACAGGTCACACCCAAAAAAAAAAGAAAGACTAGAAATTACAACGTAGGTATAATCCTTTTTACAAGGGGAGTAGGCAACTAGAGTACGCTGCCTCACACACTGACCAACGAATATAGATTAAGACCAGTGCTAGAAAATTACAGCCCGCAGTAAAAAAAAGTTCAACATCCTGTGAATCCTAGTTTAATCCTGCGCTCCGCGGTGTTGAAGATTTAATTAAGGCGAACGAGGTTTAGTGTGTAAAGACATTTTCATCGGGTTTTACTGCGTTTTCATTTGGTGATTGAGGTTATACTGGTGGAGGGAAGATCTGTGCCTATAACCATCAACCGATCAAAAATACAGACTTCAAGCTGCTGAAGAAAAATCTTATTTACTTCGAAGTCACCACACGATTTTTCTTCCACTTCTAAAATGGTACCGTCAGTTCAGTGTCGACGATTTCGCGGGGTTCCGTCTACGTTACCGTATTTGCTTAGATAGTGGCTCGACTCAGTCAGCGAGACGACGCCCGGTAATGGATTTCTGACGTTGAAATAAATGATAGATCGCCGGCGCACTATGCATTACCTGTAGACAAGTGCCGAGCTACAAATGTTTGGAGGGAATTTATTTTAAAATGTAATTTGGAATGTTAATTTGTTTTCAACGTTTTTGATGGTTTGGTATCTGGCACATTAAATACTAATCAGAGCTGTGACAATTATTTTAAAATTTCGAAGCATCATGCATTTTGGATCGATTAAGGACTGATTTAATTGGTGCCTAAGTATCATAAAATTATTTTATTGGTACGTTTAATTTTTTGCTCGCTCTGTGTGTTCTGCTTTTTTATATATTTTTCTGCATAGTTATGTTTAGGAAAAGCAGTTTAGCCAACTTACACTAAACTTTAATCTGTTTTGTTTTACTTTATGTTTATAGCTTTTACTTATAACTCTTAAAAGTACTTGAGAATTTGTGACTTTGTTTGTTTACCATTAAAGGCTCATCAACAGCTTATAAATGTGGAAAAGAAACGATTACTTTTGGGTTACCAAAAACAGAAACATTCAGGAAATAAGTGGAAACAAATTATACACATTTATAATAATAAGAAGTATCATGGTTACAAACCTTTTACCCATATTAGAATCAACGTACATCCCTATATTTTCTCACAATAAATATTGATAAAACCTCCTGGACCCGCACTCAACACACGTCCCGCATAACGAAATGATCTGTATCCGAAATAAATCCATTGGAATAAACTTTTCCGTCGCACGTAGACATTTGACTCGCTGTGATCGATTGTGCTATCCGTATTTATTGATATGGGCTCCGGGTAAATAATGGTGGCGGCTACTTAAAGCTCAGAGCACATTGATAAGCGAGTATGCGTTATGGCTTCGTTTGAAAGCACTAAAATATCGTAGGTTCCTAAATAATTTGAAATACAGGTACAATCAACAAAGTTGAATCCAATAAATCGTTTGGATCTTTTAAAATAACAAAGATCAAAGTCGTTACCATGGTATGTCTGTTTACGCGAATGTGGACCTAATTGTATTTGAATGTCTGTAAGAAATAAGCTTATGGTAGGTCATAATTCAACTTTGTAGATTGTACATAGATTTGGATACCAAAGTATCCCATAATTTTTTAGATCCATCCACCGACCATAGTCTGCTGGTTAGACGTCGCATCGACAACAAATGATTCCAATTTCGCTTCATAATAATTATATACCCTATGATTGAGCAATATGATCCAAGCCATACCTAGTCTACCTATCTGTACACTGAACATCGTAATCCGTTCAGCAGTTTGGATCGCCGTCAAAAATATAACTCAATTTTACGTTTAATATGAGTAATGCAACAATGCAGCGGCAACTCATTTCAATTTCAATTGCTGATTCCGATTTACTTCGTGCTTATACTTACAAGAGTACGCTTCTGAAGTTTCATAAAAATAATCAAGAATGGTTCAAGTAAAGGCACTGCTAATGTGCGTCGACCTTAAAGTGGCAGTGTTGCTTATGCTAAAATGGTGAGAGCGTAGACAGAGAATGGTGAGAGCTACTTTAAGTGTCAAAAGGTCTCTGGCTATGAGAAATAAGGTCGAAAGTATAAAATACTGTTGGAGGGATACGGTTTCTTTGCAAGTAAAAGATAGTTGTACGTAGTAGATAATTTTGCTGGTTTTTTTTTATTAATCATCAAATGAGTCCTCCCACCCCGGGCAGGGCAAGAGGGACTGTCAGACTTGTACTGACTAAAATCCACAGTGTCCTTCCCATTTATATTCCGGGGTCACGGTAATGAATTAAGTCCCGCGTCCCCGGCAGGCTTTGGCCCTCTGAAAGGAGCCCCGCGCGTCATTATGCTGACGCTCTTTGTGGCGCGCATGGAACACGACGGACGGCATGGTCCATGGTCGGACAGTGAGTTGCCCTTTACTCGCTGTCCGCATTCCCAAATCTTATTGGTGTAGCGCAAAAACTAGGTCGGAAAAAGTGTTAGTTGGTTGTTCTATTTAGAACTTCTCAATAACCCGTTGTCTAACCGAATCACCTCAAAAAGTTAAACATTTAACTAACACTTTTCTAAAAAAACTGTCAACGTCGAAACGACAAATTGTCGTTGATGCAAGGGTCGTTTTGCAGTTACACTTTTTTTAGACAAGCATTCAACAAAAACTTATCTTTTACGGTAAGGCCGTAAATGTTAACCTATTGGGTAGTAACAACCTCAACTCCTATGACATAACCTGACGAAATATGTACTGTAATGTGAGTTTCTTTTGGGTAGTTAAATCATCAAAAATGAGTGCTAGTACCCTGAGCGGAGCGAAAGGGACTTTAAGCCCCTTAGTACACTAGGCGACGCAAGTCTCCGATACCTTACGATTTTGGTATTCATTGACGCGTGCTTGTGTTGGAACCTCTATGGGTTTGTATTGCGATAGCCGCTTGGATACCGAAGTCGTAAGATATCGGAAACTTGAGTCGCCTTGGGTACGAAGGGCCTAAGACTTGCACTGACTAAAACCCACCGTTTCCTTTCATAGCCCATTACGTTCGACGGTCACAGTTACCCTATTGGACTGTTCCGATGTTATGTGAGCTAAGATCTTGTATGAGTACCAGAGTACTGTAAGTAATTTCATCAATGTATCTGTGTCTAATAGCCCTGATAAATGGTAAACCTTGTCCGGGTACCCGTGACGACCGTAACAGATCTACAGAGTGACAGTTGGGACCAACCGCCTTGCATAAACACAAAAGTGTTGCAAGTAATTACGTCACAGCCCCAGTGTTGCCAGCTAGGACAAATGGCAAGCTTCGCCCGGAGCGGGTCGCGTCCGTGATAAAACAGGAGTTTGTAACGATGCAACCGGGAGCAAAGTTTGTCGGTGCCAATTAATTAGTATTTACCGCGACTCTGCGAGTCGAGTTGTGTGTTTTAAAGTTACCTATGCGCTTAATTATGAGGGTTTGTTTTGGAGATGATCTTTCATGCTTTAGCGTGGTAAAATCATCAAATGAGTCCTCCCAAGGGTAGGGCAGGAGGGACTGTCAGATTGGCAGACCCTTCGTTTGAAAGTATCTGAGTAGCATAATCAGTAATCATTGTTTTCAAGGATCAAAGGGATCAAAATTATTATTAAATATTACAAGAAGACATTGAAAACAATCAACGTAAACTTTGTAACCCTGTTCATTAACTGGTTTAAAAGCTTATCCACTTGGTTGAAGATGGATTAAATAATATTTTGTTGGTGTATATTTTACGACAAGCTTTTAAATTAGTTAATCACGATGGATATTGTTTCGTCTTCCCTTGGGACTCGTAAAAGGAGATTATGTAATACTAGCCGTATTTGCGAATTCACCTGCGAGAAAAGTTTCTTATTATTTTTTTAACCTTTCGAAGAATTAATTATGGAATTATATTAGAATGGATTTCTGAATTAGTGGTTTTTATATTACTACTACTTTGTCTGTTTACAAAGTAAAAGTTCATAATAGCTTAATTTAAAATTTAACATTTGGGACACTAAATACCAAGAAAGGATATACGTAAAGTGCTTTCACCACCGAGTTTTATTCGGAAATAAGTATCCTTGGCATTAAGCTAAATTGTCAAACAGACAGGCGAAGCGAATACTATCCGAAGCGTTTTAATTTGTTATTAGAATTTTCTGAATCCAGTCACAAAGAAAAACGAAAGCGATCCGATAGTCTGTGACGGGCTTCAAAAAATTGCATACATTACAAACAAAATCGTCTCGCTTCGCGTTCGCCACGTCTGTCTGTTTACAATAGGTTTAAGTCCAATTTTTGGAGAAAACACAATCCGTAATCTTTGTACATTTAAATTCAAATTGAGTAGGTATTGAATAAATGAAACATAATAATATAAAATGGAACACGAGTATTTTAATTTTAAAATAAAACTTTTACTTTATGTCCAACCACAGTGTCCAACACTTGCATGCTCTTAAATAAATATATTTATTATATTCATATTTAACACGTCAGTAATTACAACTTTATTTTAAGTCTTCGTCGAATAAGTGATTAAAACATTTTTCACTTCTTGACAGAGTATATAGGTAGAGGTTTTTACCCGGTAAAACAATGCTCAATATTAAATTCAGGTTTTTACCACGTAAAGCAATGCTCAATATTAAATACATTTTTATTATGAAACTGGTTCGGCGCTTTTTCATTACCTATCAAAAACGTCTCACTTTTTTATGTTTTAGCGTAGGTACTTCTCCAAGTCCGATATACATAAAACACAGAAATTTTGTGCTAAGGCTTCAAAGTTCGTAATATAGATTAATTAGTATGAAGTTGTCCTAATAAGAAAAATATTTTTCTTAGAGGTTCACGTTTACGAGAAGTGATACAATTTCTTATAAGAAAAAAATTCTTGGAAAACATCTTGTTTTCCTTTTGTAATCCTCAAAGCTATGGTTTTTTATTTAATAACAGTGGATTTTGATGGACATTTTATAGTGCAATGTGCAGAGTTAGGGTCTAATGAGAAAATAATGAATTTTCAGCGCCGCGTCGTCATAAGCTGTGCCTCAGACATTGCCGGTGTTCGGCTGAGATGATTTTTTCTTTTGTGGAAAATTGGATGTGGTACATTATTTTTTCTAAGTTTTCCAGAATAATCTGCAATATCTATATGGAAATTATATGAAGCTGTACGTACTTGCGAAAGCTAAATCGAAAGGTTCACATACGTGGATTAAAATAAATAATTTATCGTCGATTAACTAATTTCTTCCAAAATATATTTTTAAATTAAAAACATAAATATACCTGTTATAGGGGCGAGCCTTTTCATTTACCCACTAATACTTCACCTCGGTATCATAACAGACATTTTATAATAATTGACAAACACCGCGTATCCATTGCCATTAGCCCTATTATGATTGTGATTACCGTTCATTACGGCCAGTCTTACCTTGCAAATTACTCAAACCTAGGATTTATTTTTAAAAACCTGAAGGGTCCATCTATGAAATGTAAGCAAAACCAGCTGCCAATAGGACTGTCTAAGCAGGTTAAATGATCCTGGAGCGTAAAGGGCAATTTAAGTATCACGTTTCATTTTAATAAAACTAGGGAGGAAGGACTCATTTTGATGATTTTACATCCTTAAAAAATAATATTTTGACCTTGGACCTTGGCGATGGTTGGTCTTGGGAGTGATGGAGGGGCAAATTCATCACACTTTTCCCAAACCAACTCCGGAGAGCCAGAATCAAAAGTGCCAACCGCCGAGACAATGAAGCTCGATGTGTCTTGGAGACCAAATGGTGAAGGACAAGTGGGACAAGGGGTGAAAGATAAGTGAAGCCAGTCAAAAAGCCTAGTTACAGCATTAGATCGGTAAAAAAGGAATCAACATGACGAAGAAGAAAACGGAGCTCTCACCTGGAGTCTGGAGTGGACTCAACAACATAACAACAGAAGATATTGACGAGTGACGTGACGTTAACAAAATTGCATATAGCACAGCCATAGCGCGGCGTCTGTATCATCGCCTTGAGCTCTGACGAAAAGATGGCGATTTTAGTTCCAATTTTGGCCACACGCCAAACATCTTGAAAGTACAAAGATACAGTTTTTATCACCCCTTTCCCCACCCTAAGCCCTAGATAATTCTTCTGTTTTTAACCCCTACCGTCGTCAGTTAGTCGTTAAGCCCCCGCCTCAGTCACATCGGGCTCCTACTAATCTGTCGCCTTGGCCGCCTTTGTCAACGTCTCTTCTAAGAACTACCATTAACTATATCAAATTGTCTAGCTTCTAGTTCAAGATTTGAAGCTAGATTTTTAGTCTTGAATGTAATGTTTGGTTAAGTTTTTTGTATAACTGCAGAAAATGATTCGTGTCGACTACTACACGACTGTGCCGGTGGTGGAGTATGATTGTTCGAAAGCAATCAGTTCACTTGAACCTTGAAAACATCTTGTTTAAAATGGTCAGGGAATAGAGGAAACAGCAGTGAATAAAAAAAATGGGGACGCAGAGTTTTGTTCGGATACCTGGAATAACAGCCATATTAAAACGATGATGATGGAATAAGGATAGGACAATTAAATTGTGTAATATCCATAGGTCGCAATTAGGTAGTCATTTGGTACTTGCTTCGAAATGTTGATATTAAAATGGATCTTCTCAGGATTTCTAATAGAAATTCTCGTGTGGAAAACAGTATTACAAATAAATAGTAATAACATCAGAGTTCTTTTAGAGAAATAGGAAAAGTTTTTTTTTTTAATCTAATTTATAAATATGTATCTTTAAAAGTAATTTCGGAATTATCTCGTAAATTCGGGCATATCACCGTTATTCTTTGGCTGTTTATGTATAACTCTACTTAATTCCGACCTATGTTAATTTCAAAGCACAGTAACATTGCGACGATTTTCAGGGCTTTCGAGTTTAGCTTTGACAGGTTAATGAGCCTTTTGACATAATTATCTTGTGTTTAGAACGAGAGATGATAAAATGAATTTCCACTTAACATCAAAAATTACTTTTTACAAGTGAAATACATAATTCTAACTCATAAAGTGCCTAAAACGTTGGAGTCAACAAACTTCAAACTCCAGAACACTTGAAAGTTCCGCCTATAGACGCTTATAAGAAATTACTGAGCTAAGTTCTCGAGACTTAATCTAGACCCTAGCTATTCTGAATTATATAGAACCTTCAAACTTAACGCGTAATTTGTGTCTAAATTCATAACGAGTCGATACAACTTCACAGTGGTAATTATTTATAACAGTCATTTAAGTTTCTAGAGAGGCAAAGATGTTGTAAGTAGAAGTGGCTCTTGATTATTTTATCGGCAAACTGTTGTAAACAACTGTTGCTTATTTCTTTAGTTAGGCTGCGCGTGACACGAATTTTCTTTATCGCGTGAAATCTTTTTTTTTTGAAACGCGGGGTTCTTCAACAAGCGCCCGGGTCGTTGGGGACAGGACTGAGGGGAGTGAAGCTGGTTGGAATAAGCCACCAAAGGCCACTATGGCCCACGCATAATGGTGCACTTGAAGAACTAAGTGCGGAAACCAAACCGCTAACATAGATAGAACATAGTGGGGAGTGAGGACTGTGGGACTTTAGCTTAATAAAACGACTCAGGTCGAATTACCGTCATGGAATGTAAAGGGCTATTGAAAGAAACCTTGGGTTTTAGTCAGTAAGAGTCTGACAGTCCCTCCCGCCCTGCCCTAGGTGGAGGTCTAATTTAATAATTTTACCAAGGTAAAAATAACACAGGTGATCACCATCAGTGGCTGAAGAGGAGCTCTGTGTTCTCCTAAGAGTCTAGCTCCAGAGACATTTTTTGTGCTAACGCCTAGAACTAAGTGATTTGCTAGAGAAGTTCCAAATGCGGCTGGATATGAAAACTCTAGTCCATTTCATTTCATAACTCGCTGGAACTAAAAAAACTTGAAAACAGAGGTTCTGCTTTATCTATGTTTTCTCTTAGATAAGGAAATAACGTACCTACCAATAAAAGAAGAATTTGGGTCAACAGAGTTGAATATCTTTCAATTTTATGTCCAAGAAAACCTTTTTTTTTTTTCCAAAAAGCACAAATGAGTGTTGGCAGTTAAAAAAAACATAACATCAACTTAATAATAATAATTAATATTTATTAAGTAGGCAGTCTGATAAATGACGTGCAAAGTACCTATAGCCTACACAAAACAAAAAAGAAAAAAAAAAGGATTGTTTTATTTATAAAATAGTAGATTACACAACAAGGGAGTAAAGCATTGCCTTACGTCACGGGCGTATTGATTCCCGAAGCGACACTAAGGATTCTCAGCGAGGAGGTTCAAGTGTCAATTCCTGAGTGAAACGAGGGAATCAGGATGAGAATCCTCAGTGTAGCGAGGGATTCAAGTTAGCCCAAGACAAGGCAGCTTAAAGCTGGCCATTGACGATCAGTCCAAACATAAAACTGCGGCATAAAACTAGGGCGTCACTCCAAAATTTGACCGTCAATGGCGAATCGTCACTCCAGAGTTTTAACTGACGACTCGCCACGGAAATTTTCCGTGACTACCATAAATCCAAGCGGCGCGTCGCGCCAAACTGACCGTCAATGCGCGATCGTCATTCCAAGGCTTCAGTTCGCTCGAATCGCTCGCTGCGATCGTGGTAACTGAGCGTGTGCAGTCTTGCACTCTCTAAATCTATGGCATGCTAGATAGAGGTCTATGGCATCTAGTTTTAAAAGACGTGAGTGAATTGATTCCATTTTTAAGCCATTCCTTCATCCATTTTTTCTTTCACGTTTCTCGGTTATTATATGGCAACAAATAGTAGCCACAGTTGAAATTAATGTTTCTTCTTCAGAACAGAATTCATTTTCTACACAAATATAAGTACCTAGTTCACTTTTCGTCAGCTTTGCCCCGCGGCCGATCGAAAAATGAAGAGGTAAAATGACGCCAGTGAATGGGCAAATCTAAATGAAGTAAAACCATTTACAGTGATGCCCGTTTAATATTAATAAAGTTTTACAATGGCCTTTTGGTTATTCAAATTTTTGTAGACTTGTCTTTTGCTATTGACACATCTAGAAATCCCTTCTAATTTACTTAAATGGTGAAAACGAATGTTTAAGTATTTTTCGCCTATAAATATTTAATTAAAGCTATTTTATGTTTCATTCCTACACGTCTACATTCCTATTCCATGTCTACACTCCCTTATTATTTTTATATAATCATTTTTCCATGCATCATTTGCCGTGGGGAAACTTGTAAAAAAAAAATATTAACGAAAAACAAAAAACCCGACTGCTTTAAAAAAAACTAAAAAAATTAAAGAAACAAGCCCAGTAGTTAAGAATTCACTCATTCACACTCACAGTCGGGGCCCATTCAAAATATACCAATCAAATCTTCCCAACGGGCCTACCTACAACTGTGAGTAATGAATGAGTGAATTCTTAACTACTGGGCTTGTTTCTTTCTTTTTAAGTTTTTTTTCATAATGCAGTCGGGTTTTTTGTTTTTCGTTAAATATTTTTTTTATTTCATACTTTTTAGTTACTATTCAGAAATTATTGTTTTGCTAAACAACTTTAAATCGTTATATTTCCTAAACTAGTTACTTAAAATGAAAAAATGATAGAGGGAACCTAAAGATGATTTTAAAATACCTATTCAACGATACCCCACATGACATAGTTCATCGACATTTTTTTTTTTGACATTTTGACAATATGGCGTCTGGTTGTCGCTGTGGTGAATTTTGATTACTGAAAGTTCAAGTCATGTCTTTAGTGACACTCGCAAGGTCAAGACGAATCGATTAACGTAAAAATTATCAAAATTTTTCGGCCAACGCATTTGGTCTCTAGAACGCCACATAGAAACAAACATACATATATACATACATACATAGACTGATAAACACATTACCCTCCTTTGCGTCGCGCAGTCGGGTAAAAATACAGAAGAATACAATAACGATAAATAGTAACAAAATATAAATCTCCCAATTTTAAAATAATTTGAACCTTGAAATAGTTGCAACACTGATTGATTTCGAGATGTTTATAAAATTTAATGACGTAAAATCGAGAACCATAAGCTTCAAAATGACATGTTTAACTATTCGAAAAGTGATCCCCTGGCTTTTTTAATTGAACTACTATGGTTTAGACAACTTTTTGCAACACATGACGGCATACTTTGATTTTTATTAGACAAAATAACACCGTATGAAACCGCGAGTGTCGTTCGAAGCGTAATGGCCGACGGGTGACTTACTATGGTGTGAATGTGTGTGTGCCGGCTTGTGTGGACAAGCGCACTGACTTACTATGGGTGCTTCAATTCTTTCTTAGTGAAGTTCCGTCCGGCTTTTTTTTTAGGTCCATGCCTATAGCCTACACAAAAAAAGTACAAAAAGGATTGTTTTATTTAGGTATACTTAATTTTTTTTTTAAATATTCGCATAAGGTTTATGTGACCTATCTTTGATTTATTTTATTAGTTATTTAGAAAAACAAAAGAAAAAGGCCATAAAATGCAATAAACTCCCCTCACTTAAAAACCATCAGCTTAGAAACCCAATTACAAACGACACAGAATAAACAGTGTACAGAGTGTAAACTACACAAATCGTCGGTACAATTTTTCCCGCTCCTGAAAGCGCAGGTGTTATTCCAACAATGAAATATAACAGTTGGCCAGAGTTGCCGTGAAACTGAAATTAACTAAACTCAGCGGGGACTGTTAATTTCATTAGCTGGCTAACGCAGTGAATACTTTTTGTTGGATATAATTCTTGCTTGTTTCATACTTTTGGGGTTCTTCGAAATACTCCATTAAATCCGTGGGATTTCAATTTTAAAAACTATTCACCGTCTTTTAAAATAGGTAGGTATTGTGTTTTAAAATGTCTGAAACAGGATTGAATTACTTCAACAAAGACGTCTCATGGTTAATGATTATACATTTTTATAATCATTAGCTTCTTAGATAAAAATGAATAGGTAAATATCTTTTACGGGTATGCCAAAATACTGTTTATGAGGCTTTATCTCAAGATTTCTGTATTTTATTTACAGCGTAAAAATTTAAAAAGCTTCTCGACGAACGAAGAACTTTTTTTCCATCAAATTAACGTCAATTTTCCCATTCACTTCACGTCACAAAAACGTAGAAATTCATGCTACTTAGGGCTTTTATCTCTAGGCAGCAAGTGAAGCTCAATAACACACCAGTCACTGATAAGAATTTACCTCATAATAAAATAAAATGTATGCAAACCTCATTGCTTCCACATCTTTCTATTTTCAATTTGGGTCCCAAATAATACCACGTTTCAAAAAAGCCGTCGATAATAATTAATTTAGGTCTATCATAATACTCTCGCTGGTGCTGGCCACTTTTAATGAAAAACTCGATGAAACCATTTTAATTTAAAAGAGGATACTTAAATATTTTATGGCATCTACATTTTTAACTGATAACGGTCAGTAATAATGTAATTTAGGTCTTAAATAACTCCACATAGATAACTTTTTGATGAAAAGCATTTTCATTGGGTCTATCATAATACCACATAATACCTACTGTTCCTGATTCTGGCCAGTACGAGTAAAATACTCGAATAAACCATTTCACAGTTTTGAAGAAGATAATTAAAAAAAGAAAAATATATGGCATTTGAAATTCTGAGCCGATTACGGACAGTAAATGCAGTTTGGGTCTTAAATAATACCTCTTTTAAATATTGAAATGTCTCAGCTTTTACAGAAGTGCAGGTAATCGTCGAAAAATAAAAACTGTCTTTCTCTTACTTTTTAATATATTGTGCACACTAGAATTTTATATTTCGCTCGGCGTAATAGTAATTAAATTAATAATAAATTCCTTTTCATCTTTGAAAAGAGCCATTGTTTAAAATAATCTGGCTAATTTTAAGATAGGAATAATAATTTATGCAGACACTGTAATTAATGCGTCACTTAACAATACGATTAGAAAATACAAACGTTGTAGATTTCCCTTATCAATTTAAATGAAAATAATCTAAACATTTTCGAAGTGATATTCTAACAGGGTTTCAGAAGTAAAAGGTTGAATGTAGAAGAAAGCCCCTTCGTACACTAAGCGACACAAGTCTCCGATACCTTACGATTTTGGTATTCATTGACGCGTGCTTGTTTCGAATATTTATGGGTTTGTATTGCGATAGCCGCTTGGATACCGAAGTCGTAAAGTTTCGGAAACTTGAGTCGCCTGGTGTACGAAGGGCCTAACTATTTAGCTTTTACTCATACATTTACTTATCGGGTAACTAATTAAGTATAGCTGCAGTGAGCAACGTAAACAGTGCGTGATGATGTGTATACCAACACTTTGTACTTTTAAATAGAGGTTCCCCTTAAAACATTTCACTTGCTTATAGCGAACTTGAAGTCATAATTAAGTAACGATTTCCCCCTGGAGACGGCCACGAGAGGGGTATTACAACTTCTTAAAACCAGGCTTATTCCGGCGAGTGAAAGTGACAAAGCTATACAAGTCGTCTAGCGCCATCTCGTTCACTCTCTGGAACAAGCTTCGGACATCACATAGGCATAGACTTGCGGGTGGTAAGTAATGGGTAGCTCGCCGTCCGATTAAGAACCAGGCCCGTGTTAAAGATGGATGGCTAGGTAGGGTAGTGTTCCATACGTCTCTAAGGCTAGCCGCACACACAAAATAATATTGCCAATGCAAGGTTGTCAATATTAATCGAAAACAAATGAAATAAAACCGAATACCGCAATACAGGCCCCGCACACGCACAATATTATTGACAAAACGTACTTTATTGCCAATATTATTTTGTGTGTGCGGCTAGCCCAAGAAGCTGTCAGCAAAACTGACAGGTCCCCAATGCTACACGCCTGGTGGTATCGCGGTTCTGTCTCAGCAGGACGCAAGGGGCAACCAAAGAAAAACCACGCAAAAAATAATTGTTCGTATTCTACCAGACAATAATTGGATTACAAAATAAATATTTTTACTCAAATTACATGTCGAAAACCCTCAGGCATTTCCAATTTTCAAAATCCACATGCTTATCATAGTATACTTTTCACACAAAACGGTTTTCTCTCCCCAAAGAAAACTTCCAGAGAAAAGTTCTCAAGGTTTTAAAATAACGTCGTACAATGGCGAACTATTTTATTTCTAGGTGCGCCACGTCGCGGAGTTCAATCATCACATGTATGGTCTCCGAGGGGGGAAGGGGGGTAAGAGTTTGAAATACCACACTTACCTCTTGGGATTACTGTGGACCACTACCGCTTGCTTTTGTAAAGGTAAGGATTTTTTATATAGAACTTCTTAAAGACGGTAGTAGATACAGAAGTATTCTCCAATTTGATTAAATCTAAGTAGGATGTTCGTAACACCGTTCAATTAGTATTTCTAATCAAGACCTCCCAATCAGTGACCAAATTTTTGGAGACTTGATCTACAGTTTGTTTTAGGATTTAAAAGCGAATAGCATATTTCAAGAAAAATATCTTCTCGGGATCTTAAAATAAACCTAGTACATTTTCCCTAAATTATGAGGTATTCGCAACCACTTGAAGTATTTTTACAGCGATATTTTGACGGAAAGCAAAAGAATTTAATGATAAAGGCCAAACCAAAGGCTTCTCCGTATTGTTTCAGCGTCCATTGCTCAACCAAACCAACCAAAAAAAATCACAAAGGTGAATGCGAATTCTCGTAGTAAGCCAAAGTAGAATACAGTCCGTGAGAATTTTAACTCGGCTATAAATGCTCCGTGGCAATGATCGTAAAACATTTTCACGGTATTGCGCACCGAGCACTGATCCAGATCAAACTGGTCTGAATCGGTTCAAACCAGTTGAAAGCGGTTCCCGGTAACTGCCGAGTATTTAAATGGACTTTGAGCGAGAAGTCACGTTCAAAATCAGTTTGGTTCTGGCATATTTTGCTACGTTTCTAACTCAATAGTCCATTCAATACTCGTACCTTTGACGTTAATGTAGACATTTTTGGAAACGTTTGAATTTATAATATTAATTTGTTTTGGTTACTTCTTAGAGTCATGGATTGTTTATGTGTCAAGTTCCACGAATAATGTTTGGGGGAAACTCGAAATTAAAATCCATTTAGTATGGTAATTAAAACATTTTGAATAGGCTTAATATCTTTATTGCTGCTGTTGATAGGTGGTTTAATTACTAAGGTGCTTTTAGAAATATAAAGTAGACCTAAAGAAAAAGAAAAACTGTGGTAGATGTATAACTAAATTACAAACCAAAAATGTTTACCTCAAGTGACTCAAACAATAAAGGCGGCCACATGAAATCAGTTTTCCTGATCCGTTTTCTTTTCTATCCGAACACAGTGAATAATACAAGTGTGTGTTCATGTTTTGTATGTGTTGAATGAAATGAATGAAATGACTGTGAACATTTCATTCATCATTTCGAATTCCGAACGGAAAAAAACTGATGTATGTGGCCGCCCTAACAGTCGAAAAAATTACGACGTCCGCGTCGCGGATCGCGAGAAAAACGTCCGAACCGCGGATTTGTACCATCTGATATACTCTTCCCTTTTTCAATGTCCGATTTCTATAATACACTTCTTTTTCCTTCAATCGGGGCGTGCAAATACCATCTGATTGGTGGTAAAACGGTTTCAGTCAAAAAATAATGGACTCTCTTTTCTATAGATTTTACTTGTTTTTAGGATGTCGTTTTAATTTTTAATTGGTGCGTTGTGTCAGTGTGAGTTTTCATTGGAGAGTGCATTTTCCGTGTTTTAAGTTTCCATTGTTTGAATCATTGTAAAAGCTTGATAGCTCGCTTTTAATACCTGCAAAGAAAACGGAACATTTGTAACTTTAATGAGTAGGTATGTGCTTGGTAAACGATTAATAACATGGACCAGAAACTGCAAATTTGAAAAGAAAAAAAAAAGATAGATATTTTTTCTCGACATTCACTTATTTTTCGTGAAGCCTTTTTTGTTGTTGTTAATATTTACATTATCATACTTCTCTGGTAGCTGTGTGTATTCTATGTGCTTCTTTTTGTACAATCGGCAAGTGGAATCAATCCCATCCCTTCCTACTTCCTTTAAATTTAAAAATCGACGTTCAAAAGTGCCTCTTTGCTGGCCTAATTGGAATAAATGATTTGACTTTGACCCACCATAAGCTTATTTTTTGACAACACAATTAGGTCCACATTCGAATTCGCGTAAACATAAGTACATAATCTTTGATATTTGTCAATTTTGACGGATTCGAACGATTTTTGTCAAAATGGGCCATGATTCAACTATGTCGATTGTACGTTAAGTTTATTACAACAAGTTTTTTTGTTAAATTAAATGTGTGAAGTCATACCGAGGTCATAGTAACAAGAGACAGGTCGTTCCCCACAGCCGTGTTAATCTTCAACTCCTTATTCATATAACTGATTATAATCAGGTAGTTCTTCTTATCTTTGAGACGCATACTTGCCCAGTCGAAGTTAATAAGAGCCATGTAGAATTGCGTTTCCTACAACGATTCAAATTAAAATATTAATCATATAAGTCTTATTATAATATACGCACGGATAGATTTTTCAGGGTACGCTACGCTTGCTTAGATACTTAGACAGGTGACCATCTAATAACGAGAGACATCATGCTGTGTAAAACACGTTAAGCCGTTGGTGACAGCTGGTATTTGGGATCAGTCATAACAAGTAGATACCTATGCAGTAACTCGAAAATCTGACAGCCGTTTTCTCTTAAGGGTATGATATCACCCATTTCTACTGCCTTTTTGACCTAGTGTTAGCAAATGTGACTGTAGAGCATAACATCAAGAGTTTGATTCTCAAGTCATCAAAATCTTATCGGGTTTTCCTACTAAGAATTTCTCAGCAGCAATCACGAGTAGATGGCAATGGACTGCATGTGACTGCAAATTGAGTTCCGAACTGCTCGTGGGTTTTTCTTTTAACGTGGTAAAAGCATGAAATATACAACGTGTAACGTTAATAGCGCAAAACCTCTCGTGGGGTAGCTCAGCCCATGTTACTGAACAATGCTTGTTTCAAGACTTTGGGAAGTTCGCAAAAAAAAAAAGGTTTTATCATACTGATGGGCTTGATCAATTTCTCGTTTTGTAATGTATGAAAGTTACCCCACGAGAGGTTTTGCGTTATTAACGTTACACGTTGAATAAATTATTTAAATAAAAAAATGACTCCTGGTACTAAGTTGGTAAGGTAAGATGTTAGTGTACTTATGTACCCTTATGTACCCTTTGGAGTTTACAGATAAAATACTGGTATTCAGTTGCACCCGTTGGGGCTACGAAGGCCGCCTACATACTTGGTAAAATGCTAGGCAGACGATGACAATCAATTCATAGCTATCAGTCAACTTACCTTACTTTTTACTGCTTCACCAAGTAAATTGTAGGCAAATATTTCTACCAGTGTAGGTACCAAGTTGGTAAGAAACATCCATTTTATTTGCTAGAACAACAGAATTTTATATGAGCTTTATATTAAAGCAAAATAATAATAATATGATAACCTATTAAGTTTGTTGAGAACTGTTAATTGTCGTAATACAGTCAAATGCCGATTAGGTGGAAACTCTGCTGATATTCCGACTGTAACGGCCAGATTCGGGGGTCCTCTCCATAACGAATAATTCATCTCTAAAATCTAAATGCGGGACTATAAATTATATTTATATCTTCAAGCTATCATAATTTTTGAATAGGTGCGTCCACACAGAGCGAGCAGCCTCGCGAGGTATTTGCCGCGCGAAGCAGCTTGGTTCGTGTGGACGTGGCTCGCCCGACGCAAGAGAGCGCGCTGTCGCGGGCGAGCGACCGGGCCCGAGCCATGAAGTGTCGGCTTTTTATTTTGCTCGCCAGCTCGCGTATATTGTTTCGTGCCTCAGTCAAGAAACCAAAGGCGCGTCCACAGAGCAAGCAGCCTCGCGAGGCAGTTTCGTCGCGCGGCAAATGCGCGGCCTCTCGCTGCTCGCTCTGTGGGGACGCACCTCTTTTTTTTTATCGTGGTAAAATCATCAAATGAGTCCTCCCACCCCGGGAAGGGCGGGAGGGGCTGTCAGACTTCTACTGACTAAAATCCACGGTGTCCTTTAATAGCCCTTTCTGTTCCGGGGTCACGGTAAGGAAATAATCCCGCGACCCCGGCAGGCTTTGGCCCTCTGAGAGGGGGGCCCCGTTCTTTTTCGCTCTTTGAGGAGCGCGTGGGACACAACGCGCCATCGACCCGGGCATGGTCCATCAATAGCGAATGCGCGGCGCTGAGTATTAGGCCAAAAGTTCACGCTACCGAAGTTCCAGACATAAGCTATTTTACAATAATAAGAGTACTGTGAGATTCAAATAAACAAAAAAAAAACTTTACTTATTGTAACATCTCAAATAACAAGTAAAAGTGGTGAATAAAAAAAAGCACATACCTCAGTCATACACAGCATGATCAAACATACTGCGAATATAGTACTCATTAAAGGAATTACTGTCAGCCACTTAAACATATCCGTTGTTATATTAAAATAACTGAAAAACAAACCACAATACGGGTCAAGTTTGGTTACTATCTGGATTGTTACGTACCTAAAGCGAACAAGAGATTCAAAATAAAAAAATAGTTATTCTAAATAGGCTTATGTTTTAGCATTATATCCGCACAGAAAATAATAATAATTTTGTTATGAAATACAGATTATTAGGAGAATTATAATAAATAAACCTTTAAAAGCTAAAACTTACTCCATCAAAAGTGCATGATTTTTATAAAAACTCCGGAGCGTATTGTTCAGTCGATCCATGTATTCCACTTCAGTTTCATCGGATCCCTTAGGATTCATCTTCAACCCATTTACCACACTGTCACTCGCCATACAGAAAGAAAGCATTAGCGTAGCAAACCACAGATCTACTAAACAATAAGTAAATGCCATTTCTACTAAATAAATAGTATGCAGGAACAATCCGACTTCGTAATAAGGGCTTGCCATCGGCATCAAAATTAAAGTTGTCTTCGACAAAGTTACCCTTGTTCCCAAAATATAATTCCAGAACGCAACCAGAAGGTACATCATTATCGGGCAAAGAACCCCAGCAAACAATATTTTGACGGCAGTCTTTACTTTTGCCAACAATTCGTTTGATTTCTCAATGGAATCTGCCTTGATCATGTCAAACAAGGATGTTTTCGCAATCAAGTACGATTTTCTAAAACTTTCGCGGGTGTTTATGAAAAACAAGTATTTTAGTGAAAAAAAGAGTGTTATTGAAAAAGTATAATACGCTTCCCCTATGGCTGAGAGCTCTGTCGCATCCTTGAGGAACTCTTTTGTGCCGATTATTACGTAAATGATTAACAAGACAATTAAAACTTGCTTCACCATTCTTGTTTTCCAATTCCAATTTGGATCTAAAACATTTTGTCCGAGAATTTCTTGGACTAATATGGGCATAGTTAAGACTTTGTCAAAATCATTTCTTTCCCCAATGACATTTAAATAGTCTCTTATGGTGTCGTCGGAAAATATTTTCATTTTCGCAAAAACGGTTGGAGCGCGCGGTGCAGTTAAGAATTGTGATTCCAGTCGTTGTGAAAGTACTGTCGTCGCGCGAAGTGGAATGAAATATATTATTCGAGAACGTGAAGTTAGCGGTGGAGTCTTTGTGATATGCAAGTAAGATTTATTGCGAAATTACTGTTTGTGTTTTGCTATTACCTTTGTGAAGGTGACCAGTAGTTCAGAAACAAATACCAAGTTATTAGTTTACTTGTCAAACAAGTCCTTTCATTTGGTTTACGATCCTTATGGGACATGATTTGAACAGCACCAATTTCTGAGTTATGAAAAGATGTCCCTAGTTAATTCTAAGCAAGAATTATTATCTATAATATTGCTTTTGACGAAGGATAATAATATAAGCAAAATATAACTTATAAAAGCTATAGGGCTTCTATAACCTTGAACAACCTGAATACGTCCTAGTGTGAATTCTTTCTTGTTCAATATACCTCCTCTTACAGAGAGGGAGACTGTGGGCCAGGTAGTGGTACTGGCAGGCAGTTTGTGTTACGAGAACATGATAAATTCTGGATATTGCAAATTAAATTTTCAGCCTAGTCTGGTTTTTTTTCTTTCACATCCTTTTCTTCACTTTTGCAACCAAATGTACCACAGATATTAACTGGCGTCATTATTCAATCATCCTAATTAATCTTTTGCCGCCTTATGTCTGTAACGTAACCGTTCTGCGCAATTGAAGACGGTTTAGCTGAAAATTATGGCAATCATGACACACCGAATAATATTAAGTCGTAAATCAAATGAATTAACACCTTATCACGTAGACGTAAAGCTTAATTCTCAGTGGAAACACTAAAATTTCACAGTTAATTACAGAGAATCAAAAGCCATTTCTCTAATTAGGCTGGCAACTTCAAAATTGTGCAATAATAGTTTTCCTTGGCAATAAAATTGCTATTAAAAGCAAGATTTATGTGCTGAAGGCGCAGTTCCAGAAGTTTTCTATTTTGTTATTACTTAAAATTATTTTAGTCTTAAGTCGTTTTTAATTATATGATTTTGGTGTATAAAGGTTCATAAAAACACACGCTATCGTCGATTAGTTGTTGACTTTATGATATTTGAAAATCGACGCTACTGAAGAATTGCTGGGCATGCGGGCGGCGAGTAATGGGTGACTCGCTGTCCGACTATGAACCATGCCCGGATGTCAGCATGATGACGGGTTCCCCCGTCTAGAGGGCCAAAGCGGGACTTATATCTCATTACCGTGATCCCGGAACGCAAAGGGCTATTGCAGGACACCGTGAATTTTAGCCAGTACCTACGAGTCTGACAGTCCCTTCCGTGCAGGCCTTTAGGGCTGGGCGCCCTGGGTTCGAGGACTCATTTGATGATTTTACCACGACAAAAAAAAAAACTGAAGGATTGCAATAAAAAAAAATTTTTCAATATGGAATATTGGGTGTTTACTTATACAAAAGGGTCTTCAGGTCAGTATTTTACACAATGGCAATATTAGGTTCCTCAATATTGAATTTCACTTGCAACCGAGTGCTGTGCGCTCTACGAGTAATAAGTCCATCAGAGTTCTCATTAGGTATGGTTTTACGGAACTATCAGTACCTTTGTGATGTCAAGCTAACGCTTTGACACTAAAAGCTTGCCCATAATAAGCAGAAATTGGGAACATCCTTAAGGGCCTTCGCGCCTTTTAAGCCGTAAAAACGTTACATTCTAAAGCATACTCCTGATTAACGGCTGAGTGTAAAGATTGAAAAAAAATATATGTTGAATGTATATTTATGTACAACAATGTGAGTAAATTTTATTTTCTTATGACAAATAGTTGAACTGTAAAAAAATATTTAACAACACGCTATTTTGTTCAAATAAATGCTCACTCCTTCTAAACGGCTTCTTTTATTTAAAATGTTTTTGAATAGTTCAATCGGTGTTAAAATTTACTACAATGTGAGTAGCGCTCATGTAAATCAGTCAATATTTTACAAAGAATAATATGTTGAAAATTGAGATTTCCACATATAAAAACCGGGCGAAGGCGGGTTTTTGCAGCTGTTTCTGCCTAGCTGCATAGTCTATGATATCATTTTGAGGTATCGCGGTATGCTCGGGACATATTAATATGTGCGGTGAAGATATGAAAATGTGCGTTTAGCTCCGTCTGGATGCTCAAGGTCATTGAGGGTACTATGCGCCTTAAATGGAAACACAGAGTCCTAAACTTTGTATATCGAGGCTCTCGGATGCTATTCATAATTTTGTCGATTAATAACTTCGTTATTCGCCACGGCTTTGTAGTGCAGAGTTCACTGAGCTTGAATTCCACGTTTTAGGACTAAAATAGAAGGAAGCTAAGGTTAAAGAAGCTTAGCTCATCATAAAATAAATCTTATTAGCATGTGGATAATGTTTTTTTTGGTATGATAAGCTTGATCACAGTCGTCTGTAGGATTATGCAACATAACGTTAAAGACTTCTCTGTTCTCTCTTGTCTTCCATGTTTGAAAATGGACTAAATTCACGTTATTTTGAGCAGCTTTAGAATACAGGGCATAGGTAATTATTTTATTTATTTATTCAAAAAGCTTGATGCACATTTGAAACAGTACAAAGGCGGACTTAATGACTTGAACATTTCTTCCAGTCTACCTTAGGGTTAAATTTTATATCATGTTTTCTGAGCTACAATATCCACAGAACATTATAATAATGTCCTACGAAGCAACTAGGTAGCTAATTAGTCCGCCATGAACCCGGAAATACGACCCTACCCTATAAAACATAATTAATTATTAATAATTAAAATTTGTCATATTAAAATATTATATTGAGCCCAATAATTACCCTGAAACTAAGCTTCAACAACTTACGTGATTAAAATGCTTCTGAAGCACGCGACTGCGATTGTTCGACAATCGGTCGCATGCAACCAGTCGCGTGTTAATTAAGAGGAACATAAAACTCTCAAATAGGTCTGACGTCACGAAACAATCGTTAAAAGTTGTAATTAAAAATAAGTCGTAATGAGTACGGCTCAAACTTTTCACGGTTCCTATTATTTACTTTAATAATATTATTATGGATTTTTAGTGGGTCAACACTATGCTTGTGCAGTTTCGTTCCCTAATTGTCTCGTTGGACTTCATAAAAATGTAACTTACTAAGGCGGCCCCTACACTGACAATAATCTTGTACAATACTTTTGAGATTGAAAGGTGCTCTGAATCCAAAGAAGCAATAATATTGCACAATAATACGTACTGCACAATGTTTTCGTGTTCAGTCGGAGAATAGTTGATCCCGATAATTCCCGATATTGCGCAATACTGACCCTATACGATGCAATGAAAAAATGTGGTGCAATAAAAATTAGATTCGCCTTCGGTCAAAAATTGCGCTATCACCAATGTTTACTATAAACGGTCAGAAATATTGCACAATTTGTAATATTGCGCAATATAATTGACCGTTTAGATACACGTTAACAAAAGAAAGATTAAATAAGAAATTGTTTATTTAGACCAACCCTGCTTAATAAAGCCTTTATTTGTCGGTGATTGCATTCTTCAACTATTTCTGATCTGTCCAATTTTGATCTGCACCTGTGATAGAAATAGGCCAACTTCGTACAATAAAACATGGCCAGATTCCGTGTTCAAAAAAAACGTAACGTATTTAGTGAAGTCACTTTTTCATAAAATGTGTGAGTAAGCGCCAGCCATACACAAGAGCGTCAGCATAATGACGGGGCCCCTCTCTCAGAGGGCCAAAGCCTGCCGGGGTCAATTCCCTTACCGTAACCCCGGAACTTAACAGGCTATGAAGGACACCGTGGATTTTAGAAGTAGAAGTCTGACAGTCCCTCCCGCCCTGCCCGGGGTTGGAGGACTCATTTGATGATTTTACCACGCTAAAAAAAAAAAAAAAAAAAGGTTGCACTCCAGTTACTTTTTTGTTACTATGTTTTATTTTTAATTTGAATACGTTTACTCATTTTCGATCAGGGTCACGTGACCCTGACGCGAGTTTTTTTTTTACCCATTACAGAAAAAGTGTACAACGCCGCTAAAGAAGTTTTCACTTCAAAAAAAAAAGCGCCAGCCATACATTTAATTTTTTTCATGGAGATGTTCACTTTGTAACGTAGAAATCGAACGACGGAGTTAATTTTCTTCTTAGTTTTTGGTTTTAATTTTTCAGTGGGCTACTAGTAATCTGGACATTTTCTAATCTTAGATGAACCCTTTATTATTAACTATTGACAATCAGTGTAGGATGGAGTTTTCATTAAAACCCGATAATCAATTTGAATTCATTTTGGAGCTTTTGGCCCAGATTCACGTTAAAACTCTCAACGATTCTTTTTTTAATTCTATTGAATTTAATTTTTGAGCGTTGAAAAACCAGCCAGTGGTATAATTACTCCAGCCTGTATCTTTTAAGGTTTGACTGTGAAGCAAAACTTTCACGATACGGAACATTTCACCAAATTATTTTTACTGGCGAAATGCGGATTAGTATGTAGGTAGTAGTCACGAGCATAATAATAACAACATGACGTTGAATACAATGGTAAAAATTGTTAAACTTTAAGTCCACATTATTAACAACTTACAACTTTAACCGTCCCAAGCTAAGCTAGAGCTTGTTTGTTATTTTACTAGACTTTTTAACTGATTCCGAAATAAATTATATTATTTTAAATAAGGCATTCATATTATTTTAGATTTAATTACACCCAGAGACAAGAACATTATGATCGTGCTAAATAAAATGTTCGCACCAGTACACTCATAAAATTAAGCTAATAAAATGCATATCTTACTCGTGATGAACTTGGTATACTGCTAAACGGTTGATCCGCTAGTTGAACAAAATAAGAATTACTTAAATCGTAATAGTTGGAGATTCTAAAAATAAATCGAGCCTACTATAATGACCTTCCAAAGGCATCCAAATGTTTAATCAAATGGTAGCAGAAAATAGCGAAAATGGTACTACTGCTTAAAATTTGAGTATACAGGATACCATATTGATCCTACCTGGTGATCATGTACCAATTGGAAGTATACCCTTTAAACAAAAGAAAAAAAATCCAAATCGGTCCAGGCGTCTTCGAGAAATCGGGGAACATACATAAAAAAAAAAAAAAAAAAAGTTTCCGACGAATTGAGAACCTCCTCCTTTTTTTGAAGTCGGTTAAAAACTGTCTAAGTACCTAATATTTGATGTCGTACTCGTATAAGTGTAGTTTATGAGTGGTCGGGCTAGCGTGCAACACAATTTCATTACTGGTTCCTTTACGGTGTCGTTAAGTCATAATACTTATACGAGGTACTGCAAACACTAGTCTTTAGGGGTGGTTCATACACGCGTGTTGACAATAACTGCGTAGAAAAAAAATTACAGATATTGTTTAGAACTTTAGAGCATACCATAAGGTAGTACAAGGCAACGATAGCTACATTGTTTTTTTTTCCTTATTTGTGAAAGGGGGCTAAGTCAAAGAGCGGAGCGGAGTGGAGTTTGGAGTTGCGACGATTGATTCTTTCAAGGTCAATAGTAGAGTGAGTTTAGGAGACGCTTGTTTACTCTTTTACATTACCTCGCCCCATACCATTCAACACCCAGACCCACAACAAGTACTTGTAGGTCTTACAAATACTAATTTCGAGTGGGAATGAAATCCGTGACTTGCAGTGCAGCACTCAGCCAATACCCCCCAACCGTAATTCAAGTCAAACTATGATCTTTCGTGAAGACAGATATATAAATAAATAATAATAAATAATATTCCACAACTATCACACAACGACATTTAGTCCCAAGCTAAGCAGAGCTTGTGTTATGGGACAACTGATAAACATACTTATATATTTCTCAATACATACATATTATAGATAAATTACACCCAGACACAGAACAAATGATCGTGCTCATCACACAAACATTTGTCCTGGGTGGGAATCGAACCCACGACCTCCGGCATAGCAGTCAGGGTCACTAACCACTAGACCAACAGGCCAGTCATATATGTTCATATAATTATGAAGCAGGCATTGATGCTTTGAGCTCGGTGTATAATATTTTGCAATCATTGTAAAACACAAAATATGAACTGAAACGTCACATAATTTTCAAATAATTATATCCATCTCAGCTAGCTATTCGGCATCTATCATCATTGGAACTGATCGGTATACGAAATATTAAGCCAAGTAGCTGTTTCCAGTACCCATATCTACGGTTGCGTTTGACAAAACCATTTACAAATAAATATACGGTTTTGACATCACAGTCAAATCATGGCTACCCGAACATTTGTGTACCAACCCTATAATATGCAGGCTCTTGTTCAGAGAAACCTCCTTTGTGCGTCGGTACAGAGAAAATGTCAATCAGGTAAGTTGACATTAGCTCGTCGAGGATGATGAGTAGGCTCGTGTTTTATGGTAAATGAGGAGTAGCTGCGGGAACTAGTTTCTCTTGTCGCATTATGTTGTATACTCGTAAATAAGTTTTTTTCGTTCCTGAAAAGTGTCAACGCATAAGTAACAAACTTTTTAAATAAAATGGCATTCATTCTATCATTAGAACAAATAAGTTAAGTGGGTCTGCAATTGAAATTCACTTTACATTTTTTTTTATGTTTATTTAGAGAAGTTTTTTTTTATTTATTTATTTTAGGTCGCATTTTAACAACAAGGGTCATTAACGACCACATTTAACGATATTATAATATACGTACATCATTATACAATAAACTGATTAATTGTATGTTACTTATGCGTTGACAAAAATACCTATGTTTTTGTGTGTGAATTGTTATAAATAATGACGATGTCAAAATGGGTTTTTTTGTTCCTATCTATTGTAAAAATATTAACAATTTCCAATATGAATATTTACTCTGCGACCGCTATAGAAACATATTTAGTGACAGATGACTAATAGGTGCAACATAAGAGGAACCTTCTTAGGGCAACGACGAAGTAAAATTAAGTTAAAATAATTTCCTCTAGCTGATTTTTTGTAACAGGATCACAAATATTACTGTTACTGTCAGCCTGTATCATCCCACTGCTGGGCAAAGGCCTCTCCCCATGACTTCCAGCTATTTCGATCTAAGGTTAGTGTGAGCCACTGGTTGTTAGTTTTGTTCAGCTCATCCCGCATAAATATTCACGTATTCAAATATTCCGAAATAATATTGAAAAATGACAGCAATAATTCAAAGTAAACGGAACCTAATCGATAGCCCTAACATTATAAACCGGCGGTCAGTATCGCCCCTCTGTTTACCGCCGCAATATAGTTAATCGCGGCTCCTATTAAACCGGACCTTTCAATGGGGATTGTCTTAATTTTTTAAACATTCGATTTTTTTTCATTTTCTGCAAATATAGAGCATTTTGAGAAACTAATTTGAATATTTTAATGATTGGCTCAATAGTTTTTTTATTTTTAATATTTTAATTTTTGAGGTAGGTGACGTCACCATTGGCCTAAAAGTTGTGCCGTTTCCTTACTAGAGCAAAATTAAAAAACTGTCAACACAACGTCAACTGTCTAAACGTCACTTACATCCCGCTAGGTTATTGTTTACAAAACAAAATTACTCCTAGATGAACATACAAAGGAATCTAAGGCTTCTGAAATACTAACATCAAAGTGATCTTCGCAACAGTACATTGTATAAACCTTGCAACATTCCACGCCGTCATCACACACCACTTTTCTCGCAAATCTTCTTTAGTACGAACAAAATGTTGTTTCGATTATTATTAGTATTATTGTTGCAAGTTGGGACAAAGCACTTCCTGTATTCTATTTTACTTGTAGTTTATGTTATATTGCCGATGCCGATTTAACAGATTTAACCGAGATTATGAAGCAATTGCAGTTACAATAAAAACTTGTTTGTTTACATCTTTGACATTTACAAATTGACACTTGTCAGTGGCCGTCTGACATCCCTGATTTTCTCATCAGGGATGTCAGACGGCCACTGTGATGTACCAATATGAAATATTGGTACCAATATGATATATTGGTACATCGGTAAAATGTGTCGAAAATCAAATACGAATAGAAAATCTTTTTTTTTCTTTTGCTGTTAGAGAGTGGAGTGGAGAGTGCAAAAAAAGAGATTTTTTAGTAAGCAATACTCGATTGTAACTAAAGAAATAGATAACAGAGTACAGCTAGCGTGGAAGAGATATTTGTCACACAAGGTTTTCAAAAATCCTCGGGTTCCTCCCAAATCTAAGAAAATATTTGATTTCTTCATTTTACCTAAATTGACGTATGGATGTCAAACTTGGAGCATTACTAAACAAAATATGCGAAATCTAGAGCCCTGTCAACATAGCATGGAGCGTAGCATGCTCAACGACAAGTTAAAAGACAAAATCTTACTAGAGACATTACTAAACCAAACTAAAATCAACGAAATCACACATTGCATAAGGAAATTGAAATGGAGATGGGCAGGTCATATGTTGAGGAGTACTAATAATAATTAGGCTAAGGACGTAACCAAATGGTGACCAAGATATAACAAAAGAAAGAAAGGAAGGCAACGCCTAAGATGGGAAGACGACTTTCGAAAGATGGCTGGTGCTACTTTGAGGAGGATGACCCATAATCGGAAGGAGTGGCAAGCAACAGGGGAGGCCTTTGCAAAATCGAAAGACAATCTCAATATCGGTGTCTAATAATACATATATAGATATTTAAAAAAGAAAGGGAAAAAAATGTAAACTTTTAATATTTTTGTTTTGTAAGATTGTTAAATAAAGGCTATAGTAATAATACTCGATTGCACCCTAAAATTTGTTGTTTATTCTGTATTGTTGGTCAACGTCCAATCTTGGTTTTTTTTCTCGAGTAATAATCTTGGTACATGGTACGTGACACTGAAAACTGGTATGTATACCAAATATTACATTGGTACTTATGCCTGACAACCCTGGAAAATACTTGTCACTTATTTTTTAGGATTCCGCAGCCAATGGCAGAAAACGGAACCCTTATAGATTCGACATGTCTGTCTGTTCGTCCGTATGTCACAGCCACTTTTTGTCGAACACACTAGAGATAGCTCTTATAATTTCGACAAAAAGTTGAAACTTTGTAAGTAGATGTATTATGTGAACCGCGTTAGGACTTTCACACAAAAATAAAACAAAAACCAATTTTGGGGGTACCTCCCATACTTAGAATTGAAAATCAAAATATTTTTTTTTCGCCTTACCCATTCGTGTGGGATATATAGATATTCCATATATATGTATAGGAATAGGTCTTGAAAAATTATATTGAGGTAGTACTATTATTCTGTGATTGAGGTTACAAACATAATTATTTTTTTCTAAACTGAACAGTTTGCTCGAGAGACACTTCCAAAGTGGTAAAATGTGCCCCCCCCCCTCTGTAACTTCTAAACTAAGAGAATGATAAAACAAAAAAAAAAAAAAGGTTGCACTCCAGGAGTGCCGGTAAAAGTGAAAACTTTTTTGTTACTATGTTTTATTTTTAATTTGAATGACGTCTTACTCATTTTCGATCAGGGTCACGTGACCCTGACGCGAGTTTTGGTCACGTGACCCTGACGCGAGTTTTAAATTTTTTACCCATTACAGAAAAAGTGTACAACGCCGCTAAAGAAGTTTTCACTTCAAAAATATTTGATGTGCATCACCATGCAAACTTCAATTGAAAATTGTTTTGAACGAGATCGAGTTATTAGTTTTTTTTTTTAATAAATCGTGCTACTGCAATTTACCTAGCAAAGTTACAACCAACTACAAGAACTTTACTTGCTGCTACAGAACCCTTTATGGGCGAGTCCGAGTCGCGCTTGACCGGTTTTATATTTTTTATATTTTCTGTTTTCTGAGGCAAAGATACAAAACTGTGTACAGCCAAAGGTTTGAAGAAGGTGTTATACATTTGAAGGGCAAGGAAGGTCAAACGTATTTTATTAAAAATATCAATGAAATATGAATATTTTTCATTTTTAATTAGTACATAATGATCAGTAACGCTATTCCTCGAAATGGTTTTTCAATTACAGCATAATAAAAAAAATGAACAATGCCCATTATGACCGCCGTAAACCTAACAACTCAAGTAACTACCGTTGAAGTTTTATTAAAAGTTTCATTAATTTTCTTTGTAGTTTGATGACGTTAAACAGTGATAAAGAAAATGGCACTCGTTAAACTCCACTCCAGTATTCTACTTTTATAAAGAACCTCAACTTTTTAGGTATTTAGGAATCCACCTTAATCTGCCTAGTCTTTTTCCAATTAGGATCAGTTCCTAGTCTAACCGGAGAATACCAGATCCTAGTTTATACCTAGGTGCTGTCATCTGGCCGCTAAAAGATAAGTTTGCTCTGGATTTCGGACCACTGAAAACTGTAACAACTGTCAAATATTTATGAGCACTAGTCAGCCAGGAACTACGGCTAAAATCAGTCTTAACAAGCGCAGGTTACACCTTAAAATCAGCTCTTGCGGCTTTCAAGTAAATCTACTTTAAAACTTGGTACTTTTTTTTTAACTTTTCTGTAAAATATTATGTTTTGAATCGTGAGATTTTTTTCTAAGCTTAGTTTTACTCGCAGTGGTAGGCGCCCACGGCGACGGACGTCGCTCGATGATCTCCGGCCACCGTAGGCGCGGGCATGCGGGCAACTCGCTGCCCGACCAAGGACCATGCCCGGGTCGACGGCGCGTTGTGTCCCACGCGCGCCTCAAAGAGCGTCAGCATAATGACGGGGCCCCCCTCTCAGAGGGCCAAAGCCTGCCGGGGTCGCGGGATTATTCCCTTACCGTAACCCCGGAACATAACAGGCTATGAAGGACACCGTGGATATTAGTCAGTAGAAGTCTGACAGTCCCTCCCGCCCTGCCCGGGGTTGGAGGACTCATTTGATGATTTTACCACGCTAAAAAAAAAAAAAGCTTATTTTTACTAACAATGAGAATAAAA
Source organism: Agrotis segetum (assembly GCA_036375495.1). NCBI lineage: Eukaryota > Metazoa > Arthropoda > Insecta > Lepidoptera > Noctuidae > Agrotis > Agrotis segetum. Next base: position 3,119,179 of record JAQSVV010000047.1, on the reverse strand, counting down.
GTAAAAGTCAAATCTGCAAAAATAAAAAGACAAATATTAATATTTTATCTGTTTAATTTATTGTCGTCATTAATATCTCCAAGGCTGGGATCACGTATATACACCTAGAACAACTTTTATATATGTAAAGAAGGTAAAAATGAATAACAAGCTTAGCCACAGCTCAGAAGGGCTTATAATTTTACAAAGTAAACACGTTTATTAAAATATTTTTTGGATATTCTAAAGCTAAGAAATCGTTTGCATTTTCATAATCGTATTAAAATCATTTACAAAAAATATGAAATCTGCTTTAAAAAAAATCTGTTTCGTCTACAATTTTTCAATGAACACAGTTTTCGTCTCGATCTCTTTTGTAATCACAAAATGAAAGACTTAAAAAAGTAATACAAACATGTATTATTCTTTTTGGTATTTTTTTTTCAAATACATACAGACAAATTCAAAGTCAAACTCATACTGATAAAAGAGGTGCAATCAGGTTTTAATTGTAACTTGTTAATTGAAAATTTCTGCTTAAAACTTATGAAAATGCAGACGTGAGCTCATAGCACAATAATCACAATGTAGATCTGAAAAAGCATAAAGAAAAAGAGTGAGAAAATAAACCATAGCACATGAACACTTCCATCAAATTTCTATGTAAACAATCAGAGTCAAATAATACAATAGGTACCAAGATAAACCGGTCCATTCATCATGCGACTGAGCCACACCTCAGTTATCCGCACAATAGTTGCAGCAACCAGTCGCAGTCGCTAACAATGCTTGCGGAATGTTAATTGCTGTCGTTTGTCGCAAGACACTGATAAATGTTGACGCTTGTCACTTGAAGATTTGGGACGGACGCACTGGGTTGAATAAACGTGGTGATCTTATTAAAAACACTCTTTGATTTTCTATGTGCAGATCTAATAAATTGGTAACATACTCGTATCTTCATTGATAAATAAAAACCCCATATTTTGCTTACTTTTGATATTATAGTACGAGTATAAGGAAGTCATGTTAAGTCCGTAGGTATTAAATAAATTATTCTGAAATTGGTTTAAGTTGATAAGTAGTTGCTTAAATAAAACTTTGCCAGCCCCGGGAAATTTCAAAAAAAAAAAAAAACTTCCAAAATAAAATCTTATACACATAACTGAGCTCGAATACTTGTTGAAGTTGCTAAGATATATAAAAAAAAACCCACGTTGAAGTAAGAATGATCTCTTTATAGTGTTCTAAAATTATGTGATATTATCTTCCTACCTTCTCATTAATAAGGGCAGATACTCAACAAGCCCTTACGTTGGTAAGGTCAGGCAAATTCTATTTATAAAAGTTTATTTATACGAAAGGGTAGGCGGTCGAGTGTACCACTAATCAATGAGGGCTACTGTGTGTGGGGCTCACCAGTTGGCGACACTGTTTAGTAAAGTCCTGTGTACGTAGGTAAGGCTGTAGCTGTAGAACTTCTCTTCTTGCTAAAAGTATGAAAGTGATGATAAAAATCAAGTTAATATCAAAATCATGCCACTATATTTCCGAGTTCGGTTTCTTTAAAAAATAAACCAGGTCTAACGTTGCCTTCAATTTTGACTGGTGCTTTATAAGCGTATATAAAACGCTTATAAAGCACCTACATTCAATGACCCGTAAAACATAATCGGCATAGTTAATATTGCAAAATATTCACAATATTTATGTAATGAAATCAAACCTCGTGCTCTCCCAAAAAAGTGACATTTGACATTTCAGGGACATCATGAATTCATACAAGACATTGGCCCTCATTAGAGTGGGAGCTTATTTAATGAATTACAAAAGGAGTAATTTCGAAACCTTTACTGCCTAAAATATACTCATTTGATTTTTGGTACCTAGTATTTATCATAACTCTTTTTCTCTGTACACAGATAATATCCTGATATTTATAACAACAAATAAGCTCACTTACTGTGAATGAAGCCGGACCAAACAATTGTTGATGGATGAGAAAGGTTACATAATTATTTTATATTAATAGGGTATTTATAGATGACATTTTGATAATTTGTGCCACATTCGTGTCAAATTACAATATTTGCTTTTTTTTTTATAAGTGCTACGTGCTATCGAAAAACTGCTACGTTTAAAATACCAAGTGCGTTGAGAAATCCACGATTCTGTCTCGAATATAATCTCGTGAATTGCTCTATTCACCACAAACATCTTGCAAGCATCTCTACAATTTGATAGAGCAGGCGAGACGATATTTTTAATAGAGTTAGCCTCCCTGTGGGATATATTGAAGTAATTTCACCATTTTATTGTTGTTTGACGAAATTTTGTTGAAATAAAAGTAAGAGATTGCGCCGAGGTAGAGCAGTTTTATAGTAGAGTTTGGAACTTTCGTGGACTTTTCTTTTGTTTCTTTTGAAATATGAGCTGAAAACTGAAGTTTGAGGGTGTTGCACTGTTGAAGTGTTTTGTAATTTATGTTTTAGTTTTAGTCTGTTGGTTTCACTAATTCACTTTATTCTATTAGATCCAACTTCTGTGAATAAAGAAGAAGATCAATGTAATTATGTATGTGTGAGGAATGATTATGAAATGTAGTCCTCCTATCACCTCACCTTCCACTCTTTCTATCATGTTCAGTCTCAAAAAGCAAGATATCACTACAATTATATTCGTGTTCTACATCAATAATGGCATAATCAGACATAAGTTACTGATAATGTTACTGTCAGCTTGTATCATCCCACTGCTATTTCGATCTAAGGCTAGTGTGAGCCACTGGTTGACTTAAGTAAATAAAAAAATACCTATTTGAATAAATCAAACAACAATCAATCCATATTTAACGATGTGAAAACCGGAACGTGATTCGTTCAGAAGTTGAGGAATGGCGGCGGGTCACTTAATTTTAATTAATAAAATTATTGTTTTAATTAAGATAGATCTCTTTTAAGAAGTGATGTGAATACAGTTTCACGTTTATTTTCGACTCTTATTTTGTGACGCGAAGACTGGGGTGCTATGACAGGAAACCTCAACGTGCGATCGTGGACTGGAGTTCTGTCTACGTCCGACCAAGGACCAAGCCCGGGTCGGTGGCGCGTCGTGTTTCGTGCCAAATGCCTGCTGGGGTCGCGGGTTTTGTCTTAACCCAGTATACCGTGGCCCTGGAACGTAAAGGGCATAGGAAGGAACACGGGTGGATTTTAGTCAGTAAGAGTCTGACAGTCCCTTCCGCCCCACCCAGGGCAGGAGGACTTATTTGATGATTTTACCACCTAAAAAAAAAAAAATACGTGAAGACTGAATTAAGCGTAATTTAGTAAACAGCTTAAAAATATCACAATCATGAACATAATAAGTATTAGTAACTTCTTCGTTAGATCATCTGTCACAACTAATAAATTTTATCCAACAAGATTATTTTCCAAAATAAGTCTAGATTCTGTAACCTACATTATTCCAACATTGTTTACCAACTCCACTCACAGATAATATATTTTACTCCCACACGCCCCGTTATGTGAAGGCTAGTTCTAAATATAGGACCAAAAGTAATGTCTGTGGACTTGATATCGTTAGTGCCAGCATGTGTGAATATTGAAGGTCAGAGCAATATGTTATTTTGTGACCACTTGATGTAGCTGTAACATTAAATATTTATGTATGGTTCTAACATTCGTAAAGCACAAGAAACTAGTAGTCCTCGTGACCTGGTGAGTACAGTGAAACAGGGAATGGCCTCGTCCATTTGATTCGACGGTGTACCTATTCAGGTTCAGGTATAAGCGAATTGTCACAAGACTGTCTAAGCAGGTTACCGTGACCCTGGAACTGAAAGGGCAATAGAAAGAATACGGCAGCCAGTCTCATACGTGGACTATATCCGCTCCCAGGGATGAGTCCCTCATCTGATGATTTTACCACCTTAAGGGATCACCGCATTTCAAATATGCACCCTACAGCACGGTGGTATCGAAAATCGCCTAACTTATTGTCAAAACATCTGGTTGTTATATTTGAAAGTGTGGTGTCTCGTTGATGATAAAGCCATGTATTCACTGAGCAACAGTGTTTCGGATACACAGTTTCTGAAACATCCGTAAAGTGTTCTCCGCCGCAAGTGGGGAGCACCGAAACATACCGATAAATGCGTAGTGTTTACAGAAACAACATTATACGAGTATGTTTCTGAAACAAAATGATTTGTTTCAGAAACACGTAGATTTTGTTTCTGAAACAGAGTTTATAAACAATTGTTGCTCAGTGAATACGTGGCTTAACTGCTTTAATTTTCTAGTCATTTAACTTCGTCGTACGGAAACTGGTATGTCCGAAAATGAATTGAAAATCCGAAGACATAATTGTGATTCCTCACTTGGCCCGAGTTTTTATTTATCACCCAGACCCTTTCAAATGAAGGAGGCATGAGTTCTAGCAGTGGAAAGATTATTACCTGATAGTGTATACTAGTACTTGAAATGCTCTGCAGTAGATGGCGCGAAACGTCACCTTGAGACGTTAGAAAGGATTGAAGAATTTGACGCAGTAGGTATGAACATGGATCATCATCATCATCTCAGCCATAGGACGTCCACTGCTGAACATAGGCCTCCCCTTTTGATCTCCACATTTACCGGTTCGAAGCGACCTGCATCCTGCGAACATCGATCGCCAGGTTGGAAAGAGCGTCGCATAGTACTGAATCCGGAGGTCGCAGGTTCAAATCGTGCTCGCGGTTTGAACTTTTCTATCCAAAGAAAAGCTTAGTGTATACTCGTTTTTAGACTAAGCATTAGCGTCAAAAAAACATTGCTCCATACTAGTTTCTGCTGTGTTGGACAAACACACCAACTTGTAGCTCATACAAACTCACTGTTGCTTTTAGCTTTCAAGTGACAACACTTGAAAGCCATCAACAGTGAGGTTTGTAATTTTAAAATGAAGTTCATAAAAAGCGAATATGTAATTGTATTTTAAAAAGGGGTTTTTTAAAGAGTCAAGTTAAAATAAGGTACACACCGACTATTTATGCACCGTGATAGGGACCTAAAACCTCCACGGAGCTCAAACTATGAAACTACTATAGTATTCTACGTAGTTCGACATAATGTAGCATGTAACACGCTGGCGAGGTAATGTCTCCGCAAGGGAACTTTTTCACTGTTTTTTACCGAAAGACTAAAGTGTAGTTGGAAACTTTTTAGAATAGTTGTCCGGGAGATAGGACTGATTTTGTAGAAAATATTGTTCTTTGGCAGAATCTAAGTTTTTCTATTGAATGCTGAAATGATCAAACTTGGAAAGGTATTTTATTTGATTAAGTACAATGAAAGGTTCCGTGAAAGATTTTTTAAATACGAATTTCAATTTTATTTCAAATATTTTGCAAAGTTTTCATTTCAAACAAAGTCTTTTTCATTTAAATAAAAGATGCAAATTAGGTACTGCTCACTGTATTTTGTGAAAAACACTTCCTAATCTGGTTCATGCTTCAAACATTCGGAGCTTATAAATGTCAATCTCTATCAGTACCCGAGATCCCGTTCCTGTGACACACAACGACAGTAACTGTTAACTGTCAGTTTAACAAGCGGTAGTTTAGAACCAGATTTTCACCAAAACTGAATGTAATAATATGCTAGCAAACACACCGCAGAATAATGTTGTTGCTAGTTATTTAGCTTAAAACAAGACCCTTCACGGTTACAGCCAGATTTCATACTTTGTGATCATATAGATAGATAGTTACATAACGCGATTGACGACAACGTTCGTCCACGTGGACGTTCGTGGAGAAAGTATTGGCGGAGCATCGCACGGAGAAAACTGGTATACTAAATTATAAGGTATACTATCAGGGGATTTCACACAAGCCAATGTGAGTGAGGTGCACTTCACCACCGAGATTTTCGTAACAGTCTGTATAGTGTATGTTACAAGTAGCTTATGACATTACGTAACACCAGAATCAAAGTCTTGGGTACCATTGTGTACGAAAGGCATTATGGGAATCAATCAATTTCATTAAATAAATCCAGTACTATGTATTCACAAACTTTATCATTGATCCGAAGAGACAGTTACATCATTCACATAACATATCCATCATTTTACATGTCCGTGCAAAAAAAACAACAAGCTTAGAAAAAATGTGCCAAAAATATTGGTACATTTATTTTCGTTCCAACTCCCGTCCCAAATGTTTTATGTAATACCGTCAAGGGGTTGCGACATCCAAACTCTTCGGTTCACGACTGTACAACAGAACTCCATTACTTGGCCCACCTTGGTCCCTGCCGTCCCTGGACCTTTTTAGGAGATTAATGGCTATAAAGCATTATTTTTCACGTCAAACTTTTTAGGCAAATATTTTGATTAAAAATGCTGATTTCCCGTTAATGGGTGGACTTACAACACGAGTTGGGTTGGGATAGCTAATTATTTTGGGTGAGTTGCTAACATGTAATAAGAGTTCTCAGCCATTTTATGTACTGCCATTGTAATTATGATAAGAGACAGTCTTTACACGGAAAATTATCATCAAAAATCGGTTACGGCGTCCATAACGTTTGGTGGAAAAAGAACTTACAAACGTATGTATACAGTTCGTTAAAAATATGGTCTTTTTGATAAAAATCGAAAGAAGATAGGAAATAATTGCACATGGATTCTGCATTATTTCAGAACACTACTATGCAGAAAAATATGTAACTGAAACATTTATTAAACCAAAAATACATCAAAATGAATAGTTTCACTACAAACTCGCTGCTACAAGCCGGGTTTTATCAAAGGACTCTGAATTCTGCGTTGTCAAGCCACAACATACAGAGATAACTCTGTCCATTACAAAGCAGTTGCTGGGACATTGTACAAAGAAAATAGTTGACGGTCGTGGCGCCCCCTGGTGGCGGCGTGATTCGCTTAGTTTAGCTTGCATTTGAAGTGAGAGCTTCTCGATTTATTTTTCAGGAGGGAAGAGATAATGTGTTTCTAATTTAATTGAATTTTGTTTCAAATGGCTTTTTTATACTTTAAAGATTTCGCGGGATAACTAAAAAATATTCATCGTATATTTAGGAGATCACTAGGTAATACGCCCTAGTTGATTTTAACCCTCTTAAAAGCCTTGCTATTTAAGTAGACACCAATTTATATTCCAAAATTCGCAGCCAAGCTCAAGTGGAAACTTTTATGATTAACCTACTAACAGCGGCATCAACTCATACATATTTCATTAGTCTTAAGCTCCAGAATTTAATTTCCAAAGTGAAATCGAGTGTAGCATATACTATACATACTTGAAAATTAAGCCAAAACAGAGTATAGCAATACAACTTGAAGTAGAACCTACGGAACTATGTTTACGGTCAATTTGTAACATGGGCTGGCACTAAGGGGCATCACGTCACGGTGGCTGACACAGGCACAAGTTAAATTGTGCGGCCGCGCTCCCGCTGTAAGCTCGTACGTACATTATGAGGAGGTGCTCGCGTTGGTGTTGTCGAGTTACCTGTTACTGTGTATTTATTTATAAAGATTTTTCCACAGTTTTTGGTATCTTTCTGATGTTAACATAAAGAGCGGTATAAAAGACTAATTTTAATTGTATTTCATTACGAAGATTAAAAAACCCTATGGATGATATTTTAGACTTTCAAAAATGATTGACAACTGTAAATGACAAATCTCTGTGTCTCTTGGTCACAATCTTGGTCACAAATGAAAAAAAAAAGAAAAGAATTTAATATACATCTATAAGTATGTTTCCCAGAAATATTAAAATAGAGAATTTGGTAACATAAAACACCAACTATACCTTTTTTTTATTTATTTTTTTGCAATCGGTCGTGGGACCATAAGCGAATTCGTTCTTTGACAGCTGGCGTTATGGTGGAGCAGCCAGCGCTGCGCCTCCCACTCATAGAAGGTGGTTTCTTTTCAATCTTTTTACCACCGCTGTCGGGTTTAACAAGTCAGTGACTAGTGCGTTTGGATGCAAGGTTACTTACCAAGATTATAATTTTATCTATAGAGAGTGCTTGGTAGGAGGCCATGTGTCCTGCAAAGCGTGTAAAAACTTTGAAGAAATAACTGAAATCCTTGGATGACACTGAAAAAACGACGTTGTTGTTGCGAAGTAGATATACCTTCGTAAGGATTTCTGTTTTTAACAAAAATATTTTATCTAGAACCTTGTGGATAGTGAAGAATGGTTACTAACTTAAGCATTTTATTTCCTAGTACTTATAAAATAATTAAACAACAATACTTACTATCTCAGTTTCCCAATTACAAGCGCTAATTACTACTACAAAATCAAGGTGACTCCATAGTTCACACTCAGGAATTTAACAAAGTTATTCGGATTTTTCATCAGGAATTTCTCAATAGCGGCCTGGAATTTGGATTCACACCCGGTTGATGGCATAGGCTTGCTTTGACACAGGATATGGGATATATAAATAACTGAAAAAGGGTACCCAGAGATAAAAGCCAATTAAAGGTGTTAAGGGATGCCAAAAGGCACACTGATTAAGAAACATTAAAAGTTCATGATACAAGGATCACTAAAGCCGGGTCCAGACTGGTGTAATGTAACGTGAATCCACCGTGTAATGTAAAGCGAATTTTAGGTGTGGACATTACATGTAACGCTCGCGACTGATCCATCGGCTGTTGGCTTTGAGCGAAATGAGAACGTGAATACTGAGTGTGCCTTACACGCAGTATTCACGTTCTCAATTCGCTTTGAGTTCGTGTGCCGCCCACACTGTTGACGCAAATTACACGTGATCGTTAGATTCGCGTTACGCCAGTCTGGGCCCGGTATTAGATATAAATAATTGGCGAATTGTGGGCGTGTTATTTTTACCTTGAAAGAAAAAGGCTTCTAATGGCAAATCTCTCAACCATAACGAGAGTAACAAACAAGTAATAATTAAAGACACGGTACCTACGTCAAAATGATGACTGAAGTATAGCGTAATATATTAAATTATCTTTCTGACCATATATACAACCATACAGAGCATATAAACAGCAAAATGTAATTGAGTTTTTAGTAATTTGCCATTTCATGTTGATGGGACCCCTGAGTTGGGTTGTTTTGCTTACTCGTGTATTTTTAGGTACCGACCTGGTGTTTTAAACGTTTCGTATTTTAGGGTTATTTATTTCTAAGGGTTGCTACTTTGGTCGCGGGACTAACGAAATACCGTGATCCCGGAACGTTAAAGGACACCGTGGATTTAAGATAGTCCCTCCTGCCCTGCCCTGGTTTGGAGGAACGAAGCAACGAAGGACTTAAAGCCTCCCGAGCGCAGTGAGGACTAGGAAACAGGACTCCCAAACCTCCTAACTCTACAAAATAAGATTCAAATTGAACATCCATAAATGTAGAACTTATTATTAACATTAAATCTGTCTGCTCCTCAACAACAGACAGATGTAACAGCACCTGCATTCAAATTAAATGCGTACGTAACTGAACTTTGCAGTTGACAGGTAAATTATCTAATTAACTAGGTATTAGCATAGTTTAGTAATACCTAACAGTAATTTGTGGTGAAGTCTAGTTCGTTAATGGCATGTCAAAATTATATTAAATTGTCTAACTGTCCATTACAGCAGAGTAAAGAAGAATTAGAAAACAAATTGTAGATTTTTCACCAAGGGAATAATGTACAGCCTCAGTGGTAGGGGTAGCTGCCCACGGTGACGGACGTCGGCAGACGATCCCTGGCCACCGTAAGCGCGGACATTTTTGATGGCGGTAAGTAATGGGCGACTCTCTGCCCATGAGGACCATGCCCGTGTTGACGGTGGACGGACGGACGTTGTGTTCCACACGTGCCCGAATGAGTGTCAGCATAATGACGGGGGACTTTTAGAGAATCAAAATCTGCTGGGGTCGCGGAACTCACGAATTACCGTGACCCCGGAACGTAAAGGGTTATTGAAAGACACCGTGGATTTTAATTAGTATGAATCTGACAGTCCCTCCAGCTCTGACAGGTAACGAAGAACTCAAAGCCTCGAACGCAGTGAGGATCAGGAAACAGAAAAAATGTTGTGAATTTTCTATTGTGACAATTAATTCACCTGCAAGTTTAATAAAACAGAAAAAAGTTCAAATTGTCACTTTTTGAAATAAATGTCGATTTTTGGGATTGTTAGTTTAGTTCAATATACTCTAACGATTTTCTGAAACTTGTGCAGTCAACAAAATATACCATGCAAATGTGTAGATTTTGATCAATCAATTTGTTTATTTTGTTGCCATTATTTATGTTAAGTTTAAAGTCAGACTATACAGATACAGCACAATAATTCTATCCTCTCTAAAAGACCTTTTACTTGCAAAGAAGTTAATTTCTGGGTTGAATAATTCTTTTCACCCGAAAAAGTCCAATGTATTCGTTCGAAAAACTGTATGTTACCACAAAAAAGTAAAATCTTCTTGAATAGAAACTAGGCCGACCCGAGCAAACCTATTGGACCTAAAGTTCTCACGAAAGCGCTTATTCATGCAAAATTAATGTAGCAAAATGAATTGGACGTAGGTGTCGGTGGAAATCTCGAATGGCAACACATTACTCCATAAACATCATCCCAGTCGGCTCGGGGAGAGATTTATTGACGTTTCACGAAACGTGTGCGTAAGTCCGAAAGTTTTGAGGTAACCCTACGGTGTGGTACAAGGGATAAATTGAGGCGATCGATTGTTTTTGAAGCCTTACTCGTTAATTCTAAAGTCTTGAATTAATGATGAACATAACTTTATAGACTGAAATACTTAATAGCCACTATTGCCTAAGGATGACAAATTCTTAAGGTTGTCCTTATCTTATACCAAAAAATATAATTAGTTACAACCGCTACCAAAAATCTCGATATTTAAAAAATTGTAGGAATATTTAAACACAGCGGCACGTTATCCCAAAAATATCTTTTAACTTACACCAACCACCTAAGGTCTTAAGGGACCCTCATACATTATAGTTGCGTATAAACAGCGTCGGTTGCTGAAATTTTGAGTACTACATCAACGTTCGACGAGGTCATAATTTAATTTGTTCCGTGACGTCATGAGTGACGTATCTACATAATAAATTGTATGGAGATGAAGACTAATTTATGGACAAAGGGGTGTTTTGTTATGTGCCGTATACCTACAATATGTTATTGCTATTATCTTAGGGATCATGATAAAGGGTCGCTTGGTATTCTGTTTGATGGATGCGTGAGGGTTGGCTTGAATGAACAATTGAATTCGTCGAAGGTTTAGTGGTTTTATGGACGCTATTAATAGGGTAAACCAGTGTTATACGGACGGAATCTTTAAAAAGGAGGCTGGTGGAATGTGGAATATAGGATGTTGTAGTTCATTCGAAGTTCTCTGGTGAGAGTTTTCCTAGAAGCAACGTATTCACTCTTAACTTAAAGACGTCCCGGATGTAGCCATCAGAAAACCAAGCTCCAGCAGATCTTTCCAGTCCTGAACTGTCATCATCATCATCATCATCATCAGCCGGAAGACGTCCACTGCTGAACATAGGCCTCCCCCTTAGACCGCCACGCCGAACGACAATTTGCCACTTGCATCCATCTGCTGCCCGCGACCCTCACGATGTCGTCTGTCCACCTAGTGGGAGGCCTGCCTACGCTGCGTTTTCCGGTCCGTGGTTGCCACTGGAAAGCTTTTCTTCCCCATCGGTTGTCTAAACTGTGCACAAAATGAAAGGGTTCGAATATAGCCTTGTACGGGTAGGAGAAGTCATAATGACTTTGATTTAAAACCTAGGGCTCTTTAAGCAACTGTTCTCACTCATACTCGCAGGATGAGTTGACACATTAGGTATGTTTCAGATAGGTAATTTAATTTGCGAATTGCACTTCTTTTTTGTAAAAATAATTATATGAAGTCGGTTAATAAAAATTAGTAGCTCTCTATCCGGAAATGTTAAAATGTTATTAATATTTATTAAACAGATATCTCTATTGTTATTTGCATGATATCGGTCGGGTCCGAAAGTTGTAGATAAGTCAAGGTTCCTACAAATTAATACGAGTAGGTACATGCGGCGAAAGATTACAAGTTGGGCTCAACGCTGGGGAATTGGTTTTGATTATGATAAATGTGTTTTCAAGTCCAGTTGTTACTTCCTACTCAATTTCAAGGTCAATTTCTTAGTTTTATAAATCTGCATATTATTGAACTTTTACAAGATATAAATTCGTTTGTAAAGGTGATGTGATTGACTGGTCACATAATTATCTGCTGTTATTGTGCATTTCGCGCAAGTGCAAATTCTTCTAGGTTTGAACTGTTTGTTTTTAACAAAATTGAAAAAGGAGGAAATTCTTGCATTAATTGATATAGGTAAATGTTTGAGAACAAAAAAAATATTCTTCATCCACCTAAATATTTTTTCATTATACCATATCTATTTTACAAACGTTTCATGCGTATTAATTTTATAGAGAAGAACAATCCAATAAGGTTGTGATGCATATATTGAACTTGACACGTAAGTCTACCTGCGGGTAAACCTAGTTAATTCAAGCGTCTGTCAAATCGCGCACTGCAATTGGCCGACTTTAAGTAGGCATACACCATCCTGCCTATCGATACGATAGATTTGACGCTTGCAATTGTTTCAAATCGGCAGTTCGTCCATATACACCATACACCATCCTGCCTATCGATACGATAGATTTGTCACAACTTCAAATCTGCACCAGTGATGCCAACTCGGCAACTAGATCTGGCTATTATTCGGTGACGACAGCTACAATTTCTAGCACCTTTTCATTTCATCATGAGACTATCGAATTAGATTAAAAAAAGTGGCGCAAGCGATTTTCGACCTTATCGACATTAAAATTTAGTTTTTTTTCTCAGGGTTCTTATTCGTTAACATTGTCCTTACATTAAAATGAGGATGTTTGCATCATTGTCAATAAGGTCGTAAATCGCTTGAAGGTCGGAAAATATTGCTTAACGATAGCAAGTTAAAAAAAGTGGTGCAAGCGATTTTCGACCTTATCGACATTTTTTGAAAAATTTAGTTTGTTTTTCTCACTTCTCATTCGTTAAATTGCTTCTTCGATTAAAATCGAGTGTTTGCATCGTTGTCAATAAGGTCGAAAATCGCTTGAAGGTCGGAAAACATTTGCTTAAGGATTGCAAGTTATAAAAAGTGGTGCAAGCGATTTTCGACCTTATCGACATTTAAAAATAGTTTGCTTTTCTCACATTCTCATTCGTTAACATTCGACCATCTTCATTAAAATCCGGTGTTTGCATCGTTGTCAATAAGGTCGAAAATCGCTTGAAGGTCGGAAAACATTTGCATAAGGATTGCAAGTTTAAAAAAGTGGTGCAAGCGATTTTCGACCTATCGACATTTAAAATTTAGTTTTTTATCGTCACATTCTATTTCGTTAACATTGCTCCTTCATTAAAATCAGGTGTTTGCATAAATGTCAATAAGTCGAAAATAGCATGAACCTTTTTTTAACTTGCTTTTGGTCCCTTGACACTTCTCAAAGACTCCTGGTATTTTGATTTAAAATGAAAATTCTTCTTTTTTTACGAGTGTACATGCGAATCCAGTTTCGTTAAGTTCGCATAAGTATTTTGATAAGGCAACGTTCACATGGCGATTATTTTCCTACACTGTGCACAAGTTTTATCGAATAGAGCAGTAATGGCCGTTCACAAATGAAAAAAAAATTAGTTCTGCGCACACGGGCGCGTGTTTGAGAAATATAATTTTTCATACCGTGCAAAGTTGTCTGTAAATACTGTCAAGTCTATTCGAGTGAAAATTCGTGCTACGGTATACAGTAAAGTTAATTCACACGTCTGTCAACGTCGCGCACTGCGATTGACCGACTGTAGACAAGTAGCGTATACAATAGTCAAACAAACGTGATAACACGTGATTGGCCCTAGAAAAATTACTTTCTATAATATGGTTAAGTTGCTAAGATGGCAGTAATAAAACCGATTTGACGTCAGTTCTAATACACGATTGTCAATATCAGATTGGCATGTAATGCCATCAAATTGGCATTGAATCCTCCGGAACACGTTCAATTCACGTGACCGGTCCGCTGGCAGTTTTATGACGAATTGTCTAATAGGCAGTATCTGTATGTACCATTGTACATAGACTTATACAATAGAACAAACGTCACATGATGACAGATAGTGTTCATTACCTATTTACTAATAGAGGTTAATTTGTACACGGCGTATGTAAGCCGCGCAAGTAAATGCAGGTTTGCGGTTTACACGATTGTCGACTAGCATGTACGCAAGCTACTTGAATCAAGCGTGACTAGTACACGCTGCATGTCTTGAGCATGTTGATGTCTTTTCTTGTCATGGACTTAGACAATTGAACGGTCACGTGATGACAATAGTGTTCATTGCTTTGCTAACTTGCGTGGATGACGTCACAGTTTCTTTTTTTTAAGCATCATAAAATCGTCATTGTGCTGACAGATCTTTTAGGCGAGCGTGGAACACAACGTGCCGTCGACCCGGGTATGGTGCATGGTTGGACAGCGTGTCGCCCATTACTCGCCGTCCGGTCGGTGGCCGGAGATCGTCCTGCGGCGTCCGTTGCCGTAGGCGTCTCCCACTGCCTCTATGGGTCGTGAGGCAGACGCTGTCCTCTCCCTCACGCGTCCCTCCGCCACCTCCTTCGCTAATGACGTCATAGTATGGCGCTAATGCAGATTATGCTCATAATTCAGAACCTTATTATGTTACACAGTCTACTAGTCTAGTCTCTCTAATTTTGTTGTTTGTTTGTTTCAAGTGTAGTATCGTATGACGTAAACTATGTTACTGTCGTAACAGAAGTCCTGGATCCAACAGCTCGAAGACAAAGCCACGTGACCGGTTGAGTTCGATAGCTGTCCTACTTTACTGTAGATTTAAAATAATGACGTATATTTGTGAAACCGAATTAAAAGAACTAATTGAACTTGTGATTTATAGCATTAATTATTAGCTAGAAAGAATTAGACTCACATCCTAAATAATTGCGATACACAGTTTTCTATTGCGTACTGCATAAAGCTATAATTCACAATTCACTGCTTGAAATTTGGAAACTTCTTCATGACAACTTAAGCAATCATTGAATAGTTATAACTCCACTATGAGCTTTCTCAGTAAATCTTGGAAATGTGTCTTTATTAAAATTCATACCTAAATATTTGTCCTCAATCTTATATACTAAGATATGAGAATATTCATACATTACATACCTTATTATCACTTTACCTTCAAAATTCAGCAAGATAAACAGACAAGATGAAGCTCCATATTTATTTCAACATCATCTTTCAAGTGCAAGAACGGGCTTCCAAAACTTTAAAGAGAAATTAGCATATACGGAATAGACAGTGGTGCAAACACTTAGATGTTGAAGTTAGTCTCAGACGCTTTATACTCTAGTCACCCACCTATGCACGAACTAAAGTGGCCCCATAAATTCAGACGTGTAAGTTTAAACGGCAATTCGGGAGTTAGGTTCAATGGAGATGGTTTTTGAATGAGATCGGGTATGCAATCGATAGGGTTTTGTTCAAAGATCTTTGGCTAAGATCTTTGGGACTGATTAAGTACAGAACTTTTTTCCTATGAACATAATGTTCCCACTGCTGGGACACAGACTTCTCTATGAGAGGAGGTGGGCCAACATACGACACAGTACGGATTGGTAGATGCCACATATCTTCGAACCTAGCAGTAGCACTGCGAAAAAGAAAGGCTCGCATACTACTAGTCGCATAGTACTAGTATTTCACACCCACAGTCGTCGACAAATCGTTGCTGGCTTGTCAGTATTGTTGGTTGTATAAACTTTTCTGCAATTCTGGTAATTTGGTTGTCAATGTAACAACTATAAAAGATTCGACCGGACAAGATTGCTGACAATAACATATTCCGAATGTTATACGTATCATCATCATCAGCCGGAAGACGTCCACTGCTGAACATAGGCCTCCTCCTTAGACCGCCATGCCGAACGACAATTCGCCACTTGCATTCATCGGTTGCCCGCGACCCTCACGATGTTGTCGGTCCACCTAGTGGGAGGTCTGTCTACTTTGCGTCTTTCGGTCATTTTTCGAAATACTTTTAAGAACAAGTTAATAACATGGCTACATAATCAAGCTACACGAACAACAAGAGGATAGAGTATTCCACGAGACATCAACGATTTTGATGTCACCGACGGCGACGGTACACTTGAAGGAAAAAGGGAATGCCTGCATGCACGTGTCGTTTATCATAAGCCGCATCGCCCGAGGCCGCAAAGACCTCCATACTACAGTGTGCAGTGGCTCTCAATGTTACTCCACTGCGACTTGTTTTCCTTACTGTAAACAATCCCACGTCAGCCGTATCCAGTAACCAAACATCCGCGCCGTAACTTTTCCCCGAAGGCGTATATTTCTCTATACACGGGTGTCTGTGTCTAATAAAGTGGTCACAGTCGAAGCAAGATTAACAGCGTCTCTTTATTATTGTTTGTGTTCGGGCGCGCGCATAATGGAACCATGGAAAAATATGGTGGATTGGGAATCGAAGAGTATGTTGCTATTATTATGATGTATGAGCGTTTTGTGGCGTGAAGATTTTCGGATATAATAGATCTGGAAATTGAATTTTGAAAGAGTTATGGTTTATATTTTTATGATGATAAAGAAATGTTGTTAAGATTGACATGTATCACCAAAAATATAAATATATAATTAGGCTCTTATTTTTTATAGCACAGGTCTGGTGTTCGCACTTCATTTTGCTGAATTCATGGATTTCCTAAAGAACTTGTGGTCGTTGATTTGGTTCAGTTTCCCCATGTTCTAAGAGATCATCGTAACTTAAACATAACTTTGAATTGACCTCCATCTAGAATACAAGATTTAATTTAACAATAAAATGTAATATCTATTGTAGATTTGAATTGCGTTCAAGTGTCATCAATTTTATACAATATTGACTCGAAACGCTGAACGTATTTAGATTAATTAGCAAAAAACGCCATTGGCGATTTTGCTCAAACAGCTACTTCGTCGCATCGGTTGACCGCGTGGCGCGAGTGATCGTTTTTACTTTATACATCTTTATAAGTCTCGCGACCGTCTTTATATAACACAAATCAAACAAGTTCCGTAAGTCACGCCGAAATAATACCTTTTTAATTAAAAACCACTCATCAAAACCTATTTACGAGAACGACCATTCCGAAAGATTTCCTATTTCTTCAATTTACCAAAAAATAATCGATTTGCCACATAATAATATCATTGCCATGAAACATTGTAAAGCGGACCATAACAAAACAGGGTTCTATTTCCTGACCGTTATCTCACCATCGGGGGCTATTATCCGATACCTTTCCAAATTATATTCGTGAATAGGGACAAAGAGACACGTTCAAATTTTGTTATTAGGTGTTTGTAAAGAGGTATGTTTATGTTTAGGAGACCTGGCTTTAGAATTGTTAAGGAAGATTTAAAATGCGTCGACTTTGATAACATCGTGTTTATGTCACCTAATTCCGCGCGATATAAAAAGAATAAAGAAAAAAATACGTGTGGCACTCGGGGACTACCGCACGGTAAAGTTAAAATCATCATACATTTTTATCAACTTAAGCAATTTTTTTTAGTCTGTGGTCGGCCACGTCAATCATGTGAAACGTCAAGAAAAATAAACATCGTGCCTAAGTCTGCTGAACTGAACCGACGTTAAGAGATGCGGGGTTAAGTTTTTTTCGTTAGGTTTATTTTCGTTACGGAATTTCTTGATTCGGTCGCTGCGCTCAGAACCCGCGATGAAAGCTATCCAATAGCTTAACAAATATAATTTTGTGTCCTCTTTAATCTCTTTCAATCAATGAACATTTAGAGAAGTTGCTTTTACTCAAAATATTTGCTATTACAAGTAATCATTTCTGTTTTCATGATTCACATTTAAATAGACTAACCTCCAACACTATGTAGTCTTTTTACAATTAGGAATCCAACAATTAATGAACTGCAAACGCCAATTTAATAACTTTCACTGTGTGAAAATTGAACTAATAAAATTATTAGGCTAGAGGAAAGAGCACTGTGTTTAATAAAATTAAAACAAAGGCTGCCTCTACAATCATCTACTATGCGCACACCTTAACCAGCGCACCACTGGGAGGAAATTTGTATAAATTAAATGAAAACGGTACAAATGAAAGAATTTATCATTTTGTACGTGTCCCGACTTGTATTGAGTATCGCTTTTCTTTATTTAATTTGTGCCTGTCTGTCCTGGGGAATTTCATTTCTTTACATATACGTGACAAGTTATTGGCTTCGTGTGACGCTTCGGTATATTTAAATTGGAACCGTGACACGAGTTTTCTGAAGGCGATGAGTATAATATACGTCTCGTTTTGTCGGCTGGTCTTAATATTCCGTAAGGGAAATATTTGGCGTACCAACTGATTATTACTAGGCATTTTTTTTGTGAAGTCAATACACAAGACATTATGGGGAAATTCAAGGACGTATTTTGGCAATACAAAGGCTGTATGAGTATCGGTAATAATAACACTACCCGTTTCGTATAAGATGTATGTCGATTTTGATTGCTAAGTCTAACTAGATTTGTAGAAATTAACATATTATAATCCTTTTCTCCGTAGGTATACCTACTACATTGAAGCAAACCGGTAACCTTTAAAATGGAATATGTTTGTTTGTAATGAATAAGAAAACTCGGAAAACATAATAATGTTAGATGAATACACTAATTTGAGCCATAACTGACAACGTAAACAACACATTTTCACCGATTGGTCACATTTTCACGACATGCACTGATTAAAAAGTAAAAAATATACAACAAAATATTAGATCATGCATGTCACAAAGATGTTTTAAACACTGACCATTCCCGAAACACTCCTTAAACATTTGAAAATTGGAAAGAAAAACGTAAGTAAATACAGTAAGAAATACAAATTCCTCCGCCGACCTTTTCTTCCTCCCTCCCTTTGAAACGAAAATATCAAAACAATGTCGTGGACGATGGGTTTCTTATTAATTTACTTTAATTAAAACTGACTTTTGCTAAAATAACTTGATTACAACTCTGAGGGACGTTGTAAAAAAAGCGTTATTACAAAACACTTTGGCGGGAAAGGAATTTCTCGTTATTTCGATTATACCGAGTTTCAGTAAAATATTTTTGTGTTAATTGTTTGAAATAGTGGACTGTTTAAACTCTGTTGTTTTTATTCTAGACATTATGAAGATGTTTGTTTTAATTTCTTAAGTAAGTAATAAACTTATGAAGAACTACTTTTATGAAACAGACAACAACATTTTCCATAACTATAATAAAACGGTGGTTATCACTACGAATGTTAACGCGACAGATCTTAAATACCGATAAAATGTGCAACGCGTTATGTTTAATAAATGAAGGGCGTTACAATAACATTCATGATAATCTTTTTGCCCTTCGTTATCGTGGTAATATCATCAAAATAATGGGTCCTAGCTAGATATGTGAAGGCTCTATCTCAGAAACTTCTTTCAAAAACCTTTGTCAAATTGAATTGTGATAATAATTGATTGGATTTTTAAACATTTTTTTTTATCACATATGGACTATGAACTATCATAAAAAATATAATTATATTTCATGCGTTTTGGTTACTTGGACCACTTTGACGCATTGTTCTTTAAGTGTTACGCAATCCGGTTGCTTAAGCTTACCCTTTCACCCACATAAGACTATCCTTCACAATGCTCATATAACTCGAGATCTAAGGGTGGCATCACACATTGGCTGTATCGTTCTGAAATAAGGTCCGATCTACATACCCGGCTAGGTGGGACACCGACATGTTTTACATGAAAAAGGAACGGACCTATACTGGAAAAAGCAATATCGTGTTAGTGCCTGTGTTTTGTGATTGGTACAAGTATTGGGAGTACAGCGAATGTGGATTATTTTTAAAAAGTTAACAGCTGCAGCACTCAAACAGAAGATATTTTTAAAAATGTTATAGTAGTGCAAGTGAACATCAAACTTAATAACAACATCTTCTGTAATCCTTCGATATAAAAATCTTGGCGGTTTGACAAATAAAAAAATGAAACATTCTGTTGGGCACTTGTCTAAATAAACTGACAACGTCAAAACGGCATTTGGCGTTGGTATAAAGTTAATTATGCAGTTACACTTATTTTAGTCAAGGGTTAAACTTACAGATTGATGTTTAACTTTCTGTGGTACATACGACGCGACGGTTAAGGGCTTCACACACAGCAGCTATAATGTAAAGATGTATATTATAGCACGATACATCTCATTACATCTTTCCATAGAAATCGTCAGGAGACCACACACAGCAGCTATAATGTATTTATTTTTACATCTTCGAACCCTAAGATACTGAGCTATGCGAAAATATATATTTATATTTCGATACATCTTAATATTCTTATACATCTCAATATATTTCCGTACATCTCTCTTCGAAAAGGATGTTATGAAATGTAGGGAAAGATACATTCCATTACTTGTTGTGTGTGTGATACCTTAAGGTAATTTGAAGCTATACATCCCGGGATGTAATGTACATTAATATACATTATAGCTGCTGTGTGTGAGGCCCTTTAGAGTTCGTAGTATGTTGCTACGCCGTAGCACCGTGAGCTACGTCACTCGTAGCAAGTACGTAGCGCATCCTGTTGTATAATTTTTTGACGTAAATTTTATATAGAAGTCAGAATTATACAAATTGCTCTATTAGGTGATCTTTTTCAATTATTATTGAAGACCACAATGTAAAGTTTTACTATTCCAATTTTTATTTTCCGCGGCTTCTTTCACGTTTGTGCCGTCAACCCATATGCACTTGTGATAAAACGACACTATGTTCAGTAAGGTCATTGTGAAAGTAACCCAACAATGCACGGTGTGTACTAGCCTATCCCCGCGTGTTTACACTGTTAATGGGGAACGAAATATTTCGGATAACCATTTTCTTGTTATGGAATTAAAAATATAAAAGATTCTGTTTGCTTTTAACATTTCGTTGTCGAGACATTGTATATTCACATTTTTAAGATGTCTTTTTCATTTTAATGTATTTACAAAACAGTGGGCACTGTTCCCGTTGACAGCGATGTGGACGTATTCTTTGATGCCCTATGTTTTTTTTTCTCTTTTATTTATTTTAATTTTTCCTGTACATAATGCTATTAAGTTTTTATTTATAGTTTGTACAAATGATTAGTAGTCAATAAAACTAGCAATAGTTACAAAACTGTTGATTTTTATTCACATAGTTAATAGCCAGATCATTTTGAAGTTACTAACTTGACAACAAGCTTTACACGCTAAATCGAAACGTGTGTTTCAACAGCAGCTGTGTTTAAGAGTGGGTATTATGCCAGGAAAAAATCATATTTCACCCTCGCGTCTCACATGCCTCTGCTCTAGTACCAATAACAACCACGGGCGCTGTGACGACGCGCTTTATGGAATTAAAGATATCTTTATTTTAATTATCATTTATTTATACTTTTACAAATTATTACAGACAAGTCTTTATTACAAGATCACCGACCCGGAGTACAGAGAGCGGACATCCGTCATAGACTCACAACCAAGCAACGGTGTTGCTATGTGACAATAATGTTCCTCACATCCCTTCTCTTTCAATTTAAAATAATTAATCATTACTATAATCATGCAAATAATTTGGTTTCTTAACAATTCGACCACTTCTAGTCTTTTTATTTTCTACAACAATATTGTCAAAATTAAATGTAACCGTCTTCTTAGCTTTACTATTTACTAAGTCATTTTTATCTCCATGATCAGTCTGTTCATCCGGACAATCTACAAAGTTATCCATATCATCATTATCATATTCAAAATTAACATTATCATTATTTTCTACACTGTCATTTCTATTTTCTTTGTTACAATTATTATAGTCTAT
Organism: Agrotis segetum; assembly: GCA_036375495.1. Lineage (NCBI taxonomy): Eukaryota > Metazoa > Arthropoda > Insecta > Lepidoptera > Noctuidae > Agrotis > Agrotis segetum. Next base: position 3,097,154 of record JAQSVV010000047.1, on the reverse strand, counting down.
ATCTCTAAAAGCTAAATTGTCAACAAAGTCATTATTAGTTACATTATCATAACATCCTTCATTTGATGTATTCTTTTCTATTATACATTTAAGATCTTCATCATCATAATCATATGTATTTTTTACATTAAATTTTCTGTATTTTGAACCTTTAAATATATTATATCTGTTTCTCAGAACTTTCTGACCATTTTCCAATAATACTACATAGGATCTATATTTATCCCCTTCTTTTACAATTTTACCTGGGATTAACTTATTCTTATTTCTATCTCTAATGTAAACATTTTGTCCATTACAGAATATCATTCCTTTACCTTTAAATTTCTTATCGTGATACATTTTATAACTTTCATTTTTCTTCTGTACATAGTTTTTTATTTTCTTAAACTTTGTTTCATAACCATGTCTATTCACAGGTAACAAAGAAGCTACTTGTCTACCAATCATCATCTCATTTGGCGACTTTAACTCGTTATCGATAGGCATATTCCTGTATTCTAACATAGCTAAATCTATATTCTTATTTTCTAATAAACATTTTTTTAACATCTTTTTAACTGTTTGAATGTGGCGTTCAACCATCCCATTCGACCTAGCATAATAAGGTGTTGATGTCTTATGTTTAAAACCAAATTGCTGACAGAAATCTACAAATACAGAACTTCTGTATTGAGCTCCATCATCTGTATATAATAATTCAGGTATTCCCCATCTAGAGAATGATTTTTGTAAAGCTTTTATATGCTCCTCAGCTGATTGATTTTTTAATTCACTAATCTCTATATACTTGGTGAGATAATCTACTATTAATAAAAAGATTTTATTATTAAAGAAAAACATATCAGCTCCTATTGTACTCCATGGTTTATCAGGAACCTCTCTTAATTTTAATGGCTCATAACTATGACTTTTTTGATACTGCAAGCAGATGTCACAATTTTTAATCATATCTTCTATTTCTTTATACATATGTGGCCAATATAACAATCCTTTTATTCTATTTTTACACTTTTCATAACCCATATGATTGTAATGAATTTGATTTAACATGTCAGACCGTAATGATTTTGGTACTAACAAAGCGGAATCTTTGAATATTAAACCATTTGCTACATATAAGCTTTCCTTAATAGAATGATAAAACTTTAATTGAAATGGAATCTCTGAATATTTAGGCCACTCATTTTGAATATAATTAATAAGTAATATCAAGTTTTCATCTTTAGCTGTTTGTTCTTGAAATATTTTTAATTTTTGTTCACTGATATTTAAATTTTCTATAATCATACAGACATGCATTTCTATCTTTTCATCAATATCCTGATTACATATGTTATCTTGTACATAAGCCCTAGATAATGCATCAGCCACTAAAAGTTCCTTACCAGGTTTATATTTAATATCTAAGTCATAACCCTGTATGCGCATTCTTAATTTTTGCAATCTTAACGGTGTTTCATTCATAGATTTTTTAAATATCTGTTCAAGTGGTTTATGATCAGTTTCTACTGTAACCTGTTTGCCATATATGTATTGATGGAACTTTTCACATGCATATACAATTGCTAATAATTCCTTCTCAATTTGTGCCCATGATTTCTGCGACTCAGTTAATGCTTTAGAAGCATATGCTACTGGTGCATTATGCTGCAATAAAACTGCTCCTAACCCTGTACTACTACTATCAACCGACAATGTAATAGGACTGTTCATCTCAAAAAATTTTAATACTGGTTCTGTAGTTAAGATTTGTTTTAATTTATTGAAATCTTCTTTTTGTTTTTCACCCCAAACAAATACAGAATCTTTTTTCACTAATTCTCTCAAGGAATTTGTAATATCTGATAAGTTAGGTATAAATTTAGATACATAAGTTATGATTCCTAAAAATGTTTGCAACTCTTTTTTATTTGTGGGCTCTTTCATATTAACAATAGCTCTAATTTTCTCTGTATCAGGTCTAATACCTGTGCTACTCAATATATGGCCTACATATTTGACCTCCGTTACCCCAAACTGACACTTATCTTTGTTGAATTTTACTCCTGCTTGTTTGGCCCTGTCCAACACTTGTTTTAGTCTCTTATCATGGGATTCTTTAGTTTCTCCCCATATTAACAATTCGTCAACATATTGTTCTACCCCTTTAATATCACAAAATATGTCATGAAAGCATTTACTAAAAACTTCAGGTGCTGAGTTTAAACCAAAGGGTAATCTTTTATAACAATACCTACCAAATTCACCAGCATTAAATGTTGTATATAGCTGACTTTTTTCTGATAATTTAATCATGTAAAATCCTTTAGAGGCATCTAGCACTGAAAAATACTTAGCATTGGGCATTCTAGCGGCTAATTCCTCAAAAGTACTCATTTTAAATCTCTCTCTGATTATACATTTGTTCAAATTCTGTGGATCTAAACAGAGTCTGATAGAACCATCATTCTTTTTCGCTACAACCATAGAGTTGACCCATTCCGTAGGCTCATTTACTTTTCTAATGACACCTAACCTCACTAATTTATCTAATTCACTTTTAATTTGTTCTTGTAATTTAAATGGAATTTTTCTAGGTCTTTCTGCAATAGGTACACAATTTTCCTTTAATTTAATATCATATTCATATTTTAACTCACCTAATCCAGTAAATAGTTCACTATATTCTGAAACAATGTCCCTTTTATTTACCAGATTCACCCTATTAACAATACCAAGCTTTACTGCAGTTGAATAACTTAAAATACTGGGTGTGTCAAAATTCACTACAAATAGCTTACTTATACAGTTACTGTTGTTATATCTTAATTTTGCATCACAAGTTCCAAGTATTTTGATGTCAGATCCATCAAAATTAGTTAATCTTATATTACTACATTTGTGCAATTGCAATTTTAATTGTGTCATTGTATTCCTATTTATAATATCAACTTGAGAACCTGTATCAATTTTAAATTTTACATTATTATTATTTATTTGAATATTTATATACCACTCCTTGTTTAGTGAATTTACTGCATAGACTGTATCTATTCTAAATTTTTCTACATTTTCACTGTTGACCACTGAACATTTATAAGTACAACATGAAGCAAAGTGATTAAATTTATTACATTTTACACATTTTTTACCATATGCTGGGCATTGCGCATAACCATGAAACTTGTTGCACTTTCTGCACGGTCTTGAAGTACTGGCATCTCTTTTACTGTGCTCACCTGACCTTTCTTGATGATTTGATTGTCTGCCACAGGATGTTCTTCTCGCACCATATCTTGCCTGACCTGGAGTTCTGCTACGACCCCTGGGTTTTGGCTGTTGTTTACTTGCTGATGGTCGGCTGGATGTTCCTTTGTTCACTGCACCTACTTCATTTGACGCCTCATAATTTAATGTTTCTATTTGACTTTGAGCCACTTGTGCGGCTTTGCATATACTCATGCATTTGTCAAGAGTCAAGTCTGGTATTCTCAGTAATTTCTCTCTGATATTCCCGTCCGTCATTCCAAGTATTATCTGATCCCTTATTAGACCATCCTTCAGGTTTCCAAAGTTACACTCTAGACTGAGCGATTTTAATGCTGTGTAATATTCTTCGTATTGTTCACCTGTTTTCTGCTTTCTTGAGAAGAATAGGTACCTGTTATACGTTTCATTTGTGGGTGGACTACAGTGTTTCTCCAGGCGTATGAGTACCTCACCGTATGTGATGCTTGCTTTGTCTTCGAAACTATTGTAGATCAGCAATCCCTCTTCACCGATGCAGTGTAGTAACAGAGCTTTCTTTTGTTCGTCCTTTAGACGCGTATCTGCCCCACTGGCGAGAAAATAGAGGTCAAACCGCTGCTTCCAATTCTCAAAACTTCTCTTTTTTGATTTTGAACCAACCAAGGTTAATGGCGGCGGCGGTTGTAGTTGCTCCATCTCGTTAATCTCTTATCCCTTTTTATTTTTATCAGCGTCGATTCTTTTTTACAGTTGTCCTCAGCGCCATGTAAGATTTATCTTTATGGAATTAAAGATATCTTTATTTTAATTATCATTTATTTATACTTTTAAAAAATTATTACAGACAAGTCTTTATTACAAGATCACCGACCCCAGAGTACAGAGAGCGGACTTCCGTCATAGACTCACAACCAAGCAACGGTGTTGCTATGTGACAATAATGTTCCTCACACCAGTCATCGGTGAGCCGTATGCGCAGCGTTGGTTAGCTGTAGACGAGGCGACGTTTCGAAGCTACTGATCCGCTCCGGTTACGTGCTCACGTTAGATTGACATCTGTTCGACGGCAAGGCGAAAGGCGATACGGTGCCGACCACATTTATATTTGATAATGTGCGCTGTGACCCTATACAGCTTTATAGATTATGATGAATTTAAGTACAAAGATAGATGGAACCCTGAAGACCGTTATAGACCACAGAGGAGAAGGCCACGTGAAAAAGCTAATTGTTTATTAAATACCTAAGCTCAGTAACTTAAAGATCCTTAAGCATTCCAAACATACCTAAGCCTAAAAAACAACAAAAGCAACATTGCGTGCATCACTAAACGTGGGTCCATAATAAGAATTACTTACCTCAGCTTTTAGGGTAGAGGCCCATTGGGATGACCCTAGTTAAGTTCTCGTTAGCCACTAATGAGTCCAATAGATCTTGATTAGCTTGCCCTTTAGTAATTTTGCTTTCGGCTTAGTAATGGGCGCTTATTTAGTTTGTTGATATAATTTAGTTTCAGGACCCGCACTGAAATATGTATATTTTGGGGTACTTTACATAAGTGACACTGAAACAGTTTCTAGGTTTCGGTTTAAATTGCTTTGGTAGGTATAGTTTATTTTGGTTTATTTTTAGGTCGTTAAGTAATTAGATCTGCGTTTGGAAATGTAATTTGTTGTTCCATAATCATCATCATCATCAGCCTATAATGTTCCAATGCTGGGACACAGTTTTTGTTTATAATGATGTAAAATAAAATTAAGGTTTGTGAAATGAATGAAAAAGTCGCATCATAAGCACTGAAATATTGTATTAATAGTTCGTGCTAAAATCATCAAGTGAGTCATCCCCTCCTGGGGTTGTGCGATCTTCGGACGTCTGTTGCCATAGGTGTCTCCCACAACGGCCGAGTCTTGATGTAGAGGCTGCTCCTATGCTAGCATAACTACTTCGCCGAAAAGGTGACTATCTCCCATTCCATCTCGCCCCAAAGTATGGCTCAACCTATTCAGGATGCAAGAGGTCGGCGCCTATCGCCAGTCGTGACGACATGGGTGTTATTCCCAAACGGTACAGATTCAATATTCAAATAATAGGACGATCCTGACACAGGTGACATCCGGGCGTTTTTTCAACCAATCCGACACAGGAACCTGTAAAAACATCCGTGTTCGGTCTGGACCTGCGTCAGATGAAGGATTCAGGGTGCAGAATCAATCTCATCCCATTCCATTTACTTAATTTGAATAAGCGACGTTTAAAAGTGCCTCTTTGATGGCCTAATTGAAATAAATGATTTGACTTTGAGACACTGTGGTGTCTCATCAGATACTCCACAAAAAGGCATCTAACCAGGCCTGCAGTCATCACTAATAAAAATAGCATGAAGTCATGTAGTTTTAGAAACTACAAAAGTGCATTTGCAGGTGGCACGTTACGTATTTAATCTGTTAAAAAATATTGTTATAATAATAAAGTGGTAAAGATACAAAAAATCAACATTATATCAGTACACAGTTAGTACGAGCATGTATAAATTAAAGCGGTTAATTATGGCGAAATAAATAACTCTACAGATTCCTGATATCTGATATTGACAATTAAATACGAAATTCCTTCGGGCGCACAAACATAATCTGGTGAAACAGACAACGGAATTTCCATTAAAAATGTTTTGTTAATGACATTAAAAAAGCAGTTGCCGTGCCGAAATAGTACGCCATGACCTAAATGAGCAAGCCATGTCGATATAATTATTCCAAAAAAGAGAAAAAAAACACATTTTAGATTTCATGCATAATGGTAGCCATACACCATACTGCCTATTTGTCAATTCGGCATAAAACTGCCAATTTGCTCAAATAGAATTGAATGTATGGGTTGGAATGCCAATTTGATCATGATCATGCCAATTTTGATAGGTCATCAAATCGCTTTTGACACAGTCAAATCGGCAGCAGTGATGCCATCTTAGCAACTTCATAGATAGTTTGCTAATTTTATGAAAAAGTGCTATCATAAAAGCTGAAAAGTGTAACTTGTGGCTAAACTTTTCAGCTACTTTTCTACAGGGACGGTTAGGCCACGTTCACACGGCGATTATTTTCCCGTATACCGTACGAGATTTTATCGAATAGAGTTGACCAGTTTTAGGACAACTGCACGGTAAACGGTAAAACTATTATATTCCAAACACGCCCCCGTATGAACGCCTTTAAACTATTTTTGCAAGTTTTCATTTGTGAACTGCCTATTACTGCTCTATCGATAAAATCTTGTATACAGTATACGGGAAAATAATCGCCAAATAAACGTGGCCTTACCAGGAAAACTGAGGCTTTTCGCACAATGGATCGCATGTACACTCGTAAAAAAAAAGAGTTATTCTTTTATTTTAAACCAAAATACGATTGAAAACTTGAGAGGTGTCAAGGGACCACGAAAGCAAGTTAAAAAATTCATGCTAATTTCGACCTTATTGACATTTATGCAAACACCTAATTTTAATGAAGGAGCAATGTTAACTTTGAGAATGTGAGAAAAACAATACTAAAGGGTACCTGTCGATAATCGAAAATCGCTTGCACCACTTTTTTTAACTTGCATTCCTTAAAAGTGTTTTGCCGACCTTCAAGCGATTTTCGACCTTATTGACAACGATGCAAACACCGGATTTTAATGAAGAAGCAATGTTAACGAATGAGAATATGAGAAAAACAAACTAAATTTTTAATATCGACAAGGTCGAAAATCGCTTGTACCACTTTTTTTAACTTGCTATCCTTAAGCAAGTATTTTCCGACCTTCAAGCGATTTTCGACCTTATTGACAATGATAAACACCGGATTTTTGAAGGAGCAATGTTAACATAAGAATGTGAGAAAAACAAACTAAATTTTTAATGTCGAAAGGTCGAAAATGCTTGCACCACTTTTTTTAATCTAATTCGAATTCATGATGAAATGAAAAGGTGCTAGAAATTGTAGCTGTCGTCACCGAATAATAGCCAGATCTAGTTGCTGAGTGGCATCACTTGCAGATTTGAAGTTGTGACAAATTATCGTATCGATGAAGTGGTGTATGGTGTATATGGAAACTGCCGATTTGAAACAATTGCAAGCCGCAAATCTATCGTATCGATAGGCAGGATGGTGTATGCCTACTATAATACATCTATCTAAATCATCTATCTAAATTAATTATTCCTTAAGTTATGGTAATGTCAACCATTTCTACTAAAACTGGTGCCAAATTAAAGAGACTCAAATAGGAAATTAAAAAGCCTTCTTATTATTTTGTGCTTGTTAAACTTTACACATTTTGAAGGTAATAATTAATTATTGGCTTCATTTGTTATTGTGAAGAAGGCCTGTTTTTATGTATTAGTAATGAGTGTCTAATAAGAATATGCGTTACTTTTTTTATTATTTATATATTATAATAAAAATGTCCGATGAGTTGGCTAGGCCTATTTTATATGCATTTTTTTGATCAATCAATGTACTTGATTCGTGGCTGACTAAGTAATTTGAAGTTTTTTAGTTGACAATAATATTGTTGAATAGAAGCCTCTTTAAACATGTGAAAAAAATATTATACCAACAATATAATATAGAGTATACAATGTACTATAATGTACGTCTGAAATACCCACATTTATGGAAAACCCTAACTCACATATAAAAGACGGCGAATAATGGAAACGACAGGACATTATCTTTCTGCTAAACTGACATCACTTTATTAGATTACGAATTACCGTGTGACGTAACATTCGTGACGTCAGAGGAGCTGTCAGAACAAACTGAGATAACTTGAAAAGTTTCCCTTTGTTTTCTCGAAAAGATAGAAAAGGGACACATTTTGAAAAGTACGACTTAATATTTAGTTGGAAGGGTAGAATTTTGTACTCATGCAAGCGGTATTCTGTTATTATCTGTCTCATTTGGTATCTACACATACATTTATTTCATATTTTAGTAAGTATACAAAGTCGCATTACATACTGAGATAAGCATGGTTAGCGCAGTGGCTGAGCGACTGCACTGCTGAGCAACGTGTCACGGGTTCGATTCCTGTACGGAGAAAATATTTGTATGGCCTATAAGTAGTTGTTCCGGGTCTGGGTATTTGTGAATTTGAGTCAATCAAAATCAAAATCAAAATCAATCAAAATCAAATCGTTTATTTCAACTAGGCCAATTACAGGCACTTATGAATTGTCAAAAGACATAAAATAAAACAAGTATAAAAATAGTTATGGTGCTACGGTCCCAGACACAAGACATAAAAACTGTGAAAGTACCGTAGGTGCTCATTCCAAGGTGTAGATCTCTATGGAGAAGAATGAGCAAGAAACTCCATGGACACTCTTTTTCAATCGCCAAAATTATTACAAAAATTTTGTTACATCATTCATTTCAGTTTCTATGTTTGTAAACACACCCATGACATAGGAGAAATTCCTAGAGTAGGGCAACGTTTTTTTTTTAAAAGAAGCTTGTTGCTTCGTACAGAATCGATTTTGATGACTGTTAGATTTCTTCGCCTGAATGTATAAGTTGTCAAATATTCCCTTTCTCAAAGGATAGGATTATACTTGTAGCAACAGGTACCATATCAATTCAGCAGCCACTGCATGCTCTCTATCTGTTATACGATTTGCAGAGGTAAAAGCCTTATACACAAATATTTATCTGTTCAACCTTACGATTATAACCTCAATTAATCGGCAAATTATGAATACCACTCCTGAATATTACAATGAGCAGAAAATGAGTAACGAATTCAAATTTGCGGGCATGCGGCCGGCGACCGCGTCATTTGCAGTGGGTTCCGTACGTATTTGTGCGGTTCTCTATTTACGCCCAACGAACCCTGATTACGGGTAGTGCTAATGGTAGGCGGTCCATGCGGTGTACAGATGGTATTTTGATTTGTTTATCTGTCATTCGAATGGTATTGATTACGTCAAGTTTAAATGTTACCATTTAATTTAAATGTGAAAGTTATTTCGTCATTCGTTACTTACAGTTTACTTTTTCATACATGAACAACTAAATTGATTTTAGCGTTTACGTTGACGTTGGTCACGATGACAATAATATTATTATGTTTTTATTTTTTTATTTTTTGAACGTTACCCCCACACTAGGAATTTCTCCTGCATTATAAGCGCTTTTACAGACTTATAACTGACACAAACGCCCAGACCCGGAAAAACTTCTTGTTGATCATACAAAATATTTACTTCGTGCGGGAATCGAACCCGCTACATACGATGCAGCAGTCCAATAAGCGCAGTCTCTGCGCCAACCGTGTCGTCAGAAATTGATTACCTGCTTATTATGCTTATTTCGTTACGTGGGGCAATGGCTATAGACTTTTAAGTACTTATAGCAAGAGTTTTTAGAGAATACCACACTCTGTGTGACGCTTTGTAACACATTTTTTTTATGTTTGCACCCATCCAGTACAGCGTCCAGTATTCAGCACTCTACAACATTATTTTTAGTATATGCGAAACCTAGAATAGTTTTTTCAGAATCAGTAACTGATTCGATAACAATAATTTTTACACCGTGTTTATATTTTTTCAAAATATTTATAGTTTTTCAATAATTTCAATACCAATTAATTACAGTACAATTATCGTACGGTTAGGTACCTATTGCCAAATTATTATCACGAGTGTATAACACAGGAGACGCGGTTTACGCGGGTGTACCGCGAAATGAGCATGTTTTGAACGAACAACCAGGTAACGAATGTACAAGCTTTTAACTTTGTGATTTTTTATGATACGGTTTTAAAATTTTGTACATTGATTCTTTACACAGAAATACTAGTCAGGTGTATAGGGTTTCGCATAAACAAAAAATAATTTTGTATATAAATAGAGCACATTCTTATTTTGAACTTCCAGCGAATGTGTAATATTAAGGATCTGTTTGGTCTGCCTACGATTAATATCTCAGTGGGGCGATCGAAACCGTCTGACTTTTGCACCACATAAAACCTATCAGCTCCTTTTAAGAGGAGACCTTAAATCGTGGCCTAGTATTAAATTCAACAATGTTCCCGTTAAAAAGAAGCAATCAGTGTGTTATCTCGGTTTAGTCTTAGAGATAAATTTTACATTCATAGATCATATAAAAACGGTTGGGGAAAAAGCTAAAAATAACTTTTATGCCTTAACGAGAATATCAAAATCTACTTGGGGTTTGTCGTTTTTAACTTTAAAAACTATTTACGGGGCCACTTACTTGGGCTGTATGTGCTACGGAGCACCTGTTTGGGCCGATAGGGCCACCATAGGGGCGACACGGCGTAAATTGCTTCAGAGTCAGCGCTTGGCTTTGTTATTCTTAAGTAAAGCATACAGGACCGTCAGTACTGAAGCTTTACCGGTACTTGCTGGTGTTCTTCCAGTCGACCTTGAAGTGCAGCGACGTGCTGCAATGTACTATTCCGCACGGGAGACCACTGATGCTGATTTTTTACCGCAACGTGAACGTGCTAAAATATCTAGGTTATTCAAACCACAAAGTGACGTTTGGGAGGAACTTTTATCCGAATGGCAATGTAGGTGGGATAATTCCATCAAGGGGCGGCACCTCCACCAATTCTTTCCATCCGTTCGCGAGCGGTTGGCTAGGACGTGGCTGGAGGTGGATCACTGTGTTGCCCAATTTCTCACGGGACATGGTAACTTTAAAAGTAAATTATTTTTCTTCAAGCTTGTTCCCTCGCCTTTTTGTCAATGTTCAACACCAGATTGTGAATATGAACAATCAGCACATCATATTCTATGGGAGTGTATTCTTTGGCAGAACGAACGCAATATTATGTTGGATACTGTACAGGCTACATCTGGAGTCGTTTACTATACGGACCTTGTGGAAACTCGAACAAACTTCCGTGCGTTCAAGCGTTTTTGCCATACCTATTATTGGAATCAAATATAACAGTTCACAATTTAGGACCCATTAATATTAGTAATTTTACCCGTGGTGCTAGGCAACTGGGCTTCTCCCAGTTGTAATGTCCCTTTGTGCCTATTGGCCTTGTTTGGTTCTGTCTCCTGCTTGCATGGAGGGAAGTGGGAACATATATTTTTTCCTACTCCTCCACTATTCTTTTCTGATTAATTTCGTTGCAGGATCCAAGACAGGTAAATTCATTCTCCGGGACACGTCGAGCCGCTTTTCTGGTGGTTGCCACTGTTGATTCTGGCTTTCAGGAGTTGCAGTGGTTGGGAATAGGGTGGTGGGTTTGTCCCAAAAAAAAAAAAAAAAAAAATTAAGGGTCTGTTTCACAATCAATAAGTAATGGTTTAGGTAGTTACTCAACGAGTTAACTACTTATAGGTTAAATCCTTTCGTTAACTTTTTTTGCGTTTCACAATCACCCAATCAGTAAATTAAAGCAAAGAGTAACTAATTAATACTAACTCAAAGGTGTGGTGGCAACATTAGAGTTTAACGTTTCGTTTCAATGTACGAAAAATTTAAGTATCTTTTAAATGTGTAATAATCACAGAATAATCATTACAAATGTTTCTCGTTATACTTACCGAGTATAAGTAAGATAATTTTGATGTAAAAAAAAAAGTAGATTGGCATATAATGTGATTAATTTCACCTTTTTATCACCAATATTTAAGAATCAATGTTTCTGTAGGAATGAAATGCAGCAAATTGTCTTGTCAAAGTCAAGTTTCAACTTTCAGTCAAATGTTTTCTATACAAACAACATGTTGTTGTACGTACTTAAATACCTCGTGAAAACAAGTTCCACAATTTATATAGATGTAAGCGCGAGTTATCCATGTTCTGAATTTGTTTTCAAAACTTTAGAGTTAACGAAAATTAATTTGAATCTCGTTGATTTTTCTGTCGTCTTTAAGTCATTATGTTCGTACAAGTACATGACTATCATAATTATTGAAGTGAATGTGTACTATTGTGAATGATGAAAGATATGACTAGGTTATTGACAATATGCAATTTATTATGTTGGTAATTAATGTCGATAAAATCTTACGTGGCGCGCTGATCGGCAAAAATATGAATTTTTACTACTCAACATACTTTCTATGCTCAGATCAAAGAAATAGGCAGATAGAACGCTCAGAACACGCGAGTACCGACTCGCGTGTTCTCCACCAAAGTTAATACAAAATCAAATAGAATTACATTCCATAATGTTTTCTTTGTTTTTGAGAACAACTTTTACAATGGTTAAAGACACGGACGGCATATTTTGGCAAACAACAACAACGACGGGCAGCTTGGTACGACGCGTAGCTTGGTACTGTCGCGACTTTGTATTCGATTTTGATTTTGCATTAACTTTGGTGGAACCACTCGCGTGTTCTGAGCGCTCTATCTGCCTATTTATTTGATCTGAGTTTCTATGCATCAGTACAAGTGCTAGCACCTGTTAAACGACGCGCTTGAAAATAGCGCGCGCTAGAGTGACAGTTGTCAACCAGCACCATCCGCAAATCCGGGGTATTCCCATATGAGCAACTATTTCCTATATTACTAAAAATGCTTCAATGAAAATATTTGCTCAGATGGGAATACCACGCAAATCCGACACTTCTTCGCTAGTTCCTATCAACTTCGTAAAAAAAGGTGGCGCCACTAGTCAACTGACATATTGACTAGTTTACAGTTGCTATCCCATTGTTGGGCCAACGAGAGATGTCTTATGATTTCCATTTTTCTAGTCGAGACTAATGCGGACCGCTAATTGCCAAATATGGTGCTATTCGAGTACTTTTAAATAAACCGTTTCACAAGTCAATTAATGAACCTAACCAACATGTAACTTATAGCACTGTAAAATGAGCCTACGTCTTTATTGACTAATAAAATTCAGATAACGCTTTTAATTGATTAAACCTACTATTTTCAAAACCATAATTTCACAAACGGGTCACTTCATTTCCATTTCAGTTAACCCTATACAATGAAAAACAAAAATAAACGCGCTCAAAAAAAACTCTAAAAGAGGCTTCATCAATATTCACATAAAATGTTTTAAATCAAGCGTTTTCAATAAATACATACGATTCTGTATCATTTACATTGGGACAATGGGAACGTGGACTTTTTACGGGAGCTTTTAATTTCAACTTTTTCAGAGCACTGGGGGTTATTGATCATCGGACCGTATTAAAACGCAAACACGGGGGTCTTAATTTGCATGTCTCTGTAGGGTTGCTGATGTGAGGCTTTTTTGCTCTTGTATTTTTTGCACTTGTTTTGTTTAAAAATCGATATTCGTGTCGTTTGGTAGTGTGTAAAATTTAAACCTAGTCAAAAAAACCTAGTTAATACGCTGTTTTAGGTACCAATAATGATCCTGCAAGTAGTTTTTCCGGGTTGGGTATTTGTGTATGTTAGTTTTTATGTTTTTACGATACTGGAATGGATAAAAAATGTAGTAATTATCGTAAATAATGTTCATTTCGCATGCATAGAATTACCAATCTCATCTCTATTATCATTCACCATTAGACATTGTTTTGCTCGAGTATGGCAGGACCCGTGTAGACGACAGGACTGTGAGCATTTATTTTCTATATTTTAACATTTTTTTGTTTAAGAAGACGTATATATTCGTCGTCAAAACATAGTTTCTAGCGTCTCATACGTAGCATAATGTGTGTGTTGTTGGAAGTCACTAAAGATATAGAAACGTTCTGTAAACAATTGTTACTTATCTCAGAGGCCTGTGGTGTTCCCCGAGGTGGGTTAATTAAGTCAGACACCTGAGGGTGTCCACACCCTCATATAAGAAAGAAAACTTATCTAGACCGATGGTGCTTACTTGTTTACATGCTATATGTTTACTATGCTTATGTGTTATGTGCTACGAATTCAACCTTTTGTTTTAAAACATAATTAAATATCTTTATAACAAACACATAAAAAATAAAGATCATCACATCATCCACAAAGTAGGTAGAAATAAAAAAATACTCACAAAATAAATAGTACTGAAACAAATTGAATTTTTAAGGGACTAAATTTCAAGAATACTGCATCAGACAAAAAAAGAATCAACTAGGACTAGAAAAAGGACTAACCGAATTATTGAGAACCTCCTCATTTTTTTGAAGTTGGTTAAAAATAAGAAGTCACTCTCCTAATCCAGTAAGTAGGATACTTCTGTGTGAATACATCCTGCTGCGATCAGTTATAACTAATCGACAACGGTGTGTATTGAGCAAGAATCTTCATAACTCAAATTATGATATTATAAGTCACACAACAAGTTAAGGGACTTTAACCACGCGATTCAACCGATTCCAACTACAAGTGAAAATCGACCTTGCCACTAAGAAATAATGATGTACTTCGATTGACTTGACGTCGTCGTGGCGATCGTGTTTTGTTTTTCATATAACACTGTGTTTTATGTCATAATGTCCTAGTGGTAAGGTTTGTTTTTCACTTATATTTGGAATCGGTCAAATTGCAATCACGTTGTGCCATGGGTAAAGTTCCTACATCACACAATAATGACAATTATAACGAAGCTGAAGTAATCGACTTGGTCGATATCGATCATATCATCACTAAATACCTCGATACTGTTGATGACTAATTGAATCCATTACTTGAATAGCCGTAACCCAACCTATCAAAGCAAACATACCCGTAATAACTTCCAAGTAATCACATTCCCTTGTCAACTTCAACCTGTGCTTCAGCCGACCTTGTGTAACCAAATCAAGTTCACAAAACTCACAAAACATTAACAACAAAACCAATTGTAATTACGTAATCCGATTGTAACAACGACTAATTTTTGTGACAAAATTATTCATGTAAGCTCTAGGGAAGCGGCAGCCCTACAAAATGAATATGTAACGAGTAGATATTAAAATATCAAGTGTTATTTACAGCGGGCCCAGAGTCGTGCGTGTAGGTAAATTATTCCGTGTCTGCTGTCGACGACGGCTTAGTGGGTCGTGATGTTTATTATAAAGAGTTACTTTACTACGGGTGAAATTCGCTTTTGTATTTTCTCTTTACTATTTATTGTCACAGTCTATCAACTGTAATTCATAAATAATTAATAATAAGCAGTCAGGCCTGTTGGAATAAGATTATTACGAAATGTATGAAAGCGACTGCTTATTTTAAATTACACGTATCGAATATTGTAAAATAGCTAAACATAATAAGTCGGTGAGCAAAAGATGAAAAAAAAAAGTCAAGGGCGCTTTGATATTTGGCAGGTTCAATTCATTCACAAAAACCTGGGGCCGTAGATCTTTCAATAAAATAAAATAAAACAAAATCGTAGTAAAGCTCTAAAACATACGTCCTGTGTCTCAAGTCTGATAAAACAATAGTTTCAGAATGATTTGTAATTGATTTCATAATTTTTGATAATCTAAAAGTACTGATATTCCATTCAAAGAAATGGCAAAGAATGGTAATCCCTGACAAATGTTTTTTGTTATTTACGAACCTCTTACTACTTCAGAATGTTTAGAACATTATTAAATTAATATCAAAATATATTTTTATGAATTAAATCGCGCTTTAATAAATGTTCAAATAACAATAACATTTAAACATATTATTACACATTACGAGACCATTGACCGACCAATGAACTTTTAGGAAAATGACAATGAGCTTATGTTGGCATGTGGGAAATCAGGACTGTTTCATGTTACATTTTTGTATTATAATAATACTAGACAAATATGTAACATTTAAAAATCTAACCTCAAAAAAGAATCGAAAAATCATATTTCCAATCCTAAACAAAATAACAAATAGCAGTAAACAAAATTATAAATCGTTACACCGAAATACAATAAAACCCTGTTTAATATTAATAGGAATTCCATCTAAATACCCGTACATATTTAAGACTGTCCCACTTCCAGTTCTGTTTACAAGTTTCCCTCATCAATTCCAAGTATTTAAGATTTAGTCTGGGGGAGCACAACACGACTCAACAACTCAACTCAACTTGGCAACTTCTAAAGCTCAACAGCACCTGTAATGTGTACCGTTACTGCTGTAAATTATGTTTACTTATTACTAAATACTGTTGGGATAAGGATGGTTTAGTCTACGGCAACTATTTCTAAATGACCTACACATACGAGCATTCTTTAATATTTTTTTTTTTTAATTAAATGTAAAATTTTATTAATCGATTTGCTGATAATATTGTGTCTATTTGACTGTCCGGGTCTTATCGTTAAAATTATTAAACATACATAAAGCTATGCAAAAACAAATAAATATCTAACCTAAATACACAATACTACAATTAGTATACAACAAGTAAATACAGCGCATACAAATTATCGTTACTTTATTTCTAAAATTATTTTTGAATGATGTCAGATGATGTCAGCTTCAACAGGATTTTTAATTTCAGTAATAAAATTATCGGTGCTGAAGTGGTTTGTTCTTGTGTGGGGGGCTCTGAAGTGGTTAGCTTGTCCGGTGTTGTTATAGTATCAGAATCTGGCGTAGTTGTTGCTTCAGAATCATTCGTTGTAGTGACACCTAGATCTGACGTTGCTGGATCTGGCTTAATTGTGGCATCAGGATACGGCGTTGTTGAATCTGGGGTTGTTGTGGCTTCAGGATCTTTCGTTGTATTGACACCAAGATCTGACGTTGCTGGATCTGGCTTAATTGTGGCATCAGAATACGGCGTTGTTGAATCTGGGGTTGTTGTGGCTTCAGGATCTTTCGTTGTATTGACACCAACATCTGACGTTGCTGGATCTGGCTTTATTGTGGCATCTGGATATGGCGTTGTTGAATCTGGGGTTGTTGTGGCTTCAGGATCTTTCGTTTCATTGACACCAAGATCTGACGTTGCTGGATCTGGGTTTATTGTGGCATCTGGATATGACGTTGTAGAATCTGGGTTTGCTGTGGCTTCAGAATCTTTCGTTGTATTGACACCAAGATCTGACGTTGCTGGATCTGGCTTTATTGTGGCATCTGGATATGGTGTTGTTGAATCTTGGGTTGTTGTGTCAACTGGATCAAGCGTGATTATGGTATCGGGATCAGGCGTTATTGTGACATCTGGATCTTGCGACGTTGTAGAATCAGGATATGGTTTCGTTATGGTATCTGGATCAGACGTTGTTGTAGAATATGGATCCGTCGTTACTGGATCCGTTGCTGCTGGATCTGGCGTTTTTGTGCCATCTGGGTCAAACGTTGTTGTTTTATCGGTATCTGGCGTTATTATGGCATCTGGATCAGACGTCGATGTGGCATATGGATCAGGCCTTGTCGTAGCGTCTGGATCAGGCGTTGTTGTATCTGGATCCGGTGATGCAGTGGCGTCTGGATTTGGAGTTCTTGTGGTATCAGGATCAGACGTTGGTGTGACATATAGATCAGGCGTTGTAGCGGCACCCAGATTAAGAGTTGTTGTTGTTTCTGAATCAGGTGTTTCAGTGGCATCTGGATCCGTTGTTGCTGGATCTGGTGTTCCTAGATCTGGCGTTTTGGTGTCATCTGGGTCAAGTGTCGTTATAGTATTGGAATCAGGCGTTGTTGTGGCATCCGGATCAGGCGTTGGCGTAGTATCCAGCCCGGGTGTTGATGTGGCATCTAGATCTGAAGTCGTTATGTCATCTGGATCAGTCGTGATTTTGGTATTGGAATCAGGCGTTTTAGTGGCGTCTAGATCAGGCGTTATTGTGACATCTTGATCGGGCGTTCCTATGGTGTCTAAATCAGACGTTGGTGTGGCATATGGATCAGGTGTTGTCGTGGTATCGGGACCAGGTGTTACAGTAACTTCTGGATTAGGCGTTCTTGTGGCATCTGGATCCAGCGTTGCTGGATCTGGTACTGTTGGATCTGGCGTTATTGTGTCATAAGGATCTGGCGTTTTGGTGGCATCTGGATCAAGTATTGTTGTGGCATTGGGATCTGAAGTTGGTTTATTGTTTTCGTAGAGACGGCATTCCTCTTCATTCATACCAGGCGGTATGTAGCGGAATGAATCTACCAAAACAATTGAATTTGAAGATGCCATGCCCATGACCGTTATCTGAAACAAAGAAAGTGGTTAGTATTGTGTTGGTGTTTTTTACTTAAGTTTGAAATAAACAAACTAAGTAATATTGCCCAATAAAATAACGTTTTGAAAATTAAATATCACTATTGCCGTTATTTAAAATTGGAAAATATCTCAGGCAAATAAATAATGAAAGCAACAAAAAACAGCAATTACAACATAATTATCAATATCAGGTTGACCGAGCTTCGCTCGGTTTTTAAAAGTCTAATAATCTTGAGAAACGAGCTTTTCTCGAACCTGGGACCTTGATAAATCACTTCCTTGAGCCGAAAAACCCCTAATCTGTAACTTTCATGAAAATGCCTGGAGCCGTTTCCGAGATCATGATTATATATAAATAAATATACAAGAATTGCTCGTTTAAAGATATTAGATAGATAGATAGATAGATTAGATAAATATTTTACGCATTAACGCATGATTGTGTCGCGAATTTTAAGGATTTTCAACAAATTCCTTTGGTATTCCTTTGTCGTATTCGTTTTGTATTGCAAAGTATTCGTTTGTATTTTTTCGTCACCGCAAGATGTTAGAAATGGAGGTAGGATCCTTGGTAGTTCTGTTGGACGGTTCAAAACCTGCTCGCGGTTCGATTTCTTTTTTCTTAAAAATCCTTATCTAATATATTATGAAGTGGCTTAATGCTTTTGTAGAAAACAGAACATGAAAGCCCGGTTTACGGGCGTTTTTCCATTAGACGGCACGGCACCGGCACCGGCGACGGCGACGGCGCCGTGCCGGTGCCGGGGAAGCAAAAATGTATGAAAACGTATGGGCGTTTTTCCATTAGACGGCACGGCACCGGCACCGGCGACGGCGACGGCGCCGTGCCGGTGCCGGGGAAGCAAAAATGTATGAAAACGTATGGCTCGCTTTTGCACTAACCGGCGCCGGCACCGGCCCCGCGTTCATACATTTTTGCATCCCCGTACCGGCGCCGGTGCCGGTGCCGGTGCCGTGCCGTCTAATGGAAAAACGACCATTAATGACTTATTTGGGAAAACTGCCTGCTTCCCGGTTCGACACGGTGCGTTGTGTTCCACGCGCGCTTCTAAGAGTGTCAGCACAATGACAGGGCTTCATTTAGAGAGCCAAGGCCTGTCGGGGTCAGAACGTAAAGGGCTATTGAAGGACACCGTAGATTTAGTCAGCACAAGTCTGACAGTAGGCCTTCCTGCCCTGCGCAGGGTGAGAGGAATCATTTGATGATACCACGACCACGACAACAATTAAAGGTCACGTTGATCAAATTCGGTCATTCTTAGCTCGTTATGAAAAATTACAAAAGAAACATATGGAATCGTAACCCAACCTTGAAACTAAAATAAATAAGGGACTTACATGGATTTTCATTAATAATTTAAAGTCAAGCGGAAATGATTTAGCAGGTGAAAAGAGTAAAAATAGACTCTTCTTGGTGGAAACTCTCTTACTCTCTGCTTAGGTATTTCCGGCTCATTACACTTTTGGGGTAGAAATCAAGAATTATTGTACAAAAAAAATGGCCTTCGGCCTCAGCCATGTATGGCTTTTCGACTTTTCGACTCACGTAAACTATTCATTTAAACCTAGACAAATGATCACTCGGGACTATCTATCTGTGTACCAAACATAAAGCGTGAAAGTGAATTAAACGTGCAACCATCCATCCATCCTCACAATATTCGTTTTTATGTATACAACGTGTAACGTTAAATGCGCAAAACCTCTCGTGGGGTAACTCAGCCCATGTTACTGAACAATTTTTGTTTTAAGACTTTTAAAAGCAAAAAAAAAAAGGTTTTTCATACTGATGGGCCTGATCAATTTCTCATTTTGTATGAAAAACCAAGTTTTGTTTTGCTTTTAAAAGTCTTTTAGCAAAAATTGTTTAGTGACATATTCTGAGTCACCTCCCGAGAGGTTTTGCGTATTTAACGTTACACGTTGTATATTTTATTAGTAAGATTATGTTAGAATTATGAGGACTTTAGATTAATACCTGACTGTAACGTACTCCAACCATGTTTAATTATCTTATCATATAATGATGTCATATCTAACACCCGCAAATTAAATGATTGTTATAAAATAAAATAAAAAACTTAAATTGCATACGTATTTATGCCGTTTCATAGATACAATTAAATTAAACGCAAAAAAGGCAAGGAATTTTTAGTTTTGTACATTGAATGGGGATTAACACAACAAGTGGCAAAATATTAAATAATTCGAGGTGTTGGGTGACGCTTCTGTATCTTTTTCGTGTAATTTTTAATAAGGAGCTAAGAATTACCGAATAGGATCAGCACGTGAGCTTTTTTTATAGTGGTAAAATCATCATATTATGTTACCGGCCACGCTGCCCAAGGCAGGAGGGACTGTCAGACTTGTACTGACTAAAATCAACGGTCTCCTTCAATGGCCAATTACGTTTCAGGGTCACGGTAATTCCTTAGTCCCTTTGGGTCACGGTAATTCCGTAGTCCCTTCGGGTTTTAGAATATTTAAATTAAATAATGCGTATTTAGGTATAATGAAAATTGACAAAACCAACACTAGCCTTGACCACAACAGACATATTTTTGGAGGTGTCAATTCGCACACTTCATACCAGTTAATTTCGTACGAATCGTTCAATAAAATAACATAAAAAATATATAATTTGTAGTCCACACTACATAATTATAAAGAGAACTTTGCTACAAAATACTCATGATGAAAGCTTCCAAAATTGCGAAATTTAAGTAATTAGTATAATATAATTATGTTTTTGTTTTATTTTTTACAATTTCTATAAAGCTAGACTTAGTTTCTTTAGCGAATGTTTGTTTACGAAAGTTTCTGTAGCGTGTGATATTTCGTACAGATATATTATTATTCTAGAATTTCAAGTTTCTGCTGTGCCCATCAGGGTAAATGTATCCATTCATCATCATCAGCATAAATAATGTTCCCATTGCTGGGACACAGGCCTCCTCTCTGTAAGAGGGAGTGGGCTGTAACCCACCACGCGGGCCCAGTGCGTGTTGGTATTGTCACATGTCTTCGAATTTGTCCTGTTGGTCTAGTGACCCTGACTGCTATGCCGGAGTGACCCTGACTGCTATGCCGGAGGTCGTGGGTTCGATTCTCACCCAGGACAAATGATTGTGTGATGAGCACGATCATTTGTTCTGTGTCTGGGTGTAATTTATCTATAATATGTATGTATTTAGAAAAATATAAGTATGTTTAACAGTTGTCTAGTACCCACAACACAAGCTCTGCTTAGCTTGGGACTAGATGGCGTTGTGTGTGGTGAGTTTTGGAATATTATATTATATATATTTTTGGTTCTAGGACATGCCGGTTTCCTCACGATGGAATCTGTGGAAATCTTTTGTATCATTCAGCAAACAATCTTATAATAACGATTAAAAAGTACTACTAAATTCGTAGCATAATGTTAAAACTTACGTAGCCTTTATATGTTTGAGAGCCAGTTAAATGAAATTTCAGAGTATGCCATCCATTCTTGAAGTTTGGATCTGCGACCATATATAAGATATTTCCTGATACTCCGTCAAAACCATTGTTGTTTAACTGATGGGCTAAAACTACGATTTGATCAATGTCATCCTTTGCTTCCATGTAAATGTTCACTTCTATCGTACCACCATAATGCATGGTAAACATGAATGACGATACACAACTCAAAGTTGTTTGAGGCGTAATAAATGCCGTACTTTCATCGTGTGGAGCAGGCAATCCCAAGTTACTGTAATTGCCAACTGTCCAAAACGGCATGCCGATACAGTTGTAAGTACTCTCCCACTCGTATGACAACCATTCGTCGTAATTTTCTTCAAACGTGTATGTCACACAATCATCACTAACTGCGTAAGACACAAATATAAATAATATTGACGCAATGTGAAACATAATGTTTCTCCACACGCAACGGGAACTGCTTTTGATCACAAAATCTCCCTAATTTATATGCACCTGATACTTTAATCGAATAGATATCTTAATCTTTACATAGTATAAAACAAAGTCACTTTAATTTTACCGCCTGCCTGAACGATTACAGATTTCATACTACACAATATATTTGATGCGGTTTTCATCAATAGACAAAATGATTCAAGTTGAAAGATAGAAAGAAAGAACTAGGTTTATTTGGCATAGAGACACGCACACATAGAAATACATATATAAGTAGCCATAAAAAGTTATTTACGGACATAGGTACAATCACGAGCACAAAATCAGAAATACGTAATCAGCAACTGCATGTCAATCATGTGAAGTGATTCACTTAGTATAATGCTGTGCTATTGGGGTCCACGGCATATAACATACATACAAAAATGACCTTTATTAAATGCATAGTGGACCTGGTAATTTAATCAAATAGATTTATAACTTAATTATAACGGGCTCTGATAAGATAATTATAATCGTTAAATATTTAAATAACGTGGGAATACCCGAACTAAGTCCGTTTGTGTCTGTATTTTTTGCTTATTATTTGATGGATTTTGAAGCAGGGTTCACGATATTTGTGACTATCGTTACAACATGAAAGTTCTTCGTGCTTAACTACCTTTTTTCATGTCGTATCTGTGGACTTTATACCGCTAATTGAAGCCGATTTTGATGGCCACTGAAACTGCATCATTGGATTTTGGTAAAATCAGTAGTGAATTTCTCAAACACAAAATTTTTGCGGCGTGGCTGAAAATCGTATCTAAAACCAAACTAGCAATAAAGTTATTATTTTTTCTAGAAAGAAGACGTCCATATCTTGATCAGGCCATCAATATTTTTGTTTATAACATTTAAATAAATTTATTACACAATTAATTTGGTTTAGCCAGGTGCTAACGTGCAGCAGTAACAGAAGTTTGTTATAATATTGTTGTGATATTTCGCGTTATGGCTTTCGTTTTATGGCAATCGGACAAAAAACTTGCAAGTTTTGTTTAATGTTTGTTTAATCATTATTATTATTTAATAAATCGGTGTTGTAATTTAAATGCGTAATAGGATTTGGGATGCTTTCAGAATTGTACAAATATAAATTCTATATTATTTGTAGTTTTTTTTTCTAATAAATATTTTACTTGTGGTTCTAATTTTGATGGTACAATTTTGGTGGTTTTGATGGTATTTTTCCATACATCAGTGAGAAAGTTGTACTTAAATACCACACAAAACATCTTAAATGATCATGATGATAAAGAATTGATGATACAAGAGGTGAAAAATGTGTCATTAAATTTTAATCTGTAAAATAAACAAAATACAGAAAGTTCTATTTGGTGATTATTGTTTTCTTTTATTGATCTAAATTTTTGTTATTTTTTTATTAAAACTTTTACATTCACGTTATATAAGTTCATATAATTTTTAATTAATTATTTGTAGTAATCAAATAAATCTATTTTAAAAAGTTTTAATTTTTGTGTCAAACATTTTGGTGTCTTACCAATTCAGGTGTCAACAATACATGAGAAACTTTCTGGAATGTTCAGCAAAATTAGGTCAAAAATCGTATATACCTAGTTGTTGACTCTAAATCCTGGCCAGTAATGGAAGCCGTTGATTTTAAAAACAACACACTGTTTAATTACACCTAGGCATAGGTACAGTCACGAGCAATAGTATGTATACACTAAGCGGTATTCAAAAGCGATGTTCTACTACCATATTGATCAAACTTTTGCCTTTTCATTAGACTTCTATTTTGGAAGCCATACTATTACGAAATAGGTCTTATTTCAAAGTGGAAATCAGTATTTCACGAGTAATTTGCGTTTGAATTTTGTTAAGTGTATACATGTTATTGCTCGTGACTGTACCAAAACACCAAACATTTCGCCTAGTGTATTAATTCGCTGGTGGACGCCCACAACGACGGGCGTCGCAAGACGATCTCTGGCCACCGTAGGCGCGGGCATGCGAGCGGCGAGTAAAAGGCAACTCGCTGTCTGACCATGGACCATGCCCGGGTCGACGGGCCCCCCTTTAGAGGCCAAAGCCTGCCGGGGTCGCGAGATTTATTTCCTTACCGTGACCCCGTAACATAGAGGGCTATTGGAGAATACCGTGGATTTTAGTCAGTACAACTGACTAAAATCCACGGTACAGTTTCTCCCTGGGGTAGGAGGACTCATTTGATGATTTTTCCACGCTTATAAAAAAAAAGACCTGTAATGGCTTATTTAAAAGCACTCTTCTAATTCTGTACCAATCTAAGTCAGTAGCACCTCCAGGTACAGATAATTTCAATTCTAGATTTGGATTGGGTAAATGGGTACCCCTAAAAGGAGATTGCCCAACTCCGGTCCAAATGCTGCCCAGGAATGGGAGTGCGTGTGTTGTGTTGCTGGCACTAATGTGTCTGTATACGGAATATTTTTAAAATCTATCCTGGGATTCCTGATTTATTTACATTTTTATGTTGTTGACTATATGTTTGTCTCCATGTTTGTTTTAAAGTACCCTACACCTGTTCAAATGCTAACCAGGACTGGGAGTACATGTGCTGTGTTCCTGGCACTAGTTTTTGTCTATATATGACATATTTTAAGAATTTGCACTGGGGTTCTTGATTTATTTACATTTTGGTGTCGATGATTTTATTTTTGTCTCCATGTTTTTTTTATTGTACTTTACACTTGTTCGAATGCTGCCCAGGAATGGGAGCAAGTTCGTTGTATTCCTGGCACTAATGTCTGTCTAAAAACGAAATATTTTGCTTATCAGGAATGAGGCTCTTGGCTTCAGCGTTGTTAGATCGGATTGTTATAGGTTGGTCACTCGTGCGCTCAGATTTGGGATATCCTGGGGAAAAATGTTGTTCCCCGGTCGGGTGGCGGCCACTATAATAATGAGTTGGTCGGGAAGGATTTTGAAAATCCTATTGGTGATTCCGTCTGACCAGGAGCTTTCTGGGGTCGAAGCTTTTTTATGATGTCATGCACTTTGTCGGGAGTGACTGAAGGAGAGGACCATCAGGGTTTTCGACGCAGGTTGGAAAGTCCTATGTTCGACTTCTACGTCCACCCTGAGGAGGCAACGATTGTCTACTAAATGGGAGCTGGGGCAACACTGAGATTCCAGGCTGTCGAATAGGCATTCGACATTTTCAGAATTTTAAAGGCGACGCTCTTGTAGGGACGATCTAGAGGAGGCTTTGAGGCCTCTTTAATAGCACTGACTCTGGTAGCCGCTACGCCTGCTTTTAAAAACCCCGAACATACGTTAGAATGTACTGGTTTTAAAGACTAAGTAGGACTGGAATTAGGTGGAAAAGTAGAGTACTCTTCGCGGGAATAAAAGTCTCTTGTCTTGGGTTAGCTTTAATTTCTCGTTGTATTAATAATTCTTCAGTCTCCTCTATTCCTCACTTATTCGTTTATCAGCATAAATATTATAGCCGCAAAGACACTGAGCGTAGTTGATAGCTTTGTGTTATTTTTTTTTATTCCTGAGTCGTGTATATTGATAAAGTTATAATAACATTAAAGTTTAAAAGAAATGTGCAATACTAAATTAACATAATTATATTATTTATTTAAGTACGTATCCGAAGAAACAAATACAAGTAACCCTACACTGGGAAAATAATTTAATGTGCTGTCATTGTAATTTATAGCTTAAAAATCATTTTCATTTTCATCAAAAAAGTTATTGATTTGGATGTGGTTGGATCCGGCGTTGTTGGTTCTTGTACGGTTGGCTCTGGTGTGGTTGGTTCTGGCGTGGTTGAATCAGGTGTGGATAATTCTGGCGTTGTGGAAATTGGTGACGTTGAGTCTGGCAATGCTGTTTCGTAATCGTAAAGTCGGCATTCTTGTTCATTCATACCAGGCGGTATGTAGCGGAATGAATCTACCAAAACAATGGAATCACGAGATGCTTGACCATTGATCGTTATCTGAAACAAATCAAGCTGTGAGTTTTAAGAGGAATAAGATCGGTATACCCGTTTCCACGTAATTTCAGAAGCGTCCATCTCTGAAAGTATCGTATTTTAGTATGAAGTGATTATGGTGTTTGGTACGGAAGCAGCGGTGGCCCAGTGATATCAGTCCCGAATTACGAGTTGTAGGTCCTGGATTCGAACCCCGCCAGGCGCATTGCTTTGTGTAATTTATTTTATTACCTCTGCCCTCAAAACGGTGAAGGAAAACATGGTGGGGAAACCCGGCATGTCCTAGAACCCATTCGAAGATATTATGTGATATCTACCAACCCTCACTGGGCCCGCGTGGTGGATTATGGCCCACTCCTTCTCAGAGAGGAGGCCAAAATGAGTCCCAATGTTCCACCCGTCACTTAGGAAAGCCCTTTCTTAATATACTAC
This sequence comes from Agrotis segetum, assembly GCA_036375495.1. Classification (NCBI taxonomy): domain Eukaryota; kingdom Metazoa; phylum Arthropoda; class Insecta; order Lepidoptera; family Noctuidae; genus Agrotis; species Agrotis segetum. The sequence continues at coordinate 3,070,487 of JAQSVV010000047.1, read as the reverse complement.
TCGGCAGGATTTTGGTGGATATTTATTTTTGAGTCGCTTACTAGTTTTAAGATTATAGCTTTTGATCCATCAAATCTAATCCTTTTTGCATACGATTCCTCCTGATTTTGGATACAACGATTTTTACATCCTGGTTTCAGGGGTGTTTATCCTGGAAGAATTAGCTTGTGGAATGAATACTCTTTCGGTATTTCTGTTTATTTTCTTGTAAGCATACTAGTATTTTGTACTTCATAAGTTAGTTTATTATACCATTCGTCTAGCAATATGGATGTTTTTTAATGGGTCCGTCCAAAATAAAAATCACTGAAATCGGACCAGAATCCTGGGAGTACCTAATTTTTGTACGAACATAATGAATACAGACCGAATTCAAAACCTCCCTTTTGAAATCGGTTAATACAAGATATTCATGTAATTCATCCAAACCATCACCTGTTAGAAGCTAGTAACAAAACCTTGTTAAATACTCACGTAGCCATCAAAGGAGCTCGAACCGCTTAAGGTTATCCGTTCAGTTTGCCATCCTTCCACAAAGTTAGGTACATTGAGCCAATCATATACTCCTATTACGTGACCAGTAATATTGCGTGCATAAATATACAGATCATTTCCCGGCGATTTTTCCATATAAAAGTTCACTTCTAGAATACCACCTTGATTCATACGAAAATTGAATGAATTCGCACAACTTACTATTGCTTGAGGCGAAATGAAGGATATACTGCGTTCATTTTGACCAGTCAAGTTCAAATTACTGTAATTTCCAAAAACCCAAACTAAACGTCCGTAACAAGTTCCAAAATCATTAACTGCCCCATTCCCATACCAGTCACTAAAGTTATCCTCAAACGTGTACCTCACACAATCATCACTGACTGCGTAAGATACTAATGTAAATAATATTGACACAATGTGAATCATTTCGTTTCGTCACATGCAACGGTTATTGCTTAAAATACAAATTATCCTTCATTTATATTGCACCTGAAATTATAATCAAATCAATAATCTTAATCTCAGCGGGCATAGATTAGATTAAATGTCTATAGTTTATAATTTATGAAATCACCTGGCTGCGTTTGTCTTTATTAATTTGTTTGTTATAAGCTTATCTGGGGGCATGGTAGTGTTTCACAGAACTATTTTTTTATAATGTCCACCTACCCCATTTTAGGGGCTCATCCCCTGTGGCGAATGTTATAATAGGTGTAAAAAGTTACAGTATAGAAAATTGTAGTTTATGATTTTTTTTTGTTGGTTGTACACTAAACTGAGATTACATACTTTTCAGCTTTCTAACACTTCAGGAAGTAGCAAAACATTTTGATGATCATCAGTGTGTTAGTGACGAAATCGGTGTATTTTAGATATCAATAAAATCTAAATTACTAGAGCAATTCAATTGGAACTTTATAAGTTTAATTAGTCTATTATTGACATCATATCGTGAGAGTAATTTATGAACTATCTGGTACATCAGAAATTAACTCTATGAGGGTTCAAAAAAACGACGAAACACTTTGAGAAAAGCTAGGTAGTGCTCTTGCACTTCGCATGGCTCGTCTTGGCGGAGGCACTACCGTGCCCCCAGATTTGGACTGGCATTAGTCGGAAAGTAGAGTACTCTTCCCGGGAATAAAAGTACCGTCGTCTTGGGCTAACTGAAATTTCTTGTTGCACTAAAAACTCTTAGCCTGATTCTTTCGATTACAAGCAAAAAACATTACTAACGCAAAGACACACTTAGCCAGATGTACAGAATGTGTAGATTATGGTTTTTGGATGTGTTTTTCAAATCCTAAGTTACGTTAACTTTTTTTTTTTTTTGTTTTTTTTTTTTTTCAAATCCTAAGTTACGTTTACTGGGGTGCTATGACAGGAAACCTCCACGTGCGCCCGTGGACTGGAGTTCCCTCTCGGATACGTCCAGGGGGAAGACCAGTTTTTCGGGCCGGTGTACCCTGGGATGCGGGCAAAAACTCTTCCTTAGGCACTGTGTGCCCAAGTGGTCTCTTTGCCCGTATGCAAATAGCCTGTCGTGTGGATGCTCCAACGCGTGTCCCTCTGATCAGCAGAGGGCACAGCGGCGGAGCGGGCTTGCGGACGGTGAGTGATGGGTAGCTCGCCGTCCGACCAAGGACCAAGCCCGGGTCGGTGGCGCGTCGTGTTTCGCGCCAAATGCCTGCTGGGGTCGCGGGTTTTTTCTTAACCCAGGTTACCGTGGCCCCGGAACATAAAGGGCATAGGAAGGAACACGGGTGGATTTTAGTCAGTAAGAGTCTGACAGTCCCTTCCGCCCCACCCAGGGCGGGAGGACTCATGTGATGATTTTACCACCTAAAAAAAAAAAAAAAAAGTTACGTTTACTGTGAAATAAATACTTTATATCTATAATTAAAATAATAATACATAATATTGCTAAGGTAATTATGATGATGATAAATTATAATAATATCTAAAGTTTTATAGAAATACTAGCTGACCCGTGCCCACTTCGTTGGGCATTAATATTTTAACTTGTGATGAAATTATGAGTGTGGTTCGGTTAATACTTAGTGGTTTTTTTTTGATGTGGTAAAGTTATCAAATGAGTCCTCCCGCCCTGGGTGGGGCGGAAGGGACTGTCAGACTCTTACTGACTAAAATCCACCCGTGTTCCTTCCTATGCCCTTTACGTTCCGGGGCCACTGTATCCTGGGTTAAGAAAAAACCCGCGACCCCAGCAGGCATTTTGCGCGAAACACGACGCGCCACCGACCCGGGCTTGGTCCTTGGTCGGACGGCGAGCTACCCATTACTCACCGTCCGCAAGCCCGCTCCGCCGCTGTGCCCTCTGCTAATCAGAGGGACACGCGTTGGAGCGTCCACACGACAGGCTATTTGCATACGGGCAAAGAGAGTTTTTGCCCGCATCCCAGGGTGCACCGGCCCGAAAAACTGGTCTTCTCCCCGGACGTATCCGAGAGGGAACTCCAGTCCACGGGCGCACGTGGAGGTTTCCTGGCATAGCACCCCAGTACTTAGTGCTATGATTTTTTTTTCCTGTCTGCCAAAAGAAGGGTTTTGTTCATACGTAATTGCACAACGCCATCTGTAGGTAAATAGATACTCCTAAAACGTGCGTACAAAGCGTATTCTAACGCGGTTCGTGAATGGACGGCGGCATTTTGCGATTTAGTAATTTTATGTTATCTTCGAAACTATTTAACCAATTGAAAAACTTTTTTGTGAAAATCATATCTCTATGATGTTATTGTGATCATAATAATATTTTTTTCGATAAGGTTTAGTGTTTTGTTGTGTAAAAAATCGTCCAAAGGCAAGTACATCGAAAAAAACTTTTTTTAACTCATAAAAGCTGCTATATCTGCTAAAATATAAAAGATAAAAATATGGTGTCGCGGACTTTATTTGTAGAACTATTCAAAGCGGACATTTTTTCCATACATTGTTTTCAATTATATACAACTGTTAAGGCAGCGCATGCTAATAACTGTGTTGGAAGAGCAATTTTTTTCCGCCCGGCTTGATGAAAATTGAGATATTTCGGCTAATATGCATGATATCTTTATAATTTATAGCCTATAGCACTCACGGATAATGTAGCTTTCTACCAATAAAACAATTTTTAAAATCGGTTCATTACTTCCGGAGATTACCCCTTACATACAAACTTACAAACAAATGTTACCTCTTTATAATATTATTAGTATAGATATATTCGACAACAGAGGGTGCTCATCAGGCTGAGCAACTCTTGCTAAGATGCCTTTATTGTTTATGTTAGAGTGTAGCTGGGCTGTTGGAGTTCCACATCCGGTGTGCAAGATCTTCAATTTTTATACGTCAACAGAGAGTGCTCATCAGGTTGAACCACTCTTGCTAAGACGTCATTACTGTATAATTATTATGTTATAGTGTTGCTGGGCTCTTGGAGTTTCAAATCAGGTGTTCAATCTTCAAATTTATTCCATCAGCAGAAAATGCTTATCACATGAAACAATTTTTTATTTTTGATATAGCGCTATTTTTGTATCTTTTTTAGTTAAGCTGGTCTATTACAGTTCTGCACTAGGTGTTCAAGTTTCCAAGATAAATTATAACCGATAATTATGTTGCCCGGACTTATTAGCTATACAACAAAAAAAAAAACCAAATCAAATCCGTCCAGTATTGGTTTATTCCGCGTTCAACCCCCAAGATTTTCTACCCTCTTCCGCGTTCGACCCCTAAACGTTTCCACATTCAACCCCTGAGGGTCGAACGTGGAACTCAGTACATTGGTAATCTTTTCTTTGTCCAGATTCAACCCCTAGTTTTTATGTCACTTAAAATGACATTCAAGTAATAGTGAAAGCAAAAGTGTTTAGCCATTTATTTTCTTTATTATTAATATTTTCTTTTTTATAGATAGTTGTAACAGACTACCCTCTGGTAAATTGGTATGGTTTATATGGTAGGTTAGGGAACTAGGGTAATTAGGTTGCTAGGGTATCGCGATTGGGCTAGGTCGGGTCAGTAGAGTCTTAGGTAGTTCAAAGTATTATGAAGTTTTTATATACGAATTATTATGTTCGATGGTTAGTTTCTACCAGCAAGCCTTTTCAGAATAATAAAATAAGAACCAACAAGTAACTACTATAATATAATTCGTACCTAAATGAAAACTAGCCAATAAGAAGAAATGATATTTTATGTTGTTATACATAAGTAAATTTCAGGACTGACTTAGCTCTCATTTCACATTATGTTTTTAATGGGGATCTCTATTTATTGTAATTTATTTTTAGTATATTTTTATTTACGAACACAAATTGAGTAGTGGAAATTAAAAATACGTGTTATTGGCCTTTTATTTATTAGAGAATTACGCTAAGATCTGGCCTTTTTTTTGTTATTTTTAACAATTTGGCATGATACTTAACTAAATAGTTGTTATTGAGTATAATATAATAAGCACGTGTGGTGATCCAAGTGAAAAATAAAAATGTAAACAAACAAAAGTGGCGCGAAACTTTGAGTTCAGATATCAAATTTTTCATTACCACTGCTAATTTATGTTGAATGATGTATGAATTCGTCACAATACTAAATGACGAGTTATTCATCCCCCCTATAATGTTCCGTTGGATGTCCGAAAACCAATTATTTTTTTTTATTTTTAGCCCAACTCAGAACTGCCATCAAAATGGCGACGATAATATCGTATTTACACTTTTGGATTTTGTTATGGTATCTACGTTAAGAAAATGCGCGCTAAATGTAGAAAGAAGTTTTAATGGTGTGAACAAATCATTTTTTTTTTTTGTATTTACCTCTTTGAGTTCAAATATATATTTAACCCAAATTCTCCCACTAGAATGTTTGTCTACATAGACGATGTTATTACCGATCGTAGTAATATCGTCCACGTACACATTAAGCGAAAAAATAATGCGCATAACATAAAAAAGTACTAAACCAAAGTGAATGAAATTCAAGTTATTATTGATTTTTCAAAAACCGCTTGTCCGATTTGATAAAATTACCGCTTGAATATTTGGGCAGTATACCTTTCCAAAGATTTTTTTAAATCGGTTGGCAAGCCATAGAGTTTCCCGAACAAACATCCGAATTGAAAACCTCCTCTTTTGTTTAAAGTCGGTTAAAAATAAAAACGTGTAAATCTTTTCTGCTTCACTGTCCAATGGGGGTTGAACGTGGAACAAATACATTTGAAAAATAAAATTCCACTTTCAACCCTTAGGGGTCGAATGTGGAAACGTTTAGGGGTCGAACGCGGAAGAGGGTAGAAAATCTTAGGGGTTGAACGCGGAATAAACCGTTCCGAATATTAGGGAGCACAAACACACAGACAAACAGACAAAAAAAAATACAATCGCGGGTTTGGCATCGTTATAACAACCCCTGCTACTTTTTAAATATATTTCCATTGTACAGACACCACTTTTCTAAAATGTTTAACCGACTTCAAAAAAAGGAGGAGGTTATCAATTCGACTGTATTTTTTTTTTATGTTTGTTACCTCATAACTTGCGACTGGGTGAACCGATTTTCATGATTCTTTTTTTATTCGAAAGCTGGTGCTTCCCGTGTAGTCCCATTGTCACCATTTCAGGATCTGATGATTGGAACTTGGAGAAATCGAGGGCAACCCTCAAATTTTATTAGCTAACACATAGTTTTTCGCAAATCTTATGAAGTAATTCAAGTACTTGCGTATGGAAATCATCATCTCATGTAGCTGAGCTGATGATGGAAGGTACAACTCCTCAAGTAAGAAAATTATGCTTGTGTTCGCATATCTCCGGAACTACAAGTCCGATTTAAGTAATTCTTTTTTTGTTGTACTGGGTATCGTTCAACTTAGGGAATACTGCAAATTTCATCAAAATCGGTTCAGTAGTTTTTGAGATAGGGAATGAATGAAAGAGATGTTAACGATGTTATTACCGGTGCTATGGATTACAAAATTCTAGTGCACATGTAAGAAAATGATGTATTTGACAAGAATTTTGGTTGAATATTTAAACTAAAAAGGGTAAAATAAAAACTTTTTCAAAAAAAATGTGACCGCCTTCAAAAACAACCACAAAAAAGGGTAAAATAACCTAAAAAACTTTTCTTTCGGAAGTCGGTGGCAAAAGAGACAACGAAATTAATAAAAAAAGACACCGACTTCCGAAAGAAAAGTTTTTTAGGTTATTTTACCCTTTTTTGTGGTTGTTTTTGAAGGCGGTCACATTTTTTTTGAAAAAGTTTTTATATTATATGTATGTACACACATATTATTATCTAAGGAAAGTTTAAGTAGACCTAAACTGGGAAATAATTATTTTTAATGTTGTCTTTGTAAATTATAGCTTAAAAATCATTTTTATTTTCATCAAAAAAGTTATCGTTTTAGATTCGGATGGATCCGGCGTTGTTGGCTCTGGGCTGGTTGGCTCTGGTGTGGTAGGCTCTCTTGTGGTTGGCTCTGTTGTGGTTGAATCAGGTGTGGCCAACTCTGGTGTTGTGGAAGCTAGTGTGGTTGGGTCTGGTGTCGTTGTTTCGTTATCGTAGAGTCGGCATTCTTGTTCATTCATACCAGGTGGTATGTAGCGGAATGAATCTACCAAAACAATGGAGTCTGGAGATGCCCTGCCATATATCGTTATCTGAAACAAATCAAGTTCTAAGTTTTAAGAGGTGATAGATAAGTTTAAAGAAAAAGCCATTTATGTTACAAGGCTATTCAAAGTGAGCCTTCTCAAATCTTCAGGTTTCCGCTGTTAGTCATACAAAGAAATTTATTTTTATTTTTTACTAGCTTCTGCTCGCGACTTCGTACGTGGATCTTGTTGCTTATGCCAGCGACAACGGGGTCGTCATTTCGAAGATCTGATACCCAATTCCAAGAGCCCGGGTAAAAAAATTAATTATGTTCATAGTCATCGAAAATCAGTCCTGGGGGGTATTACAACCTTTTTTAATTCCGGGCTGTTTTCGGGCACTTGAATTTACGGCCATAAGCTGGGTTGTTCTATTTCGTATTATGATATACGTAATTCTGCAAGGAATCATTCTGGATAACTCGTCTCTGGATGATTACGACCGGCTAACGAATTCGTTCAAAAATCGAATCGCCAATTTACCGATAATTACCGGTTTTATAAATTGTGTGTGAACATATATTTTTATTTTTCATTTTAAATTAGGAGATATTTGAGTTAAACTGTATTTTAATAACAATTCAAATGTTTACAATTAAATTAAATTGAGCAACGTTTCCTGTCATTTTAATCTTTTCTTTATCTTAATCTTCTTTATCTTTATCTTTACTAATAAAATCGTCAAGTTGTCATTCCTGTACATTGAATATTTTTTTGTATTTTTTTCGAGTTATGGGATCGATGCTGATGCCAGATGTTTTTGTGGTTTTTTGGATTGATCTGTCTACTGTTAAATTATTTATTTAAATTTTCCTCAAATATTCCTAATAATATGCTTCTGTTAATAGGCTGTGTATTATTACGCTATTTTCTCTGGGAGATAAGCAAATTTAAATTATGTTGTTTTTTAAAATATGTTGGAAGCTAAACCACTGGATATTATTTATTCAATTTTTCTTCAAATATTCCTTAAACTGCTCTTCAATTAATAGTATAATTATGTATAATTACGCTATTCTCCTTGGGGGATTAGCAATGTAATAATGTGTTGATTTTCAGTAATTGTCGACATTTTTATAAGAACCGCTATTTGAAACCTACTGTCAGCAAACTAGCCAGTCTGCTTGGTAATCTGCTTGACTTTCGTGCAATTGGTCTCAGGATCAAATCTTGCTTTTTTTTTCACTTTTTGTGGTTCTTTTTTTTTGTTCTTATTTATCCTGTGAGAGTTTCAAATAATCAAAAAAAAAATTATGCATATTTTTTTTCAATATTATTAGCAATTTTATTTTTTTCTAATATTTTATTCAGTAGTTTTCAGTAGTTCTAGTTTTCAGTATTTCTAGGATAAATCTGCGCTGATTTTGTATGAAATTGTAGGTAGGAAAGTTGGATATTATTTTAAACGTAATTTATTGTTTCGAGGTGTAGAAATTTTAAAGATTCGAAAACAAACAAATCTTTCCATTATTTTGTGTTTATTTATGTTTTGAATAATTAGTACTCAAACCAGTGCAGTGCATAGCTGTTTTCAACGACAACAAGTTTTATTCATCGAGTTAAATAATAAGCTGTTTTTCAGGTATCATGCTGAAATGGGAAGAGCAATGCTATCGTACTTTCAATTTCGTTAACGAATTGCAGCTATACTGTAAATCGACCAAAAATGATAGTCTAAGGTTTAAGTTAAACACGGATCTTTGAAATTAATGTCGCACAAACAAGGACTTTTCCTATGCAAACTATGTAGGTACTTACGTATAACATTATGTTGATCTAAACTAATATTATTAATGGGCTTATGTTTAACTTACCACCAGATATAGTAACATACGAGTACATATAACAGACAAAAATAGTAAATGATCACCAAAATGAAACCCGCATTTTGATGTAAAATTTTAACCAAAGTTTTAACATCACTATCCTATTTAATCAAAATGACTCTAAATAAATCATTGTCAACCCAAAAGTAGTAAATGATCACCAAAATTATTTACCATTTACCTAATTTTGCCTGTGTTCCACCAAATAATATACTGAATGTGCACCAAAATAATTATGTTAATTAAAATATGTCTTAACGAGGGGTAATTAAAAAAAATCTACCTAAGCAGGGTCGATGAAGCCCCGCTTCGCGGGGCTTCTATTTCTGTGTACAAGGTTTAAAGGAACCTAACCAAACCGAACTTCGGGGTATCCCTGAAATCTTGTTGAAGCGAGATTTAGATTTGGTGACCATTTATTACACATTATTTTGTTCGCTATGATTTGGTGATCATTTACTATATTCGGTGTTCGAATACAATTTGAAGTGTAATAGCTAAGGGTATCAAAGCATTTTATGGTGGTAATTATATTTAACCCCTTATTAATGCAAGTATGTTTGTTTTTTACGTTATACGAATCGAATAAAAAAAGTTCATATTTCAAATGGCGCCACTCACACGATCAGTATTGTTTCTCAAATTCTAAATTAACGCAAGCGAAGCCGAGGGCAAACACTAGTACCGAATAATTATTCACCGCTCGCAAAGGGGTTTGTTTCTGAACGATCGTATTGCAATATTTTTTTAGTCTGTGGCATGGTAAATTTTTCCACTCATGACTTAGTCCATTTTGTTTCCTTAGTAGGAAAACGGTGTGCTCCTTTATTATTGCAGTATAAAGCACTACATAGTGGCATTATAAATTAAAAATACAAAAAAAAATGTAAAAATACGATATTCTTGTTTGTTTTGGTAATCAAAGCTGCCACAGACTAAAAAATTTACTCTCAAATAAAAATAACTGTGGGACCTATACATGAACTGAAAAAATAAAAGTCATAAGAATCGGACCAGAATACTCGGAGTAATTGTTGTACTCGTATTAACTAAATACCGACCGAATTCAAAAGCTTTCTCTTCTTTTAAGTCGGTTCATCAAGACAATCAAGTAATTTATCCAAACCACCACCTGATAGAAGCTTGTAACAAAACATCGTTAAACTCACGTAGCCATCAAAGGAGTTCGAGCCGTTTAAGCTTATCCGTGCTGTTTGCCATTCATCCACAAAGTTAGGTACCCAGAGCCAATCATATATTCCTATTACGTGACCAGTAATATTGCGTGCATAAATATACAGATCATTTCCCGGTAAGGTTTCCATATAAATGTTCACTTCTAGGGTACCACCAGAGTTCATACGAAAAAGGAATGATTGCGCACAACTGTCGGATGTTGTTGCTTGAGGCGAAATGAAGGAGAAACTGCGTTCATTTTGACCAGTCAAGTTCAAACTGCTGTAATTTCCAACAACCCAAACTGGCAATCCGTTACAAACTCCCCAATCATTAACTGTCCCATTTCCATACCAGTCACTAAAGTTATCCTCAAACGTGTACCTCACACAATCATCACTGACTGCGTAAGATACTAATGTAAATAATATTGACACAATGCGAATCATAATCGTTTCGCCACTTAAGCAACGGTTTTTGCTTAAAACACAAAATCTCCTTAATATATATATTACACCTGCTATATAATCAAATTGGTATCTTAATCTGAGTGGGCTCAGATTAGATTAATTAATGTCTAATTTATAATATGGGATCACCTGCCTGCGTTTGTTTTCATTTGTTTATGGATAGTATTAGCACTCCGCTCGTGACTTCGTCTGCGCGTGTTCTAACTTCGAACTCAGTGAATTTAAACGACTGGTTACCCTCCATATACTTTTGTAAAATCTAAAGATTTATCCAACTAACATCACCAGTGACCCCAGCAGGTTTTGGCCCTCAAAGGGGGTACGCTGACGTCTACCCCCTTTGATTGCTGACAGCTCTTTGAGGCGCGCCGTCCGCATGTCCGTGCCTACGGTGCCCGGAAATCGCTTTGCGACATCCGTCGCCGTGGTCGTCTCCCACGGCGGCTGAGTCGTGAGGTGAAGCCAGTCATTCCCTCACGCGTCCTACCTCCTCCTCCACTAGCATGACTGCTTCGCATAAGGAAGTAACTACTTCCCATTCGGTCTCTCCCCGCAGCATGGCCTCAACATCGTGAGGTATAAGTAAATTCGATTTATTTCTGTTGTGTGTGTGTTTAATCACACTTTTGGATCATTCGGTAATCAATAAAAGACAGGCTACTTTAACGTGTATTTATTTAAGTAAAATACTTTCACAGTGTGATAAAATACACTTTCTGAAGACGAAACTCACATTCTACTTCTATGCGGATCACGAGACCGTACGTGGGAATGTATTGGTTTTTAAAAACATTCATTAGGACTGGCATTATGTGTGAAAGTAGAGTCGGTACTCATATTCCGAGGATAAAAGTACCCTCGCGGTCGTCTTGGGCTAGCTTCAATTTCTCGTTGCACTAACAATTTTAACCTGACTCTTTCGATTCCAAGGAAAAACATTAACCCAAAAACACAAAAACATAGTTAGGCATAAGCTTTGTGATTTTAAACTTTTAAAACCTTAAGTTACGTTTATTGTGAAAGTTATGATAATATCTATAGTTTTATAGAAATGTGCACGACTAAATAATACATTATAGTGGCCCGTCCCGGCTTCTCACGGGTGGACATGATAATAATTTTCGTTCTCATAAACCTGGCGCAGATGGTTACAAACAAACACAACAAAAAAAAGAAGTAGCCGAATCAGTCCAGTCGTTTTCGAGTTATGAGCTTAGCAACACATTTTGCGATCCATTTTTTAATATAGAAAGAAGAAGATTATTCATGTAAGTAAATATCCAAAGAAACAAATATAAGTAGACCTGTACTGGGAAAATATTAATTATTTTTAATGTGCTGTCTTTGTAAATTATAGCTTAAAAATCATTTTCATTTTCATCAAAAAAGTTATCGTTTTAGATTCGGATGGATCCGGCATGGTTGGGTCTGGTGTGGTAGGCTGTTTCGTGGTTGGCTCTGATGTGGTTGAATCAGGTTTTTCCATTTCTGGTGTTGTGAAAGCTAGTGTGGTTGGGTCTGGTGTGGTAGGCTGGTTCGTGGTTGGCTCAGATGTGGCTGAACCAGGTGTATCCATTTCTGGTGTTGTGGAAGCAGGTGTGGTTGAGTCTGGTGTCGTTGCTTCGTTGTCGTAAAGTCGGCATTATTGTTCATTCATACCAGGCGGTATGTAACGGAATGAATCGACCAAAACAATGGAGCCTGGAGATGCACCGCCTTAGATCTCTACCTGTAACAAATCAAATTGTAATTATGAGGATACAGATATTAAGTCTAAAGAGAAAGGCACAACGATATACGAATTAAGCCTCCTCGATTTGCTGTTTGTGAAACAAAGAGGTCGTATATTATTGGGCCACATAGATTGCGTTCTGGCCAGTTTCCATCCAGATAATTTTGTATATTTAACGAAAAAAGTAATAAAGCACTATGTCGAACATTTACAAGTGGAATGTAAGGGTGCGTCCACATCTGGCGAATGTGCCGCGAATGTGCAACTCGCGAGCCGTTTGCGACCTGCCCGCGAGCCGAGCGCGCGCATTCTCGGCAATGAGAATGAGAATTTAGTATGCCAAAAGGCGGGCGAGAAGCGCGCGTGCGGCACGCGATCTGCACGCGTGCAGCTTGCAAACGGCGCGCGAGCTGCGCATTTGCGGCGCATTCGCCAGATGTGGACGCACCCTAAGAGAACAGACGTACCTATGATATTAGGGCAATCAATTGAGTTATCTAGATAAAAAAATTGAAATAGTCGCCATTTTAAGGGGTTGTGAGTGATTGGGAGGAGGCTTGGGGAGAGGTCAGAAACCCCTCCCACCATTTTCACCCGCCGGAAATATGTTTAAGTAACCTAACCTCAAAACTCGATACAGTCACATAAAAGGCATATTCCAAAAACATTGTATCGTTTACTATAAGGGAGGTGCCCCCCTGTTTCCTGGCACCACTCTTATGTAAAGGCAACGCCCAGATCCGGCTATCCCCTTCTAATCTAACCTATCTGTGTCGGGGTGATCCAAGTCCCGAGCTCGCTCTTGCATCCTAGGTCAAAAAACTGATTATTACCTACCAAGGTGGCACTTCTGCTTTAGGTACCTACTTAATCTAACACCTGTCGGTGCTTTTTTATAAATTCGTTGTCTTTTTTGCCACCGATTTCCGAAAGAAAAGTTATTTTGTAGGTTATTTTATCCTTTTTTGTGTGTATTTTTGAAGACGACTCCCTACATTTTTTTTTGAATAAGTTTTTATTTTACTCTTTTTAGTTTAATTTAACCCAAATTCTTATTAAATACATCATTTTCTTACATGTGCACTGGATTTTTGTAATTCGTATCACCGGTAATAACATCATTTATGTAAACAAATAGCTAATAAATATTATCTTTCTCCCTGGGCGACCCTGAGGTGCCGTGTTTGACTGATGCCGACGACGCCTGGAACTCGACACTGGTCTACCAATACTGCAGAGCGTGCCCACCTGCTGGCTGTGGGTGAGTGGGAATCGGGTCTTTGACTTCAGGCCCTACCTACCTTCACCCAACATAGGTACTACGAGTATGCTGGGTGGTCCAACTTTCCAGGTTGCTACTTGCCTACGTTTGGGCGCATCTTGTTGTGCTGCAGCACACCGCAGTCAATGTGATGAAGTAGTCCACTGAAAAAAACCTATTTTGAAGAGGTATGAGGAAACGGTCTATACGAAGAAAAAAATAGTGAAACATCATAGGTTTAATAAGTGCATTCAGAAAGTGCAGGATCATGAAGAAAAAGACAAAAAGAAATATGTCGGTTGGTCGGGCCGAGAACTTTTTAAACCCTCGTCGCATCCACGCAGCAATGATAAAAATTGCTTTACATAATAAAAACTACTAAGTAAAATTAAACTAAATCTAACAGACCTACTGCATCGAACAAAATAAAAATCACAGAAATCGGACAAGAATACTCGAAGTAATTGTTGTACGAAGATAATAAATACCGGCCGAATTCAAAGCCTTATTCCTTTTGAAGTCGGTTCATAATAAGACAGTCAAGTCATTCATCCGAACTACAACTTGTTAGAAGCTAGTATCAAAACATCGTTAAATACTCACGTGGCCATCAAAGGAGTTGGAACCGTTTAAGATCATCCGTGCAGTTTGCCATCCATCCGCTTGGGAAGGTAAATCATATCTTGCATTTACAAGACCGGAAATAGTGCTTGCATAAATTAAAACATGATTTTCCGGATTTTTTTCACTAAAAATGTTCACTTCTAGAGTACCACCTTGATTCATACGAAAATTAAATGATTGCGCACAACTGAAGGGGAAAGTGAGTGATGGAGAAATGAATGAGGTACTGCGTTCATTCTGACCAGTCAAGTTCAAACTGCTGTAATTTCCAATAATCCAAACTGGATTTCCACTACAATATCCCGAATTATTTATCCCATTCCCATACCATTCACTTAGGTTATCCTCAAACGTGTACCTCACACAACCATCACTGACTGCGTATGATACTAATGTTAATAATATTGATATAATGTGAATCATTTCGTTTCGCCACATGCAACGGTTTTTGTTTAAAATACAAAATTTCAATAATTTATACTACCTGAAATGATAGTCAATTAGATTACTTAATCTTGAGCGGGCTCAGATTAGATTAAATGTTTAATGTATCGTAATGAAATCACCTGACTGCGTTTGCATTTATTATTGTGTTCATCATCATCAGCCTATTAATGTTCCCACTGCTGGGACACAGGCCTCCTCTCTGTGAGAGGGGGAGGGGGGGGGGTGGGCCATAATCCACCACGCGGGCCCAGTGCGGATTGGTGGATGTCACATGTCTTCAAATTTTTGGTTCTAGGACATGCCGGTTACCTCACGATGTTTTCCTTCACCGTTTTGAGAGCAGTGGTGATGAAATAAATTACACAAAGTAATGCGCCTGCCGGGATTGGAACCCACGACCTACAACTCGTAAGTCGGGGCCGATACCACTGGGCCACCACTGCTCTATTGTGTTCATGCATCCTATTTATTATATTGTTTTGCTGTCACGTGTCTCCCTATATTTATGCATGCCTTGATCGGTAGAACATAGTGAACTGCGCATTCACACAACAACTTGTAATGTATTTTATTTATACTGTGTTTAGCAATAAAAATATTTTGATTTGATTTGAAATGCGAAAGTTCGTGAGGATGATGTATGTTTGTTACCGTTCCACGAAAAAACGACTGGACGGATTTTGATGAAACAGTACAGTTTTTGTGCTATCATCACGAATCATCATCACGTCGGGGTCACCACTTTTGTGCTATTTCTCGCTGTATGTGCGAAGTAAATAAAAGGAGAGGTGAGAGGTAAAACTTTGTGTGTATATTTCTTCAAACTCACTTAACCTAGGTATTTTACAAAATTGAGAGGGCGAAAACAGGCAACATAATTGCAACTTTGTGTCACCACACAGTAATATAGGTTATTTATCAGAATAGCACATAGAATAATAATTATGATAAATTGAAGATCTAGAACACGGTTACATTTTTTCTTAAATAGTTTTTATAACATTTTATTTTTAGGCGGGTCCGATTTTGAGGTATCTTTCCAATAAACAACGATGTTTTTAAATCGGAAATTTTTAGAAAAGGTTATGCATGGTTATACATAAAAAAACAACAAGTCCTCCAAACTCCCTCACACGTTCAACCTCCTCCTTCACTAGTATGACTGCTTCAGTAACTGCTTCCCATTCGGTCTCTCCCCGCAGCATGGCCTCAACATCGTGAGGTATAAGTATAATTTCATTCGGTCATCAATCAAAGACAGGCTACTTTAAGGGTGAATCTTGAGAGGCTCATTTTACGTTGTCCGAAGAAAAAAACTACCCGTAGTATTTAAATTAGAAGCCAAAATATTTTTTTTATGCCACTATATTGTCTAATCTTACTTTTGCACGATAGTTTTTGTGTCTAATTTGGTTCTAAATTGTCGAAAAAAAATCCAAAAGGCCTAAAAATTGATAACCCTGGCGCGTCCGCAGCACATTTTGCAAATAAAAAACCAACAAAACTCATACTTACGAACGTAAACAAAATAAACAGTGCGATCTAATCGCTACCAAGATTGTTGTAGATATATTTAAAAAAGATACATCATGTATATTTATGTTAGTTTTTTTTTAAATTACAATATAAAGTTTGTCCGGGACTAAACAGTGATTCCCCTGGCGCGTCAGAAATCTTCGTTTATCTTAGTAGAATTTTATAGAAGATTGTCTCCATGCCGTCGCATGTGCGCTGCTGGTGGAGCTTCGTACGTCTTTGTGAAAGATTACGCCGCTCGTTGGTCCAGGACGAAATTATGAACAAAAGTATTTGATTCCCCTGGTTTTGGTTTCGCTAGCTCGTTGATTACCCTGACCACGTTTTCAAATGCAATTTGTGATTTAACGATTTGTGGTCGGGTATTGAAAGTGATAAATTGTTAACGACACTGATAAGTATTTTATAGAGGCTACTTTAAAATAGTAATAAAACTTGATTTTCTTCTACCTTTTTTGATTCCCCTGGTCAAAAAAAATTAAAACGCAATATATTGGGAACCATCCGGCCAAAAGTGATGCCAATTCGTTAAATGTGTTTATAATGAAGTTAAATTTCATATTAAATTATTACTTATAAAAAATCTGTTTAAATAAATTTCGCCAAGGGAATCACCTAGGGGTGCTATGACAGGAAACCTCCACGTGCGCCCGTGGACTGGAGTTCCCTCTCGGATACGTCCAGGGGGAAGACCAGTTTTTCGGGCCGGTGCACCCTGGGATGCGGGCAAAAACTCTTCCTTGGGCACTGTGTGCCCAAGTGGTCTCTTTGCCCGTATGCAAATAGCCTGTCGTGTGGATGCTCCAACGCGTGTCCCTCTGATCAGCAGAGGGCACAGCGGCGGAGCGGGCTTGCGGACGGTGAGTGATGGGTAGCTCGCCGTCCGACCAAGGACCAAGCCCGGGTCGGTGGCGCGTCGTGTTTCGCGCCAAATGCCTGCTGGGGTCGCGGGTTTTTTCTTAACCCAGGATACCGTGGCCCCGGAACATAAAGGGCATAGGAAGGAACACGGGTAGATTTTAGTCAGTAAGAGTCTGACAGTCCCTTCCGCCCCACCCAGGGCGGGAGGACTCATTTGATGATTTTACCACCTAAAAAAAAAAAAAAAAAAAAAAAAAAAAAAAAAAAAAAGGGAATCACCTAAATATTCCGAATCTCAGGATTCACCCTTAACATGTATTTATTTAAGTAATATACTTTCGCATTGTGACAAAATATACTTTCTGAAGAAGAAACTCACATTCTAATTTTTTTGTGTGTCTTGGGCTAGCTTGAATTACTCGTTACACTAAAAATTCTTAGCCTGACTCCTTTTACAAGCAAAAGCTTTAAGGCAAAAAATTATTAACTCAAAACACTTCATAGCAGATATAGTATTCGTTGTTGATTATTTTGTGATTTCAAACTTTTTAAATCCTAATAAGTTACGTTTATTGTGAAAGTTATAAAAATATCTATAGTGTCAAAGAAATGTGCACGACTAAATAAATATAAATTCATGTAAGTACATATACAAAAAAAACAAATGTATAAGTATACATAATACTGGGAAAATAGTTATTTTAATGTGCTGTCTTTGTAAATTATAGCTTAAAAATCATTTTCATTTTCATCAAAAAAGTTATCGTTTTAGATTCGGATGGATCCGGCGTTGTTGGTCTGGTTGGGTCTGGTGTGGTTGAATCAGGTTTGTCCAATTCTTGTGTTGTGGAAGCTAGTGTGGTTGGGTCCGGTGTCGTTGTTTCGTTATCGTAGAGTCGGCATTTTTGTTCATTCATACCAGGTGGTATGTAACGAAAAGAATCGACCAAAATAGTGGAATTTAAAGATGCCCTGCCATGGAACATTATCTGAAACAAATCAAGCTGTGAGTTTTAAGAGGTTATAGATTATGTTGAATACGATCGGTATAGCTGGTTTCACCTATTTTCAAAAGCGTTCATATATGCAAGTATTTACATTGTACGAGAATGAGGCGATAATGGGGCTTTGCTTAACATCTTTATTTTTGTCTAGTATATTCTCTTCGTTTGTGCGCTGACTACGAATTATGTACTCATCATGCATCTGGTGTCATTGAATTTGTTACGTGTTGCAGAAGTGGTTTTCATGATTTTATTGCTTGTTTATAAAGGGGTTTGCAACTTTTAGTACGGACCATGGCATCTTTTTTTTTTTCTTTCGCCAGTAATGAAACATTGGACATAATTAGACTACTACCTAAGAAGTCCATAGAAAAAAAAAAGTTTCTAAACCGTAACCAACCAGAGATATGGTGGTTTGTACTTTGTACTACCTACTAAAAATAACTCCAGATTAGAACAAAATAAAGACCGTCATATCTCTGGTTAGTTACGGTTTAGAATTTTTTTATAATTTTTTACGAACTTCTTAGGTTATGGTCTACTAATGACCAAAATTTCATTACTGGCGAAAGAAAAAAAAAAAGATTGATGCCAAAAAATATTGCAAACTCCTTTGTGATATAAAAATCATAATATTCCAATTTTAATATTTTAAGTGCCTTTTTATGAGGATTACTCAAAATAAGTCAAAAAAATGCCATCAGTTCTTTTTAAAAATTTTTTTTGGTTCTTACATTTTTTTTATAAGAGACCTGATAAAAAAATGACATTGATATAATCCGCACTTCTTTTCTTTAAAATGCGCTTGTGAATATAGCAGCCTGTGAGGCTCCACGTCCTTAATAGTATTAAATAAAATTGACGTCTATTCTTAAAGGTGCCGTGGAAAACATAAGGAAGTAGCAGTGCTTACTTATACGTATGTTTTCTTGGACCCTAAGAGAGTATTTCCAAAAAAAAACTCTAGAAAAATAAATTAACTAGCTGCAAATTCAAACACAAAAACGCTTTTTTCTTTTCTTCTGGAACTTGGTGACTGAGTTTTCTTAACTTATTATTATTTTTCCACCGACTACCGAGAGAAATGTTATTTTACCCTTTATAGTTCAGTACTCAACGCAAATAGTAAAAAAAACTAGTAAGTTATCTAGTAGGTTAGTTTAATATTTCATCCATTAGCAATAAAATGCTCTGAAAATAAAAAACACTTAAAGGTAGACAAATATTTTATTGCAATGATCAAAATAAAAATCACAGAATTCTGACTCGAATACTCGGAGTATAATTGGAATACGACAAAGAAAAAAAAAATGAAATCGTTTGATAACAAGACAATTATTCGACAGTAATTCAGCTTAACCACAAACTGTTAGAAGGTAGAATCAAAACAGCGTTAAATACTCACAAAGCCATCAAAGGAGTTCGAGCCACTTAAGTTCATCCGTGCAGTTTGCCATCCATCTACGTAGTTTTCCGCCCAGAACCAATCATAATATCCTACTGGGTTACCATTTATATCGCGTGCATAAATATACAGATCATTTCCCGACGATTTTTCCGTATAAATGTTCAATTCTAGAGTACCACCTTGATTCATACGAAAATCAAAAGATCGCGCACAGCTGTAATTTGTTTGAGGCGAAATGAAGGAGGTACTGTGTTCATTTTGACCAGTCAAGTTCAAATTGTTGTAATTTCCAACATCCCAAACTGGCGCTCCATAACAAAATCCCCAATCAATAACTGTCCCATTCCCATACCAGTCACTAAAGTTATCCTCAAACGTGTACCTCACACAATCATCACTGACTGAGTAAGATACTAATGTAAATAATATTGACACAATGCGAATCATAATCGTTTCGCCACTTAAGCAACGGTTTTTGCTTAAAACACAAAATCTCCTTAATATATATATTGCACCTGCTACCTATATAATCAAATTGGTATCTTAATCTGAGTGGGCTCAGATTAGATTAATTAAATGTCTAATTTATAATATGGGATCACCTGCCTGCGTTTGTTTTCATTTGTTTATGGATAGTATTAGCACTCCGCTCGTGACTTCGTCTGCGCGTGTTCTAACTTCGAACTCAGTGAATTTAAACGACTGGTTACCCTCCATATACTTTTGGAAAATCTAAAGATTTATCCAACTAACATCACCAGTGACCCCGTCAGGTTTTGGCCCTCAAAGGGGGTACGCTGACGTCTACCCCCTTTGATTGCTGACAGCTCTTTGAGGCGCGCCGTCCGCATGTCCGTGCCTAAGGTGCCCGGAAATCGCTTTGCGACATCCGTCGCCGTGGTCGTCTCCCACGGCGGCAGAGTCGTGAGGTGAAGCCAGTCATTCCCTCACGCGTCCTACCTCCTCCTCCACTAGCATGACTGCTTCGCATAAGGAAGTAACTACTTACCATTCGGTCTCTCCCCGCAGCATGGCCTCAACATCGTGAGGTATAAGTAAATTCGATTTATTTCTGTTGAATCCCTTTTGGATCATTCGGTCATCAATAAAAGACAGGCTACTTTAACGTGTATTTATTTAAGTAAAATCACATTCTACTTCTATGTGGATCACGAGACAATACGTGGGAATGTACTGGTTTTAAAAACATTCATTAGTACTGGCATTAGGTGTGAAAGTAGAGTAGGTACTCATATTCCGAGGATAAAATTACCGTCGCCGTCGTCTTGGGCTAGCTTCAATTTCTCGTTGCACTAACAATTTTAACCTGACTCTTTCGATTCCAAGAAAAAACATTATTAACACAAAAACATAGTTAGGCATAGGCTTTGTGATTTTAAACTTTTAAAACCTTAAGTTACGTTTATTGTGAAAGTTATGATAATATCTATAGTTTTATAGAAAACGGCCCGTCCCGGCTTCGCACAGGTGGACATGATAATAATTTTCGTTCTCTTAAACCTGGCGCTGATGGTTACAAACAAACACAACAAAAAAAGAAGTAGCCGAATCAGTCCAGTCGTTTTCGAGTTATAAGCTTAGCAACACATTTTGCGATCCATTTTTTAACATAGAAAGAAGAAGATTATTCATGTAAGTAAATATCCAAAGAAACAAATATAAGTAGACCTGTACTTGGAAAATATTAATTATTTTTAATGTGCTGTCTTTGTAAATTATAGCTTAAAAATCATTTTCATTTTCATCAAAAAAGTTATCGTTTTAGATTCGGATGGATCCGGCATGGTTGGGTCTGGTGTGGTAGGCTGTTTCGTGGTTGGCTCTGATGTGGTTGAATCAGGTTTGTCCATTTCTGGTGTTGTGGAAGCTAGTGTGGTGGGGTCTGGTGTGGTAGGCCGCTTCGTGCTTGGCTCGGATGTGGCTGAACCAGGTGTGTCCAGTTCTGGTGTTGTGGAAGCAGGTGTGGTTGAGTCTGGTGTCGTTGTTTCGTTGTCGTAAAGTCGGCAGTCTTGTTCATTCATACCAGGCGGTATGTAACGGAATGAATCGACCAAAACAATGGAGCCTGGAGATGCACCGCCGTAGATCTCTACCTGTAACAAATCAAGTTGTAAATAAGAGGATACAGATATTAAGTCTTAAGAGAAAGGCACAACGCTATATGAATTAAGCCTCCTCGATTTGCTGTTTGTGATACAAAGAGGTCGTATTTTATTGGGCCACATAGATTGCGTTCTGGCCAGTTTCCATCCAGATAATTTTGTATATTTAACGAAAAAAGTAATAAAGCACTACGTCGAACATTTACAAGTGGAATGTAAGGGTGCGTCCACATCTGGCGAATGTGCCGCGAATGTGCAACTCGCGAGCCGTTTGCGACCTGCCCGCGAGCCGAGCGCGCGCATTCTCGGCAATGAGAATGAGAATTTAGTATGCCAAAAGGCGGGCGAGAAGCGCGCGTGCGGCACGCGATCTGCACGCGTGCAGCTTGCAAACGGCGCGCGAGCTGCGCATTTGCGGCGCATTCGCCAGATGTGGACGCACCCTAAGAGAACAGACGTACCTATGATATTAGGGCAATCAATTGAGTTATCTAGATAAAAAATTGAAATACGTCGCCATTTTAAGGGGTTGTGAGTGATTGGGAGGAGGCTTGGGGAGAGGTCAGAAACCCCTCCCACCATTTTCACCCGCCGGAATTATGTTTTTGTAACCTAACCTCAAAACTCGTTATAGTCATGAGGCGTATTCCAAAAACATTGTATCGTTTACCATAAGGATGGTGCCCCCTGTTTCCCGCCTCCACTCTTATGTAAAGGCAACGCCCAGATCCGGCTATCCCCTTCTAATCTAACCTATCTGTGTCGGGGTGATCCAATAATCCCGAGCTCGCTCTTGCATCCTAGGTCAAAAAACTGATTATTACCTACCAAGGTGGCTCGACGCGGGGGGCTCCTACTTCTGCTTTCAAGGCTTTAGGTACCTACTTAATCTAACAGCTGTCGGTGCTTCTTTATAAATTCGTTGTCTTTTTGCCACCGATTTCCGAAAGAAAAGTTAATTTTTATAGGTTATTTTATCCTTTTTTTGTGTGTATTTTTGAAGACGGTTACCTACTTTTTTTTTTTAAAAGTTTTTATTTTACTCTTTTTAGTTTAATTCAACCCAAATTCTTATTAAATACATCATTTTCTTACATGTGCACTGGATTTTTGTAATTCGTAGCACCGGTAATATCATCGTTTATGTAATCTCCCTGGGCGACCCTGAGGTGCCGTGTTTGACCGATGCCGACGACGCCTGGAACTCGACACTGGTCTACCAATACTGCAGAGCGTGCCCGCCTGCTGGCTGTGGGTGAGTGGGAATCGGGTCTTTGACTTCAGGCCCTACCTACCTTCACCCAACATAGGTACTACGAGTATGCTGGGTGGTACAACTTTCCAGGTTGCTACTTGCCTACGTTTGGGCGCATCTTGTTGTGCTGCAGCACACCGCAGTCAATGTGATGAAGTAATCGACTGAAAAAAACCTATCTTGAAGAGGTATCAGGAAACGGTCTATACGAAGAAAAAAATAGTGAAACATCATAGGTTTAATAAGTGCATTCAGAAAGTGCAGGATCATGAAGAAAAAGACAAAAAGAAATATGTCGGTTGGTCGGGCCGAGAACTTTTTAAACCCTCGTCGTATCCACGCAGCAATGATAAAAATTGCTTTACATAATAAAAACTACTAAGTAAAATTAAACTAAATCTAACAGACCTACTGCATCGAACAAAATAAAAATCACAGAAATCGGACAAGAATACTCGAAGTAATTGTTGTACGAAGATAATAAATACCGGCCGAATTCAAAGCCTTATTCCTTTTGAAGTCGGTTCATAATAAGACAGTCAAGTCATTCATCCGAACTACAACTTGTTAGAAGCTAGTATCAAAACATCGTTAAATACTCACGTGGCCATCAAAGGAGTTGGAACCGTTTAAGATCATCCGTGCAGTTTGCCATCCATCCGCTTGGGAAGGTAAATCATATCTTGCATTTACAAGACCGGAAATAGTGCTTGCATTAATTAAAACATGATTTTCCGGATTTTTTTCACTAAAAATGTTCACATCTAGAGTACTACCTTGATTCATACGAAAATTAAATGATTGCGCACAACTGAAGGGGTAAGTGAGTGATGGAGAAATGAATGAGGTACTGCGTTCATTCTGACCAGTCAAGTTCAAACTGCTGTAATTTCCAACAATCCAAACTGGATTTCCACTACAATATCCCGAATTATTAATCCCATTCCCATACCACTTAGGTTATCCTCAAACGTGTACCTCACACAACCATCACTGACTGCGTAAGATACTAATGTTAATAATATTGATATAATGTGAATCATTTCGTTTCGCCACATGCAACGGTTATTGTTTAAAATACAAAATTTCAGTAATTTATATTGCCTGAAATTATAGTCAATTAGATTACTTAATCTTGAGCGGGCTCAGATTAGATTAAATGTTGAATGTATCGTAATGGAATCACCTGAAGTGCGTTTGCATTTAATATTGTGTTCATGCATCATATTAATATTATATTTTTTTGCTGTCACGTGTCTCCCTATATTTATGCATGCCTTGATCGGTAGAACATAGTGAACTGCGCATTCACACAACAACTTGTAATGTATTTTATTTATACTGTGTTTAGCAATAAAGATATTTTGATTTGATTTGAAATGCGAAAGTTTGTGAGGATGATGTATGTTTGTTACCCTTCCACGAAAAAACGACTGGACGGATTTTATTGAATCATTACAGTTTTTGTGCTATCATCACGAATCATCATCACGTCGGGGTCACCACTTTTGTGCTATTTCTCGCTGTATGTGCGAAGTAAATAAAAGGAGAGGTGAGAGGTAAAACTTTGTGTGTATATTTCTTCAAACTCACTTAACCTAGGTATTTTACAAAATTGAGAGGGCGAAAACAGGCAACATAATTGCAACTTTGTGTCACCACACAGTAATATAGGTTATTTATCAGAATAGCACATAGAATAATAATTATGATAAATTGATGATCTAGAACACGGTTACGTTTTTTCTTAAATTGTTTTTATAACATTTTATTTTTAGGCGGGTCCGATTTTGAGGTATCTTTCCAATAAACAACGATGTTTTTAAATCGGACATTTTTAGAAAAGATTATGCATGGTTATACATAAAAGAAACAACAAGTCCTCCAAACTCCCTCACACGTTCAACCTCCTCCTTCACTAGTATGACTGCTTCAGTAACTGTCCTCCCATTCGGTCTCTCCCCGCAGCATGGCCTCAACATCGTGAGGTATAAGTATAATTTCATTCGGTCATCAATCAAAGACAGGCTACTTTAACATGTATTTATTTAAGTAATGTACTTTTGCATTGTGACAAAATATACTTTCTGAAGAAGAAACTAACATTCTAATTTTTTTGTGTGACTTGGGCTAGCTTAAATTTCTCGTTGCACTAAAAATTCTTAGCCTGACTCCTTCGAATATAAAGAAAAGCTTTAAGCAAAAGATTATTAACCCAAAAACACTTCATAGCAGATATAGTATTCGTTGTTGATGGCTTTGTGATTATAAACTTTTTGAATCCTAATAAGTTACGTTTAGAAAGTTATACCTAATGATATCTATAGTTTAAGAGAAATAAGCACGACTAAATAAATATAAATTCATGTAAGTATATATCCAAAGAAACAAATGTATAAGTATACATACTCGTATACTGGGAAAATAATTATTTTTAATGTGCTGTCTTTGTAAATTATAGCTTAAAAATCATTTTCATTTTCATCAAAAAAGTTATCGTTTTAGATTCGGATGGATCCGGCGTTGTTGGTCTGGTTGGGTCTGGTGTGGTAGGCTGTTTCGTGGTTGGCTCTGATGTGGTTGAATCAGGTTTGTCCAATTCTTGTGTCGTGGAAGCTAGTGTGGTTGGGTCTGGTGTCGTTGTTTCGTAATCATAGAGTCGGCATTTTTGTTCATTCATACCAGGCGGTATGTAGCGGAATGAATCTACCAAAACAGTAGAATTTGGAGATGCCTTGCCATATAATATTATCTGAAACAAATCAAGCTGTGAGTTTTAAGAGGTTATAGATTATGTTGAATAAGATCGGTATAGCTGGTTTCAACTACATATTTTCAGAAGCGTTCTTCTATGCAAGTATTTACATTGTGAGAGGCAATTATGGGGCTTCGTTTAACATTTATTATTTTTGTCTAGTTGCACAAAATAAAAAGAAAATAATGAATTATGTATATTTCAGTGTAGAACATGTTAACGTTATCATTTTCAATCTCGATACACGGGAAAATTGACTATTAAACAAAGGAGAACCATATCCTGATTCTCTTCGTTTGTGCGCTGACTACGAATTATATACTCAAAATGCATCTGGTGTCATTGAATTTTTTACGTGTTCCAGAAGTGGTTTTCATGATTTTGTTGTTTGTATATAAATGTGATATAGAAAAAATCATATTATTTCAATTATAGTATTTTAAATGCCTTTTTATGAGGATTACTCAAAATAAGTCAGAAAATGCCGTCAGTTCTTTTATAATATTTTTTTGTTCTTAATTTTTTTTATAAGAATCCTGTTTTTAGACGTAAAAATGATTTTGATTTAATCCGCTGATATTGATTCTTTAAATTGTGCTTGTGAATATAGGAGCCTGTGAGGCTCCACGGCCATAATAGTGTTAAATAAAATTGACGTCCATTCTTAAAGGTAGGTACCGTGGAAAACATAAGGAAGCAGCAGTGCTTACTTATACGTATAATTTCTTGAAACCTAAGTGAGTATTTAAAAAAAAAAACACTTGGTAAATGAATTAACCTGCTGCAAATTCAAACACAAATACCCTTTTGTTTCCTTCTGGAAATTGGTTGCTGAGTTTTCTTAACTTACTATTTTTTTCCACCGACTACCGAGAGAAATGTTATTTTACCCTTTATAGTTCAGTACCATATAGCAAAAAAATCTGAAAATAAAAAAAAGACTTAAAGGTAAGTTAATGCAATGATCAAAATAAAAATCGCAGGATTCTGACTCGAATACTCGGAGTAATTGGAATACGACAGAAAAAAAAATGAAATCGTTTGATAACAAGACAATTATTTGTCAGTAATTCATCTGAACACCACAACCTGTTAGAAGGTAGTATCAAAACATCGTTAAATACTCACGTCGCCATCGAAGGAGTTCGAGCCGCTTATGATCATCCGTGCAGTTTGCCATCCATCTACGTAGTTTTCTATCCAGAGCCAATCATAATATCCTACTGTTTGACCAGTACTATTGCGTGCATAAATATACAGATCATTTCCCGACGATTTTTCCGTATAAATGTTCAATTCTAGAGTACCATTGTGATTCATACGAAAATTAAATGATTTCGCACAACTGATTAATGTTTGAGGCGAAAAGAAGGAGGTACTGCGTTCATTTTGACCAGTCAAGTTCAAACTGCTGTAATTTCCAACAACCCAAACTGGCAACCCACTACAACTTTCCCAATCGTTAACTGTCCCATTCCCATACGATTCACTTAAGTTATCCTCAAACGTGTACCTCACACAATCATCACTGACTGCGTAAGATACTAACGTTAATAATATTGACACAATGCGAATCATAATCGTTTCGCCACGTATGCAACGGTTATTGCTTAAGATACCAAAATCTCCAATTTATATTGCACCTGATATAATAATCAAATAGATAATTATATTAATCTAAGCTGGCTCAGATTAGATTAAAAGTCGAGTGCATGGTATGGAATCACCTGACTGCGTTCGTCTATATTTGTTTTAAATGCATATTATGATAACAAAAGATCGGAATTATGTAGAGTTATTTTAGTACTAACTTGCATCGTCGAACTTTACCTAATTTCGACCTATTATGAAATTTTTTATGGATTTTGATGCAGGTTTCCATAAATGAACTCATTTTTGTGGTATTCTGTAAATAATGCCAAACGATGGGTCTAATGGTTCTGAGCTAACTGTTCGGTGAAATAAAAGAATCATGAAATATTACACTATAGTCACCCTGAGTCGTTTTACGTAACGATGCGACGTCGTCTGCTGCTGCAGTCTGCCATTGGCAACGGAATCATAACATTTTTTAGAGTTCCGTAGTCAACAAGGAACCCTTATAGTTTCGCCATGTCCGTTCGTCCGTCCGTCTGTCCGCAGTTTAGCTCAGAGACGCACAGTACTAGAGAGCTGTAATTTGGTGTAAATATACGGATTTGTTGTGCCGAAAAAGTGGTAAAATAAAATCTCGAAAAATATTTTTTTTTAGGGTACCTCCTGTACACGTAAAGTGGGAATGTTTTTTTTCTTTCTCGCGTACCCCTTAGTGTGGGGTATTATTAAATAGGTCTTTAAAAAATAATGTGAGTTTTCATTAACAATTTTTTGATAAAAAAATTCGTTTGTGAAATATTAAGCTTTAAAGTGCTAAATTTTGCTCGACTCGAGTGTCCCCCCCCTCTACCAGCTAAACGGTTATGTTTGGGGGTGTGAAAAAATTCACAATAGTAGTACACGAAATATATAACGAAGTTAATAAGAAAATTATCATGACTAAGTAGGCTTTACAACTTTACGAGTAATAGTCGACCAACTTATAAAATGTACTTTGATATCATATTTTCTTAAACAAAATGTATCGGAGAACATGCTCTTCAACTGCAAATGTAAGTTTGTCAACTTTATTTTTACAGCTTTTATAGGTATGTTTTTTGGGGATAGGTAGGTTATTATCGTCAACTATTTTTAACTAACTTCAAAAAAAGGAGGAGGTTCTAAATTCGTGATCTTTTTTTTATGTATTATCCCCGATTTCTCAAAGACTCCTGGACCGATTTTGAAAATTCCTCTTTTTAAAATTAAATTCAGCGAATCAGTTTAGTTACTTCGCATAAGTATTTTGATGGGCAACTACGGAACCCTACACTGTGCGTGGCCCGACACGCACTTGGCCGGTTTTTTTTTTTCGTGGTGAAATCATCAAATGAAAGATTCATTTTCCACTGGGATGGGAAGGACTGTCGGACCTGTACTGACTAAAATCCAAGGTGATCCTTCCCGGTCACGTTTGCCTCATGAGACAGACCAGCGACCCCAGCAGGCTTTGGTCCTCAAAGGGGGGATACGTCAGATTGCTCACGAAGGAGGAGGCGAGCCGCGTGAGCAATGTCCTCCCTCCGCCCCGAGGCGGCGAGTAAAGAGCAACTCGCTGTCCGACCATGGACCATGCCGGATCGACGACGCGTTGCGTTCCACACGCGCCTCAATGTGCGTCAGCATAATGACAGGGCCCCCCTCTAGACGGCCAAAGCCTGCCGGGGTCGCGGGACTTATAACCGGGACCCCGGAACATAAAGCCCAAGTAACACAAACGTGTCTAGAAACGTACTACTAGATAGCTTATAGAATGCAATTGAATTGTCTACCATAAGAATAAAATATCTACAAGCAATCTTCTAGAACGCTTAAAGACAGAGTTTAGTAAAAGTGGGCACATTCTTGTACCCTCTCTTAAGAATGAGTTAAGAAAACATGACTAGATAAAGTTCAGATCAAATTGACTTAAGAGACGTTTCTAGTGTCTCTCTAAACCGTTTATAGACCGTACGTTTATCTAGTAGCGTACTAGTAGATAGTTTATAGATAGAGTTAGACCTTTAAAGGAATCATTGCTCGTCACGTTTTAAAACCAAATGATCTTAAGACTAACAACTTTAAGTAACATTTTACTAGTGACGCATATAATTTTTCCAACGCATTTAACACCGTTGACCATGATATTCTTCTTGCTATTTTGTCACAGATTGGGATTTCGTATTCATCACGGGATTGGTTCTCGTCTTATCTTCGTGGTCGCCAGCAGGCGGTTCGTGTTCAGCAGGCATGTTCTGACTGGCATGATCTGTTAGCTGGTGTTCCGCAAGGCGGTATACTTTCTCCTTTTCTATTTTCACTTTTCATAAATTCCATTACTGACGTCCTCAAATGCTCTTACCATCTATATGCTGATGACTTGCAACTTTACGCTCAAGCCGATGTCAGCTGTTTAGATGACTGCATTTCCGCCCTAAACGATGACCTGCGTAGTATTAGTGATTGGTCCAGGCAGTTCGGGGTATCAGTCAACGTGAGCAAATGTCAAGCCATTGTTATAGGTAGCGTGTACCATATGCGTAGCCTCAATATTCATGGTCTTGTACATAGTAAAATTTAATAACACAGTTATTCCATTATCTCCTCACGTTAAGGATTTGGGTTTACATATCGACGATCGACTTAGCTGGGAAAAGCAAGTCAATTTGGTAAGTCGGAACGTTTTTTCCACACTGCGATCTCTCTACAGATTTAAGCACTTTCTTCCGTCTAGCACTAAACTACTGCTTGTCCAGGCTCTTGTGCTCCCTATTATTGATTATGCGGATGTTTGTTACTCTGATATATCCCAAAATCTTCTAAACAAATTGGATCGAATTCTGAATAACTGTATCCGCTTTGTATTTGGACTTCGAAAATATGATCACATTTCCAGTAACCGCTCTCAGCTTAAATGGCTGCCTATCCGCCAGAGAAGATCCCTCAGATCACTCTGCTTGCTTTTCTCCATTATGAACGATCCTTGTGCTCCTAACTATTTAAAAAGTTCTTTTCAGATCCTGGGTAGCTCCCATGATCGTAACCTTCGTGCTGCTGAAAATTTGCTCCTTCAGATACCTTCTCACCGTACAGGTTTTGTTTCCAATTCCTTCGTGGTTACGGCAATTAAACTCTGGAATGCGCTTCCCCTTGACATTAAAAAAGCTCGGAGTAAATTTTCTTTTAAACGTCAAGTTCGGGAATACTTTTTGAAAACACTCGTTCCTTAGGTTTTCCTATCATTTATAATTTAATGGTCGTCGTCATGTCATATTATAATATCTATTTATGTTATATATTTTATTTATATTCTAAGTATTTATGTGTAATTTATTTATCAAATATTTATTTATGTATAACGGTATATTTATTATAGGTATATATTTTCATATGTATATTATTTATAATTAGATGTAGTAGTTTTAATTGTTTCGTATTGTACAGTTGCACCTATTCCAGTTTCTTCTCCATTTGACCCAAAGGTTGACTGGTAGATAATGCCTTGTGGCATTAAGTCCGCCTTATGTACCTCAATTGTACGTTAAAGTTTAAATAAATAAATAAATGGCGTGGAACTTCTAAAAGTTATTTTACTTAATAATATTTGCATCATGGCGTAACAAATTTATAACTTTTTATTAATTTGTGTTTTAATAATGGGTAAATAAGCAAATCAATATGCGATTGAAATTCTATCGTTGAATATTATGTAAAACTCTTGTAAAATAAGAGCGCCCGCTGTAAATGTAAAATTTAACTTTTTTTTTTCAAAATATGAATATTATTTGGTATAAGCAAATTTTCGAATTTACATTTTAATGCTTAAAATACTCATTTTATTTAAAATATAGTTATTTAAAACATATGAAATGTATAATTAGACATAATTTAATGATAAAAACATTAAAATACTTAACAAAAGTTATTTGAAGCAAAAAATAGGCAACAAAAATGGCGTCCAGATAAAATTTACTAGAAAACCGATTTCTGTAGAACAAACAGTCTAGAGATTTCTTTTGTAGTATGGCTCTAGAATAATTTGACTTACTACATACTAAACTATCTAGTGAGAGAATAAACAGATTTAAGAGTGGTTTAAAATTATCTAGTGACTGTCACTCTGTATTCCTTTTTATCTTGTCAAAGTATTTCTAGACGTTCTTCAGTGAATAGGTAATTTCATGTGTTGTGAACGTAAGACCATTTTATGCTGTAACAAACCAATATAATTAATCAATACAAGAGGGTACCCGAGTAAAAAGTATTTCTGATTTATATAAGTATAAACAATGTGAGAAATAATAATTATAATTGTAATTACATTAATACCCTTTCATTTGATACCCACATCATTGGGGTGGATTTCAAACAGCCAGTCCGCCATCTTGAATTTAAGTCGCCTGACTATTTTTTTCGTATTCCTGACAGCAAACCTTTTCATTTGATACGCATATCATGGGGGTGGATTTTAAATAGCCTGTCCGCCATATTGGATTTAAGTCACGTAACAATTTTTTTCGTATTCTTGACAGCAAACCCTTTCATTTGATACCCACAACATTGGAGTGGATTTCAAACAGCCAGTCCGCCATCTTGAATTTAAGTCACGTGACATTTTTTTCTATTTCTGACAGCAAACCCTTTTATTTGATACCCATATAATTTGGGTGCATTTCAAATAGCCTGTCCGCCATCTTGGATTTAAGTCACGTGACAATTTTTTTCGTATTCCTGACGGCAAACCCTTTCATTTGATACCCATATTATGGAGGTGGATTTCAAACAGCCAGTCCGCCATCTTGAATTTAAGTCACATGACTACTTTTTCGTATTCCTGACAGCAAATCCTTTCATTTGATACCCATATCACGGGGGGGCATTCCAAATAGCCTGTCCGCCATATTGGATTTAAGTTATGTGATTTTTTTTTTCGTACTCTTGACAGCAAACCTTTTTATTTTTGATACCCATATATCATCAACAATTTTCTACGTTTTGGAGGAAGTTACTAGGAAGTTTCGATTCTTCTTCGGTCGACTCTTCTTCATTTTTCTTTCTTTTTAAATACTTGCGGATTTTTCGACGAAAACCACCAGATCTTTTAATTTGTTTCATCTTCTCCATTGCATAAACTCATCCAATTTAAATTTCTAGTACAAATGCACTTAACTAAGCCACTTTTAAGGATAAAAACTCTAAAAACACGACTTCTCTATCAGATTTCTAGACAAACTTAAAAATATCTAGTAAAGTATTTTATCTAGACTGAAGTATCTATAGAAAAAAAAGATAAGAGTACCATTAGCTAAAATAGAATATCTGTAGAAAGTTTTGTCTTCAAATATATCGTTTTATCTATAAAACTACTTCAAAATAGGTACCTTTAGGCTTTTTTAACTATTTGTAGAGCATTTTATCTAGAAACTGTCGTTATAACTATAAACGTACTTAAAATAAGTGTTCTATAGAAAAAATGCTCTTAAAATAATAAAGCTTTAGATAAAAAACTCTATAAGATTAAATGTTCTTTATCAAACCCATTTTTAGAAAGCCCGTATCTAAAGATTAACCCTGACTAGACAGTCTATAGACAGATTGGTTTTAAAACTTCCAGACTGTGTTACTTGGGAGGACACCGTGGATTTTAGTCAGTACGAGTCACTTCTGCCCTGCCCAGTGTGGGAAGACTCATTTGATGATTTTACCAAGCTAAAAAAAAAGTTCTTTGAGGCGCGCTGTCCGCATGCCCGCGTTTACATAACAGTGCAGTGCCCGGAAATCGCTTCACGACATCCGTTGCCGTGGGGGTCTCCCGCGGCGTCTGACCCGTGAGATGGAGCCAGTCAACTTCATCCTCAACTAGAATGACTGCTTCGCAGAAGGAAGTAAGTACTTCCCATTCGGTCGCACCCCGCAGCATGGCCTTAACATTGTGGGGTATAAGTAAATACGATTTATTCCCGTTGAAACCCACTTTTGGATCATTCGGTCATCAATAAAAGACAGGCTACTTTAACGTGTATTTATTTAAGTAAAATACTTTCACAGTGTGATAAAATACAGACCATACGTGGGAATGTACTGGTTTTAAAAACATTCATTAGGACTGGCATTATGTGTGAAAGTAGAGTTGGTACTCATATTCCGAGGATAAAAGTACCGTCGCCGTCGTCTTGGGCTAACTTCAATTTCTCGTTGCACTAACAATTTTAACCTGACTCTTTCGATTCCAAGGAAAAACATTATTAACCCAAAAACACAAAAACATAGTTTGGCATAGGCTTTGTGATTTTAAACTTTTAAAACCTTAAGTTACGTTTATTGTGAAAGTTATGATAATAAATATATAGTTTTATAGAAATATGCACGACTAAATAATATATTATAGTGGCCCGTCCCGGCTTCGCACGGGTGGACATGATAATAATTTTCGTTCTCTTAAACCTGGCGCTGATGGATACAAACAAACACAACAAAAAAAGAAGTAGCCGAATCAGTCCAGTCGTTTTCGAGTTATGAGCTTAGCAACACATTTTGCGATCCATTTTTAGGGTTCCGTAGTCAACAAGGAACCTTTATAGTTTCGCCATGTCCGTCCGTCCGTCCGTCCGTCCGTCTGTCCGCAGCTTAGCTCAGAGACGCCCAGTACTAGAAAGCTGTAATTTGGTGTAAATATACAGATTAGTTGGGCCCAAAAAGTGGTAAAATAAAATCTCGTAAAATATATTTTTTAAGGTACCTCCTGTACTTACACGTACAGTGGATATTATTTCTCGCGTACCTCTTAATGTGGGGTATCATTAAATTAAAGGTCTTTAAAAAATATAGATAATTTCCATTAACAATTTTTTTATAAAAAGATTTGTTTGTGAAATATTAAGCTTTAAATTGCTAATTTTTGCTCGACTCGAGTGTCGCCCCCCCCCCCCTCTACTAGCTAAACGGTTATGTTTGGGGATGTGAAAAAATTCACAACAGTAGTATACCTATCGAAGTTAAAAAAAAATTATCATGACTAAGTAGGCTTTACAAGTTTACGAGTAATAGTCGACCAACTTGTAAAACGTACTTGTAAGTATAACATATTTTCCTAAACAAAATGTATCAGAGAACAAGTTCTTCAACTGCAAATGTAAGTTTGTCAACTTTATTTTTACAGCTCTAATAGGTGGGTATGTTTTGGGGATAGGTAGGTTTTTATCGTCCATATTATTAACAAACTTCCAAAAAAGGAGGTTCTTTTTTTATTATTATTAAATCTAGCGAATCAGTTTAGTTAGTTTGCGTATGTATTTTGATGGGCAACTATGGAACCCTACACTGTGCGTGGCCCGACACGCACTTAGCCGTCCCAAGCTAAGCAGAGCTTGTGTTATGGGTACTAGACAACTGATAAACATACTTATATATTTCTAAATACATACATTTATAGATAAATTACACCCAGACATAGAACAAAATGATCGTGCTCATCACACAAACATTTGTCCTGGGTGGGAATCGAACCCACGACCTCTGGCATAGCAGTCAGGGTCACTAACCACTAGACCAACAGGCCAGTCTTATCAATATAGAAAGAAGAAGATTATTCATGTAAGTACATATCCAAAGAAACAATTGTATAAGTAGACATACACTAGGAAAATAATTATTTTTAATGTGCTGTCTTTGTAAATTATAACTTAAAAATCATTTTCATTTTCATCAAAAAAGTTATCGTTTTAGATTCGGATGGATCCGGCGTTGTTGGTCTGGTTGGGTCTGGTGTGGTAGGCTGGTTCGTGGTTGGCTCTGATGTGGTTGAATCAGGTTTGTCCAATTCTGGTGTTGTGGAAGCTAGTGTGGTTGAGGCTGGTGTCGTTGTTTCGTTATCGTAGAGGCGGCATTTTTGTTCATTCATACCAGGTGGTATGTAACGGAATGAATCGACCAAAATAGTGGAATTTAAAGATGCCCTGCCATTGAACGTTATCTGAAACAAATCAAGCTGTCAGTTTTAAGAGGTTATAGATTATGTTGAATACGATCGGTATAGCTGGTTTCAATTATTTTCAAAAGCGTTGATCTATACAAGAATTTACATTGTATGAGGCGATAATGGGGCTTTGCTTAATATGTATATTTTTGTCTAATAGCACAAAATAAAAAGAATATAATGCATTATGTTTATAGAGCAGTGGTGGCCCAGTGGTATCGGCCCTGACTTACGAGTTGTAGGTCGTGGGTTCGAATCCCGGCAGGCGCATTACTTTGTGTAATTTATTTCATCACCACTGCTCTCAAAAACGGTGAAGGAAAACATCGTGAGGAAACCGGCATGTCCTAGAACCAAAAATTCGAAGACATGTGACATCCACCAATCCGCACTGGGCCCGCGTGGTGGATTATGGCCCACCCCCTCTCACAGAGAGGAGGCCTGTGTCCCAGCAGTGGGAACATTAATAGGCTGATGATGATGATGAATGCATTATGTAAATTTCAGTGTTGAACATGAAAACGTTATAATTTTCAATTTCGATACGCGGGAAAATTGACTAAAACAAAGCAGTACCATATCCTGATAGGTACTCGTACAATAATAAATTATATTCTCTTCGTTTTGTGCGCTGACTACGAATTATGTACTCAAAATGCATCTGGTGTCATTGAATTTGTTACGTGCTGCAGAAGTGGTTTTCATGATTTTATTGTTTGTTTATAAAGTTTGTGATTTAAAAAAATCATAGGTAATATTCCAATTTATTTTAGTATTTTATGTGCCTTTTTATAAGGATTACTCAAAATAAGTCAGAAAAAAGCCGTCAGTTATTCTTATAAAATTTGTTTGGTTCTTACATTTTTTTTGTAAGAGACCTGTTTTTAGATGAAAAAATGACAATGATATAATCCACACTTCTTTTCTTTAAAATGCGCTTGTGAATATAGGAGCCTGTGAGGCTCCACGTCCATAATAGTATTAAATAAAATGACGTCTATTCTTAAAGGTACCGTGGAAAACATAAGAAAGCAGCAGTGCTTACTTATACGTTTTCTGGGACCCTAAGTGAGTATTTCCAAAAAAAAAAACAATTGAAAAATAAATTAACCTGCTGCAAATTCAAACAAAAAAACGCTTTTTTCTTTTCTTCCGGAACTTGGTGGCTGAGTTTTCTTAACATATTATTTTTTTCCACCGACTACCGAGGGATAAAAAAGACTTAAAGGTAGGCAAATATTTTAATGCAATGATCAAATAAAAATCACAGAATTCTGACTCGTATACTCGGAGTAGGATAATATTGGAATACGACAAAGAAAAAAAAAATGAAATCGTTTGATAACAAGACAATTATTCAACTTAACCGCAACCTGTTAGAAGGTAGTATCAAAACAGCGTTAAATACTCACAAAGCCATCAAAGGAGTTCGAGCCACTTATGTTCATCCGTGCAGTTTGCCATCCATCTACGTAGTTTTCCGCCCAGAGCCAATCATATAATCCTACTGTATTGCCATTTGTATCGCGTGCATAAATATACAGATCATTTCCCGGCGATTTTTCCGTATAAATGTTCAATTCTAGAGTACCACCTTGATTCATACGAAAATCAAAAGATTGCGCACAACTGTAAATTGTTTGAGGCGAAATGAAGGAGGTACTGTGTTCATTTTGACCAGTCAAGTTAATATTGTTGTAATTTCCAACAACCCAAACTGGCACTCCGTTACAATATCCCCAATCATTAACTGTCCCATTTCCATACCAGTCACTAAAGTTATCCTCAAACGTGTACCTCACACAATCATCACTGACTGCGTAAGATACTAATGTAAATAATATTGACACAATGCGAATCATTTTGTTTCGCCACGTATGTAACGGTTATTTCTTAAGAAACCAAATTCTCCAATTTATATTGCACCTGATATAATAATCAAATAGATAATTATATTAATCTGAGCTGGCTCAGATTAGATTAGATTTCGAGTGTTTGGTATGGAATCACCTGACGTTTGATATTAGGATAACCAGAGATCGGAATTATGTAAAGTTATTTTAGTACTTACATCAAAATGTTGATTTTAATAGGGATCTTCCCGGGATTTAAAAAAAAACAGTAGGTATTAAATATAAATAATAATAATAAAAACATCAGAAATAGATTAGGCAAATTAATAGCGTTAGAGTAAATGACTTTTTAATAAATAAGTCACGGGATTTTTGTGCTCTTTTTACGTAACTAGCAGTTCGCCCGCGACTTCGTCCGCGCGTATGTAGTAGGTAATTTTCCTCTGTGAATTTCCACTTCTGGCCCTCATAGGACATTTTCGGAAAATCTAAATCATATATATCCGACAAAAATTCTATCAACCCCAAAAACAACCCCTCAGGGCTCGAATTTCGAAGTAGCAAATTCCGTCATAGGCAAATAAAAGAATCCCTATGCAAAATTTGAGACTCCTATCTATCAATCCGAAAAACAACCATTTAGGTGTGGACATTCGCAAAGTCCCATCTTAGTGAGCACCTGCATATAAAAAAAGAACACCGATAATAAATGGTTACTGAATTTTATAGCAAACGTGTTATGGATAATGATTTTCGGACAAACAATTTTAGGTGACGAAAAGGGATACCTATTTTATCATAACAGAGTCGAATAATTAAAGTGCGTTTTACTTAAGTTTGCCGTATATGATTACTTTCCAGAATTTGATCCATATTAACAACACTACCTATGGAATGGTGTAATAATACAGGGTGTATTTTTTATCTTAAATCAGCGGGTTCAGTTTCTGGCCAGGATTATTGTATTTTCTAAAATCCAATGATGAAGTTTTAGTTTTTGTCAAAATCGGCTGCGGGACTCCTTTCAATGTTCAAATTCAAATTCAAATAATTTATTATTCTTTTGCAAGTTAATATACAATATTAGTGATTGGAGTCTCCTTTTAAGCATGAAATGCCTGTGTTAGGAGACTCCGCTCTTCCATAACTAAAAGTACCATAAAATGCGCGACAAAAGCAGCATGCATACAAATAAATAATAATAATGAAATAAAATTAACTAACAGTTAAATTTAAAATACATAATAAAAACAAATTAAAATCAGAATAAAATAAGTACAGACACATTAAACAAAAATTACATATTTAAACAAAAATGCAAGCAAAATTAAAAATAAATTATAATAAATTAAGTCATAATTCAATCAAAAATCAGACTTAAGCATCACTCTTCATTATAGAAAACATTTAAGATTCAAATCAGCTAAAAAGGAGAATCAATGTCACGAGTAGATTAAAAATTCATAAAAAAATATTCAATTAGAAAAGATGAAAAAAAAAAAAATAATAATAAAAAAGTAAACCTAGATGCCACTGAGGAGCTATTAAACAAACTTGAGCGCTTGCAAAATTTGTGTATTCGGTTTGTTTTTGGTCTCCGTAAATATGATCATGTCTCTCAACTTCGCAAGGATCTCAAGTGGCTCCCAATCCGTCTTCGCAGGAACACTCGTATCCTTTGCCTCCTGTTCAACATCCTCCACAATCCTTCCTATCCATCGTACCTTCGTGAGCGTTTTTCTTACGCCCGTCCTAGCGACGCACCCTGTAGATCTCACCTTAGATCCCTACTTAAATCCCATCCTCACAAATCCAGCTACTATTCCTACTCCTTCTCCGTTCATGCTGTAAGATTGTGGAACTCACTTCCGCCTAACATTCGTGATCTAAAATCCATTTCACTTTTTAAGCTTAGAGTGAAAGAGCATTACTTTTCCTCTCTTCTGTGATTTATATATATTTATTTATATGTGTATGTGTTTATTTATATATTATAGTTTTTGGTATGTATTTGTATGTGTAGTTATATTAGATATTTTATAATTAGTATTATAAACTTAGGTTAAGATATTCGTATAGACATTTCGCTTTTTATTTTTTTTTACACACTATTGTCTACATTTCTTTTTAATTTCTCCTTTAGAGGGTCTGCTGGAAGAAATTTCTAAAGAAATAAGCAGCACCTTTGTACTTTAGTTTTAATTATTATGTAATTTCCTTTGTAATTTATTGTGTGTACATAAATAGTTAAATAAATAAATAGATAATAGACACAAAATCAAATGTAATTATATTCAAACAAAAATTCAAATTAAATCAAATCACAATTAAGCAAAATAAGAATACATTTCAAAAATAAATTAATAAATTATTTGGAGCATTGGTACGAGTATGTCTGCTGGTGTGTGTGTGTGTATGTATAATGTGGATGTGTATGTGTGTCTTGCATGTTTGTGTTATACAGCGTGATGTAAGAGTGCCTCTGTTTCCTCATACGTGAGATTTTTTATCCATTTGACCATAGCTGTTTTGCATTCATAATACTGTTTATCGTAGATATACA
Organism: Agrotis segetum; assembly: GCA_036375495.1. Taxonomy (NCBI): domain Eukaryota; kingdom Metazoa; phylum Arthropoda; class Insecta; order Lepidoptera; family Noctuidae; genus Agrotis; species Agrotis segetum. Next base: position 3,030,847 of record JAQSVV010000047.1, on the reverse strand, counting down.
CCTCTTTATTGATTTTATTGTATAATTGAGCCGCACGCTTTTCGAATTGCATGCAAGCAAACCTGGTTTTGTTATGAGGGATTTGTGCTACAATATCTTTCCTTCTTTTATTTGTGTTGGATGCATCATATGTCATAGCCTTGTGTTTTTTTAAAACCGTTTTGACAATATACAATTTTCTTACTGACAGAAGATCACTAATCTGATAGAGAGTGGCAGTGGGGAATCTACGTTTTTTTAAGTACATTGTTTTAATGAGCGCGCGTTGCGCACGCTCTAACTCCAGTAACTTCGTTTTGGCCGATCCCCCCCAGATAGGGATGTTGATGTTTATCGATATTAGTTTCAAAAATAGCTATCCACGTCCAGTTGAAAAATTCTCTCTGTATAATTATCAAATTCAAAACTGACCAGTAGATCTACGCACAACCGAAACCCCTAGGACTAGAAGCTTGAAATTTTGCACAAGCGTTCCTTATAATTATGACGTAGATGATCACTAAGACAGGATTTTGCGAAATTCGATTTTCGACGTTGATAGTTTAGTTGCTACTTATCTACATTAATAACAACTCTAAATGATTTTTTAGAGTTCGGCAATAAACAATGAACTCTTTCAGTTTCGTCATGTCCGCCTGTCTCTCTGACCGCAGCTTATTAGCATATTGTAAGATTGAATTTTAATATTATTAGATCCACATCAAGGAACAAAAAACAAAGAGTTGACATTTTTACATAGAACGTCATGAAGAACACCAGCTAAAAGTTCTTACCGCGCTCACAAATGTAGCAAAACCCATTAATTTATGGAACCTGCATCAAAATCCATTAAGTAATATGCACACACAAACAATACGCAGTTGAGTGATTCCATAAACAATTGTTTTTATTTTCTTTGCCCTCTGTAGAGACCCAGACCCGGAACAAAAACTTTCAGATCTTAAAAATATTTTTTTCCGTCTGGGGATTGAACCTGCACAAGTATTATATTCCTCAGCAGCCTGCGCCAATCATGCCGTATTATTCATTTAGAAATCTGCTTCAAAACTCATTAAAAAAAATATCATAATTTATGCGTAACACAGACAGACAAACGCAGTCAGGTGATTCCATATAAATACATTAGACATCTAATCTTATCTGAGACCGCTCAAGATTAAAAAACCTAATTGATTATAATTTCAGGTGCAATTTAAATTAATGAGATTTTTATTTTAAGCAATAACCGTTACATACGTGGCGAAACAAAATGATTCGCATTGTGTCAATATTATTAACATTAGTATCTTACGCAGTCAGTGATGATTGTGTGAGGTACACGTTTGAGGATAACTTTAGTGACTGGCATGGGAATGGGACAGTTAATAATTGGGGAGATTGTCACGGATTGCCAGTTTGGGTTGTTGGAAATTACAGCAATTCGAACTTGACTGGTCAAAATGAACACAGTACATCCTTCATTTCGCCTCAAACAACATTTAGTTGTGCGCAATCTTTCAATTTTAGTATGAACCAAGGTGGTACTTTAGAAGTAAACGTTTATATGGAAAAGGCACCGGGAAATGATTTGTTAATTTATGCAATCAATGCAAACACTTCTAATACAGTAGGACTATTTGATTGGTACCTGTCCCCTAACTATGTGGAAGGATGGCAAACTGCACGGATTACCCTATACGGCTCGAGCTCCTATAATGGCTACGTGAGTATTTAACAATGTTTTGTTACTAGCTTCTAACAGGCTTTTATCTGGTTTGGATGAATTACTTGACTATCTTGTTATGAACCGACTTCAAAAAGTTTTGAATTCGGTCGGTATTATGTTCGTACAACAATTACTCCGCGTAGTATAGTTGTGGGTCCCATTCATTATATTATAGCCTTTGCAAGTTCTAAACCTGCTACTTATAGCTTTTTTTTTAATTATTCCGAAAATTTGACTTGCTGGTAGAAACTAACCACAGATCTGCTCCAGATCTTTATTTAATTGTAATGTTTTAAAATACTTAATAAAAAAACTTACAAACGCACTAGTCGCCTGTACAATTTTTGAAAGATCTACTCGATTTCTCTGGTATTTCGTCATCAAATCCTGATTTTCGTATCATGTGATTTCACCTTGAAATTATCTTCTTTCCAACAAAAAAATAATCATCAAAATCGGTTCATTAACGATGAGTTAACCACCGGACAAACTTTAAAAATTTGTCGACGGTCAAATTCGAGAAAAGAATTTTCCAAAATCTTTGAATGCAGTTTGCTTTCTATTCAAGAACAAAAGGAATGTGTCCTTTGAGTAAAATGTTCTATCTGCAGTAATCAGAGTACTCTCCCTGCAGGTGGCATTACAAAATTCCACCCTGTATATAGTACAACTTACAACAACAAAAGGGATTCGAGGATTCTTTGCATAACCTGCTACCATACGCCTTTTACTCTAAACTTATCAATAACCTCTCAAAACTTACAAATTATTTGTTTCAGATTCAGTTCATTGGAATTGCATCTAAAAATTTCACTGCTTTGGTAGATTCATTCCGCTACATACCGCCTAGTATGAATGAACAAGAATGCCGACTTTACGATAACATAACGACACCAGCCTCAACCACACTAGCTTCCACAACACCAGAATTGGACAAACCTGATTCAACCACACCAGACTCAACCAGGCCAGAGCCAACAAAGCCGGATCCATCCGAATCTAAAACTATAACTTTTTTGATGAAAATGAAAATGATTTTTAAGCTATAATTTAAAAAGATAGCACATTAAAACATAACTATTTTTTCCAGTGTAGTCTACTTATATGTGTGTCTTTGGATATGTATTATTATGTTGATTTGATCATGCCCATTTCTATAACTATAGAGTATAGATATTATTATAACTTTCACAATACATTTTTCACAATACTTAAGGTTTTAAAAGTTTAAAATCACAAAGCCTACGCCTAACTAGTACAACGAGAAATTGAAGCTAGCCCAAGACGACGGTTCTTTTATACCCGGAATGAGTTCTCTACTTTCACACCTAATGCCAGTACTAATGAATGTTTTTAAAACCAGTAGTTACATTGCTACGTATGGTCTCGCAATCCACATAAATGTAGAATGTGACTGTGAAAGTATATTACTTAAATAAATACATGTTAAAGTAACCTGTCTTTTATTGATGACCGAATGAATTTACTTATACCTAACGATGCTGAGGCCATGCTGCGGGTAGAGACCGAATGGGAAGTAGTTCCTTCTTTTTTCCTTCCTTCTGCGAAGCAGTCATGCCAGTGGAGGAGGAGGTTGGTGAGAAATTTGACTGGCTCCATCTCACGACTCAGCTGCCGCGGAAGACGCCCACGGCAACGGATTTCTCGAAGCGATTTCATGGAAGCTCTCGAGAAGGAATACATTTTCCCGATTTTGAAACATTTCTCTTTACTGCTCTGCTCCTGTCGACGTTAGCGCAATGTTATATAGCTTATAGCCTTCCTCGATAAATGGACAGTCCAACACAAAAAGACTGGTTGGAATTCAAATTTTTTTTCCGTTCCTGAGATTAGTGCGTTCAAGCAAACAAACAAATACTCTAATCATCAATGATATTGAATATAAATAAAAAAGTTATTAAACCACCATTTTTCAGTTATTTCTAAAATGATAATGTTCATTTTTCATTCATTGAGCTGTTAATTGTTCATCTTATAAGAGAGCCAATTTCGACAAGTTCAAGTGAAATAGTTTTTGAGTTATGAGGGACTCAAAATTGGCTCCAAATGGTTCCAATTGCACACTGTGAGCTGTTCGCCAGACCTTGGCTTGATAAGCTCCCGCGTGACTAGATAATTATTATATGTACATGTGGACTTGTAGAGATTTTCATCTGACTGCACAACAGAGTGTATTTTATTTGCATATACATCTAGGGTGACTGGTACTTAGTTTACGATACTTAAACACGTGATTGTGTTCATGATAACCAACAACTTTTACTATGGGAACAAACCTGGAAACTCGAAAAAAAAATCAGCTGTTCAGTACATTCATGTTTGCTTAATGTACTGAACAGCTGATATTTTCTTTCACGATTTCGGCTTAGCTCCCATAGTAAAACTTGTTTGTTATCATGAGCACAATCGCCTGTTTTAAGTATCGTACAATTTTATTGACAGAATTGAGCGAACTACCTCCCCTCTAAATAAAAAAACTTATGTTTTATCAATTGGTAAAAAAAAAACCTCATATTAACGAACCAGTTGGAGTTCCAAATTCCACAATATATTTGGAAAACTACTGAACTAAACCGAATAAAAACTATAGGGCCAAAATTACAGATATAAGTACTGCACAGAACTAAAAACTATATTGGGTCACCAAGTCATAAGATCTCATACCTTATGACTTGGTGACCAAAAAATTAAATAAAAAATATTATGTCAAATTTAGAACCTCCTCCTTTTTTTAAGTTGGATAATAATACAAACTGCATTTGCAAAATATAATATTTTCCATGAAGACTGACGGTTGACTTAATAAAAAGAACAAAATATAAAGCTGTTATCAGTTAAAATACTTGATTTACAACCTCTCGGATTACTGAAACAGTAGATAATTGTATTGTTTGATATTAGTATTAAGGAATCACTGATTACGATTCAGATAACTTATTGTACGGTAGTAGTTATTTATGACACGCCTTAAAAATATGCTTTTTGACGTTGCAGATAAAATTAAAGGATTACACAAATCACGTTTTAATTTTGCAAGTGTTGGTAAAGAGGGATCTCACCGCCGCGATAGCGGCGGTGAGATCCCTCTTTGAGGAGTGGCTGGATAGGCGTAACGGCGTCCTGACCTACAGCATGACTCAGATCGTCACCGGACCCGGAAGTTTCGGGAGGTACCCGTGTCTGATAAGGTGGGAAGAAACGCCTGGGTGTCACCATTGCGAGAATCGCCCAGAGGACATGGTGGAGCATACGGTACAGGACTGCGACGCTTTGGCAGAGCACCGCCGTGTTCTCACGGCGCGTGGCAAATCTTCTCATGCCCGGCATTGGTGCGCGGTGGCTCGCGAAGAAGGTGGTGGGCCACGTGAGGGAGAGGATAGCGTCTTCCCTCCACTCCAGCCGCAGTGCTAGACGCCCACGGCGACGGACGTCGGCAGACGATCTCCGGCCACCGTAGGCTCCGGGCGGCAAATAATGGGCTGCTCGCTGTCCGACCATGGACCATGCCCGGGTCGACGGCGCGTTGTGTTCCAGTATCAGCATTGTGACGGGGCCCCCCTCTAGAGGGGCAAAGCCTGTCAGGGTCGCGGGACTTATCTCATTACCGTGACCCGGGAACGTAAAGGACTATTTGAGGACAACGTGGATTTTAGTCAGTACGAGTCTGAGAGTCTCTCTCTCCGTGCCCTGGGTGGGAGGACTCCTTTAATGATTTAACAACGATAAAAAAAAATCTGTTCAGTTCTGATTATCAAGTCGAACCCAGCAGAGCTTCAAGTTCTGGTTCCAAGAGGAACACGTAGACTTCATGAGAATATTTAGTATTTCAGATTAAAGTGATACAAAAACACCTAGCTTCCACTTCAGAGAATTGATTTAACATCCAATGGTTACTTTAATGCGTAAAATAATCGTACTATTGTGTTTATTTTAAAATAAGTAATCGATTAAGAGGAACGTCTACCGAGTGCTCCTCCATACTAAAAGAGAAAACGTTTTCCTACCTCTAAATGTAATTCTATCTCAATGATTTCTTAGAGTGCTTCCTGCACACTAAAAACTAGGTTTATAGGTTTTCTTTATTTCAAAATTTATAATAGTTTGAAAGTTCAGGCGCCTAAGAGTTACTCTTTAAAAAAAGAAAACCTATAAACCTAGTTTTTACTGTGTCAGAAGCATTCTAAAAACTCATTGAGATACGATAGCATTTAGGGGTAGGAAAACGTTTTCTCTTTTTAACCGAGTTCAAAAAAAGGAGGAGGTTATCAATTCGACTGTATTTTTTTTTTTTATGTTTGTTACCTCATAACTTGCGACTGGGTGAACCGATTTTCATGATTCTTTTTTTATTCGAAAGCTGGTGCTTCCCGTGTGGTCCCACTCTCACCATTTCAGGATCTGATGATTGGATCTTGGAGAAATCGAGGGCAACCCTCAAATTTTATTAACTGACACATACTTTTTCGCAAATCTTATGAAGTAATTCGAGTACTTGCGTATGGAAATCATCATCTCATATAGCTGAGCTGATGATGGAAGGTTCAACTCCTCAAGTAAGAAAATTATGTTTGAGTTCGCATATCTCCGGAACTATTAGTCCGATTTAAGTTATTCTTTTTTTTTGTACTAAGTATCGTTCGACTTAGGGAATACTGCAAATTTCATCAAAATCGGTTCAGCAGTTTTTGAGATAGAGAATGAATAAAAGAGATGTTAACGATGTTATTACCGGTGCTACGGATTACAAAATTCTAGTGCACATGTAAGGAAATGATGTATTTGACAAGAATTTTGGTTGAATATTTAAACTAAAAAGAGTAAAATAAAAACTTTTTAAAAAAAATGTGACCGCCTTCAAAAACAACCACAAAAAAGAGTAAAATAACCTACAAAAGTTTTCTGTCGGAAGTCGGTGGCAAAAGAGACAATGAAATTAATAAAAAAGTCACCGACTTCCGACAGAAAAGTTTTGTAGGTTATTTTACTCTTTTTTGTGGTTGTTTTTGAAGGCGGTCACATTTTTTTTATAAAGTTTTTAGTATTAGTCCAGTCATTAAAGCCTAAACCCGAAAATAATTAGTAACTTGCTGAAATTTTAAGGGGTTCTAAAGGAAGGTAAAATAAGATACAGGGTGATTTTGCAGCGTTCTGGGGTGTACGGAAAGGGTTGAAAAGGGGTGAAAAGTGTTTTTTGCTAATAACATTGCCAAAAAAATTAGTAACACGCTGCAAATTTCGAATAAGGTTGTTCTTACGGTTTTGTAACATGTATTAAATTTGCAGCGTTTTACAACATACGGAACATTGTTTTTTTTCAAAACAGTGCAATTTGTTAAAAACAGGGGTAAGAAAATTAGTAACACGCTGCAAATTTGGAATTAAGTTGTTCTTAGCGTTTTGTAACGTGTATGAAATTTGCAGCGTTTTGCAACATACGGAACATTGTCTATTATTAAAAAAACAACGAAATTATTTAATCACACGGGTGAAAAAAATTTGTAACTCGCTGTTTTGTAATTAAGTTGTTTTTACCGTTTACGCTGCAAAATCACCCGGTATGTTATTCCTTCCTTAAGAACCCCCTAAAATTTCAGCAAGTTACTAATTATTTTCGGGTTTGGGCTTTAATGACTGGACTATATGGACGAGCGCTTGGTAGACGATCCTGTTAAAACATCACTTGATTGATAAAAATCTCAACAGCTTTATAAAATGTGGATAAACAACAATGGCATGGTGACGTAGTCCAAGTAAATAAAAAGTAATAAAGCAAGCATTATTTTTTGAAAACAAATAAGTACTACTCGGAATGCATTCGCTGAGTAATATTACAAGCAGCAATTTATAAAGACCTCATAAAGATACAAATATTCACGTACGAAATTGAGATAGTGTGTTACTGTTATAAACGATTTTACCCACAATAATGACAGGTATAAAAAAAACATTTTCGTATAACTGATAAAATAAAAAATGAGCTACCGACTTCAGAAAGTTGCCATTTCATTGCTTTTTACTCATTTTATCTTAAAAGATTATTTAGTCCACACCGAAATCTAATGTGAACACGTTTTCCTGCTTAAGAGACAGGCTATATTCTACGTGGCCTGGTCACAAGTAGCCGTGCATGCAAACCGCATTGGACCATTACTTGTGACAATTTGTGGGAGGCTTACGTCCTCCTTGTACACATCTTAACTAACGGCATAAGGTACTTGCATGAGAAAATGGGGAATTGGGGACGTTGTGGGGGTGAAACGGAGATTATATCATACGGGGACGTAGGGAGCAGTGCTCTGCAGTGTCATAATTAAAACAAAGTATGATCTTGTAGTCAGATATTCTTGAAGCAAGGAGTTTTCATTTATTTGGTAACTTGGTTTTTAGAGGGTTAAAAAATCTGAGACACTCGCAAATATTCCACAAATAATATGCATAAACGCGCAGTGTAACCGTTTACGTTTACAATGCGCATTACTTGAGTAATACCTACTTCTATTTTAATATTGGAAATACTGGTTTCTAGTCATATTACTCGTATTAGCTTAATGTCAAAAAATGATACATATTTTTTCAGATGTTTACGTAAAAATAATACGAAAACGCCAAAGAATCTTGATAAAAAAATCATGTTCTCTGTTTCACTAAAACTTGATGATTTAAGTCATTGAAAAAGTAAGATCATAAATATTGAATTTATATTAAGCATCCTTATGTAAAGTGCAAACACCAGCACATCCTACCTCAATCTGCCAAAATTTAGTAGATTTAAAACCTTATCACAATAGTGGAAGGCAAATATGCGATTGGTAAAATTTGACAGATATGGTAGGTTGACCGGCTGGCGTCTGTACAACCAGATAAGGATACTGAAAACCAGTCATACTAAGAGAATCAGTATAATTTTATTGTCACGTGGATGTCATATGCAGTTGGTACATGTAGAGCGGGAGCCCGTAACAGATGTCCGTGACCAATTTCCTCTCAAGCGATAATTAGCAGACTACATGAGGGAGTCGTATCATGAACATTCGTGGAAGTCAGCTGCGATTCCGTTGGTGGGATAAGCAGCAATCGCCGTTCAAACACGTAGAAAAATATATTTTTTTAGTCATTTCCTCTCAATTGAAACCTGGTTTATATTGAAGATTACCTTGTATCACGAAGAATAAAACCAATCAGCCGACGGTACCATGGTGGAATACACGTCAGCTGGTCACTCGAACATGTAATTTTTTATTTTATTTTCAGTGATTTCCTCTCAACCCAAATTTTGCCTGATGAAAGTTTACATGAAGATATGGCTAAAAACAGACGTCAGCTGGCTGTATCTCGGTGGAAAGGTCGTCAGCTGATACTTTGAAAATTATTGTACAAGCAGGACTAAGGGCTAGTACAGACTTGCGGAAACCGCGCGTTCATGAATCGCGCGGTTCGAAACCGCAAAATTGTTATGCAATCAGACTCCGGCGGTTATATGTGATTATCGTACAGGGATAACGTCCGTTTGAAAAAGGAGATCAGCGAAAAATCGATTTATTTATCATCTCCACTAACTCTTGCCAAGCTTGGTTATGATAGTTTTATTTGAGTAATCCTCACACTGAATATCCCATATTGCATTTCTCTTCTCCACTTCATCAATAAACAGTTCAGTGTCGAAACGAACCGTGCCAAACTCACGAGCTGTGATGTGCTAACCGCGCGGTATCCGCCACGCAACTGAACGCAAAGTAAAGACTCCATAGTAATAGAAACGCGCGGGAGCAGCGCGATTCTATTTTCTGGCGGTTGACTAACCGCGCGGTTATGTCTGAACGATTACTTAATAACTCATACATATAAGACTCTCTCCTCTACTCCGCTTCTATATACGCGCGCTTGTATCATCAATCCAAACGCAATAACAAATCAGCGTCTACGGCGCCGAAGAGGCGCGTTCCTGAAACGCGCGTCTTCTGCGCGTTTAGAATACGCCGTATGCGATGGGCCTAAGGTTCTCTGCCCATTCTTTGCACGAATATGCAAAACGATCATAATGAACTCTTGAAAAAACGTATAAATGGGTCTATTGATTTATTTTCTCAATTAGTGAAAAGTATAAGAAATAAAAAGCTTTTCTATAAAGAAAACCCCCAATCATTGCTTGATTCATTGTTTGATGTTATTGTCATTTACATTTTTCATTTACATTACATATAAAACAATTAAAAATACAAAATAAACATGTTGTTATGAGACATATATCAATGGATATCTAGTTCGGACCTCAAAGATAGGAATTTCTTCATAATGCAAGCCGGATCGAGGAGCTCTTCACGTAATCTCCAAGCGAGAGCCTTGTCTCATCATTGAAGATCGTGCGGGAATCCTTCTGATTCTGTTGAACCGGTTAACGGACCTTCTTGATCAGGGTGTCAATTACTTATTCACTCCAGTAAGAACAGTTCCATAACTTGAACAAAATAACGAAATACAACAACAAAATCATTTAATATTGATTTGAAACCTTATGACCAGGGTCATCAATCTTCTAACTAAAAGCCTGGCATGACTTAGATCATTATACTAAAAAATTGTGGAGTACCAAATGTAACTTATAAATCTTCTTAGAGATGTATTTTTTAATTTAGTAGTATTATAATACGAGAGTTGCGCTCTGCTGACTATAGATGTCGCTACTGTAGCTTTATACTACTATTTATCATGTATTTTATTACGTTTCTAGTTTAATGATGTCCCTGTCGTTTTTCAATATTTATATAAGTATGTTTTTCTATTTCGATATTTTCCCAAATTATTAATAGAATTCTATAATTATTTGGGCTACCTACTGGTAACATTAATTTTCACTCATTCGCACCTTCGGTGGAACAAAGACGTAGCAGCTCATTTTTAAATTTTACATGAGAAGACTTTTAATTTTTTTTTTGCATGTTTTCCTCGGTTCTGGATAACTATCTAAAGAAGGTTTGAAATCTTCACATTTAATTTATTGTTTTTTAGTTGGCTATACTTATACGTAAAAATCTTGTATTTAATTGCCAAAGAAATCTTATTAAAAGAAAATATAAAAAAAAAAATGTCCTGAACTGTGACTTTGTTGCACCAGAAGTTATTTAGTTTTATGACTGTTATGTTTTATGCCTTTGTTGCTCAAGATTTTGAGCGAAAAAAGACCTCAATAAAGTCGCGGGCGAGGGGGCACTACTTACAATGAAACGGTGTCGGCCCAAAACGCACGGAAAAACCGCCAATAAACACAAAGGCACTTCTGCCATCTAGTGTAGTTTCGAGATACTTTCGCGGATGTCTTTGTTGCCCCAAGTGAAGGCATGGTTTATGGTGAACGCACATTTAGCCGCACCGCAGTCTCCGCAGTCTGTTTTCTTACCGAATTCTTTGAATTTGCGATGCGGTGTGCGAGGGATCATAGAACTTCATACAAAGAATTGGGTAAGAGAACTGAGAACAGACTGCGGAGACTGCGGTGCGGCTAAATGTGCGTTCACCATTAGAAACAATTTGGCATACTTTTTTTTTTTTTTTTAGCGTGGTAAAATCATCAAATGAGTCCTCCAACCCCGGGCAGGGCGGGAGGGACTATCAGACTTCTACTGACTAAAATCCACGGTGTCCTTCATAGCCTGTTAAGTTCCGGGGTTATGGTAAGGGAATAATCCCGCGACCCCGGCAGGCTTTGGCCCTCTGAGAGGGGGGCCCCGTCATTATGCTGACGCTCTTTGAGGCGCGCGTGGGACACAACGCGCCGTCGACCCGGGCATGGTCCTTGGTCGGGCAGCGAGTTGCCCTTTACTCGCTGCCCGCATGCCCGCGCCTACGGTGGCCGGAGATCATCGAGCGACGTCCGTCGCCGTGGGCGCCTACCACTGCGGCTGGGGCGGAGGGAGGACGCTGTCCTCTCTCGCTCGCGGCCTGCCTCCTCCTTTACGAGCATTACTGCCTCGCAGAAGGAGCTGACCGCTTCCCACTCCGTCTCGCCCGCAGCATGGCCGCAACCAATGCCGGGCGCGAGAGGTCTCCGCCTATCGCAGCCGTGAGGACACGTCGGTGCTCCGCCCAAGCTGGGCAGTCTTGCACCGTATGCTCCACCGTGTCCTCCGGGCGATCTTCGCAGTGGTGACACCCAGGCGTCTCCTCCTTTCGCATCAGACACAGGTACCTCCCGAAACTTCCGTGTCCAGTGAGGACCTGCGTCAAGCGGTAGGTCAGGACGCCATGACTTCTCTCCAGCCACTCCTCAAAGAGGGGTCTTACCGCCGCAATTTGGATACTTAGGTCGATTTTGCAGTTTTGGCTATTTGTGACTTTGTTGCAAGGTGCGATGTCTTTTCAATACGTCAATAAAATGTCAGTGTCACATTGCACTTAGCAGAAAAATTTGGATTCTCGTTTGGTGCGGCTCGTTATTTTCCTGCATTTTCTGCTTTTGGTCCTATTCTAAAGTAGTGTATCCGTGTGTTATTTCCAAGCTAATAAAATTCTCACTGGAAAGCAAGATACTATCAGTGACATCGATACCTAAATATCAAGTGGCTAGAAATTACTGTAAAAAACACTGTAAAAGGCCTCATAGTTGGTGAAATAAATAAAATTACTTAACAAATATGTTTTATTTTTTTACTAATGTATTATTAGTCAATTAAAACACTAAAAGGAATGAGCAAGCTGTGTATATACCTATATATATATATAACTATATACAGAAAAGTTGTCGTCGGAGAACACTAGATGTCGCTGTTGTCCATTGCCCGAAAAACCCGTGAAGTTAGATCTCTATGCCCTATTAATAAAAGTACTCTGTGCTTATGACAGCAGAATGAGTTGACAAGATTAGACATTAAGGATGACACAAGTTTTTTTTCCAAATAATATTTTTTTATGGCTTCTTCTATGTGTCATTATGACAGACACTCGTTTCCCTTTAAGTCCGTTTTGATATTGCAAATAAATTACGTTTAGTTATTCAGATTTAATAAAATATTTGTTTCTTCATATTTTATTTTACGATCTTTCCACCGAGATACAGCCAGCTGACGTTTGCTTTTATCCATATCTTCATGTAAACTTTCATCAGGTAAAATTTGAGTCGAGAGGAAATCACTGAAAATAATATAAAAAATTACATGTTCGAGTGACCAGCAGACGTGTATTCCACCATGTTACAGACAGCTGATTGGTTTTATTCTTCGTGAAATAAGGTAATCTTCAATATAAACCAGGTTTCAGTTGGGAGGAAATGACAAAAAAATATTATTTTTTCTACGTGTTTGAACGGCTATTGCTGCTTATCCCACCAACGGAACAGCAGCTGACTTCCACAAATCTTTATGATCCGACTCCCTTATGTAGTCTACTAATTATGGCTTGAGAAGAAATCACTAACGATATTTTGGTCTGGCTTCCGGTCTAATGTTTTCTTTGTGGAGAATTCGAAAATAAATAAAAACATGACTGGGAAAGGCCAGGAGTTATTTATGTGTAATTTGATCATAATATTCAGTAAATAATTCTGGTTTCTCATCAATAAAGTAAAAGCACATTCACTAATTACGAGGATATCGCACCAAAGTGAACCAAACCATGCAACGTTATCCCAAAACCAGACACATTATGTTATAACGAGGTATTAATAAAGACCGGTTCTCTGTAAAATGAACCCAATTATTTACGAAGATGAAACCGTTTTATTGAACATAATCATCGATCTTACTTTTTGACCAGATTTATTGACTTTAACACTATTAATTTATTGTAGATATGAACGTACATTGAAAATGATTAAATGCCACGAGCTCCTCAAAACGCCACAACGGTTCCCTTGTGGCGTTTTGAAGAGCTCGTGGCTAATAATTTCAGCAGCACAGGCCGATCTTTCCGGGTTCCGGGTTAAGCCGTGCTTGCCGACCTTGTCGTTGTGGACTAGACTAAGGCCAAGAGCAAACCCATCTTACATAAAAAAGAACCTTAAATGTACTCGTGTAACAAAACACGATTTCGTAGATGATGACAGTAATGGTCTTATTTGTAATACATTACTGCCGCGGTCTAAAATGACTACGTTGCTGACTACAGCGCAGCGTAGCGATCTCCAGGCCGACACAGCACGGTCGGCGTGCAGCACTTGATGGCGAGTTATAGGCCGATCTTTTTATACTTCTCTCTAAAAATATACATATAAACAGCTGTATTTTATATAAAATTGATTAGCATTTGTTTTTTTAAAACGTTGAAACGTCAAAATAGCGGCCGGCAATGTTTTGCCGGCCTGTTAGAGCAACCAGCAAAACTTTGCCGGCCGCTCCTTGAAACAGAACCGCAAGGTCAACTTTGCTCGAACAAGGTTGTCAAAATAATGACCGCACTTTACATGCATTTTTGAGTGAATATATTTTATTAGTGTCAAAGATTACAACATAATACGAGTATAATATGAGTCATTACGCCTTCCCTATCATTTATCCCAATTTACAGTTGGTGCAACATATTTGTGTCATTTAATTGCTGACTTTTCCGTAATTTCTGTGGAATGTCTGTGTTGCCATAAATGTTACGATATTTAATATTAAGGTTAACAATTAAAAAAAATAGTTGAAAATCTTTCTTTCTATAAAACGAAACCTACAATAACCTGTGATGTTATGCGCAAAAACTGCTTCAGATTTCCCTCATATTTTATTAATACGTAGAATAATGTTCCCACTAGCGTTCTCTGAGGAGTATTTATAACAAAGACTTTAGTATAGCTTTCATTACAACACCAGACCAGTCTCTAGTTATGTCTAAATATGGTCTGGAAGAGCACGCCCTGTACTTAATGTTTTCATTAACTGAAAACAGTTTCAGATAATATCTGGAGCTGGGGAATGAGTTCGTGTTGAAGGAAAGTTGTAGAGATATTTATGAATTTAATATTTGAAATGTTAAATTAGTGTGTTTACTGTAAAGTGATAATATGGATGGTTATAGAGGCTGTATTGTAGTTAGTACATTAGTTCCACCGGGTATAAATAAATAAAAAAATCCTCGGTTTTTACTACGTAGTCTAATTTTTCAGAGTCGCTGTCAAATTAATGTGTTTCATATTATGTGCTAACATAGGCCAAGGTAAGTATTGAAAAGGTTGTAAGACCTTGGTATGCACGTGGTATGCACCTTGTGATCATGTACCTGCATTCACTTTAATAAATTATGATATTAGTATTGACGTGGTCATGAGAGAGGAAACACATAATGCACTAGCTTATGCACACAGAATATTGCATTAATATATTTCCCTTCGAATAGCTCTACTTGCATAATTTTATTGTATAAAATATGCTTTAGAAAACTGAAGCAGTTCCTGAGATTAAAGGATGCCTGAACAACACAAGCGGGGTTGTGACGTAGATCCATCTCGGGGGGAAAAAGTTGAGTCTAATCGAAGAGAGAGAAGGTCACGTCTATTACATTAGAAACTTTTTAATTTTGAGACTCGTCGGCTTTCAAAAGTGAATTCAAAGCATCATCATCATCATCAGCCTATTAATGTTCCCACTGCTGGGACACAGGCCTCCTCTCTGTGAGAGGGGGTGGGCCATAATCCACCACGCGGGCCCAGTGCGGATTGGTGGATGTCACATGTCTTCGAATTTTTGGTTCTAGGACATGCCGGTTTCCTCACGATGTTTTCCTTCACCGTTTTGAGAGCAGTGGTGATGAAATAAATTACACAAAGTAATGCGCCTGCCGGGATTCGAACCCACGACCTACAACGCGTAAGTCGGGGCCGATACCACTGGGTGACGAACTAAATTCTAAACAAAATAATTTATTGTCTTTGATGCTAAATGATAATTAAAATTATGTTAATGTTGTTCTCATGTATCTATTCTTTACAATTATTTTTTTTGTCAACATAAGTAAGATATAATAATATTGACTATAATGATTTTCTTAATAATACTTTTATTATTAGGTACACACGGCTACACATCAAGCTATACAAAACCAGTTTATCGTCGTCTCGCTTTGTATGGTGATTCCGCGCATACAACGATCAGCTTATACTGGTTTTGTATAGCTTGATGTGTAGCCGTGTGTACCTACTTTTTAATTTATTTATTAATAGTACCTAATCGGCTCGTTGCACTCGTAATATCAATTTGTATAAGTGGATAAAACAAAGTTATAGTCATGTACTAGGTACCTTTTCAATATTAAAAAGATTTTATCTAGTCTCAAATAATATAATTTCTTTGCAAATCGTTCTATAGTAAGTATTACTAAGTATTAATCCGAGATTTTAATCTCTTTATAGCAGTGACGAAGACACTTAAATAGATTAGAACTTGGTGATTATAAGATTAGGTACACATAGCTCGGTTTTAATCTATCTATAATAACATATAAAATTCAAAACTGACTGACTGACCGATCGATCATCGCACAGCTGTGATAGCTGGACCTAGAAGCTAAAATTTTGCTTATTATGCGTTCCTTATGTGACGTAGGTGAGCACTAAGAACGTATTTTGCGACATTCGACCCCTGAAGGTGCGTACAGACTATGTAACATGTTATATAACTCGAGTTTAATGACACGTTCGTATTATGTAACCTTGTTAACATAGCAACATAAAACAATACTATACACATTAGAATAACATTGCAATATAACAACGTGTACATGTTATATGGCAATGTTGTATAACATGTTATGTTATATAGTCTGTACGCATCATAAGGGATTTTTTTGAGTTTGATAGTTTGTATGAAACTTCGTTACTAAAAGTGCTAGCAGTCTCAAATTTTGCATGGAGGTTCATTTTAAGACGTAGATAAGTGGTCACCAGGGCGGTATTTTACGAAATCCGACTTCTATGAGGTTGTTTTTGGGGTTGATACTAGTAGTTTGTGTGTGGTTTTTAAATGCTAAGAGTCTCAAATTATGTGACGGGTTTTCTTTTTCAGACGTTAGAGATAAATAAAGAAGGATTTTGCGAAATTTGATCTCTATGGGGTTTATTTTTGGGGTTGATAGTTAGGAGGATTTTGCATTGAGGTTATTTTTAGGACGGAGGTGCTACCTAAGACGGGATTCTAAATAGAATATTGAAGATGTCATAAGTAAGACGTGTATATTTAATTGACAATCTAAAAATGATTGCGAGTTGATAGATTTTTTGTTGGATTTTAATTAAGATTTTCCAAAAGTATTCCATAACGAGTAGCCGGAAGTAGAAATTCACAAAGGCAAACGCCGAAAATCACGTGGACGAAGTCGCGGGCGGACTGCTAGTTCTTATTATAAGACTCCAAGCCATCGACCTAATATGAGTAAATGTTTTGAAACATAATAAACTTAGTCAGTTTTCGATTTTATAAGCAGAAGTATTATCACGAGCTTTCAATCCCGCATCAAAATTACGATACCGCAAGCCTGCGGGATTGAGGTCACAAATAAATATCTTTTGACTTGCAGGATTTAGATTTCATACGTCACCGCGATTTTGACACGACAAGACTTTTTAGTTTTGCTCCCGTGTAATAATTATTTTTTGTGAGATTGTGCTACGATTTTGAGTGAATGACTGTTACCTTAAAAGGAAATTATATCTATGAACATAATTATGGTGTTCGTGTGACCAAATACGAGTGATAAACACATTTTTCAGCATATCTGAAAATAAAATTTTATCAATTTTAATTTGACATTGGCAGTTGTCACATTTTCCTCATAAAAAGTTTTCTTTTTATATGTTATGGAAAGCGGTTGTGATGAAGAGGACGGTAGCAGCCGTAATTCTAGCGATGTGACTGTTCGTGCTATGGTACACAATAGAGAAATTATGTCTGATTTAGAATGGGATGACGATGAAGGCTCTTTAAAAGTCGGCAATAAAAGGGTCAGATGCGATTCTAGTCCAGATGATGGCATACAGGATGGAGAATTTACTACGGTGGGCAAGCATGGTAAAAAAGCTAAAGTGACGACACCACGTTCCGGGTTTTCATCTGCTAAGATATTTCTCAGTGATAACCCAGAATATGTAGAAGTGTCAATTACTTCTAAAGAAATCCTGCCGAAACAGATAACGCTAGCAAAATTATTAAGCACCGAGAAAATTCCTGATATTATAAAGGTTGTATACAAAAGCCCTTTCAAAATTTTGATAAGGTTGAAGACTTATGATGCCGCAGATAAGTTATTGTCATCTGAAAACTTCAAACAAAAAGGTTGGATATGTAAAAAGACTAATGAGGTTAATGTTTCTTATGGTTTAATCAAAGAAATAGACCTCGATTTAGATGATAACAGCATTAAGGACATATTAGACTGTGAGGTGGGTATTTTATCTGTCAAACGTTTGAACCGGAGAGATGATGATGGCAAATGGATTAAAAGTGAGAGTATTCGCATATGTTTTCAAGGCCCTATTCTACCCCCATATGTTTTTGCGTACGGCATCAGGATGAAGGTATTGCCTTTCAATTTCCTAGTTACTCAGTGTTCGAAATGCTGGAGATTCGGACACATTAAGTCTTTTTGTCCTAGTAAGAAGCAGATGTGCCCCAAGTGTGGAGGTGAACATGAAAACTGTGACACAGTAAAGTTTCGTTGTATCAATTGTAAAGGAGACCACATGTCAATGGTAAAAAGTAAGTGCCTGGCATTTTTACGCGAAAAAGAGATTAGAGATATAATGAGCAAACATAATTGCACCTACAAAGTGGCTCTTATTAAAAATAAAGAAAATAAAAATGAAGTGCCGAGTCCGAATTTATTTACAGTTGATCAATTATCTAAGGCCGAGGTAATGGTAGGAAAATCTTATTCGGAGGTTGTTAAACAGTCATTATTAGTCACAGAGAATTCAAATAGCGAAGATGATAAGGAGGAGGATAGATTGTCTCCAATTTTGAATTCGAATAAGACTTTAGTTCATTCAAGGAAACCTACTATATCTGTGAAGGTAAAGAAATTGAAACGCAAGAGGGTTAAATCTCTAGCCCAGGAGGAGGTTGCATCAAAAGTTATAGCAGGAAATGAGACAAATATTGAGAACCAAGGGGATAAATCTCACATCAATAAAGATAATTTTAATTTAAAGAAGTTTTTAAAGAAGATTAAGGAAATTTTATGTTCTAAAACTCAAATTGAAACCAAAATTATATGTGTTGTCCAGTATGTAATTTCAGAATTGAAATCATTTATGATGAATTTCTTTACTATTGATTTTTTGATGCAGTTGATTGGATGCGGTAGCAATGGCTAGTAACAATAATAATATTGAAAATAGATTGATAAGCATTTTTCAGTGGAACGCTAATAGTTTGGGCCCCAAGATGAATGATTTCCAATGTTTATTGTTGCGGGAAAAGATACACATTGCCATTGTAAGTGAGACTTGGTTATCTTCTGATAAATTCTTGAATATAAGCAATTATAATATAATCAGAAAGGATAGATTAGATTCTTATGGTGGTGTATGCGTTATAACTCATAAGTCAATTAAAGCCCTACAGAGGGATTACGCACATCCAAATTCTACTATTGAGATGATTACTCTGGAGATTTTTAATGTGCCTGGAATAAAGAATATAATTTCAATTTATTGTCCGCCTTCATCAATTACTAGTCAGTCCGACTGGCATAATATTTTTGACAGATTTGATAAAGAAACGTTGATTGTTGGTGATTTCAATGCGCATCATATTACCTGGTCAAATAAGACTGATCGACGAGGAGAAATGGTATACGACTCTTGTTTTGATAAAGATTATGTGTGTTTGAATGATGGAAATGCCACAAGAATTAAATTTGTTAATGGACTCTTACAGCAGTCTTCTCCAGATGTATCATTTGTTTCCACAGATTTAGCAACAAAAATATCTTGGGATACTACAAGTGAGTCGTTAGGCAGTGATCACATAGTTATCAAAATGAAGTACGGTTATAAACCCACCTACAATTTCATAAAGCGACGTAACTTCAAAGAAGCTCGCTGGAGTGAATACCATGAAAAATCGGATGAGATGTTCTCTAATTTAGATCTTACGATGAATGTTCAAGAATCTTATAACTTATTTGTTTCCAAAATTGATCAATTGGCTGAAGAGACTATTCCATGGATTAAAATTTGCCAAGATCCTACTGCAAAATTTGTATCTAAGCCATATTGGACTCCAGAGTTATCGAAGGCCGTGGCTGAAAGACGTCTAGCATTGGCAAAATTGAGACGTAATCCTACTCCAGACAATTATAATTTTTATGTTAGTAAAGTAAATGCAGCTCGCAAGCTGGTTGGCAAAGCTCGTTCGAAGGGATGGAAAGAATTCTGCACGAGTATTGATTCCGAAACATCGGCGTCAGAGATGTGGAGAAAAATGAAATGGGTAAAAGGTGGGAGGTATAGTAACCGTTGTGTTGATTCTCAACAATGTAAAGAGCTATTACAATCTTTGACACCTGATTTGGCTTGCGAGAAACCTCCTTCATTTAAGGAGGGTTCAAGTTCTATTGAAGGAGAAATAACATTGTTTGAATTGGTAAACTGTTTAAAAGGCAAAGATACGTCGCCAGGCATAGATAATATATCCTACTCTATGATTTTTAATTTATCACTTTCAGGTAAAAAGTTTTTGTTACATATATATAATTTGATACTGTATACTGGTGTTATACCAAGCCAGTGGAGAAGCATAAAGGTAGTTCCAATTCCTAAACCCGGTAGGGATCCCAGTAGTTCAAATTCTTTACGTCCAATATCTTTAATGTCTTGTCCATGCAAGATATTTCATGGAGTTTTACTAAAACGTCTTGAATGGTTTGTTGAGAACTCTAGCCTTTTTTCTCCTTCCACTATTGGTTTTCGCAGATCACATTCATGCCTGGATAATCTAACAAGGTTAATAACATCCATTCAGATAGGGTTTTCTAAAAATCTGGCCACCATTGCATGTTTCGTTGATATAAATAACGCGTATAATAATGTAAATATTAATCAGATGATTTCCGTGTTGGAAAGGATAGGGGTTGGAGGGATGGTTTGTAGGTACATCTTTAATTATTTGAGTCAAAGGTATCTACAAATTGATACGGGTATGGATGGTATTATAGTAAGACAGGCAAGTGTAGGGTTAGCGCAAGGTGACCCATTATCTCCACTCCTTTTTAATCTTGCAACTATGAATATTTGTAAACAAATTACTAGCTGTAAAGTTTCACAATACGCAGATGATTTTGTTCTTTATGTATCTTCAAGTAAACATAATTTTGATGCAGCCATTAATCACTTGCATACAGCCCTAGATGTTCTTGTTGAAAATTTAGCTGAGATGGGATTATTTTTGTCTGAATCAAAATCCAATGTTTGTGTATTTAGTAGATCAAGATGTTTAACCAATGTTCACATCAGTGTAAATAACAAAGAGCTCAGGGTTGTTGATAAAATTAAATATCTTGGTTTGTGGCTTGACTCATCTCTACGGTGGGGTGTACACATAAACGAAACATGTGAAAAAGCTTACAAATATTTAAATATTCTTAAAACTTTAGCAGGAAAGTCTTGGGGCGTTCATCCCAAACATTTAAGAAGATTGTACATTTCTCTTGTCCGAAGTCGAATTGATTATGCTAGTTTTTTATACGGAAATAGTGCTAGAACGCATTTGAATAAATTAGATGTCTTGCAAAATCGAGGATTACGAATCTGTGGTGGTTTCATCCGTACAACACCTATTTGCGTTATGGAAAGTGAGCTCTGTGTATCACCACTATTTGTGAGGAGACATTGGTTAGCTTGTAGATATTGGTTAAGAGTGAACTCCTTTAGTCATAATATAACTGTATCTCTATTTGAAGAATTATCTACTTTATGCACGAATGCCTATTGGCGAAACAAGAAAAAACCCATTTTAATCGATATTTACAAAGAGTTTCAAAACATTGTTGTTCATAAGTCGCCTATGTTGGATATGTATAGTATGGATACTTGGATATCGAATATTAATATTAGAGATTGCGTTATTTGCAATGTTGATGATTTAAATGTACCAAAACGTTCAACAAGCGCGGCTAATTTGAGGATGTTGATTTCGAAGATGTTTGATTGTAGGTATGATAATTATTATTTTGTATTCACTGATGGCTCGAAAGATATTCACGGTGTTGGCGCAGCATTTTTTGATATTCAGACAAATGTTGGTATTAAATTTAAATTATGTAATGATGCTTGTATCATGAGAGCTGAACTGACGGCTATTGTTGAGGCCTTGTCTTACGTTCAGTCTCTGCCGCACAAAAATGTTGTGATATTGTCTGACTCCAAAAGTGCTCTTCAGCACTTGATTCGCTGTGTATCGGGAGGTCGAGGTATGCCGATAGCGTATGAAGCGTTGAAAATTATTCGCATCTTGCAACAAAAACTTGTAAATATTAAACTTCAGTGGATAACTTCCCACGTAGGTATCCCGGGAAATGAAATTGCTGACAAGCTGGCCTTAGAGGCTATTGAAGACGGCATTGCTATTTCCGGGAAACCTTATTTTACTGAGCTTATTCCTGACATGAAAAAGTTTTGTCTTAAGTTGTGGGAGGACCACTTCAACATTGTAACAGTAACAAAAGGTCTGTGGTACAGAACTATACAGCACGAACTGCCTCGAGCTCCTTGGTTTGACGAGTCTTACATGCCAAGAGAACTATTAGTTTTAGCATTTAGGGTAAGATCAGGCCATGTGCCTGCTAATAGTTTCCTACACCTGATGCGTATAAAGCCATCTCCTTTATGTGATACCTGTATAGATAAAGCTGAGGACTTGTACCACATCTTGTTAGAATGTTGTGCATATGGTGACTTGAGGCCACAGTTGTGTACGATGGTCGGTGGCGATGTGTATAGTGGTGGAATTAATGTTATGCTTGGGAACCCTCTTTCGGAGCAGAGTGTGGCTATTTATAAATTTATTAAGGCTGTTTTTTCGAGGAGAGATACTTTTTAGTTTATATCTTTTATGTTTCTGTGTTTTCTTTTAATGGTTTCAACACTCTGTTCCGGGCTGTTTCCTAGGTGTGGCATGGGTTCTGCCATTGTACATGTCGCCATCGATAATGTCGGTAGGCTCTGTCATTGGGTTGCTGGGTGCCCGGCATTTTGGCGAGAGGTGTTTTTTTATATAGGTATAATTATGTAAAGTAGGTTAGGTAGTGGTTGTGTTTTAAATATTTTTAGTTTATAGATAGTAGGTATTTTAGTTTATTTTTTTAATGTAATAGTGTTACCTTACGAGGCTGACCTCGTACAAATGTGCTGCAAGCCTCTAAATAAATGATTTAAAAAAAAAAAGGATTTAGATTTTCTTTAGTTTTCTTTTGTTTTGAGAGACACGTTTTTAGGGTTCCGTACCCAAAGGGTAAAACGGGACCCTTATAATAAGACTCCGCTCTCTATCCGCCACCGGCATTACGAGCATGAACCGTGATAGTTAGACAGTTGAAATTTTCACAGTTTGTGTATTTCTGTTGGCGCTTTAACAAAATAAATTTAATACGAGTAAGTAATATTTTTTACATAATTAACGGTACGGATCACTTCGTGCGCGAGTCCAACTGGCACTTGACCGATTGTTGGTTTTTATTAATGTCCAACGATTAAAAACAAGTTTCATTTATGTAATTTTTAGCTTTTTGGAATGGGACACGGCAATTCTTCATAGAAGAGCGAACGCAGTGAGATCTAAAAGTTTAACGTTTCCGAAGTTCAAGTTTTAATCTAAAAGTGAGATCAAATTTCCCAAAAAACCGGGCGCTTTGGGGGACTGTCTCTCTTTCTTGTTGTCAAACTTACATAAATGAAACTTGTTTTTAATTGTTGGACGTTAATCTTTCCGAAAATTGTAACATTATGCCCATTATCCCCAATTTTCTCCAATAGTCATCAAAGTCTGTGTGGGGTGGGACTAACTTGCAGATAACCGACTCTAACCGGTTCCTTGCGGAGTGCAGTATTTGTCAACGTCTGGCTTCAAATAGCTCACATTAACATCCGCCACTGAGACGTCGTGACGATTGCTGGGGAATACTGACAGGAAAAATGACGAACAACTTTTAATTTTTGTTTTAACTCGACTACGGGAAGAAAGGAAGGTTCTCTTTCTTTTCTTTACTCCTATAAATTTCCTCTTTATTCCTATTGTGAATATTCTCGATCCAAGTAATATTAATAGTCGTCCTGACCGATTTCGGCCATCGTGGGCAATCAGCAGCGATTGGCCATCTGCGTGTGTGTGCACATCACAAGTGTGCGCGTAGACAACAGGGGCTTTCTCTGTTCCTTTACTTGCAATGCGAGAAATAACAGCAATCCGACACAACTGAGAGAGCAACAGGACCAACGGCTTAACGTGCTTTGCAAGACACTGGGATTTTTTGCCAACTTTCAAACTCCGGGCTGCTATTGAAAAATTCTATTAGAAAAAAAAAATAATAGAACTTATTGCCCGACCCCAGGAATCAAACTCAGAACCCCACCTTCAGCAGTCGCGCCAGCGCCCACGAGACCAACGCGTAGCGGAGCAGTTCTCGCTTATAATTTAGGTTTCTGGGATACTTTTGAGGCATTTTAAAAACAGGATAAAGTGTGTGGGCCAGTCCATTTGTGAAGGCTTCCATAAAATGAAATTAGTTTAAATCGCAAAGATATAGTAAGTTGTGTCAGTTCCATTCTTGATTTCTACCATGAATGATTTATTTGTTTCTTAGGTCAAAAGTTATCTTTTTGGAATACGTTACCCTTTTAAAATTTTAGCTGATATACAGGTTGTTTTTGACCTGGTACGCGACCATTGTTTTTTTCAATATTAATCACGCTGATCTAGTTTTGGTCGAGCAAAATTAAATTCTTAGAACGACTACACAATCTACCAATCCGTGTGTCCCCCTCTGTATAATGTGCGTAGCAGCGCGTTATACCGTCTTGATCCCATCGAAATGATTGCCTCCTTATATAGAATTATGTGTTTGTGATGTCCTACTCTTTTTGTTTCAACCACTTCGGGTTTGATTCACACATTCACCCTGATTTAGGTGTTAAGAATTGCTTTTAATGGAATGTTTTGAAAAGAAAAGATTTAGTTGGTAAGTGGTATTAGAAAACAAAATGGTTTATTGCTTCAACACATTTATAATTTTTGTGTTTGGATTTCCCCTGTAAGTAAGTAATGCCTGTGTTGGGGAGCCCCGGTTATCCGCTCAGCTAATCAATACAAAATATGAACTACGTATCAACAACGATGTAGGTAGGTATTTCTTATCGTATTTGTACCGTATCGTGTTATTTTCTGTCACACAGACACACACACAAAATAAGTAATACCTTGTTGTTTTTTTTTTCATCTTTTGTATATTAGTTATAGATATTTATTATGCTTGTTACCGATTTTCGTGTTCTCTATTGACTAGACTGGCTATCGGTCGACATTTCTGTTTTTGGAACGAAGTTCCTTATCGCGCGTTGTGAAGGCTGGACGGAAAAAAATCTTACGAAAAGTTGTCACGACACTTTTTGGAACGAAGTTCCTTATCGCGCGTTGCGAAAGGGTGCTAGAGCTCAAAGAGTGGAGTGGAGTGGAGCGGAGTGGAGTGGAGCGGAGCGGAGTGTAGTGGAGTGGAGTCGCAACGATTATTTTTGTTGAGTGTACACAGTAACTTCGTTCCATCCGGGTGTCCCTTGACACCTCTCAAGTTTTTTTTTCCCAATTTCAGGTATCATACCATACTATGTTGTTCGTTATGATGAGTACCCCTGAAGAGGACTAGAACGACAAAAATGTAACCATGTTTAACTAACATGGCTTACAATTATGTCAATTATACTACCTCTCACAGACAAGCGGCCTTTACTTCTTTTTGTACACTAATGTTTCAACAAGCACAATACAACTTTACTTCATTTTTACTACTCTAAGAATTTTTAAATTGCCATAACTTTAAGCAGAATTTCAAATTTATGATCACAATAACGCTTTAAAGCTCGAATTCGCACTCTTAACTATCTACTGAAGTAAATTCAAACTGCATTTTCTTTTAACACAGCCATTTGAACGCATTTACGAATATATCTGAGATAATGCCGTTATTAAAGGAAGTAATACAACCAGAACATAATCTCATTATCTAAACTAATATGATAGTAAAGAGGAAATATTTGTATTTTTGTGTGTATGTTTGTAATGAATAAACTCAAAACTACTGTGGTGATAATATGATAAAAAAAATTCACCATTAAAAATCTATATTCACCTTGAGTTAAATAGGCTACTTATCGGAGTCACCCGTTCGAATCCGGGACGGGCGGGTCGCTAGTGTCTATTATAATCAATATTCTTTGTTTCATACGAGTATATACTCGAAATCCGAAGACTCGATGGAGGTGGTGAAAAAAACATTAGCACATAATAATAAAAAAAAAAGATTCCAACCAAACTTACTTAAGAGATAAAAGCTCTATCGCATTCTGGCAGGCCTAAACACTAATTCAGACCAAAAAAAGAAAAGCAAAAAAGTTCTGATTATCCCAAGAAACGAGTTTGTTTTACTACGCGATAATGTTGGGTAGATTAGCAAGAAAAACTGAATTTTTGTGGCCCTTTTTATAGGCGTCATAAAAAACAAGTATTTAATTTGGAACTTAGTTTCGTTCGGGCGTTAATTCCGGCTTTTCGAATCAATGCTCGCTCCAATCCGAGTTATACTTTTCAACTTTAACGGGAAACTTTTAGCTCGTAAAAATTGGAGTAGTTTTATGCGCCAATAAACTAGCCCATAGGGGCTTTATTTTTATTCGAGGTATTTTGAATGGAAAATGGAATAGAATGTGCAGGTGATTAGGTGAATGGTGGTGAAGCGCTGATTCTGAAAAGTGGACTATGTAACTGATTATTTAACCGGAAAGAAAAAGCGAGTCACCATGAAAGTATAATAAATGAATGAGTTCATTACGCTTTCAGCCAATAACTATAATAATAAGTTATTAAATATCCGAAGCAAACAGATAGTTTCTAATTCGGATAGATACATACTTTTTGGTTTTAGTAGTACAATCCATGACTTAATGGTACCAAAATAATCACTCTACGTATAATATTTTAAGAGTTATTCTTGAACTTGAACATTACCCTTCCTTAGCGCTTTTCTTTATTAGGTCGTAAATATTACAGTGACAAGTGCATTTATAATTTTGTGTAATGATTTCTTAACTTTTTTTATGAACCATTTCAGTTTAAAGATGATTCGATGGAATCAACTATATGGTCATCAATTATTGATTACCATGTAGTTGATTGCCAGCTCATAAATTTACGAAACAATTTCGTTCGCCCAAAGAAAGCGGCAAAACAGCCGAACTTTTATTGAACATGAATTAATGCCTTGATCAAACATTTCTGTCTTATAAATCCCAATTGCCTCAAAACAAAGTCACAAGTAACGCCTCAATTTATTATATTATACATGCAGAGTTATGTTTCCATGATTCTCCATATACCTCCAATTTCACAGCATATTTCACGTGCTTACTTGAGCCTGATAGATAAGGTCTCGGCTCCCAACTCTCTCATCTTTTCATTTACACCTGCGATATATTACTGCCATTTGTCAGGCATCATCAAAAGCAGTAAGTTGAAAACGGAGTAGCGTATGTTATAAGATAAGTCACGGGATCTGAAACGGAACGAGCAGAGTTGTTAGTTGATACATTATGAGGTTAATTCACACAAATATTATAAAAGGGAAAGATAGTTTAATAAAAGGTATGGTATAATCTTAAAAATGAGAAGAAGTTTTTTTTTTGTTTCTAAACTTAGGCCTCGCCCACATGTAAATCGAAAATCATCTCACGGGAACGTAATACCAGAATAAAGGTTTTCTATTTATGTTATTCCAGACCAATCCATGTACGAGTAGCTGTTCTGACGTGATTGCGTAGTAAATACTGCAAACTTTGTCATTTACATTATTATGTATTATAATAATTTTAGTTAATTATTTTGTACTAGCGGCTCGTTCCTCGGCTTCACACGGGTGGACATGATATATTTTACTATAGCCTATGTTATTCAAGGTGCATGTGGAGATTTTGAAATCCGCACAGTTGTTTTAAATTTTTTTTCATTACAAACTTAACCCTAGATTACTATACT
The DNA here is from genome assembly GCA_036375495.1 of Agrotis segetum. Lineage (NCBI taxonomy): Eukaryota > Metazoa > Arthropoda > Insecta > Lepidoptera > Noctuidae > Agrotis > Agrotis segetum. The sequence continues at coordinate 3,002,920 of JAQSVV010000047.1, read as the reverse complement.
TATTTTTCGACACTTATTATGCACTTTCGTCGTTTCGACTACTTAAAGTTCGATCACACGCGCAAACGTTAAGGGGCAGGTCTTGTAAAATTCACGCGCGCCGAATTATTTGCGTAACTTTGTTTATGATTTTTGAACAAAATAGTGCAATAGCTTGAAATATTATTATTGCACATAAATAACCATAATATAAGTAACAGCTAGTTATTTTTTTAAAGTTGATTTAAGTAGATTACATTAGCTAAATCAAGCGTTCAAAACAGCTCTTTCCTGCCCAACGTCATTTCGAGTTACGTTGGTGCACTCAATCTGAGACAATGAAGAATTCATTTAAAAATCTGATCAGCGCATAATGACCGCAATATCCTCGTCTTCAAACTGCGCTGATTAGTTTTTTAAATTTATCTTCCATTTTCTTAATTAAGATGGCAGAATATCATCAAAATTCTCGGATTTCATCTCTTAATAAATGTTTTTTTTTCATAGGAACTATGATTCGTAGGTATGTAATATTACATTATCTTGATGTCAACAGATCAATAATGCAAATTCAAAAAAAAAATTGTACCTATATCGCTTTTTTTCAACAATAAAAAATATCTCAAATAACCTCTCAAAAAGTGTTTATAAACGAGAATTGCAAGAGAAATTCCTTAGTGGCCGGTGGACGGCCGGAGCGATTGGACGTGAGGTCCACGACGAATTTTTGTTGGTCCCTCTCGCTCGCACCTTCTCTCGCTCTAACGGTGATGACGCGCAGTTACGCATCTCAGGTTGCTCTACTTTATTATGTTAAAATATATTTTTTAACCGACGGAAAAAAAGGAGGAGGTTCTCAATTCGACATGTATATATTTTTTATATTTTTTTTATTTATGACCATTCTTTACTTTCTCTAAGGTGGTCCAATATCAAAAAATCTTTTTTTTTTGTCGGACAGAGTTTATCAGAAAGTTGGTCCCATTTAAATATCAAAATTAAACTCGGCCTATAGGGGTAGAAAAAGAGGAATTAATTGTCAAATTTCCTACAGAATTTTCAGTTGTGAACCGATTATTGTTAAAAGATATGGAGAAGTAACTAAACAAGTTGGAGCGAATTCCGACCTTATTGACATTTAAAATTTAGTTTGTTTTTTCTCACTTTCACGATCGCTAACATTGCTCCTTCATTAAAATCCGGTGTTTGCATAAATGTCAGTGAGGTCGAAAATAGTTTGAACATGTTTTTTAAATTGCTTAACGATAGCAAGTTAAAAAACAGCTTCAAGCGATTTTCGCCCTTATTGACATTTAAAATTTAGTTTGTTTTTTTCTCACTTTCACGTTCGCTAACATTGCTCCTTCATTAAAATCCGGTTTTTGCATAAATGTCAATAAGGTCGAAAATCGCTTGAAGCTGTTTTTTTAACTTGCTATCGTTAAGCAATTTAAAAAACATGTTCAAACTATTTTCGACCTTATTGACATTTAAAATTTAGTTTGTTTTTTCTCACTTTCACGTTCGCTAACATTGCTCCTTCATTAAAATCCGGTTTTTGCATAAATGTCAATAAGGTCGAAAATCGCTTGAAGCTGTTTTTTTAACTTGCTATCGTTAAGCAATTTAAAAAACATGTTCAAACTATTTTTGACCTTATTGACATTTAAAATTTAGTTTGTTTTTTCTCACTTTCACGTTCGCTAACATTGCTCCTTCATTAAAATCCAGCAAGTAACATCTGGGAAACCGTTGGTTTCTCTGTCTCCCGGTGGTAATGGACTGTGCCTATGACAAGGAGTGCAGTCCTTGGATGGGACTGTCAGATTTGTACTGTCTAAAATCCACGGTGTCCTTCAAATAGCCCTTAATGTTCCGGGGTCACGGTAATGAGTACCGCGACGACAGCAGGCTTTAGCCCTCTAGAGGGGGACCCCGTCATCATGCTGACGCTATTTGAGGCGCTCGTAGGACACAACGCGCTGTCGACCCGGGCATGGCCCATGACTTTTTTTTTCATGATAAAATCATCAAATGAGTCCTCCCCAGGCCAAGCGGGAGATACTGTCAGACTTGTACTGACTTAAATTCACGGCGTTCTTTTATAGCCTTTTATGTTCTGGGTTTACCACTGCGGCTGGGATGTAAGGTTTACGCTGTCCTCTCTCTCACGCGTCCCGCCTCTTCCTTTGCCAACATGACTGCTGCACTGACCTTTTTTTAGGTTTAATTAGCTAAACACGATTGTGTTTAACAAATTAAACCTAACAAAATTTAACCTATGAGAATATTTAAATAGTATTAAAACACTTGTGTGATACTCGTATTATTACAAACCAAACAGGGTTGGCATGATGAAAACAAGTTGTTTTAAAACACCTGTTTAAACACCTGTTTAAAACAGTTTGAAACTAAACAGTGTTTTTTATTACCCGTTTCAACTACTTTTTAAGGCAGATGAATGCATATAAAATGAAAAAAAAATAATATTCAGGAGTCTAAATAGTTTGACATAAAACCTTTTGAGTTTAATGCCATTGTTATGTCATATTTTTAACTTTTATTGACACTGTAATGAAATAATGCTTAAAATTTTTAGAAAAAAAAACATCACATGTTTTTATTCCATTGCATCATTTTTCGTAAAAAATTCATTACAAAGAGTGAATTTGAAAAGATGTAGTCTAGAAATGAAACATAATTGATATATATACGTTTAGACATCAACAAACAAGGTGGAATTAATTTTAAAAAAGAACCAGAAACTAAAAAAAAAACACTTTTTTAAAACATTTTGAATTGTTACAGTTTGTTTTATAAATTAAAAAAAAAACTGTTTTTTTTTCCAACCCTGAGACCAAGTCATATTAAAACTCCTTATTAAGCAAAAATTCTATAACTCCTTTTAGATAATCCTTAGTAGAGCAATGTTCATACCGCATCAAAATTGTTTTATAATAATTCAGTGGGCAGGATGTATGCGGTGGATTGCGGGAAGGGAGCCCGAAATTTGACGTACGATCGACTGGCCGAACGCGATTCAATTTTTTGCAGAAGAAGACGGCAGCCTTAACGCGATCTAAACAAACCCGCGTCGTCGAATCGACGAAGGTTCGTAATCTAGGGCCTATACGCACACAGAAATACAATCCTTTACGTTTTATAATATTAGAGTGTAGTGTAGATTGTGTCTATACGATCTACTAAAACATTTCAACTGAATTGTTAATGGATATTATTTTTCTATTTTCATAACGTTAACAAACTTATTAACTAAAAAATAACTCGTTCCCCAGTTATCCTGTCAAAGCAAAAGGCAAAGTTCAGACCATTCCACTACTCGACACGTTTTTATTCGCGAGGCTGGATTCATCTGAACAAGCTCTTAAAGTCTTCCGGCTGGATAGTACTGTTCACAAGTACTACACTTTTATGTACTGTCTGGAAGCAACCTGTTACAGCAAGCTAATGATCTTTAAATCCAACAAGTTACTACTTAACATTACTTCGTGGTTCATGGGCTAGTGTTTGATTCCACTAGAGAGTTCAAAGGCTAGGCAAATAAGGCAGAGTTTGGATGGGAAGAGTTTTTCCTTAAGTAGCGTACATGCTTTTAGCAAAGGGTATCAGTACAAAAGAAATTTTCTTCGTCGACTTTGTTGCTTATACGGTGAACCAAGCTTAATAATAAAATAGTCATTGTACCGATAGTCGTTACGGTCAATGACCGAATTGCGAAGAAGAGCCTCGACCAACACTTAAGAGATTGTGCAGCTGGCTCAAGGGCTTGATGCAGAGAGCAGTTCTCTTGGACACGGCGCGCATAGTGAGGAGATTCCTCTCTCTGGAACCCTAACAACGGGAGGCTTGGACCCGTTTCCCGATGCTGGTGGGCTACTATTTTTACCCGACTACGGCAAAGCCATATATATATGTTTGTATGCATGTATGTTTGTTTGTTCCCTCATAACTTATAAACTTCTGATCACAACATGACAAACGAGGTGTTGTTAGAAGCATCTCAGTCGTCCACTGGTTATAGGGTAGGTGACGTCTCACCAAATACAATATGGCGCCCTCTAGGGGATGTAAAGTCGTAACCGAAATAAGTAATAATAGTAACAGTATCGACATGGGTATCAAATTAAAGGGCTTGATGTGCACATTTGAAATGGCTATTAAAAGCTATAAAGCTATAATAATTAATATACATTATAATAGCTTTTAATAGCCACTTTGCCTGTTCTAAGTATCAACATGGGTATTTATGCGGTTTTTACGCGTATGATCTTTATTTGAACAACTATTGAAAGTTAGTAATTATGTTGAAATAAGTTTCTCATGAGTAGGTATTACTCATAAGTAATAGTTCCTTAATTAATATTACTCATTAGTATGATATTAATATCGATTAACATGCAAAAACACGTGTTTTACGGATATAATAATATAACATATCTATGATATTATCTAATGATAAGCTTAATCTTTTGAAAACAAGCATTAACAGGACATTGATTGTATGTAGATAAGTAAACAAAATGACTAATAATAATTATAATTATCTACTACTATCATACGCTACTGTACTCGAATTTGGAAGTAATTCCCTATTATCCGGTATTATTATCAAAAACAACTGATATGCGAATGATGATTAATTAATTACGACTTCACTACTAATAATATATTGATCTACTTTCTGATCAAACGTATATTTAAACGGGGTGATTTTTTTAGTAAGCTTATATGGCTATATCCGTAACTATGAGAAGTATCGAAAAACGTTGAAAGGAGTCTCGAGGCCGATTTCGACGGAATCTTTGGATTTTTTTTAATCAGTAATCCTGGCCATGAATTGAAATAGCTGATATTAAAAAAAAACACACACAGTGTCGCTAATAATGATCAAATATCAAAATTCAAAACTCAATAATTTCGTAATGCTAAATACAGTGCGATTGTTGAGATGTTTCTTGTCTTGTTTTTAACAAAGAAATATTGTAATTTCGAATTATGATGATTCAGTAGATAGAAGTAAGTAAGGTTATACATATAGAGAAATATCAATTTCATAAAAATCTGCTATTTTTATGTTTGCCGTATATTGGTTCCCAGAAATTGATCATTATTTGCAACACTACCGAATGATGTTACCACGGGGTGCGATATTTTTCCTAAAATTTGTGGGTTCGATTTTTGGCCAGGAATGCTGAATTTTCTAAAATCTAGTGATAAAAATGATACAGTTTTAGTTTTTGTCAAATCCGGCCGCGAAATTCCTGACAATGTTTTTGTATGTTCCTCATAGTCCTGAACATCCACGCCCAGTTGAAAAATCAGCCTGTATGTGAGTTGCAAACATATCGGTGACTACACCGTTATACTAAAAACATATCCGTGAAGTAGTAATGAAAAATGACATCATTGTTACTAAGGAAAACAATGAAAAATTACATGATTATCTTCTTTATTCATTGTTTTTCCTTATTCTGAACCTATTTTTTTTATTTCATCTAAACCAAAAACACTAAAAAATATAAACAAAAGTGGTACATCGGTATCGGTAACAGGGTTCAAGCTACCGGCGCGGCAGTCAGGGCTCCAGAGAAAGGATCATCCTAACAATGGCACCGCAGGTTTCTTTTTTAGGTGGTAAAATCATCAAATGAGTCCTCCCGCCGGGGGGACTGTCAGACTCTTACTGACTAAAATCCACCCGTGTTCCTTTCTATACCCTTTACGTTCCGGGGCCACGGTATCCTGGGTTAAGAAAAAACCCGCGACCCCAGCAGGCATTTGGCGCGAAACACGACGCGCCACCGACCCGGGCTTAGTCCTTGGTCGGACGGCGAGCTACCCATCATTCACCGTCCGCAAGCCCGCTCCGCCGCTGTGCCCTCTGCTAATCAGAGGCACACGCGTTGGAGCATCCACACGACAGGCTATTCGCATACGGGCAAAGAGACCACTTAGGCAAACAGTGCCTAAGGAAGAGTTTTTGCCCGCATCCCAGGGTGCACCGGCCTGAAAAACGGGTCTTCCCCCCGGACGTATCCGAGAGGGAACTCCAGTCCACGGGCGCACGTGGAGGTTTCCTGTCATAGCACCTCGCACCGCAGGTTTGCGCCATTCTCTTTAGCTAAGGAGAGCGGGGTGAAGCCCTGGTCCACCGCCACTACATTTCGATGCATTCCCACATCAGCTTTTAGAAAATATTCCCTTATTGTGGAGAGTTTTAGGGGAGGATTTGATGAATGTTAGACGACAACAAAATAGCTATGGTAGCTATTTACCTACTTCGTTCAGCTCATTCCGCCAATACAATACTATTCACATTGATCATGTGATCATCATTTTCGCACTTTTTTCTTCCATATAGCTGTAAGAGTATGTTTTATTTTAAAGTCGTCGCCTTCCTCACCCACGTTACTGTTGTTACAACAATCATTAGAAGACAAAATCGCCACATGGCAATATTGGTTAAAATGCAGGTGTATAAATATATACATACTTATCCCTTTCCTCCTTGTATGACTGCCATGTAAACTCGAGTGAGTATAGCCTACATGTAAGTATACATTCCGTTACACTCGGTAGGCAAGCTAAATCTCTTGTAATAAATGACACAAGTTTTAATTGTTCGCTGGAAGAGCGGTCGCTTCTGTTGCAGTAGTGTCCCATGATTTGTTCGACGATTTGTTGGACCAAATGTTTGTTAAATTGTTTGACAGTTTGCGTCATATGTTTGTCATACGCTATGATAGGATTAATGACGGTATGGAGAAGACGATTTTTCAGGTTTGTTACTCGATTCCGTTTGATATTTTTTATGATTTTTGTAAGACTTCAATAACCCGTAACATTTGTTTGATAGATGAATCATTTATCAAAAATTAATATCAGTAATGGATCCTGAAAATGAAGGCACAAATTGTTTGTGAAAATAAACGAGCACTGATGGAGTACCTAATGAAGTGTAAATATTACTTGTTTGAAAATGTTTCAGGTTTTTTTTTCATGTTCCACATAGCAAATCTACAAAAACTACACAATACTAAGAAACACATAAGAAATACTTGCAATTACTGTTACTTTCGATAACAGTAATGAGCAAAAATGTACCAAACATTTAGACGACATTTTCCCTCGTAAGTAACCTACATTTCAACGTGCAACTCCATTCGAAATGCAAACCAGAAACTCCCATTAAATCCTGTAAAAATATCGACAAAATAATAAAAGTCCGCCTACAAGCTGATGTAGGAAATTCTTTTCTAGCAAAATATAGTAAGTAAAGCTTCCGCTTGGCTCCAAGATGGGACTAATTTATTTAATGAGCGAAGCCGCCGGCTCCCACTCGAGTAGGGATTTAGACTGCGAAACTTTATTTTGTGTTGAAAAGTTTTATGTTAATAATTCTTGTTTTATATTGTGAAAACAGCAATTACCTGCTGACGGGGATTTATGTTTGGGAGATTAAATTTTTTGAGGTTAGAAGGTACAATAAAATTGATGTGTGTCATTTAGGTGACGGTTTTTTGAAAATTATTATCTTGTATATTTACGTGTTTTTTGTGAGTGTTATTCTAATAGGATTAAAAACATTTTAGCACAAACAATTTAACGCTTTAACGTGAATTTGATGTAAAGGTAATCGTTTTACTGTGTTGTACGAGTATTATAATTGTTTTTATTACACATTACCAAAAATTGCGTTTTGAGTTATAATTAACAGGTTAAAAGAGAAAAGTGTACAATTGAATTTGAGTGAATAACATACTTTGGTACTCTCGCAAGGGTGTTAAGTATATAATCGCTGTCATTTAAAAAAAAACCTGTGTCCATACATTATACTGCAAGTAAGGTAAGCTGCAGAGAAAGAAGAGAAGAGGTAAAAGGAGCCCCCTTTAGTAGTGATGCCGCTACCTTTTCTCTGCAACACACTGTACATAAAATTATTTTATAATACTTAGGCCCGTATCACAGAACGAAACTCAAGCACTGATCTCTATTCAAATCTAGATTTCAACCAATCAAATGCCTTGAATCTAGTTTTAAGTAATACTTGAGTGACGGTCTGTAATACGGGCCCTAGACTTTATCAAAGTTACAAATCAAAAACACCAACAACCTCCATACAACGAGATCTATTAATAACATCACTTATAACCTTCTAAGTACACACTCATTGCACTCTTAATTGTAAAATAATCTAGCTCTGTGCTCTGCTATAAATCCGAGAGTGCTCAGATTAATGAGGCGAGATAAAGGGGAGGAGGTATCCAGAAAATGGCCGCCACCGCCTTTGTCTGTTGCTAAAACGATGTACTTGTGTGTGGGAGGGTTTTTAGCGAGTTCGTTAGGAGTATTTTTAGAGTTGTTATTACTAGGGACCTATAACAATTTTAGCTTTCGAAAAGAGAACTAATTACTAACCTTCCCTTTTGATATCAGAGTAGTGCCGATTTGCCAATAGAATTGACAGCAACGTCCTCGTCGAACTGACAGTTTTTTTTGTGTTATTTAGCACAAGGACGCATAGAAGGAGTAAGACGGTTGGAACTAATCTTTTCCTTGCCTCCAGACTACTGAGCCGTTACCGAGCGTAGGTATGACAATGCTTTCAAAAATGGATTGCAAAGAACTTCATCTTAAATACCAGTCACAAGTAAATCATTGATTACCTATTAGCAATATTCCCTCCGTCGTAACATATCTGATGTTACTCAATGCAAACACAATTTATACATCTAATCGTATAATTTGCTCAGCAACCGGAACACGCATTGCTTCACCACAGGCCTTACAAATTCCATACATGAGGCCATACAGTCTCATACAAGGCTTACATATTCTATACATGAGGCCGTTGCTAATAGTCCATTAAGTTGCCACGGCACGCGATGCCGCAGATCGGTTTGTGTTCATATTTATTGTTGGCGACGAAGGTTTGGGGCTACAAAATCAGCGGGCTGAATTAACTAGGGATATTTATTTTGAAGGACGTAATTTATATTTCAAACAACATAATTACATATTATATTTGCGCTGAGTTGTGTTCTCCAAAAAGCGAGCCACATCGTGGCAGTTCTTTGAAAGAAATGTTAATCACGCTACCAAAATAACTTCGGACGTTAATTTAGTTTAGTGGTGTTGCACGTATTACTGGGTTCAACTAAAAAGTACTTTTCAACATTACTGTTTTTGGTATCGCGGCACATACCTATTTAAAATTTTGTTTGGTCTAACTTCCATCGTCAGTCAGTTTGGCACAGATAATATGCTTTGTCATCAACTTCTTCTGATGTGAAAAAAAGACTAATTTTCATTGTTATTACAATAACAATGAAAATCTTTAGCCTTATTTTTAAGCCATTTTTCTAAGCCATTCTTAGATTGAAGCTAACCTACTTCTTTTAGATGGTATAAACATAATATACCCCTGGGTACTGCGATAGATACTGTAAGATTCTTACTGACAAAAAATCTCCGCCCTCTGCGTTCCACGGTATCTCGTACAGACTGTCCCGCGAAAGTTAACAACCTTACTTCGATTACGAAAACGTAACGTTTTTATTGAAGCCACTTTTTTTACAAAGGTGTGCCACAGTTCAATATTTTTCTTGGAGATGTTATCTTATTTTACGTAGGAATTGAACGACGGTTTAATTTTTTCCTTCTAGGAATCCAGGATATTCTATAGTCCAAACTATCTTACCTACCTTATACAGGTTGGCTGGAAGAGATCTCTTCAAAGAGATATAAGCTCACCTTTGTGCACAAAATTTAGTTTTTAAGCTATTTTTGTAAAATGTTACACGTCATAATAGAATACCTTACCTATTCACATCAGGAATACTCGCCCGCTCGTCTCCTGGCCATAAACCGAAGATTTACGCAGTATCGGAACCCGAAGCATGTTGACCTAGCAGTTGAAATCTGTAGTTATGTGTGTACCACACGTACCTACGTATTGTTCGTGCGATTCCGTGATTTGCTGCAAGTTGCCGATGTGCCATCGGGCTCGGTGTTCCATCACTGCTGGCTTTTGCTTTGTTATGTCAGATAATGTGTTTTGCTGCATGTTTGCATTTGCATGAGTTTATTGTTGTTAATGTTGTTTCAATAACGTGTGTGTTTGGTGGAATTGTGACATTTAGATACCTATTTCGCTTTTATGAGAACTAAGCAGGCAGATTCGCAAGTAATTTATTATTTTTGTTATTTATTAAATGCTGAGGAAAAACATAGGAATAATATTTCTACGGTGCGTCAAAAAAGAATGAGAAAACAAATGTTTTTTTATTTTTGCTCTGCTTGATTTAAATATTAAAAACAATGCTTTATTTTATTTTCTTTTGGAGTGTCCCCATTTTATATAACAATTGCCTCTAGTATAATGATGTAGGTACTTTTGATTTTAATTCAACGTTATTTGAAAGAGTTCTTTCTCCCCTTACTCTTTGTTTCTGGCTGAGAAAACCTTTTTTTAACCTTTTCAATTTTTTGTAGGTATTAGGTAGTTCACATTCAACAACAGATCAAATCATGATTGAGCCCAAACATTTGCAGCAAAACGTACAAAAAAGTCTCAAACAAACGAACAAAGTCGTACACTCAGTCTGTCCGTTTGAAAGGCTTTTCTTGAAAACTTTATTCATTAAATTTTGTCAGAGATGTAATCTATTTTACACACCTGACGGCTGGCGGTGCCTCGCTGATCTGCTATTAATTGTAGAACGAATAATTTATGAGATGTAGCGATCATCGGTGTGGATTATTCGGTATCTCGCCATTAGGACGCCTGTCGTTAGGAAACTTGATCCTTGTAAGGTGAGAGGATTTGATACTAATGTCCGTTGCTTCTCATCTTAGTGAAACGCAAATGCACTCCTTTTTTATCCTCCTCCTCAGTCCTCCAACTCAGAGCAGGACGGAAGGGACTGTCAGACTTGTACCGACTAAAATCCACGGTGGCCTTCAATAGCCCTTTACGTTCCGGAGCCACGGTTGCTCGTTAGTCCCGCAACCTCGGCAGGCTTTGGCCATCTAAAGGGGGGCAGTAAAAAGAGTGTAACTGCAAAACGACCCTTTTATCGGGGAACAATGTCATTTTGACGTTGATTTGACAACCTTTTTATACAAGTTTTCAACGGGTGTTTATTTTTTTTGTGGTAAAGCGGAAGACGTTGATTTTTACGATGAGCCCACCAAAGTAAATTATCCTGAACCTTCGACTATTCGACTTTAAGTTCTATTTGGGTTGAAATACCAATCAGTGTCAGGAAGTTACAGGGTACAAAAAGTATAATTATGTAATTTTGTAGAAAAGTAGCTGAAATAGCAAATTCAATTCATGTTACGACGGAAAATTATGTAAATATTACAAGTATGGAATTTTTCATTATTATTATTCGCAGTACTACTTATATTACAGTCTGACTGCTTGAATTCAGTTTTGTTTTTTATAAGTACTTATGAATTCAAGCAACAATATAACGTATACGTATTGAAATGTATCTGTAAATAAGAAAATATGAAAGCATCACAAAATATCGTGTTTGTAAATTCTCTTTTGCGTAAAAATATGTGTTTTCCAAACATTTGTTTACATAAATTAGCGCTTTTAAATAAAGCTGCGCACACAAAGCTTAATACTTAACGTAAACATTTTTGGTTAACGAAAACGCTTTATTTTGTAAATGTTTAAAAGCATGTAAGTATTAAATAATAGTTGGCCGCTAAATGCTCCGTATTTTTGCAATTTACAGTTAATTGAATATTTTTGAGAGTTAATATAATTATTCCAAAGTCATAGGATTCTTTAGGCGCGTGGTTTTCCACGCGCGCCTCTGAGAGTGTCACCATAATGACCCCCCTTTAGAGGGCCAAAGCCTGCCTGGGTCGCGGGACAAGCGAATACCGTGGCCCGTGACAGTCCCTCATCCCCTGCCCTGGGTAAGAGGACTCATTTGATGATTTTACCATGCTAAATTAAAACAAAAGCAACTAAACCCTTCACTAATAAAATATCTATTAAAAGGTTTCGTAAAATACCTTTGAGGTGTAACAAAAACTAAACAGTATCATATCCAACCCTCAATAATCCGAGTCTATTTCGAAACCGTTTGATGGTTTACGCTAAATTTGCCAGAGTTATCGCATCGGATTCATGGCTTGTAAAACCGATGAAAGGAGACCCGATACCCGGTCTCAGTGGGAACTGAAAAATGATATCTTCATACATTGCTTTCAATGTTCACTGTGTAGAGGCAGGTAGAGGTACCTGCAGGGTTTTGTTACTCTGAAGGTGTTATTTGAATTTGAGGTATTCTATGAGCTTAGTAAAGGAGGGTTCTGTTACCGAAAATGTTGATTGTTGATGTTGATATTTATGGGTTATTGTGGATTTTATACGTCATTTTGCTGTATTATAGTATTTTTTAATATTAAAAAAAAAAAAGTAAAATTAAAAGTAAGGCGCTGGATGCAGGTCGCTTCCAACCGGTATATGTGGAAGTCAAAAGGGGAGGCCTATGTTCAGCAGTGGACGTCCTGCGGCTGAAATGATGATGATGATGATGAAATTAAAACAAAAATATTACTAAAATAAAAACACTAAATGGAAAGAGACATTTTAGGCGTTAAAGAACTCCTCCGCGTCGCTGTCATCCGGGAAAAGAAAATTTTGTAGTTTTTTAGTCACCGTTTCTTTTAGTAAAACATCATCAAATGAGTGAATCGAAAAGGATTGTCTTGATTAACTAGAAACCATCCTATTCCTTCAATTAACTTTTGCGTTCCAGGGTTCCAGACGTTTTTAGATTACTTTGAATATTAAGGTTCGTTTTTAGGCAGATTAACTTTAATCTCACTCCTATATTTTTATAAAACATAAACATAAATTGTATTATTAAGATGTCTGCTGAATATTTACTTGTTATTTCAAGGAATATTTATTAGTAACTGCGATAATTATAGTCGTAACTTTGTGTAGGAAGTTTTTGTAATTGAGTAACTGCCTCTTCTTAAGAAATAATAAATGTTTAAGATAAAAAAAAAACAATACTTTTTTTACCTTTATTATTCAATGAGCTGTAGGGTAGGTAGAATTTGATAATAATTATCCCACGGGAACATAAATTCAGGATAAATACTATCCTATGTGCTAATCCAGGTGGTCGGGGGGATTTACCTCATTATCGCGACCCCGAACACGAACACGGACACCGTGCATTTTAGTCAGTACAAGTCTGTCAGTAAGGGGTGGGATGACTGATTTGATGATTTTACCACGCTAAAAAAAATATGCTAATTCAGGTTGCAAAATATTTGTGCACCACTTTTCTTTATTTCATTCACCAATTTTCGCATAATATATTATTTAATGACTCAATTGCAGTGATTTTCCCTTTGTGTTCTATATTCGAATTAGTTTTTATGATACCTACATCATTAATTCATCATTTTGTAACTAGTGGAATCACAAAACATAACCCATACGAGTTTTGTATCTATAATCATTAGCGCTTAAACTAAACCTAAGCTAACAATGTAGAATAATAGTTTTGTTTGATATTTTATAAAACGAGTATGTTATCGAAAAGTGAATATTATTGTTAGTTCGTTTTCTCACAAAACGTAGGGATTATACTAGTCTACTCACCTATACTACACTAGATTTTTTATTAGTATGTCTTAGGGTCGATTTATACTATTGCAGGAAGCGTCCGTCTGTAACTTAACAAACTATCGTCTACCGACAATGTAGAAAACGTTTTCCTCCCCCTAATCCTATCTCGATGAACACACACAGTAAAAAACTTTTATAGGTTTTCTTTTTTCAAAACTTGTAATCCTTTGAAAGTTACAGGAGCCTAAATTACTAATGCAAAATCTTCATTGAAGTAAAACCTTTGTATTTAAAAAACAAAGAAGTTTAAGTAAAAAACCTACAAATCTAGAATTTCTGACGCCAAAGAATCAAGAGATCTATTTATATATTTTGAGAGACAAAATTATACCTTCACATTGCAACGCTTTTGCATATTAATTATATTTTGCATATAATACCTATTATTTTTAATGGTACCATTCCAGAAATTCAAATCGGTTGTGCGACGGAGTTATGCCCGAACAAACATAAAAGAAAATACAAACGCAGTACTAACATTAATTCTGGCTCCAAAAATTGCTAGCTATTCTATCCTCTTAACTCCACAGCGTAACGCACACGTTACTTCTAAATTCGCGAGTCTGCGCGTGAACAACGCTGATCGTGAATCGTGCGGCTTTGCTAAGTAATGTGTTTAGTGAGCCTTGAAATTGCAGTATGACGCGATGGTTCGACTGGCTAGTTCGATTGCCACCCTGCATCAAATGCGTAGCATGGCGACTGTCTAGACTCTTATTCTAAAATCCAAGAAATGCCCTTTAGATAACCTGTTAAGAAAAAACATCCCAGTTATTTCTAAACAACGCGCCACCGACCCGGCTTAGTCCTTGGTCGGACGACGAGCTACCCACCATCACTCACCGTCCGCAAGCCCGCTCCGCCACTGTGCCCTCTGCTGATCAGAGGGACACGCGAGTATAAATTGACCCTTAACAAAAAAAAACAATGTATTTAAATGATAAACACCGTTAAAAATAACCCTAATCTAAATTAATTTAATTAATGTAAGAGTATTTGTGTTTGTGACCTTTTCACGCCAAAATCGCAGATCTAATACATTTTGCAGAATTATACCTACATAAATTTTGCATATTATTATACATATATTTTGTATACCTATTGATAAGCCAGTTGGTTTAGTGGTTAGTGAGCATGACTGCTACGTCGGAGGTCGTGGGTTCGATTGCCACCCTGGACAAATGTTTGTGTGATGACTAATAATTAGGTATTGTCAATTTCAAAATTAATGCGAGCGAAGTCATGGACGCTAAAGATTTTCAAAACACAAACCCATCACAAAAGAATTTCAAAAAGAAACTCAATTGCTTGAACATTAGGTTTAATACATCTTTTGTATAAACACCATTATACCCATACTTTCTTATGGTGCAGTTAAGGGTGTACCTCACGATCTTCATAATGTCTTATGAGAGAAAGCTACTCAGTAATATTAGGCTCATTCCAAGATTGAAAATACTTACAGCCGTTCTAAAGATCATCGATTTTTATGCCGATCCAAAGGGGTTCCGCATAATTTTATAACTTACTGACATGGCCCTGTATAAATATAAAGTTTGTCACAAAATGATGGTCATCATATAGTTTACTTAAATGTTATACAGTAGGGTTTTATTCTAATGTTGTGCGTTTATAAACATTCACGTATTAGAACGCCCAAAGACCCGGATGGCCGGAGTATCTGTAAGCTTTAACAAATTAATTCGAGTTTGAATTTTTGAGAATACAAAAAAAATCCTAGTGTAGGGCAACGATTAAAATAATAACAGTTACAATTAAGTCCTACCTACAACCAAAACATAAAAGTGAAGAAGAAAACGATTAAAAAAGACAGGGCTAGTTCAGCACCTGCCAACTTCAGTTAGTGCAGGAAAATGGTTTTCAACTAGACTTTTGACAGTAAACACGCTTATACAACACTATTTTTTGTTTATGCGAAACCCGATACACCTGTCCAATATTTTTGTGTAAAGAATATAAATGTACCAAATTTTAAAACCGTACCATAAGATATGACAAAGTTATATTAAGCTTGTATAATGCCTGATTGTCCGTTCAAAAACATGCTTAATTTCACGGTACACCCGCGTAAAACGCGTCTCCCGTGTATACACTCGTGATAATACGTAGTTGGCAATAGGTACCTAACCGTACGGTGAATGTAGGTATTATAATTAACTGGTACTAAAATGTCAAAGTCAAAGATCTTTATTGTGAGACAGCGGTTTAAAAAGTTTGTTCTAGAGGTTGTTGTGCTCTTGCACTGATCTGCAAAAATATTTTAATGTAACTAAAATATTTTTGAAAAAAAAATGTAGGTAACATGGTGTAAAAATTATTGGAATCAAATCAGTTACTGATTCTGAACAAACTTTATTCAGGTTTCGCATATACTAAAAATAATGTTGTATACTATTGTATAGCCGCTACATTATCAAAATTAGCCGTAACCAGTTCCACTCTACTATTCATACCACATTATACATCCCTAATCGTCATTATCCATCCACACATTATAATCCGGGGCAATAATAAAGTAGCCTGTTCTAATAATAATGTCCCATGTTGTCACAGTCGTTCATTATTTAGGCTTTATAGCTAGTGGACATTTTAATTTGGTCGTATTGTACTGCGTAACTTAGTTATAAGTTATGATAAAGGGATGTTGGTAATAATTTAGTGTTAGCACATGCTTTTGTTTTAATTGTTTACATATTTGGTGTGTTAAATGTGTACATACCTAAATATACATAGTTCCATAATAGAGTGTACTTAAAATATAGTTTTATATATAGTTTGGTAAAATTATGCATTGTGTGGCTTGATTGGTATCGGGGTATACAAATTATAATGTGCTTTGAAGCCTTGTTTGTGTGCAGAAAACATTGTTTTAGAAAGCACCAAACATTCAAAAATATTTCGGGTAATATATTGAGCAATAGAGAGTTGCGAAAAGTTAACCGTCATTACTTTCTAATCTTTATCTTACGTGATCATAATTATAACAATAATTTTGTGTGGTAGTTGGTTCTCGAACATCATCATCATCTGCCTAGCCTTTTCCCAACTATATTGGCGTCAGCTTCCAATCGAACCAGATACAGCTGGATATCAGTATTTTACATGGAGCGACTGCCTGTCGGACCTCCACAACCCAGTACTGGGCAATACGATAGCCCATAACAGTAACGACTGTCAAAGATCTACAATTAATGACAGCCGGGACCAACGGCTTTACGTGCTTTCCGAGGTACGGAGAAAACTCGCTATGACAGATGGTCACCCATCCACAGACCAACCTCGGCAAGCGCAGCTTAACCCGGAAGATCGGCCGCCGCTATTATTGCCGCTGTTATTATTTAGCCACGAGCCCCTCAGTTGTAGTTCTCGAACACTAAAAAAATATACGAGTCAACGTATCCTATTGTAAGAAGCAACTTCAGAGAGAGTGAGAAGACCACAGTGTTTAGGTACTCCTCTACTTGCTAGTCTAGATAAATCCTCTGGAACAAGAGTGGACATAGGGTATTTCTTGAGCTTGCTTATTACATTAACCACAGAAATTAGTTTCCATCAGGGAAACTGGAGCTGCAGACCTGGTCTATTAGGCAAAGGGATTATGATTTTTTTTTTTTTTTTTTTGCGTCATAAAATCATCAAATGAGTCCTCCCACCCCGGGCAGGGCGGGAGCGACTAATGCCGGGCGCGAAGATCTCCGCCTTACGTCTCCGTGAAGACACGTCGATGCTCTGCCCAAGCAGGGCAGTCTTGCTTCGTATGCTCGACTGCGTCCTCCGGGCGATCATCGCAGTCGTGACACCCAGGCGTTTCCTCCTTTCGCATCAGACACAGGTACCTCTCGAAACTTCCGTGTCCGGTGATTACTTGCGTCACGCGGTAGGTCAGGACGCCGTGACTCCTATCCAGCCACTCCTCAAAGAGGAGTCTTACCGCCGCTATTGCGGCGTGCTTGAAAGGGATTATGAATTACAGGGAATTAATATCTTATAATAATGTTCGGGAATAAAAATTGATCAATAGGAAGCTGTGCTATGACCGAATATCAAAGACTGGTAATCAAACGTCTCGGTAGGATAATTCCCTACCAATTCAAATAAAAAAAAAACATGACCAAAATCCCGGCTCAAACTACAATTTGTGTCTATGATTACTTCTGATGAGAAGTCTTATTTAAACTGGTGCACATATTTTATTTTTGACTGGATAAGCTGTTCTAAACTACCACGATGAATAGGAACACACGCGCAACTAACTTAAATTACAATGTAACCACTTAATTAAAGCTGCGTTTAGTTACGATGCAGTTGTGTTGTTATGTAAATGAGTACTGGCAGGATTCATTATTCTAAAGTTTTTATTATCAGGATAGCTTCGTGCACTTAGATTTTATTGATGTGGTTTGTTTTCGGATACATAGCCTAGTCAACGAATGCTCAAAAAAGGTATAGAGGGAAAGTCTTTGAACACAATTTCTGACTACGTAACTCTGTCTGGACAAGTTAGGAGATGAACATATCAAAAGATCCCGCCCCTAGCCCTTGAGCTTTGGGGGAGGGGGGGGGAGGTATTGAAGATACCATTTTTTTTGTTTATATCTCGGAAATCATGCGTCAAGTTTTTTTTATGAGCATTTTCATATCTTGTATAGTTTTCTGGGTTCAACGTCTGTAATCTGGGAAAAATCATTTTTACCTTTTCACATTCGGAAATTGTATTTGATATCGCCAAAGATCCAGGAATCAGCAGCAGTCTTTTCAGACCCTTCCCTCACCACCTAAGATGAACACAGCCAGATGAAACCTGCACTTTTAGGTGATGTGAGCCTCCAGCTGAATGTTCTCTTACAATGCCTACAGGTTTAAGTAAACCTTGAATTCAGTAGCCACCATCAACTTTGATATTTCTTGTTCCTCCAACCGAGGGAGCTGGTTGTCAACGATCGGCACAAGTTCACAGTATCTACTAGCAGTTTTCATTATCAAGTAGTTCTACTTATAGATTGCTTTCATTAGATATTTTTGTCTTTGAGGCTATTCATAGATCGTGACGGTCGCTACTACAAGATTGAGGTTTAAATAAAAGACTCCAAAACTGTGGACAGTACCCTTAGCACGCGTTTTCAGTATTTGAGACGTAAACTGAAACTTTGACAATTTCAAAATGACAATTTTTAAGGAAAAAATTGTTCTTTCTTCGCACACCAGAGGCGCTGTTCCATTTTTTCATACAAGAAACGCTGTAAATACTGTAAAGTAAAAGAGTGAAAATTCGTGCTAAGGGTACTGAATCGAAAAGGCATAACAAGGGGCGATCAGTGACTTTCCACTTTTTTTTTAATATTGTCTTCCAATACACGTGTTGCTAAAGGGGCATCATGGTATCCATTACATTGTTTGAGGAGGACAAAGTTTAACTTCCGCCATAATAAAAACATTGGCTCTCGATTTTGCTCAAATGTTTCCACGTGTTCCTAACTTATTTTAATATTGGAATTTTCCATTATAAACCCGCTTCTTATTGAATGAGACTTGAACGTAACTGGTGAAACGTGAGAATGGTTCTATTATGTTATATTTCTGCCCTAATCTTTCAGGAAAAATAGGCGTCATGTCATGTAAATCTATGTTAACCTACTCTACACATAATGTTTCTTGCCATATGTCTAGCAATCCATAACAAAACCTAATTTTCCGCAACAACCACCAAATTGCGATCAATTACAAGTTCTTAAACAGAGCCCACTTAACAATCTGTTATTGTCACACACATTCCCTGATTAATTTAGCAGAAATAGCGGCACAATAACGGTTATAATAACGGTATTACCGGAGCTGTGTTATGTAACAAATCGACGCCGTTATAATCGCCACCGCGATTTATAGCTGGTCACAGTACCGAGTAAACAGAGAAACAGTTTGGTTATGAGTTTGGAGATATTTTTAGTGTTTTTGGGATAGTAAATTAGGTCATTTGAGTTTCCGATAAGGTACAATACTTGCGTGCTGAAAAATAAATTATTATAATGAAACTTTAATATCGGTATCTTCAGCTAGAAGATACATTATTTTGCTTTACCCAAACTAGATTACCGGTTACCGTATGTAACAAATCGGAGTTATTGGAATTCACTAAAAGTAATTTACAAAAACAATACAATTTGCTTGGGAATAAGTTCTCAATGAATATGATAGTGTAGTTGTAAAGAAAACCCCTTCTCATCGCCATATTAACTAAGATCACAATCTTCGTCATCAAAATATAATGTATATTCACATCGCAAGTAGCGACACGGGATATTCCACGTACGAGTAACATGACATGCTCAAATTGAGAGCTAAGCTAGACGCTTGCATAATTGATACTCGATCAAATATCTATGCGCCGAGCAAGCAAAGCATGCAAGTGCAATGATACTCCTTATTTAGGAGAGTTGGAACGTTTCAGTTCATAATGGAGATATGAGCTGCATTTCTGCATAAAGTCCTATGATAGAACTCATGTTCTTTACTTAAGTAACTGGGTTATCGTCACCTAGTATGCATGAAGTATCATTACTGTGATACGGGCAAAATATAATACTTTTGTGATAAGTAATTTCCTATCAGATGATTTTTGATGTTCGCTCGGAAGAATCGGAAAATCCTAGTAGGAAATCTAAACTTGTTTCAATCACTTAAACTGCTAAAAAACACACTGAAAGCTTATTGGACAAAATATGTTTAGTTTCATCAGGCCGTAATGTTCCTACTGCTGGGACACAGGACTCCTCTTTGTGAGAGAGAGTGGGCCATAATCCACCGCGCGCGCCCTGTTCTTATATATTGGTAGAAGATGTCACGTCATGTCTGGGTGGAAATTTTGGTTCTAAGACATGCCGCTTTCCTCACTATGTTTTTCTTCACCGATTTGAGAGAGCAGTGGTGATGAAATAACTTACACAAAATAATGTTCCTGGCTGCGTTCGAACCCACGACCTACAACTCGTAAGTCAGGGTCGATAATACTAGTCCACCACTGCTTTCCTCAGATATTTTAAAGAAAACTGTTTTTAAATTCGCTTCTAAAGAAATCTTTTTTTTTTTTTTTTTTTTTTTTAGCGTGGTAAAATCATCAAATGAGTCCTCCCACCCCGGGCAGGGCGGGAGGGACTGTCAGACTTGTACTGACTAAAATCCACGGTGTCCTTCAGTAGCCCTTTATGTACCGGGGTCACGGTGAGGAAATAATCCCGCAACCCCGGCAGGCTTTGGCCCTCTGAGAGGGGGGCCCCGTCATTATGCTGACGCTCTTTGAGGCGCGCGTGGGACACAATATCGACCCGGGCATGGTCCTTGGTCGGGCAGCGAGTTGCCCTTTACTCGCTGCCCGCATGCCCGCGCCTACGGTGGCCGGAGATCATCAAGCGACGTCCGTCGCCGTGGGCGCCTACCACTGCGGCTGGGGCGGAGGGAGGACGCTGTCCTCTCTCGCTCGCGGCCTGCCTCCTCCTTGACGAGCATTACTGCCTCGCAGAAGGAGCTGACCGCTTCCCACTCCGTCTCGCCCCGCAGCATGGCCGCAACCAATGCACGCGAGAGGTCTCCGCCTATCGCAGCCGTGAGGACACGTCGGTGCTCCGCCCAAGCCGGGCAGTCTTGCACCGTATGCTCCACCGTGTCCTCCGGGCGATCTTCGCAGTGGTGACACCCAGGCGTCTCCTCCTTTCGCATCAGCCACAGGTAGGTACCTCCCGAAACTTCCGTGTCCGGTGAGGACCTGCGTCATGCGGTAGGTCAGGACGCCATGACTTCTCTCCAGCCACTCCTCAAAGAGGGGTCTTACCGCCGCAATTGCGGCGTGCCCGTTCTAAAGAAATCTTGGTATGAATTAAAGATTCAGTTAAAATCCTCAACTTTGCTACGACAGCATAACTCACGTAACCGTCAGCAACCGTTGAAGCGAATGCCAAAAAGTTTACTTTACCAGTATCTAATAAAATATAGATAGAAACAATTATCTACGTTCAATCCCTGAATATTCAGAATCCTAGTAAAAGGGTACTATTAGATATTCTGCGACAACTTTAGAGCTTAAGTGACTTGGTTTTAGTGGTTATGTACCTAAATCAAAAAAAGGAGGAAACGCCCGGGTGTCATCACTGCGAGGATCGCCCGGAGGACACGGTGGAGCATACGGTGCAGGAATGCCCAGCTTGGGCGGAGCACCGCCGTGTCCTCACCGCGGCGATAGGCGGAGACCTCTCGCGCCCGGCATTGGTTGCGGCCATGCTGCGGGGCGAGACGGAGTGGGAGGCGGTCGCCTCCTTCTGCGAAGCAGTCATGCTCGCGAAGGAGGAGGCGGGCCGCTTGAGGCAGAGGATACCGTCCTCTCTCCGCCCGAGACGCAGTGGTAGACGCCCACGGCGACGGATGTCGCGGGACGATCTCCGGCCACCGTAGGCGCGGGCATGCGGGCGGCGAGTAAAGGGCAACTCGCTGCCCGACCAAGGACCATGCCCGGGTCGACGGCGCGTTGTGTCCCACGCGCGCCTCAAGGAGCGTCAGCATAGTGACGGGGCCCCCCTATAGAGGGCCACAGTCCTGCCGGGGTTGCGGGACACACGTATACCGCGACTCCGGCACACAAAGGGCTACCGAAGGACACCGATGAAGATTTTAGTCAGTACAAGTCTGACAGTCCCTCCCGCCCTGCCCGGGTGTTTCAGGACTCATTTGACAATTTTACCACGTAAACAAAAAAAAAAAAAAAAAAAAAAAAAAAAAAAAAAAAAAAAAAAAAAAATGTACCTAAATCACATATAGCTTCTATTTAATTTGTATATATATTTATTATGAGGTTTGAGTTTTTTTTTTCCATTAAAATCGCGACGCATGCGTTGATGCGTATAATATTTATAAAATATTTGAAATGGGGTACTTGTCGATCTTACAAGCAAAATTTATGTTAAATTAATTTCTTCCCGTGACCAAACTGTGACGTAAATGTATGTATTAAATCAAAATATTTTATTTTAAATGGATCTTTTCGTGATATTCACGCGTTTCATTTTTGTTTTATAATCTTATCTTGATGTACTGTTTTAGCTGTACTATGTTCAAGATTTATAGCGTTATAAGCGTTATGAAGGTCCAAAAAGTTAAATTAGCGCAATCTGGTGCCGCGGTGCACCCGATTATTTTTCATTCTTTGGACCGCTCACCGTTTGACCTCAATTCTCGACCATTTTGCTTATGAAAGTCATATTCGTGTCCAGTTTTTTTGGGACGAGAGAGAACCAAGTGTAAAATTGAAATGGCCTGAAATTGGTGGTTCGTATTCGTGTTATTTTTAGGAAATTGCCAGTAAAGCCAGTGATAAAAGAGAGCACTAGAGGAGATGGAAGATTTTTTAATGAAACATTTTCGAACTTGTGTATTTCAAAGTTACAATTTTCGCTATCAACACAAGTTTAAAAGCTCATTTCAGAAATGTGATCCTTCAATGGCCCTTTACGTTCTAGGGTCACGGCTACCTGATGAGACAATCCCGCGACCCTGGCAGACAGTCTGAGTCTTAGTGATGGTGTCCCACTTTATTTTTTGAGTACAGAAACCTCAAAATAGCGAAATGTAGGTGAGACAGATTTCATAAATCTTCCAAGCTCTTTTTTATAACATTTTGTCAAAATGTCAAACTTAAAGACTATGAAAAGAAAACTAGACGTCTGGCTCAGGCCTGAATCTATAATCAACACTTTGCTAAGAATACTACGTACTTTGTAGAAACGTTAGTAATATGACTCTCAATAATGTGTAATATATTCTCAGTCAATGTTCAAAATCTCAATATTGAACTTTGCCTCAACAAGAACAGATCTAAATAAAAAGCCGAACTATGTAAGAAATACTAAAACTAAAAAATCTTGACATCAATGTCTATCTTCTTTGATCTCTTATTCACATTTCTTTCTAGAATTCTGTGTTCAACGTAAAAGTTCGTTATTTATTAAGAACCAAGAGATAACAACGACCTAAAATGGAACCTTCAAACGACAGTGATTTATTAATACTGGCCCTCGAAGACAACAATCTTAATTAAAATCGTTTCCAACTGAACATAATAATATCACGAACATTATATTATTAATGAATATTATTCTGAAACAAAAAATGTAATATTCAGGCACAGACAGTCGTAAGTTATCACAGACATCCAAGTTATTATTACAATACGAATTCCCAAATGACGTCGGGTGACAAGGGTAGTGAAGTCCTGAATATCAGCCGCTTTGGGAATACTTTAGCTCCAAAATCCATGGTTTATGTAATAATAGGAGAGAATGGTGATATGGTTACTAAGGAACGTTTTCGGGTATTCTGAATGTTATTTGAATATTTTAGGTTCTGACTTTTTGTCTATGTTGCTAAATATGTTATTAAGATATATAATATATTATGAAAGTTTCGGTGAGATAATGTTTATGAATATAATAAATTCTTGAAGTCAATGACTCGAGTGATGCATTACGACCAGTCCACAGCTTGCTCCTTAAATTAAAAATAGCGTGATATTATTACTGTACCTTATCCCTGAAATGTTTTTTAAAGTAGAAAGAAAGAAACTTAAGAATTAACACTTTAAATTGATCTGAGATTTTAACCAGGACCTAGCAGTTCTGCTAGCCAACTGTCACCTAATATGGCAGTCTCTTCTTAAATCAATCGTTAACATAATCTAGGTACACTAATGGTATTATCAGCTCAATATTTGATGGTGCCGTGATTTTTTATATCTATTTATAACTACGAAAACTATGCAAAACATCACAGAAACAACCGGACCTAGACTTCAATGACCGTCCATGTACGGCTCAACCAATCACACACCGGATGAGGCGGACGGACTTTTGTGAACGTTTGAAACCTTTTGGAAGTCTGACTGCCATTGAAATACTAGTAACTACTGTGACATTTTGGGCCTACGTGGATAAAATTGGAGTTTGTTTAACAGTAACTTTGAAACACGTCATGGGTGAACTTTGATTACTGTAACTGTCTGAGTCATCTTACTGCTGGGCAAAGGTGGTATGGTTTCAGCCTTTAAGAGAAAAGCAACAACAGAGTTTTGGGAATCAAAACAGGCTAGGTACGATTTTAGAGGAAGTTGTCTAAGTTATTCTTATAATACTTGTGTTGATTATATCCAATGTATTTCTAGTATAATATTCCGATAAGCAAATTCTGCAACACGCTATACCCAAAAATCTATTCAACCAATGTTTTTCGACTTCAATACAACTTTTCCAATTCATTGTATGCACAGAGAACTACGAGGTAAAGTAATAAATACCGATACAGTTACCCGGTATAGTTTTCACAAAAAAAGTCCTCATTCCGACGAATAAAATGGCTGTAACAAAAAACACAAAAAATACCGCAGCCCGGAAATGCGCGCGTGACCGGTATACTACGGCCGCCCTATTTTTTTGTATTTTTTGTAAATTTTTACTTCGCTTTTGACTACAGTTTGTTTAAAATACGCGGTATCAGATTTGCATATTACGTAGTATGTCAATTTAACTTCGAATTAATCATTCCATTCCATCGGAGTCATTTTATTTTTTCTGAGGAAAAACCTCTAACAACAGTTATTTTTTTGGAAAATGTGTGTCATTTCTAACAAAAATGTATAGCTCTTATTTATTCTCTCTCTCTTATTTATTTACTATTTACTTTTATTAAACTGCTGTATAATAATATGTAATTAAGTCAATATTAAACATTTCATGTTTACATTTTTCCATAACCGTTGTTTTAATATAAAAATACATTAAAAAATATGTTTTTTCTTTATTATTTGTACATATTTATGTTAGTTATTAACTAATATCTTTAAACGAGCAATTCTTGTATATTTATTTATAAGTAATCAGGATCTCGGAAACGGTTCCAAGGATTTTCATGAAAGTTACATATTAGGGATTTTTTGGCTCAAGGAATCGATTTATCAAGGTGCCAGGTTCGAGAAAAGCTCGGTTCCTAAGATATAGGCATTTTCAAAACCGAGCGAAGCTCGGTCAACCAAATATTATTATGATTATTGTAATTGACTGATGATAATTTAAAACAAATAATATCAATTTTATTTTCTTTTCTTCTTTATTCTGTTTCTGAAATAACAGCGCCTAACATTCTATTTTTAATAAGTCTGTTTGGGTATCAATCTGTTAGGCGTCCTTTATGTTTTTTTATTGAATACGCTGACTTTTTCGTTTGGCTTTTCAGCGACTAACCCACAAAAAATATTCACCTACCAAAACGCACATACGTCACGTCCAAATCGCCAGAGAGCAAAACTTACAAAACTGGCATCTGAACCTGAAAAAAAAAACACCCGGCACGCGTCCCGTAATCCATTCTACGCTAAAAAAGTTAGTGCGGGCGTGCACCACAATTCGGCCATATTAAATTGGCTGGTAAAAGCGGATTGCTTTTGGTTTATTAGCGGCTAATTTGATTTTATGTCCAACCACTGCGGTCTTGCCCCGTGACTCGAAAAGTAAACAAATGAAGCACGCTTTTCGGCCTGCCAACCTATATTCAACCTTATTCTATACCTTGAAACTGTTCGTTGAAAAAGTATTTCTGTGTCGCGTGAATTTTTAAACTTCGATTGGCGTGCACGTGTTGTTTTTTTTTAATTGTAAGCTGTACTTTAAGCGGTACTAATGTGTGGTTTTGAATTTATTCTCGGTTAATTTCCGAGTGGGTATTGTATTTTTACAACTAAGTATAGCTTTTCATTTATTACAAGCAGTCATAAATGCATTTTATGATGTACCTACTTACTACTATACCGGGGGTCGTGGGTTCGATTTCCACCCAAGACAAATGTTGTGTGATGAGCATAATCATTTGCTCTGTGTCTGGGTGTATTTTATCTATAATATGTATATATTTAGAAATATATAAGTATTTGTATCAGTTGTCTAGTACCCATAAAACAAGCTCTGCTTAGCTTGGGATGATAGTAGATGGCGTTGTGTGATAGTTGTGAAATATTTTTAATTGTATATTATTATTTTAAACACGTTTTCATGTGTTTCTATACATGGAACTCTATTAGCAAAGGGACATGTGGAAAATATGCTTTTTGCTTAAAACATAAAAATGTTTCATCTGTTATAAGACAAAGTTTTAGAACAAGACACCGTCTGAATCCAACTCGAAAGACACTAACCTCAAAACTAGCACATTCTAGGTCAAACAAAACAACAGCAAGAAAAATAAAAAGATAGCTCAAATAGCTACGTTGAGCTCCGATGAAAATGCCAGACAACATGAAATATCGTGAAAAGACCTCTAGAGGTCATAGCTGGCACAATAGGCGATCCTACGTACTGCATTCTGCTGCAGGGCAAGTTATTTCAGACATTTTCGGAGTTATGATAGTGTAAATCTATGCTTTATTTTACGGAAAATTTTGTAAAGAATTTAAGATGTTTAAATTGTAGATGTCTTATTCTGGATGTTGAGTACATTTAAAGGCTGGAATTCAAAGTTCGTAGTTATCCGAAGTTCATAATTGTCTCATTTTATTTACTAGTAGTTGGAGAACTAATTTCCTATATGTTTTTCCTGCATGTTAAGAATAATATTGAAATCGTAAGTATTCGCTTTTCTGCATTAGTATACCGTAGACGGCATGTCACACGTTGTCGTGTAACGACTTGACGTTTTATTGGCCTAGTTTACATAGAAAACGAGGCCAGGTTCTCCTCTATATTTGCCACTAAGTTGAGACTGCTACATCATCAGTCAAATCAATGTAATCATGTAATTGTTTGAAGCCAGTCACATAGACTGTCGGATCGATTTCGCTTTTCTATGTGACTGGCTTTAAACAATTACAGACATTACAAACAAAAATGCTTCGCTTCGCATTCGCCACGCCTGTCTGTTTGACAATAGCATTACGGAGATCCACCTAGTAGATGGATGACTTATGATGTTTCTTCCGGTTTTCGGTCCCCACTCTATATTTTTTTCTACCCCGTCGGCTATTATCAGTTCTACGAGCTCTGTGGCCTGTTCATTTCCACTGCAACTTTTACAATTTAAGAGCTGTTGTGATTTGGTTGTTTAGCGAATATCCTCGTTTCAGATTTAATCGTTCGTCGAAACACAAAGCATCATCGTTGCTGCTTGCTGGGAGATTCTTCGTATATCTCTCATATTCTTGCTTAACATTATTGTTGTTGTGTGTGTAAAAAATAGTAGATTTTACAACAAATGCACAAAACAAACCATTTTTATCCGAGTGATAGTAATGTCGAGGTTTTGTGGACGAGTTATAAACTCTGCTTTTCCCTTCGATTGCGAGGAAATAAAACAGTAGTATAACAGTCATAACATTTCTTTAATTAAAATTCAAAGTAAAATTAGAACAGTTTTGAATACTATAATTATTACTCTAAGGAAATTGTTTAATTGTCAAAATTTAAATTGAATTTTATTTACAAATTTTTCAAATTCAATTCAGGATGTTTTTAACAATTTTAGCGTTTTGAAGAAATTAATAAATGCACGAAAAAATAACAAGAACTGTTTCCCGCCGCTTATTTTTTTTTTATCTTACGACATTGATATTAGGCTGCAGACCTATACAGCCTACTATTAAATTAATTTAGTAATAATAATTTTCTTAAATCAACTAACCTACCGTACTTGAATTAAATTTTTAATAGGTATTAATTATATTTTCAAAACACATATGGCAAATAAATTAAAGTAAATATTATTTATAATAACAAATTCTATCTATGAACTTCTAACTGCATTTGGCTGTATGGCTCATTTTCTTTGCCTTAATATAATACATTTATGAGTAGATACGTTAATGCCCTTGTGCACAAAGTTCGATTTTGTGCAGCCTGCACAAAGAAGCACTTTCAGAGCAAGAGAAGTGAAAATTTAATATCGTTATACGCTTGCTCTATTCTATTTAAATAATTTCAAGACGCGGTCCGAAAAAAGAGGGAATTAAACAAACATTTAATCCACATCTTTAGCGTTACAATATCTTTTCCTTTTTACCGCCTACCGCTTACATTCTACGACAATAATGTAAAAAAAGTAATTGTCAAGTGGAATTCTTAAGGGGACATTTTAGTACGAAAGCTTTAGAATAAAATGTCAGAGAATTTCTAAATTACGGTTTGTATTCTTTTTAGTTGTGCGTTTTTATTAAGTCGGGTCAGATTTACGTAAACCACTGGATTAAAGGGTCTTTTTTACATTCGAAATTATGGACACTTTTCAATCCAAGTGGTAATCGAAGGAGGCGATTTAAGTCCGTTATAGATTTAAGAGGAAACAGCAAGGGCTGGAGAATTGAAAAATAGGTATTTGTAAAATCTATTGCTGTCGCACAGTGCCCACAACAGAGTTACATAGCGCGAAGGAGACAACTGCAGCTTGGACCGAAAATACCTTAAAAATGGCAAAAAATCAACGATTCGTAGTCCCCTGATTACGCTTAATTTATGGGAAACAGGAAAACATAGAGACATGCCAATAGTGGTCATAGATTTTTTGTAAAAGAAAATATTGCTCTACTGCCATTATCCAGGGAGAAAACAGGGGACTACGTTTGTATGGAAAAACGGCCGTGCTGTTTCCTCTTAAGGTCATTTCCACTCCATCTTGGACTAGACGACTCATTTGATGACTTTACACAAAAAAGGACTTTTGAGAGATTGGTGTGATACGAATTACTTTATCCCAGTACTTCGTACGTTGGCTTTTCATTTTAAATGTTGATGGATGGAGAGGAAGAGGAAGGCCAAAGAAAACATGGATGGATTGTCATAGGAATGATAATATGAAAGAATAAGGAGTAAATGATACGGTGACGTCTGATAGGGAAGAATGGAAGAAAAAAAAGGTGTTGCGCCGACCACAAGAAAATGGGATCAGGGCAGGAAGGCAATGACGACTTTTCATTTTTTGTCTTAGCTATTTGAACAATGATGAAATAGTGCTATGCTGTGTTACGCAATGATAGTTAACAAAATATTGTTAAATGGGTCGTTATGACCACCACAGACAGCCCAACTTCACCCACTGTCTACAGGCCACTCTTTGTTTGTGGTAAGCTTCTCGTTCCCGTGCCAGCTCTATCGAGTAGTTAGTAATTCTGGAAACTTTTTGCAGTGTTAATGTGCTGGCTAAAAATACGTTTTCAATCATTTTCTTTTTCCTAATTCAGAGATAACTTATTTCGTGGTTTTTTTTTTTGATACAATAGATCATTCAAATTATACATCAATCCGAAATTTCATCCCAATCGTGACTAAAACTTTTAGCCTCTCACCAAGACTTTGTGTTCAACCAGAACACTTTATAAACATTCCCAACTCATTGCTATAAATACTTCTTTTTATTGCGAGTGTTTTTTTTTCTTTGGGTTTATAAAATGGCTAGACCTTAAGCGAGGTCCTTTTCTTAGATCATTAGGTACCTAATTTAATTGCTCGGAGAATTTTGGGGTCAACAGCTTCCTGAGAATTGAATTTCATTAATTTGGTAATAGTACAGTCAAATTAGCAAAAAGATTGGAAGGAACTCGTGTAGTTGTAATTTTTTATGGAATCATTAGAACACACGAATATAAGTTTTCTCTTAGTTTGCACTATTCCTGTTTCTATTACGGAACATCGTTTTATTAGGTATTAGCATAAAAGTCCCAATTCGAATTTATGAACATTTCATGGTAATAACTTATTTTGGTATGTTAGATATGTCATGTAGATACCCCTTGGTGGATAATTACTGAGTTTCATTCTAAAAAAGTGTAGAGGTGTAATGAAACACTAATAAATTCATTATTTTTAATTTGCGCCTCAAGGAAAATGGATAGTCTGAGGTGCAAACTCATAATAAGCAAAAGGAGTTTTTTTTGCACCCTGATCTAGGGGGACATTAGCACCCTTTTGGCACCCCACAGGAAACCGGCATTTTACAATATTTGTAATTGACTTCGGGGTAAATTATTGTAGTCATGTTACTTTTTGAACAATGATGAAACAATGCTATTCGCAAATGATACTACATTCGCACCTAATTCAAATAAGAAATATATGACTGTGAAGTTTCGTGGAATTTCCATATCATTAATTGCTGGATTTTTGCACTATCAGTTTTCAAAATACTAGAAAAATGTATGTTCCTTAAAAAAATGCTAATTTTCCTATCAATGGTGCAAATATCAAAGGAAACCAAATTAATATGATTGTGATGATTTTGAAGCAATCAAAATTTCCCCCTTGGAAGTACCTAGCGGGCAGAAGAAGCGGAAAAACTAATTTCCGTAAATGTCACACTAGGGTTCAAAATCAATAATGTATTTAGGTCTAATTGTATATCCCTTTCCTCAGTTTGACAAAACTACACAGTCTTCCCCGAGACCGCAATCACCAAAACAAAAATATTCTTCAGTTTTTCTTCTTTTTACTGGCATATTTTGGTCCGATTAAAATAAATAAAATGTAACCATGTAGATTGAGGTCCTTCTAAGAGCATGTACCCAAAATTACGCTGAGGTACACCCTGTTGATTCTCTGGTAAGTTATGACACAAACAAAAAAAAAATCAAGTTTTCACCCCCTTCCGTAGGGGGGGTAAATGAAATTTGTTTTAGTTAATACTTGATTCAACTTTGACTCATACGTCAAATCATCAGAAATGTTTTTGTCTCTCCAGAGAATTCACGCCGCAATCTCGCTAAGAATTGACAAACCGACACTGACCGGGAAATTTGACTGTACTATAAGGAATTGAGTTACAATGATTCTGATATTCTCGTTCGCGCCCGTTCCCCGTGAACAGGCGGTTTCGGTTCACGGCACTAATGTGGAGCCAGCATCATATTGATTGTCCATTCCTGTTCCTTGATTTAACTTCTGCGTTGCAGGGCCGCAGTAACTTGCTACAAGATTCCCCCTACACGCGTAGCATGAGCTTTCCGGCACTTCAGCTCGTTGGGTATGCGACAGACTTGTAGAAAATGGTCCATTCTGATTCAAAGACATGACAATATTCCTCTGGAAATCCTACTTATCATAAAAGTAGACAAAGACATAGTCCAGTACTTTTATTAGTTAGTAGACAAAACAACTCTATTAGTTTCTAACGTCGTTCTTGCTAAAATTGTCCCTCATTCTTATTTTATCTAGGCACTAAACTTAACTGTATTAATTATTTTTACGACACATTTTATTTGTGCCTAAGTTAATCTGCACTCACTTTGATAAAAACGGAAAAGGTTCTGGTAGGAACCACAGAGACACTTTATTTATTTTATTTTTTCATTTTGTCAACATTGCTCTAAAAACTAATAAAAAACTAAAACAGAAAATTTTAATGCATGTGACACTATGGCATCTATGATAGTGTCACATGCATTAAAATTTTCTGTTTAAGGACATCTTAGATGTAGGAAAAATATTTAATTAGTTTTCTCATCATCTAGCAATGTGCACTGGGCTAGCGTAGACAACAGTCCAATGTCTCTTAAGTCTCATTGTCGACGACTGACTGAAAGGAGGCAAAAAGAAAGAAAAATTGGCAATAACAATAACGTTTATTTGCTTCGTAAGTATTTTGCATAGGGTCGCAGGATTAATGAATTATCGTGAACCCGGAACAAAAAGGGCTATTGAAGTACACCGTGGATTTTAGTCAGTAAAAGTCTGACAGTCCCTCCTGCCCTGCCCTAGGTGGAAGGTCTCATTTACGATGCACACTAAAAAAAGTATTCTGTATAAATATTTTTCATACTTATCTATAGTTGGTGCCAGTTAACATGACAATAGCGGACATTGACCCCTACCTAATAAGTCCTTGTATAATGGACATAAGCTCAGAATTAGCATTTTTATAAAATACCGATTAAATAAGTAAGTATATTGTAACGATATAAGTACTTTATTATTCATAAAATATCAAAATGTTAAAAATATTTCAGCTATACCTAAGATTTTATATTATTTTTATATTTAAGACTCCCAAGTAAACACTATCATTTCACAAGAAAATGCTAATTCTTATCTTATGTCATCATACGAGGACTTATTAGGTAAAGGTCAATGACCGCTATTGCCATCTTAACTGGCACCAACTATAGCTACTATTTCTTTCAGATTTGCTTTTAGATATTTTACAGTCATAGTTTATTAATGAAATGTTCTATTAAAAACAGTAATAAAATTGTAAACAAATTCCAGAACTTATTTATGGGCTTTCATTAAGTGAAAACGAGCTCGAGTAAAATCATAAGTCGTTGTGCTATATTTTATTTTATCGTTTAAAATGTAACAATGAAAGAAGAACCAACATTAAATGTAATAGTTTCTTTGGATTCATTGTAAGTCATGTTATTTTTATTTCAGAAGACGAGTACCTACATACTTTTCTGTTTACTTGAACCTCGTACTAATGATACGCTATTTCTTGTTCTCAAAAATAAAAATTAAATGAAGTGTGTAACAAATGTATGTGTTGACGGTGTATTTGATGTTTTTCTGTGTTTTTAAATGTTTCAAGTTTTGTCAATAATTGAAAAGGTTATTCGTTTAAGGTTACAGATAGTTTTATTTTACAAGGGCAAGGCAAGGGTATCGTGTGTTTCCCTAGTTGCGTAGGCAGTCACTTCAACTATTATATGTACCCAATAGATTTCGAAAAAAATGAGACAGGTGTTGATGAAGCATCTTTTACCAATTTTAGTATCAAATATATACGTATATTGATTATGACTTAATGTCTTTGCTTTTAAGCCACCTCCATATTGCAAAAAAAATAGGCCAAAGAATACTAAGTATCTTCATGTTTATCACACAATATTTATACTCCTCATTATACGCATCAAATGTCAGTCAACACGACAAAGGGGTCCCGCACTAACGTCTCCCTTTCGTACCCCTTTTCTCAACACATAAATGCTTACTACCATTTTATCACTTTTTTTCTACACGAACTTCACCCCTCGGTACATCGAGATGTATTCATATGGCATAAAGTACGTATTCGTATCCACCTTATACTGATCTTCAATGAAATACAGCTACAACGAAAAGAAGGGTCATTTAACACTGGATGTGAAAGCTTTCAAGGAAAGGTAGAGATGACCCATTTTTCTCGGTCGTTTTAGGGCGGCCCTTAAAGATTAGTAATACTAGGACGGTCCTTAGAAATAAATTCATATGGATACGAGGATATGAATGTTGAGATCGGTTATTGCTCGGATATTTGGCTCAATAATGTACGTATTTATAGAAATACGAATATTTTTGCAGACCCGTTTATAACAATGGGTAGGCTCCATCTTTAGTATTCGTATTTATAGTACGACATTCAGCCTTTGTGCTTTTGTTATCGAATACGATATTTATTAAAGGAATTCGTTATTGGATATAACGGCGACGAAATAATTAAGCTGATTTGATCAGAGGACAATGGCAAGTATTGTATGAAGAGCTGGTGAAAATGAAACTGCGTTATACAATGGTAGTAATTAAATATTGAATGGTTATGTTTATTTACAAGAAAGGGAAGACGTAGTAAGAAGACTTTGCCCAGAAGTGGGGAAGAGAAGCCAGGAATAAACAAGAATATTTATTGGAATAGCTGTAAGAGGCTTCTTAATTTTGCACCGGTTCTTATGTTAGCACCAAAACTACCCCATCTCTGTTGTTAGGGTTACCTACATACCTAGGTTTTGGATAGTCAGAAAGAAAGATATAATATTCTCCGACTGTAATATATTGAAATTTGATGAACTTTTCTTTATTACAATTTTGATTACTAACATCTTTTAGCAGCCAGTATTTTTGATTGATACAAATATTTACATACAATTTAAACCTGTCTTGATCCACAGTTTTTCAAAATTGTGGCACCTTTACCCATAATCTTATAGGTCCTTTCTGCAGTTTTCTTTGGTACGTAACTATAAATTGATACCTGACATTATTTACGCATCCAATAATTTTATTTATTTTTTGATTAAAAAAAAAAAAAAACTTTTTACAAATTTATACTGTGTCGTGGATGCGTTAGCAAACATTAAGCTCACATTCACAAATGCCTAACTGCTTATAGGTTATACAAATTAATATTTGCTCAGTATGGAAATCCAACCCGCCCCACAAGCAACACAACAGTCCGATTGCCCAGCCACTGCGTTAAACGTGTCGTCAAACGCCTTATTTAAAAAAAAATAATAAAACGGAATTGCAGACCTAATAAATAATTTCTAATAACGATAACAAGAAATAATATAATAATAAAAATAACAAGAAATTATTTATTCTGTTTAGTAAAGTCGTCATGCACTTGAGATGGAAGATATCAAGTAAAATGAAATAGGTAGTTGATAAGGGCTCCCGCACACGGGCCACAAAATGTTGCCACAAAACGCCGCCACACGCTACTCGCGCTATTCCACACCCCTCTCTGGCTTTCCTCAGTAATGCATTGGATAAAAAAAGGCAGCTAACGACCGCAAGACTCGACCACCAGGCACAAATGGCTGTTGCGCACTTCTGCTACCTCTGTAGCCGCTTCTAGCTTCTCGTGGCGGCGTTTGTGGCTGTCACGAGTGGCTCGTGTGCGGCGACACTAAGTCGTCAATTCTCAGATACTAATATTTAATAGTTTTAAGTGCACTTTGAATCGAACTCGCAGAAACTTATTTTCAGAGTCTCTAATGCAAGCTTGAGTTCGGAATAAGCTTAGATATTATCCGTATTCATGAGGTTTAATAAATACTAATGAGAATGTTCTTTCATTTAAATAAAAACATTCATTGTCTTAACCTAGGTCAGAGTATTTCCGTCCGCTAGGTTAAATACACATAATATTTTTCTTTATTTTATAACATTTTCATAGATAATGCATGATCTGGCTTCAGCATATCGATGGCTCTACTTATAGCTTTTAAAAATTGGTGCTAATTTTTACTAAAGCTTTATACAAAATTACTAGCTGACCCGGCAAACATCGTATCGCCTCAGAATAATTTTTAAATCATATTTTCTCACCTTTTAAACTTTTCCAAAAAACCAAAATAAGCTAAATCGGTTCAGACGTTCTCGACTCGTAGCGAAAGTAACGATAGAATATTATCCAATTATTTTACCATTCTACAGTTCCATTAAAATTATTAACAAAAATACTTTCGGCATCAAACTTCACGTTATGTTTGTGTTGAATGTCGAAAGTTAATAATTATGCTTTCAATTCTCATTCATTCGTCGCTTATTCTCTCTTTTGTCATTATTTTATGTCCGTCGGAGTACCTAGCTCATTCAATGGACTCTGATTTAGATCAATCAGTTCAGCACTAATTACAAGAGCTTTCCTCTTTTTGCTGAAACTTATTATTCTACAATTTTCACAGTTTACTGGTATCGTAAGGGATGTATAAAATGGAGACGCGGAGTATGATAGGAATCAGACACTTAAGGCAAACTTAACACAATACCGCCAATAAGCGCCAACTGGACGCTAATTGTTAATGGCCGCTTGCAAATGACGTGCTGATGGCGCTTGCGCTACGTTAGTGTTTTTTTATTTTTTTCATATAGTGCTATATAAAATAAATAAAAAATATATAATTATATAGTGTTATGTTAAGTATGCCTTAAGTGTGTATTTCCCCATTATACCTCGCGTCCCCGTCTTATACACTGTTCTCGTATAAGCCTCTCCCAAGTTTTGCCCAATTACAAGCAAGCCATTGGTGAACATCGGGAATCATAGCCAAAATACAAGGTGCCTTCATATTCATGTCCAGAAACAATTACCTTAAAAAACGCTTGCCAAGACCCAAGCGATTTTTTTAGGCCGTTGTTTCTATTTTGGAACGTCCAAAGTTTACTTCTTACTGCTGTCACTCCAGCAGCTCAATCTAATATCTATATCGATAATCGTCAGCGACGCAAACTTTTAACAAAATAAAAAGATTTCTTTTCTTCAAATGTTTTAATCTCATTTAATTTTACTTACACTGATTCAGTTCACTTATCATTATATACAAAAATGTCAATTATCACAATCAAATTAGCGACGAAGATCACAATAAACAATTTCTAATTACACTCAATAATTTATTATGATTTATAATCCATTTTACTTTTTATATAAATTAAAGCGTTCGTTAATGTATTTTACAATAATCAAAAAACAATGCTTTCAGGTGAAACAAATGATAACCCTACGCTAAGTTTTCCAATTAATCTTGTCACTTTGAAAGTAAAATGATTAAGGAAAATGACCGTTATGATTAATGAGAAGTTTGTCATATTGTTATTCCAACTAATATTTGAGAGACAAATGAATTCATAGATTAAATATATACAGACTGTTTCATCTCGCAATTTTAATGTAGAACTCGAATGGGAATCGTAAAACTAAACACTGATACTACTGCTGACAAAAGGCCATTGGGAGATACAGAAGCATATTTACACAAAATATTACGATTTTAGTAAAATCAAAATGGCGTAAAGTAAGATGGCGGCCGAGTTGTGAGCGGCGCGCGACGCTAGCGCCGACGCGGGGTTGCGGACGCACGCACGAAACTCGTGGTAGTCGGCGCGTGTAATTGCACAGTAGTGGACGTGCACACACGCTGAGTCACAGTCTGCGACGTCTGGTGCATGTCGAACTCGAAGTGCTGTTAGATATCTGGACCAAAATAGTTCAAATTATTTACTGTGACTTTACTTCCAACTGAAGATGATGATGTCTGACAAAAATATTCTGACAACAGAGTGTGGATAACAATTATTTCATCAAGAGTGGCTATTGAGGTCATTATCATTTGCTTAAAATTTCCTATGTTGGGGTCGGCAGCCTAAATGGATGCAATTTAATATCATTATGAATTAGTATTTTATAAGAAAAAAATCACTATCTTACACCACCCCAGCTCCATTTTCATATTCAGATTGACTTGAGTCGTGACAAAGATTTGTGAAAAAAAAACTTACTTAGTGAAAACACCGCGATCGTGATGGTTCCGTATCCTTTCAGCCAAGACATCGAGTGAAGCCGGGCTCACTTCTCTCAGTCCATAATATTGAGTAAGGTTGTACTCTATCGCCCAGTGAGCCTCACCTCTAATGTTATTTACATCTAAGTAATACTGTGTGTAATCTAAAACCTGTAAAAAGCAGAATAATCATGTAGAGAAAAGTATAAATACAATACGTTAATAAATGCACTCCAGAAATTCTTTTCAAAATGGATAAATACTAATGAATGAAATAATACGAACTTAAAATAAAAAATAGCTTGCAAAGCGAAACTTTACTGTAGAGTTTATTTCAAAGCATTGTTCTGCTTTAGATTCAAAGAATTAATATTTATCTGAGCTACTAATAAGGTAGCTAGTAGGCAAGAGCAGTAGGTCGTTATCTGTTGGCAATATCAAGCTAAACAAAACCTTACCTTTCCGGTATTTGAGTCGAACTTATAAAGTCTTAATCCTGGGTTTGAAGTACTGCCAGCTCCTCTTGGTGTGACCGAAGGGGCTAACATTGCCCAGGATACTGGTCGCCCTGTAGACAATGTCTTGAAATTAATTATAAGAAAAGAGTATCAAAGTGTTTGTAGCATGTGGTTGAATAGGAGTTCAAAATTTGAATGAGTTGACTGCTGTTGTTACTGTCTGTTTTGTTCAATAAGTATTGAAACACACGAATTTAAGTGAGAATATAATTATTTCAGCTCAGTAGCTATCAAGATCAAAGTGATCTACCTACATGAATCTATTATCCTAAATATTATAATAAAGACATGTACCCACAACTTCAATCATACATGCATGGTTTCATAACATGACACTGTCTAACTGAGGAGAATGAATTCTTTCAGCAGTTAAAGTATTCACTTCCATGGATAACCTAACAAAGTAATGTATCCGTTCCAGAGAAGTACAACTAATCTCACAATTCAGCTCTTCCACAGTTCTACCCAAAAAGAACCTTCAAAAATGAAGCCAATGCCCTAGATTCGGAAAGCACTGAGAGAAGGTTATGAAAAGCTTTCCAACAGATAGGGAAGAGATAAATAACATCATAATATTTTTTACTACACAAAAGAACTTCATTTTATTATTCATATCTATTGTAGCACAAACGTCTCGTAACTCGAGAAAATGTTATTTCACGTACTCTTTATACGTCAAAGGGGATAGTTGTTTCAATATTACTCAAGGAACGTAAAATGTTATTATTTTAACTACGTATGCTTGTGATAACTTTGTTTTATCAAAGAGGACATACTGTTTATATAACTTTTTGTTGTTTGTACATATTATTTTTCTTTGTCTATTTATAGTTTCTAATTAATGTACACAGTGTTTGTGAATAATTTTATTATTTGTAGAAATTTATGTTTATTATGATAATACACGGCGTGACTTCCATCAACACGCACTGGGGCGTCGTGGTGGATTATATTTTATGCGGTTTCAGTGGAGAGAGGCTTAGGGAAAGGAACACTGTACGTAAAGGGCTATTGAAAGACACCGTGGATTTTAGTCAACACAGCACACATGCTCTGCTACCAAATGACGTTAAAAATGTGATTTTCATTTATTCTCATAAAGTCTAAAATAACCTAATGACCTGTCCAATAATAACTGTTAACTCGTTCTAAGTGACCTTTACACCATTAATAATTTAATCTTGCCAACCCAAAACTAGTATGGTGCCTACTGAATGAGCCTCTACGGTCCACTAAAGGACCACAAAGAGATATTGCTATAAACACAACGACGTGAAACGAATGTGTAATAGCAGTTTGTTTCTATTAGCCCACAAGGTAGATAACGCTATCAATCCTCATAATCCTTTAGTCCTTTTACGATGCTCCTGGGAAGTTTAAGGGCAACATTCCCTTTGTGAGGATCACACATAGTTTCTACCAATAGGAAGAACAGTACTGCCGGTCTACTGTGATTATTTCTATTTACTTAGTGCCTTAATGAATTATTGTTTATTGTATTGGCTAAAATCTTCTTTGATTTTTTATTCTTTCGACAGACGTAATGATGTGATACTCATTAACGCTTGCGTTCCGAATTGTAAATAATTTTATTGTGGAAAGAATGAAGAATTCAACACATTGATCATGGTTTCGGTAGCCTCGTTAGAAAGAGATTTTGATATACTGAATCAGATAGTAACTGCTACAAAACTTGCCAGGGATCGAATGTGCTGAAATGGTCCAGATTAGAATAAGACACTTTTGCAGTTCCAATTTTAGGTTGCGCTATTTTTGAAGCAGAATCAAA
The DNA here is from genome assembly GCA_036375495.1 of Agrotis segetum. Classification (NCBI taxonomy): domain Eukaryota; kingdom Metazoa; phylum Arthropoda; class Insecta; order Lepidoptera; family Noctuidae; genus Agrotis; species Agrotis segetum. The sequence goes on along the minus strand of JAQSVV010000047.1, from coordinate 2,962,880 downwards.
AGATTTTTTTTTTAAGTTAAAAGTCAAATTCATTGAGACTAAATGGGTCAGCAATAGAAACATCAGTAAAAGATCTGTCACTGTTTGTTGTCCGGAACTGCGTCCACAATTTGAACCTTACTGGTGCTATGTTTAAGACCTATATTATCTTGTATTGTTTATAAGACCTGGTGAGAAAACAACATCCAGAAGCTACTGACCTTCACTATAAATAAGTCTGAACGTGTCAGCGTGCCGGTGACCGTAGAACTGGCCAGCGATCACATCGCTGAATGCCCGGATGACGTGCACCAGGTGCGCGTTGGCAGTAGGAGTCAGTTCTCCCCCGCCTGCCGCTGAAGAACTGCCCGCGTTGTGCCGCTCCTCCACTCCTGGGCCGGCGTGGGCTACTAGGTATACCTTGGAAAGAAAATTGACTTTTAGGTGTAGGTACGTCTATGGAGACCATCGAAAGATTCTAGGCTTGTATGTTGACCACTTTATGAAAATGCAGAACTTTGGAACCGTCTTCACTTCAGTCTTCTTTTCAACAACGTGAAACCAGAAATATCAATAAAATGTAACCCGGGATTTGATGCTTTCTTTGCAGCTGCGACATACAGGAAGAAAACTCACCATTTCATTTCTTCTCCTAGCTTTACTGAGTACCTGCTCCAGCCACTCCCATTGCTGCCTGCCTCTGTGAGGACCATCAGTCCTGGCAGCACCACCAGCCCACAGTACGCTGTTCAGAACTACGATCCTCAATCTACTGTGGGACTGTTCTATCGTATAATATCCACCTGGAAGCAAACTGACTGTTAATTTATTTTATTTTTAAAAGTTTAAAGAGTGCTAAATACTTTCTCTGAAAGATTAACATGTTTAAATCTGCAGATTTTCATCGTGTAAATTGATCAATGAGGAAAAATATTAAAAAAAAAACCATAGCGATTGCAGTTTTAAAATGGCTTCCCTTAAAATATCCCCACAACCGGTAGGTGACTGAACATGTATTTTACTACCTACCACGTTTCTCTCGTACCTATAGTTTACTATGCAAGAATTGAGCAGTGAATTTATTCAGGCACTTACTAGTTTCAAAAGTCTGTAATGCCTCAGTGGGTAGCCATTGCATCCACATATCCACCAGTCTCTTGGAAGGTGCAGGGTCGTTGTGTCCCAGCGCTGGGAACACGAACTGGCTGCTGAATGTCCTGCTCAGAATGTCTGTGACGTTCCTCACGGCTTCTAGCTTTATATCCTCGCTTAGGTGCTCCATTGATGAGGAGAGGATGTCCCTGTTAGAAGAAAAGGTTGCTTTTTTATTGAGGTCACCAAAAACATTGAAAGCACTTTTGTAAATAACTTTAGCCATTATAGTAAATGATTTGCAATTCAATTATGGACCTTATTTATGGAGTATTTATTAACTACTCAACGCAAAACGGGCAATAGCCGTTTGACTCTAAAAGTAATGGAGGTTTTGTTAAGAAGCTCTTCCGGGAAGTGCTACTTTCATACCTTTTTCGCTTCAAAGTAACGTTGCTGTATTCTAATAAAGAGGGTATGGGTTCCGGTTTTAATACAGGTCAATGGGATATTATGATATGTATAACGTGTAACGTTAATAGCGCAAACGTCTCGTGTGGTAACTCAGCCCATGTTACTGAACAATCTTTGTTCTAAAACTTTAAAATTCCCATAAAAAAAATTTAAAATTCCCATAAAAAAAATATTTGTTATACTGATGTGTTCGATCAATTTCTCATTTAGTATGAAAAACAATTTTTTTAGCGAATTTCCAAGTCTTGGAACAAGTATTGTTCAGTAACATGGGCTGAGCTACCCCACGAGAGATTTTGCGCTATTAACTTTACACGTTGTATATATAGGTCACAGAAGAAAGTAGGTGGAATAAACTGGATAGCGGTGAAGCAAACCGCCAACCTGATACTTACCCAGTCCATAGAACAAACTCCAAGGTGTCAGGATGCCGCTCCGCCATTAGAGCGGCGGCGCTTTGTATCAGAGGCCAGGAGCTGTCGCACGTGTGGTCTCGATGTCGGCCATTACGGTGACTATGTTCGTTATTGCCCCGGTTGTGGCGACAGCCTGGTGAATAACGAAAATTTCGTGAATCAATAGGGTTTTACACAAAATTTGAAATAAGGCTTCAACAGTTTAAATACATCTAGTTGAGTTAACGTCGTATTCGACCGAAATCGAATCGAATATCTTATAAAAATACTCGATTGGTAACTTCAATTCTACGAAGCGGTACAAACTGAAATCACCAATGTGTGAATACAATTTTTGCAGCACTAGTATTTCAATGCAAGGATTTGTAAGACAGTTTATAAAACGTTATTCAAAGGTGTCGCCGGGCCTTGGTGTAACCGAATGCTATGCCAAATAAAGAACAGTAATAATAATGATGTACTCAAATACGTCATCGGTCATAATAATTTTGGTTTATTCCGCGTTCAACCCCCAAGATTTTCTACCCTCTTCCGCGTTCGACCCCTAAACGTTTCCACATTCAACCCCTGAGGGTCGAACGTGGAACTCAGTACATTGGTAATCTTTTCTTTGTCCAGATTCAACCCCTAGTTTTTATGTCACTTAAAATGACATTCAAGTAATAGTGAAAGCAAAAGTGTTTAGCCATTTATTTTCTTTATTCATTTTTAAACATATTATTTTACATTTTTAAATATGATTAACTACAAAAAAAAAAAATAGTGTTCCACCGGTGTGGGAGCGGGGTCCAAGCTACCGGTGGTTAGGGCTCCAGAGACAGGAACCTCCTCACAATACGAGCCGTATCAAGAAGTACTGCCTTCTGGATCAGGCCCTTGATCCAACCCCCTAAGGAGAGCCTCGCAAGATGTTCGTCGAGGCTCTTTGCCATCAGGCCATTGGCAGTAACGACAATCGGCACAATGATAGCCGAGCTCACATTCCACATGTCGACAACCTCGCGCGCCAGATCGAGATATTTGATTTGTTTATCTTTCTCCGCTTTCACGAGGTTCTCGTCATGCGGGATGGTAATATCGATTATCATTGCGCGGCGCGCTGATCTGTCTATCACTATATTATGTTTATTATTTTTTTATATTTATTATGTAATCGATTTCCTAGTTTCCTTATTAATAAACATGATTGTCGATTACGAACACAAATTGAGTAGTGGAAATTAAAAATACGTGTTATTGGCCTTTTATTTATTAGAAAATTACGCTAAGATCTGCCCTTTTTTTCTAGTTATTTTTAACAATTTGGCATGATACTTAACTAAATAGTTGTTATTGAGTATAATATAATAAGCACGTGTGGTGATTCAAGTGAAAAATAAAAATGTAAACAAACAAAAGTGGCGCGAAACTTTGAGTTCAGATATCAAATTCTTCATTACCACTGCTAATTTATGTTGAATGATGTATGAATTCGTCACAATACTAAATGACGAGTTATTCATCCCCCCTATAATGTTCCGTTGGATGTCCGAAAACCAATTATTTTTTTTGATTTTTAGCCCAACCCAGAACTGCCATCAAAATGGCGACGATAATATCGTATTTACACTTTTGGATTTTGTTATGGTATCTACGTTAAGAAAATGCGCGCTAAATGTAGAAAGAAGTTTTAATGGTGTGAACAAATCAATTTTTTTTTTTGTATTTTACCTCTTTAAGTTCAAATATATATTTAACCCAAATTCTCCCACTAGAATGTTTGTCTACATAGACGATGTTATTACCGATCGTAGTAATATCGTCCACGTACACATTAAGCGAAAAAATAATGCTCATAACATAAAAAAGTACTAAACCAAAGTGAATGAAATTCAAGTTATTATTGATTTTTCAAAAACCGCTTGTCCGATTTGATAAAATTACCGCTTGAATATTTGGGCAGTATACCTTTCCAAAGATTTTTTTAAATCGGTTGGCAAGCCATAGAGTTTCCCGAACAAACATCCGAATTGAAAACCTCCTCTTTTGTTTTAAAGTCGGTTAAAAATAAAAATCGTGTAAATCTTTTCGGCTTCACTGTCCAATGGGGTTGAACGTGGAACAAATACATTTGAAAAATAAAATTCCACTTTCAACCCTTAGGGGTCGAATGTGGAAACGTTTAGGGGTCGAACGCGGAAGAGGGTAGAAAATCTTGGGGGTTGAACGCGGAATAAACCATAATTTTCGTGACTGAGAAATGAGATAACATCAACATGACAACATTCATGATTAATTAATTATTCTCTCTGATTACCCTCATTCATCAAGCACCAACCAAGCCGAGTATAATAAATAATTCACAAATAATGTGCACGAAAATAAAACATACAACCTTGACATTCATCAGGAGTAATTCGATATAATTCACTATAACGTTCACTGCCGTATGTTTTATGAACGTCCAAAGTACTACGAGTATGTCAGCGGACAAAAATAATAAAGTCATCAACATAAAACAACGGCATACGTATCATAAAGTACCTCTATGTAACTCCTGGGAGTTGTGAAACGGGTCATAATGAAGATCTGTGATGTGCCAAAAGTACCCTGGAACAAAATTATGGGTTAGTTTTCCTGGGAAGGCTGTAAAAAGAAGTTTTGCTCACGGTATGAAAGTTTGTAGTGTACTCTTTCCGTTTTGTTTATTTTTGCTACCGTAGAAAATTATTTTTGGTTCACGGGTTGTAATTAATTTCATTTGTTAGAGTCATGAATTGAGTAATGGTTACCGATAAGCGGTAGCTTAAGTTTCAGTAGTTATACGTTCAAATAGGTGGATGATCTTCGGACGATAGAGGTGGCAACGGCATCACAGATTACCTGTAACCTGCGATTATGGCTTATATTATCTCTTATATGCGTCTGCCTCGCAACCTCCAACCAGTTGGAGTTCGACGATAAACAGTTTATACTCTGCTACGTCAGTACAAGCCACCTGGTTGTACTCGCCCCACATAAATTATGAATTCATAAATTATATTTATCAATAAAACAAGACTGCAGGACGCTGTTGATACAAATACCTGTGTTTTCTTATAAATTGAGGTTAATGAGTAATGTAAATTAAATAAACTGTAATCCGTGTAATTATTCTTAAAATCCACGATAAAAAAAAAACTGTAAAAAAAACATTCGTTTGAGGAAAGTTTCAAAGAAAAATAGGCGTTATTTATCTCAACACAAGTACAAAGTTTTTAGCCCATGAGTTTTATCCTGAAAAAATGTCTCGTCACAAGAGAATAGAAAGCTGACAAGCCAGACAGATTGGACGGATATAAGTGATTGATAGATATTAGACAGTTTTCATAAGATAAAATAAAAGTATAGTTCTAGTTGTCACCGGGTCTAGGGACTGGGGTCGTGGGACAGTGCTATGCAATGAGCAACGAAGGAACATGCAAACTTTTAGTGAGACAGAAAATCCGATAGTTCTTCCGTACCCAAGGCGAGAGGAATCATTTCGCTGATTCTTAAAAAACAAAAAAGCCCGTTTTGTTGCCCGCCAGATTCAGGGAGTCTCAGACTTAATTCGATAAGTCTAGAATAGCTAAATAGAATAAGTTTATGGACAAACAAATAAATAATGCCGGAAGATACCCCGTAAGCGACATTTTAAATGATGTCTAGTTTAGCATTGTTTATTAGATTACTTACGGTATTAAACTAGTTGTCTAGATTTGTGCACTTAAAAAGAATATTTAAGAATTCAAGGCAATTATGACCAGAAGTGACAACCGTTTTATGATTTTATTGCAAGCTTTTGTAACGATAAAAGCTAAATACCTAATGGCCTTTCAAATGAATTCTACAAACACTGTTGATTTTATCTCAGCTGATGAATACCTTTATGAAACAAGGTTTATTTATTTACTTAAATAGAAAACCAGTTTGTTTATCAAACTGTGCGAGTTAAACCCTGTGACCTCTTGATTGATTCAAGGTCCATGCGCAGGTAAATTAATTATTAATATGAATAGAACATGAGAATTGTTTCCAATTTGTTTCTATTGTAGTGGAACTGGTACATAGGTATTATTATTACTTTAACATAACTGACCTTGATCCTGAATCCTTAAGCGAATACACGATTGTCGAAACGCCGATAGTTCAAATATCAATCGTTATCAAGTGCGCATACTGCCATTTGACTCCATACTAATTAATATCTTGACCAATTAAAGTATCAGCCAACTAAAATTTACAAGTGCGCGCAGGCTATTATGACACTTTGCAAATCGCAAAATTAAACAGTCGGTGTGGCCATGCGATAATATTTCTCACAGGACTAAAAACGCTAACTGTCAAGTATTTTGTGCGACGATTCCTTAGGTTTGGATGCGGCCCGACTGTCTTCACTTAAGGGTGCTTGTACACGGCGCATGTAACCCGCGCAAGTGCCTCAACATGCTCAAGCTACATGCGCCGTGTACACGCACCCCGCGGCTATCTTGATCAAGTAGCTTGCGCATGTTACTCGCGCGGGTAACCCGCACGTTTACTTGCGCGGGTTACATGCGCCGTGTATAAGCACCCTAATGTTATACTTACAAATGACCAAATAAGTTGGTTTGATTGTAACATTTTCGGATCTAAGCTACCGAACCGATCATTCTAAAATTTTGCATCTACATACAATGCTATCTCAGGTGTACTGAAAGGGACATTTATTTGTTAAATCCTGAAAAAAATCATGTTGAATAAAATTCTAATCAACGCAAAAACTGATTAATATCCCCAAAAATAATTTAATTTATTTTGTCAGAAGAGGCATAATAAGATAAAAATAATGAAGAAGATTAATTTCAATTAAGAGGGCTTTCACACGGTTCGTTGATTTTGTGCGACTTTTGGAACCTGATTCTGGGTATGACATTGCCACAAATAAAAAAAGTACATATACTCGAAAAGTTTGATTCTTTCTGCGTGGAGTGCTTTAAACACATTTTTAGATTTGTTTACATACATATGTAAAAACCTTGTCTCTGTAAAGGATGTTTCATAAAATTCTACGTTTTGTCATACTTTGGTACCGAATTACATAGGAGGTATAGTAGTAAAATAATATTTGAAAATGTCCTTGGTACATCTGAAAGATTATAATTGGACTGCATTAATCACTTTTTTATTTTTCATTCAGAAATAAACCAAAAATAATTTTTCAAAACAGGAAGAATTTGACATTTTTTCGTCCGAAATTATATTTTTTATCTATCAAGATTTACTGAATATTCAATCAAAAAGTATTGAATAACTAAGGTTACTATGTTAGCTTGCATTAAAAAAAAATTAGCTCATTTAAAAGTAAAATAATAGTATTAAACAATTATAATATGCAATGACAAAATTCAATATAAAACCAAGAACGGTTTCTTCTTTGATTTAGACGGCGCGGGGCGCCTTCTGAGGGAGGACGTATCGCTCGCAACCATTTTGACATTAGTTGCGTAATTATTAAAATTTAAAATACACGCCACCATTCATGACCTTTACACGCGGCGCCAGTGTCTTTGTCATGACATCAAATTCCATGTGAAAAATGTAGTACCTCGAATTTTCCGCAGGTCATGAGTGGTGGCCAGTAATTTTCCCAGTCGCCAAGAATACAGTTTAACCTACCTTTCTTGATACAAGCTAATATTTTGAATTAATTTGATTGAATTTTCCGACTATATTCGAATGTGGATATAATTGTAAAAAAAAATAATGTAAATAATACAAAAAAAAAACAATTTAAATAATTCTGATACCTTTTTTTCGGAATTGGTAATTATATGTAATTTCAGACTTGCTAACTTCCCAAACATTCCAGTTCGTTTGGATAATATAGCTCGCTGCAGGACCCACCATACCACCGGTCATGCCCCTGGTGGTATGGCTTTTTATTACGTGGTAAAATCATCAGATCAGCCCTTCCACCCAGGGAAGGACAGGAGGGACATACAAACTTGTAATGACTAAAATCTACGGTGTCCTTCAATAACCCATTGCGATCCGAGGCTATGGATACCCGATAAGACAATTCCGCGACGCCCGGCAGGATTTGGCTCTCTAACGTGCGCCCCGAAAATCCGTGAAAAATTGATCTGATCGTTTTGAGGTAGCGGTTTACCAGAGAAAAGTTTTGTTTTAAACTTTTTGTATTCGTTTTTGATGTCGGTACTTTTTTCAAAAAGTTTTTTTTTCATCAATGTATTTTTATTAGGTTTGATCGAAGAGAGTTGAAGTCTTGTATCAGGTTCGGCATCCAGTCAATTGCGGTATTCCGTTTTGGCAGCTGCATTGTATTTTTTTTTTTGGTAAAATCATCAAATGTGTCCTCCCGAGCGGGACGGGATTTATTACCAGACTCTAGTACTGACTAATATCCATGGTGATCCTTAAATAGCCCTTTACGTTCCAGGGCCACCGTTACCTGATAAGACAGTCCAGTGACCAAGGCATGCTCCTACTCTCAAATAGAAATCGCTTCTCGGCGTCGTACGTCACGCGGCTGTTCTCCCTCACGTGTTCCACCTCCTACTTCGCTAGCATGACTGCTTTGCATAAGGATTCGAGGTGACTACTTCCTATTCCGTCTTGCCCCGCAGATCGTGACCTCGATCAATGCCGGGTGCTATTAAATTGACTCAAGTGCATCGAGTTGGGATTTGGCAAACCTGTACCACTTCATGTACCTAACTTTTTTGCAGCCAACTCAATAAGAGGACTAATATTGTGGGTCGATGTCAACGGCACCCCAAAAAGGTCAAGATAGCCTGTCATTTTTACGGTTACACCTCAGAAAGATAGAACCGAGTCGGATTGGCTCCTTTTTGCGGAAAAATTCACGTATTAGCAGCATTGAAGCTCAAGCACTCAACCGGCCATGGCTCTTTTGCCTGATATTATTTTGTGAATTTTATTCATGAATAAAATTCACAAAAAACAGATACTACTCAGGAACCCCGAAGACTTTCAACTTGAACTGCACAATCGCTTCCAGTGCCTAACCGAATGCGAAACTGTGGACGAGATTAATAATGGGTTGGTGGAAACTGTCCAAGCTGTGGGGTCCAAGTTTTTTAAGACCCCGCGCCGCAATAAGCCTCAAAAGCTCTCGAACGGAAAAATCCGGTTGATGCAGGACCGGACCGAGATGAGGCTGCAATCTTCAGCTGATATGTCGGAATATGGCAAACTCAATAGACGAATCTCTAAATGAATGCAACGTGACCTGCGCTCCTTTAGTGCGGCATGGATCAAAGAGACAATCGAGCGGAACCGGGGCTCAAAAGTGTTCGCAAAAAATTCGTCTATTGGGCAGAGCCAAATGACAAAGCTGAAGATTAACGACGGCAGCATCATTTCGACTAACCAGAGAACCTAAGGGAGCTTGAGAGGTTTTACGGACAGTTATATACATCAATACGACAACCCAGTGTCGGTACATCTTGAGACGCAAGAGCTAAACTGACTTGACACTACACTGAGGATATCCCAGACACCAGCCTGTACGAGATTAGAATGGCTCAACAGCTCAAGAATAACAAGTCGCCGGGTGAGGACGGAATCTCAACAGAACTTCTGAGAGCGGGTGGAAAACCGGTACTACTCTAGTCCTCCAGAAGTTATTTAATTCCGTCATACTCAAAGGTTCTACGCCAGAAGCATGGCACAGGAGTGTGGTTGTTCTTTTCTTCAAAAAAGGTGACAACACCTTGTTGAAGAACTACAGGCCAATCTCACTTCTGAGCCATGTATACAAGCTGTTCTGAAGAGTCATTACGAACCGTCTCGAACGCAGGTTTGATGACTTCCAGCCTCCCGAACAAGCCGGTTTCCGAAAAGGTTTTAGTACTATAAACCACATACACACGCTCTGCCAGATTATACAGAAGACAGAGGACTATAATCGGCCATTGTGTTTAGCGTTTGTGGACTATGAAAAAGCCTTCGATTCAATCGAAACCTGGGCAGTATTGCAGTCCCTCCAACGATGTCACGACTATAGGTATATCGAAGTGTCGAAGTGTTTGTATAGAAACGCCACCATGTCCATCCGTTTTCAGCAGGCGTAGCATGGCGCCGTAGAAAGGGGTTTTGTCGACGGAAGAATAGACAAAATAACAGAACGTAGAAATATTTTTATCGTTTTAAGCATGGTAATGTGAAAAATATAGAAAATAAACGTCCTTTTCTTCAATAGTGTTCAAGTGGTGTCACATTTGTGCAAAAAAAACAGTCGATTTGTGTAGAAATAACGATGAAATAACGCCATGCTACGCGTGCAGGAAGAGAGCACGAAACCAATCCAATAAAAGGCGTGAGACAGGGAGACGTTATTTCTCCGAAACTGTTCACGAACGCGTTGGAGGACATTTTCAAGCTCTTGGAATGGAACGGATTCGGCATCAACATCAATGGTGAATACATCACTCACCTTCATTTTGCCGATGATATAGTCATCATGGCAGAATCGTTGAAGCACCTCAATGCTATGCTCAGAGACCTCAGTATCGTTTCCCAACGGGATGGCCTTAAAATGAACATGGACAAGACGAAAGTCATGTCGAATGTCCATGTGGCACCCTTACCGGTTGTTGTTGGGAGCGATACTCTCGAAGTTGTAGACCATTATACTTACCTTGGACAGATTGTTCAGTTAGGTAGGTCCAACTTCGAGAAAGAGGTCGCCCGAAGAATCCAACTCGGATGGGCAGCGTTTGGGAAGCTACGTGATATTTTCTCATCGAGAATCCCACAGTGTCTCAAGACAAGGGTGTTTGACCAGTGTATGTTGCCAGTGATGATATATGGCTCCGAAACGTGGTCATTGACTGCTGGCCTTTTAGAGAGACTAAGAGTCACTCAACGAGCAATGGAAAGAGCTATGCTCGGAGTATCTTTGCGGGATAAAATCCGGAACATGGATATTCGGCAAAGAACCAGAGTCACCGACATAGCTCATAAAATTTGCAAGTTGAACTGGTAATGGGCAGGCCACAGCGCTCGGAGAACTGACAACCGATGGGGAAGAAAAGTTCTCGAGTGGCGACCACGGACCGGAAAACGCAGCGTAGGCAGGCCGGGAACCAGGTGGACCGACGACATATTGAGGGTCGAGGGCAGCCGATGGATGCAAGTGGCGAATTGTCGTTCGGCGTGGCGGTATACGGGGGAGGCCTATGTTCAGCAGTGGACGTCCTCCGGCTAATGATGATGATGATGATGAGATACTACTCAGAATGGAACATACAAAAAAATAAGTTAGCATTCCAATAAATCGTAAAAATAAGCGAAATTGAATGAAAAGTGAGAAATTACAGGAATGTGTCAAGTTTCATATAAAATAATGAAATCGAAAAAATAATGTTCTTTTTTCTCTTAAACCCTGTGTTATTTTACTAAAGGTGAAATGTTATCTATTAAATAACGAACATGTTCTATACCGTTTCAATAGAAATTAGGTAAAAAGCCTGAGTGACCAATTGTAGCATCGTAATTCGAGCATAAACGAATCTATGCACTGGTAGTCGCGATTGATCGAAGATGAACTCAGGTACTACTTGCTGTGCGAATGGAATAATGTGGAGTTGAACCACCTTTTCTACGCAATTTTGAGCAGTTACGTAACTTCGTTAGGAAGTAAAAGCTCAGTTTTGCGAGATAGAGATTATAATTTAGAGCTCACCGAAACATTCTGTTTCAAGAGTTAAATGATCTGAAACCCTGTTGTTTAGATCTTCTCTTCACTCTAATAGATGTGTCCTTATTAAAAAATAACCCAGCTGTAACCCAGTATAAGAAGCACTGAAGCCCAGTCAAAACAGTTCAATAAATATTCTCCTTTGTAAATGTTTAACGAGTTGCACCGTCCGCTCACAGTTAACTGCAGGGGAACCAAGAATCTTCTCGAATATTTTTAATCTTCATAGTGTCGATTCGAAATTGTCTTGTCAATTCTATGGGAGCTTGTTGCTGGTCGCAATGGACTTTGTATGATCTGCGTAGTAGATTATCGTTCTCTTTGCGCGGTTTAACGTCTTCTCTGGCCTTGCTCACTTTCTTCCTGGATCACGGCGTTTGGTGATATTACCCGTCTCTTAATTGACACTAGTTTCAAATATTTTGAACCACTGGTTGGAAATATTCGAGCATTAAACCGACCATTTCTGGTTATATCTCCTTATCTATGTCACCTTAATCACCCCAATGGCTGGTTTTGCGTCCATAATTATGTCTCTAGATGGCATAAATGACTGTTTGATGTAAAAGTCAAAGAAAAAGTTTGAAAAATTTTAAACACCAAATCGTAAATTCTAAATAATTTCAAAAATCTAATTAAAAAGTTATGAATTCCAATTAGTCACTAGAAACAAAATCAACACCTGAAAGATGTCATAACAAGATAATTTACTCGTATAATACGAGTAAATTATCTTGTTAAGAATGAAATTGAATAATCTCTATAATGCACACTTTGTAAATTACAAACATATCCAATTCGTGATACAATGTGCGGTTTAAAGTGTTATTTATTGAGTGGCACTTATTTTATTTTGATAGGTATATATTTATCATATTATCCATTCGTTTATGAAAATAAGTAGTGTCTAGAAGACCGGGATCTTACTTTGTTTATTCGAAACAAAAGTGGCAAAAGCTCATTATTGTTTGCTTTCTGGTATACGAGGCATAGCTGTTTCGTTAGTGTTTTGTTTTTATGCGGGAGGCATCACGATGTCAAATTGACAGGAATTGTGTTCTTTCAGTATGTCATAGCGCCCTTAATTTTAGTGAATGAAGTTAATTGAAGTTGGCGGGGAAGGGCATGACCCTTTCACTTCGGAATGATTCGAATAAGCTCGGACCAAATAGAAATTCAGCCTTAACAAATCCCCTCTTGCTGAAAAAGGATTGTAAAGATGGAATTGAATTTGATTTCCAATTCAAAATGGTCTCTAATATTTGTGTATTTTGCCGATTTTTTCGGCATTGAGATATAATAGCAAAAATAATAACGAATTGTAGCGGAGAGGTATACAAAAAACACAGCGTAGTAGTCAGTCGTTTTGCACACTGTTTTTCGGGTTCTTTACCCAAAAACGGAAAACGGACCCTATTACTAAGACTCTCCACTGTCTCTCTGTCAACAGGCCGTATCTCATGAAACGTGTTAGTTAGACAGTTCAGATAACGTATTTGTTTTAAGGGGATCTCATACAACATACATGATAATATATGTATGCCGTTTTTTTTGAAGATAATGGTACGGCACCTCTGACATTTTCGGCTCTTTCTCACTAGGCCAGTTTTTAGGGTTCCGTAGTCAACAAGGAACCCTTATAGTTTCGCCATGTCCGTCCGTCCGTCCGTCCGTCCGTCTGTCCGCAGTTTAGCTCAGAGACGGACAGTACTAGAGAGCTGTAATTTGGTGTAAATATATGGATTTGTTGTGCCGAAAAAGTGGTAAAATAAAATCTCGTAAAATATTTTTTTTTAGGGTACCTCCAGTACTTACACGTAAAGTGCGGATTTTTTTTTTCTCGCGCACCCCTTAGTGTGGGGTATCGTTAAATAGGCCTTTAAAAAATAATGATAGTTTCGATTAACAATTTTTTGATAAAAAAATTCGTTTGTGAAATATTAAGCTTTAAAATGCTAAATTTTGCTCGATTCGAGTGTCCCCCCCCTCTACCAGCTAAACGGTTATGTTTGGGGGTGTGAAAAAATTCACAATAGTAGTATATATAACGAAGTTTAAAAGAAAATTATCATGACTAAGTAGGCTTTACAACTTTACGAGTAATAGTCGACCAACTTATAAAATGTACTTAAAATCATATTTTCTTAAACAAAATGTATCGGAGACAACTGCAAATGTAAGTTTGTCAACTTTATTTTTACAGCTTTTATAGGTATGTTTTTTGGGGATAGGTAGGTTTTTATCGTCACCTATTTTTAACTAAATTCAAAAAAAGGAGGAGGTTCTAAATTCGTCGTAATCTTTTTCTAATGCATTTTCCCCGATTTCTCAAAGACTCCTGGACCGATTTTGAAAATTCTTCTTTTTAAAATTAAATTCAGCGAATCAGTTTAGTTAGTTCGCATAAGTATTTTGAGGGGCAACTACGGAACCCTACACTGTGCGTGGCCCGACACGCACTTGGCCGGTTTTATTTTTTATAAATAGTACAAACGAGTTTATTGACAAGATACATTCATTATTTTTATAAAAATAGCCTTGTTGTGTAACGTTTTGCTACGAAAGCGTAGTCATTTTCGTAGCAATGACGTCAACGGTCTAGCAACCAAGCCTTGTTCTTTACACAATGAGTTCGCTGACCCTCGCTTCCAATTTTTATGATTCTTAATTACTGCTTATTACAAGTAGGTATGCTCACTCATAAGTTAGAATTAGATGTCTATAAATGAAATGTCTATGTAACTTACTTTCCAAAAGAAATAAAAAGTTTTCCTGTCCATTAATATGATCATACTATCAGCCATAGGACGTGCTGAAAATAGGCGTCGTATTTTCCAATAAGGCTGGCTGGCTTGCATTCAGCGGATTTTTGTCCATTACTTGATTTACTTTCATTCAAAGTTAATGTCCACAACCATCAAACTTTTATATGTAAGTATGTGTCCAGTTATGATCACTGTACCCATTGCAGTGTGTCCAGTAATTTATCAGTGTGTCCAGTAATTGTCAGTGTGTCCAGTAATAGTCAGCGTGTTCAGACTTACCAATCTTAGCATCAGTGAGGTTCAGCCATAGCAGGCTCGTGATGTACACGACGAAGTTACTTAGATTCATATTACAGAGTTACATGACGCCGGCCGTCCTCGCTATGTGTCCGCTCTGATTGACATCGCCCATCACATCGCCTGCGGGAGAAAATGTTCATTTAGTTAATGGATGGATTTTTGGAAATAAAATACCTGATTGTTTTGGGTCAAGATACTTTTGATTGTAATTCAATTTAAAAAAATCTCGGAAAATAAAAGGTAAGTACGTGCTTTAAAATTCGTTGAAAATGTAAAAGGTTTTTGAAGTAATTTTGGTTATACGGTCGTCGAGTTGCCGATATTCGATTAAAAAAGTTAGAATGTTAATAAGGTTCTATTATCGAATACAAATATTTCTTAAATCGAAGTTTAATATAAGTTCGAAACATTGATAATACACATGGTGGTGTATTTATAGGGATTTTTTTTTTAAATGCTTTCTGAACGCCCTCTTGACACAAACTTTAATTAAACTTGTTTTTAATACAATTAAAGATCTAACGAAAAATTAATTATTTTTATTAGTGTGAATATTAACCTTATTTTTTGTCTGAGATACATAATTCAGTTTCTAAAAGTTGAAATTTTACACAGAATGATAAAATTTATCTCATTACCTACAAACAAATATCCTTTAACATCACAAATACCCAAATGTCGTACTTTCTTAAGAACGTCGCCACGCCAATAAGGTCGGATAAGTTTAATGACTGTCATTGGTAAGTCAATTAAATAAGCATATTTTTATAAAGCTGTAGCCAAGTCAATAGACTGTCAAATCATGGTGACTAAGTTATGACCGGTCAACTTAGCGGTCAAAAGTAGGTGTCTTTAAACTAATGTAGTAGGTTGGACAGCAATCACTGACTCTGTTATTATGTTGTGACTGTACCGTAATCATTTCTGCCATACATTTGTTATAATTTCGTGAAAGGATTTTTATGTTCGTATCAAAATTACCTATGTCTGTTTTTAAATTTATAACTTACAACTACTTTTTAAATTACTAACACATATTTTTATAGACACGCTTAAATAGATGGATGCAAGTGGCGAGTGGCCTATGTTTAGCAGTGGACGTCCTCCGGCTGATGATGATGATGATGCTTAAATAGAAATATAATATACACGCAAATACTATGTCAGAGTCAAATTGCCATTTCGTGCTGTATTTAGAAAATGTGTTAATTTTGTCAGTTTAAAACACATCTTGATTGTTTACGTTACGGACGTGTTATTACGGTCATATTCAAAAAATAGCTCAAAGTCAAAGAAACAGCCAGACTTTTCTCTTCCGTTAGTTCAATTTTATTTTTCGTACTATCTATCCGATGATAAATCAAAATTCGGGCAGCTACATTTACCAAAATACAAAAAAAAAACATACCGTTTTACTCTAGTTCCACAAAGTAACAGATTAATCGCTTGTACGAGGAAAAATCATAAAACCTCTTCGAAAAGCGAAAACAAAGAAAACAATACACCGAAGACGGTTGGAAAAATAAAATTCCTGGTTGTTGTTTTTTTTACCGTTTTTATGTTTAATAGAAACCGAACTACGTATTTACAGAAGTAACCGCGGTTCCCGGTTAGAGTCAACAGTGACCGGCCGACGACGATGTTCCTTTATTTGAACAGCTTGGCAATGCTGGTAAAAAGTGAAAAAGGTTGTAAGTTGTGGTTTGTTTAGTTGTAACTTTTTCTTTTGGGAAATTATTTATTCATGTTTTGTGTACAGTTTGTTTATTTTTTTTAATAAAATATCTACTTCTAGTTAAATCGCATTATCTTGTGGATCCTCATGATCGAAGCCTTCTGTATAGAATGACTTTTTGGTGTGTTTTATTTGTGTATAAGGTGCTAAGTAAAATAAACATAAATGCACTCATTCAGACACAAAATTTTCGCATTTACACATTTTTGAACAAATTACTATAAATGGATTTGATTACTATTAAATAAACTCTTTAAAAAATAAAATCAACAATTTCTGGAATCATCTGAATAATGGAAAAGTTAAAAAAAAATACCACAATCTGTTATACATGTAGTTTTACTTAAAATACCAAGCAATCTTAGGACAGCAAACATAATACCTAAAAGGTTTCCTACGCTATTTTGACCACCCTTCTTACCTTGAACCTCTCAGCATCCGTACATTACAAGACAGCTATACTTTTAATTAATTTAGTGTGGCTGAATTAATTTTGCAAAAGGTCGTATGTCGTCGTCCGTGTCTGTACCTTCCTGCTGGCCCACATGGGATTAAAATAGGGATGAGTGAGTACATCCATTTGAGTTTTGTTAGGGGTTGAAATGGAGATGTGTCTTTTAACTGCAGTTTGCTCTCGGGAAGTTATTTAGTATGATGTTAGTGCATATTTTTAATTTACAGGCGACAAAGTTGAATCATGACCCATTTCAACAAAAAATCGTTTGAACCTGTCAAATTGACAAAAATCACGTGTCACACATGTTTACGCAAATGTGGACCTAATTGTATATGAATGTCTGTTAGAAAATAAGCTTATGGTGGGTCATGATTCAACTTTGTCGATTGTACTTAATAAATTTTCAAAGTGCATGCAGAAAATAAATTTTCAGTTTCAATAGATGAAAAATAGAAACCTCAAATTTCCACTACAATAAATGAAGAAGAATTTGTTTTTAAATGGATTTTTCAGCTTATAATAAAGGAATATAAAAAGTTTGCCTTTTAACAATAAAATTCGGTAAGTACTCGATATGCCAAATAAGAAAAAAAATATCAGTTAAATTTTCCAACAGTGGGAAATCTTTATCCCAAACCCCTGAAAACTTCACTATAATGATTTGGATCAAAACTCGCACTCAGTTATTATATACTAACCTAGGTATCAGTAACCTATCGTTAACCTAGGTATAGAAGCTCCAACATTTATCTTTATGAAAAGACATTCCTTAGAGCATCCTTCAAGTATATTTTTGTATGTATCTCTAGTTTGCTTGTTTATTAAACTGTGTTGTATTTATGGACTCGACGCTGTAAAGATACAGTTTCAAAACAAAACCATGTTATGTTAGTTTTATTTGCAACGCAACGTTAAATACCGTTGCTTTATGATAACAAAGTAGGTATGTTTTCGTAACAATATATCAGTACCCTTATCACGAATTTAAACTCTTTTATTTTACAGTTAGTCCGGTCAATTTAGACATTCGAGGTTACATAAAGTCCCAGCAAGCTGAATTTCTGTGAAGTTGTTCAAAACATAATTATAAACAATGTCTAAAAGTTCCCCATCATTCCCCTGTAAGGTAAAAAAAAAATATTCAAGGTCAAAGGTAAAAAAAATGAGTTTTTCGCGATTTTCAGCAAAACGGTAAGTTTTATCATACAAGTACCTCAGACAAAAATTGTAGATTATAAAATTATCTATAAAAATGTGTTAATACTTGTCGGAGAATGAACACAGAAGCACAATATTTTAGAATAACGCCATCTATTATCATGCTGCGGTATCAAAACAAACACAATTTTGGGATCTTTATTCATTATTGTTAATTTAGAATAACGCCATCTATTATCGTTGACCTGGAATCAAAACATAAACGCGATTTAGAATCTCTATTGATTATTGTGAATTTAGAATAACGCCATCTATCTCTCGTTGGAGTAACTATTAAGTTAGAATTGACAGATTGTTTAGGAACGTCAAATTAGTCGTAATTTGGAGATGGTTAACATGGGGAGCAACGGAAACACCGAACGAATAGTCGAGTCAAATGTCGGTGCGGAAGTTAAATCAGCTATTCGACGTTGACAGGTAGTGACGTTGACAGATGTTGGCTAACCTGTGTGGGGTAGGCCACATGGGCGGACAGTTTAGTGAAGTGAACACTTTGAATCGGTCCGGCAAGCTGGGTAGACATCTTGGTTGCTCTGCCATGTTAAACTTCTCGCGTTCCTAAGTTTTTAATCGAGCGATATCTCGGACATCCTTGACTATTTTGTATTCAGTGTGTGTTAGCAAGTAATTAAAAGTGTTAACGAAGATTTTCTGAATGTTATTTCCGAGATCCCAACCCCTCTGATAACGAACTCTCCGTTATCAGAAGTGGGATGGACCACGACGACCCACGTGTTGGAAATAAAAACGCTAACGACGAAAAATGGATGCGTTTGTTGGAACAATGGAACCGCAATTTTCTGATACTGATTCAAGCCGTGAAAATACCTACCACGTTGTCACATGGCCTTCGTTTACCGGATTTCAATCCTGAGAAACAAAATGTGGATACACGTGGTTGGGTGACGACTACAGTGATGTGCTTTCGGACCAAGATCAACATGGCGTGTGCCCCGCTTATGGTCGCTGTAAGCCGCGCCTTGAAGGGAGGAGTTTCTACCTGGCTGCCTACCGTGTCGTTTCCTGGGATAACGTGGACTGATTTCAAGCGACTTTTTATTACAAGACACGTTGCTAGCTACAACAAGAGCTGCAGCGAAGCGAAGCGAATAGTGTTGTGAATTCTCTGAAGTGTTTTGCCTGCCGCAAGCCGGGTCATTAATCCGTGCACTGCTACCGCAAAGATGTGAAACAGGATACTTCGAAGCACCACAACCACAGCAATGGCAACAACTGCGAGGTTTCATGCATCCGGGGTCGCCTGCTTCCACTGCCACGGCGCAGAGAGAGGAGCGGCGCCGACTCCGGGGCGTCGAAGCCTATTAATGAGGAGAGGGTTGACCTGTGCCTCCTGAGCGCGTCGACTGGGAACCTATCCGGTGAGCAATTTTCATTTTGTTAACGACTCTGGTGCCTTGTGTTCTTTATTAAAGTCTGTACCCCTAGTTTAAACCTAGTATTGAGATTTGTTTTCATGTATTGCCTGATTGTAGCGGGCACTTGATCGATTGCAGAGAATGCCTGAGGGTTAAGTACCATTTTGAGTTTGATGATAAGTGTGGAATCTTATTTCGGCTGGTCAGACCGTATCAGTAGCTGTTTCGTAGCCGTAGTCCTTATCTGATTGACATCCCGGTGGTGTCCATGGATGTGCGGTGTGCGGGTGGCACTGGCGGAGGTCGTGTATTGTGCGTTCATGATGAACGGTGTGAAACAAACAGAGGTTTGTTGGTGGGGCTAGTGTTAGCCATAGGCCACGAATTTGATTCCTGCTTTTTCATGATTAGTTTCTTGCATTGTAATGGTACAATGGCAAAGGTACTTGGCTGCTCTAGGATTTTCGATGGATAGTGTTTGACCTTAAACTTTACTTGGCTGTGTCTTGTTAAGAGGTAGTGACGTAATTGCTGGTTAAGCGTTACTTGTGTAATCGCTGGTTAAGCGAGTTGTGTTTACTATCGCTGGTTAAGCGTTAGTAGTGTAATCGCTGGTTAAGCGGATTACGTGGGCTTTCGCTGGTTAAGCGTTAGCTGTTGAATCGCTGGTTAAGCGAGTTGAGTTGACTATCGCTGGTTAAGCGTTAGTGGTGTAATCGCTGGTTAAGCGGATTACGTTGGCTTTCGTTGGTTAAGCGATAGCTGTTGAATCGCTGGTTAAGCGAGATGTGTTGACTATCGCTGGTTAAGCGTTAGTGGTGTAATCGCTGGTTAAGCGGATTACGTGGGCTTTCGCTGGTTAGGCGTTAGCTGTTGAATCGCTGGTTAAGCGAGTTGTGCTGACTATCGCTGGTTAAGCGTTAGTAGTGTAATCGCTGGTTAAGCGGATTACGTGGGCTTTCGCTGGTTAAGCGGATTACGTGGGCTTTCGCTGGTTAAGCGTTAGCTGTAAAATTGCTGGTTAAGCGTGTTATGATGTGGGCTTTCGCTGGTTAAGAGTTAGCTGTAAAATTGCTGGTTAAGCGTGTAATGATGTAGACTTTCGCTAGTTAAGAGTTAGCTGCTGAATTTGCTGGTTAAGGGTGTTATGTGTGCTTTCGCTGGTTAAGCGTTAGAGGGTTAATATCGCTGGGTAAGCGTTATTATTATCACTGGATAAGTGATAGGATTTGTAACGCTGGTTAAGCGCTACAATGTTAAGTACTGGTTAAGTACTTCAGTGACTGTGGGTAAGAAGTGATGCATGGTGCTGGTTAAGTGCTGTGGATATGTTTGGTAGAGTCATAATGCTTTCTTAATTTTGTGCCAATGTCTATTATGTGCCTTATTCTTTCATTTTAGTTTGTTTTGGTTTGGCAGTAGTCAACTTAAAATTTAAATTATCTAGCATAGTAAGAGTTTTCTTATAATCTGTAACGTTATAGGAAAAATAAGGTAGCATGTTGAACAAACCTTTTTGAAATTATTTTGATAAAGGCTCGAAATAATTTGAAGACCGGATGGAGGTCGATTGATTTCATGCTTATGACCGGTGGAGGTTATAATGTGTAATGGTGAAGGCCGGATGGAGGTCAGAGTATGAGCGCTGCAAAATATTTTAATGAGTTTCCTATTATTTGAATGAGTATGGGTGTTGTTCGACATGTCAGCTTTTAGAGAAATAGTTTGTTTTGATTTTTATTAGACCCTGTAATTATTTGATGAGAATACCTTTTCCATTTGGGTCAGGAATGGCCGAACGGTTAGAATGATTACTGTTCGAGATTTTTTCTCATTCCAGATTTCTCACACGAGGATGTGATGTCTCACACGAGAACGAGTGTCTCACACGAGGACGTGTGATTGTCAGAATGGCCGTGTCGGAGAATGAACACAGAAGCACAATATTTTAGAATAACGCCATCTATTATCATGCTGCGGTATCAAAACAAACACAATTTTGGGATCTTTATTCATTATTGTTAATTTAGAATAACGCCATCTATTATCGTTGACCTGGAATCAAAACATAAACGCGATTTAGAATCTCTATTGATTATTGTGAATTTAGAATAACGCCATCTATCTCTCGTTGGAGTAACTATTAAGTTAGAATTGACAGATTGTTTAGGAACGTCAAATTAGTCGTAATTTGGAGATGGTTAACATGGGGAGCAACGGAAACACCGAACGAATAGTCGAGTCAAATGTCGGTGCGGAAGTTAAATCAGCTATTCGACGTTGACAGGTAGTGACGTTGACAGATGTTGGCTAACCTGTGTGGGGTAGGCCACATGGGCGGACAGTTTAGTGAAGTGAACACTTTGAATCGGTCCGGCAAGCTGGGTAGACATCTTGGTTGCTCTGCCATGTTAAACTTCTCGCGTTCCTAAGTTTTTAATCGAGCGATATCTCGGACATCCTTGACTATTTTGTATTCAGTGTGTGTTAGCAAGTAATTAAAAGTGTTAACGAAGATTTTCTGAATGTTATTTCCGAGATCCCAACCCCTCTGATAACGAACTCTCCGTTATACTTTTTTTCTTACGAGCCACCGTTTCAGAGATATAACGATTCAAAAAGTTATAAAAGTTGTTATCGTCATATGCATCTAATGAGGTAGTGTACTTAGCGCGTTTTTTTTAACGTGGTTTCCCCAGTAGGCCTACTCCACGGGTCAGTTGTGATCCTGTTTATTGTAAAACTATTGCAAAATAACGGAAATTTTAAAAGATTGGGAAAGATAAAAGCCTGCCTGTCCCTGTGTTCAATTTACTTGCATCCAAAATGAAGATGAAGAAGAAGCAGGAGAAGAAGATCAAGAAGAAGAACAAGAATTTGAAACTTACGAATGAGACGAATAAACTTCAACACTTTTTTTTCATTTACATCGCTTTTATCTCACATTTTTTTGTTTAAATTGACCGGACTAAGTATTTACAGCGTTTCTTGTATGAAAAAATGGAACAGCGCCTCTGGTGTGCGAAGAAGGAACTAGTTTTTTCCTTGAAAATATTCTATTTGAAATTGTCAAAGTTACTGTTTACTTTGTGATGACCTGAAACACAGGTTTTAATTAAACCTACATCAGGCAGAACTAACACTACCTTAAGAAAAATTGTACCTCTATTGTAATTATGTAAACCTTTATTATGACTTAACTTTTGAATAAAATTTATTATTATTATTTTATTATTATTACTTTACGTCTCAAATACTGAAAACTCGTGCTAAAGGTACAGGTCTGTATTCCATGAAGAGCTAACCAGAGTTGTACATTTCGTATAGTCAGTTATAGCAAATAACTGATTGATATAATGTTAAAATTCTTTTATTTTTTATTTTATTCTCTGAAATAACTAAAAAGAATCGTAAAAGTCTATCGATTTGTATTCTAAAAAATCTCTAACTGCTATAACTGACTGTACATTTTTTCAGTTATATAAAAGTTCCATGTTGTGGATTATTGTTTGTTACTTTAACCGGGCACAAATACTTACACTTAAACTCCGGACAATCCACACTCGGAATCAACCACAAGAACTCAGCAAAAGACTAAACAGACAGTCAAGGCGAATGTTTTTTATGTGACATTCAAATAAAAGTTCTATATCTATTGACCTAGAAACCTTTCTAGTGATAAATGGAATATGGCTGCTAGGTAAAAAACTAGCCTAATTCAATTTTTCTATCACAAAGGCTTATTATAGTTATCGTTTGTAAGTTTCGCTGAGTAATTCAGACTATTTTATGTAAATGGAGCAAGTGTGGCTCACGGTCTCAGGTAAAAGTAATAAAGTAGGTGAATTATTTAGTAAAATCTTTCAATTTCATTCTTGATGGAAAACCTAATAACGGTTTACGTAACTTGGGATCATACCCAGATGGCCTAGAAAAATGGATATTCTATCAGACGATATCTACGAGTATTATAGATAGAGTCTATCCTTTGATATTGAGCTGATACAAAAATGATAGAAAATCCAAAAATGTATGGGCTTGACTTAGACTACCGAAAAACATGTAAATGTTTTGGCTGACATAAGTACTAACATCATAAATGCTACTCGAAACTTATGTCAAAAATTATTGTCAAGCTAGCTGCTAAGCAAACGATCACCATCCTTAGCATAAGTAATACCTGATAGCAAGCCACAAAGATCCCATCTTACAGTAAGTAGTTATCAACCACTGCAACAAGACAAGCCTCGTGCGCTACTACGCAGGAGCATAACATACAACGTGTAACGTTAAATGCGCAAAACCACCTCGATCATTGTTCAGTAACATGGGCTGAGTTACACCACCTCGTGGGGTAACTCAGCCCATGTTACTGAACAATGTTTGTTCTAAGACTTTTGGAAATTCACAAAAAAAAAATGATTTTTCACACTGATGTGCCCGATCAATTTCTCATTTTGTATGAAAAACTATTTTTTTTGCGAATTTCCAAAATCCTCAGAACAGATATTGTTCAGTAACTTTGACTGAGTTACCCCACGACAGGTTTTGCGCATTTAACGTTACACGTTGTATAATTACCTGCCTCTGAGCAGATTGATCCTTCCCTCCGCGATGGGCAGCTTTTAAAGACATAAATGCGCCTAAACCATCGCGATTACGAACAAAAATCGTCGCGATACTAATGAACTCAGTTTATATGGTTTTACTCCGCACTATGTGATGTTTGAGAGTTAATTAAGCCACTTGTGGCAACATCGTTGTACTCTAACATGGATTTAGCGTTTGATCTAAAATTCCTCATAATATTTTCCTTCACAGATGGTAATGAAAATTAATACGCAGTAAAACAGACGTACGAGTATTGGTACTTGTCCCGTTTTGAAATCAAAACCTCGTACGTGAGAGAGGAGGTGTTGACCTCTGGGATATCACGACTCCCACTTGAGTTTATTGACACGCAAAGAGGATACTTGAGGATGTAAGCCCTTTGGGCTTCAACACTCGATTTCACACTTCTGAGTATTTAAACTGTATCGCACCGGTATAGGTAGCAGCCCCTTATCTAAAATATGACAAAACGTTTTGATTCATTACTGTTTTATAAATTCATGACACACAGCCATAACTTATCTGTTACATAGATATCTAAACAAGTTTTTTTTCCCGTCAACAAGAGTTATGTATTTCAAAACTGTTTCAGAATATTCATCGTGAATTGTAGCACTTTGTGACAGTGTATGGTGACAGATTGCTAACACACATGTCAAACTTTTGTTTGATATATAAATGCGCAGGTCTGTTATAAAGTAAATGGTGCCTCTGAATTTGGATGGAAAGATTTGTTGTAACAATGTCCTTTTATTCTATAATAAAAGGACATTGTTACAACAAATCTTTCCTTGTCCTTGTCCTGTCTATACAGGTGAGTGTACAGATATAAAACTTTCATTTTTTTGTATAAAAGGTGCTACGAGGACTTAACTGTTTGACTTTTTGTCATTGACAAAAGGATAACAATTGCTGAAACAATATTGTCGCCCTGTCATCCAATAGGTCATTCTATTCTAATGATGCTTGACCTTTCTTACTCAAATAGATAACATTTTCAATACCAGGCGCTTGTAACAGCTTCGAGTTACAATAATTTCAGCTGAAATTGTTTTCATGAAATTCATGAAAATAATCAAATGAACCAGCCATAATATAAATTACGTGAAAACCCATTTCTAAAGAACTTATCTGTAATATATTCTGACATTAACATCAGATCAAATTAAAATGCTGAGTATGAACTCAACACTTTAATTCCACTCACTTTCATAATCAAATAACAACGAAACGAGATATTTTCATTAACAAAACACCTGAAACTCACTGAAATGTCTTCATTATTTCAGTGAAATTGACGACTTTCCCAAGCGTACAATTTAACAGCGAATTCATTAAAATAAAACTAATTACTTTAGGTCAGTATCAAGTACGGTTAGCAAGTAACTGTAGCAATTATGTGCTGGGAAGGGGAGTAGAAATTTTACACGAGTGGGCTAAACAAAACAAATATACGGGACAACAGTCTGTACGTACTTGAAACGGTCAGTGACGGACAAATGGGCACTCGAAGCGAGTTACTCGACCCACTACAACAGGCTTAAGGTACAAGTTATCTGAATAAGCGGATTTGAATTTTTTAGGTGTTGTTTCCACGCGATTGTGGAAACACTTGTGAACGAGATCACATTCCTGATTGTACGGATGTTTTTAAACATTTTCTGTTTTATTTAGCAAAGAGCATTTTACAATTAGTTCCTTCTTGATAGGTTGCTGTGTAAGATTTAGTGTTTGTATATAGAACAGGGTATTCAAAATCAACTTTCTCATTGCTGTGTGATCCCCGCTAGAAATTATGATAAACGTCAGTTTTAGAATTTTTAGTTACCGTAAAACATATAGCAAATATAATTATCAGAATTTAACACAAAAAAGAAATAATAGGCGCCTTCTACTTCACATAAAATTTACGTTTTTATGTTTTCTCATTAAATTGCCTAGACAAATAATACTTTTGTTCGACCAACTTCAAACTTAAGCCAACCCTAATATTTCAAACGTTCATAACAAAACGCTATCACTTACAACCTACCCCATACCTAACATACCGATCGTCGTTCTGAGAGATTGACGCGCTGTCGTACAACAGTAGTAGTGTGTTTGAGTGCAAATGAGTTTTTTTGTTAACTGTACCTAGTTTATGTAGTCAAATGTAGGTCGATTCACACGTTCTCACCTCGCAGCGTTTTGCATGTATTTTTTTATTTAGAAAGGTGATCCGTTTGTCACGTTTCTTTTTTTTTCCGTGTTCGTTTTTCCTTTGCTTTGAAGTTTAGTATCTTTGTCGTACACTGAAATTCTGATACTGTCTTTGATATGAATGCAAGGTGCAAAAGAATTGTTTGATGAGAAGGTACGGTCGTACAGTAGAATGGGCTGTGTATATTTAGCCGAAAATGACTGAGAATCGTTTAAGTAAACTTTAAACTTCAAGTAAATGTTCATAACAGCGTTTATAATTTTAGCAACAGAATTTAAGTTAAGCAATATAAGCTACTGCTTATATTGCTTAACTTAATAAGTATAAGTGAAAAGCGTAATTTTATTCAAGATAAAGAATAATGCTCAGAATTTTACGATACTGAATTTCATTTTATTTCGGCCATCAAAATAATAACGAAAAAACACAAACACAGCAAAATCAATATTCAATTCAAGTTTGCGATCCACATCGCCTTACAAACAAAACTATTACAAACATACGAGGAGGGTACCAAAAAGAGAAACAACAACTATCGCCAAGGGATAAGCAGTAAACATCCCGGAAACTCGTAAAACAATCCGTTCAACGTAACTCAAAACCAAGGGCTATAAAAAATAATCGTATTCTTAGTACAGTCACTGAAAAAACTAGAATAGAAGCGCAAACTTTTAATTGGTAAAACAAAAAGTACTTCAATTAGTTTCTTCACCTAAGAATAGTGAAATTAATAGAATATCTCTGATTTTTCTATTTGATAGAATAACACGTTATTTTGCTGAAGAAATGGTCAAGAAATCGTTTTGGCGAAACCACTTTGGGCCATCAATTTGCACCTAATTGGGTGGGTCAATTTTCTCCACTAAAATGAGATTATTTATCCGCGTTCCTGGGTCGAGGCCGCTTGAAATCACTCTGTTGTGAAAATAGCTTTATGATTGTGGCTGATATATCGTAAGTGTTACAATCTATATAAATTGTTCCTGCTCAGTTTTGTAGAAATGGACTTGAAAATTAATTTTGATGGCAACATTTACTATTAATAATATCAATAAAAAACTGTGACAACTACACTGCTCCTTAGTCTCATTGTAGTAGGAATTGTAGGAGCACTGTTCATTATCATCATCATCAGCCTATAATGTTCCCACTGCTGGGACACAGGCCTCCTCTCTGTGAGAGGTAGTGGGCCATAATCCACCACGCGGGCCCAGTGCGGGTTGGCAGATGTCACATGTCTTCGAATTTTTGTATCTAGTATATGCCGTTTCCTCACGATGTTTTCCTTCACCGTTTGAAAGCAGAGAGCAGTGGTGATAAAATAACTCGTAAGTCGGGACCGCGGGCCACCACTGCTCTTCTGGTTGAGGAGCACTGTTGCTGTGCATGAATTGTCTATTAAATCAAGAGAAATTAAGTCAGAGAGTTGATTTGTACCGGGTTGATGGAATAAGCCCGCATATAGTCCTCTTTTAGTAGACCTTGAACATATCAAACTGTGTACTGAAGGTATCAACAAAATAAATACCTACGCCAGATGAATCAATTCTATTTTTTGTAAACCGCCTATAAAAATGTACCGACTACTCTTCCGTGCGAGCGAGTGTGCAGTATTTAATCTACCGAGCGATTGATAGATGTCATAATTATATTTTCGAAGTTTTGGTTTAAGAACATGCCTTTTTACATCAACGTTTTATGTTTAGCGACTGTGAGGAACAAACTTGAGATATTTCTAATAAAACCTGCTGACGGATTTTCACAAACGTTCAACCAGAAAAGCTATTGTAAAACAATCCTTTTCCGACCCATTATCGAATTTCAGAAACCAATCACTAGCCACCCTTAGTAAGTAATGTTCCGCATTGATTTCTATCGAATGAGTGTAGTTAACATTTATGAGAGCCGACCTATCACGCGAGGTGTCAACGTCTGATGTTAGTTAGCTTTGTATTGGCTCACTGATTAGCCTCACGCTATTTTTGTTTTTGGTGTAGGCTGATTGGTTTTACGGTTCTTAATGAGTTTGATGATTGCACTTATTATACTCAAAAACGGCCAAGTATTAATGTTGTGAATAAACTAAAAAATGTCGAATCAAAAATTTAAATAAAAAAAGAGTGAACTTGCATGCTTTTAAATAAGCAATAATTTTATGAAAATAATACTAAAAATTACTAAAATTATTAAAATACTCCTGGGCCTTTGCCCAGGAGTGGGACACAGAATAGGCTATATAAAAAAAAAAAAAAAAAAAAAAAAAATACTAAAAAGTTAATATTATCGTTTAGTGAAACTTAATTTGCACATAATCTCCCTCTGGAGGCTTAAGCCTGTCGCGGTCGCGGGACTTATCTTATTACTGTGACCCCGGAACATAAAGGGCTATTGAAGGACACCGTCATGGATTTTAGTCAGTACGAGTCTGACAGTCCCTCTTACCCTTCCTGGGGTGGGAGGATTCATTTAATGATTTTACCACGCTAAAAAAAAAGTGGAAGCTTGATACCAAACCGTGGGAAAATTATATTGAAAAACCGACCACATACAGTCTGATGCTGAACTTAATAAAATACTTTGATTTGTTTGTTTTCACTCATTACGAATAATTATGTAATTTACAGACCAGATTACTCGATCATCTAGGATTAATAAGCATTGCAATTCTGATGTTACCTTTCGAGATACCCGGACTTAATAAATTGATAGAGTAGCTTTTTTCCAACAGAAAATCTATAATAATGAAGGTGTCATTATCCTTTTACGTTTCGTAATGAAGACAAAGCAGCATACAGTACGCACAGGATACACATTGTTATGTTGATAGATAATTGGTCGTCATTAAATTTACAATGTTTGGGGCACCTATTTATTGACGAAATATAGCACTTACATAAAATAAACTAGATAATTTATAAAGTCTTTTATTCCTCTATTCTTTGTGTCACAATTTTAGACGGATGTTGTCTTTCTGCCAGAATTTTCCATAAATTATGTCACTGGTTGTTTTTTTTTTGACGATTTAAACCCGAAATATTTTTTCATCTCAATACCATTTACCCTGATTCATTTTATAGGCGCTTGCTTCTCTCTTAAAAACTTGGATAAATGCAATTTCATCGGTTGAATGGTTAAACAACAAGATTGGGATCAAGATTGCGACCGAGATACATAATTAATTTTCAGCTTTAATAATGTCCTACAAAACACTTGGCGTTGCCTGGACATGACTACATGCACAATGCACATTCTAGACCGAGATTGGAGACAGCTATGTCAATTTTAGTGTAACAGTAACGTTATTAAAATTAATGATGACTAACTTTACATATTATAGACTATATCACATTAGAGTATTCTGAAGTTTCTTTTAATAACTGAAGCATGACGCTAGAATCAAAGTTTTTAACGATTAAAATCAGACGGATAGAAACGCAGTCGTGATAGATAAGAACTTTTTCATTACATTCTATTTCCATCGTCATTTTCTTTGTTCATCGTAAGTATTAGTGATGTCAAGGTTATGGCGATTGTTTTTTAACTTAGCCAACCCTTTTTTTTTACTCGAAATCGTATCCGTATTATAATTTGATTTTAAAAACATAAAGAAGCGAAAATATAAGTGGTCGTATGATGTAACAGCCGACAACTTACTTTGGATAAGAGCAACGCTACTTCAAGTTTGAATTTAAATTTAAAGCGCTGGCCACATAGAAAAACTTTTGTGATTTTTCACATGCAATTAAATAAGTGCAGCGGCAGCGGTTAGTTTAAAACGTACTTACTGTAAATAATTGGTCTTTGATACAAAAAAAAATAACAAACTTTTAAACGTTCCTGTACCTATTTTTATACTTTTTTTTATTAACCTGTGTTGTCCCACGGCTGGGCAAAGGTCTCCCCCATAACCTTCCACTCTTTCCTTTTATATACCTACAAAACAAAACTAAAAACTAATTACACTCCAAATACTGTCACGACCCGCAAAAGAATACAAAACACAATCAAAACCTTTCATTACTCTTTCTGAACGAAAGAAAACTCGAAAGAAAATCTACTGCGAGAACTAATCTTAACCGCTAATCCCGAGGGACTTAATGTCTTCGTAAAAATAAACATGAGCGTTACTCCAGTAGGTCCGGTGTCCCAGGTGTGCAGGTGTCCGCGTCCTGTATAATTTAAGCTGGGTTGGCAGGTGGATGGGATGAGAGGAAGCGGACAGCGGACTTTGATAGGTTAAGTTTCTACACGTAGTTTTGGAGACGGATCTTGTTTTGTAATGTTGGTAAATACTAAATAAACTTTTTAGCCATTAAATTCGCGTCGCTATTGTGGTAAGAAAAAAGAGATCTTGCCAATCTTGTTATCGCAATCATGTTCACTGGTGTACTGAATCGGAAGGTCATATGTTTATTGACAACTGTTTGTGTAGGTGAATAATGATTCGTTTCAATCTCTATTCATCTGCCTAGCCTTTTGCCTTACTATGTTGCAGTCAGCTTCCAGTCTAATCAGATGAAGAACACCAGGTACTTAACATGCAAGGCCTGCATTTCAGACCTTGTAAGATTAGTTGTCTGATTTTTCGGACTTCTGACTAAAGCAATCTCAATTAGACGGAGCAAGAACTCGCATGGGAGTTTCTCTACATTGCGGTATTTATTTGATCGACGAATTGAGTTGAATTCGTTGTACCTGTTGTACGTTGTCGGGTTACGTATTTAGTCCTGTTTATTATTTAGTCTTACTAATAGTTTTTATAGAAAAAAAGATTTGGATTTTAAAGTTTATATTGAACTAAAATATGATAATGCTTGGCAGTTGGTAGCACCAAGTCGTTTCTCAGCAAGAAAATAATTAGTTTTACCTTGGATGAAAGGTTAGTGATTGTACCTACTACAGAACTTATTGTTACTAGGAAGTTTGATCTGCACCTTTTCATCTCTTCCTTTAAATTCTAGAAAGTGAAAGTGCTGAATAAAATGGCGAATTTAGGAATTTTCCTTTGAATATTATTTTTATGTTCATGTACAGATTTTCAGCTTAGTTTAAGTAAACAACTGATCAAAACGTTCGATAAAATCTTTTGATGAGAAAGCTTTCATAAAAAGTAAATACTGAGGGAAAACATGACTCATATTAGTTTACCAACTTTTTACGACCCAACATTTTCATTCCCTAGACAAAATCGTTCGTCACCAAAAACGAGTAAAAGGCTTTTACCAGAGTATATTTTAGTAAAAGCCGGTAAACATAGTCACGTAAACTACATAGTAAAATGCACTGTTATTCTGTGAACCCTCGCTCTCATCTCAAAACTTTAGCCGAACGCGAAAAGGATCTCCCGAGGGCACTTTCAAAATAATCGTAAAAATGTGAAGTCCCGAGGAAGGGCGGCTACCTAATAGATAAAAGTGTTATATTCACTTTGTCTTGTTTACATAATTTTCTCGATGTTTGCACAAAGAAATACAAATTCCTTTTGAGAGGATCGGAAGA
Organism: Agrotis segetum; assembly: GCA_036375495.1. Taxonomy (NCBI): domain Eukaryota; kingdom Metazoa; phylum Arthropoda; class Insecta; order Lepidoptera; family Noctuidae; genus Agrotis; species Agrotis segetum. The sequence continues at coordinate 2,931,031 of JAQSVV010000047.1, read as the reverse complement.
ATAAAGTCGGTTTAAAAGTTACCGGAGCCAAACTTGCGAAGGTTTTTGATCAAAAGCTTTTGAGGTTCTACAGTTATGATTGCTTGAGTGGAATCTACGAATCTGTAAAGGCGACTTGGTTCAAGCCCTCGGGCTAGTTCTAGTAACGATCTTTGCAAGGTGGTTGGTCATAGATGGATGAAAGTGGCTGAGAATTGAGCTCAGTGGCGTGAAATGAAAAGGATATGTCGGTGGACGGTCGACTTCTGTGCTGCATTTAGCGGATTACATTTTCGCACGGTACAAACATTTTGTATGATCTTCTTATATTTTTTTTTGAGTTTCTCCTTGTGTATGTAAGTTTAAATTAATTTAAATGCACTCACGACGCAGAAAAAAGGGAAAAAGTTTTTAAAAAGAAAAAAGGACATAATGTTACGGTCGCATTGCACGTTTACATGCGTAATTTACATTTCTATTATGATGCGTAATAGAATGTGGGCCAGGGATTCCCTTGGGTTACATTTTACTTAACCCGGAGTAATCCCGTGCGGGTAAACAAAAGACATACGGCTTTAATAACACCCTACATAAAGAACATACAGGATGGACATCAGGTATGGTATATTATTACACCTAAAACGGTTTCCCTTGAATTTTTTCACAGGAACTTGGAAATTAGCAAAAAAGAGAGGCCTGTAACTGCAGTGGGTCAATTCTGTGTGTATAATGATGCTGATGAAGTCAAGGTTTCCTAATACTAGGTCTTGGAAGATTCTCTGGACTCTTAAACCTTTTTCAGACTTATGAATATAGTCATAGTTGAACATTAATTGTGACTACTCCTAAGATAAATTAAAGGAACCAAGCATGTCTATTGACTCTTTATTTTTTAACGTGGTAAAATCATCAAATGAGTCCTCCCACCCAGGGAAGGCGGGAGGGACTGTCAGACTGGTACTGACTAAAATCCTCACCCAGCCCATGCCAGCTGTCTTTCGAAGGTCATCACTTCACCAAACTCTCGCATTTACTATATCATTTATCTATCATATACATAAACATTGGACCGTCACAATAATCCAAAACTCAACATAATTTGCAACCCAAATATCTACGACAGTAGGTCGTAAATAGCCCTAGTTTACCTAACCTTGTTCTTTCAAAAGTCGGTTAAAAAAACAGAGTAAAGTAAAAAGAGCTTAAAACTAAGAATATGAAAGCATTTGTAACGTAAGAACCTCCGTGAATGGAGTCATGAATGTTGGGGAATGCAAAAAGAGGTGACTTAAGGCTGATTCACATTGCACTTTAAGTTTTCGCGCGGTTATTTTAGGAAGCAGTTGTTAGAAGTGTTTTAGTAACGGTATTTTTCCGGTTTTAACACTCTCTCACAGTGTATTTTTGAATGTTTCATGTTTATTTCTTTTCCTTAAACTTTTCGGCAGTAATTTTAATTAATTCTTTCTAAACCATTATATTATTAAGACGCAGTTTTCGGCGGCAGAAAAAGTTTCCTCAAGGTTTTTCAGGTACCTACCTATCGCTGGCTTTAAAAACTGACTGATTCCTTTATGATTAAGTAAAAAGTAGGTATCTACAGTTCAAGTTACGTCTACATTGTCGTTATTTACAACCAAAAAATACAAAATAACATTGCAAGGCGTGGCCATTTGAAACTCGCCGCTCGTAGCAGCGCACTAAGTGTACAGTTACACTAAAAGGGTTATAAAGTTCCGTTCTTATTATATTCAGCAACCGACCCAGCGTAAGCGAATACGTATGCTCGTACAAAACTCTCTATGCAAATTTAGTTTCCACAATTTAAATTTTGACTTAAGCCAACCATCGAGTGCAAAACCCGACCCTAATGTTAGCTATGAAGTCACTAAGCCATAACATTAAGAATAAAACCGAGATGATCGATTCTCAACCTTATTAGCATAACCACTAGGCCTTTAATGCTTTATCGCCCGACTACTGCATTGATGACACTTTTAAGGCGACTACGGGTTAAATCTTTTACGATCAACATAAAAATGTCGTTATTTTTTCCGGACCAGTGGAATGCGAAATTTTTTGCCAAAAAAAAAATGTGTCGGTATAGTTTCCTATCATCGTTAGGATCGCATTACAATGAGTAGTTTATACGTTCAAAACTGTCAATACCAAATCCATAAAGGCTTAAAATATGTATTGCATAGTCGAATTGGTGTCAAAGCTATCGATTCAGTAGTGACTGCTATTGACTGAACAAACGTTATAAAATGTAACTGGCTTGAAATGTGTATTGGCCATGGCAATACAAATATGCTTTGCAATATTCCAGCAAGAAAATGGGTGCTAGGCCATTCAATAGCTTGTTTCATGACCTTCGGAAAAGTTATCTACAAGACAGTTTTAGTATTAAATAATTAGTGAATTATTGACATTCTCGAATATAGTGAGAGTGAGATAAGCGTGTAATAATCAATAGATAATATTATTGTAAATGTGAAAGTTCATAATAATTAATCAATTGGATGAATGGGAATTGTTACTCTTTCACACAAAAATTACTAGATGGATTTAGATGATAATTGGTGCACAGGTAATTTAAAGCTTGTTATAAAACCTATAATATTTTTGGTTCCCTATCCATTTGCATAAAATTTTAAGACCTAATATGAGTTTGCATAATTTTGTTTGGCATAATTATATTTTCGCATAATATAATTACGCATAATAGCTTTCGCATAATTTTTTAAGCATAATTTCTCTAAGCATAATAATGATTAAGCATAATATTCTAAAGCATAAATTTATTAAGCATAAAGTTCTAAAGCATAACTTTTTTAAGCATAATATCTTAAAGCATAAATTTACTAAGCATAAAGTTCTAAAGCATAACTTTTTTAAGCATAATATCCTAAAGCATAAATTTATTTACGCATAATGATATTAAAACATTACTTATAAAGGCATACAGCATGCAAGCAAGCAAGCATGCAAACAAGCAAGCATGCAAGCATGCAAGCAAGCATGCAGCAAACAAGCAAGCATGCAGCATGCAGCATTCAAGCGAGCATGCAACATGCAGCAGGCAAGGTATTCTGTCACGGCTCCGGCGCTGCGGGCCTCCGGCGGCCCCACGCGTACTAATCGTCGCAGACGGTTTTCGCTCACCACCGCAGCTTCGGGTTGTTGGCCGGCTTCGCCGGCCAGCCTCAGCCGCGGCGGTTCGCTCGCAGCCGCCTGCTCCTCAGCCCGCGGGCCGCCTCGCCCCTACGCGCCTACGCGATTTTAAATTACACTCTAGGGGTAGGACAAACAAGACTACGTGGAGTCGGTTTTGCAGCAATTCGGTTCTGTCACTAACTTTTGTTGCACATCATATTCAATTTTTAATTAACATATTATTTAATTGTTACAGAAACGTATTAATTTAGAAAGTATTCATTGTATGCCTAAATATTATTATGATAATAGTCATTAGGCTTACTAACGTTATGCTAATAGTCATTAGGCCTATTAACGTTATGCTAATAGTCATTAGGCCTACTAACGTTATGGTAATAGTCATTAGGCCTACTAACGTTATGCGAATGAAATTTATGCCGAAACAAATTAGTCTTTAAGATGATTATGCGAATGTAAGATGTATGCCTAAAAAAATTATGCCGAAGTATTATTATGCCTAAAAAAATTGTGCCATAATCGTTATGCCGAAGTATATTAGGACAAAGAACATTATGCGAATAGAAGGGATCCCAATATTTTTATCCCAGTGTAAATGCCGTTAGATAATTTTCAAGAAACACGCAGGTGAAACCGCTGGCATTCGCTAGCGAAATAATTATGTATGTGTGAATAAAAACATTTTGAAAAATACTACCAAAAGGCTAGAAACTTAGTACTAATGATTTAATCAAGAAAACACAGCTATTATCCGCCAAATATCCGGGAAAAAAATTTAAACGAAACATTATAAAGAATGAATCTTAAAAAAGACAATGTATCCCTAAGAGAGTTATACAAACGTTATATTAAGGTATGTACATAAGCTAAAAGTATTTTCGTAACGAAAACATAATGGGTTCAAGCTGTTAAAAGTGCTGTGGCAAGGCACTATGATGTTCTATGTAAACATACGGGACTAAAATGTGGGCGGACCTGTGCCATTTGAGAAAAGTATAATAGAGGTATCTATTAGTAGGAGGAAAGACTGTGGGTTGAGTTTTGTAACTACATCTTGTTGTTATTTATACTTGATAATTAGAGAAATATTATGTTCTTCAAAGTAATAACATATGACATGTTTTTATTTTTTTGTCCACAGCTTTAATCGTTATTTGTGTAGTTTTATTTACTGGCTTATTCTATCTAAAGTTAAGTTTAAGAATCAATACACGATTACAATCAACATAAATTCTCACTCTTGTTTGATTTTATCCGACCATGGCCCAGCAGGTCCCCTACACCACGAAAAGTTACGAACGAGTCATTACAATAAGTACTCTAGCAAACTAAAGACAATCTATTATAATCAGCGTTCTCGTTCACAATACCCAACCGTATGTTTACAAACCCGAGACCCGCTGAGAAATACTATTACATCTTTTGTTAGAACATGAAAACTGACAAAAACAGAATGAATTCTCATTGGTACAATGCGTATTAAAGGGGCTAGTCGCAAGAGCAGAACAAGGAAACGATTTAATTTAATCTCGGCCGGGGAACGTAGAATTAATTTCGTTATTTGGACATTTTTCAGACTCCCCTCCTGAAAAATGAGCGAACAAAAATATAAAGCTACAATTTTTCAGCGTCAAATTTCGCCTTTGGAAAAAGTTAAATTATAAAAATTTCGTTTTTTTTTTGGGGTGACGCCCTTGATGTGAATATTTTATTTCTGATGTTTTACGTTTTTTGAATCGCTAATCTATTAGCCTCTGGTTTCGGGAACGGAATCACAATAACATGGTTATTGGTTTTCAAAGATTAAAAATAGACGTTTATTACAATATTTTTCGTGAACAGAATCATAAATAGCTACGCCGTGTTTTGTATCCTGAAATCTAACAAGGTTGAATGATAATATTAGAAATCCTTTTTCAGCATTATGTCTATTTTTATCAAGGGACACGTAGCGATTATAAGATAACAAGGTGCAAAAAATACACTTTTCTCTTACACGGAAATGCACCTTTCTACCTTCTGAGCTGGATAATCTCGTACCTACTCATGTTGAAATTAAAGTGGATGAAGATACATTTTACCGCTTAGCCTAGAATTCAAGCTTAGAGCATGAGTCGAGTCACACCAACACAACTTGTAATGAGACGGTACGTTCTCGTGTCTCGAAGAAAATAGAAACCTATTCTAACTCATGTGCGGTTGAACGAAAGTCGAATTGCCTGCACTATAATTATGACAGAAACGGGTTTTTGACGACGGAATATTAGACAAAATATTTCTATGGTTAAATGCATGTTTAAAATGTAGAAAAAAAAGTGTCAAAATCTGGTAAAAAATGCTGAATTTTATAGAAATAAGTTTGTCTTTCCTTATGGTTTCTCTGATATGCTTCAAGGTGTCAAAAATTAATGATTTTCATCATGCCGCACTTGCAGAAATCAAATTTCCAACACGCAACAATTTTGTAGCTATAAGTTACACTCTAACGAACACATTAGAACCAGCTTCACAGACGTTCTAGTATCACTCAATTACCAAGAATAGTGGGCCGAAGAACGCTTTTGATCGCTAGGCTTTACGAGCAAAATTGCCAGGTTGCTATGCCAAGTATTCGGGTACCTACCTACTAACAATGCATAGTCGAAAGGCTACAGTGAGACAATGACGGATGCTGAAAGCCTTATGTACGGTATTGTCGATACTCGGCGTATGTATGAGTTTTAAAAGTCAAGCTTTTTTATTATTTTGTTGGTTGTTGGAACAAGGGGCACATTCATGATTAGTGCCCTGAAACTGCGACACGGGGTAATGGCATACCAGCAAAACAAACTGGATGAATCTTGACGTTGAAAAGAATGAAGGGAGGTCTTTGCTCAGCAGTGGAAGAATACAGCCTAATTAATAAATGATGATGTTCGCTGAAATAATAAACGAATAGTATTCTCAAGTTTTTGGGTATCGTTGTAGATAAGTTGCGGGACTATCTAAATACGGTATCGCAGGCCTGGAACTCGTAAATGGCTAGGGTGTTTTATGGCAAAAGTCTGGCAGTCTCTTCTGCTTCATCCAGAGCGTGGCAATGTTTGTTATGGGGAGTCATAACAAACATTTGAAATCATAACAAACAAGAAAAAAAAACTAGTCCCAATATTGAGTATTTTACTATTCACGTCTTCTTTCATACGTCCCTTTATTTTTGAAGTCTTCGTTTGTGACAAAAATGATGAGTTAAAAAGAATTTTGCTTAAAACAAACCTACTCATTACGGACGAGTACTTGATACAGGGGTAAATTGGGTTAAAATGACACGTCTTGACACCTCTTCCATGCAAAGATATTCCGGCCTAAACAAACAACGTATATTATAATTATTTTCAAGCTCTGCTCTTACACAACTCCCTGAACAAGCACTCCATTCATCTCATTCCATCATACTATATTTCCAACGGCCATATTTCAAGCTCTTGTTTCTTAATTAAAACTTTAAATATTGTTACTTACAAAGAACTTGCTGAACTCCTTAACCTAACAATAAGGGTGGCTTCTAATAATAATTAACCTAATTTTCTTGCGTTATTCGAAATTCAACTATTTGTCGTTGGTTTAAGTTTTATAGTTGCAATTAAGTGGTCCAAGTTAGTAATGACAGAGCGTTGAGGAGAAGCCAAATTACAGGCAGGCGTGTTTAAAACGTGTGTATACTGTTCCTGTTAGTTAATTAGGGTTTTTAAACTGAACCACTATTTTCTTTGTCCTGATTTTTGTGAAGTTTGTTGTTGTAGTTTAATTAGTGTTTAAGTTTTTTACTGCAGTGCTAGTAAACGAGTATGCGGGTCATCTGATGGTAACTACTTATGTTCTCTTGGTTGTTCAGACGCTTCACAAAGTGTTTCTGTAATGAAAAGGGTAGTAAAGAAACTATGATTTTGTCATACCGTTTTTATCTCGTAAACGGATTACGCCTCGTAATGTCGTTTGAAAATTTCAAAATACAGGATACCGTTCCTCGATAATCTATTTTGAAATGGAAGGTTCTATAGGTACGTTGCCTGGTTGACTATTATGACCGACTGTTTGTGGCAGATTTTTTAAATATGTTCTCTTCATTCCCTGAAAATTTTATTATATTGTTAGTAATTAGCTTATAACTATAGTACGATTATTATAATAGCGTCAGTAGTTACGCTCAGGAAACGAGATGACGCTAGACGATACGTATAGCTCTGTCTTTTTCCCACAGCCTAACTACTCACACTTTAAGACGTCACGGTAGGCCACCTGGGGGGGGGTATTACAACGTCTTAAAGCCAGGCTTGTTCCAGTGATTTAACGAGATGGCGCTAGACGACTTGCATAGCTCTGTCACTTTCGCTGGAATAAGCCTGGTTTTAAGACGTTGTAATACCTCCCCTGAGGCCTTACCACAAGCTCTTAACGCGATTTAGGTTAGGCTGTGAGAATGAGACAGAGCTATACAAGTCGTCTAGTGCCATCTCTTTCCCACGGCTTAAACTGGATCGCGTTAATAGTTCATGGTTGTCCACTAGGTGTATTTTTTGTACTACTTTTCTGCTGGAAAACGGTCTGTCTTGTGAAAGCTGATGTATTTTTTAAATAATCAATATTAAAGCTCAACCTCCCCGGCCTCTAAATAGTTGCTTATTTTTTGATAAGTTATAATATCTAAATTATTGAATTCTACTTCAAAACCTAACATTTAGAGAAACTTCTAATATTATTAGTTTATACTTTTCGTCGTAGGTCGCATGAAGCGTGTCAAACGTTGATGTAGTTACTTATTTATTTTCACGTTGTATGTACTTGTTCTGATTTTTGTACGATTAGTGTGTTTAACTGCTATTACGATCAAAATATAACCTAGATTCTGAGCAGCTTTGTTTTTTTAACAATTTCTGAGAGAACTAAACCTAGAGTGAACTTTACATAAAAAAAAGGTTGCACTCCAGGAGTGCCGGTAGAAGTGAAAACTTTTTTGTTACTATGTTTTATTTTTAATTTGAATGACGTCTTACTCATTTTCGATCAGGGTCACGTGACCCTGACGCGAGTTTTGGTCACGTGACCCTGACGCGAGTTTTAAATTTTTTACCCATTACAGAAAAAGTGTACAACGCCGCTAAAGAAGTTTTCACTTCAAAAAGTGAACTGAAATCACTTTCGTCATCGTTTATTGAGTCATTTTACTAGTGAAAATATAATGAATTTTCTTTAAAAAGATAAATAAACTAATTATAAAACTACCTGCTTATTAAAAAATTAAGTCATTTTAACTTCGTCTATAATTTCAGCGTAAAAAAAATTACTTAATCGAAACATTGATATTTTTCTCATACACACACAGTGAGGAAGTCTGTGTACATTATAGGCTGATTCTGCATATTAATTATGTTTACTATACTATAGGTAATATTTGTTTATTTTTAATTTTGTACAAGATTATGTTTGCTCATGAACGAGAAGAAAAGGATTGTGTAAAGTTCTTAGCAGTGGTATTATATAGTTTCTGCCTACCCTTTAAAAACATGTGGGCTTATGAATGTACACATATACCTATGCACTTCATCATCATCATCATCATCTCAGCCGTAGGACGTCCACTGCTGGACATAGGCCTCCCCTTTCGATCTCCACATATACCTGTTGGATGCACTTAATATTCATTTAATATAATGTGTCTCACTTTCTTCTGTTTCATAAAACCGACTCGAAGCCTTATTTTTTTTTTTAAACTTACGTATGCACATTCATAGCTTACCAATTTCATCCCCAGAAACCCAATACTAAAAGTTTTAAAACTAATACAATAACTTGTTAAACGGTAACCCTAACAAACAAAAGTTATATGATATTCAGCCATGATTAATGTATTCATACGGTAAACCCTACGATGATAAATTAATTTGTAAACCCCGGTATACATTCGCTGCGAATGTTGCGGTTACATGCGATATCAATGGGCGGTACGTTGGTACAAAGTGTTAACTGTTATTTGCATTACGATAATTGGATTTTTCCATGTTAAACGTTACATGGGAATTTTAGAGGCATTTAAGCCTTGTTTCATACATAAATAATAATATTCCACAACTATCACACACCGCCTTCGCCATCGGTCGCCTCTTTCTGCGAAGCAGTCATGCTCGCGAAGGAGGAGGCGGGCCGCTTGAGGGAGAGGATACCGTCCTCCCTCCGCCTGAGACGCAGTAGGCGCGGGCATGCGGGCGGCGAGTAAAGGGCAACTCGCTGCCCGACCAAGGACCATGCCCGGGTCGACGGCGCGTTGTGTCCCACGCGCGCCCCAAGGAGCGTCAGCATAGTGACGGGGCCACAGTACTGCCGGGGTTGCGGGACATACGTATACCGCACGCAGAAAAAAACGGGTCAACAAAGCCACAATAAATGCTTTGTTGATAATTTCCTGTCGGAGCAACTAAATATTTTGTTACTATTACAGAAAGAACTTAGTTGAGATTAGCAACTTTTTTATTGTGCGCTGATTTCCCGTCGTTTAATGTGCTAGGAACAATTTAGATTTGTCCTTACATTAAAGTTAATAAAAAAATGGATGTGGTAACAATAAAACGTTTTAGGTGTGTCAATGTGGACATTGTTAATAAATTTGACAAAATAACTATAGTCGTAGCATTAAACTACCAATTGTCGTTCACTATATATGTGGCTGTGGTAACAATGGAACGTCGCGAGTGTGCCAAAGTAAACATTGATAATTAAATCTAACAAAATAACTATAGTCGTAGCATTCAACTACCATTTGTCAGACAATATATTTTGGCTGTGGTGACAATGGAAGGTTACAAGTGTGTCAATGTGAACATTGTTAATAAATCTAACAAAATAACTATAGTCGTAGCATTAAACTACCATTGTCGTACAATATACATGTGGCTGTGGTAGCAATGGAACGTTGCGAGTATGCCAATGTCAACATTGTAAATAAATCTAACAAAATAACTATAGTCGTAGCATTCAACTACCATTTGTCAGACAATATATTTTGGCTGTGGTGACAATGGCAGGTTGCAAGTGTGTCAATGTGAACATCGCTAATAAATCTAACAAAATAACTATAGTCGTAGTATTCAACTACCATTTGTCAGCCAATATATTTTGGCTGTGGTGACAATGGAAGGTTGCAAGTGTGTCAATGTGAACATTGTTAATAAATCTAACAAAATAACTATAGTCGTAGCATTAAACTACCATTGTGGTACAACATACATGTGGCTGTGGTAATAATGGAACGTTGCGAGTATGCCAATGTTAACATTGTAAATAAATCTAACAATATAACAATAGTCGTAGCATTAAACTACCATTTTTCACACAATAGTATGTAGCTGCGGTAACAATGGAACTTTGCAAGTGTGTCAATGTGAACATTGTAAATAAATCTAACAATATAACTATAGTCGTAGCATTAAACTACCATTTTTCATACAATAGTATGTAGCTGCGGTAACAATGGAACTTTGCAAGTGTGTCAATGTGAACATTGTAAATAAATCTAACAAAATAACTATAGTCGGAGCATTAAACTACCATTTGTCATACATTATAATATGTGGCTGCGGTAACAATGGAACGTTGCGAGTATGCCAATGTCAACATTGTTATTATATCTAACAAAACAATTATAGTCGGAGCATTAAACTATCCATTTTTCATACAATATATATGTGACTGTGGTAACAATGGAACGTTGCAAGTGTGTCAATGTGAACATTGTAAATAAATCTAATAAATTTACTATAGTCGTAATATCAAAATACCATTTGTCATACAATATATATGTTGCTATGGAAACAATGGAACGTTGCGAGTATGCCAATGTCAACATTGTAAATAAATCTAACAATATAACTATAGTCGTAGCATTAAACTACCATTTTTCACACAATAGTATGTAGCTGCGGTAACAATGGAACTTTGCAAGTGTGTCAATGTGAACATTGTAAATAAATTTAACAATATAACTATAGTCGTAGCATTAAACTACCATTTTTCATACAATAGTATGTAGCTGCGGTAACAATGGAACTTTGCAAGTGTGTCAATGTGAACATTGTAAATAAATCTAACAAAATAACTATAGTCGGAGCATTAAACTACCATTTGTCATACATTATAATATGTGGCTGCGGTAACAATGGAACGTTGCGAGTATGCCAATGTCAACATTGTTATTATATCTAACAAAATAACTATAGCCGGAGCATTAAACTAACATTGGCCGTACAATAATAATATCGCTGTGGTGACAATAGAACGTTGCAAGTGTGTCAATGTGAACATCTTTACGTCCATACTAATATTATAAAAAATGCGAAAGTAACTCTGTTTGTTTGCTACCTTTTCACGAATAAACGGCTGATCGGATCGTAATGAAATTTGGCAAGGAGATAGACTATATCCTGGGGAAGGACATAGGCTACTTTTTATCCCTAAAAAACGCGAACGAAGTCGCGGGCAACAGCTAGTATAGTATAACATGAAGTCTTTTCTGCTGTCTGTTCGCTTAGATCTCTAAACTGCTCAACGGATTTTAATGCAATTTTCAGCAATGGATATAGTGATTCAAGAGGAAGGTTTATATCTATTAATACATTACATAATATGGTACAGAAAAGCCGAAAAAATCAAAGATTTGTAATGTGAATTGCACTCGTGCGAAGCCGAGGCGGGTGGGTCGCTAGTTGTAAATTAATCAACATAATAACTTAACAAAAAACAAAACTGACTTCAAACAGGAAACTAAAAAGTAGGTACCCCTAACGTCAACTTTGAACAAAATGTTATGTCAATAACACGGCAAAACCAACCTCCACATCTGTCATTTTATGTAAAGTTTGTTTAAGGGGGATGCTCCAACCAGCCCGCGAAATTCAATTTTTTTTACGTTTTTGCAATTTGCAGGCCAGTGACATATTGTAGCTTTATAAGTATATGAGTTGCGGTAATAACAAGTATAATTTTAAATATAAAAATTATCAAAAAACTCGCTCCATCAGCTCTCACATAGAAAAGGTGCATCATGTTAAAATCTCCGAAATCTAACTACGATGCACCTTTTCTATGTGAGAGCTGATGGAGTGAATTTTTTGATAATTTTTATATTTAAAATTATACTTGTTATTACCGCAACACATATATTTATAAAGTTACAACATGTCACTGGCCTGCAAATTGCAAAAAACGTAAAAATTGAATTTCGCGGGCTACATCGAAGCAATCACCTTAACATTCCAATTGTGTGACTGAATTAAAATATTGTAGGTAAGTATGTAAAACTGATAGATGTACTTTTTGTTTAAATTCAGTAATTCAAATAAAGTGCCCCAAGCATGTTCAAAGGTGCCTCCTTTTCCCCTAAAGTTCTCATCAATATAAATTAATCAAGCCCAAACACCAAGTAATTGCTGTAAATCGTTGAGAAGTTCCCTCAACATCCTTTCGGCTCCATCATCAGATCGACCAAGACCTTCAGTAATAGGTACTTAGTGCTTTAAAATACCTACTTAATGGAAAAAAAAAACAATGAACGCACTAGTAACAGCTCGCAAAGCCACTCGATTTTCGAAGGTTCCCCTGGATTTCTCTGGGATGCCATCATCAGATCCTGGTTTCCTTAGCATGGTACCACCCTTGGGATATCTCCTTTCCAACAAAAAAAAGAATCATCAAAATCGGTTCCTAAACGACGAAGTTATCATGTACCTAAACGTCCACCGAAAATTGGTTTGAACGACTTAAAGTAAGTACCTAGTTTTTTTAATACGTCATAAATCGTAAACCGCAATTTATCTATAATGTTGTATATAGAGAATGGTACGGAACCCTTCGTGCGCGAGTCCGACTCGCACTTGGCCGGTTTTTTGAAGTCGGTTCCGACGACTAGGTACCTTAGGAAATTTAACAAAACTCATTTTGTTCTCACGGCAAAGACAAGAAAACTTGTTGAAACACGTCGCGCACGCGCTGCGGTTGGTGGGTGGCGCGAGGATCGGTGTTGCCAATGGTTTTATTGATGGACACCCCGATTAGTTTCATTCAACCGCCGAGATATCAGTATTTAAACAAATATTATAGAGATAACAGTATTGAAACAATAAAAAACCCCAAACGAATGCAAAATGCTATAATTTGTAATGATCACACGGGACACAGGAATAGATACTTACCACACTACTTACGTTCCGTACCTATTCCTGTAAGTAATTCTCTTTTTCATTACTCATGCTCGGAAAGTGGGTCTGAACATTCCTACGGACCGGGTTGAAAGTTATACTTTTCAGGCCTAGGGAGAATCACTTTCAACTGACAGTAATTGACAAAATAAAAAAAAACTAGTTCGATTTCACATTTCTATGGAACCATGTTCCAACTTCACATACAGCCACTCAATAACAGCGTGATGTAAAATTGAAATAACATAAAGTTAAGTATTAATTAAAAGAATATATATTTTTAAATGACGTTATTATAATTAAGTTTTAACTATTTCTTTTAAAATAACATAGAATTAGGTAAAATATTTAATATTTTCCCAATGATGAAAAATAATGGCTGAATAGCTGGCCAGCCACAGAAAAAAAAAAAAAAATATCGGGTGCTTCGGCCATCTGATCTTCTGTCATTTTTTCTTGAGCTCATAATTTATAAGTATTTACTTTCCTTGTATTCGTAATGAAAAGCACAGTGTTTACCTCGGGTTAAAGACTTATTTAGTCCAAACTCCGTCTCGTGACTAAATAACTAACTTTCACCCCTAGGATAACAATGTACTATTTCATGCTCCTGAGGGTTCAATTTCAGGAAATGAGAACGCCCGTGTCCAATTATATTTAACCCGCTATTTCAGCATATAATTCAACTTCATTCATTAATGTTTCAAAAAATTTCCATAAAAACTGTATCCCCCCCTTACCCGTTTTATTCAGACAGTGCATGAAACCCATTCTGAATTTTAAGTTGCTGTTGCTAACTAATTTTTGCCTGATGCGTGTACAAACAAACAGACAAACAGAGACAATATTTTTTCTGACTAGTATATTTAATTTTTTTTTAAGAACTACTCGGTAGGTACCTCATTTGTTCTTTGGTTAGTATTATTTGTTTTATAAATAACTAGCACTTTGCCCGCGACTTCGTCTGCGTGTGTTTCTAATTTCGAACTCAGTGACTTTAATTCCCGCTTAGCCTCCTTATAGGATACTTTTGGAAAATCTCTAGTAGTTTCAGGGTCTATTCAATACAAACAAACAAAAATACGCTAGGGGTTAATTAAAAAAAAAAATTAAATACATATCCTTTATTCGATTGAGAGATAATTAATAAATGTGTCCCTTAAAACTTTCTCATCCCTTTTCACCAATTTAGGGAGTGATTTTCGGAAAACCTAAAATGGAGGATAGTTTTAAAAAAGTAATAATGCGCGTCTTATTTATTTACTTATACTCATATTCGTACCAAGTTTCAAGTTTATAAACCCAAGAAATAAGATTTACATACAAAGGTTTTCACCCCTTTTCACGCCCTTAAAGGGGGGTTTTCGCAAAATCCTTTCATATTGCTCATCTACATTATAAATTGTAACTACCACCCAAAATTCAGGTTTCTACGTTTAGTGGTTTAATATCCTCCCCTTAAAACTTGAATACACCTTTTCATCAACTTGGGGGGTGATTTTCGAAAAATCCAAAAATACGTGTTTGTTTAATTCTTATCTTGTATATAAATACTGATTTTCAAATTCATCAGCTCACGCATTATGATTTTCCCATACAAACTTTAATATCGTCTAGATTACCAATGGAGGGTAGTTTTAAAAAAATAGTGGTTCCAATCTTATTCATTTACTAATGTTCTTATTCATGGTAAGTTTCAAGTTTATAAACCCAAGGAATAAGATTTTTCATACAAAAGTTTTCACCCCTTTTAACCCCCTTAGAGGAGGTATTTCGCAAAATCCCGTCTTATTGCCAATCTACATGGTGGACTGCAAATGCTGTCCAAAATTCAAGTTTCTGCGTTAAGCGGTTTCGGCTCTAGTCGTGTCAAAAGAAAAACCCCTGTTCTTTTATATATATAGATTAAAAATTTTGGGGAAAAAAAAAACGAGCTTGCAACACTACGCTGGCGCGCGTGGTCACAGAATTTTGTTCGCAGAACAAAGTCGACAGTCGACACCCCCTGCGCGTGGACCGAGCGTCGCGCCCGCCGCCCGCCGCGGCGGGCGGCGGCCATTTGTATTGTGTGCGTACGCATGTCCGCAGTTGCCCACTCGGTACTTCGGTAGCAGTGAATATTAAATTATTATATTGTAGTCTTTGATTTGATATTGAATACTCTAACTATACTGGGTCAGTGGGTCGTCCTATGGACTGTGAATATTGATTCTGTGGATAGTGATTACGATCGGTCGAAGAAAATGGAAGAATTTCTTGATTCTGCCCGTTTGGGTCATCTAAAGGACAGTTTCATTGGTAAGTTTTCATGTTATTTGCTTACTTATTAGCTTTTTATCACAGATGAATGAAATGGCCGGAATCATCCTAAGTAGGTCCATAACTACCTTGAGATTTGATTCATCATCTGTCTAGCCTTTTCTCATCTATGTTGGAGTCGGCTTCTAGTCTAACCGGATGAATACTTATAGGAAATTGTTTTTGGTGGTTCAATAATTATTAGGTATCTATATAGGTACCTACCATATTTATTAAAAACATTTAAATAATAGGTACCTACTACTGCACAGCACTTCCACCAACATAATTTCTTTAGGTGTAGCGGGCGTTTTCGCAAACATTATAAATTGTTGACGCCATTTTGTTTTGTTATGTTTTGACCTGCATCACACTAGTACTTACCTACCTTTTTTTTATAGACGCAGGAGTCGATCTTAACATATTATGCATGGCCAACGACCACGAGCTATCAGTTCTGACATCAAGCATTGTAGATAAAATTAAATTAAGAATTGCAATACAAAATCTAAATGTATACCTACCACCATTCGTTTGTATTTTAAGTTATTATTTTTAAAACTCGCTAAAATGATACACTCCTAATGTAGTTGCATAGAAGTAGGTAGTTTTAGGAGTAGAAGTAAGTAGTTTAGTAATCATCATTTGACAGTAGCTTTGCTTTCTGTTCCGTAGGCCGTGGGTTCAATCCCCATCACCGAGAACAAATATTTGTGTGATAATCTGCATGCTCTGTCTGGGTGATATTGTATTACATTTATGTATGCATGTAATTTTTTTTTATACTAAATGGAAACCTACATGGAAGTAGTTTCAGCAGTTAAGAGTTCTGTAGTACTCATCATCCCATCCTCTTTATGTAGGTAATTCTATAGCAGTATTACTCTTAAAGTAGGTACCTAGTGATACTTAGTAGGTAATTACATGACAGAATAAATTAATTAACCTAGTAATTAAACTTTTTCAGCAGGAAAAGCCCGTGTTACCTCCTGAAAAGGTAAAATTGTTAGAACGACAAGGTCATATTTACATACAAAATGCTAAGGTAGGTAATCAACATAGAGGTGAAAGAAACACTTCGTCCATTCGTTGACTGTCTGTTGGTTACCTTTTTTAGCATTGCAGTAAAAAGTTATGTTAAATGTTATAAATCATCTTTTTTAGGAACTTCAATCATCAATTGCTACAGCAGAAGCATTTCAGTTGAGTAGTACTGGATCATCACAAACAACATCAAACACTTTACTGGAGGTAATCATATTTTCTCTCTTTCTACTCTCCCAGCTTAGAGCCCGATTCTTTTTTAAATTAATTATATCTACTTAATACTTAATATTATTAATAATATATTTGTTTCTTAGCAAAATAACAGAAACTAAAAAAATAACATTATCAGTCTGTTTTTTTTATTATTCTTATTCTTAGTTAGAAGACATATTGTGTTATTTATTCATTTTATTTTTCAGATTGGAACGGATAGCAATGTTTCATCTCCTATAATATTCATGACAGATGATGGGCCACAAAATACGTCAATTCAGCAGGTAAACCATACTTCAAATTAAAACTACCAGTATTCAGTTGGTTTCTAACCAACTTCAAAAAAAGGAGGAGGTTTCTCAATTCGACCTCGTCGTTTATGAACCGATTTTGATGATTCTTTTATTGTTGGAAAGGAGATAATAAATGAATAATGACTTGTTTTTGAATGAAATTAAATTAATATTGACTTTTTCATGTATTTTGTACAGGACTGGAATTCACTGGCATTCACATTAGACAAAGAGTTGGAAAATTTGGATCGTCAGAATATTGGAGCAGACGGCTGCAAAAATTTGGATGGTCAAAATATTGGAACCGACTGCTGCAAAAATTTACGCCAGTTGTTGTCATCTCTGACTTTGGGCAAATTGCTACTAAAAAAAGCAGACAATTCAGAGAAGCTCACCTCGCACGACCGTGCGTTAATAGCAAAACTAATAGTGGAGACTGAACTCAGGGCATTACAGGACATTTCGACAACCATTCGAAAAAATATTTGGCAAGAATGGGCACGTGAGGTGGTGTCTTTATTCAAGGGCGAGGTTATCGAAGTGTATTATGTAGCTTACCATGTCGTCGGAGGAAAAGTCGTGCAGGCCAGTGGCCTCTTCCACAACAGGTTGATTACACATCGACGACTACTTCTTTCTTCAGAAACTAAAAAAACGAAAAGGAGCATAAGCAGCGAGAGCAATAGCAGCTGCTCTGAAAATGATAATTCCAAACGTGTGAGGCCTCTTCCAGAAAGTTTTACTGTTGACGACTCTGATTTTGAATCAACCTCATCTCCAGAAGAATGTTTAACGTGGTTGCGGGGAACATCATCGCCCCGAGAGACAGTGGTGACAAAGTGGCTCACCACTTTTCAATTACGAAACAGTCTACTGAAAGCAGAAGGTCTATCATACAAAGAATACTTTGACTGGTTTCCTGCCCTCACTTTACCCAATGGACATGAACTGGTGAGTCTTAGTTGCATTAGACATCAGACGTTTAAAACCTGTCTGATCTCATTAACAAATTGACATATTCCGCTAAGACCCAATACCTATCTGTAATCCCTCATCTTTAATTATATTTAATGTAGTTCTAATTTTACACATGTTTTATGTTTTAATTGTATTTGTTGCAGTTATCTCTGGACTTCCAGACAGTGTACCCAGATGCTGACAAAGTTTTTGAGGAAAAATTCCCAATTATTAAAACAAGGCTTTTGGAACTTCTGGCAGAGGAGGGAAGTTCTTCCAGGCAAGATCAAACTACACTTGAGCTGCTTGATTTAGCTACCGGTAATTTTAATTATAAGATTATTTAATTGCATGTTTTCTAGTATTTGTATTTTGTCACTTTTATTTTTTCAAAAATCTTATTTAGGGACATTTGATAGTACGCAAACAAAAATAAAATAATATTGATAAAAATACAATCGATAGTATATAATAATATTATAAAAAGATTTGATGTAATTTAAAGGTAATAAAGTATTTTCATAATGTAATTTTTCAGTCGGAGAACACCAGGCATCATTAGCAGCATTTTTGGGAATAATATCGCTTTTACGTCAAGTGCCAACTGTTTCTGTGCCAAGGAAGAAAGTGTGGAGGCTGTCGAAGGAAGAAGTACGTTCAAGCTTTCTTGCTCGTGTAACAACAGCGTCAGATATCGAAAGATATTGCGCCGACAGGGATGCATTTGTGGCTGCTAAAGGTATTCCACCCCAACCATATGTACTTGCTGTAGGAAGTTCGTGGGCTACAGTAACTCATTATGAAATCGTCGTTTATAACGGATTGAGATACCAAATGCCTGATATTTGCTCGGCAATCAAAACATTTATCACATCTATTGGGCACTAGATTCAGCATACCCAAAAGACTCCGGTATTTGCTGGATGTTTATACAACGTGCAATGTTCAATATGAGGTCTAAGTATGACATTGAGGGTGTACCTCTGCGTGAATTGTTACATGTATTAAACGTATAGGTTTTGAATGTTAATTTACCTTAAATTATTATCTAACAGTATGATACCCTGCGAACTGTGCCAAAACTCATTTCAGACGTTTCGACATTTAAAAGTCCACATGCAGTTTTATCATCCCTCCGTAAAGATCTTTAAATGTGCTAGTTCAGATTGCACCAGAAATTTCCAATTATTTAATTCGTATAAAAGACATTATCAAAATAATCATATGTTGATAGATGAACCAGTTAGTGATATTTCTCCTGATTTTCCATTTCCAGACACAGAAGCTAATATACCACAAAATAATTTAAATAGTGCAGACACTTTATCTTCTGTAGGCGTTATGGTATCTCACATTCTGAACATACGTTGTTTTGCGAAAACCACTTTAAATATTAAAATATTGCTATACGTTTGGTATACTAGCATAAAATTAGCGTAAAATGGTATGGTTAAAAACCAACTGATTATCTACTGGTAGTTTTAATATGTTACGAATAATATATGGGAGATGAAACATTGCTATCCGTTGTAATCTGAAAAATAAAAATAAATTGAATATAAATACACACACCTAAAACTAATAAGAATAATAAAACTGATAATGCTATTTTTAGTTTCTGTTAATTTGCTAAGAAAAAAGTATAATATACTTATTAAATAAAAAAGAATCATCAAAATCAGGCTCTAAGCTGCAAAAGCTAAATGTGTAGTCGTGAATTTTTATTAATCGTACTAACTTAAACTTTTTATTAAGTACATACTTGTATGAGTAATTAATTTTGTTTAATCAACCTTAGGGCCGATTCGACCAAACTCGAAATTATAGGCGAGTAACAATACGGGGGATAATTTTACTCTCCATACTTACACGAGGACTAATATCTGTTACGTTCTACCACACTATACCTAGATTAAAATTATTCTCGTATCGATTGAACGAATGAAATGACCTAATACATAATGCTACTAAACGAAGAGGTCATTGTATCTGTACCTACTATACTTGAGAAATGCACTATTATATTTGACTGATTTATACGTCACTCTACTATCACTGGCAGGGAATGTCAATGTACATAACATTTTGACATTTCGTTATCCCTGGTTTAAGATTTTACTCCACCAAATTCGACCGTATAAAAATTAACCCTAGGTAGGTAGTAGTAGGTACAGATACAATGACCTCTTCGTTTAGTAGCATTATGTATTAGGTCATTTCATTCGTTCAATCTATACGAGAATGATTTTAATCTAGGTATAGTGTGGTAGAACGTAACAGATATTAGTCCTCGTGTAAGTATGGAGAGTAAAATTATCCCCCGTATTGTTACTCGCCTATAATTTCGAGTTTGGTCGAATCGGCCCTTAGTATAATATTTTATAACCAACGAAAAAAAGCTTAGGACACAACAGACTTAGGTTACTTACTGGTAATGTTAGATTTTACTGCAAGAAGTGTACTAGCTTAAACTGATTATTATGTACCTACTTAAAAGAGTAATTAATTTTGTGTAATCATGCCTATTATAATATACAAAGTATTGACCTGACTTGACTTGTACCCCAAGTCGTGAGTTTCTTTTTTCGATTTTGGTTTTTGTTAGATTTTACTGCAAGAAGTGTGGTATAGCTTAAACTGATTATTATGTAACTACTTATGAGAGTAATTCCGTTTGTGTAATCATACATAATATAATATTTTATAATATACAAAGTATTGACCAGACTTGACTTGTACCCCAAGTCGTGTTTTTTTTCCGTTATTTGTAAGATTTTACTGCAAGAAGTGTACTATAGCTTAAACTGATTATTATGTACCTACTTATAAGAGTAATTCATTTTGTGTAATCATACCTACTATAATATTTCATAATATACAAAGTATTGACCAGACTTGACTTGTACATCAAGTCATGAGTTTTTTTCTTTTTGGTTTTCCGTATTGTGCGTGCCCCCGCAGATTTTGTTAGATTTTGTATTCCAATCCTTAATTTAATTTTATCTACAATGCTGTATGTAAAAACTGATAGCTCGTGGTCGTAAAGGTGCGTAGTTATAATGCAGGTCAAAACTGAGGGCTCGCAATACCAAGAACCTAAAACGACAAAAAACTTAGGACAACAGACTTGGGTTACTACTGGTAATGTTAGATTTTATTGCAAGGAGTGTACTAAATTAAACTGATTATTATGTACAGACGCCAGCACATCAAGCTACCACAATCTGTCAGATTTCTTTAATAGAAATTCAACCTTATCACAAGAATAGAAGGTTAATGTTTGATTGGTAAAATCTGACAGATTCGGGTAGGTTGACCTGCTGGCGTCTGTACCTACTTATAAGAGAGTATGTAATTAATTTTATTTCAATTTAACAATACACAAATACCCTAAAAATAATATGTTGTTTTTATCATAATTTTGACCACTGTTAGGTACTCTCAAAACCGTTTACTTTAGGTGTCTAGAATTTCATTTCAGTAGCTATTCTTATAACAAATATAGTGCCATTGTTACTACGAATAAGCCTTTGTTTCACTAACGTATTATTGTACTGCCAGCCTATGTATATAATACTCATTTGTGTTTAAAACAAAAACTAGTTTATTGTTATATTTAACTACATACCTATGTTGACAAACTATAAGTTTATTCAATGAGAAATCAAATGAGTATTAGTTACTGGTACTAATAAACTAGTAAAATACAACTTTATTTAAATGCAGGAGAGCTATTCTACTTCACGAAAACAACTATACTTCCTATGTTTATATGAATGAGCCTTTGTTTCAGTAGCTAACTCTCCTTTGCTAAAATAACTACACTTTCTTCGTTTATACATAAAAGCTTTAGATCAAGTAGCAATATTATTTAAATGCAGGAGATATGTACTCAACTTCGCCAAAACAATTATATTTCCATTGTTCATATTAAGAAAAAGTTTTAGTTCGAGTAGCTTCTATAATAACAACTGTATTTTCTTTATAACTATGAATAAACCTTTGGTTCAGTAGCAAATATATTACATTATTTGCTAATATATTTATTAGCTACTGAACCAAAGGCTTGTTCGCGGTAAAAAAGAAAATATAACGATTGTTTTATATGGAAGCTACTGGAACAAAGGCTTTTTTATATGAACAAAGGAAGTATAATTGTTTTGGCAAAGTTGAGTAGCTCCTGCATGTAAATGATATTGCTACTTGAACAAAAGCTTTTATGTATAAAGTTGTTTTAACAAAGAAAGTGTAGTTGTTTTAACAAAAAAAGTATAGCTGTTTTAACAAAGGAAAGTCATTGCTACTGGAACAAAGGCTCTGTCATGTTAACAAAAAAAGTATAGCTGTTTTAGCTAAGTAGCATAGCTCCTGTATGTAAATTACATTGCTACTGGAACAAACGCTCTTTCATATTAACAAAGGAAGTATAGTTGTTTTCGCGAAGTAGCGTAGCTCCTGCATTTAAATTACATTGCTACTGGAACAAAGGCTCTTTCATATTAACAAAGGAAGTATAGTTGTTTTCGCGAAGTAGCGAAGCTCCTGCATTTAAATTACATTGCTACTGGAACAAAGGCTATTTCATAATAACAAAGGAACCATAGTTGTTTTCGCGAAGTAGCGTAGCTCCTGTATTTAAATTACATTGCTACTGGAACAAAGGCTATTTCATAATAACAACGGAAGTATAGTTGTTTTCGCGAAGTAGCGTAGCTCCTGTATTTAAATTACATTGCTACTGGAACAAAGGCTATTTCATAATAACAACGGAAGTATAGTTGTTTTCGCGAAGTAGCGTAGCTCCTGTATTTAAATTACATTGCTACTGGAACAAAGGCTCTTTCATATTAACAACGGAAGTATAGTTGTTTTCACGATGTAGAGTAGCTCCTGCATTCAAATAACTTTGCTACTGTAGATAATTATGGGTTGATTAAGTCAAACAACCTAAATACCGTGACTAAGCTTTAATGGTGGTTACAAAGGCAAAATATTTAATTTAACTAAGTAAAGCTGTTGCGCTCATAACTTAGTATTGTTATTACAACAAAGTGACAGTTAAATTGAATTAGTTCCACAGACAAAACATACATTGTTGTAGTATCCAAACACACTGTTGAAAAAATACTGTTGTATTGACATTATAGAAACATTGTTGTAGTATCAATACATATATTTTGTTGAAGAAATGTTGTCGCTATGACAATTTACTTCTTGACAAAAGAAACATTGTTGTAGTATAAATACACATTATTGTTGTACTGAGATTTAACTTGACAATAGAAACATTGTTGTAGTATCAATACATATATTTGTTGAAGGAATATTGTTGTACTGACAACTTAATTCATGACAATAAAAACATTGACGCAGGAACTATACACTATGGTGGGCTCTCCCCTGTTAAAGTTTTATTGTTGGAGCCAACAATATTTTTTTCTGAGTGCGCGACTCCGGCACACAAAGGGCTACAGAAGGACACCGTGGATTTTAGTCAGTACAAGTCTGACAGTCCCTCCCGCCCTGCCCGGGGTTGGAGGACTCATTTGATGATTTTGCCACTTAAAAAAAAAAAAAAAGAGGCTTGTTTCATACATAAATAATAATATTCCACAACTATCACACACCGCCATCTAGTCCCAAGCTAAGCAGAGCTTGTGTTATGGGTACTAGACAACTGATAAACATAGTTATATATTTCTAAATACATACATAGCATAGATAAATTACACCCAGACACGGAACAAATGATCGTGCTCATCACAAAAAACATTTGTTCCGGGTGGGAATCGAACCCACGACCTCCGGCATAGCAGTTCGGGTCACTTACTAACCACTAGACCAACAGGCCAGTCAAGTAAATGTATCACAACCACATCACAACGACAATAGTTGGTCAGGTAAGGTTACCTATGAACCGTGTCGCTGCTGCTTTTTGCATTTGCTTTGTGATACCGGCAAACAAAAACATTTCGCAAAACAATGCGTCCAAGATAGTTCTCGGTGTCGCTGGTTGTTGCGTTGTTTATTTGAACACCAGCTCACCTGATTTGTAAGTATTGATGTGGTTGACGATGAAACATGTTGGTTCGGAGGTTCTGATGTGGATGTAGTATCACCTACGCGGTCGATTATGTCAGTCAATTGTGAACGTTGTGAATAATATATTTCAACACGGGCGTGTATTAAGTATTGAAAATAAATAGTTGAATTTTCCTACGTGACACAACCCTTATTTTCCATACAAAATATGTGCACACGTGTAATTGTGGCAATCATTATGTGAGGAGTGGTACTTGTATAACAACCCAGATTAGCTGTGGTGCAGAAAACAGAGGAGGGAAGACGGATATTGACCTCGTTGGTCATAACAGTTTTATCTGCCTAAGACTAGGCGAGGATGTCATATGAAGTAATTTTTCCTATATCGTGGGTGCGTTAACAAACATAGAAACTCACATACACAAACACCTAGATCCAGAACAACTACGCGCAGGTCATACAAATATTTTTCCGTACGGGGATCGAATTCGCGACCCTCTGCGCAGTCGATCACTTAACAACTGAACTAACCGTGCCGTCAACCATATTGTTACGGAGCTCCTCCCTGTGAGACCTTGGTGTAATCCACCACGTCGGCCCAGTGCGGGTATTGCGACCTGGTACGTCTTATTTTTTTTTTATCACAAATCATCTCAAAATGTTCACCTTCACCGTTTTTGAGAGCAGTAGTGATGAAATAAATTACTCAAAGTAATGCTGCTGCCTGGTTTGGAAAGCCGAGTGGTTTGGAAAACAGCTCGTTAACGAGTCCATGAAAGCCTTTTAAGTTAAGCATGAGCGAATTACGAACATTACGAAGATAATGGAATTATTCTTAAGTGAAACTGAGTGAAGGTTGTTGAATTGTTTCATAAAACATGTTGTTGATCGATAATTCTTTGAAAAAGACCTAGAATTTTTTATAAGCTTTTAATAAAATACGTAGGACGGGTAAAAATAATCAACTTGGTGCATAGTATGCGTTCACATATTTTGTCGTTGGGCATTTGTGACTTTGTTTCCAAACGCACGAAACATTCAGGAGAACTTCCTAGAAATGTGTAATTTTATTTAAGCTATTGGATTGCTTTTATCGCGGGCTCTGAGCGCGACGACTGAATCAAGATATTTCGTAACGAAAATAAACCTAACATCCCGCATTGTCTAACGTCGTTTCAGTTCGGCAAATTTCGGCACGGTATTTTTTTCATGACATTTCACTTGATTGACGTGGCTGACCAAAGTGTAAAAAAAAAACAATAATGCATTAGTTGATAAAAAATGCAATGGTTTTCCCACGGCATTCCCCGAGTGCCACACGTAGGTATTTAAAAAAAATTAAAAAACTATGCATCTTTCGACCCGTAAAACTCGTAAGTCGAGGCCAATATCATGGGTCTCCACTGCTCTTCCCTTGAAAGTGTCTTTAACCGAGCACTAGAATTTATATCTCGTTTTACCAGTAAGAAAAATCTAAAAAAAAAAAACAAATCAGTGTCTTTACTAAAAACATTTTTCCAAACTCCTAATTCAAGCAGTTGGAAACTCGACCCACAACGGTGACCACACATTAGCTTTAAGCGTTAAATCCCGGTCGGTCAGAGGAAGGCAACGTTTCTTTCTACCCACACTGAATTTTAAGGCAAGACAAATAGAGACCGCCTCGCTTCGCAAACTTGTTTGTTAACAGCTAAGAAAACAAAATGTCAGCCGGTCTTGTATGTTTGGAAATATGTATTATAGGGTAAAGCATATAATATTAAAACAATAATATAGAACCTTACCGCTACGACAACGCGCGGAGGAGAGTGGTAACATCAAATGTATCGAAATATTTGAAACACACCACGAGGCACCGCTACTGGCAAATTCGCGTACTTTTAAAACAATTAATGTCGTATTCGCGCCCCACGCGCCGCTTAGACCAAAGTGATCGTGACCGGGCCGCTAGTCTTTTCCTAACTATCCAAATGGGAAACCATGACCTCGTAACGGTGAAGGAATATGGTGGATTTTAGTCAGTACTAGTCTTATAGTTCCTTCCAGTTTACGCAAATGGGAGGACTTTATTTGATTTGCTTTCTAGAAAAAGGAAATAAATGAAAACAATGTTTTCTGGAATATCTTAACGGTTACTTCTGCCCTTGACGCTATGGAACAGGGAACCGGACTGACTTTTCATCCAAAATCATGAATCGTATTTTTTCGATCTATCTTTAAGTAGTAGTCCGACTGTAACTGTAATCCTCGTTTTCAATATTTTCTAACGCTCCAAACACTCCACTTAGCGTTTGCTCGACCCACCTAACAAGTCTCTTTCGATAAATCAAAAAACATTGTTCCGCCCACATCTTTTAGTAGCTTTTAAGAAATAAGTGACCTTTGAAAACCTAGAGTAATTTAATAACATAGGCTATTTGAAGTGAAGTATTTTTGAATGATATCTTACTTCTTACTTACTATTATTATGTGTAAGTTTATGAAGATATATGTGTATGGATGGATGGATGGTTTTTTATCATTCACACAGGCAATGTCGCAATCATACGATAGTCGATGAATAATAATTAAACAGGACCAAAATTACCAGCAACGTAATCGTTACACATAACAAAGAGTCTCTCCTACAGCAAAACCTACTAATGAGGTACGGAAATCTCTCGAATATTTCAACATTCTACCCAATTTGCGTAAATATATCTGAAAAAGAACGGAGGGCGTACTGCAAAGATCCTTTATTGCAAATTGGCTGTGAAATTGTGGCATGTTCCCTTACCGTTGTATGTATTGCTTTTATTCTTTCTCTCAAATAAGGTAAAGCTCAAAGTATTACACATATATGGGGTGTATTCGAGCTGTTTAGAGGCAACTTTGCATGCCATTACATTGGTAGTATAATGTGAGACGTGAGCTGGTTTTAATGCGGGACAAATATGTACCAATGTCTTAATACAAGTTCGAATGCGGAGCTAAAAATCCAATGACAAAAGCTATGACTGTAATGGCAGAGGCAGAACAAAATGGTCGATAAATTACTTTGATGGACCTTTTGTATAACGTTATGTATGGAGTATGGTTGCATGAAGGATTCATTTGCATTCGATTCTAATTTTCTGTTGCTACTGTTTGTGTAATTGTTTAACTTCATTTTTTTTTGCCTTCAAATGAACAGAGGACTAAGTTGATCGTCTGGCTAGGTACTAATAAGGGTTTATACCGCGTTCAACCCCTAAACGTTTCCACATTCAACCCCTGAGGGTTGAACGTGGAACTCGGTGCATTGGTAATCTTTTCTTTGTTTAACCTCCAGTTTTTATGTCAATCAAAATGACATTCAAGTAATAGTGAAAACAAAAGCGTTACCTTTGCTGAATGTTCATGGCTAACAAACATAATAATTATGATAAGACAAATTAGGATAACCAAATCTATTTCTTTGTGTGATATACGAACAGCATTGCTCCTATAGCAACGAATACAAAACAGAACAGATAGAACCATTTCACCTTCAACCTATGTATATACCCCTTATATATACTATTTATGTTACATACGTAATATTACTTTATTACCTTTTTTATACGAAAAAAATCTTTACAGAGCAATACGAAATACTTTTGTGAGGCTTGCGAGTCGCATCACTCAGTTGGCTTGAAAAGATGTAAGGATATGAACTAACTACGAGCTTTTGATTGTCGTTTCGGAATTGTATCGCCATTTGAATTTGAAGCATCAGTGTTACTGTAGTGTAATAAATGGAAAATTGCTTTTGAATATTATTGAGTTTGAACAATATTGAACAATCATAGCAATATTATTTTCTTATAAAGAGATGGAGGCATACGGGTGCCTTTTATGTTGTTTATTCAATAATATTTGATATAAATTGTTTCGAGTTTTATATTGTTCTCAATACATATGAACACTCTAGTCTGTCCAACTCGAATGAATTCAAAAATAATTATGAACACTGTTACTTTGTAATTTTTAATTTAATAAAAATAATCATGAACTTGATTATTGAAATAAAATCATGAACAAAGAAACGATTGATAGATGTGTGAAAGATAATAATTATAGCTGGAAAGCGGGAGTATTTTAATTAAAAATGGTATTTTTTTATTTTTTTTTAGCGTGGTAAAATCATCAAATGAGTCCTCCAACCCCGGGCAGGGCGGGAGGGACTGTCAGACTTCTACTGACTAAAATCCACGGTGTCCTTCATAGCCTGTTACGTTCCGGGGTTACGGTAAGGGAATAATCCCGCGACCCCGGCAGGCTTTGGCCCTCTGAGAGGGGGGCCCCGTCATTATGCTGAATTAAAAATGGTATAGAGAAATATTGAATAATTTAACGTGCTCTGCTACTCAAAGACATTGGAGACTGTTAAAAGGCAAAGACATGTAATTAATACAAAATTAGTACGAAATCTACATATTGTCTTCGGATAGTGTGCCCAGAACTCCACGACCTCATTCCACCAGTCCCCTTCTATCGCACATCTAGACGCACGGCAATTACCTTATTGCTATACCACCAATTCGCAAAGCGTTTCCAAACGTCTTTTATAATGTGGATAGCGATTATTAACTCTCTGCCTGCGTCTGTGTTTCCGAACACATACAACCCAATAATACCTTCAAAGTTAGAGTGAACAGGCTTCTTCTGGTTAAGGGGGATGCTCCAACCAGCCCGCGAAATTCAATTTTTTTTACGTTTTTTGCAATTTGCAGGCCAGTGACATGTTGTAGCTTTATAAATATTATATGAGTTGCGGTAATAACAAGTATAATTTAAATATAAAAAATATCAAAAAACTCGCTCCATCAGCTCTCACGTAGAAAAG
The DNA here is from genome assembly GCA_036375495.1 of Agrotis segetum. Classification (NCBI taxonomy): domain Eukaryota; kingdom Metazoa; phylum Arthropoda; class Insecta; order Lepidoptera; family Noctuidae; genus Agrotis; species Agrotis segetum. Next base: position 2,901,953 of record JAQSVV010000047.1, on the reverse strand, counting down.
GTGCATCATGTTAAAATCTCCGAATCCTCTTAAAATTTCTATGTGAGAGCTGATGGAGCGAATTTTTTGATAATTTTTATATTTAAAATTATACTTGTTATTACCGCAACACATATATTTATAAAGTTACAACATGTCACTGGCCTGCAAATTGCAAAAAACGTAAAAAAAAATGAATTTCGCGGGCTACATCGAAGCAATCACCTTAAGCTCGCTCCATCGTCGACCTTGTCTTTGTGATTCCTGACCTAGACTAAGGTAAAAAAACTTTCGGTTAAAAGTACCATTTTAGCACTTGAATTTAACTTAACGACCTTACATTATTTAGGTTTAGGATAAATATGAAACTTTATGTGAAAGTTTGTGAGGATGAATGGATGTTTGTAATTAATTGATTAAAAAAAAAATCAGAATGGATTTGGATGAAGTTTGTTATGCGGATAGTATTGTATAATTTGGATTTATCTCTAGAACACTTTTTATTCAGTTTTCCTTTCCCAAGGGATATTTTTCAGGAACAAAGCTACTGGCACGTGTTACATAGATCTTTTCATTAAAATATGTCAATACTTTTGATACATAAATCAATTCTTTAAAGAAACAAAATACAACTTCCCCTCTTCATAAATCAGAAAAAGAATTACAACTCTGATTATTAGGGGAGGTCTTTGCTCTGGAGTGAAACAGAAAGGCAAGCATAAAAAAAAACTTTTTTTGCATGAAACAAATGGTTTTACTCATGTTCTTGACACACTGTAAATACCGATGGTGTAAAAAATAAATATTTCATTACATCAACCCTTTTAAAACCTAACCTGCGTAACAAAACTCGTAATATTTGTTTTTATGTTTTTCTTTTGTATGTTAACCACGTTTCAGTGAGTATTGTATGAAAAAAAGATATAATAAAAAAGTGAAACATGTTTTTCTATAGCAATGGGATGTATATTTATATTCTTGGATAACGTTTTTTTTTTTCATTTTGTAATTTCGTAACAATTTGGGTTTATGGCTTTGACTGATTCAATACTTTGATCACTATCAAACCAAGTGTGTTATTAAAACATGAAGATGATACCTTTTTTTCGATATTAGATGGATAATAGATGACTAAAAACTATCCTGTACCATCAGTTGCCTTTTGCGTTCCAGGACCGTGGCGCCCTTAAAAATAGTATAAGATGTTTCTGAGGAAATCCTGACGACAAACCTATAAACAATTTACCAGTTCAGCAGTACCATTAGCGACCATTATACCAACGTAGTAGTACAGCTACATCTAGTCTTAAATTACCGTTTTATCAAACATAATATTGTGGATTATTATATTTTATTGCTCAAGCAGTAAGGAATAATTGACAAATAACAATATTAGCAACATTTATAAAGTGACTTTTTAGACCCACCACAGCAAGGAAGAAAATAATTTGAACTTCCAATTTGTGACACGAACTTTACTGAAGTTTAATTTCACATCACTGAAAATAAAACTTACGAAGTGCGATCTCTGTTTATTTTACAAACGGAAAGTCTGTTACAAGTACCAACATAATTTACAGTTCAACAAAGAAAACAAAAAGCAAACAAATTCACTATTTAATTTATAGTTTACGAGAGGTTTTTCATTTCAACTGGTTACAAGCTATTTGAGTTCCGGTGGTAAGCGCATTACAAAGTTACTAAGTACACTTCGTAGCATTGCTACGCGGCTACGGCGTAGCAATGTAGCACTCTACGAGTTGAATACGTAGCCGACCGTTTTCTGTTTTAATTTTAAAGTTTATAGAAACTAATTAGATTGTTGTTCCAACGAAATAAAATGTTTGTTATTTATTAAATTGTTTATGTTTTGGATTAAAGAACGGAACAGAGTTGGATTAAAACTGAACGGTTTAATGTCCGAGGCTTTTTCGTTTCAGTATATTTTCAAGTTTAATTTTGTTGTCCCGCAGTTACTGTCTGTAATTAAAATAAGCTACTATTCTTATTACGCGAAGTGTTTTTGTTGGTCTGAAAGTATAAACTCTGGAAGTTTCACGAAAATATATTTAAGGATTTTTAGAAAATTCTCAGTTTTGAGAAACATCATCCAAAACTGTATTTTTTTTTTCAAAATCTGTGATTTTGATCTACGTTTTGCTATACTATACTAGATTATGTGCCAAAATGGTTAATCTGTTTTTTTTTTTTAAATTAACATTTCTTACGTGAAAGTTTCTTACAAGATTAGACACACTAACAAGTAATTCCAACTCAACGATAGTTCCCAAAGGTCTAGCTAACAACATTCTACATAGTGACTTGATCTCAATGCCAAAAAGGTCATTTCATTAAGGCGAATGGCTTTTGAGGCTGGCTTCCAGTACAACCAGATACAGATAGCTGTTAGTATTTTCGACCCAGTTACTAGGTCATAAGGTGCCCCTTGGTATTAGCTTAATACAGTTTGTGAGGTCTCCCTACAATAACAAGGAAAATTGTTAATCCTACTTCCCAAACACTTTTACACCAATATTTTTATAGCTATATGAGGCCGGTGTTTTGTACTCTGAGAAGGAACAGCTGAAACAAACTCAGAGATCACAGTGTCTTTTAAAGGCCAGACATTGTTTTGCTCATGTCATACGAGGACCACGCGGGTGTCTGAGATGATATTATGAGGAAAGAACCACACATATTTGAGTGGACCCGTCCAGTCAGTGCCAGCATTTGACGGTTATCGTGTAGCCCGACTCAGCTCGGCAGTTTAATAATCATAAAAGTATATTACCAAGTTCTTATAACTCTAAAAGTTATGGTGTCATTAGAAACATTTTAACCTAAATAGCAAACAAGAAATTCGCGAGCTACCCTTAAGATATTTTAGGCTAAACAAGTTGGGGTCCATTATATTATATTATCCTCGTTTTGGACCTCTCCACCTCTCAAGATTACGCTAAACGCTTTGGCTGTCATTGTGAAGGGTCCCAATGGTGATTGTCGTTACTTTTGCATATTTAATTAGAATTTTTGCCAGTTTTTTTTGAAGAAAGAAATACCTCGGTGAATTATTCAAAGATTTTTTTTGGTCTATGTTTTTTTTAATAATTATTAACGTAGAAATCAGGTTTGGTGGCTTTAATTGCAATGTTCTTATACTTTATTAGGTTCAGAATATATGTAGCTTAATCGATTAAAATTTATATATTTTTTTAGGTTGACAAGATTTTAAAAGAAATAACATGAACACAGGCCAGCAAAGTCAACTTTAACAATATCATTTTGGTAAAGTAACCAAAATATTCCCATACGGGTTCTATTTAGCAAACTTTCCTATGTTGTAGGGGGATACTGCGGTCCTGGTACTCAAAGAGTAATTGAACAAACAGAGTGATTTCATACGCCAAAAATAGGTATTTGTTCCGTTTATTTTTCTACAAAGGTTTGACTTTAGAAAAAAGATTAAACAGCAGAAGAATAATTGTTTCAGTTCAAAGGCAATTTTTTACGTAGCTAAATTATTTGTGAAGTAGAGTTGGAGTTTCCGGTAATTTTGAATTTTACATAATTATGTTTTCAACAATTAGTACTAAAGCTTATAACTCATATAAAAAAATAATGTATTGAATAAACAGCGAGAAATCACAAATTATAATTGGTTACACATTTCATAACTTTGTACAAGAACAATCTTACTTGTTTTCATTTAATCTTATCGCCTTGTTAATATCGAACATAAAATGAATGTAAAACACCAAACTTATACATAACTGTTTTAAACGAACATAGGTGTTGGTATGAAATTGTTACTCCCACATAAAGATACATGTATTTGCGAGGGCGTTCAACTCGAAGTCGAGAAATATTGTTTCTTTTGTCTTCTTACACTTATTTTAAAGATAAAATATTTATAACAGAGTTTAACGATTAAACGCTGTTATAAATGTTTTATCTTCTCTTTACTTGCTTATCGAATGATCTATTTAATTTATTTTTAAATACCTATCACTTATTTAAAACTTTAAATAAACTACACTTCTAAAACTTATTCAAAGTGTATAAAGAGAAAAAAAATGTATTTTATAATTTGGAACAGCAATGATTGCCTAAATCTAGAAATAGATTTTCCTTTTACAATAAATTACCCTAAGGCTCGAGATTTCAGAACATACCTAATTGATTCAATACTCCTCGATTCTAATTTGAATTGCCTAAAAATACATTGTAACAGATTTCTATCTGATTTCCGAAATGATGAAGTTGGAAACATAATTGTGTAGGTTTCGTCATTTATCGCTTATCGTGTTTTCATCTTTTTATTATACCTACTTATTGTATATTATTTTATTGCAAAGGTATTTGGTCGCAGAAACTGTCATTGAGTTTTTCCATTGAGTGCCTTTTTTTTTTACCTACTCAGTCTAGATTTGTGCTTAGGTGTTGACTATAGGCTCGCCTTGTTTAGGGGATTCTAATTAAGTGTGAGTGTACTGTTAAGATGCGATTCCAACGAGTGTGCGGTACAGTGTCTGGCACAAATGTTCATTCTGTTGAGTCGACCGACTCACTCAAGCAATCACAAATAAATTAATGATAAATGAATGTGCTCGTACATTTTGAATAGTCTAGTATTACGCACAATGCTGAAATGCGCGAACAAATGTTCGCACACAGATGTGCCACAAACTCTGACGTTTTAGTGGAATCGAACCATTAGCTAAAATTTTTAGAAGGGGTACATCCACCCACACTGACCACAGACCCTTTGGAGATAAAAGTCCTAATACTATATTAAATCAAAACTATCTTTAAATTTCTAAATTGTCACGACTTCTCTACATTGCCCTCTGTGTGTCCCGGCTAAAAATAGTCCATCCCTTTTCAACCCCGTGTGAAAAGTGATGGAGGTACGTATTTTATCTGAAGGTAGTTTGAACACGTGTGCCTCACACAATAACGTCCTTACGTGATAATCAAGCTTGCTTTTCTGGTTCTGGACACGGAAATCGAGTCCATTGTTGTCTTTATAAAAGCACATGTTGTGTGAGAGAACTGAAGTTTTACTGGCCTTTGTCTATTTTACTTTAGAATTTGACAATCAATTCGGAATGTACGTATGGCGCTATGACGTTATTAATTTTTTTCTAGTCTTTTTTTTTATTTCAAAGCACAATCAGATTTACACAAAGGACAGAACAGTAGATATGATTTCAGCCACATTTTTCATTTAGGTATAGGAGGATATTTTATGCTTTGGAAATAAGAAGGTCTAAGCATGTTATAATTATTATCACAGTGAATATCCATTGTGATAATAATTATAATCTGCGTAGACCGTTACGTAGTTAATAGTTTGACAGTGTTGTTTGAGTAAACAATTACTGGATTTTTTGTAAAGAAAATGATAACGCAATTACTTAAAAGTTAGTGAAACTCAAAGTTATTGTCTAATTTCTTCAAAAAATTACATGTCAGAAACGAAGTACTTTAATCTCGAGAAGTACATTAAATTAATATTTTTTACTAAATCAAATGAAATCCTCATTGTTACAATAAATTACATTCATCTAATCTTTTTCACTGTACAATAAAACTTACAATCCATTTCGAATAAGAATTATACGATATCCAATTATTCTCAACAAGAATAAAGTAAAATTTTCATTCATTAAACAGGTTCAACTTTCAAACCAGATTTATAAATTACAATAAAATGTAAACCTGGCAGATAAAATCTTTTTACGTAAAGTTGTAGGTCGAGAGCTTGAAATTTTTTTGTAGTTTTTTCTTTATTAATCGCGAATCAGCAATGGCATCCAGTGGCAATGCTGGCACTGCTTGGATTTCTGCCAACTGGCATCGGAATGCGAACACTTATATGATTAATTGTTGTTTAATTTCCCGCATGTGTGCAAGGATGAGATTAACAAGTACAATCGTAGGGATAGGTGTGTTTTGGAACAGTGTGACCTATGGTAAAGGCTAGAACTACAAGATGCTTGTCGTGAGTGAGAAAAACATGCGCTGATGATGGTTTTAGGCTCGGCCTCAATTGGAAGAACTTCAGAAGGGCTGAAAGGGACCAATAAAAAAGTGTAAATAACTCCTCTGTATCCTTAGCACGAATTTTCACTCTTTTACTTTACAGCGTCTTCCCAGTATTTACAGCGTTTTTTGTATGAAAAAATGGAACAGCGCCCCTGGTGTGTGAAGAGGGAACAAATTTTTTTCTTGAAAATTGTCAAAGTTCCAGTTTACTTTAAACCTTAAACAATACCAATCGATTTAAAAATCTCCTCCTTTTATCAGGACAGTAACATTATTATTAGTAGATATATGATTCTCCGAAAGTCTTGTTACTTTAATGTTACACAGTGGTATAATTCAAAGTAGATTCTTAAAGATTCAAGCGGAACTCCTCTTCTAACAATTTTATTTACCTGTACCATAACCACGTATGCATGAATGCAGCCTTAAAGCTGCTAAACAAACTCAAAATACACGTACAATACCTGTGTAGCATATAGTGTGAACCACCTCAAACATCTTTATTAAGGGGATAGGTCAGTAAAAATACGGTTTTTATTTTTTACTTTTCTTCGTACATATCTGGACTACAGATCTTACAACTTGGAATATAGTTATTGACTATATGATCTAAATTCTCACAAAGTTGAAAACACGATTCAATTAAATTTTCTCGATACAAAAAAAATGCAAAGTTCGGTCTATCTAATTTATTTTTTGGACTTTATGGAATAACTAATATGAGTTATTGAAAGGATGTTGTTTAAAATTGTATAAAATACTAGTGTCTAAATTCTGTAAAGACATTTTTTCAATTAATAACAATTTTAATTCATAAAAAGACGCCAATATGTTTGGGCACATACGCCGTTTTATTCTGAGCACACATCCACTATCGTCCTCTCATCTTTTGCCTTTTAAAAGTAGAGTCATCACTTTCGTTCCTTGACGAATCAGTCAGCCAGCGTGGCTCTTACAGGCTAGACCTGCGACACTTTTTTTCAGATCGCGGCTGTCAGATTTTCGTAATAATAAAATTGGCACGGATAAAAAGATCGAGAAAATAAAGACGAATGATACGTAGGCTTATAGATTATTCAAAACTATGTTCCGCTGTGTTCAATGGGACGTGATTAAACGGACATGACTGTAAATAAGTCACGTAAACTTTCTATTTTAAATAACACATTATTTTGATGAATAAATAAAGAATAAAATAAACCAAACTTACTGAAAATCAACGCAGGAAATTCCTGACGACCCCTACTGAGCAAACAAGGGAAATGTTAGAATACGTATGATTCTATAAATTACAAATTGTTCCTATCAATATAATAAATTACTCACAGTGATATTATATCAATGCTATCGTGATATCGTACTATTGTTGTCGGATGTTTCCTCTGTGTCCATCCTCCTCCCATCTAATCTTTATGCATCTAAATACCATTTCACATGAACTAATGATAAATGCATTGATTTGCAGTCAACATTTTGAGATAATATGTAACTGAAAATAACTTCTAATCGTATCAAATTGCGATATAGGATAAGAAGCACTTCACTTTTATTATTATTTATTTAGTTTCGTCACAGATTTATAACAATTTCTAAGAAACAGGATTAAAATAAATTAAATGAAAACTGCTGTTGTCATTTTTAATACTTCAAAATTACTTGTCAACTACAAATAAGGCATAGCACCCACCACCACCCTGTTAAATATCGCCTATGATGAAAAATCGGTGGTCATTGCTGTCTCACCGCGTGTTCGGTACAAGTTGCTTCTCGCTCTATTTATTGTTTTGGAGTAAAAAAAGATCAGTACTGGGTTCATGCTTTTGGAGTCGATAGATAATATCTCTAAGGGTTTCATTTATCCGGGCACGCCGCAATTGCGGCGGTAAGACCCCTCTTTGAGGAGTGGCTGGAGAGAAGTCATGGCGTCCTGACCTCCGCTCACCGCTTGACGCAGGTACTCACCGGACACGGAAGTTTCGGGAGGTACCTATGTCTGATGCGAAAGGAGGAAACGCCTGGGTGTCACCACTGCGAAGATCGCCCGGAGGACACGGTGGAGCATACGGTGCAAGACTGTCCAGCTTGGGCAGAGCACCGACGTGTCCTCACGGTTGCGATAGGCGAAGACCTCTCGCGCACAGAAGAAGGAAGCAGGCCTCCTTCTGCGAAGCAGTAATGCTCGCGAAGGAGGAGGCGGGCCGCGAGCCAGAGAGGACAGTGTCCTCCCTCCGCCCCACCCGCGGTGGTGAAGCCCACGGCGACGGACTTCGCTAGACGATCTCCGGCCACCGTAGGCGCGGGTATGCGGGCAGCGAGTAAAGGGCAACTCGCTGCCCGACCATGGACCATGCCCCGGTCGACGGCGCGTTGTGTCCCACGCGCGCCTCAAAGAACGTCAGCATAATGACGGGGCCCCCCTCTCAGAGGGCCAAATCCTGCCGGGGTCGCGGGATTATTTCCTTACCGTGACCCCGGAACAGAAAGGGCTATTGAAGGACAGCGTCGATTTATCAGAAAAGTGATTATTACAACATTGTCCCAAAAAAATACTGTAGATAAGATAGTATAGAATGAAGATTTAATTATAAAGAGGTGACATCAAATTGTTCTAGTGTTTGTCATTACATCAAAATGCATCAAAAATTAGTACGAACACCAGATGGTGGAGGACAGGGTGTCAAGCACCCTTAACTTTCCACTCTCGAACATATAAAGATATCACGCAACCAGCTTTGTGACCGCACGTTAATAAAAGGAGCGTGTGTTTGGGGCTTTTTTTAGAGTGCTAAAATAATCGAATGAGTCCTCCTACCCAGGGCACGGCGGGAGGGACTGTTCGGAATACTTACTAAAATCGATGTCTTTCAATAGCCCTTTACGTTCTGGGGTCATGGTATTCGCTAGCCCACGACCCAGGTAGGCCCTCTAAAAGAGAGCCCCGTCATTGCCATTGTGCTGACACTCTTTCAGGCGCGCGTGGAACACAAAACTTAACATGCCCTTGCCCGTGCGCGCGTGTGTTTGGGGCTTAACGATAATGGGTATTGTCACTTTCGTAAGGTATGCCAATTATCATTCATTTTCTACCAAAATAGTAGTTTTGTTCGTAATCTCGGGACATCAAAATGTTATAAAATAAATTTAAGACTGTGAATGATAAAAATATTCACAAAATATTAATCCACATCAATAAAGATTTCTATCATTTTGTTTTAGTAAATGTTTCGATATCCTTATATCAAAATATTTCTTCTAGAGTAATACATGTATTTTGCGTAAGGGGAACACTTTATGAAATGTCGAAGTTGACGAAATGAAATTCATAAAACTTTGGATTGCGTTAATTTTGCGATACAGGCGCCTGCTGGTGGCGGTGCGTGGCAACTTTTCCGACTCATCAAACGATGCTTTCGCTAGACCATACGCCGTTAAGACAGTGAACTTAGCGAGCGGCACGGATGCAGCAAGTGCGGTCTCTGTGTCTGGCTTATGAACATTTTATATTATTTGTACGGGTTTTCATATAAGTTATATGGTTTAGTGTTAATGGAATACGAAGCTGTTTTAAGAAAAATATGTACTTTTTTGAGATCAATTTACTTTATACACTTTCATTTCACTTCACTTCGTATTTTCGGCAAACTAGATGAGGCTGGTTTTTTCTAGACTAACTCAGAGGTGACTGCATCTTTTCAAATCCAGAAATTGTTTTGGTCAAGTCACGTGTGAATCAGATTCTGGTGGTCTTTTTAAGAAATAAATTCATAGATTTGAGTGGTGGTTTAAATGTTCAGTCACTGCAAGCATATTCATAGGGAATATATTACGCAACTATACTCATTACTTATGGAGCTCTACGACCATATCTCTTGAAAGCTGTCTCCTTATGAATCCCTTGGTTTTTATGATTATAGTTGTTATAGTCAACCTTTTGAAACTGAAAGTTATGACATAAACGAATTAAAAATAAAATCTTAGACCACGACCTAGTCTTAGAGGTCGAAGTGAGATATTACAGAAACCTCATCAATATTCTTTTAGAAATAATCGTTTTGTCTGACTCTTGGTAATGAAAAAGGACGCTAAAACTCTCGAATTGCTAACGAAGAAGTTGTGTTTCTTTTTTTAATTCAACACTAAAATTGTATGCTGCACTTAATGTTAAAATCTGTCATCAAAAATATTTGTGGTGTGAAACATTTGTTTCACTAATTGCTTTTCCTCATATCGATAAAGCCACATTTTAATTAATATTTTATAGGAGCTTTAAGCTTGACGGCTCTATAATGTAAATTGTGCCTTAATTGACGCACACCACTCACGGATTATTTCGCTTTCAAACAATTTTAATTTCGCGTTGTTCGTGAAAATTGCAAACCGTGCACATCATGTAAATATGTTGCGGTTTCTCAAATATTGTGTGTGTTTTATATAAAATCATATAAAATATTTAAACATTGAGTATTTTATTCGATTTTCAGGCTCCAATATTAATATTTGCTTTAATTGTTTTAAGTGAAGGCCTCAGTTCGCTCAAATAAAGTTTCGGTTCGTTAAATAAATTATAATCTGTGAGATAAGAGTACAAAATTTTTAACGCTGTTTAAATTGGCAATTAAGTAAAAATAAATGTTTCGATATAGATTTTTTACACCATAAAAGGCTCGTATTTAGCCGTAAATCGTTGAAGCGATGAGGCGACCTTGGGAGAACGCGCCTTCCTAAACGATATTGAACAAACGATTTTGTACAGTAAGTATGACGCAATTAATGGGATGGGGTTTTTGATTTTTTCATAACTTTTCTAATTGCAAAACACAGTATTTATTTATTTATCACAGAAATTATTTAAAATGATGTATTGTCTAAAAAATAAGCTGTGCATTTGTATTAATAAATGGATCTCAAATTTTCGTGTGGGAGGAGGTGGAGGTTGTTGTTTTCTGAAAAGAAATACTTTTTCTTGAATTTTTAAATAAGATTGAGAATGTCTTTTCTTAAATTTTATATATCTACAGATAATTTTTGGTTCTTCTAAGATCAAGGTGCTTTATAAGAGTCAATAAGAGATATCTTTCTCTTCTGAATTTTTGAAGATATAACAGTACAATGTACATAAATGACAAAAATAAATGAATCTTCTCGTCAAGATTTGAATTTATCTAAACAAGAGAAACAATTTAAACTGAATAGACAAAACTTAATACAGTATTAAAACAAACAGAACGCGAATTAGATGTAACATTAGTCATATTACGTTCCCAGAACTTAAATATTTAACTAGGCTTAATAAAACTTCTAGGTTCGCACAATGACACACCATTTGTATAAGTCAGGCTTCCATTTAGGAAGGATCTTATTACATGTTAGACAGACGTTGTAATAAATAGCTTAGATATACGTCAGAGTAGAAAAACAAATGTTTGTTCTAAATCTAATTTGGGTAAGTCAAATATGTGAAATGTATCATGATATTTCTATGTATTGAGAGTTTGAAATGTCAGGAGATTTATATTATCACTACACATTATAAAGCAAAGTCATTTTGCGCTGTTTGTTCTTATGTATGCTTAGATCTTTAAAACTACGCAACGGATTGTGATGCGGATTTTTTATTAGATATAATGATTCAAGAGCAAGGTTTACTTGTAGTAAAACACGGATATTATAGTAGAGATTGGACCCGTCCGGTGCCGAGCCAGGTCGCTAGTTATGTATTTAATGTATCTGTACACCATTAATTTCCAAAGTCAAATGTTTATTTTAAGCGTACTTCTTTCATTAAACATTTATGAAAACTGAGCCGCTTTCGTAGAATTGGAATCAAGTCTTGAATTGAATGCGTTGCTGCCATCTTAGAGTCAATTAAATGTTATAATTATTTAATTTTTACCTAAGTTTATAATTATTGTAAGTCCGAGTGTCAAAAGACAATAATATTAAAATTAAATATATTCTCATGTAAGTGAAATATAATTTTCTGTATGAGATTATAGGTCTTTAACCAGAGATATACTCGTAAATGAAAAATAGATAATTTTGTACATTCTTTTTTCTCAAGCCTCTGTAAAAGAGACATCTTTTTAATTTTTATATGTTCGTAAGTTTTTAATAATATTGAAGAATTTTATCATTTTTCTGCCCTAGATCAACTTTGATTCAAATAATTGAAAAATTACAATAAATAAAAATTACATGTCTCTAACAATATTACTGCCGCGTCGCCGCCGCACGTCTTCAATGAAAGAAAAAAAAAAATGGCCAGACTTTCGTAAAACACTCCACAAAAATTCTAATACGACGACATTACAAGAAAACATGACGTTTATTACACCTTTTTTCAAAACAATAAAGGTTGCCATTTCCATTACAACAGCCCGTAGAATTTCAGTCAAACTAAAACATTTTACAAAACATCCTTTGATTAGGTACAAGGAAATTATTTCGTGTTCCTGGCATAATTAATTTTCTATTTCAAATGGGACGGTAAAGTAAATTGATTTATGTAAGATAACAAATATAAGGCTGGTTTCTCAGTATAACCACGATTGACGTCAAATATAGGTAGGTTAAGTTTAATTTTGATTACATTTTCTGAGAATTGACGAAATGTTTTTGTAAAAGCCAGTAGCAGAATGAGATACGTATGTATAGTACAATTCTCTTGAATCACAAGTGTGTCGGTTTAATTACTAATGTAACTGGGTACTGGTGGCTAATGGTTTTTTTTTTGCGAACGTTTGATATTCATGTCTGTTTGCCTCAAAGGGTTAAGCGGTGGTTATCTTAAGGAGCACATTTTAGTCTTATGTTATACGGTTTGAGTTTATCCATTAACCAGAGACATTCACTTTAGAAATACCTGACGAAAAGACCTAAATGGTTCTGCCTGAACTGGAATAAAATCTGATGTTGTCAAGCACTACAGTGGCAGTTGATGATAGACTGACTACTACTAGACACTTAGTACAACAAGGTATTAAAGATAATTATAATTACCCTTCTATATACCCCACATATAGAACTGGATATCGCAAGTATCAGGATATATGATTGTATGAAAACAAACCAACCATTTTTGATTATACTCCCAACTATGACGTCACTATTTAAAAATGAGAAAAATAAGTGAAAACGAAAATAACTTCCAATAGCGCTGGATTGAGCTGTTATAAATTAATAGTTTTTTCTCGTTTTACGTGAAATAGTGCCTCTTGCATTATCTAGTGAAACCAGGTAAACAAATGCGATTTTTATTTTAAGATCTAGTGCACTATTATTTCGCATTTAAAAAGCAATACACAGCATAATATTAAAATTGTTCTAGGTTAACAGGATCGTGAAGAAGATGTAAGTGTGTTATTGTGGTATACCCCGAAGGTATAACCTGTTCGCTCGTTCCCTAATATTATCTAATGCATAATTCTTGTTAGAGCTCCTACGAGTAACATATTTATTCACTTGTACTTTTGCTCCCACATACTTATAGTTAGCAACGTAAAACTATTATACGGTACATTACTTTACTACATCACAATAATTACGTAACAAGAATATAATGATCGAACTAACGTGTTATTTAGGTACCTGTAGAAATGTATTTGCTATTTTGTGTCGAAAATTGTTATTAGAAATATAATTTCGAAAACAAGGATTATTATATCTTAATGTTATGCTACTCATTCTAAATGCTTGTTCTCGAATCTTGTAATAATAGGTACGAATTTAAAGGTGAATGTTTCTGAAATTATGTTCATCATCATTAGCCAATAAATATTCCCACTGCTGGGACACAGGCCTCCTCTCTGTGAGAGGGAGTGGGCCATAATCCACCACGCAGGCCCAGTGCGCGTTAGTGGATGTTATAATTATATCTTCGATTTCTTTGGTTCTAGTACATGCCGGTTCCCTCACGATGTTTTCTTTCACCGTTTGAGATCAGTGGTGAAGACAAAAATTACACAAAGTAGTTAATGGCACCTGGCGGGTTCCGAGCCCACGACCTACAACTTTAAATAAGTCGGGGCTGATACCTGCACAAATACTCGTATAGTAGATCATTTTAGACCCAAACACCGGCTTCATTTAGCATTTTTTTTTTAACTAATCTAATTTAATTTCAAAACCCACCACAGTATTTTTCTTTTCTCCACTCATATCTTGTCATCCAAGCATGTTTATTGTAATGCACTCGACCTTTCTGAAGAACCTCACCAATAAAGGTTTATAATAATTTTCTTAAAACGATGTTGCCACATCTGCCCTGTAAATTCCTTTTTTTGTCAGCTTTCATTCATCCTCCCAACATGGCCGAAATATTTAAACATACCAGTTTAGATTTTTGTACTGCTACATCCTCTTTAAAGCTGTTGTCAAACAGACAGGCGAAGTGAATGCGATCCGAAGCGATTTTATTTGTAATGTATGAAATTGTTTGAATCCAGTCACATAGAAGAGCGAAAGCGATCCGATAGTCTATGTGACTGATGTGGCTTCAAATAATTCCATACATAACAAACAAAAACGTTTCGCTTCGCGTTCGCCTCGCCTGTATATTTGACAATAGTTTTAAACCAGGAATACACTGGTTTGTACATTTTTTGTTGTATTTTTTATTTTTCCTATTTTTTTTATTCCATCAGCTGTAATAAAATTGTAAAACAATCCTAACAAAAGAAATTATTTGTTTCGATCAGTCCCTAGCAATTTCAACAGAACGGTTTCGTACAACCGAAGTCCTATAAGCGATTATTTACCGACACAAAACAATATTAATCAAGCGAACCTTAAGCGTATTGGTTCTTCAAACTTCGATATTAAAATATAAGCGAACACAAACAATTTCAAAACATATTTATACTGGAGAAAACTTTAATACACGAACACGATCAGAGCCTAGCAAACTTTATAGAAGATCATAACATACCATTACCAACACAACAAAGTAAACAACGAAAATGATTGTGCCAACATAAGAAAACGTAACTTGAACAAGCTTCCTTGGAAATTCAATATTGGAGTTGGTACAGAAATCAAATTATACTAACAATAATGTTGAACTTTGGCCTGGTTGGCGCCAACTTTTTGTACCAGCCTGACACGCGTGGATATCAGACATAAATCTGAATTTATTTACTTTTATTTTGTTGTTTTTCGCTTTTATGTATTTTATGGATTCCTGTATTGGAGTGATCATGTAAAGTGAACTTCTGATATTTGCTTGTATCGGAAATACTTTTTGCTATTTGATTTGTTCTTTAATTCTTTTTTCGACTGACTACAAAAACATTGTTTAACTTGATATGATTACTTTTCCACAGATAGAATTGTGTTTTTTTTAAAAGAAACTTAACGCACTTCGTCGTCGTTATCAACTGGTTCATGATTAGTTTTGTTGTAAACGGACCGCCAGATGAGTGGACGATATCTAGGGGACAACGGTTAAGACTCGAGTAGATCTCGATCTACTTTAGGGAGGGAGAAAGAGAGAAATCCTTGGATCTCTCTCTTTCTCCGTTGTCAGTCTCTCATGTCTTATAATCGTTGTCAGCTTCGGAGTTACCTTTGAAGAAGATGATCACCTCCCACTGGTTTGTGTCCAGCGCATTCCTAAATATCTAGAAGAAACTAGATGATGATGTTTCCTTCACCTGATAGGTCCATCGTGTTGGTGAACTACCGTGATATTTTGCTTTATGTATTCCCTCACACTTTCAAGGTCAAGGATATAGAAAGAAAGAAAGAAAAAACGTTTATTCGAGTGAGAGCCCGAACACAACAAACAAGCAAATAAAGATAACAAAGGAATTTCTACGTTTCGTAAATTAAAAAAAAAAAACAGAAAATCAAAGATAACAATAATTATAATATTATTGTGTGTCCCACGGCTCCATCAATAGGTCATATAGGAGAGGTAAGCCCAAGAAGGGTAGCCCGCCCTAAAACGGGTATGTACATAATATTAAATTAAGCGTCGCTTTTGCTAATGAGAATGTGTGCGTGTAGAACTTAGCTCTTCATAGGAAAAGGCGACGCGTCCAGCACGCACACTTTCTGATCAGCAACTAGCATCGCGTAATTTAACGTGCATACCCGTTTTAGGCGGGCTACCCGTCTTGGCCTTACCTCCTTTACGGCGCAAAAAGTAGAAAGCTCTGTAGTAGGTGAAAAAGGACTTCAACGATAAAGATAATGCGCTACTGAGGGTAGCATCTTGACACGAAGGCGAACCTTGTGAATAAGACTCATGCTTGAATTTTTCTTATGCTGATATTTGTCGCGAACATCGTTCTTACGTATGTGCAGTGTATTCTATTTAACACCAAACCATGTTGCCTTTTCTCACTAGAATACGCGACGGTATAATTATGTCCGACATCGGCGTAACAGGAACTCAAACTTAATTCTTTCGCTTGCAATTTTACCTTCTGCCTTTATTCATAGGAAAACGTAGGAAAATATACCTATAAATAAATATCACATAAACACAAAACATCTATGCCATGACTGTAGCCAACGGACACTTTTGTGTTATACAACCTTCAGTTGACTGCACAAGAAAAGACAGCCTTTATCACGTTTTTCCTTATACCCAAATAGAGGTGAGAATTATTATTTTTCTATGGTACGTGGTACTATCAGTTTCGTAACTAGGTATGTCAAAAGAACTGCGACAAGGAAAAGTCACGAGGACATGGTTGAAAATTGACTGCTATGAAGAGTGCCACAGGTTCAATTCCTCTAATGAACAAATATTTGTATGACCTACAAGTACATAGTTGTTCTGGATAAGACTGTTCGTGTATGTGAGTTTATATACAGAATCTTTTTCAACACAACCACGGCATAGGGAAAATAGGTAAAAAGTAAGGAATTATGAAAAGTTAAATCCGTATTAAAAACAAGAACCTTTTAAGTTGTTCATGTTTCATAATTTAGATGTTGTTAAGTGGTTGTATTATTAGCTTTAAATGCTTAAGTAATAAAGATTTCAAATAGTTGGAAGAAACAAAAAGGTTTTTTTATGTTTTGTGTTAAAATAAAAATCACTTAATTACCTTTTAGCTTTAACGAAATTTCTTTGTTTCGATATAATGAAATCTGTTTAATTTGCGCTCACAAATATATTTCGATTCCTGAAGGTTCCTTTCAGTAAGTCTAGTATAATAATTAAAATGATAAATTCTTTTTATACTTGTACTCTTGTATTTCTGTGCAAAATGAAATTTGTTCTGGACCATACTGTGATGCCGTTTCACACTTTGGTTAGAAAGAAGCATTAGCACTATTAACATAGGCGTAAAGTAAATAAGAATCCTTTTTTTTTTCGTGGTAAAATCATCAAATGAGTCCTCCCACCCCGGGCAGGGCGGGAGGGACTGTCAGACTCATACTGACTAAATAAGAATCCTAGCATTAACATAGTACAACATTTAGGTTTTATTTTTAGCGTAACGCGCAATCAGTATTTCTCGGAAAGATATAAATAAATCCATAATTAAAATTGACTTATTAATGTATGGTGAATGCATAATTATTTTCAATTTAAAAGTCGAAGTTTTACTTTGGGTTTACATCATTCATGCATGTCAACGCCTTAGATATTAACACTATTATGAAAAATTAATAATATCTAAACCAGGTTGGTGAGCATAACAATATAACCATTCAGTGGATCAAAGGACTCCATGTTTAAAGATAAACTCTATATAAAGTATCTGTTTTTGTCTACATTATTGTAAAAAGTTACATTAATCTACATAATTACGAAATTGACGCGATTTTCACTATCATTTGCAGAGTTAATTCTGGAAGATTTGTGTGTAATGGGTAATCCATTCATAATAATCTTATACCTAATAAAGATAACTAGACAATTTTGTAAAGTCGTAAAACTGTGAGGAATACTGTTCTACTTTGTACGCAACGTTGTTTTAAGCCAGAACATTGTCTTAAAACAGTAACAATACTAAGACCATTTTAACAGTAAGGGAACCTTGAGGACAAAGACTTACATGGACCTGTGGGGCTTGTAAAAGTCGTTACAAGACGATAGTACCATCTTACTTTGCGCTAGTTACAATTTATTGCGATCACCAATCCTTTGGCACAACACAGCTAGCTTTGAAGACACTCCTGCTTTTTATTTGTCTAACCTAGTTATAGTCAGAAATAGGTCACTGTTTTCTTCACTTGGGAGTTATAACAAAGAAAGCATAATGATTGGTATCTTGTGAATAAATTCCTTATTCTTTTGTAGCTAATTAAGTTATCCTACCAAATCGATCAAAATCAGCGATTAGGATAATCGGCGAAGGTATCACCTCAGAGACAATGATCCAACTTTTGTCCTGCGACGCGTAACTGTAACCTGTACACTGGACGATCTTATGGCAGCATCAGTGAGCGGGGTTTACGTAGCTGAATTTTGGGCCAATCATATATTATAATTATGACATAACGACACAAATTAATACCATTAGCCATCGACACGCTAAGAAGAAGAAGAAGACACTATAGACATTTCATTAAACAACGGGGTGATATTGAAAATATTTGTCTAAATTGTAAACTTTAAAAACAATGTAGGTACGTCATTATAATTATTTGAAAGGTATTGTTGATTTTTAAGATGTAACCAAAATTGTTTGTCCCTGCAATCACCTTACAAAGCGTTATTATGAAATTACCGTTTTAACACCGCAACTGAAATCTCTACAAGGATTTTAACAAATTCTCAATGAGAATTATATTTATAGGGTTACGATGATTTCCTGGAGTAAAAAAAAAAAAAAAAATTACAAAATGTCAACCCGCGATCATGGCGCTTGCAACAGCGTCGAAATATCGGGAACTCATAATAATAAACAATCACGGAAGATATCCCGTAAGTGACATTTTAAATTGTGAAAAAAAAAAATGTTAAACACTGATTTTATTATATTTCCACTCCGCAATCATCATTCCGGTTCAGCAGTTTTTACAAAAACAACCCTAATCTAATTTTAATGGAGAGCTCTTAGATAACCAAAGAAACCGCTAAAGTGCCTCAAAACACAAAGTAATCATTTTTTCATTGTACGCAACCCTAATCAACCTGGGCTATTTAATTACTTGGGGGCAAAAAAAAAACTCAAGCCTACATACCCTTACAATTTAAATGCCTAACCCGCTTAAATACCCTAAAAATGTCGGAGATAATTACACAATTCATCATTGTCATGTGGCGGAATATATATCCGGATGAATGTATACACGGACGAATATATATCCAGCTTTTTGTATTAGTAACCTTTTTTGTACGTTTGCTTATTAGGAGAAGAAATAAATCGGAACAGTAATTTTGTTTGCTTGATGTAAATGTTTTGCTTTGTGTTTTTCATTTCTTATGTTTTATTATCCTGGCATAATTATGTATAATTTATTTATGTTACGTACAAAAAGGTAAGCACGTGGATTTGTACCGAATGTTAGTACAGTAATTAGATTCATCATGCAGATATTTTCTTGGGCAGTTTTAAGTTGCTAAGACTATACAAAGCACTAATGTTATTTAATTACGATGAAAAAAAAATAACTTGAAAATTAAATCAATTGATACAATTCTTTGATAGACGTTAATACTGATCATAATGATGTCAGGCTATTTTATCATATCTTAGCACCAAATTTCATCAAGATCCGTTAAGATTTTACCTAGATAATCATTTCTAATATCACCGGTTGGACCGGTGTATTTATCGCGATCCTGTGGTCTTCAACAAATCGTCTGTCCACCTTGTGGGTTAACCTAAATTGTGTAGATATAAAAATATGGTGATAAATATTCATTTGGACTAAATGATTCATTCCTTGTGATTACATTTTAAAAATAATCAGTTTTTTTGAAGTTCCGCCGAAACTAAATCAGAAGAAACGAAAATCTGCCCGAATACATCCACTAAAATAGGCATAACATAAACGAGATAATCGATATAATAACAGCTTGAACTATCTAAAATCGAGAATATGCTATTTAATAGCTTGTACAGGCAGTCCAAGGTATATTGAGCTTATAGAAGCTTTCAACCAGTTTGAGTGCTATTCAAAATTGCATTGCTAATTCACACGGCGTTGTCGATCCAATATGGAAAAACGTTCCGCGAGAATAGACTGCGGAAATTGGATGGAATTTTAGATTTAGAGGGTGCCACCTGCGTAGGTGTGGAAATGAAGTCTTTGCAATTTTTTATCTTAAAATCATATCGTTAAGTACTTGTCCTCTGGATTGAATCCTCAATTGTATATTGCCTGTTTAGGAATAGGCAATTTGAATTTGTCACTGCTAGGTAAATACTTGTCTTTCTTGTGATAATTCAAAATTATATTACCTATTATTCATTGTGAACATTCCTACAAAAGGAAAAACAGGACAATTAATAGCCTGTTCTTAAAAGATATGAAATAACCGCGAACACTAACAGTCATAATTTATGTCATACTTTACGCAGACATAGGTATGTATACGTGTAAAGTGGACCAAATCGCGCGACTGTCTCATCAGGTAACCATGACCCTAGAACGTAAAGGGCTAAGGACCACCGCGAATTTTTGTCAGTGTAATTCTGACATTCCGTCTCACCTCGCCTTGACTGGGTGGAATCATTTCGATGATTTTACCACTTTACAAACAAAAGAAAAAATAGTGAAGACTTGACCCGTTAATTAATTGGATGGGTTATTTGTTTTTTTTTAAACATAAGAAAGCACGGAAATGATTTGAATATCATATTCTTACTCATTTCATTTTAATTTATCAAAATGATTATGTTGTAAAGTGTGAAAAATGCTCTCGTAGCGTTTTCGTAGCACTGCTACGCCGTAGGCCGCTACGAACGAGAAATCTAGTCTTAGTAAATCTAGGAAACATTATTTTTAAACCTTTAAATCATGAAAAGGAATAATAAAACAATATTTACTTGTTCATGACTAAAACCCAAATATACCTTAAGGTATTGAAGAACCAAGCTCAGTACTTCAGTGATTTAATAACAAGACAAAAGCCGAAAACAGTCAAGAGAAATAAAATATCAAAAGAGTTTGTCACTCAAATTACAAATCACAAATAAAAAAATCCCAAACCCACTTTAGTTCCGTTACCTCAGTAACACTGACCTTGGAACCCAAACCTTAGTCTACAACGCTTTTATAAAAAAAAAACAAAGCTTTTATCGTGACAGAGGAACTCACGTTTAGCAATTCCCATCGGCTGTGTGTATCGCTGAACAAAATTCCAGGGAAACAAAAAGTCACAAATCACGAAATTGGAAAGTAAACACCGTTCGAGATTCACTCGCGACCGATCGCGTTCGGTTGAGATCGGCAAAGTTCGAAGACGTCCGTTCAGCTCGGTGGTCGGACGTCGAATGTCTGGCTTGCAGGTGTGAAGCGCGACGCAACGATAGGGCTGCCACTTCGCGATACATTTAGGCTGACCGCAGACTTGAGTCAAAACAGTTTTAAGACAGATTATTGCTTTACAAAAACCATGAAGATGCGCACACTTAAAACAAAACGTCTCATAGACAATATTGTCTAATAGACACAAGAACTGCACAGCGACAAGTCTGACACTGAACAGTTTTGTTTCAGGTGAGCGGCGTATCGTAGACAAAACAGTTTTGTTTATGTTTTAAGACAGACTTGTCTATGTGAGACAAGATTGTCTTAAAACAGTTGTGACTCAAGTCTGCGCTCAGCCTTAAATATCAAGAATAGTGAATACCATCCATAAAATATGTATAAGTCTACAATTTGACAAAAAGTAGTTGTTTTGTTTTTCTTTAAGCGTTCGTTTATTATTACGGCTGGTAAATAAGAATTTATACGACACGTTTTGTTTGTACAAAATAAAATAATGGTGCCGATTCTGTTGTACACCGAACTAACCTAAACTATAACTAAAATTTCTTATTTTTAGTTAGTTGGTTTTGGTAAGTTATTCTGAAAACAAGAATCTCTAAACTTAGTTACAGTTTTGACATAATTAAAATCGAGTTTGACAATCGATAAGTTGAGTAAATCATAGACCAAGATTTGTCGGAAATTAAAATAAAAACTGAATGAAAGTGAACGAAATGATCTGAATTGCAAAAAAAAACCTGAGTAAAATCAAATAATTATTTAAAACTGTATAGCAATAATCATTAATGAAGCCCAGGGAGCGTAATGACGGTGTAAACTATAATGTTGTTTATATTTATTTTTTAGTTTTTACTATCTGTGACCATAGTGATCATACTAGGGTTGTAAATCGGAAATGATTAGAACTTTGGCGATACTTTTTCGGTTTTCAATAAGAAAAATACATATAATTTTATTAAAATCGACAAAACAGCCGTATTTTAAAAAAAAAAAAGCATACCATGACTTATCCTGCTATTTATTTTAGTTTATAAAGTGATCTCGAGAAAAGAAAATCCGGTTTTTGGTTTAGTAAGTTGAAAATCTCCGGTATTATCGTCGCCGTTGGAAAGCCCTATCAAGGACATTTGAATTTGTCAACATCAACAATCTGTTTTGTTTTGTTCTGTGGTTTTGTTTGGTAAATAGTTTAATTAACTTTGTGGATACAAATATGCAGGCTGCAAGAAAGCGAGCAAATAAGAGACAGCAGGAGCTGCTCGTGGAGGGGCTCCATAATAATCGGCAAATGGCCGGAGGTTAGAAAATTTCGCGGACAAGCTGCGGTGTTTATATATTTATTTTTATTGTCATCTTTAACTTCACCGGTCTACATTTTTTTAGAAAATCAAGCTGATCCCGAAGTCGTGGAATTTTAGGCCAATGTCACTAGCGAGCTGAACCAACTGGGCTGCAGCAGGACTGTAGAGCAGTGGCAACATGTAAGTAGTAATCAGTCAGATGAAATGTTAAACTGGATTTTCATGTGTTGTAATTTAATTTTATTTCAACAGATTTGGAGTGTGTGGGTGGCAAAAGTTAAAACAAGGGCAAGAAAAGTGAGGGATTCCATCAGGGCCACAGGTGGAGGACCGGCAGGGGCAGATCTCAATGATATTGAGAAAAAAATTCTTGATATCATTGGTTCTGCTTCTGTAGATGGTTTTGCCACTTTGGAAATGGTAATTTATTTAATAATAATAAATATTACTAAGATTGGTTTAAAAAAATTTAGTATTAACCTTTCAAGCACTGATTGCACTGTGAAGCAGGCTACAAATAACTGCGCAGTAGTCAATTATCCATACTAAAACAGCAGCCATGCCATGTGCATCGGAAAGACTGGTTTCAGAGCGGCAAGCATATGTGATGCAAACTATAAATACGAAAATTAATAATTATCCACTGTTATTGGAGCTCAGTGAATTTAACTGTTATTTTTTATTCCAGGGAATACCTGTCTCTTCCCCACTGCCCATGTCGCCTGCCCCAAATATCGATACGTCGCCCTCTCTACAGCCCATACTGGCAGAGCAGCCGGTGGAAACCGACGGCGGGGTGAATTCAGGACCACAGCGGCAGTCCAGCAGCCGAATTTCGCGTCGTCGAAGACCGCCGAGGACTCCCCGCCCGCCAGTGCACCACACTTTGGTACAAGCACTAAATGAGAATAGCCAGTTACTCCGGGAGAGCATTGTGCAGGCTGCAGAAATTTTGGCAGCTGCCATACGCTCTTCCGGTATGCAACATCTAGTGGTACATGCCCAAGACGAAGATAATGGGAATGAAACCTGATGGGTTTCAACTCATTACTTTGTCTTGAAGCTTACAACTCCATGTAACCGGCTACTCTCATTAGTGCTTGTTTCAAAGCTCTCAGCTCGCTAATGACATTAGCCCAACTTCACAATGAATGGGATTAGTTTAGTAAATTTTTGACTGATTGTTAATTATTTTGTTGATTTTTAAATTTTGTTGATTTTTATATTTTGTTGATTATTGTATTTTGTTGATTATTGTATTTTGTTAATTATTATATTGAGAGTGGCGATTCTGATTTATGATAGGTTTAAGGATAAGAAAATTAAAATTTTAATAGAAAGAAATAAAATGTTTAATTTAATTAAAATAATTGACAAGTGATTGCCGAATTTCCCTTGCTTCAGCAAGAAAATCTGTGCTGGTATCCTCCACAATAGCACTCTGCTCGCTATCCTCGGTGACATTGATATTATCTTCTTCATCTGCAAAGATACACTTATTTAGATCTCTTATTTTGCAAACAAATAAAATGAAAGAAGAATTACATAATAATATTAATAAGTAAAATAGGTACACTTACCATGAGATGTTTCCAAAAACATATTGTATAGGGTGCAACATGCCAGAATAATTTTTGCAGCCTTTTCTGGTTGGTAGTGTAAGCATCGATGCCTGTGTAGGCACCTAAATTTGTTCTTTAGGCGCCCATTACACATTTCCACCACATTTCTTGCCCTTGTGTGAAACTCATTATATGAAGCTTCCGTTTCAGTAGTTGGCACCATAATGGGAGTCATGAGCCATGGCTGTAGTGGGTATCCCTTATCTCCTAAAATAAATAAAACTTTATATTGTACTTAGCTAATATAGACCCCCCAGTAGGTATAAAAGTTTACTAGTGACCTACCCAGAAGCCACTGAGATCTTTCCCCATGTATAAACTCATTCCTCAGGACCGTGTGAATTTTTGATGCTCTCCATATTGCAGCATCGTGGGTTGAGCCTGGAAAATTTGGGTTTAACCCAATAATTTTCCCCCTTGCACTGCATACCTGAAAGTTTTTATTTTTGACAGAGAAGATAACACTCACTATGACTAAAAAATCACAAAATCCAGGAACTATAATTCTTACAAACTTGTTTTAGCGAGTAAATTAATGCATATACAAGAACACAAAACTGTTCTAACCTTTAGGTGTTTGGGGATAAATCCTTCATCCAACCGAGGATTCCGTAGCTGATCCACCAAATAAAGTGCTCCCGATCTAGGGAGTCTAAAAATTTTTCTAAATTTCTCCTCTGCCATTTGGAATGGGTTCGATTGGTCTCGCAATCTTTCCAATTGGATTCTTTCTTGATAGTTTCTAAAAAAATGTTATTTATTATGAGTTATTACACAGAACCTGGAAGTGGCTTTGATTGATTTTATCCACTTCTTTTCCAACTAATAATGTAGCAAGTGCATTAGATGTTCTGTACAAAAATCCCGTGTAAGTTGTCATGAGTGCATTTCGTATTGTATCTTAATAAAATAACACTAAATTTACCTTTCTGCCGAATCGACAACAGCTGCAATCACATAATATTCCATAATGAACTCAAAACCATCCAAACTTTATAGAAATACGAGAGAAATGTGCTGACAACTAATTTTATTCCACACCATTTTAATCGCGTTTATAAATAGTCTGATTTAGTTTGACAATCGTAAGTTTAGGTGAAAAACGTCAATTTCAGAATAGCAAAATTGCCATTTTCACTAAATTGAATAACATAATGCTGTCAAACTATAACATATTTAAGTTGTGTCACTTTAGTCAATTTCAGAATGGGAAACGTCGTTTGACAGGAACAAACTTAATTTTAGTGATTTTTAGTCTAGTTTAGAGGCATTTGTGACAAGAGAATCGGCACCAATATGTAGGTTTACGCAAACAATTTAATCTGTTTAGCTGCGCGAGCAGAATAGGCTTATTATGTTTCTCTTTGTATGTAATCGCTTGTATATGTTTTTGTTATAATTCTATTTAAATTTTGTTTGTTGAATGTTTTTGTCAAACAGAATTGAGACTTTTTTATTAGGTATATATTGTTGCTTTCCAAAACATATACCCGAACAATGTGGTTGGTCATGGGCTGTATAATGGCTGCTGCACACGTTACGAAAAATTGTTACGATTGAATGCTACAGTTCTAACTGCAACTAAAAAAATACATGTGTGTATGAGAACTAGATTACGTATTTGGGCACTAGAAAACTGTGCAATTTAAACTGTACCGTGTAATCGTAATGATTTTCAATCTTATCATAAAAGTAAAATTCGGGTAGGTTCACCTGTTAACCTTATATTTTTTTAAACTTTAAAAGAAAAAAATATTAATGTGAACATTTTTTACTTGGATCAAAAAACCTGAATTAATTAACACGTTGAATGCCAACAAAAAAAAATGCATCTTCCCGTTGGAGCAGCGTCGGTCTGTGATGGTCGACAGCTAAACTTTCCGTTCGGGCCGCGTCGGTCAGTGCTGATCGTGTTTTACGAGTGTTTTTGATCCATTCATACAGGTCGTAGGGCAGTGCTATTAAACTAAATCCTATATTCATTAACCCGCGTGGCCCTCTAGTTACGCCAAACCATGATGGTTTTTGAAAAACTGAGAAGACTTAGAGAAAAAAAAATACTTAAAAAAAATAAAATATATTCTAATTTGAAAAATTCTCATTTCACTCTTACAAATGAAGATGGATAATACTGTATATCTCATAAACCCTTGGATACCCCTTTAAGCTACTAAAATAAATCTTGAAGGCATGTTTAATACTAACAAAGTCCATGCTTCATATTTTGAATGTACATTGACCATGATACTGAATATTTTATAGACTTTTAAAATATTTCAGTATTGTAAATTAGAACAGTCACGGACTTGTTTTAGTGGTTTTAGAGTGGGTGTTAAAATAATAATTAATGTATAGGAAAGGGTGGATTCAAATGTTTATTTTAAGTGTTAATTGCCACACTTTTATAACATAAACTATTATTTGCTGAAGGTTAATGGATGTATCATTTAGTTTTTCTATATTGTTTTTTTTTTTTTGTAAATCTCAAAATAGTAAAATAATGCCTGAAATCCCGGTAGGGTTAAGCAGATGTGTATTATACCTGATCATACCATACACTCATATTTCGTCAATTCTGTTTAATATCCTTAGACTAAAAAGAAAACACTTTTACATTTAACATAGACTATGCAAACGTCTCCTAAAACTTTTAAAGATTATTGAGTTTTAAAATGATGTAAAGATTTTTACCTGATACATAAATTATTAAAAACACTGTAAATTAAATATCGTGGTTTATTCCTCAAATTCACACTTTGTCTCAATATTTTGTTTACGACACGGTCACCCTACGCTAGGGTTAATTAATCTTTTCAATCAACCAGGTTAATTAGAAATCTTGAGCATATTTATTGGGTTTCTCGATCATTGAGACTATTATAACAGAAAACTGTTTTTATTTACACCTTTCTACGAATATTGAAGTTTTTTAAATGTATTTTTAATAGAATGGTTGAATTTCCATGAATGGTGACATAATTAAAAACCGTTATTGTCTGTTATCCGTTTTCATTACAATCTTCCTTAAAATTGCTCAAGCCTCCTCTCTACTTAATAGAAGGAGTAAACTGTAAACTATCATTCGGCGCAGTACAGTGCAGTTTCATCATCAATAACTCATCATAATCAAATCAGCCGTAGCACGTCTGCTGCTAAACATAGTCCTTCCTCATATATTTAAACAGCACTTGGAAGTGGCTTGCATCCAACGCCTTCGGTCTTCGTCAGATCGTCCGTCCATTTGACAAGGCGATGCTCTGCCCGAGCGGAGCAGTCCTGCACCGTATGTTGTGTGTTGTGTGTTTCTTCCTTGCCGATCAGACACAGGAACCTCCCTCAACTTCCTTGTCCAGTTAAGGTCTGTGTCAAGCGGTAGGTGAGGACGCCGTGTCGCCTCTCCAGCCACTCATCAAAAAGGGGTCTTACCAACGCGATCGCGGCACGCCTGGTGCAAATACCCCAAGTTGTGGTTACCTCTGAGCCTTAACAGAAGTTCATAATAGTAGTTTATGTATCTGGTACATAATGAGGGGTATTATACACGAGTGTGAGTTTAAAAAACGAGCGAAGCGAGTTTTTTAATAGTATCACACGAGTGGTATAATACCTAGTTATGTACAGTTACATACACTACTTTATCTACTCTCATTGAACACGAACATGTCAAATAAAAGATAAAAATTAATAAACACTAATAATCATCCACCATGTCATCCACCGAAACACAAACGTCAAAATCCCAACATTCCCTTAGAAAGCGCGCGCAGCCACAGATAAAAAAGTAAAAAGATGTATCTATGATCAGTAATCTGTATCATAATGAAAAAAAATTAAATTATAACATTGTTTTGTTAGAGAAACAGTGTTATAATTTAATTTTTTAATTTCATTACGATACTCTATGGTATAAAGTATGTCATTATAAACTCGTTTTGAGTTTTGTATTTCGAAGTTTACGATATGAGAGTAGATAAATGTTTTTATCTACAAATATATTCTGTGTGGATTTTTATGTATATAATATAAAAAAATGACAATGTGTTCATAACTGACGTGATTGCAGAACATTCCAGGAATACGCATAGTCTTCGCTTCAATTTCGTCAAAAATAATTTTCATAGAATTAAAATTTCAGATTTTATTATGTTGTGGTTCAGAATCTTTTTTTTATTTATAGTGATAAAATCATTACGTATCACGGTATTCCTTGAAACCGTGACTTTAGAACGTATAGGACGTTCTAAAGTCACGGTTTCCTGATAAGACAGTGTAGCGAACGCAGGCGTTTTGCCCTCAAAGCGGGCTCCACGAGATTGATAGACTTTGGGCATGGTTTAATGTTGTATAAAGTACCTATATCCAGAATTTTATAATTTAAAAAAGTAACGAAACCTACCTATGATTGGCAAGTAAAGGCTTGTATCAGTGCTCTAACCTAATTTATATTAGTAATAGGTTGGCAAACAAGCCGTCGGGCCTGATAGAAAGTGGCTAGCTAGCCTACGTAACTACGCTAGTAAAACCTAGAAGTTTGCCGGTATGCTGTCATATTAGACAAGGTCTATTTTAAAAGCGCTAATACATTTTCGAACAGCAACAAAACATCGCTGCAGCGTTGCTTGGTAGTAAAAACAGATAAAAGAAAATAATGAATATTAACAAAAGTTTCCGAAAAAAATGCCTTTTATAGACCGAAAAAGAGATAGGGCGTTTTTCCATTAGACGGCACGGCACCGGCACCGGCGCCGGCGCCGTACCGGTGCCGGGGAAGGAAAAATGTATGAAATTGTATGGCTCGTTTTTGCACTTACCGGGGCCGGCGGCGCCGGCCCGGCGTTCATACATTTTTGCTTCCCCGCACCGGCACTACGCCAGTACCGGCGCCGGTGCCCTGTGCCGTGCCGGCTAATGGAAAAACGCCCATACGCAGTGATTCTATAGATAAAGGCTTAAAATATTTTTCTTGTTGTATTTAATAATTTAACTCTCAACAAGAATTACTAATTAATATTCATATCTTTTTATTGTGATGAGTGATGATGTTAACTAATTTGATTTCTTAACTCTGTAAATGGCCACTTCTTTTATATTAGTTACTCGTATGTCATTTCAGGTGCAAGTATTTTAATCGATCCCTTCTTTCATAACACGTAGGTGGTCTACATAATGAAAAGTCTTCACTGATACTGATTCTGTACATAGCAAAAACATACCATAATAATGAATGATAATATGTTGTAATTCTGAATATTAATAATTCAACTGAAACTACACATGTTTTACACCAATACTAAAACATAATAAATAGAAACACTAATTACACAATACTGATTGGAAACTAAAATAGGTATTACTAGACGAATTTCCCGGAAAATCGCAATACACGAATACTAAAATTAAATCCATCCTGTATTAAATCCATTCATCCTGTTTCAATCAATCTGTAAAGCATTGCCAAGTCAGTGCTAAGCATTTGGAATTTACGCAGTAATTAATCACCGAATTAACAGGAGATCGATATCTGGATAGATTGTTGATCACCGTCAATGACTGTAGGATCCGGTTTCGCACGTAAAACTCGGTTTTATGGACTACTAAACTACAGTTTGCTTTATATCCCTAAAGATTGGAGGTATTAATCGATGTCTGTAAATGGAATACTAAAATAACGAAATATTTTTATGTTTGTGATTGTGTTTTGTTTCGAAAATACAAATTGTAGCAATGCGTAGAACAATGTTTTTCAGTGTGAATGTGATTCATTGCGCGTTTTTGTTCAGAGTTTCTTGGAATTAAATGTGACCAACACTCTGCCCGCGACTTCTCCGCGAGGTTTTCGTATTTTCCCCTAAGATTTACGATTCCTTTCAAGCATCTTTAATAGATCAGCGGATTATAAAGATTGGAGCTTAATTGGATTATAAATTTCTGCCAAAACAAGTTATTTTTATCAAAACTTAATTCCTAAAATTGACTTATTTTTCGTATTTTTTTTTTTTTAATAAAACATAATAATGCTTAATTTTAATTTTATCGGCCTTACCGACTTTAGTGTGAGTTTTGACAAAGTATCGAAAAACTGTACGCAAATCTTTGCTAATAATAGCCTGAAGATTAGCACGTCACGAAAAGCACAAACTCGTAACAATCATTCTCCATTTTCGAAATAAGACCTGTATCGTGAATGGCTGATTTAAAAGTCCAATACCGATACTAGGTTCTCGGTTTTAAATACTAATTATACATTATCCATGTACAGTTGACACAGATCAGTCATATTATATTCTAGGTGTAGATGTACAATCTACTAAGTTGAATTACTATGACACACCATAAGCATATTTTCTTACAGACATTCAAATATAATTAGGTCCACATTCGCGTAAACATTATAATATACATAATCCATGGTAACTATTTTAATATTTGTCAATTTGACGGATTCAAATAATTTTACTAATATGGATCATGATTCAACTTCTGTCGATTGTACAAAACAATAGTTCGTAAATAATACAATAGCCAAAATGTTTTTCAAGTATCAAAGTAGGTATGTTAGTATAAATATTTGTTTCTAACTTAAGTTTTATCTTAATCTAGACAATTCCAAACAAAATTACAGTTATAATGTCTGTGTAAGTTAGCAATAAGTGCTAAAGAATGTTTTTATCTTACGTCAACGTCAAGAAAATGTGACACTTATTACTTGGAGACAAAACTCAGTAAGTAAGGCTGCGTTCAGAATGTGCGAGGATTTTGCTTTCAATTGCAAGGCACGAATAAAGAAAAAATACTAATCTGGTGGAGGGACTGTCAGACTTGTACGGACTAAAATCCTCGGTGATCCTTCAATAGCCATTTACGTTCCAGAGCCAGGTTAACTGATGGAACAGTCCCGCAATAACGGCAGGCTTTGGCCCTCTAAGGGGTGATTGCTGACAACTCTTTGAGGCGCGCCTCGATCAAAGCATGGTCCACAATCAGACGGTGAGCCATTTATTTCTCGCCTTATGCGGAAGGCCCACGCCTACGGTGGCTGACATTCGTCTAGCGATATGGGCGGCTCCCGCAGCGGCTGGGCCGTGAGGTGGACGCTGTCTTCTCCTCCACGCGTCTCGCCTCCGCCTTTGCTAGCATGACAGACATGATAATAATCAAACCTTTTTCCTAGGAATAGCGGAACATGATCCAAGTAATTAAAAAATGTAGTAAAATCAAATAAGTAATTAAAAACAAATAAGGCGGGAAAAATAAAAATTCCTTCAATTATTGAGATTGTACAAATAATAGTAAAACAAATTCGCTTTTTTTTAGTTTGCGTCGCATGCATCGCACTGCCAAAACGCACCTTTAGCAGACAATGTGAGAAGACGACATGTCACACTAACAATCTATGTAGGATAAAAGTCATGACTATACCTTTTTTTTGCTATATTTCTGACTGAAATATTGCGGTGTCAACGTAGTTACTACATTTATTACGATTATCGTAAAGGCCAAGTGTGTAGGCAGTAGTTTATCTGCTAAATCCGATCTTTTGTGCCGCATATTTATTTTATTTTATGTTCTAGCTTTTACGTCATTTGTCGAACATGATGTGTGTACGTCTAGACTCTACTAGAGAACATCTTTTTTTTTCTAATATTTTTGTGACACTTTAATGAGTAGCAACAAAAAACAAAAAGTTTGAGATTAAAATAATTTGAAATGACAACAGCTTCGATAATAAAAAAATATAGGTATATTGAAATATTATTACAATTAGATTTGTTCAGCAAATTACAATAATGAAAAAAAAAACTAAATGAATTGTGTCAAGCTTTTCCATTTCACAAAATATAAAAAGAAAATGTAACTTGATTAAAACTCAACCACGGAATATTAAAATACGTCATTTAACCATTCCTTCGCAGTAAGGTGAAACCGTTTTACAAAAGAATAGTTCGCCATAGCCCTCCCTAACTCCATAACATTGTTTTATATTTTTTGTTCATATTTTTGCCCACCCCTAAAGTTTTGCCCCGAGATGAAAAAGTATGATTAGGTGGGAAGTTTCCTTGGCTACCTTTTTTATTATTAATGTCGACCGGACGAGCTCCGAAAATCTTAGTTTTGAATAGTTTTTGACATGGTTTTGCTTTTTTTATTTTAGTTATAAGGAAAAGAATTTTGCGGTTGAATTTTCTTTCGTATTTTCTTACAACATGTTTTTATGAAAGCCAAGTTTGCAAAACTTGAAATGGGACAACACATACACGTGACAATATACAGTGAAGAAAAAGTTTTTTTTTTCTTTCAAATAGACGCTTCCATCTGGAACTACAAAAAAAAAAAAACAAATCCAATAATATAAGTTAATCAAAAAAGTAAAACAACAAAATCGAATAGTTCTTAATTCAAAAACATACCCACACAACAGATAGAACACTGGCACAAAGCAACGACCCAGTTTCGAATAAAAAATAAAACTACAAACAAGCAAAAACAAGGTGCTCGATAGTGGAAAAAAATTAAAAAGTCGTGTATAATAAAAAGTAGTCAGCCAGTAACCTGTGCTTATGGTGTGATAATCAATTCGGTCACGCGATAAAACTGGCTTTTTGAACCCGATGTGTGGGTTGTTTCAGTCAAAATTTTAAGTTGACGTACCGATGTTATGTTTTAAGGAAAATTTGATTTTAAAAGTTTTAAAGCTGTAGACGAGTTGCCGATGCTTTCAATCAAAAAGCTCAAAATAAATGCAAGATACATTTATTTTAAAGTTGAACTCATTGTTATAAAAGAAAATTACTGCTTTATTCAGAAAATAAAAAACACTTTTTAATTGGAAATTCTTCCGGTCGGTATTCTATGGACAAAACAACCTTATAAATTATGTTGTCTTTGTCAAATAAAACCTCTAATACTACAATAAATTAATGTAACGAATCTTTGTAACCTAATTGATACCTTATGTCCAATTAAAAAGTAATTGTCTAACCTTGGACCCTTTATTGTCGCTCACACACGTGGATGATTTATTCAATCGTGTAATTGCCAGTAAATTATGAAAATTTATGTATCCAATTACTTACAGTTATTAAAATAAACAAGCACTAAGCTAAACAGATTGGTAGGCATGCAGAAACGTAATTTTTCAGTCGCACTGTTTCATTTAGTAACTTTGTAAATAAAGGTAGAAATACACTGCTGTGTCGCGACGCGACAGAAATAATTTTCATTCATGCATTTCGAATGGCAAGAGATATATTTGCGCTGCCATAATGTATTAGATACACACTGTGTTCTTATATCATCATCTCACTGTCTTGGCTTTTTTTAACTAAAAAAGGCTAATTTTGCACCTCAATATCAGTGTTTCATAGAGTAAATCACTCTTTTTCAATCTTCACAACTCAATTAGCGTTAGGTAATACGATACCCTTACCAAGACTGCTTGACAGAATTTTGGTCAAAGGTCTATGGCAGCTGATATCAAGAAATTTACGTGCTATGGCACAGGAGAAATACTGTGTGGTAATGTATTAGGTCCTTCCACGGACCACCTTAAATAAGAGCGGCTTCTTTAAAGTCAACTTGTCCATCTGGTATTGCGTAGCCACGAGCACCTCATTTATTGCATTTTTAGCCATACTAAATGTACGAAACCAACGTGCTTCTATCGCGTCACGACACAGTTAGAGTGATTCAACCTTAATACCTCCTTTCAAATAGCACAAGCACAAAATTATGTTTATCAATCAAAATGAACGTACTAACGACTCTTATGAGGCAAATCGTAAATGAGCTTAATTTTAATTAAGTTGAGGAATCTACATTAAAATTATTAAAATATTTTTGCCTGGTTGTGTCTTTCTACAAACGGCATTTGATGTGGTTTTACCATCATTTAGCGCATAATCCTATGTTACCGGAATGTTTATTCGTTAAATAAATAATTAACTTAGAAAATGGTGGCGAGACGACACGGGTGAAGACCGGCTGGTCCCAGATCTCGAGGAAAAGTTTTGAAGGAAGCCTTTAATTATAAGCTTTATTTTATGCAAACATAAAAGACTCGTCGAATTGTGGTATTACAACCAGTATTAGACTGATTTAAGATAAGTTTACCAATCTTAAATACTTTGAATAAAATGATTACTTGATTAATACACAGGCTTGCTTAGTAACTCGAAGTCACATAAAAATATCGCCAAAAACCGTTGAACGTAAAATAATAATTGGCCGCACACAAATAAAGGAAAAATCTTTAGGTGAGGCAAGGACACGAAGAAAATTGAAAACGTGACGTTTTGCCTCCAGAAATTACACCCTAGTGTTTATATTGAAATATGGCCACAAATTCCTATTACATTTTATTCAGTACCAAACTGGAAGTTTGTACTTTTATTTGGTAAACAATAACAGAAATCATTTCGAATAACGCTGGAATAATTTTGTGGTGCTTATTCTATTTATTGTGGTGTAGCTGTGGTTTGAAAACAAGTAAATGTTTTGTGGGTTCAATGTTTATTTTAATGGAAGCATGTAAGTATTGTTTATAGTGAACTAATTTGATTTAACAAATGTATGGCAGGATAACTAAATTAAATGAACAGGCTCATTTAAAGAGTCTAATTATAGTACAATTCACATACACTTACATAATCAGCATATTATTATGTTTTACCACCGGGACACGGTCCTTCTCTCTACGAAAGGGAGTGGGCTGCAATCCCACCAGTGCATGTAAGTAAATGATTTTTTGTTTACAAGATAAGATTCCTAATGAGTTTTCTTTCACCGTTGTGAGAACAAAGACATTGAAATGTATTAAAAAAAAGTAAATACTCCTTTTTGTGTTTTCTGGTGGCCTATTGTCAACATTCCTTTTACATGAACATTTTTTTATCAGCGTATGCAGTCAAAACTTTTTAGAAAATCTTGTTCTGTCAGTCTCCTAACCAGCCTTTGTCGTAAGGGAACAGTGTATAAGACAGAGAGGCGAGGTATGATGGGAAATCACACACTTAAGGCAAACTTAACACAATACTAACGTAGCGCAAGTGCCAACAGGACGCCATTTGTTAATGGCCGCTTGCAAGACGTCCTGATGGCGCTTGCGCTACGTTAGTGTTCTGTTAATTATGCCTAAAGAGTGTATGTCCCCATTATATCTCGCGTCCCCGTCTTATACACTGTTCCCTTATGTGTCTAGGTCGTATTGAGTTGTATAATAATTTACAATTAAATCAACCTTGTTTGCCACTGCATATTTGGCCTCTTCTTGAATGGAAAATATACTCAATGTTACTCCACGCTTCCATGTGACTCCTGGGACTCTTCACCGACTGAAGTTTTAAAATCTTTCTTATGTTAGAAAAGAAACTGCTAAACCAACCTTTTCCTCTCTGTAAGTAAATTTAGGATTTGTATCAAGTTGATAAGACCCGATTTTGCTTCACCGGTGTAATAACATAGTATTGCTTCAATTTTACACAATCTAGAAACTAAAATCAGCTGCCGAACCATAATCTAGGAAAATAAACCTTAAAACACAACCAAAAAAGGTCCAAGCGATCGATTTTCCAATGCACATTACATGCAAATTCTTTCTAACACTCGTGCTATAAATAATTCTGTAACCTAGTTTATTCTGCCAACATAAACGGTACGTTACGCGAACGATCTTGCACGAAACTGTTTAATGTGATTTATTTTAAACGTTTTTCAGTTTGAAATGCAGCTGTTTGTGGGTAGTCTTTTTGCTTTTGTAGACGTTTTTCCGTTTCGGTTATGGTTTTTGGAATGCAAGTTTTCTCTCTCGTAGTATTTATTCCTGAATGTTTAATGATACAATTTCTTGTTTTCTATAGTCGATATACTTAGCATTATTTCACCATCTTTTATGATAATGATTGAACACTGACGTAGATAACTGCGATCTAATATGAATGCTATTTAACTGATCTAATTTATTCTTTAATTAAACGCTCAGGCGTTCAGAGTTTTCGACGGTTAATTAAATAAACTTTCAACTGGGCAGGTTTTGGATATAAGGATTGTTTTTTTATTGTTAGGAATTGTAATCGATTGCGTGAGCAAAGGTAATATGGTACATCGTTGCTCAACTGCGACTCAAACAATGTTAATATGTCAGTCTTGTATTTGAACTATTTGTAGCACATAGTTTTTGCCAGCGGCTTCACCCACTCGTTGCTGCCCCTTATTGCCTATACCACTCAAGACCAAAGCAGCTTTCAACAGCTAAAAGATTTTTTTGAAAGCGGTCCAATAGTTTCGGAGAATAACATCAATCAACTATTCTCTTTTCAATATTAGTGTAGATTATCAAGAAAACACATACCTACGCAATTACATCATATTATTATGTTCAGCCGTTCAGCGTAACAGTTGAGATTCGTCGTCCACCGCCCGCGCCGCCTGCCGTCCACCATCTACCACTGAACTATTCAAGACATACCCACTCCTAAAGTTGATTTATCAAGCTCACGTCTAACCCACAAGTTAAGCAGTACCCGACATGGATTGATCGAACTAAGCATGCAATAGTAATGTGATTGATTTAGATCCTTTGCATAACTTGAAGAAATGCAAACCAACCTACTTTAAAAGATTGGAGATATAAATAATAAAAGCTTTGAATTGCTTAGGGACTTAGTTGAGTGGTTAGATGTTTGTAAAGTGAAAGTTTTATATTTAAATTTTTGTTAACATTAACAACTGAATTCACTTCAAAATGAGACTGTGATATTATTATTTCTATTGAGCATTTTGAAATACAATTAAAATAGTTTTGGGGTATTTGTTCTATTGACATTATTTCCATGACATCAGGAGATTTAATCTTTTTGTAGAAATACAAAGTCGACGTATTTATTTTATTTAAAGGTTTCCTCTGGTCGCACGTCGCATAAAACGCAAAATTACTCAGGTAGAAAATACGAGTAGAAAATACATCTTCCATAAAGTCACAATGCACCATTAATAATTAGGCTATAATTTTCAGTTATCAAAACCAATGTCCACCGCTCCGTTCATGGGCGGAGAATCCTAAAATAAATTACGTTCTTAATTATGAATTTCATAAACGTTTTCAGAAGTTTTGATTTTGATTCCAGACTTTAATGGCTCTGCCCTAGTTTCGGCAATAGAATTATTATTCTAGACTTTGCCTTGATTAAATTGGGTTTCTAGTGATAATAAACTGGGTTTGTATGCTACGTTCTCGTTAATTAATTTCCGTAAATATACTCTGTCGAATATGATGCCACTGCCGCTGGTCGGTTCAACGAGCTATTCCATGGGGATATTATTTTAATGGTCGTTTATGGATCGACTGGTGATCGTAACCTATTATTAGATAAGGTGTATATTTTCAGTAAAGCGAATAGCTTGATTATTATTCAAACTTATTTAGTTTGAACATTCAGATGATTTTATGACACACAAGGATATTTCTATGAAGAAATTTTATGAAAAATATAATTACTGAATTGACGAAATTACTTCCTTTTACTTACTACGTAGACGTAACGTGTTTTTTAATTTCTGAAAATAAATAATTATAGTTCCATTGCTCTTACGGCAGAGATTAAATTACTTAAAACTTATTAACAAACAGTTTTGAGATGCCAGTTTTCTCATAATTTTAAGAGCAGTAATTAAGAAATAAGTTACACAAATTGATTGGCTTCTTCAGGTTCCAAATTCACGACACAAAACGTAAGTTGGTGGCATAAGTACTGGGTCACTGCCCATTTAGTTAAACTAAAATACAACTCATGTAAAAAAAAAGCATTCAAAGCTACAAGACATAAGCCACTATTTTACAAAAACTCGACAAGTCTCAAAGTCGACCCCAAAAACCGTGGTCACTTTTAACATTCAAGTAACGACTGACCTATTATTTTCGGCGACCACACGTTCCATAAAAATCCCAGGAATAAAGAATCACGTACTAAAAAGGTCAGGACACATGTGACATCGTATTCTCAAGTCTTCTTTAAACCGTAATCCCGAACTCAATGGAGTAGTGTTGGCGTAATGTGCTCAAGCGAATTGATATACTCGACTAACCAATTGAGTTTGTACCGACGATTTACATACATTATGCAAGTAAATAAGCGTCGCGTGTTGGGTATATCCTGTGCGGTAAGGTAATGATTGTATTGATGTAATGTAGTATAATTTTGTGGGCAGTTGATAATCTTATCGATTTGTTGATTGAAAATGTTTTGTGGAAAAAGTAAATGCGTTAATATTTGGAATTGTTATCTTCTTATCATATTATTTCGTAATAAAGAAGAACAAAATTATGTTGTGTACAAATAAGTGGAGCATAAAATAAACTTACTTATAAATTAACCGAGAGTCTAGTATGAAAATTAATTAAATAATCGTAAATCGCCTTTTCTTTAGACAGGCGTGACGAACGCGAAGCGAGGCGTTTTTGTTTGTAATGTATAAAGCCAGTCACATAGGCTATCGGATCGCTTTCGCTTTTCTATGTGACTGGATTCAAACAATTCCATACATTACAAATACAAACGCTTTGGATCGCATTCGCTTCGCCTGTCTATTTATAGTTAAATATTAGACTGTTACAGTCAATAAAAAATCACGTAAATCAAAAACCCATTTTATTTCAGCTTCATCATAATTTAATCAAAAAATTACGTTATAAAGTCACATCACTAATCTCGTGCTCACCGGAAACTCGCACCCCTTATTAACAATGTGCGGCGTACATTCAGCACTTCCGGTGCCGCGCAACCTACATCCGGTTACTTCTTCAGGTTTGTGGTCACGTTGCTGAACATTTTCTTTTACTATTTTCTGACTGATTTTTTAGTTTAGTTCTGAGACTCATTATTTCAAATCTGGGAAGTATGGGGGAGTTTCTGGGAGTTTTTTTATGTATGTCTGATATGTATTAATTAACATAATTAATATAACAGGCTAATAAGTTCCTATAAACGGTTGTACCTTTTGACATTTCACTTATTCAGTCAAATGTCAAAATATACAACAGTTTACACTTATGAATTTTGTTATTGACACTTATCTGAAATTGTTAACGTATAATAATATTTTTTTGCAGTGTTTTTAATTGAAACTTATGTGACTTGAATATCCATCGTAAATATTTAATTTGCATGTTAGAAAATTTGATAATATTCGAGATTAACCACTAGTGCAGTAAGTATTTTATAAAATCTTCATTCTAAAGTATTGTGCACCTTAATTTCTGAATCATAATAAACATTTTGTTGAACTAACAAACAATAAATACTTTAGTATCAAGAATAACTCCTAACTTAAACTCCACTTGTATGTGACATTTAATACTTCATAATACTCTTTCCATTGCTACACATGAAACTTTCAAACAAATGCTGTAATAATTGGCTGTTAAAGTTGATAGTTGAATGGCTTTTTTCCGAGAAGAGAGACGGCATTTCGAGGACGTATTTCGAGCTGTTGCATCTCAGTTTCATTTTGAAAAGCTAGCTGATACCTTGTAAAAAGAACCTTTTAACAGAACCTAATATTTTTTGCCGTAAATGAATGTTGGCTGCTGACTAACTGGGAAGAAATTAACTGAAGTTATTTTTAATATTCGGTTTGTGACTGAAATTATTTGGATTTGAAGATTATTTTAACAATTTTTGTTTCAAATTGTCGGATTGTTGCTATTTACTAGTTTTAAGGTGCCTTTATTCTAGTTATTGTCCATTAATCAAACCTAAGTCATGATTGTTACAGGAAAATCTTTCCTGCACTTACAACTATTGCAAAATAATAGTTAAACTTAGAGCCAGTTGTTTTTATTTATTTATTTATTTTATTTATTTATTTATTTAGGACCTCCAACAAAGAATACACAGACAATATACACAACAATGACACAGAGGGTTCTTTTATGTGTGCTCCTTCACTTATAGGAGACCACAGCATGCACATTATTTAGTGTAAACAAAGTTTAAATACAAAAAAATACAGATAACAAATTTAAAACAGAGAAGAAAGGAAAAAAAAAAAGAACACAATCTAAACATTTTGAGAAACTTGAAACTTATAAAAATTAAAATTATGGATAATTTATTTATTTAAGTATAGCATTTAAGACATCTTTTTTATATTTTGAGATGGGGAGAGTTATGTCCAGGTCTAAACGCTTTGATAGGTCATTGTACAACCTACAGAGTCTTGGCAGTTTGATCGATAGGTATCTATTGATATCCCTATTTTGACTTTAACTCTCTCTTTTGACGGCACCTTTGGCACAGTGGCTGAGGAATTGGACGTCTGCGCTGTGTGTCGCGGGTTCGATCCCCGCACGGAACAAATATTTGACCTGCAAGTAGTTGTTCCGGGTCTGGGTGTTGTGTATGTAAGCTTTCATGTTTTTTGACGCACCCACGATACAGGATAAGTTTCTTGTGACAAAGTTAAAAAAAAAAACTACA
Source organism: Agrotis segetum (assembly GCA_036375495.1). Lineage (NCBI taxonomy): Eukaryota > Metazoa > Arthropoda > Insecta > Lepidoptera > Noctuidae > Agrotis > Agrotis segetum. The sequence goes on along the minus strand of JAQSVV010000047.1, from coordinate 2,861,129 downwards.
GATCTTACAACTCGGCCTTTAAAACCCTACTATTTTGGGAACTGTCGTTAGTCCTGACCTAGACAACTTTTATCATTTATGAATTAAACGCCAAAACTTCTGTGATACGTTCACGACGACCTACGCTACACTCCGGTCACCTTCAATTTAGTTTATATACACCTTTACCTTCGTATATACGCATTCAATTTAGTTTATACACCTTTAATTTAGTTTATAATACCATCTAACTTTTTTCTTTTTGTTCAAATCCTACAATGTTCTTTAATACAACATTATCTAAGCCCCATAATTCTAAACGAAAGAAATAAAACACCAATTTGTAGCTAAAAAGAGGGGTATTGTGTTTACCCCGTAAAATCAACTTAAATGGCCGATGAAACACCATGTACATTTTAAGTTGGACAATAGAATGTAATTCTGTGGTATATTGGCCTCAATGATTTAGCATAAAGCCTAAGGATAGTGGTTAAGTGGTAAAGAAAAGCGGTTTTAGTGTCATGCTGCGGTCATAATGCAGGTGGGACAAATCGCTGCCATCTTGAGTATTTTTTTGTTTAAAAAAAAACGTTTCCCCACACTGGGAATTTCTTCCTGTATCGTGGGTGCATTTACAAATATAGTAGTAAACTACAACACAGTAAACAAACAACTACTTTCACATCATTCAAATATTTATTACGTGCGGGGATCGAACCCCTGACACGCTGCGTAGTAGTCGATCGCTCAGTCACTGCGCCAAGCGTATTGTCAAGTATCTGGCCCGGTAACTAAAGCCTTTCACACACAGCAGCTATAATGTATATTAATGTACATTACATCCCGGGATGTATAGCTTTAAATTATCTTAATGTATCACACACACAACAGGTAAAGGTAATGCATCTTTCCCTACATTTCATAACATCCTTTTCGAAGAGAGATACGGAAATGTATTGAGATGTATTAAGATGTATCGAAATATAAATGTATATTTTCGTATCGCTCAGTACCTTTTGATTCGAAGATGTAAAAATATGCATTATAGCTGCAGTGTGTGGTCTCCTGACGATTTCTATGGAAAGATGTAATGAAATCCCTTTTGTCATAGTTTAAGAAAATGTTTGTAACAATGGTTTAATAAATTATTCTTATTCTTAACATAAATAAATAAAACTAAATAAACATTTTTTTTAATTCAGATGTATCGTGCTTTAATGTACATCTTTACATTATAGCTGCTGTGTGTGAAGCCCTTAATCCTTTAGTCAGCCAAGTAAGGGCCACTTCTCATACAAGACGCAGATCGTTTATTCATTCGTCGATCTATGGTGAATCTTCTGCAGGAGCTGAGAGGGGTCCGGAATGCCATCACCGCCATCTCTTTCGTGATTTTAACATCCTTTCTGAAGGAGACAGTGCGGATCTTATTAAAGTATGGAATCTTTATGAACTTCTGTATCCGGGGAAGGTGGAAGTGTCACAAATCACACGTAGTCCTCCACTGCCATATTTCGGATGTGCAGGATTCACTCAAACATTCAACTATCCCCTGACAGAACCTTCCCAATTGCCTTTACATAGACCCTATTTCCATCATCCATGTTCCACCCGGCTTTGGCTTTGAACGGGTAATATGCAAGTAAATTGAATAAATCTTTCTCTTGAATTAATAATAATAGCTGTTTTGATGAAAACCGCAATCTGAAAACCAAAATCCGTTGCGTAGTGTGAAAAATCTACAGTTTCTCTAAGCGTAACCTACATGGTGGGAAGCGTTTTTTTTTTATAATCACGTAGAGATTTTTTCAGTTATTTTCTACAACTCGGTCTTGTTTCGATATAGTTCATGGATACGTTGCGACAAAAATCGATCAAGAGTTGAATAGTAAGACCCTTGATAATGCTCAGTCCAGATTTTGATGACCATCCAGTACAAACATATTATAAACAGTGTTCTTTATTTTTCTAGTTTGTTTGTTTGGGTTAATAATGCTTTTGATTTTTGGTTTGGTTTGGTACCAAAGTATGTGTGAATGTCCAAAATAAATTGCTTATGAAAGAACCTTGTGGTGAGTTATTGAAACTTTTGACACCTTAAGCAAATTAACAATAGAGAAAATATTAAGTATATCATACGATATGTTGGTTTTACATGATTAAAAATAGTCTATAGGAGGAGTTTACTTCAGTCTTTACTGTTGGGAAACACAGTAAAATAGTTTCAATTCATTAGAACTTTAAACAAGATTTATTTATTAACCGACATCTTTTATTACTACAATTTTCCCACAGTCTTTAAAATAGTTAAACGTTTTGTGTTCTATGTGATATTAAAATCAGTGAATTCTTCTGAAAATAGAATATCACACTCTTAGCAATTACGCTAGCAATTTTCAACCAAACAAAACCCTAAAATTTTAATCAAACATTTTCCTCCCTTACCTGCAGGGATAAAGAAAAAAAATCTAAACAAATATCTCCCCGCTAATCTTCCCACCACATCGTCAGTCTAATCCAAGGTAGAAGGCAAAAACCGCTAGGGCGACCATAAACTTTGATTAGATTTTGTAACACGGAGCTTCGTCCTACATTAGAATGCGTGAATTGGCGCCGAGTAATTGGATTTTTCGCGTCATCGCGTCTGATCTCTTGTATCTTGGTTACCCTAAAGTTCTGAAGTAAAGGGTGCTTCATAGATGTTACTGACATGATTTGTTAGCTAAGTTGTGTTTTGAATTAAAACAAAATAATTCATATTTATGTTTTAGCAGAAAAGAAAGAACAAAAAGTAAAACGACTGAGTGAATTTTTTTTTAACAGTTATTATTTTTAAATATAATTGCTTACTACGTGCGAAACCAATATTGGCCATGAAGATCCCAATCACACGAGTGTTTTTTTTTTCCTTAAAAAATACTCAAAGAACCTCTTTGTTCTAATTATTGAAATATGAACTGAAATGTCACCGCCCAGCGCTTTAAAAGCGCTGACGTGTGAACATTTACATGGGAATGCATTTTTTGCACGTTAATACGAGTCGTATATATTATATTTATCATTTTCATCTTTGTTCTCTCATGTGAATTTCGCCTTATACTGGATTTCAAACTCAAGAATTTTTGCATTTCGTATTTAAGGATCATTTAGAAGATTTTTGAAGGGATTACGCAGGTGTGAGGGGTATTTTTTTGTTCAAATTTGGATTCTCACTAAGAAGATTAGAATTGTTTTTCTTATTAAATCTTGTCATAGCACAGATCTAAGTCCTTTTAAAGTTTTTGCATAATTTTCAGATATTGAAAAGATGAGATTAAATTTTTATAAATATGTTTTATTGTGCATTTGTTTTCCTACATTTAAGATTGTAATAAAAATATTTGCGAACAGGAAAATCAGACCACTTTCAAACAAATGTTATCGAAGCAATTTTGCAAACAATCAAATCATAAAATAAAATCAATTACTTCCGTAATCGCTCGAATTTACTTTGTGTACGGTACCATATTGTCTTTTCGAGGGCAGTGTATTTTGCGGCGTACCTATTTAAAGACAGCCACAACAATTTGTTGACGAAATTATGACACATAACGCTCTCCTCAAAATTAGTGATTTTGTAGATAGATGTTTGTTCTTTCCTGCCGTCGGCGTCGTTTTGATTCTTCTAACAAAATACAAGCCCGAAACATATCTTCCCACTTATTTCTCCATCACCCTTTCTAAACTAACCCCAAAAATCCCCAGATAAAGACATGCCAATGAAGACAGCTCATGATAAACCGCGTTCACCGCCGTCCCTTCCGATGGAAACCTTCATAAATAGTCCAAAAACACATAGTTCCCTATAAATCTCAGCTAGGCGTTCGCACGATTTTCTTATATTTCTCTCTCATACATCAAATTACAGGTGAAACAAATTGCTAGCCACCACTATAGCGCGACGTATATTTATTTATAAAGGGCGTTGGACGTGACGCGACTCCTTAGTTTTGGGGGTGAATATTTCTTTATTGTATTTATGTAGGACGTGTTATTGATTTAGTGTGGTGGTTTTGTAGGTGAGAAATTACGGGTTATGATGGTTTTGCGTGGCGAGAAATCGGGTTTGGTTGTGCTGAGATTCTACAGTTTATGACTTTTTCTGCTTTGCGTGTCGATGGACTAAAGTTATGTTCGACCAATATGTAGCCACCCGCACAGTTACAGTTCTGTCATTTGCCTCGTTCGAATCCTGGAAGGTACAAAGTTGGGCAGGAACTATAAAATCCACGGTGCCATTCAATAGCCCTTTAGGTTCCGGAGCCACGATTGGTGCAGTGACTAATCGACCAACTGCTGTGTTACGTGTCGTGGGTTTGATCTTCGCACGGAACAATAGACCTATAAGTAGTCTGGTCCGGGTGTTTGTCTATGTGAGCTTTATTGTTTGTAAACGCAACCATGACACAAGAGAAATTCATAGCGCGGGGCAAGTTATAAAAAAAAGTTAAACTAGGTACTTTGAAAAGGTCTGGAGCGTTAAGAAGTTAAATTACTTTAAAAAGGTCTGGAGTGTAATACTTACTAAGAACCGCAGCGTGCATGACAAGATTTATTTACAGTAGGTTAACCCAACGACGATATAATACTAGACACCGCATGCACGATCTAAGGAACAAAAACTAGGTATTCTGTCAACACGCTTAGGTACTACGTAAGCGAGTGGGACGGGGTACTGCGTTGTGATTGGCTAACTCAAGGTCTGTGCTGTCTCAACGTATGTTAACGGCTCACAGGATTGGTCGAAATGAGACGAATATAAGACTTTTTTGCCTAATGTGTTGACAGACATCGGTCGCCTGTTATTACGAGTCTAGTATTAAATCGTCGTTGGGTTAACCTATCAGTGCTTTTCTGTAATGTTCAGGAATTCACTTCACCTAAGTGAGAGCACAATCGAACCCCTTTTTTAAGTTAATATCGTGGATTCTTATTCTTAACTAGACACCGTTTGAATTTCAAATGCCTTGTTTAGGAGATTCTTAGATGTGTGCCTTCAGAATCTCCAATTTTACTTTAAAACAAAAAGTTCAATTGTCACTTCGGTAAAGTGAGCTCGGTAACGTTACAGAATAATACTATTGTTTACATAATAACTACAAACCACAGACATTTTAATCAGCGCTGAAGAATTCAACAACTCCATTAGGTACTCCAGACGTATCGCCTTAGCTATGCTATAGCGTGATCAAGTGACGTCAGTACGCATCCATTACGGCATGTTTGCACTGGCGTAAACGTAACCCAGTTCATTAGTTCCTAGAAAAAATGCCCAACGCCCATTTACCTTTTTATGTTTTATTTTGAAATATTATTTAAAAAGAAAGACATACATTTAAAAAAATATATTGTGGCCCACCGGCATCCGGAACAGGGTCCAAGCTACTGGTGCTACTGACTACCAGTAGCTTGCGCATAGTGAGGAGGTTCCTCTTATTAAAAAAACCGCCTTCAAAAACAACCACATAAAAGTGTTAAATAATCTACAAAGTAACTTTTCATTCGGAAGTCGGTGGCTAAATAGACAATGAAAAGAAAAAAAAACAAAGGCAGAAGTTATTTTGTAGATTATTTTATACTTTTATGTGGTTGTTTTTAAAGGCGCTTACATTTTTTTTTTGAAAAGGTTTTATTTTTAATGTGCTAAAAATACATATCGAATTATTAATGTGCTAAAAAATATGTATAACGGAGAATCGTTATCAGAGGGGTTGGGACATCAGAAATAACACTCACAAAACCTTCGTTAACACTTTTAATAACTTGCTAAAATACACTGAATACAAAATAATCAGAGATGCACGAGGTATGGCACCCTTTAGCATTAAAAAAGCTGTAAGCAGTTTTACTTTCAAGCGAAAAGTACGTAATTTCTATACGTCTGAATAAATTAGCTCTCAATTAATTATTTGGTTGACTGGTAGAGAATGCCTTGTGGCATTAAGTCCGCCTATGTACCATTGATTTGTACATAAAGAATAAATAAATAAATAAATAAATATGGCTCGCCCATATGGCCCTTTGGAGGCATCTGCGTTCGTCTCTGGGGAACCAATTGTAGAAACGCATAATTGTACTGAAAGTTACACACATAGTTCGCACGTTATTTTCAAGTCCCATATAAAAGGGGGGAAACCCATTGCCGTCCAGTGGACATTGATCCAAATAATTATTGACATAACTATTATAGAATTCTTGATAGAAAAACCCAATATCTCTTTGCATGGCCTGGGAACAGAACCTAGAGTTTATTGCTCACTAGACCAACGAAGCGAGTAGAAAATTATTTGAATTTAAAATAACTTCAGAGTGGGTTCAGAAATACTCGGAACTTCTTAATCTTAGCGTTAAGCGAAGATATTAAAATTTCAGGGAAATGTTGTGAACGATGTTTCAGGAATTTAATTTGCAATATGCGATGTCATTTACTTAATAAAAGATTATCGTATGCAACTAAAGACGCTTTATTAATATCTGGCGTTGGTATAAATCAGCGATCTGCAACCTTTGGTAGACAAGAGCCATAAAGTGTCAAAATCAATTTACAGACACTAAGATCTTTTATGTAAAAACGGAAATAAAATTTATTTTAATTTTCTCCTTATTTGTCCGAAAGTAAAATCTCCTAATTACAAAATAATCAAAGGCCGCCAGGAAGTAGTTCGCGGGCCGCGCATTGACGACCACTGGTGTATTATGAGTAAGGGTTGTGTTGTATAATACACAATACCTAGTGGATACAGTCACGAGCAATAGTATGTATACACTAAGCAGTATTTAAAAGCGATTTTCTGCTACCATTTATTGATTTAACTTTTGCCTTTTGATTAGATTTCTATTTTGGAAGCCATACTTTTACGAAATAGGTCTTATTTCTAAGTGGAAACCAGTATTTCACGAGTAATTTGCATTTTAATTTTGTTAAGTGTATACATGTTATTGCTCGTGACTGTACACCCGTGCGGTAATACCGAAAATGTGCAGATGAAAGTTCGGGAATCACAAACAGCTCTACCTCTGCGACTTAAGACGGACGGCTTTATTGCGCCTGGATTCCCAAATTTTGATTATTTTTATCGCTGTCCGTAATCACTGATATAAAAAATAAACAATGCTCTGACAGACTTAATAGATTTGCGATTAATTGATGCTATCAACAAACTCATGTAAATTCCGATGTCTGACACCTTGTTAAAACTAAATAGTTCCCAAGATTCGAATGTTTCCCAAACTCCAGTCAATTTTAACTAACAGAAACAAAGTTTAGAGAATCTAGTGCTTACAGGCAATGCTCCAACAACCGGACACTAAGTCCATTGTTACAGGTGCTTTAAACAACAATCCAACTTGTTTAAGTCCACTTAGAACTCTGTTGAACTCTGAAGGAATTATACGCGAACAAGGTAGGGTAGGACAGATGTAGGTATATAGCACCACAATGTTCACTAGAGATATTATTTAAGTCGCATTAATATGGGAGTCATTGAAAACTCATATATTGGGCTGCTTCTGAAAAGTTGTTGGATAAGATATTTTAAAAATATTATCCCAGTAAGGCAATACATGCAAAGGAGATGGCTAAGTTGAAGTATGGACTGCAATTCAGCCGGCTATAGACATGGGACCTAAAATACTACGAGTTAATGTGAAAGTCATATAGACGACTGGGGCACTCATTTAGCCATCTCTTTTTCTTCAGCGATTTTCATGTCTCATGAAAATTAAAATCAAACAGACCTTCTTATTGTTGAAAAATAAAAACAGGCGTCGGGTCGTCGCAAAGTACGTGTGTCATATGATATATCGCCTTGGTAATATTATAGTATTGATAAGCTTTATTATAGTAGTATTGGTAAGCTTTGTCACCCATCCAAAGGCAGCCGTCGTCACATCAGTTTGCGATAAATTGACCCTTCAGTTTAGAGTACATAATTATGCTAAAGGATACTAATAATTGCATTGTCTAAAAAGGCGTATTTACTTTACGTTTACATTACGCACTCGGGCTAGCGCCTCAGGCAAACAGGAAGAAACGTGCAAAACTTAGTTCGCACACAAGTTAAGATGTATCTGAACAAAATTAAATTGAAGTTTTGCACCTCCATTCTCGAACGCTGAGAAATAATCAAACTACGATTATGTAAATTTTGAAATTCAGTTTTCCTGAAAACTGAAAGGTTACACCTTAACGTAAGATAGTTGCTTTAATGTGTGATATTATAACCTCATTACAGTTTCGTAAGACTTGCCAGAATTCTATGAACCCCTACCTCAGGCGATGCGACAAAGACGTCGCTGGAGATGCCCAGGGCCTTGGACATCGCGGAGCAACTTCCATCCACACGCTGGTTTACGGACGGCAAGTAATAGTTAGCTCATCTTCCGATCAAGGGCTAGGTCCAAGTTAACGTCGCATCCCGTTCCATCCACGCCTCAAAGAGAGATCTTCAAGCTGACAGGGATAGATATAGGTCTTATTGCCCGCCGTGATTGCTGGTTCCTGGGTGAACCTTTCAACTTCACCCAAGGGCACATTTGAAGATTTAAAAAAAAACGGCGTGGTCGCCACACGTCGTACGTAGTGTTACGACAATCTTAGGCTAGGCTTTAGTTTTATTTTGATTTTCTCTGCCATCACTATTGCATGACGCTTGTGCTAGTAGTTCGTGGTCAGGTAGTTACAACAGCTAAGCCAGCTTGGTTGGGAAAATGCTTACGATGACAGCATTATTAGAATAACAAGAGTTAATGAAAATACTATTCTGGAAAAATATAAATAAAACACTTCTAAAAATATGTTATAATGAGATATTGGTCACCAAGCGTTAATTACTTAGTAAATATTTGGCAGGCATTAAATGAGTTATTTTCTAGTTATAATTAAGATTAATATTTTTAAAATAAATGCATGGAATGCTTGCATATTTTTGCTGACCTAAATTCCTAGCTACCGCTATAAAGCTTCCCATATAATAGAGTTGAAAGTTACTCTACCAGAAAGGATTAAAGTTTTATCATAATCCTGACAAGCATTGGAGCAGAACGTGATAGAATTTCACATAAACTAATAAAACGTGGCAATTCACTGACGACACGTTTGAATGAGCAACTGGGAAGCTGGGAAACTGGGAAACCGTTCACAAATTTGATAATCGTTGGGTTGTTAAGGTACGCATTTTGAAAGGACCGGTAATTCGTAATGCGTGTTACACACATAGCAAAAGTATGGAGCGGACGCAAGATTGAGATAAGCTGGGAATAATTATAATTAGTCGATAATGGCAACAAAAATGGTTCTGAAATTGGCTTATCGCTTATTTTATCGATTGACAACTTTTAAACAATATAGATTTTATTACTAGATTTTTCATCCGATTTCGGAATAAATCCTGTTTTCAATAACCAAGTTTTGAAGGTACTTCTGATTGGCTGATAAGTCTATAAAACCCCGATTGACCCCGTTTATAAACTTAACCCTTAACCACTCCTAATGTCATTTTACTAATTGTCATCATGACTTGACATGGTATAATAATAATAATAATATAATAATAATAATATTCCACAACTATCACACAACGCCATCTAGTCCCAAGCTAAGCAGAGCTTGTGTTATGGGTACTAGACAACTGATAAACATACTTATATATTTCTAAATACATACATATTATAGATAAATAACACCCAGACACAGAACAAATGATCGTGCTCATCACACAAACATTTGTCCTGGGTGGGAATCGAACCCACGACCTCCGGCATAGCAGTCAGGGTCACTAACCACTAGACCAACAGGCACCCTTACCAAAAACGTGTCGACAGAGATAGCTCCCATGGAGGCTATTGATATCGTACCCCCGAAACTAATGAACCGATCTTTATACCTAACAATAAACAAGGAATGTTTTTTTTGCTCAATTTAACTACCAAAAGCTTTCAGCACGAAATAAAATTCCCCACAGAATACTCAATACCTCATAGATCACGAAGTACTTTCATTCATCTTCAATTCAACTCCCAAAGGTAAAAATTTCCTTAGTGAGATTGTTTTTCCTTTTCCCTCTAGTTTATTATTAGGTAAGTACACGAATACATTACATTTCCGGATAATTTCGCGATTGATTTAACTTTTTTTCAAGGGATTCCCTTGAGATTGCGCGCTGAAGATTCGAGTATGGAGGTACATATTTACCTTATTTTGGTTGCTAACATCATCAAATGAGTCCTGGTTTTGTTGATTTGAATAGACTATTTCTTACCTCTGCTTTTCATCGGTGTTATCAAACTCGATTATATTTTAAATAGAAGGGTATCTTCTTCAAGAGTAAAGGGCTGTAAACATGTTGTATTTTGCATCGTGCCATCACTTAACATTAAAAATGTCATTGTCAATACCACTTTGTAATGTTAAGGTGAAACAACTCAACATTTTTTCCATAGAAACTTCGTTGGAGTTTTACTCCACTATTTGACGAGGTACATCCAAAGTTAAACATGGTATCGTTTTGTCTTATTATTAATTTTGCCTGTACGGAAGCAAAATTTTGAAATAACAAGCCATTAAAAAGTTACGAGCTTCCAAAGATTCGTTTTTATTGCTAACTTTAACACTTTGGGCGTAAATTAGAAATCAAAGAAGCATCAAATTTCCAAAAAAAAAGTCCTTATCGACACAGCACATTTATCGAAGAATTCCATAAATTTTATTTTACATTGATTGATGCAGTGGTTTTTTCTTAAAACCTCTTCTTCCAAAGGCCGTTTCGTATTTTTTTACGCGCGACTTTTACTCTGAATGATCGTGCGTCTCACTGAATAATGTTTTCCCCTGTTTTCTCCACGGGGGGATGAGGACGCTCGCGGACACATGAACAATATGGCTCGTTATCAGGTGAAATATCATGGTTTTTGACCATGCCTAGGCGCCAGTGAGTTCGAGCTTAATATTTGACGAGCATTTTATTTCTGTGCTTGTTTATTTCCACGAGGCTTGAGTTAATAAATGCATGTCGAGCATAAAACTATCATCTACGTAAATATCGGTGGGGAAATAAAAAGCTGTTCGGAATTCAGGTTAGCGCGAAATCTAATTGGAACGAAGAGCAGTACCTAAATAATAACTATAGTTACTTTTTTTCTGCCGAGCTTATTTGTCCTTAAATAGCTTGAATACCTTATGTTCTAACAAGTCATCATCATATGCCAGGCTTTTCCCAACTATATTGGGGTCGGCTTCCAGTCGAACCAGATGCAGCTGGATATCAGCATTTTACGTGGAGCGACTGCTTGTCGGACCTCCACAACCCAGTAACGGGGTAATACGATACTCCATGGTAAGACTGGTTGTCAGATTTTAGAGCTTCTGACTAACAGTAACGACTGTCAAAGATCTACAAATGACAGCCGGGACCAGCGGCTTGTTCTAACAAATATAAAATATAATTTAAAGTTTTTGTTGTTTTCACCCACATCACTAGAAATAATCGATATTATAGAAATTGTTGATCTTGTTGCCTGTTTATGAGCGGAGTAATGGTAGTTCAGTAGTTATTGCTTAGAATTTTTCTTTGTTTATAAACATTTAACATTTTACTCACATACACGAGGTCAACGAAAATTTTCTATGTACAAGAATCCACACCACGATTTACTGCGCAGCAATTGATCGTGCAGCCATTGCGCCAAAAGCGTCGAAACATTTTGTATAATTTCCTCTAAATCAGATTGCACAAATGAACGACTCTTACCTGTGTCCACCCGAGAGCGAATCATCTTTACACGGTTTTATTCTATGTTGAAGATTTCATCAAATGAGTCTTCTCGCTTTGGGTGGAGCGCAAGGGATTACCAGACATCAGACTGGACTGACTAAATTGTCTTCCCACGTGGTGGACTCTACGTAGCGCAAAACCTCTCGTGGGGTAACTAAGCCCATATTACTGATCAATGTTTGTTCAAAAACTTTTGGAAAAAAGAAATATTTTTTCATACGAAATGAGAATTTGTCGAGCCCATCAGTATGAAAAATCTTTTTTTTTCTAGATATTTTAGAACAAACACTGTTCAGTAACATGGGCTGAGTTACCCCACGATAGGTTTTGCTCTATTAACGTTACACTTTGTAAAAGTCAGCGAGTCACGACCAAAAAGCAATAAAAAATAGATATAATATATTCATGAAAGACTTTTTTTTTTTTTTGAAGTGAAAACTTCTTTAGCGGCGTTGTACACTTTTTCTGTAATGGGTAAAAAATTTAAAACTCGCGTCAGGGTCACGTGACCAAAACTCGCGTCAGGGTCACGTGACCCTGATCGAAAATGAGTAAGACGTCATTCAAATTAAAAATAAAACATAGTAACAAAAAAGTTTTCACTTCTACCGGCACTCCTGGAGTGCAACCTTTTTTTTAGCGTGGTAAAATCATCAAATGAGTCCTCCAACCCCGGGCAGGGCGGGAGGGACTGTCAGACTTCTACTGACTAAAATCCACGGTGTCCTTCATAGCCTGTTATGTTCCGGGGTCACGGTAAGGGAATAATCCCGCGACCCCGGCAGGCTTTGGCCCTCTGAGAGGGGGGCCCCGTCATTATGCTGACGCTTTTTGAGGCGCGCGTGGGACACAACGCGCCGTCGACCCGGGCATGGTCCTTGGTCGGGCAGCGAGTTGCCCTTTACTCGCTGCCCGCATGCCCGCGCCTACGGTGGCCGGAGATCATCTAGCGACGTCCGTCGCCGTGGGCGCCTACCACTGCGGCTGGGGCGGAGGGAGGACGCTGTCCTCTCTCGCTCGCGGCCCGCCTCCTCCTTAACGAGCATTACTGCCTCGCAGAAGGAGCTGACCGCTTCCCACTCCGTCTCGCCCCGCAGCATGGCCGCAACCAATGCCGGGCGCGAGAGGTCTCCGCCTATCGCAGCCGTGAGGACACGTCGGTGCTCCGCCCAAGCTGGGCAGTCTTGCACCGTATGCTCCACCGTGTCCTCCGGGCGATCTTCGCAGTGGTGGCACCCAGGCGTCTCCTCCTTTCGCATCAGACACAGGTACCTCCCGAAACTTCCGTGTCCGGTGAGGACCTGCGTCAAGCGGTAGGTCAGGACGCCATGACTTCTCTCCAGCCACTCCTCAAAGAGGGGTCTTACCGCCGCAATTGCGGCGTGCCCGGCCGTCGGTCGCGACAGTCGTTCCTTCCATACTGCCCTGAGATCGCGCCGGAGGTCTTCGCGCCGCGCCTCGACTTCGCGAGGCAGCGGGGTCACGCCCCGGCGCTGCGCCTCCACGCGCCACTCATAGACGCGCTGGAGGGCAGTCGCCTCCAGATCCCAAGGCAGCAATCCGGCAAGCAGGTTGGCCGATTCGCCGGCAATCGTGCGGTATCCCCGGATCATTCGGATAGCCATGACCCTCTGGCATGCGACCAGCTTCTGTGGTCGCGTCCGGATGCTCAGGGCCCACACAGGGGCCCCGTAGAGGGCCATGGACCGCACGACACCAGCGTACAGCCTACGGCAGGAAGCGTTTGGCCCGCTGAGATTGGGCAGGAGTCGCCTGAGGGCGGCTGCTGCACGGTTCAGCTTTGGGGCCAAACTCAAGAAATGCTCCTTGAAGTTCCACCGGCTGTCGAGGACGAGTCCCAGGTACTTCATCGTCCTCTTGACGCCGATTGGAACTCCTTCCACCGTAATGCTGTAACTCGACTGTGGCACGTTACGGCTGCCATGAAAACACATGGCCTCCGTCTTGTGCAGCGCCACGTCGAGTCCCAACCGCCGGATCCTCTGAACGACTGTCGCGACCGCTTCCGTCGCCACGTCGGCCGCCGCCTGGTGCGACTCTCCCTGTGCAAGGACGAGCGTGTCGTCAGCGTAACAAATTACGCTGACGCCGTCAGGGAGGTCGCTGCGCAGCACCCAGTCGTATCCGATGTTCCACAAGGGCGGTCCCAGGACCGAACCCTGTGGAACACCGCACGACATCTCTCGCCGGTTTCACTCTCCCCGGTGACCGGGGTAGATGACGGCTCTGTCCGTCAGGTAGTCCTCGACTATTCGGCGGAGGTAGGTCGGCACCCGGTGATACCGGAGTGCCTCCCTGATGCAACTCCAGGGCAGGGTGTTGAAGGCATTGGTGATGTCCAGAGACACCGCCAAGACGACCCTGCCCCGGGCCACTGCATCCCCCGTCGTGAGGGCTCTCACGCGCATGATGGCGTCCACCGTCGAGCGCCCCCTGCGGAAGCCGAACTGGCTCTCCGACAGGTTCGGGCCCACTCGATTCAGGTGCCCGGCGAGGCGGTCTGCAATGACTCTCTCAAAGAGCTTGCCCACCTCGTCGAGCAGCACAATGGGCCGGAATGCGGACGGAGAGTCCGCAGGGCGCCCGGACTTCTGGATCAGGACCAGTTTCCCCGTCTTCCAAGGAAGCGGGAACCGGCCCCTCTCCAGGCACGCGCTTAAGAGCCCCCCTAGTCGAGGCCCGAGAGTCCCGAAGGCCAGGACCCAGGCTTTTCCTGGCAGGCCGTCGGGTCCTGGGGCGGTATTTTTGGCTTTGAGCCGTTGTACCGCCACTCTCAGGTCTACCTCGGTCACCTCTGGAGCGTCGTAGACATCGTCGTCGCTGTGGTCCGCGTTCGCGTCAGCTTCCCCCTCAGATTCCGTCGGAGACGGGGCCATGGGCGGGGGAGCATGGTCCCCTCGCGAAGGGAACAGGGCGCTCACCACGTCCTCCACGAACTGAGGCCGGAGACTCTGCGTCAACGGGGGAGCCCAGGGGCGGAGCTTTTCTCTCACCCACTTGTAGGGGCGGCCCCATGGGTCCCCGTCCAGAGTCCCCAGCATCTCCTCGCGGGCCAATTCCTTGGCCCGCCAGATCGCGTCGCGGAGGGCGGCCTTCGCTGCCCTGTAGCCCTCATGTAGCTCTGCCTCTACAGTCGCCGCATCCGGAGGTCGGGTGCGGCGCCTGCGGAATCTGGTGTACCGGCGGCGCGCAGCAACGCACGCTTCGCGCAGCGCTGCCAACTCGCTTGACCACCAGTACAGCTGACGCCGGGCGCGTCCTTGCCGTACCCGGGGCATGGCCACGTCGCAGATCTCCGACATGGCCTCCCGGAACCACTCAGCCTCGTCGTCTATGTTGGCAGGCCTGTCCGGTGGTGACACCCAGGCCTGCACGATCGAGGCTTCCAGGAATAGCTCCCGGTCCAGCTGCTTCAGCGCCCATCGCGGACCACTTAGGTTCCGTCCACTTGAGACCGGCGCGTCTGAGGTCTGGGCGGAGACGTCGAACCGGATATACCGGTGGTCGGAATAGGTCTCCACCTCCTCCACAACGCGCCAGCCAGTGACGCGCGGTGACAGGCTGGGGGTGGCGAACGTAAGGTCCACCACCGACTCGCCCATGTACCGCACGCACGTGGGGACGGAACCCCGGTTCTCAATCACCAGGCCATGCGCACGGGCCCAGCGCTCGAGCTTCCGGACTTTTGGCATTGAAGTCCCCCAGGACAAGCGCGGGGAGGGAACCGAGGGCGACGACGATGTCTCCCAGCTCCTCTAGGGAGTCGTGGAACTCGGCGATAGATCGGCTCGGGGAGAAGTAAACGCCTACCACGGCGATCTCCCCGAACCGGGCTGCGACAATCCCGTGCCCTCTCTCGACACGATCGAGGGGCGGGGTACCGGCGGCGGCCGACGAAATTAGGGTCACCGAGCCGTCCAGGTCCGCAACCCAGTCATTCCTGGGCAGGACATAATACGGCTCGGAGACCACGGCGACGTTGATCAACCACTGCGCCATGCTCTGGAGCAAAAGATCCTGAGCAGCGGCGCAGTGGTTGATGTTCGCCTGGAGGAAGCGCAATGGAGACATTAATCTGAATCCATTGCGTCCTCCTCCAGGGCCCTCCTCGAGGGCGTGGCCACGGCGGCGGCGGCGGCGACGGCGGCGGCGGCGGCGGTGGCAGCGGCGGCGGCGGCAGCAGGAGCTGCGGCGGCGGCGGCAGTAGCGGGGACGGCGGTGGCAGAGGGCCTACCTCTGCTCTTGGTCTTGGCGGGCGGGGCGCAGGATTTGCCCCCTGCCCGGTGATCGGCCGGCTTACCAGCCGCCGCACATAGGAAACAGTGCGGCGGGGCATTACAAGAGCCGGCCTTATGACCGGGCCGACCGCAGCGGAAGCAATCGCCGCTGCGGTCCACCTCCGAGGTGCACTTGCATGCCGTGTGGTTACCCACTTGGCAGCGGAAGCACCTCAGAGGCCTGGGTTCCAGCAGTTTCACCTGCGCGGACACCCAGCCGACCAAGAGCCTTCGGCCCTCCCCTATCTTTTTAGCCGCGGACACGGGGCAGCTCACTGTCACCGACAGCAGCCCCGCGAAGTCCGGGCGAAGGGTGCCAGCCTTGATCTGGTCGACAGGGCATTCCCCAACCCTGCCGACGGCAGCCACCACGTCCCCCTCCGTGATCGAGTCGTCCAGGCCCATTATGCGCAGATCTGCGCGCTTTACGGGCCTGGACACCCGAGCCTCCTCCGCGTCTAAGGACGCTCTAAGCCGTTCGGCCAGAGCGTCAGCGGTCGGACCACTGGAGGCGCCGGGAATCGACAGCAGCCTGGCCCCCGTCGCGGTGACTTGCACCCGGAGACCCCCGTCGATTCCCAGCTCCCGGAGGTTTACTGCCTCCTTCGCCTTCGCGAACACGTCGCGGTACGTCACGCCCCTCTTGACCGCGTCCGGCTGCAGAGTAATAACTACAGCCGCGGTCTTGGGGGCGCGGAGTTTCGCCGCGACGGTTCTCTTCCGCTGTTTCCGTCGCTGTCGCCGCCTTTTCTTTTTTGCGGCCCTGCTCTCTCCCGCCACCTGCCATTCGGCATCGGCTGGGGGAGGACGCGAGGGCTGCGTAGGCGGGACAGGTCGGGACGGCTGGCTCACCGCCGCCGCCGCCGGAACACCCTTCTTCTTCTTAGAGGCGGCCGAGCTCTACTGGGCCGCCTTCGCCTCCGCCGGTGCCGCCGCCACCGGAGCCGCTCTTCCCGTGGCCTTTTTGGGCGGTGCCGGCTTCGCATTCGCCGCGGCCCGCTTCTCCTGGGCTGGCCTGGGCGGCGCGAAAGCCGCAACGGCCGCGTAGGAGGAAGCGAGCGGGGGGCGCAAGACGCGGTTTTCCAGCGCTGTAAAGCGCTGGTTGAAGGCCGCTAGCTCCTGCCGCACCAGATTTAGGACAGCGTTGCTGTCTTCTACTGGTGCGGACTTCGCCGGCGGCTCCTTCTGCCGCGTCTGCGCCTGCGTCTGGGATCGCGCCTGCGCCTGCGGGACCTCCTCTCGGCGGCCCCCCTTCCGCAGTCCGGCCAGCTCCGCCTTCAGCTGGAGGTTCTCTTTACGGAGAGCCTCCATCGCCGCCGTGAGCTTGGCGACCTCCTCCCGCATTAGGGACATTTCGTCCGCTGATGTCGATGCGGGAGGAGGCCGGCTGAGGTTGTCCGCCACCGCAGCCATGATAGTGGCCTTTGCCTTCATCATGGCCTTGTCCTTCGTACCCTTTTTTCCGGGCCCGCCATGTCGGCCCAGGGTACGGATGGCGTCTTGGACACGCCTCTCCACCTCGACAGAGGGATCAAGCTCCCTCCCTCTGCCGCACGTCCCGCCTCGGCCTTTACCCCGAACACTTGTCGGGATCTTGGGGCCCGAGGCAGGACCCTCCTCAGACGAGGATAGCTCTTCTCGGGGGCGCTTGAGGAACTCGGTCCTCCTGTTGGCGCTCCCCGCGCTCCTCCTCGCTGCGCTCCCAGAGCCTACGCTCTTGAAGCTCGTGGCGTCTGATCCCGAGTCGGAGTCCGACTCGAGAACCAATGAACCATCGCCCCCCCCTTCCGCGGAGCGGCACCCTGTGCCCGCTCGGTGGTTGGTGCCGGTGAGGAGCACGTACTGGACAAGTCCAGTGACTCCTCCCCACGGGCACGTGAGCCTCCCTGGCTCGGTTCGGCGACTGCCGGCGCAAATTGCGGATAAAAATGGTGTTTGTTGCCCCCCCCAGAGTACGGTGGGGCTGACCGGACGGATCCGGTGCGGGATTCCCCAGCTGCGGAGCAGCTGGGACCCGCCTGGGTATCATTTTCAAAAACCTTTTTATGCATTATGTTTTTTTCACTTTTTTAAAGAGGTGAGTTCCTCTGTTCCTACTCCCCATTTTCCCTCCCCGGTTCACTTTGCGGTTACGTTTATAGACTAGACGCGTACCGGAAGTGAACATTTCCCTCCCCTGACCCAGTCTCAGACGACTGGGCCCGCGCCGCCTGAAAGCTCGAGCTAAGTGCTCGATCCTCCAGGCGGCGCGCCTTTCCCCGGTGTGTCCCTCTTGGTCTGGTCTCTCCCTCTGAGCCTGTCCGGCATGAGTGCACGAGTGCCTCTACCGGCAGGGGCCCAGAGATCATCGAGACACGCAAGCCCCACCACGACGACAACGTGAAGACACGGCGGTGGGGTTCATGAAAGACTTGACAAAATAAATATTCATGCAACGAATACAAAAAAAAAATGAAACAAAAATATTTAGTTGCGTTGTGTTTGGCAGCCGTTTGCAACTTACGCTTTTTCTACCCACTTCCTAGAACGTCGATTCGTATGAAATGCAAATGAGGCGGTCGTTGCTTGTTTGTCATTTTGTTTCTCTAAAAAGTACGAACAACTGGCTACGAGTATGTAGGATAAACATTCGGTCTGTGTTTCTACGAACAATGTGAATGTGGTTTTAAAATTCTCTGGAATTGTTATTGGGGTTGTCGAATTGAGTTTTTCTTTGACATTTACCCGTCTTTGTTTACAAAATTAACAGGTCTAATAATTTGCACCACACCTTTTAGTTTTTCGCTCCACCTAGGCCGAAATCTTCCTTTCTTTGACCTTTCTAAATCAAATTATCAAATGAAGAAACAAACTTAAGAAGTAGAGTTTTCTAACACACATTCTTCCAAAATAAAATGTCTAATAGTTATTGGTAGAAGTTTGAGTTACATAAAAATCGTTGTTTTCATTGAAAAGTTGCAAGTTAGTTATATAAATAAACATGTTTTTATAATCCATCCAGAACCGAAAAACATTGATACCACGTTCGGTCTAATTTTAAATGCAAATAATTACTGATTCTTAAAAATATTAGATCTAACGTTTTGATATACATTTAAATAATGAGATGCTGCTGTAACCTTACTAGAATGTAGAATATCTACTATTTATTTTATACTTCACCTTAACGTTTTACTTATTTTATGGAATGATTGGGTATTTTATAGATTTTTATAACCATGACATATTTTAGAATGTGTGAATGACACAGTAAAAAAACCGGCCAAGTGCGTGTCGGGCCACGCACAGTGTAGGGTTCCGTAGTTGCCCATCAAAATACTTATGCGAACTAACTGATTCGCTGAATTTAATTTTAAAAAGAAGAATTTTCAAAATCGGTCTTTGAGAAATCGGGGATAATATGTAAAAAAACCGGCCAAGTGCGTGTCGGGCCACGCACAGTGTAAGGTTCCGTAGTTGCCCATCAAAATACTTATGCGAACTAACTAAACTGATTCGCTGAATTTAATTTTAAAAAGAAGAATTTTCAAAATCGATCCAGGAGTCTTTGAGAAATCGGGGAAAATACATAAGAAAAAAGATTACAACGAATTTAGAACCTCCTCCTTTTTTGAATTTAGTTAAAAATAGCTGACGATAAAAACCTACCTATCCCCAAAAAACATACCTATAAAAGCTGTAAAAATAAAGTTGACAAACTTACATTTGCAGTTATCTCCGATACATTTTGTTTAAGAAAATATGATATCAAGTGCATTTTATAAGTTGGTCGACTATTACTCGTAAAGTTGTAAAGCCTACTTAGTCATGATAATTTTCTTTTAAATTTCGTTATATATACTACTATTGTGAATTTTTTCACACCCCCAAACATAACCGTTTAGCTGGTAGAGGGGGGGGACACTCGAATCGAGCAAAATTTAGCACTTTAAAGATTAATATTTCACAAACGAATTTTTTTATCAAAAAATTGTTAATGGAAACTATCATTATTTTTTAAAGGCCTATTTAATGATACCCCACACTAAGGGGTACGCGAGAAAAAAAAAATCCTCACTTTACGTGTAAGTACTGGAGGTACCCTAAAAAAAAATATTTTACGAGGTTTTATTTTACCACTTTTTCGGCACAACAAATCCGTATATTTACACCAAATTACAGCTCTCTAGTACTGTGCGTCTCTGAGCTAAACTGCGGACAGACGGAAGGACGGACGGACGGACGGACATGGCGAAACTATAAGGGTTCCTTGTTGACTACGGAACCCTAAAAAGATTACGACGAATTTACAACCTCCTCCTTTTTTGAAGTTAGTTAAAAATAATTGACGATAAAAACCTACCTATCCCCAAAAAAAATACCGTAAACACATACATTCAAAGCTGTAAAAATAAAGTTGACAAACTTACATTTGCAGTTGAAGAGCATGTTCTCCGATACATTTTGCTTAAGAAAATATGATATCCAAGTACATTTTATAAGTTGGTCGACTATTACTCGTAAAGTTGTAAAGCCTACTTAGTCATTATAATTTTCTTTTAAACTTCGTTATTATATACTACTATTGTGATTTTTTTCACACCCCCAAACATAACCGTTTAGCTGGTAGAGGGGGGAGACACTCGAGTCGAGCAAAATTTAGCACTTTAAAGCTTAATATTTCACAAACGAATTTTTTTATCAAAAAATTGTTAATGGAAACTCACATTATTTTTTAAAGACCTATTTAATGATATCCCACACTAAGGGATACGCGAGAAAGAAAAAAAACATTCCCACTTTGCGTGTACAGGAGGTACCCTAAAAAAATATTTTTCGAGATTTTATTTTACCACTTTTTCGGCACAACAAATCGGTATATTATTTACACCAAATTTCAGCTCTCTAGTACTTTGCGTCTCTGAGCTAAACTGCGGACAGACGGACGGACGGACGGACGGACGGACGGACATGGCGAAACTATAAGGGTTCCTTGTTGACTACGGAACCCTACAAAACTAGGGTTTTCTTTTTTTCAAAATTTGTTAAAGTTTGTAAGTTACAGGCGCTTGAGAGTGACTTTTGAAAAAAGAATACATGTTTACCTAGTTTTCTAACTGTTTCAGAAGCATTCTAAAATAAAACCTTAGAGATAGTTTTATTTTAGAATGCTTCTGAAACAGTTAGACGAACCGCGACCGCTCGGTAGACGATTGTCTTAAAAATTGTTAAGTGAACCTATGTATATTATGATATACTTTGGATTTAAATAAATAGTGACAAAATTGACAGCACCATAACACCTATCCGAACAAAGAATTT
Source organism: Agrotis segetum (assembly GCA_036375495.1). Taxonomy (NCBI): domain Eukaryota; kingdom Metazoa; phylum Arthropoda; class Insecta; order Lepidoptera; family Noctuidae; genus Agrotis; species Agrotis segetum. Next base: position 2,839,741 of record JAQSVV010000047.1, on the reverse strand, counting down.
CTTGTTTTTTTTTTATAATTTACGCTAATTAACAGTTCATTATTTTGTGTTTTTTTTTGTGATGATGTAATCATTGTAATGAGTGATTCGACTAAATGAAACTTGATTAAAATAATTGGGTACTAATTATGGCAGTTTTCAAAATAGTTCTTGTATTGATTGTTTAGCAAGCAACACTCGTTTGGCGGTGCATCTACCTGTTCAGAGCTACACATATTGTACGTGAGTGAGATCTAACAGTGAATATAGCAAAACTGTGAAGTGATTTTCGTCATGTCTCTCATTCATAATGACACCAGTAAACACGAGTCTGGAAGCGGTTATATTGAAAGTTGGGATGAGAACATAACAATCCAACAAATTGATATCTACACCAGAGAATGGAACGATTTTGATAATGATGACACTTGGGATTGGACATTAACATATTCTCAACAGTCGACTATCGAATACTTTGTGCTTGTGCTGACTCTAGTTACTTTAATATACGGCGTGACGTCGTGGTGCGTCCTGAAAAAGTTTCAGAATTATAGAAACTTTGTGTTTATTAATGCCATCTTATCAAACTTCTTACTAAATATTTCAAGCATGGTGTATTACTTCATCGTTTTTGACAATCAGACATTTGTTCTTTCAATTATTAGATATGCACGTGACTACTTTGGAACGGCGAAGACTCACTGGTTGTTGGTTATAAGTCATATGTTCTACGTGGACATTGTAAAAGTTTTCAAAATGCATATGGGAAGAAAATATTTCAAGAGCAGTGTTTTCGGTTGGGGGCTGTCTCTAGTAACAACGGCAATTTTTTCCTATTTTCTTGAATTAGAGTCCTTAATGGATTTCATTACAAATTTGCCGCATTCCCCAGTATTTGACATGATATTCATGGTTATTACCAGTGGAAATACAATATTACCAATTATTCTTAACTGTGCCCTTTTCATTATAAGTATATCGTCTTTATGTCGTAATGTCAATTTGAACGCACATACAGGTTGTCAGTTGTGGCGTCGCTTTTATGTAGCAACCTTAATATTTATTTTGAGTGATGTACTACTGTTGTACGATAATTTCATTCAATATATTTTCATAGCCAACTCTAAAACAGATTTTTTTGTAAGTTTATTTGTTACTTTGAATCCACTAATATTAAACATTGTTTTCATCATGTTACGGAATAATCGAAAAATATGGTACGAGTTTTATGTAAATAAATTAAATCAAAGGCATAGAGATCATAATTTCAGTATGCGGAGAAGGAATGTCCGTGACTTACATGCGGAGGTAGTTGACGTATAATATTGGAGAAAGAATTACATTAAAAAAATGAAATCATTTGTTATTTAGGGTTTTTGTTTTGTTGATCTCACTACTATTTTAAAAGAGAGAGTTTGTGAGGATGGATAGATGCTTGCACTTTTTCACGCCAAATATACTTAATTAAATAATAACATTTGAAACAGAGACAGTTTAAAATCTGGATCAACGTATAGGATAGTTTTCTTCAGGAATGACATCCTTGACGTAATTAGAAACTTCACGCGGCCAATGGCTTAAATCTTAGTAATTATAATAGTTATATAATTATGTTTTATAATTATTATTGAGATTATATTATATGGATTAAGCATGCATACTAGAAATTGTGTAAGCGCAATAATAGTTTCCACAATTTCTACTGATGTTTTCGTTAATAGTACGCGTCGTACAAAACTGTATCCTCACATAAATCTTTACATAATATAATAAAATCGTAGAGATGTCATTCCTGTACATTGAATATTTTTTTCTTTTTGTAGTTTTTTCGAGATTAGGGATCGATTCTGATGCCAGATCAACTTTTATTTTTTTTCGAAATTTTTAATGTTTTTTTGATTTGATCTATCTCCGAAACTACTGTAAAGTTGTCGACCAAATTTTCCTCAAATATTCCTAATAATATGCTTCTGTTAATATGCTATGTATTATTACGCTATTTTTCCTGGGCGACAAGCAATTTTGAATTTTGTTGTTTTTAGATGTTTGTTGATAGTTGGAAGCTAAACCACTGGATATTATTTAGTCAATTTTTCCTCAAATATTCCTTAATCAGCTCTTCAATTAATAGGATATGTATAATTACGCTATTCCCCTTGGGGGATTAGCAATGTTGTAATATGTTGATTTTCAGTCATTTTTGACATTTGTACAAGAACCGCTATTTGAAAATCACTGTCAGCGTACTAGCCAGTCCGGTCGGTAACCTGCTTGACTTTCGTGCAAGGGGTCTCTGGATCAAATCTCGCAATTTTTTTTTTCTCTTTTTGAGTTTTTTTTTTTATTTGTCCTGAGGGTTTTAAATTAGGTATTAAAAAAAAATGTGCATACTTTTGTTTCAATATTATTCGCGATTTTAATTTACTATTTTTCGTCAATACTTATCTAGGATATAAATTTACACCGATTTAAATTGTAGGTAGTAAGTTGGATATTTTTTTAAATTGTAATTGTTTCGAGGTGTGAATATTAGAAAAACATCAGGGATTCTATAATTTATGTTTATTTATGTTTTGAATTGGTGCTCAAACCAGTGCATAGATTCTGTTTTAAACGACGACAAGTTGTACTCATCGAGTCAGATAATTAGTTATTTTTTAGGTATCACGCGGTATGCTAAAGGGAGAAGAGCAATGCTATCGTACGTTCAATTTGCAGCGATGCTGTAAAACGACCCAAAAATGATAGTCTAATGTTTAAAATAAACACGGTTCTTTGAAATTAATGTCGCTCAAATAAGGACATTACCTATGCAAACTATGTACCTAGATATAACATTATTGATCTAAACTAATAATAAAAATGCAAGTATGTTTGTTTTTTACCTTTTCACGCATTACTACCTACTGAATCGATCGTCCCAAAATTTTGCATACCAATACGTTGTCAGGAGTATAGAGAGACACGGATATAACGTATCTTTCATCCCGAATAACAGAAGAGAGCTGTTTCCGAGAAAACAATTACGTTCATATTCCAGATGGCGCCACACGATCCGTATTGTTTCTCAAATTCTAAAATAACGCAAGCGAAGCCGCGGGCATACACTAGTATTATAATACATTTTATATCATATTTTGCCTTAACGTTTTACTTATTTTATGGAATGTTTGTGTATTTTGTAGAAAATCATAAATAACGAGATTTTTTATAAATTTTTAACTGAGTCACGATTACCTGTGTGTCATGATTATATAAGGTGTACCTTGGATTTAAATAAATAGGGACAAAATTATGTAGCAGCACCAATATCATAACACCTATCTGAACAAAGCCGGCCAGAATTGTTAGTTTTTTTATTATAATTATACTAATTATCACTTCATTATTTTGTGTTTTTTTTTGTGATTAGAATTTTGTGATTATAATGAGCGATTCTACCAACTAAAACTTCAAATAAATTAATTGAGTACTAATTATGGCAGTTTTAAAAACAGTTCTTGTTTTGACTGTTCAGCAAGCAACACTTGTTTGGCGGTGCATCTACCTGTTCAGAGCTACACATATTGTACGTGAGTGAGATCTAACCGTGAATATAACAAAACTGTGAAGTGATTTTCGTCATGTCTCTCATTCATAATGACACCAGTGAACACGGGTCTGGGAGCGGTTATAATGAAAGTTGGTATGAGGACATATCAATCCAACAGATTGATAACTACACCAGTGAATGGAACGACTTCGATTATAATGACACTTGGGATTGGACATTAACATATTCTCAAGGGTCGACTATCAAACACTTTGTGCTTGTGCTGACTCTAGTTACGTTAACATACGGCATGACGTCGTGGTGCGTCCTGAAACAGTTTCAGAATTATAGAAACTTTGTGTTTATTAATGCCATCTTATCAAACTTCTTACTAGATAAATATCAAACAGGGTGTATAACTTCATCGATTGGGACAATTGCACGTCACTTGATCTTTTAATTATTAGATTTGTATCTGACTACTTTGGAACGGCGAAGACTCACTGGTTGTTGGTTATAAGTCATATGTTTTACGTGGACATTGTAAAAGTTTTTAAAATGCATATGGGAAGAAGATATTTGAAGAGCAGTTCTTTCGGTTGGGGGCTGTCTTTAGTAACAACGGCAATTTTTTCCTATTTTATTGAATTAGATTCCTTAATGGACTTCATTACAAATTTGCCGTATTCCTCAGTATTTAACATGATAATCATGGTTATTATCAATGGAAATTCAATCTTACCTGTTATTCTTAACTGTGCTCTTTTCATTATAAGTATATCGTCTTTATGTCGTAATGTCAATTTGAACGCACATATAGGTTGTCATGTGTGGCGTCGCTTTTATATAGCAACTTTAATATTTATTTTGAGTGATGTACTATTGTTGTACGATAATTTCATTCAATATATTTTCATAGACAACTATAAAACAGATTTTTTTGTACGTTTATTTGTTACTTTGAATCCACTAATATTAAACATTGTTTTCATCATGTTACGGAATAATCGAAAAATATGGTACGAGTTTTATGTAAATAAATTAAATCAAAGACATAGAGATGATAATTTCAGTATGCAGAGAAGGATTGTTCGTGACTTACATGCGGAGGTAGTTGACGTATAATATTGTAGAAAGAATTCCAGATAAAAAAATTAAATCCATTTTTTTATAAGGGTTTTTGTATTGTTGATCTCACCACTATTTTAAAAGAGAGAGTTTGGGAGGGTGGATAGATGCTTGCACTATTTCACGCCAAATGTACTGAATGAAATAATAATATTTGATACAGAGATAGTTTCAGCCCCAATATCATAACACCTATCCGAACAATGCCGGCCAGAATTGTTATTTTTTTTTTTATTATAATTACACTAATTAACACTTCATTATTTTGTGTTTTTTTGTCATAAAAATTTAAATAAATAATTATAATGAGCGATTCTACCAACTAAAACTTCAAATAAAATAATTGAGTACTAATTATGGCAGATTTAAAAACTTTTTGTATTGACTGTTCAGCAAGCAACACTCGTTTGGCGGTACATCTACCTGTTCAGAGCTACACATATTGTACGTGAGTGAGATCTAACATTGAATATAACAAAACTGTGAAGTGATTTTCGTCATGTCTCTCATTCGTAATGACACCAGTGAACACGGGTCTGGGAGCGGTTATAATGAAAGTTGGGATGAGGACATAATATTATCAACCCAACCGATTATTAATTACACCAGCGAATGGAACGACTATGATTATGATGACACTTGGAATTGGACATTAACATATTCTCAATGGTCGACTATCGAAAACTGTGTGCTTGTGCTGACTCTAGTAACTTTAACATACGGCGTGACGTCGTGGTGCGTCCTGAAAAAGTTTCAGAATTATAGAAACTTTGTGTTTATTAATGCCATCTTATCAAACTTCTTACTTGATATATCAAGCATGGTGTATTATTCCATCATTTGGGACAATTGGACATTTGTTCATTCAATTATTAGATTTGTAAGGGACTACTTTGAAACGGCGAAGACTCACTGGTTGTTGGTTATAAGTCATATGTTTTACGTGGACATTGTAAAAGTTTTCAAAATGCATATGGGAAGAAAATATTTCAAGAGCAGTGTTTTCGGTTGGGGGCTATCTCTAGTAACAACGGCAATTTTTTCCTATTTTATTGAATTAGAGTCCTTAATGGATTTCATTACAACTTTGCCGCATTCCCCAGTATTTGACATGATATTCATGGTTATTACCAGTGGAAATACAATATTACCAATTATTCTTAACTGTGCCCTTTTCATTATAAGTATATCGTCTTTATGTCGTAATGTCAATTTGAACGCACATACAGGTTGTCAGTTGTGGCGTCGCTTTTATATAGCAACTTTAATATTTATTTTGAGTGATGTACTATTGTTGTACGATAATTTCATTCAATATATTTTCATATACAACCATAAAACAGATTTTTTTGTACGTTTATTTGTTACTTTGAATCCACTAATATTAAACATTGTTTTCATCATGTTACGTAATAATCGAAAAATATGGTACGAGTTTTACGTAAATAAATTAAATCAAAGGCATAGAGATCATAATTTCAGTATGCAGAGAAGAATTGTCCGTGACTTACACGTGGAGGTAGTTGACGTATAATATTGGAGAAAGAATACCAGATAAAAAAATGAAATCCATTTTTTTTATGGGTTTTTGTATTGTTGATCTCACCACTATTTTAAAAGAGAGAGTTTGTGAAGATGGATAGATGTTTGCACTATTTCACGCCAAATGTACTGAATGAAATAATACTGGTCTACAAATGACTTTAAAAAAGTAGTGTTCATGGAAAGTAGATTTTTTTATTGATTTCCACGTACTAAACACAAAAATAATTAATAAACATTAAAATTAGTATCCCTTTTTTAGAAAAAAAAAAAAAAGACGATTTTTGAAAAAGTTTACAGAAATTATACAGTTTGTTAATCATAAGTGGAATTTCGACGTGGTCTTTTCGCTGCCCTCTTATATTCTGCTTCTGGAATATCTCGACAAACAGTCCAGCAATAATCCGCCAACATTGAACCGTTCCAATGGCCTTGATATCGCTTTTCCATGTTGGCGATATACTGATGAAAGCGCTCCCCATGTTCATCGCTTAAAGCCCCACAATTATCCGGAAAGAAGTCCAAATTCGAATGTAAAAAGTGGATTTTCAAGGACATGTTGCAACCCAGTTTTTGGAATGATGATAACATATTTTCTATAAGTTCAGCATAGTTGTCACTCCTTTTATTCCCTAAGAAGTTTTTTGCAACAAGGCGAAAATCATCCCAGGCTTTTTTTTCTTTACCTTCTAGAACCGAGTCGAAGTTATCATCTTTAAATAAATTTCTTATTTGAGGACCTACAAATATACCTTCCTTGACCTTAGCGTCACTTAATCTTGGAAATTTCTGGCGAAGATATTGAAAAGCAGCTCCATTTTTGTTCATTGCTTTTACGAAATTTTTCATCAGTCCTAGTTTAATATGCAATGGCGGAAGTAAAACATTTTGTGGGTTAACTAAAGGGTCATTTTAACATTTTTTTGTCCAGGTTGAAGTGTCTGACGATGGGGCAAATGTAACAAAAATTGTCGGAATTGTTTACATAATATTTTTAACATTCGATGCCGACTAAGTAAAATAATCAGCATTATCAAGTTCAGTGAGGGTAGAATCATTAAATTCGGAAAATGTCAAGTATTGCAAAACCTCAAACTAATAAATCACTTTCACTTGTCAATTTGTATTCAGCATGGGTAGTTGAGTAGAAAGTTGAAATTATTTCGAATACTTTTCCGTTGTAGACCTGAATATTTGATACAGAGATAGTTTAAAATCTGGATCAACGTATAGGATAGTTTTCTTCAGGAATGACATCCTTGGCGTAATTAGAAACTTCACGCGGCCAATAGCTTAAATCTTAGTAATTATAATAGTTATAAAATTATGTTTAATAATTATTTTTGAGATAGATTATATAGATTAAGCATGCATACTAGAAATAGTGTAAGCGCAATAATAGTTTCCACAATTTCTACTGATGTTTTCGTTAATAGTAGGGGAAAGGTGTACGAGATGATCCGTCGAGGCAAGATGATCCTTTGATATTGCAACGAACCCAGTAGCGTCATCTAGTTGTTTTCATTGGTAAAACGTAGTCCCCGATATTCCCCCGCCTCAGTTAAAAGTGTTGGTGTCCATAGTGACAATTAAATTTTTTGAGAAAAATAACAAATATTCCGTGACTTTGATCTAAGGTAAGGGTGAGTTGAAGTTTATATCTAATTTGTTCTAGGTACTTTATTACTAGTGTGTGGTATTAGTTAGCTTTGTATATTGCTCTTTTTTGTTTTTTTAATAGCAAAGTAACAGTTGGAAGCACATAGTTTAAGTTATCGAACATTGAACAAAAAAGTTTATGTTGGGGCAAGATGATTATGTTACCGTTGTACAATATGATCCCCACAGATCTTCTTGTACACCGGTAACATACTTACTATTACGGGGATATTTTTAAAGATTTGTATGTTATTATGTTTAAGTTTATATATTCTTGGTTTTAGACTATGCCTCGTAATTATAAAAAAAAAACTAAACGCGGGTTGTGGTCGGAAGACTCCATGATCAAAGCACGGGATGCTGTTAAAAATAGGATGCCATATAGCACAGCAAGTAAACAGTTTGGGTTGCCTGTATTGTCACTAAAAACGCGGGCTAAAGTCAAAAATAAAGTGGCTGTCAGTAGAATCAAATGTAGGTGAAAAAATAAACCCAGATTATGGTTTTATTTAGGTTATTCTCTTCCTGGATACTGGGATCATCTTGCCCCTACCGCAAGGATCATCTTGGACACCGGGGTGTACAAGATGATCCTTTGATAACTTTTTAAAAATGTGTTTTTTTAATAGTAAAGCATCTAAAAAATTAAAACTTTGAGTATGCCAACAATAAGATAAATAAATTTACTATGTATATACGTGTTTACATTCGCGCTAAGTAGAATATCATTTAATCTACAAGCAATCTCCCTTAAGGGGATCATCTCGTACACCTTTCCCCTACGCGTTGTACAAAACTGTATCATTTTATTTTATACTTTGCCTTAGCATTTTACTTTTTGTATGGAATGTTTGTGTATTTTGTAGAAAATCATAAGTAACGAAATTTTTTATAAATTGTTAACTGAGTAACGATTACCTGTGTGTCATGATTATGGTGTACCTTGGATTTAAATAAATAGGGACAAAATTATGTATCAGCACCAATATCATAACACCTATCCGAACAAAGCCAGCCAGAATTGTTAGTTTTTTATTTTAATTATACTAATTAACACTTCATTATTTTGTGTTTTTTTTGTGATTATAATGAGCAATTCTACCAACTAAAACTTCAAATAAATTAATTGAGTACTAATTATGGCAGTTTTAAAAACTTTTTGTTTTGACTGTTCAGCAAGCAACACTCGTTTGGCGGTACATCTACCTGTTCAGAGCTACACATATTGTACGTGAGTGAGATCTAACAGTGAATATAACAAAACTGTGAAGTGATTTTCGTCATGTCTCTCATTCATAATGACACCAGTGACCACGAGTCTGGGAGCGGTTATATTAAAAGTTGGTATGAGGACATATCAGTCCAACAGATTGATAACTACACCAGTGAATGGAACGACTTTGATTACTATGACACTTGGGATTGGAGATTAACAGATTCTCAACGGTCGACTATCGAATACTTTGTGCTTGTGTTGACTCTAGTTACGTTAACATACGGCGTGACGTCGTGGTTCGTCTTGAAAAAGTTTCGTAATTATAGAAACTTTGTATTTATTAATGCCATCTTATCAAACTTCTTACTAGATATATCAAACATGGTGTATTACTTCATCGTTTTTGACAATCGGACATTTCTTCTTTCAATTATTAGATATGCACGTGACTACTTTGGAACGGCGAAGACTCACTGGTTGTTGGTTATAAGTCATATGTTTTACGTGGACATTGTAAAAGTTTTCAAAATGCATATGGGAAGAAGATATTTGAAGAGCAGTGTTTTCGGTTGGGGGCTGTCTCTAGTAACAACCGCAATTTTTTCCTATTTTATTGAATTAGAGTCCTTAATGAATTTCATTACAAATTTGCCGTATTCCCCAGTATTTGACATGATAATCATGGTTATTATCAATGGAAATTCAATCTTGCCGGTTATTCTTAACTGTGCCCTTTTCATCATAAGTATATCGTCTTTATGTCGTAATGTCAATTTGAACGCACATACAGGTTGTCAGTTGTGGCGTCGCTTTTATGTAGCAACCTTAATATTTATTTTGAGTGATGTACTACTGTTGTACGATAATTTCATTCAATATATTTTCATATACAACTATAAAACAGATTTTTTTATAAATTTATTTGTTACTTTGAATCCACTAATATTAAACATTGTTTTCATCATGTTACGGAATAATCGAAAAATATGGTACGAGTTTTATGTAAATAAATTAAATCAAAGGCATAGAGATCATAATTTCAGTATGCGGAGAAGGATTGTCCGTGACTTACATGCGGAGGTAGTTGACGTATAATATTGATGGATGAATTACAAAAAAAAAATGAAATCCATTTTTTTATAAGGGTTTTTGTATTGTTGATCTCACCACTATTTTAAAAGAGAGAGTTTGTGAGGGTGGATAGATGTTTGCACTATTTCACGCCAAATGTACTGAATGAAATAATAATATTTGATACAGAGATAGTTTAAAATCTGGATCAACGTATAGGATTGTTTTCTTCAGAAATGACATCCTTGACGTAATTAGAAACTTCACGCGGCCAATGGCTTAAATCTTAGTAATTATAATAGTTATAAAATTATGTTTCATAATTATTATTGAGATAGATTATATGGACTAAGCATGCATACTAGAAATTGTGTAAGCGCAATAATCAAATCAAATTCACAAAAAATAAAAATATTATACAATCAGTTTACAAATTGAATGGTGAGCGGCTCGAGCAAGTGGAAAGTATAAGAGATCTAGGCGTTCAGCTTGATAAAAGGATAAATTTTGTCGAACATGTCGATAAAGTTATCGTAAAAACATCAAAGATGCTAGGCTTCGTTATGAGAGAGTGTAAAAACTTCAAAAACCCGAACATAAAAATAATGATGTATAACTCGTTAGTTAGAAGCCATCTCGAGTACTGTAGTGTGGTCTGGTCACCTGTGTATCAGGTCCACATCAAACGTATTGAACGGCTGCAAAAACGTTTCTTATGGCATCTTACCTACACCTACAATATGGGTAATAAGCTCAACTCGTACCTAGACAGACTTAAGCATTTTAAGATGATGTCGCTTGAGAAGCGTAGGAATATGTTGGATTTGGTTTTTCTCAAGAAGCTAGTAACGGGCTCATTGAACTGTCCCGATTTGCTCAGTAGGGTCTTATTCCATGTGCCCCGTAATCTGCCAAGAAGTTCCAATAGAAGACTCTTCAGCATGCCAAGATGTCATACCAACTTGAGACAGTTCTGTCCACTATCAAGAATGTATGCTACATACAAAGAGCATGAAGTGGACATTGATCTCTTTAATATATCAGTATCGGCTCTAAAAAAGGCAGTGCTTGCCAATTAATTTTATTTTCAATTTTAATTTTATTTTCATTTCAATTTCAATTTTAAATGTGTATCATACCTTAATCTTGATGTTAATAAATTATTAGATAATTGACATTAAATGTAACCTATTCAATTTAATTCATTCAATTTAATTAATTAACTTATTTCAATCCAATTTTTAAAATGCAATTTTATTAAATGTTATATCTAATTTGACTAAATCTAACCAATTAAGCTGTAGTTATTTTATGTTTAAATTCTGTGTTTTCTTATTAATTATGTTATTGTTAATTTATTATGTTATTTTTTGCGCATAATCTAGTGCATGTTGTGCTTTTCTGTACGTGATGAGACGCTTAGACATACGTTTGCAATGTACTAATTATAAAGTAACAGTGTACTCATTGTTGAGAAGCCTAATAAATAAATAAATAAATAATACTCGTAGTTTCCACAATTTCTAATGATGTTTTCGTTAATAGTACGCGTCGTACAAAACTGTACCATTTTATTTTATACTTTGTCTTAACATTTTACTTTTTTTATGGAATGTTTGTGTATTTTGTAGAAAATAATAAACAACATGAGATTTCTTTTAGATTGTTAACTGAGTCATGATTACTTATGTGTCATGATTATGTAAGATGTTCCTTTTTTTTTTTTTTTAACGTGGTAAAATCATCAAATGAGTCCTCCCACCCCGGGCAGGGCGGGAGGGACTGTCAGACTTGTACTGACTAAAATCCACGGTGTCCTTCAATAGCCCTTTATGTACCGGTGTCACGGTAAGGAAATAATCCCGCGACCCCGGCAGGCTTTGGCCCTCTGAGAGGGGGCCCCGTCATTATGCTGACGCTCTTTGAGGCGCGCGTGGGACACAACGCGCCGTCGACCCGGGCATGGTCCATGGTCGGGCAGCGAGTTGCCCTTTACTCGCTGCCCGCATGCCCGCGCCTACGGTGGCCGGAGATCGTCGCGCGACGTCCGTCGCCGTGGGCGTCCACCACCGCGGGTAATTAGCAGTTTTCAAAATAGTTCTTGTATTGACTGTTCAGCAAGCAACACTCGTTTGGCGGTACATCTACCTGTTCAGAGCTACACATATTGTACGTGAGTGAGATCTAACAGTGAATATAACAAAACTGTGAAGTGATTTTCGTCATGTCTCTCATTCATAATGACACCAGTGAACACGAGTCTGGGAGCGGTTATATTGAAAATTGGTATGAAGACATAACAATCCAACAGATTGATAACTATACCAGTGAATGGAACGACTTTGATTATTATGACACTTGGAATTGGAGATTAACAGATTCTCAACGGTCGACTATCGAATACTTTGTGCTTGTGCTGACTCTAGTTACGTTAACATACGGCGTGACGTCATGGTGCGTCCTGAAAAAGTTTCGTAATTATAGAAACTTTGTGTTTATTAATGCCATCTTATCAAACTTCTTACTAGATATATCAAACATGGTGTATTACTTCATCGTTTTTGACAATCGGAGATTTCTTCTTTCAATTATTAGATATGCACGTGACTACTTTGGAACGGCGAAGACTCACTGGTTGTTGGTTATAAGTCATATGTTTTACGTGGACATTGTAAAAGTTTTCAAAATGCATATGGGAAGAAGATATTTGAAGAGCAGTGTTTTCGGTTGGGGGCTGTCTCTAGTAACAACGGCAATTTTTTCCTATTTTATTGAATTAGAGTCCTTAATGAATTTCATTACACATTTGCCGTATTCCCCAGTATTTGACATGATAATCATGGTTATTATCAATGGAAATTCAATCTTGCCGGTTATTCTTAACTGTGCCCTTTTCATCATAAGTATATCGTCTTTATGTCGTAATGTCAATTTGAACGCACATACAGGTTGTCAGTTGTGGCGTCGCTTTTATGTAGCAACCTTAATATTTATTTTGAGTGATGTACTACTGTTGTACGATAATTTCATTCAATATATTTTCATATACAACCATAAAACAGATTTTTTTGTACGTTTATTTGTTACTTTGAATCCACTAATATTAAACATTGTTTTCATCATGTTACGGAATAATCGAAAAATATGGTACGAGTTTTATGTAAATAAATTAAATCAAAGGCATAGAGATCACAATTTCAGTATGCAGAGAAGGATTTTCCGTGACTTACATGCGGAGGTAGTTGACGTATAATAATGGAGGATGAATAACAAAAAAAAAAATGAAATCCATTTTTTATAAGGGTTTTTGTATTGTTGATCTCACCACTATTTTAAAAGAGAGAGTTTGTGAGGGTGGATAGATGTTTGCACTATTTCACGCCAAATGTACTGAATGAAATAATAATATTTGATACAGAGATAGTTTAAAATCTGGATCAACGTATAGGATTGTTTTCTTCAGAAATGACATCCTTGACGTAATTAGAAACTTCACGCGGCCAATGGCTTAAATCTTAGTAATTATAATAGTTATATAATTATGTTTTATAATTATTATTGAGATTATATTATATGGATTAAGCATGCATACTAGAAATTGTGTAAGCGCAATAATAGTTTCCACAATTTCTACTGATGTTTTCGTTAATAGTACGCGTCGTACAAAACTGTATCCTCACATAAATATTATAATACATTTTATGTCATATTTTGCCTTAACGTTTTACTTATTTTATCGAATGTTTGTGTATTTTGTAGAAAATCGTAAATAACGAGATTTTTTATAAATTTTTAACTGAGTCACGATTACCTGTGTGGTGTACCTTGGATTTAAATAAATAGGGACAAAATTATGTAGCAGCACCAATATCATAACTCTTATCTGAACAAAGCCGGCCAGAATTGTTAGTTTTTTTTATTATAATTATACTAATTATCACTTCATTATTTTGTGTTTTTTTTTTGTGATTAGAATTTTGTGATTATAATGAGCGATTCTACCAACTAAAACTTCAAATAAATTAATTGAGTACTAATTATGGCAGTTTTAAAAACAGTTCTTGTTTTGACTGTTCAGCAAGCAACACTTGTTTGGCGGTGCATCTACCTGTTCAGAGCTACACATATTGTACGTGAGTGAGATCTAACCGTGAATATAACAAAACTGAAGTGATTTTCGTCATGTCTCTCATTCATAATGACACCAGTGAACACGAGTCTGGGAGCGGTTATATTGAAAATTGGTATGAAGACATAACAATCCAACAGATTGATAACTATACCAGTGAATGGAACGACTTTGATTATTATGACACTTGGAATTGGAGATTAACAGATTCTCAACGGTCGACTATCGAATACTTTGTGCTTGTGCTGACTCTAGTTACTTTAATATACGGCGTGACGTCATGGTGCGTCCTGAAAAAGTTTCAGAATTATAGAAACTTTGTATTTATTAGTGCCATCTTATCAAACTTCTTACTAGATAAATATCAAACAGGGTGTATAACTTCATCGATTGGGACAATTGCACGTCATTTGATCTTTTAATTATTAGATTTGTATCTGACTACTTTGGAACGGCGAAGACTCACTGGTTGTTGGTTATAAGTCATATGTTTTACGTGGACATTGTAAAAGTTTTTAAAATGCATATGGGAAGAAGATATTTGAAGAGCAGTTCTTTCGGTTGGGGGCTGTCTTTAGTAACAACGGCAATTTTTTCCTATTTTATTGAATTAGATTCCTTAATGGACTTCATTACAAATTTGCCGTATTCCTCAGTATTTAACATGATTATCATGGTTATTATCAATGGAAATTCAATCTTACCTGTTATTCTTAACTGTGCTCTTTTCATTATAAGTATATCGTCTTTATGTCGTAATGCCAATTTGAACGCACATATAGGTTGTCATGTGTGGCGTCGCTTTTATATAGCAACTTTAATATTTATTTTGAGTGGTGTACTATTGTTGTACGATAATTTCATTCAATATATTTTCATAGACAACTATAAAACAGATTTTTTTGTACGTTTATTTGTTACTTTGAATCCACTAATATTAAACATTGTTTTCATCATGTTACGGAATAATCGAAAAATATGGTACGAGTTTTATGTAAATAAATTAAATCAAAGACATAGAGATGATAATTTCAGTATGCAGAGAAGGATTGTTCGTGACTTACATGCGGAGGTAGTTGACGTATAATATTGTAGAAAGAATTCCAGATAAAAAAATTTAATCCATTTTTTTATAAGGGTTTTTGTATTGTTTATCTCACCACTATTTTAAAAGAGAGAGTTTGTGAGGGTGGATAGATGCTTGCACTATTTCACGCCAAATGTACTGAATGAAATAATAATATTTGATACAGAGATAGTTTCAGCCCCAATATCATAACACCTATCCGAACAAAGCCAGCCAGAATTGTTATTTTTTTTTTATTATAATTACACTAATTAACACTTCATTATTTTGTGTTTTTTTGTCATAAAAATTTAAATAAATAATTATAATGAGCGATTCTACCAACTAAAACTTCAAATAAAATAATTGAGTACTAATTATGGCAGTTTTCAAAATAGTTCTTGTATTGATTGTTCAGCAAGCAACACTCGTTTGGCGGTGCATCTACTTGTTCAGAGCTACACATATTGTACGTGAGTGAGATCTAACAGTGAATATAACAAAACTGTGAAGTGATTTTCGTCATGTCTCTCATTCATAATGACACCAGTGAACACGGGTCTGGGAGCGGTTATAATGAAAGTTGGGATGAGGACATATTATTATCAACCCAACAGATTAATAATTACACCAGCGAATGGAACGACTATGATCATGATGACACTTGGAATTGGAGATTAACATAACAGTCGACTATCAAACACTTTGTGCTTGTGCTGACTCTAGTTACTTTAACATACGGCGTGACGTCGTGGTGCGTCCTGAAAAAGTTTCAGAATTATAGAAACTTTGTGTTTATTAGTGCCATCTTATCAAACTTCTTACTTGATATATCAAGCATGGTGTATTATTCCATCATTTGGGACGATTGGACATTTGTTCATTCAATTATTAGATTTGCATGTGAATACTTTGAAACGGCGAAGACTCACTGGTTGTTGGTTTTAAGTCATATGTTTTACGTGGACATTGTAAAAGTTTTCAAAATGCATATGGGAAGAAGATATTTGAAGAGCAGTGTTTTCGGTTGGGGGCTGTCTTTAATAACAACGGTATTCTTTTTGTATTCTAATATTTTAGACCCCTTAGACGATTTAATTTTAAATTTGTCTGGTATAGTATTTCACATAATACACCTGATCCTTTCTTGGGGAAATACGATATTACCTGTTATTCTTGACTGTGCCCTTTTCATTATAAGTATATCGTCGTTATGTCGTGACGGCAATTTGAATGCACATAGAAGTTGTAACGCCTGTCGTCGCTTTTATATAGCAACTTTAATATTTATTTTGAGTGATGTGCTATTGTTACACAATAATTTTGTTATATATTTTTTCTATGACAACTATAAAACTAATTTTGTTGTAAATTTATTTGTTACTTTGAATCCATTATTATTAAACGTTGTTTTCATCATGTTACGGAATAATCGAAAAATTTGGTACGAGTTTTATGCAAATAAATTAAATCAAAGGCATAGAGATCATAATTTCAGTATGCAGAGAAGGATTGTCCGTGAACCTACTCAAACACATGGGGAGGTTGTTGAAGTATAAAATTGTAGATAGAACTTCAGTAAAACAAATTATTTCATTTTTCAATTAAAAATAAAAATTCAAACTTTAATAAAAAAAAATCAGTTAAAAATTTTTCTCCGGCAATTGTGGACCGATTTTCAAAATTCTTTTTTTGTTCAAAAAGAGATACTTCAGAAGTGGTCCCATTGTCATGTCAGGATCTGATGATTGGATCCTAGAGAAATCGAGGGCAACCCTCAAATTTTATAGGCCCATACATCGTTTTTCGTAAATTTTATGAAGTAATTTAAGTATTTGCGTTTGGTAATCATCATTTCATGTAGCTGAGCTGATGATGGAAGGTACAACTCCTCTAGTAAGGGCTTGGCATCGACTGATTTAGTAAAATATGTTTGTGTTCGCATATCTGCGGAACTAAAAGTCCGATTTAAGTAATCATTTTTTTGTCTTATTTAGTATCGTTCAACTTAGGGAATACTGCAAGTTTTATCAACATCGGTTTACCTTTAAACACTTGAAATATAATTATGTGTCTTATGCACACATACACGAGCTACCTACTTAGAATCTTTTACTGTACCAGCCTTTAGAGTAAAGCAACAATATATCTAAATCGCCGCTCGACTGCATCCCAAGTTCCGGTTGACGGCTCCGCGTTACACTGCAGTAGACACCGCAATCGATGCTTAGTTCTGCTCTTTGATGTCTATTTTCGCCCGCCTTCTCATGCCTTTCAAACGAACACACTGGAAACTTTAAGAAGCATTAATTTTTCCCATGTTTTTATACACTCACTTTTCTTGTTTGTTTGTCGTTAGTGTAATCAAATACATTAATGTATGTCACTTATATTAATCACAAGATTCATAAAATGGGGTGCTATGACAGGAAACCTCGCCTCCTCTAGCCTGTCGTGTGGACGCTCCAACGCGTGTCCCTCTGATTAGCAGAGGGCACAGCGGCGGAGCGGGCTTGCGGATGGTGAGTGATGGGTAGCTCGCCGTTCGACCAAGGACCAAGCCCGGGTCGGTGCTATTGCCTGCGGGGGTCGCGGGTTTTTTCTTAACCCATCTTTTTTTGATCTTTTTTGTATACCGTGGCCCCGGAACGTAAAGGGCATAGGAAGGAACACGGGTGGATTTTAGTCAGTAAGAGTCTGACAGTCCCTTCCACCCCACCCAGGGCGGGAGGAGTCATTTGATGATTTTACCACCTTAAAAAAAAAAAACATAAAATATAGATTTTTTGCCATCGCTAAAAAAAACAACCGATGTTGTTATCAAACGTTATTTCTTGCTGTCGTCATGAAACTTATAATTCCACATTTTCTTTCAAAGATTTTCTATTGCGTAGAACATTGTTCACCAGTAAGTAAGAAATAGAACGTACGGTTACATTTTTAAGCTTGAAAATTTTTCAACATCCAACAGCCGTTCCCCTACTTGCCCATCACAAAAACTGAAAAGAAAAACGTTCTACAAGATTTAAAGTCTACTTACTCTTAAGATTTTCCATAAGAAACTGCATTCCTTAATAAAGAATCTTCTAACTAAGAACTTAGGTTTAAGTTTTAACTCCTTCCTTAATACTCCTTCATACCTCGTTCCGGTTTGTTGTTGATTGAGCTTTCTATATAGATCGCTATAATGGCGTATCTAACGAACATAATGCCTTCATCAACAAGCTTTGCAGAAGGCTTAGTTTCGTGGTACAATATCATCAGTATAGCGCTGTTTATCTCGTCTGTTTATCATTCATCTTGTTCATAATCCTTTAGGCTTGCTTCTTGTCATGTATTTAGTAACCTCCTTAAATCTGTATCCTGTGCATCTGTTATTTGATCACTTTAAAAGGGATTTAATAAAAGCGCTGAGTTTAATAAGCCTGTATAAGTTTGGAGCCGATGTTGTTGGCGTTTTTTATGTCTACCTCTATAAGATGATATTTTTGAAGATTTTTCAACATTGGTATAGGACTTAAACACTTCAAAAAATATTATTGATACTTTTATCGTATTGCTAATCAATTATACCTGTCTGAAAATATCAGATGAAAAATGACGTTCCACTCTATAACACTGTTCTTTTACGATGCACATGAGGGGAACACAAATATTAAGTGATGTTTTGTTACACGAGTACAAACAGATTGCGTCAAAATTTAAAACACAAGTTCCATTTAAGGCATGTCAGGTATTTTCTATGGCCCTACGTGAAGGTAGGTCTATGGATCAGCAGCAGACGTTTTACGGCTGGTTTGATAATCATATAATTAAAATATTATAAAGTTCATTGACAAAGGCACTTAACGATAAGAACAAAATGCAAGTATCAAGACAGTTCATTTAAAAATGTTTTTTTTTTGTTATATAACTTTGATTATTACATTAAATTTATTCGATGTTCATAAATTATTATTATCAGAATTAGTACCAAAACCTTTTAGTTTTGAAATACATAAACTAAATAATACAAACATTACCCCTGCTACGAAAATAAACAGTATAATATGAAAAACATCAAATTAGTATTTCCACTTCATTAAGTTTACGTTCTCACTTAATAATTTCATGTAAATGTGTAGACGAGAATAGTTTTATTATTCAACTTTGTCGGTGAATATCTTACGAGGAGGTGTTACTAAGTTGGCCTCACTAACAAGGTTTCTTGAATTACCTTTTATAATTCATAGTATGAGGCTCATTGAACTAAATATGCTAATGGGTTGGAGAAATATGAGGGTTGGCTTGGAAATGTTACCATTTGCGGTACCATAATATGATTAAATGCTTTTTGGTTTTGTGGTTGTTTAGGGTCATTTCGAAAATTAATGGGCTTTGGGATAGGTTAAAGACCTTTGTTAGTTTATATTAATCCAGTGTCTTCTTTATCTTTCGAAAGTTACTATAAATCATCCCAAATTAAGCTCAAGTTAGGCAACTGACGGCTAAGAGATAGAGCAAAAGTGTTGGTCGACAAAAAGCCAGATGCTCATCATAAGATATCAGATGAGACAAAGTATACCACATGAACCTACCAGAGAAAGTGGTAAAAAAGAAGGTCTTATTCAGCAGTGAGTCTAACAAGCCTATAAGCAAAATAAATGTGATTATCAAGAAAAATAATTTTCTTTTATCAAATGACGATGGTTAAGCGGTTAAACAGTGGTGGCCCAGTGATATCGGTTGCGACTTACGAGTTGTAGGTCGTGGCTTCGAACCCCGCCAGGCGCATTACTTTGTGTAATTTATTTCATCACCACTGCTCTCCAAACGGTGAAGGAAAACATCGTGAGGAAACCGGCATGTCCTAGAACCAAATATTCAAAGACATGACTATGACAACCACTAATCCGCACTGGGCTCGCGTGGTGAAATATGGCCCACTCCCTCTCACTGAGAGGAGGCCTGTTTCCCAGCAGTGGGAACATTTTAGGCTGATGATGAAGGGGTTGATTGTTGCGCTGTGAGACGCGGGTTAAATCACAAGAACTTTGTATGACCTAAGTAGTCGGGGTTTACCTGTTTGTGTATGTAAGTTGAATTGTTTAAGTTTATATACGCGGATACGCACCCAAAAAACGAGAGAAATTCCGAGTGTAGTTTTGATTTGGTTTTTAGGTCTTTCTTACAGCACTGCTTATGTAACATAGTTCGTGTTTTTTCTGACTAGATAACCAGACACCTTCCACATAACTGTAAAACAAAACAGAAAATCACATACCAACACCTCAGAACACAGTTACGTTGATTAACCTTTAGTAAGATACCTTGACGTCAAAACTTTCAAGGTCCTAGTTGTCAAAGGCTGAGCTTGATCCCTAAATAGTAAACTTTGATTAGATTTGTTGTACCAGTCCCAGCCTGTCCATTAGAATGCAAACCATGAACAGTTGTGTAATTGAATTTTTCCAAGTCATTGAGCATAAATATTCTTTTTTCGTGCCATTCGTACCCGCCACCTCTTTTATAGTTCGCGTCTGTGATGCGTGGAATATAAAAATCGAAATGGATTCATTTTTTATGAATGTTACCACGTTCTCAATTTATGGTGTTCATATTTAATGCAGTCCGTGTGTGGTCTGGTAACACCTTGCTCGATTGGGATGTTTACCTGTGCTCGGAACGGAGGGTTGATCAATATTGATCGTGTTATTTTTATTAGTGGGACTAGCACTTCCCCCGCGACTTCGTCCGCGCTTATTTAGAGATTTGGTTATGTGAATTTCTTCTCCGGCCACCCTCTTTATGCAATACTTTTAGAAAATCTAAATCAATATGCAACTAAAATTCTATTCTCTCTCATTCGACCACAAATATCCCTTTCGCAGTAGGTTTTTGCAACATCCCAGCTTAATAAGCTCCTACATCCTAAAGATATACCCCTGGGATAATTTGAGACTCGTAGCACTTGTAGTAACGAAGTTTCATACAAACTCTGAAGCTAAAAAGTAACCCTTAGGGGGGGAATTTCCCGTCATAATCCCGTCTTAAGTAGCACCTACGTCGTAAAAGAACACTCCGGTGAAACACTAAAAACTCCTAGTACTTGTAGTAATGAAGTTTCATACAAACTATCAACCTCGAAAACAACCCTTTAGAGGTCAATTTCACCACATCCCGTCTAAGTGAGTTCCTACTTTTTTAAAAGAACCCCCTTCCAAAAGAGACATCTATCTTTCAAACAACAGAAACAATCCCTTTGGGGTCCAATTTCACAAATCTACCTACATCCTAAAAATAGCTCCCGCTGAAAAATTGGGTCTCGCAGCATTTGTCGTAACGAAGTTTCATACAAACTACTAACACCAAAAAAAACTCTTTAGGGGTTGATTTGTCCAAAATTCGTCAGAGGTAGATCAACCCCAAAAACAACCCCTTAGGGGTA
Source organism: Agrotis segetum (assembly GCA_036375495.1). Classification (NCBI taxonomy): domain Eukaryota; kingdom Metazoa; phylum Arthropoda; class Insecta; order Lepidoptera; family Noctuidae; genus Agrotis; species Agrotis segetum. The sequence continues at coordinate 2,817,992 of JAQSVV010000047.1, read as the reverse complement.
AAATTTCGCAAAATCCCGTCTTAGTGAGCACCTACGTCCCTAAAAGAATCCCTATGCAAAATTTGAAACCTGTATCTATCATCGTCAATAACAACCCCTTAGGGTTCGAATTTCGAATCACCCAGTCATAGTGAGCATCTAAGTCCTAAAAACAACCCCTATGAAAAATTTGAGACTCCTAGCACGTGTAATAACGATGTTTCAAACAAACTTTCAACACCAAAAACAACCCCTTAGGGGTCGAATTTCAAAAACCCTTTTCTAAAGTAGCACCTACGTCCTAAAAAGAACCCGCATGCAAAATTGGAAACTCCTAGTACTTGTAGCAAAAAAGTTTCATACAAACTGTCAACCCCAAAAACAACCCCTTAGGGGCGTAATATCGCAAAATCCGTTCTTAGCGGGTACCTACGTCCTAAAAAGAACCCCTATGCAAAATTTTAAACCCCTAACACTGGTAGTTTCCGAGATTTCGTGTCCTATGAGTGAGTGACCTTTTGCTTTTTTATATATAATATAGAAGACTAGCACTTTGCCCGCGACTTCGTCTGCGCGTGTTTCTAATTTCGAACTCAGTAAATTTAATTCCAGCTCACCCTCCATATAGGATACTTTTGGAAAATCTCTAGTAGTTTCAGGGCCTATTCAATACAAACAAACAAAAACATGCTAGGGGTTTATTTTTTTAAATACGTATCCTTTATTCGATTGAGAGATAATTAATATGTCAAGTTTTGAGTTTATCGAAGCAAGCAATAAAATCCTTCCCTTAAAATTTTATCATCCCTTTTCACCAATTTAGGGAGTGATTTTCGGAATACCTAAAAATGGAGGGTAGTTTTAAAAAAAGTAATAATGCCCAACTTTTTTATTTACTTAAACTCATATTCGTACCAAGTTTCAAGTTTATAAACCCAAGAAATATGATTTTACATACAAAGGTTTTCACCCCTTTTCACCCCCTTAGAGGGAGATTTTCGCAAAATCCTTTCATAATGCTCATCTACATTATAAATTGTAACTAATATCCAAAATTCAGGTTTCTACGTTTAGTGGTTTAATAGGGATCCCTTCTATTCGCATAATGTTCTTTGTCCTAATATACTTCGGCATAACGATTTTGGCACAATTTGTTTAGGCATAATAATACTTCGGCATAATTTTTTTAGGCATACATCTTACATTCGCATAATCATCTTAAAGACTAATTTGTTTCGGCATAAATTTGATTCGCATAACGTTAGTAGGCCTAATGACAATTAGCATAACGTTAGTAGGCCTAATGACTATTAGCATAACGTTAATAGACCTAATGACTATTAGCATAACGTTTGTACGCCTAATGACTATTAGCATAATAATATTTAGGCATACAATTAATACTTTCTAAATTAATACGTTTCTGCAACAATTAAATAATATGTTAATTAAAAATTGAATATGATGTGCAACAAAAAATAGTGACAGAACCGAATTGCTGCAAAACCGACTCCACGTAGTCTTGTTTGTCCTACCCCTAGAGTGTAATTTAAAATCGCGTAGGCGCGTAGGGTCGAGGCGGCCCGCGGGCTGAGGAGCAGGCGGCTGTGAGCGAACCGCCACGGCTGAGGCTGGCCGGCGAAGCCGGCCAACAAGCCGAAGCTGCGGTGATGAGCGAAAGCCGTCTGCGACGATTAGCACGCGTGGGGCCGCCGGAGGCCCGCAGCGCCGGAGCCGTGACAGAAAACCTTGCCTGCTGCATGTTGCATGCTCGCTTGAATGCTGCATGCTGCACGCTTGCTTGTTTGCTGCATGCTTGCTTGTTTGCATGCTTGCTTGCTTGCATGCTGTATGCCTTTATAAGTAATGTTTTAATATCATTATGCGTAAATAAATTTATGCTTTAGGATATTATGCTTAAAAAAGTTATGCTTTAGAACTTTATGCTTAGTAAATTTATGCTTTAAGATATATGCTTAAAAAAGTTATGCTTTAGAACTTTATGTTTAATAAATTTATGCTTTAGAATATTATGCTTAATCATTATTAAGCTTAGAGAAATTATGCTTAAAAAATTATGCGTAAGCTATTATGCGTAATTATATTATGCGAAAATATAATTATGCCAAACAAAATTATGCTAAGTTATATTAGGTCTTAAAATTTTATGCAAATGGATAGGGAACCGGTTTAATATCCTATCCTTAAAACTTGAATACCCCTTTTCACCAACTTGGGGGGTGATTTTCGAAAAATCCAAAAACATGTGTTTTATTAGTTCTTATCTATGTAGTATATAAATACTGATTTTCAAATTCATCAGCTCACGCGTTATGATTTTCCCATACAAACTTTAACAACCCCTAGAATACCAATGGAGGGTAGTTTTAAAAAAATAGTGATGCCAATCTTATTTATTTACTAATGTTCTTATTCGTGGTAAGTTTCAAGTTTATAAACCCAAGGAATAAGATTTTTCATACAAAACTTTTCACCCCTTTTCACCCCCTTAGAGGAGGATTTTCGCAAAATCCCGTCTTATTGCCAATCTACATAGTAGACTGCAAATGTTGTCCAAAATTCAAGTTTCTGCGTTAAGCGGTTTCGGCTGTAGTCGTGTCAAAAGAAAAACCCCTGTTCTTTTATATATATAGATGATGCCAAATGTTTGGTGCAAATCGAAATGGGTATTTTGAATTTTTACTTCTTATTTGATACATTTTTAACTTAGCTGACCCAAACACTGTTGAAAAAAGGCTAGGCAGATGATGATTTAATAAGTTTTGTTTATTGTGTCTTTTAATGATTGTTTTAATATTTTTTCATTTTATTACAACTTCATTTTTAAATTGACTCTTTATAGCCCAACCCTCAAATTCACGAGTTACTGAAACAGGAGCAAAAATCAGTCTACATCATTAATCGTGACTGTGAAAAAAGCCAACAAAAATCTCAATCAACAATGGAAAAAAAAAACTAAAGTACCCAATAAAAATCGAATGGCTATACCTAAATTGAACACGAACTGAGTTGCAGTTAAAACTAGCGCGTACGCACCATGTACACCTTTTTAATTGGCATCATAAAAAAGTACGCAGTTAGTACTCCAATTTTGTTTTGACACGACTCTCCAATAAAATAGCTATCCGCGCCAAAACCAAGCTACGTATGAAAAAAGGGATTTCGTTCGTTTCGTGTTCACAAAGGTTTCAGTATGTAAGCGGATTTACTGGAAGATTAAGAAAAATAAGCGAAAATATAAAGTAGGCACAATATTCTTAACAATATCAGTGGATTTTGGTTTGGTAGATTTATGCATAAAAGGTAAGAAATTGAATATTCCCTTAGATAAGTAAGATTACTTCTTTTCACTCACTTAATAAAATTCTTGTTAGGTATTTTTTATGATTCTCAAGAAACGGGCTAGATTTTCGAACGTAAGCAGTAAAGCACCTTTTGCACTCATCGTTATGTGTGTTCAGTTAAGCTTTTTGTAAAACTTATTACAATTTTCTTCAAAAGTTTAGAACATAATTAATTATCAAATGTATGTATTGTTTTACGGAAATAAATATTTTGTATTTGTATTTTTGTGTGTAACTTGATTTTTCGACCAAGTTATTTTCTTGAGGCACACCCAAATCTAAATAATCACATAGCAACCCATATCACTCAAAATTTAATGTCCTCATAATTTAATTGATACAATCTCAAAACTGTCACAATCAACGACCTTTATCGAGGCACTATCCTCTATTTTTCCCAAAAATATAGCATGACGTACTTTATCAAATGCATGAGGTAGGTAAGTCACGCTAAGTGGGGTTGGAGTTACAGAGCACGGAAACAGCGCGTATAACATCTAGAAAAGGCAGTGTTTGTAAAATTTGTCGCTCATAAAAGTGATTTGAGCGCACAGTCTGTGTCACTCACCACCTTTTCATACTTCTTTATTTCATCATATTCTTTGCAATATGTACGATACGTCTGGTTTGTATTGTAAGTAGGTATCAAGACAAAATCGGCTCATACGCTATTGTCAATCAGACACCCGAAGCGAATGCGATCCGAAGCGTTTTTATTTGTAATGTAAACAATTGTTTGAATCCAGTCACATAGAGAGCGAAAGCGATCCGATAGTCTATAATTTATGTGACTGGCTTCAAACAATTGCATCCATTACAAACAAAAACGCCGCACTTCGCGTTCGCCGCGCCTGTCCGTTTGACTATCGGCTGTCGCCTAAACGTCTCCTTACTCTATGGGGTGGGCAATGAAAATAGCTTGTATTTTCTATCGGCACGTTGCTACCACGGCTGTGAATAACCAAACAGACCTGTTCAAGTAGAATTTAATCAAGTCAGACACGCGACCTCTCACGCGAGCCCTTTCCTCGTTGCCAGCAATTATCATGTCGATTTTATACTGATTGTGTTTTTGTGAGCCTTCAGTGGCGGACTTTCCCTTGACTTTTTTGTAGCGTGTAAAGCTTATTGATTTTAGTATGTGTTAGTTTATTATACCTATGAAAATACTTGTGTTGGCAAATCACTAATAGAAAATTGTAGGTAATAAACATGACGCCTGTAACACGAAAAAGCTGAAGTTTACTTTTTATCAGCTTTCAAACCTATTACCGTACCTACATTGAGCACAAATCCAGATTCTAGCCCATATAGAGCAGTGGTGGTCGAGTGGTATCGGCCCCGACTTACGAGTTGTAGGTCATGGGTTCAAACCCAGCCAGGCGCATTACTTTGTGTAATTTATTTCATGACCACTGCTCCCAAAACGGTGAAGGAAAACATCGAGGTAGTAGGGCTTCTTATTATTCGGCAACTGGTAAGACTATATGAAAATCTACGATCAGCATAATATTCATTTTTAAAACAAATGAAATTGTCGACTTGCAGATGATCGCAGAAGATTTATAGGTGAAAAGTATTTCAAATCGTAATAAAAAAACGGTGTTCCCCAATACGTTGTAAATCTATGTTCGAATGGACTATCCGTGGCTTTTTTCTTTATTGCGCGGCGCGCAGATGTCACATCGCTTTGATATACAACCTATGCAGCCATTAGAACATCATAAAACGGGATATTCCTATTACTTTTTTCGTTGAAAATAAAAATACTCACATAATTGCTTGCTCTATGCTCTAGTTAGTAAAAATATCAGGTGTTAAAATGAAATGTATTCACGTAGTTATTTAAATTTTTTTTATGAGTGCTTTTAGTTTTTGCAGTAAATAAAGTGACACACAAGCTTTTTGTCCACGGCTATGTAGACTCCGATAATTATCTCACAGGAGCGTTTTTATATTAATCTTGTACTTAGTATCCCAAATAATCTTCATGCCCGTATCCCATTTTACTTGAGGTCGATGCAACACGTTTTCTTCTATTCTCCCCTGTCGTACATCTCAAATTCATTTACACTTTTTTCTTTTATATTAATCCTCACACAATCTATCCTTCTTTTCTTTAACCGTCTTCATCCTTACCATGTACTAAACATACATGGCACAGCACAGTGGCAAAAATCCTCTTTCTCATCACTTTCTTAATCACTAACAACAAACAAATTCATTATCCGTTATTGAGTAAAAACCATCTAAACATACCAACCTTTCTATGTATTTATAATTAAATATTAGTGAAAGATAACGTCTATGAATGTAATTGACGGCTGCAAACAATGTCTATTTTGCACTAAGTTTCAGCTTGTATGAAGTTCATACAACCAAAGCTAAAATAATACTTCGTTAAAACAACGTCAAAACTTTTCAGTCTTTCCCAGAATTTCACCGTAAATAAAGTTGTGGCCAAAAAAATTGGACGTCAGAAGCTTTTTCTAACTAAGTTGTAAATCTATGTTCAAATGGAATCCCGCGGCGCCTCCCGCTTTTTTCTTTATTGCTCGGCTCACAGATGTCATATCGCATTGATATACAGCGTGTGCCGCTATTGGGACACCATAAAACACGTCAATAGATGAAACTGAATTTGTGAAACGTCGATTCTTGATGGGAATCTTTGTTATCTCTATGCGATCGGTTATATTTTTAGCTTTCAATTTATCTACGTAGATATGGTTCGTTACTCAAAACCGATCTTAATTTGTGCAACCGAAAATTCAATTTTAATAATCTGGCAAACCGCATTGGGGTCACATTGTGAATTAAGGTGCATTCTCGTTGACTGAAAGAAGGCTAAAAATGTCCCAGGGAACATTATAGGCTCATTACGCTACTATGCTGTTAGGCTCGCGTTTGTCTCCTTGAACTAAGTGACGACATAGTCGATGAAGAAGCATACTAGCGCTGAGTCTTAATATCATGACTTGAAAACACTCCAGAAATAGCTTATAAAATCTCTCTCCTGTTAAAATTTATGTATAAGATCAACAATTATATATTAAGGCACAAACTTACTTTGAAAGTGAGGTTAAGCTTCCGTAACTTTATACCCTTAACCTTTAACCCTGTGACGGATTAATACCGGTTATTTTGGGAATACTGGTCATTAAGATATTAATAAATGCCCACTTGTACCGAGATGCTTCGACTATAATTGGATGTGGGCGTTTCATTCAACGCCAATCGTTATTATTATCTTTCCCTGTTGTTTTCTCATTACTTCGTTCCAGCTAATTTACAGAATTAATAATTTGATAAAAAATAAATAAAACGAGATAGTTTATTTTTTTAGAACGTTGCCCTACACCATGTATTTCGTCTGATTTGTGGGTACAAGGATTTAAATTCACATACGCAAATAGCCAGATCTTAAGGAATAGTGAATACAAATATTAGTCCCATGCAGGATTGGTACCAGCAGCAGTCAATCTCATCCACTGCACCACCAGTGCCGTGCCCTAATCGGGTAATTTTTTGGAATTTTTGGTATTTTTTGGAATGTTATCTGAGTAATAAAGTTTTTTTTTTGCGTGGTAACGTCATCAAATGAGTCCTCCCACCCGGGCAGTGCGGGAGGGACTGTCAGACTTGTACTTACTAAAATCTACGGTGTCCTTCAATAGCCCTTTATGTTCCGGGGTCACAGTGATGGAATAAGTCCAGCGACCCTGGCAGGCTTTGGCCCTCTGAGAGGGGGCCCCGTCATTATGCTGACGCTCTTTGAGGCGCGCGTGGAACACAACGCGCCGTCGACCCGAGCATGGTCCAATAAAGTTGATTTAGAAAAGATTTAGAAAAACAAAGAGTTAATTAATAAGTTATAACATAATTACGAAAACCTAATTTGTTGTCACTGTGTCAAAATAATTGGTAGCCTGCAATAATGGACGCCTCTATTTATCCATAAATCCTAAATAAATAATTAGTTTAAGGACAAAATAATTACTTGACTGAATGAAGCAATCTAAATTGGTATTATTATTTTTAATTTGTGTGCTTATTGAATAAACTATTTATTTTATAAGCAAAGACGGGCCTCATAATTTTTAAAATGTTTGTCAACAATGTACCTACCAGCAACCAATTATTATTCCACTAATTATAATAAAATATTTTTCTTTCCCTTAATCTTATATTATCTTTCCAGTAAAGTATGCTTGATTAGTCTCAACTCAAGTACCAATGTATCCATTATACAAATTGAAAATTTAACTTCTCAAATGATTTTGTAATAATGCGAGTGAAATGTGAGACGCCCCCACAAAGGTCTGAACTTTGCGCAAACTTGGCAGACTACAAAGAGTGGATACGAACAAAAGGCGCTTTCCATCGTATTTGATATTATTTATTAATGCTCACAAAGTTGACATCCAAGAATTTTCGCTTTTGTTTAAGAAAGGTCATAAGACCATATTCTGTGCTTATGAGTTCTGCAGAAAAATAAATAAAAATGAATATAATACAATACTTATGCCACACTTGACTTGTTCGTCGACTAACGAGTGTCAAGTCGGAAGTACAAGCGAGATGACACTTTTGACACACTTCAAATAAAAGCGGATTGAAACCAAAAACTATAAACAACTAGCAATTTACCGCTGTTTTACCCGCATTACTTCACCGTGACGCACCTAGAAAGAAGCAATTCACAATCGGGCTTTTTGCTTTGACATAATTCGCATTGCCTGATATCGCGAACAAGGCGTTAGCTTGTGAATGGTAGAAACTCCACTGCTAATTTGAATTGTGCTTATGTAGATGTAACAGCTGAATTCGCGGAGCAGCTGTTGAATATTCCTCCGCTCCTAGTAAGTTCCAAAGTCAATTGAAAGAAGCGCGATTTATTCGTGTTAAGAATGCTAGTTCCTTATGTGCGCCTAGTAGAAGTAATGTGACTGTGAACGCTTTGTATTAAATTAGCCTTCCATACATTTCAGCATCTGTGTTCAAAGATACAATATCCAAAGGTATTTATAAACACGTACCTATACATCAATCTCAAGACCCAAAGTTAGTCAATTATTCAACTGAAAGTGTCAATGTTAAAAGTCTGGAATATTTCGAAAATAAATAAATAGGACGTCCCAATTAGTGTCTTCAGTTCTTAGAATCGGTTGATTAAAATTTAGGTTTGAAATTCTGTTGACATTCAGTTTGAGACGGGTCACGGGCTGGTCACGGGTCTATCTGGGGCACGAGACTGTCTAAGCAGAATACTATGGCTCTGGAACGTAAAGGGAAATTGAAGGAAAAGGGTTAACTTTTACTCATTTCGAGTCTGACAGTCCTTATCACCCGAAGCCCTACTAAAACAATTTACACAACTACTTCTAACAATAGAATTTTATATGAATATTTGGAAAATATTAATATGCCTAGCAGTGGGACAATATAGGTTAATAATAATAAAAAAATTGGAAAATAATTCATGACGTAATTATGTAAAATATAACAGTTTACTCGAACAGATTAGTTAAATAGTTTACAATGCTACGATTGGAGCTACGGCGTAGCATCGTAGCTAAGTCTACGCTAACCGTAACGCAATGTGCTACGAGATAATAGTCTCCGAGTCAGTAGTATATTTTAGATAATGATAATTGTATACTTTTTTGTAACTACAAAAACCATTATAGTTGAAGAGTGTTGCCACTTTGCCAGCCCGAGCAACTAGATATTAGGCCCACCGGTTGAACTTATTGAACTATTTGAAACTATACTAGCGATTGCAAGAAGAGCGATACAATCAAACATCTACTTTGGGACCTCAATGTAGCAAAACAGGTCTTCTTGAGAAAGTTTCTATTTCGGCTGACATTAACGTTTTCACTGTCTGATAAACAAACCCAAACATGACATCATAAAAATTGATTTCCACAAAATGTTCCCAAATTCACCACATTTTCAGCCTAACAGAAAAAAAATACTCGTGACAAAACCCTCGTACACACTTGCCCGTAATGACAAGCCATCAGCGTGTTCAATGGCGGCGCTATTAATATTAACTACAATAGTCTGTCACTCACAAGCGCGGCTTGTTAACATTTCGTGTATTGTGTCAATCACGCGAGAATGTTCGCTGTGCCGTGTAGCCGGGACTTTATTTGTGGGTAGGCAGATCTGTAAGTGTAATATAGAAAATTGGGACAGAATTTTGCTGGGAATTATCTGGGAACTTATTTAACATGAATATTATGCTTCTATTATAAATGTGAAAGTTTGTTTGGGTGGATCGATGACTGTTTATTAGTATTTCACGCAAAAACCACTGAACGAATTTGAATGAAATTTGGTACACAGATAGTTTATAACCTGGAATCACATATAGGATAGTTTTTATCCTGATTTTATGTTGCTGAGCCGCCGGCTGGCAACAGCTAGTCTAATGATAAAGAAACAAGACTCAAGATGAATTTTCATTTGATTGCTTATTGAGTGTTTCGATTTCGGTATGGCATTCTATTGTACTTATTTTTTATCAATGATATTTAGAAAGAAAGAAAGAAAAAGTTTTATTGGACTCACACAGGACAGAACAACAACTTAAAATTTAAAACAAAGGTAAAAATTAAATAAAAGAAACTATAAAATAAATTAAAATAAAACAACCAATTTTGGTCCTGTACGAGGCCAAAAGGCTCCTATCTCAGCATAAGCTGTGACATTTAGAATTTGCTGTCATTGTCGGTAATAGACAATGACAGCAACATGGATTGAATAAAATATACCTTTTTTTAGCCTGGTAAAGTCATCAAATGAGTCCTCCCACCCCGGGCAGGGCGGGAGGGACTGTCAGACTTCTACTGACTAAAATCCACGGTGTCCTTCAATAGCCCTTTCTGTTCCGGGGTTACGGTAAGTAAATAATCCCGCGACCGAATAAAATATACTTACGACAAAATCTCGACTTATGTAAAATATGAAATATTATTTTAAAAAATGATGCACGGCACGAATATTTTTATACCTACAAGTAGTTGTAAATTATGTGAGTTTCTATGTTTGTAAACGGACACAAATGATTCAGGAGAGAATTCCTAATGTGAGGAAACTTTTTTTAACTGCTAATTAATATAAAGCTGCCACGGTTCGCAAATAAAAAATATAATTCAACGAGTCCACATTTTGTGTTGAAAAAACAAAAATAGATTTAAGGTCGCTCTTTTTAGCTTGTTACTCGTAAAAAGACAGCGATTCGATTCCAAGTAGCTTATTGAACCATCTACGAAACCAATTACTTAATAATAAAAAATGATTTTCCTACGTTAATAGAACGAAAATAGTGGTGTCCTTAACCCCTGCCAATGATTATTTTCCTTTAATGAGTAAGCACCTTTATGTTGTTATTTTCAGTGTCCTTCAAACTGTAGTTTAGTAATTACTAATAGCCGGCCTCGGATTGAACGGGTAGCATGAAGGTAATGTTCGTATTTATGGATGAAAATATTAAAAAAAAATTGTTAGTGTTTCATCATATTAAGAGAACAGTGGTGGCCCAAAGGTATCCAAGGCCCCATCAGCTAACGGTACGTTTTGAAGTTTATTTCATCACCACAGCTCCTCAAAACGATGAAAGCAAACATCGTGAGGAAACCGAAAGATCAAAATTTCGAAGATATATTTTAGCATCTACCAACCTACTCTGGACCCGTGTGGTGGATTATGGCATACTCCTTCTTACAGAGAGAAGGCTTATGTCCCAGTAGTGGGAACATTATAAGCTGATGATAAGCATGCCAATTTTTTTTCAATTTTTTTGGGTATCATCTTCTGTAGTTTCAATTAATGCATTTTGTCCGTCTGCTTTATCTACATTAATAACCTAAACGGGAAATGTTTAATATTTGTTTGTAACTCAAATGACTGACCACTAACATTTTCAGCAAGTAACTTTTAAATGGATAAAAACTTCACATATCGTCTAAATGATGGCACCAGTACCCTTAGCACGAATTTTCAGTATTTTAGACGTAAAGTAAACTGGAACTTTGACAACTTCACATTGACAATTTTCAAGGAAAGAACTAGTTCCTTCTTCGCACACCAGAGGCGCTGTTCCATTTTTTCACACAAGAAACGTTGTAAATACTGTAAAGTAAAAGAGTGAAAATTCGTACTAAGGGTACAAGATGGATAATAGTGACCGTTATTGTCAGGAAAGTGTTCGGAAAGTCTACTGGATAGGTCGCAAAGAAAGAATACAAGATATAAATAAATACTCTAGTATTTCATAATAAAATAGTGAGCAATAACAAAACTTCCTTCTTTTTTAGAAGTCGATTAAAAAGGATTTACTAACACCTACCGGATTCCGATCCGACGCATCTAATTAAATTAGTTTGTGATCCGACTAGGGTCCACGGTCTACATAGTTTTACAAAATAAAGTAGGGATCAAATCCTGAGCAAAGCGTATAATCACGGTAATAATATCTAACAGTATTTGATCTTCATACAAACGGACGAAACGCGAGCTATACCACGTGACTCGATGTCGGGGCGCGCTCGGGGCGCTGACAGTCACGGCCGTACCGTAGTGATGAACGGACGGTGTGTTGTTTTTTTAACAAAATCAGTTCATGGACATAATTTAATATGACGAGTAGGAAATATTGTGCTGTTTTTGGGTGTATGAATTCGTCAATAACGTATCCAGTCATAAGTTTTTTTTTAAATACCTGTAAACTCTGAAAAGTACTGACTATAAAATAATTATACTTAAGTACTAGTAGCTGGCAGGTAGGTACATAATGTGTGACTTTTTAATGGATCAATATTTTCTATTATCTAACGAAAAAAAGGGTATTTGAATTAATAAATACAGTGGATATACTAAAGGAAAGTTACTGAAACGAATGAAATAGGTAAGTTATAGACAGTTCTGAATGAATCATGATACGGTAGGTACTTACGCTTGTGTTAAAATCCTTCCTATTCAATATACAAAGTATTTTATTTGTTTACTGATGTAAGAAAAGTATATTTACAATCACAAAACTAAATAGATACAGAAAGTAGGCTAATGTAATTAAAATGCTAGAGACGGGCGTCGGATCGAACAGCCCTAGCGCATGTTTACGTACCGCGCGGCTGTAGGTATTTATTTCTATCATGCGGCCGAGATCCACTACTGTAGATATTTATACTGTGGTATAATGTTAGCGTTCACTTCAAATTTATTAAAACTCAGTTGAAATATTTCCATTAAACTAAGAAAAGTTTTAGAGAGGAGAGGTTTAAATTAACATGAAGATTTCAATGTTTAATTTATGACCTTGGTCGTTAATCTTGCATCGAGTTTTTGTATCCGGTTATTTGTTCTGTTTGATAGAATGACGGCACGGTTGGCAAAGTGGCTGGGCGATTGCAGCGCTGCGTGTCACGGGTTGAAACCCGCACATAACAATAAATTTTTGTATGACCCACAACTTTTTGTACTAGATCTGGGTATTTGTAAAGTGATTTCAAATGTTTGCAAACACATCAAGTACACTGGAGAAATTTCTAGTGTTTTCAACCTTTTGGAAGTTTCCTGATTTTTCTAAAAAAATGCCGTCAATCTGTACGTCAACCTGAAACACATGACAAAACCTCATGGCTTAATTAAGAGATGTAAGATTTAATAATTATGACGCTTTTACAGATAATTATGTATGTTCATACAATATGTTTGGTTCATGAAACTAACAAAATCATAAAATAAAATTTTATAGCACAGCCTTAAAAAATAATATAACAATCAACTTAATACAAAATAAGTCCCAAACAACTACACAAAGCAGTTGCGTGCCACGAAATCCTGAGTGACGTAAGGTAACAAATAATAATCATAAGTTGGCCTTATCGCACCCTTCATAAAACCATCAGGCCGTATCTCCATGCAAAGTCGAATTTAATGGAAAATGTCAAGTTCGGAGTGAGAAAAAGTTTCCCCCTTTTATGAGATTTGGTAAATGGCTGAATTTCGACAGATCTGGTTTGTGAAGATACCGGGAATGTCATTGCGGTTATTCTTTCAAGCATATTATCTGTAACCTAATAGTGATCGCTGGTCATTTAAATTATGTCATAGGATAATAATCATTATGGATGCCTTGGAAATTTACAAGATGCGAAAAACATATAAACGTACGATAAGCAGTGGACGTCTTTCGGTTGATATAAAACTACATGATGTCATACATATAATTATGTCATTCGTTTCTTTTATGTCATAGAAGATATAAAAGGTCAAAACAGACCCAAAATATTAAGAGAAGGGATGAGAACAATAGAAAGGCAAGTGTGGCTGACACATCACATGTGGGCGTTCCGCAAAATCACAGAATGCGTCATGATTTTTCCTCCTAAAACCTTTTAGCACAGTTAATTCTAACAAGCTACATTTACTCCAATACGACAAACCTTTTACTTCATTACCCAACGTACGTAAATATACTTTACACTTCCATTACGCTGTACACGTAATAATTAATCAGGCTACCAGGTTACCTGTCAAAATGACTTTTTAACATCTCAAAAACAACGGGCAAAAATGGCACAACTAAGTTTTTGCGTCCAAACAAAACACCTCGAATTTTAATGAAGGTGAGACGAGAGGACAATTAAAAGTTTTACATAATTCAGTTGTGTGTCTGAAACGGGGGAGAGGGGGGGGGTGCACCCTTGGCATCCAACCCCCCCACATCTGAGCCTGAGTTGATTACGAGATACGACTTTTTGAAAATTTAATTTGCCAAATTGTGTTGGAGTTTTGGCATGATCGCTTTGTGGTTTCTGGTTATTATTTTGGGAGTTGTTGTTGGATTGTGTTGGAGCCTACTGTTTTTTTTTTTTTAATACGCAGATCAAAAACACGCAGTTTTGGATAAATAATAATGATCATCTGCCCAAGTGAATCTTCAAGACGCGTACGTATATTTGAAGGACGTTTAGCCAAAAGCCCAAAGTTTTGAGGGTCATATATAAATAAGCAAAGTGTCGCTTTAGATCCTGAACTATAAATTGACTCTAAAATAGCTGGAGAAAGGTTATGCACGGGTGTTTTATAAATATAATTAAATTATCGCTATAAAGACACAAGAAGTGAAAGTGCTCGATTAATTATGTTGGACTGTTTAATGTTTATGTATTTTCAGCGTAAAACGTCAACACGGAAACAGATGATGGAAAAACGATCTTATGCTCTGAGGATCGCGATGGTTGCAAGCGGCTTTCAATTGGACCTGTTGGAAAGCTAGGACAGAGGCTTATGTCCAGCAGTGGACTTCCTACGGCCGAAATGATGATAATATAATATATCAGAAGTCTTACCATCATGCTCTTAACGCGATCCAGTTCAGGCTGTGGGAAAGAGATGGCGCTAGACGACTTGTATAGCTCTGTCTCTTTCCCACAGCCTAAACTGATCGCGATAAGAGCTCGTGGTAAGGCCTCAGATATTATAGTTACAATCGTGATATTCGTGTTTATGAAAACCATGAGAAACTTATAATAAACTGACTGATTTCAGTTTATTACTTATAACCTTAACACCGTTTTAACCACTAATGAAAGTAATTACCGGTATCGATCCCAAGTCGTCAGGCAAAAGGGTGTTAATTATATTTTTACTACTTTCAAGCCCTTAACGCAAACAATAATGTTTTCCTTCGGCCAGTAAAACCTTATTAAAGGTTAGTACTCATCATGTTAGTCACGCGATTGTGGCGTGTGTAAATATACACAACTTTACGTTATAATTGACACTAGAGGGGGTAAGGGGTCTTTGGAACACCTGGAATAGTTCCCTGGTCCTTTAATTTTACTGTTACTCAAGTATCGTTACTGATATTCAGAAATAGTAAATCTATTATATTGTATATTTGTTCATCTTTAAAGCACGTTTAACTATAAAACCATCTATGTGCTATAGAAATTAACTACAGGGAAGCCACGAGGGCTCTTCTACGAAAGAACACTTAAACCATCGTTTGATGTGACCTTTTTTCCTGAAACGTTATAAATTGAAGTTCCTTCTTTGTTCACCACATAGATGATAATATAAAACTTTATTATATTTTTAACCGACTGTGGTAGAGAACAAAGTGTAGCTAATGTTTTTCATCGTTTCACTTTTTTTTTACTCATAATGTAGCTATCACTGTTTTGTCCACAATAAATAGGAGAAGAAAGATTTCTTAAACAAAAATATGACGACATTTCTAAATAATGTATTCCAAAGAACGGCTTAATTGTACATTATTATTATCCTACATGTGACATCATGAATGACTTACGTACGTTTCATAGAGGCATACAATGGGCAGGCCCCACCAAATACATGTTTATGTCATAACCAGCCCAAAACCGAGGTTTGTAGCCACATAATTAACTGAACAACGAAATTAGACTCTATTTTTTGTTCTACAAAGTTTATTTTTGTATGAAAAGTTAACAAAAAGGCTTAGTTTCATTTCATGTTCATTTATCTTTGTGACTGAACCGTCGCATAGTCAATTAAAAACTGACGGATAAAAAAAAACGTTGGTTTTTGTCGCTTGTGTGATATGTCGTTTAGAGTGGATGAGGAAATGGCGTTATGGTTGCCATGGTGACGCCATTTTTGTTTTTTTTTTAAGAAATCCCCCGGGTTTCATCTAAAATATTCTGAGGATTTTTTTGTTCTGTTTTTTTTTCGCAGAACCCTTGGGCACTGTTTGCACGGCTTGCAACTGACAACTCACTCTCCCTTATTTTATACAATTAAGTAGGGGTGAGGGTAATTAAAATGTCATTCTGTCTGTGTCAACTTCAAATGATTGGCGTAAAGATAAAGCTATTTTAATTTATGTCTAACTTTAATTGAATGAGACATAGCGCATTTGCAATGAAGTTTTTAATTTAAAACTAATGGAATGAGTAAAACATTATTTCAATTGTTTTGATGAGCTGTTGCTCGCAATCTATGTCGCCTTTCACACTCATATATAGTCTATGGCCGTCTCTAAGACCCCATCTATCTCCATACAAACAGTTCTGCCGTTTTGGTATATACACGACGCGGTTTGAAGTAGGATTATGAATCTAGTATCAATTAAAGTGCACATAATTATAAGAAAATGTACCTAAATCAGTTTCTATTTCATAAAAGTTGATTTATATAATATTTTAGCAATTTATTTCCATAAAGCTTGTTAAAAAGAGTTATTACCCAATTAAAACCTCCCCTTATAAATGCAATATAAGGATTTAGTTATTATAATATAAAGTACTGCGTATCCCGTAGTTTTATGGCAGAAATATTGAAACACAACATGACCTGTTTTTATAAAGGCTAGGCAGAGCTGTACCAATTTTTGTTTTTAAAACTTTGTGTCACACGTGGAATTGTTCCTGTATAATAGGTGCGCTTACTACGTTTTGTTTTAGCTACTGTTCTGTTTCATACCGTAGGTTCGATTTCCGCACGAAACAAATACTCATAATAATTATACAGATTTCAGTTTGAAATGTTTGTGTATGTGAATTAGTTGGATGTTTGGAAACGAACCCACTATACAGGAAAAAAACATAGGGGCAAAGTAAGAAAAATACTCCATTAATGTTGTCAATCTTGTAACGTCATCAAAGTTGGATTTTTAAGATTTATACTTCTCATGTCTCTCATCAAAAGTCAATTCGACGAGGAATTTTTTTTCTCTCATATAAAGAGGCAGCCCTAACGAATAATTTTACAGTCTATTAATCTTTAGTACACAGAAATTTCTGGAACAGCCTACTTCTTCCATTTAATCGCTACTCTCAATCAATACATTTACGTTATTAAGTCCTAAAAGCCTGAAATATCCACAGATTTACAATAATTGAGGTAAAGTTGCTCAGCTTTTACTGCTATTTTTAAAGGGACTCAAATAATATTTTTTAGGGTTGGCACGTATATTTTTTCAAATGAATTTCGTTGGTTTCAGTCCAGATTGGCTGTTACGCAAATGGAAACTTAAATTGACATGCGAACGGTTTCACCGCTCCCGTCACTTTTACTATAAAAATGGGATTATGAACCTGTATTGTGATTACTTTATTTCCTAAACGACGGTTATACGCGTGTTGAATTTCAAATTTTAGTTGATTAACAGAATACGTCATGTGGCACTTAATTATTGAACGTTTATTAATTATTGATTCGATAAAAATTTATAGGTTTTTTATATTGGCATTTTTTTTTGGCATTCGTTTTTCTTTGTATGACTATGTATTAAATAAGGTAATGAATTTACATGGGTAATGAAAACATTGAGAGCTTCTTCTTAATGATTTATGCAGGTAATTATAATATTCCTACTGTTAGAAAATACGTTTTAATTGAAACGTTAATACTACATTTAATTAGAATTTATTAAAAAAAATTTAGAAAATAAACCATTCTATTTTTAAAACTCACTCCTCAAACTTCCTCACACGTAATAATATCATTATATTTCGTACCGTCGTCGTCGTTGGAACATATAATCCTTTTTTTCGCTCGCAAAGCTTTTACATAGCAAAAAAACACGGTAATTCATTTGTCGTTGAATAATTGAATAAATCACGGTAATGGAACGGGTTTCAGCGAATGGATCTGTTTCCAAAATGGCTTTCGTTGTTGGATCATCTGTGAGGGAAGTGCTAGTGACAGCGGGGAATTTTGAATTGAGAACTTATTTAGTAACAGAACGTTATTTTATGGCGAATTAGGTTTTTTTTTTAAATTTGGATTAAATTTTGTGCTGTGATGCTCAAGATTATTAAGATATGTTGAAGTTTGGAGATTGCTGCTGATAAACCTTTGTGAAATAAAGAATTCAACACAATGGTTCCGACCTTGGCCAGAAGTACCAAATTGCTACAAAAAAAAGTTGCATATTTATTAGTATAATGTATGTGCTGCCGATAAGAATTACTAATTTAATTCTAAAGTGTCAGTTAATAGATGTCAAGGCACACAAGTTACAGGTTTTGTTAAGTAGACTCGAGAATAATAAAATTAAAACATTAGAACATCGTGATGACATTGAAAAAAAATATTTCCCATAAAATCCTTGCCCTAGTAGGTCACGTACCTATTTATTTACATCAAATCGTTGCTAAACCAAAATTCACCTTTCGTTTCTTTTTCAAATGACTGTTATAGTTTTTGTTCCGAGTTTAACTATACATCTTTAAGTCTAAATTTTAAGTTACAAAAAAACGAGAATAAGGTAAAAAGTAGTATACCTAAGTATTATTAACATAATATTTTTTTAAATCGCTAACAGACGGTCCCCACCTAATCTATCACTCACTAATTTCATAGGCGAGCCGTATCTCGTTACGTGCCAATATTCAGACATATCACTGTTAATATAGAATGACATTATTATTTTGATGACACGTCACACATTACTGAACGATTTTGGTAAAATATTTGCATTAATTTTGTTTGTTTTTTTATGACATTTATCTGGAAAGGAAGTGTAAGTGTCGCCGTATACAGGCCGCTGGCCATAACTACAAAACGCCGTCAAGAGAAGCGAAGTGGCCACAAAGAAGCTGAAGCACGCAACAGCGACGTTTGGCCGGTGGTCAACACTTGTGGTCGCTGGTTGCTACCTTTTTAACCAATGCATTACTGAGGTAAGAGAGAGAGGGGTGTGGATTATCGATGTCGCTATTCCAGATGGACTCGAACTAGACTTTGTTAGGTCTAATTGTAGACTACCCAGGTTCATGATTTTGCATCTCTTTAGTCGATTCAGTTCATCTTATAAATTGGTAAAATCAGAAACAATGGCACGACGGCGATGTTTAGCGCACTGGCTCAGCAATTGGACTGCAGGGCTGCGTGTGGCGGATTCGATGCCGGTACCGAACAAATATTTGTATGATCTATAAGTTACTGGTTTCGGGTCTGGGCGTTTGTGTATGTGATGAGTTTATATGTTTGTAAACTCACCCATGATTCAGGAGAAATTCATGGTGTGGGGCATGTAAAAAAAACCAAGTATATTATAATTCAGCGACTGATGATGAATACGAGTTAAGTGAAAACCAAAAAGGTGTTTGTTTTAAAATTTATTTCTGTGGTTGTCTGGTTCATCAAATACCACTTTAATTTGTAAAAAAATGTGCAGGAAGTCTCACAATTACTATTTAAACAGATTATGGAAAAAAAGAAACATTTTCAAACAAAAACAACCCAAATAATCTAATATCTTTAAGCGAGCAATTCTTGTATATTTATTTATATATAATCAGGATCTCGGAAACGGCTCCAAGGATTTTCATGAAAGTCACATATTAGGGGTTTTTCGGCTCAAGGAATCGATTTGTCAAGGTCCCAGGTTTGAGAGAAGCTCGGTTCCCAAGACATTTTATAAATCGCGTTTTAAGAATCGCCTCTATTATCGCCATGACTGATGAGGGCCAAAAACAAAAAACCGAGCAAAGCTCGGTCAACCAGATATTATAGTCCTAAAGCACCCCAATTCATAACACTCAAGTTAATAAGCAATTGCAAAAAGCAATTAACCGTTAGCGATATCCATCGGTTTATAAATACTGGGGAAAAAAATACGGTCTAGGGATAAACACAGTAGGCATTTAGTATTGTCGAACAGTATTTCAACTAGAAATGGCTAGAATCGACGAATAAACATGTAAAGCGTAATTTACAGGAATTGATAAAGTCCTTGTAGGATTAAGTCCACCCAATACCATCATTATTGTACACGTAAACCTACCCCAAACTATAAAATGAACACGAACCTTCTGCGTTTTAGATTAAATTGAAAATCCATTAAACAAACACATAGGGTAAAGGGAGATTTTTTGGTGAGACAGGCAACTCAGTGATAGAGTCTTAAAAGTCTCTCAAAACGTTACCTATGCATGCTGTAATGCGAAATGATGTGTCACTACGTCTTGTCCACTTTAGTGGTGGACTAGTTGCACATTTCGCATTACTGCATGCATTGGTAACGTTTTAAGAGACTTTTAAGACTCTATCACTGAGTTGCCTATCTCAATAACCTCCCTTTAACTTGCGCAGCGTAGGACGTCCACCCACTAGGTGGGCAGACGATCTTATGAAGGCCACAGGATCACGCTGGATGCAGGCCGCTTACAACCGGTCCTACTGGAAGTCCAAAGGGGAGGCCTATGTTCAGCAGTGGACGTCTTACGGCTGATATGATGATGATGATGATGAACTTGCCAGAGTATGACTTATTTGCGTCTGCTTTCAGTATGTTGTCGGTAGTTGATCTACTGTTGATATTCACACTGTGATATTAATATCTATTATTTACTGGTCGTATAAATTAATCCAAGCCGTCAGTGGAGAATGTCGAACAATGAACGAGACGAGTGTAGGACACTGTAAGACCAGTTTATGTTGACACTTCGGAGTGGTATTGCTTGTCGATAATGGTGACAGTTCTTTTGTTGTCAAGCAGAGTGTTTGCTGGAATTATTGTTGAGGGCATCTTGAAGTCAGATTCAGGATTTTGAGATGTGGCAATCGCAGCTTGGAAAGCGTATTGTATGCCTATAATGCTTTTGATGGGATTGAAAATATTATTGGTATTTTAATTTATGATTATGACAATAGGCTAGGGTTGAATTCCGATCGCGGTCGCGAGTCAGTCTTAAAATGGCATCTAGGCCTTGGAACGTTCTCCGGCCAACGTAGGCGCGGGAATTCGGACAGCGAGTAAAGGGCAACTCGCTGTTCGACCATGGACCATGCCCGGGTCGAAGGACTCCTCAAAGAGCGTCATCAAAAATGACGGGGCCCCCTCTCAGAGGGCCAAAGCCTGCCGGGGTCGTGGGACTTATTTCCTTACCGTGACCCCGGTACATAAATGGCTTTTGAAGGACACCGTGGATTTTAGTCAGTACAAGTCTGACAGTCCCTCCCGCCCTGCCTGTGGTGGGAGGACTCATTTTATGATTTCACCACGCTAAAAAAAAACTTCTATTCATTCAGTACACGCAATTAATGCATCACTTTGACAAATAAACGCTAAACCTCGAAACTAAACTCTCAAGCAGAGAGATTAACACTATCGTAACCACTCATATCTTACCCCAAGACAGATCCGAAGGTATCCACTTAATTTGTTGACCGTCTCTCGTAATGTCGGGGCATAAACATTAAATATCTGGGCGGACGGCCCATAACCCGTGAAATTAAGCCCTATTCCCCTGCCAGGCCTCTAATTCTTATCGTCGTTAAGTTTTATCAGTTTATGACTTTATGGACTGTGTCAAAGTGTTAAATTTTATTGAGAAATCGATTTTATACGTTTTCTCATTGTGTGTTTGATTAGTTTCAGTTCAAAGGCTTCTTAATCAGGTTCTATAATGCTTAAAATAACTTTGTTTTCGGGTAAATGAAGTGATTAATATTGTGTATTAGATTTTAAGGAGTCATTATATTAATTTAACAAATACTTGTTTGGCTTCCATGAAAATCGGTTTTGTATTTTAACTGATACACAATTTGCATAGGAAGCTACTAATTTATTACTTTGCTAATATTATAAACATAGGTTAAATTTTATATTTTGTGTGTATTATTTTAATTACCGAATAATAATAATTATTAAGATAATAAAATAGATATCATATTTTCAGGCTTTCATAACATTATATGAAAAGGGACGATCAAGAGATTATGTATTATCATTATTGTATATCAAAAATGATTTAGGGACACGTGTTTCAACGTAGGTATATAAGAAACATCTCCCTATATCTGAAGCCATAAAAAAGGCAATAAAATACGTGCAACACATGAAAATCACTCACAAATTTACTAAACACTTCCGTGCTCACGAAGATTTAGCATTTGGCAGAAAATCGTAAAGTTACAAGTCATTTCAAACTCTCGAATTTCAAAGTTTGTGGTACCTACATCTAAAATTTTCTTTTTTGTGTGCATATTTTATTAGGATTTCATATTCAAATCCACCTTCAAATTGTATAAAAGATTCTTACAACTGATTCAACTGAACAATTTAGCATAAATTCAAGTGAGATGTAGATTTATTAAGTGATGCAAAGTGAATGAATAAGATTTATAGGCATTCTAATCCGTACTTCATTTATGTGGATTAGCAGTATTATAAAACAGAAAACATTTTACATGTTCTGAAATCTGTATTTTATTTATTTATTTATGTACACACAGAGATTTATACAGAAAAATATTTTAAGAGGAATAAAAAGTACAAAGGCATTGCTTATTTCTAAAAGCTTCCAGCAGACCTGAGAGAGGAGAATTTGAGGTAGAAGATAAAGTGGGTGTGTAGGAACAAATAAATCTTATTACAAATACAAACAACAATCCAATACATACAAACAAATACACAGCTCCATATTAATATAGTAAATAAAATAAATACATAGATAAACTAAATTACAATATAACGTATATAATAATATAATAAATAATAAGCGAGAAGAAAAGATAAATGATCATCACGTGGCCAAGGAAAGATAGTGATCTTTGACCCGTTTCTTAAAGATGGAGACAGTTTTACTGTCTCATATATCAGGAATATACGTCAGCACATACACCTTCCTCAAGTTGTCAAATTTCTCAAATAGATTTTTAATCTTACCATTAAATATTATCGTGAAAGGTTAATATTCGTTTGGTAATATTTGACATTTCGGGTTTCGATTCGGGTAGGTTGACTCTATCTAGAAGTAATAGAAAAATTTCACCAATAATGACACAAAATTCTTGACGTTTAAAAGTGACATTATCAAGAAAATCTTTGGATGGATTAAAGGAAGAGGGAAAAACGATATGACCTCGACCTCAAACAATTGAGAATCCAATTATAACAATCAAGAAAGTATAATACTTCTGTAAATTCTAAGAAATAAAGACGTAAAAAGCACGTAATCCCATCACCGAAAGTAATAAATTCGTAGCAGGACTTACAGAATTGAACTACAAAGTTGGAGTTTCCAAGTAGGACTGGGCCAGTGGACTTAAATTAAAATGTAACAATTTATGGTAAGACGGCTGCCATAAATTTAAGCTTCTAATTGGCTTTGCAGAGTCGCCGTAAACTCTTTTACAGCTCAATAGCTTGCTTTATTAAATACAGTTATCCGTTGCGGGTTTGCTTGAGTTTTTTTTTTAAGGATTAGTACAATTTAATCTCTGTTCAGTAACCTTAGCACGAGTTTTCAGTATTTGAGACGGAAAGTAAACTGAAACTTTGACAATTACAAATTGACAATTTTCAAGAAAAAAAATAGTTCCTTCTTCGCATACCAGAGACGCTGTTCCATTTTTCCATACAATAAATACTGTAAATAGTGGAAAGACGCTGTAAAGTAAAATAGTGAAAATTCGTGCTTAGGGTACAGTTCTTTGTACGCAGATTCAAAAATAGACATTAATTTTTTGTCAAAGTAGTTTTCTGATCACACATCTGCGTCACTTTAAATTCTTTTTTGCGCATTACAATTTTGACCACGGCAAGCGCTGCATCTCTCCTTTTTTCCTACAATATTATGATGTTATATTAATTTCTCATTTACTCTACTTCAGTTTTGTTTTTAAAATGATTATACAACAAGCAGCCTGTCCGACTTCGTCTCAGAGGACGACATCATCACAGCGCACGACAAGACGTTCGCGGAGGCCACGTCAGGACCCCGCTTCGCTTCCGTGGCCTCCAAATTTGACGGCATACCCGGCATAGCGTGTAGCAGCATACACGGTGGACGGCGTGATACCCGTGTCCTACTAGAAGGTGGCTCAATGCCACAGATCTGTTCCCCGGCAAGATGGGACTACTAAACCTCTGCCTTCATCACTGAGGATAACAGGCGTGAAGTATTTGAAACGAATATTGGACAAAAATGTAGTATTTTTTTATGAAACCGGCTCAGTTGAAAAGCTACGTCAGTTACCTAAAATATAAATAGCTACGGTAAAAACAAAAAATAAAGTTAGATTTTCCATTTTAACAGGATTGGGAACCGAATAAAAAGACTAGGCTGAATTTTAGAACAGTAAATGGATAAAGATTTTCAATACTGCAGTATGAACAGTGAATATTGTTAGTACTGTAGCTTCAGGAACAAATATTGTTTCGAATATCCGTAGATGCATGAAAGTTTATAGAATCAAAATATAGATTGCGTGATTTTGTTTTACATTTACTAATATTCTTGCTTTTTATATTGTGTCAACATATACCTCTGGTTTTGTATATTTATAGCGATCCATAATGGCACATTTTCATTAGTTGATTTAGGGCTCGCATGCGGGCTGCGACATATTTCTGGAAATCACGCCACAGGGCCCGCATTCGGGGAAACGTTTTCATTAGTCGATAGCCCGCGTGCGGGGTGTAGGAAAACCTCCATTCTCGTCGCCATTTATTGACAAGAGTGGCAGACTCGCATGCTGTATCGACCGATGAATTTCATTGGTCGATATCACAATCGATATAAAGCAAGCATTTCGACTTGTGACTTTCATTGGTTGTTATTTCACATGCGAGGACTCCTCAGTATTTTGTATACCGAACGAGGTAACGACCAATGAAACTGCGCCATAATGAATCTTATTTAGTCACCATAAATTATTTTCTTCCGATAATGGAAAATTGAATGATGACCTATTGCACTATATTATCTGCCGCACCGACGAGTAAGAAATGTTAACCGTTTTTTACAACTATGACCAGAAAAAGGAGAGCTTATGAAAGGTAAATGAATACTCATTGTAGTTATTTTGCCGTTCCTTCTGTATGAGTTTGCTCCATCTGAGGTCTACTCTTTGCCTCTGGGTTTGATCGAGGTCAAACGCAAACCTACATCAGCAACATTGCTTTTTTTTTAGCGTGGTAAAATCATCAAATGAGTCCTCTAACTCAGAGCAGGGCGGGAAGGAATGTCAGACTTGTACTGACTAAAATTCACGGTGTCCTTCATTAGCCCCTTAAGTTCCAGGGTCACGGTAATGAAATAAATCCCACGACCCGACAGGCTTTGGCACTCTAGTTTCCGTCATCTTTTGGGGCGCTTGTGGAACACAACGCGCCGTCGACCCGGGCATGGTCCATGGCCGGGGGGGCGAGTTGCCCATTACTCGCCGCCACATTGTTTAAGACATCCACAGAAAAATCCGGTTAAGCAGCTCACAACCTCCTCTATGCTGACCTGCAAGATGCCACTCACAAAAAAAAAAGAAAAATGCCGCAGTAGCAGAGCTACCGACCGCTGCACACGTGTGGCGGGTTCGATCCTTGCACGGAAAGAAAATATTTGTACGATCAGTAAATAGTTGCTCCGGGTTTGGGTGTATGTCTATGTTTGTAAACGCACCGACGACGGTAGACTAGCGTCGGACATTTTGTAAAAAAAAAACAACGCATCAGAAAAAATGCACAAACAAACAAACGAGAGCTTCTCTCTACTCAAAACTTACATAGTGACAGTTACACGGGCGAGCTCAATTTTATGTTCCGTCTGAAATACCTGTAATTAAGTAGTTATGGAAAGGATTAAAGCAACTCACAAAATTACAGACATTGTATTGTCGTCATGTATTTTTAAAGACACATTGTTGGTGCTGTAAGGTTTTACAGAGAAACTAATTTTGTCGATTATGTTGTAATCTGAACGGCACGTGTAATGATTGTAAGGAATAACCTCGTTTCTAGTTACAAACTGAATTAATTATTGATTTATGATGCGCGGCTTCGTCGGTTATTTAGAATTTAAACAACTCATTCGTATTGTATGGTATAGTAATTTAATCATGATTCCAAAGGCGCGTGGCGTCATACTCGTATAAATTATCTGAACGTAATCGTCGTTTTCCCAAATAAAGATACATAGATAGTTATTATCCCGGTTTGATATTCCTGTGGAATAATTATCGATTTGTGGCAACAGCTATTTTATCATATTAGTAGAAAGTGGAATGTGTGTTATCAAAAACATCTTATCAAATTTTACTTTTTATGAAAAATCTCACATCTTTTACATTTATGGGAGATTTTACATGTGCGTAGTTTTCCAGCGTTTACTCGTTCGTAAGCGTGTCATATATAACACGTCAATAAACTAGGACACTCCCATGAGAGACATAAGCATTACTAGTTTTACAGCCCAGCTTTACGTGTACGTAACGAAAGATTTTATACAGCACTAAAATTTTATAGAAACTCACCGATGCCCGCCCCTATTTTCCATGTTATCAAAAGCTTGTTATAAATAAAGGGGAATGCCTCTTTTCCTTAAGGCTGTGGCATGCACAGACACGATCGTACGTTAGCGTAGTTGATCCATGCGGATATGGGTTTTCCGTTGTATCGAGACCTCAATTTTTAGTATGAGTTTTGTTGGTTGGAAGCGGGTTTATCGGTATATTTTATAAATGTAGTTGTTAATAATTTATACGTATTGATTCCGATACTGATGGGGGCTTAAAAAAGACTAATTAAAAGAAAAATATTAGAAATACTAGACTTTGCGCCCGCCGTAACCCCATTTTTATAACAAAATCATCGATACCAGTTCAGTAATTTAATGGTGAAAGTGTAAAAAAATCAGCAACCAATTCACGAATACTTTAGCTACATAAAAATAAATCTGTTTCATACAACTATTGAGTTGAATACATTTAACAAAATCCATGGTGAAAATGTATCAAATGTAGCTCTTCTAATTGATGCTGATAACAGTTAGAATATGCTGAATTCATAATAAAAAAATTTGTTTGACCTACAAGCCTTATCACGAGTTTTCATTATTTCACATAACAGCGTCTTTCCAGTATTTACAGCGTTTCTTATACCTATTGAAAAATGAAACAGCGCCTCTGGTGTGCGAAGCAGGAACTAATTTTTCCTTAAAAATTGTCAATTTGAAATTATCAAAGTTCCAGTTTACTTTACGTCACAATAACTGAAAACTCATGCTAAGGTTCCTGACTCCATGTATGTATTTAAACACAAATAAACTGAGCAGTATATGACATACTCTAACTTCTATACAAATACAAAACACATCTACCCACACACACAAAATACAACAGAATTTCTTAAATGAAACACGTACCATATTTAAATCGATCAAGATATTTGTAATTCATTACACCCAGCCGCTGCAGCGCTGCATGCTAACCGTTCGGTTAGACGGTTAGACTAAATATGCTTTCCTGGAAATAGTTTCAGCGAGATATTTCAATATCTACAATGTTGCTAACAAAGGTTTGGGTCCATGTTCCTTTCTGGGAAGTTGGTAACTCTTTGACTTTGTTTGCTTTATGAGGAGCGTAATATTTTGATTATTTCCTTCTAACTTTTACCCGTGGCTATTTTACAATCACTAGGTTATGTAGTGTGCTTGTAATAATCATGATTAAAATGTCATGTGGCACTCTCTGCTAACTGAAAACGTTATGAGTGTTGTTGTAGATTTTTTCTTATAAACTGTATTTAGTATTGGATTAAATAATAAATATATTCCAATGTATAATGTATGTTGAAAATAGAAATGTTGCGGATTTATAATATGAACTTAGGTTATTAAACTCGTAGGTACTCGTAGGAGCTTAAAATATAATTTATTTTGTTTCTATCTCTTACTTTATTAAAAACAAAATAACGATGAAAAAGCACCTCCTAACAATCTTGTTTATTACAAACATAAAATACTAAAAGAACTAAATCCGAAGATTACTTACAGCAGTATTACGTTTTTAATTAAATTTTTAATAAACAGTTCTGAGACGTTCTGTTTTACTATCGGTACGGGCGTCGCGTCGGTGCTGAGGCGTATTACGAAAAGGATTACCTTTTTAAAATTGCGGCACATCCGTTTTTTTTAAACTGATTTTAAGGAATTAAAAGTATTTTTAATGATGTTATTTCTGTCAGTGTTGTTTTAACCTGGTTCCCTTTATTTTGAGAAAGGAATTACCTTTATCCATGGCACCGTTAGCGCAGTGACTGAGCCATTGGACTGCTGCGCAGCATGTTACGAGTTTGATTTCCACACGGAAGAAATATTTGTATGACCAGTAAGTAGTTGTTCCGGGTCTGGTTGTGAGTTTCTATGTTTGTAAACGCACCACACATTACAGGAGAAATTCCTAGTGCGGGTAAAAGTTTTTTTTTAATAAAGTAAAAATGAATAAATAATTTTTAAAGCAATAATTGTATCTTCCCATGTATAGATATGCGCAGTTTCCTTGTAGTGGCTACATTATAGGCTAATGTTATCCCAAATTATTTAATTAGGGTTGTCTCTCATTTCCATTCTTCTTAAGACGTCACAATAATTATTATCTAAGTAATCATCCCCTTCATGGAGCTAATCATGATTTATGAAAACAGTTGAAAGATAGCATCAAAGGACTCAAAAAATCCAAATATTATAATGCAGCTGGCTTCTAATAATAAAAATATTTTTATTGTTTTTCAATTATGTCATCGTTTCAAATGCGGCTGTTTCTACGAATAATAAAAGTGGTTGTACTATTAAAATAATTACGCATAACACTTGAAACAGATTATAAAATACGAGCTTCAAGATACACCACAAAACACAATACAGTTAGGTTTAGTATAGCATAAGTACCAAGCTGTAAACGGAAGTGTCGCTTTCTGAATTAAGCCCTTGATCCAACTGCCTGACAAAAGCCTTTCCAGGTGTCGGTTGAAGCTCACGGCTACTAAAAAATGGCTATTGGGCTTTCTACGACTATAGCCACATCTACATAACTGAGCCCGTATCCCAAATGTCGACAACTTCAACCATATTAAACATTTTCCATACTAACAACCGGCACAAACAACTTATATTTACTTTTCGTTATTTCTCAGCTTATTTCAGTACACAAAACGTTGTTTACTTCCATAAAACACACGAAAGTACCGTGTACCTAGCATCTAAAATACACTTTTTACGGGAAATAATCAGACATGTAACATCGTAAGGCGCATGTATCAATACTAAGATCTTTTTTACAACACGCGTGGAATTTATTCGATATAATTTTCAATAAAACATTGGATATGTTTATTATCAAACAACCAACATCGAATGGATCCCCTACTAACGGTTTGTGAGTTCTATTAAAGCATTTTGTAAAAGTAACAGGAATTTATTGACCGTAATACTATGATTGAAAAAATGTTTTTAAAATTAAAATTATCTTCTATTATTTTATTTAAACTTCAAATGAGTCTGTCAAGACTGTCTGACTAAAATCCACTGTGTCCTTCATTAGCCCTTTACGTTCCAGGGTCACGGTAATGGAAGAAGTTCCGCGACCCCGGCAGGCTTTGGCCCTCTAGAGGAGGGACCCGTCATCTTGCTGACTCTCTTTGAGGCGCTCGTGAAAAACAACGCGGCGTCGACCCGGGCATGGTCCATTGTCGGGCGAGGTGCCCATTAGTGGCGAGTTGCCCATTGTGCATTAGAATTCGCAAAAGTTTATTCCGTTTTTGTCTGAAGCGAGAAAAAAAAAATGTACAAAGCTACCAAAAAAAATAAGCAACAAATCAAAAAAACTCACTAGTTTTTCCACATTATAATGAAAACCAAAGGTAACAGCCAGAGATGTAGAAACAAATACGATCGTAAAAGCGTGTAACGTGCATTTTATGAGAGCACCGAATAATTCGGTATAATTCACTCGGAGTGGCTTCGTGTCGAGTTACGACCTGTATTTTGGTGTCACAATGACAACCTACATTTAGATGAGGATGGTATTTAGTAAGGTTTATCGCTATTTTACCATGGTAAAGGAGAAATAATTTTAGTAGAGTCATAGGTTTTTAGGATTACAGGTGTCTTAAAAGAGAGAAGATCAGAGTTAATTGCAATTGAATACCACTCATTGTCATGATAAAAATTAGATCAGAGGCTTAATCAATGCTTCTGTATTTTCTACAATGTTTTTTAATACAGGGCTTGAACACACGATACAATAAGTTGCAGCCGTATCTGTTGGAGCACCACTATTCTGAAGTCTCTTCGAAACACTCCAAATGTGCTCAAAAATCCGTACCACATATTCAGACTACACTTTAACATTCGTGTATAATTCCTCTTGTCAGTGCACTGTCAGTCAACAAACTCGTTAGTGTTATCTCATTAGGGAGGAAACGTCACGACCAATCTAATTCTGAGGCTGTCAACGACTCGTGGTAGGAGACTGATGTGTGACGGACATGCATTGTGGCCTGTGGACAGGGTTTTTTTTTTTTTTTTTTTTTTTTTTTTTTTTTTTTTTTTTTTTTTTTTTTTTTTTTTTGGCGATATTTCGACACTCCTTCGAAAATCATCAAATGAGTCCTCCCACCCCGGGCAGGGCGGGAGGGACTGTCAGACTTGTACTGACTAAAATCCACGGTGTCCTTCAGTAGCCCTTTATGTACCGGGGTCACGGTGAGGAAATAATCCCGCAACCCCATGCAGGCTTTATTGCCCTCTGAGAGGGGGCCCCGTCATTATGCTGACGCTCTTTGAGGCGCGCGTGGGACACAACGCGCCGTCGACCACGGGCATGGTCCTTGGTCGGGCAGCGAGTTGCCCTTTACTCGCTGCCCGCATGCCCGCGCCTACGGTGGCCGGAGATCATCAAGCGACGTCCGTCGCCGTGGGCGCCTACCACTGCGGCTGTGGACAGGGTTTAAAGGAATTTTGAAACTAGACTCACTAATGGATATCATATCATCGAATAGCCCAGGCCGTCACTGAATGCAAATACTCAATAACATTAACACTAGAGCTTGGTCATGGAAAAAAAAATAGACACAACGACTTGAAGATGCTTCTGCCAAATATGTGAAAATGAATGTATGAAAATTTCCATGAAAAAAATAGGACTGATGCAGCAATGAAGTCACGAGATAACAATGGGGAAGACCGGTCAAAGCTAAATGTAGATGGCGCCACCATAGCTAAGTCCTAGCCCGACCAATGACGTAGTACTATTTTGAAGTACCTTTAAGATTTGAACTGATTTGAACCAATGACGATGCTTGGAACAAGCTATACTAGCGCCATTAGTTCCTCAGTTGCCATGCCCATTTTTTTCGTCATCGTCTGTGTATGACAAGAAATCTAAAATAGTTATTATGATTCAATACTGCATTATTTATTGCTTGGTTACCACATCTGTATCCTATCAATATCTTCAAGGAAATTTAAAATTTCGGCGTGACAGTCAAAACCAGAACCATTTCTATAGTTTCAGTCTATAAAAGCTCTTAAATCATCCTTCTAACACTACGTTTGATTCATCTAAACGAACTCCTCACTAATAAAACCACAAAGGTCTAAAATACTTCACATTTTACTAGCTATTTAACATCTTTTTGCCTTACTCGAAACTCGTTGGCTTTTTCCATTGTTTTTTACTACCCGACTCTTTACCACGACTACTTTTGTTTCGCAATTTGCCGATACCAGAGTGCTATTTTTTTGTAGTGGGCTGTATTTTTTTTTGTTACATTTCACCCCGTCACAGACCGCAGTCATTCATTTTGTTCGCGCGGCGTTCTATTAAACTTGAAGTATGAATACAGGTGGGTAGCTAGTAGAAGTTAGTTTTTTATTTGTTTTGAAAGTTTGTGATACTGGTTCTACTCTATGCCTTTTTGTTTAAGTGGTCGCAAACACAACTGGTGAGAGTTTGATTGTGTGTTTTTGGGATTTTCTATTACCTAGGATTCCAGGAATATCTCAGTAGCAGGCTACGTAGTCTGAATTAGTGCTCGATTGATGGTGATGACTCCCCCTTATTACGTGTTACGCAAA
Organism: Agrotis segetum; assembly: GCA_036375495.1. Taxonomy (NCBI): domain Eukaryota; kingdom Metazoa; phylum Arthropoda; class Insecta; order Lepidoptera; family Noctuidae; genus Agrotis; species Agrotis segetum. The sequence continues at coordinate 2,785,783 of JAQSVV010000047.1, read as the reverse complement.
AACTTTCGCAGTAATTTTGATGACAAGATAATTTACGATAAATTATGGAATCAGGCGTTACTTTGCGGAAATCCATGACATTAAAATGTTATGACAAATATTTAGTTTTAATTCCGCGACAAATTAAAACTAAATATTTTTCATAACATTTAAAGATAATTTACGTTTTTTTTTTGTAAACTTATAGACAATAAGACCGCTTAGTAGGTCCAGTGTTCACTGGAGTGGTATTGCTCACACTTTTTTTTTTTTACAAGGAATTTTAAGTGAATTACCGCTCCACAGCCTTTTGTTATAAAATGTTATAGAATAAAAGTAATAATTTCAATTTGTGCTTTGTGTCCTTAGTGAATGGTAGCGTTTCTAGACCAACGAAGCCAATTTTCAATTTTAAGGTTTCATCAAAAAATTTCTTCATTTTATTGTTTTAAACGAACCTGCTAAATCTATTTCCAACGTTTTTTGAGAGGCTCTAATCACTAATGGCAACAAAATTATGCATTTAATTACTGTTTATATTAATACAATCCAATTACCGAAAAGCTTTGCAATAAATACCTGTGGTTCATAAAATAATAAATACCACCCAAATGTTATTAGTACCTAAATTATTCAGAGTTAGTTAATTAATATTCATGTGCATAATAAAACCACAATATTGTAACTATACAATTAAATTATGCTGATAGTTTAACGTATTAAAGTTTTTAACTTTGTTACCTACGTAAAAGTTAAATATAGATCATAGCGGTAAAATTTAGCTTATTAATCATAAGCATATTTTTTTAGTAACACTTTCTTGTAAGTAAACTATTAAATAATTTAATAAAATGAAACTAAGGGATCCACATTAATTGAACAATTTTATATTGTTCACAAAAGAGCTTATTTTACATACAAAAAAGGAACAAGCAAGGGAAATCAATTATAATTATATGGTATTGCAAAATTTTAAAGTAGGTACTTAAAAGGGGCTTTTTTTCTAAAATGTAATGTAAATAACGGTACAAACGTTTCGTACGTTCACGTAAAGCTGAATGTTTTTTAAATGTGCGTTTCAGTCGGCCATTCGGCCAGTGTGAATGGCAAAAATGCCAGTGCAATCGTTTCTAGTTCCTCTGTTGTCCGAAGCCACACGTGTCGCAGTAGGGTTGCCACAAAAAAAAAGTTAACGCAGATTTTTGAATATGACTTTTCAAATGGCAGCCGAGTTGGCAACTCTTTTTGCAGTGATTTGAAAGTTTTTGGGTACGAACCGGTTTGACTTCGTTCGAAAAGGTTTCAAAGTTAGTTCTTATTTAAATTTATTGAAAAACGAGAAAGATGTTGACCGGGCGTTGCGTCTGCGGTCATAATTTTTACTTTGGATCTAGGTCTTTCCAAAGTAACACATAAAACTCCGATAGAAGTAAGAGGTAAGGCTATACCGCCTTCTAATAATTAGTAACGAATTTCCTAATATGTGTACCTGTGTACTCTACTGTAATCTAATCAATTTTATTTTGATCATAATAGTGTGCCCATTAATTGATTTGATTTGCACTCATAGAGAGAAATCAATAGCTCATCCCTGTGAGAAGTAATACTATTAGAAAATTCAAATCTACAATATTCATTTCCTATTACGTTCATATTACAATTTATGCGAGGATTTCCCTTACTAGAACATCTAACAAAGGACATGGGTATTATATCAACATTATTATTAACTATACGGATAAGTAGACGAATCAAATTATAAGCAGGATCCCTTAAATATAGGACAAGAACCTTTTTATAATCAGCTTACAATAAAATTATTACGGTGTCCCTATTTTGTATACAGATTAAAATTTATGACGAGGGACCATTAAGTATGGGTCAGAGGCTTGATTTTATTTGTTGCGTTAATAATGGTGGTGTAATGTGCCATTATATCCTTAATTGACCCAAAAAAGATTTTGTGATTAATCTCAACTTTTTAATTAAGCAACTGCAATAACAATCCCATTTGGATGCTGGGGTTGCGGAACGGGAAACCATGACCCTGGAACGTAAAGGATAATTGAAAACACGCGGCGAATTTTAGCCAGTTTATATCATTCTGACAGTCCCTTTCTCTTCACCCCGTGTGGGAGGACTCATCTGATGATAAAAAGACCTGAAAAAATATCCTATTTGGATGGAAATTGAGTGATGCTGAACTTAATATTGTTCTAACCATAAGTCGGAATTTGGTAGTTATTTTGGTACTTGCATCGAAATACTGCTATTATATGGATCTTTCCGGGATTTCTAACAGGAAATCTCGTGTGGATAACATTACTACAAATAAATAATAAAAAAAAAAACTAGACTTAGATTAAACAAATAAGTTTGAAAGTAAAAAAATAAAATAAATCGCGATTTTTCTGCTCTTTTTTTCCACAATTTCGGGCATAACCACTTTATTCACTCTCAGCGTAAGTACATGAATAACTCTACCTACCTAATTCTGACCTATAGTTATAACTTGGTTAAAAATGTTGTTCTATTAGGAATCCATACCCAAAGGGCACAAGAGGGTCGCGGGACTTATCTCATTACCGTGACCCCGGAACATAAAGGCCTATTGAAAGACACCGTGGATTTTAGTCAGTACGATTCTGGCAGTCCGGGCCCTCCCGCCGTGCCCGGGTGGGAGGACTCATTTGATGATTTTATCACGCTAAAAAAAAGGTACAAGAGGGTTATAAAACTGACTTTCGCCCCTGACCAGTTTTCGATATTTTACATGCTTGTAGCGATAGCAAATACACAAACTTTCACAAACAATCATAACTACTGCAGCTTTTCCTAGAAAGAGACGTTACTCCAAGTAAAAGGTATAATAGTATCTACCGAAGTGCAAATCTACGACGTCTCTTTCTCCCGGTCGTTTATTATTTTTTATGCAGACAGTCTTTGTTATTCTCAGAACCTCCTTAGTGTCTCGACTTTCATTAAAACCTTTGTCGTTTATACTTATTTCTTTGCAATCTGTTCTTTTACAATAGGTCAAGTGACTTGAGATGGTAAAGGTTACTTACATAATTTAGATAGGTATAAACAAGCCCAAGCGATTATTATGACGTCATGCAAAAACATGGGTTTTTGATTTTTTAAATCTTATAATTGTTATTTTATTATTTTTTCGTATCCCATTCAGCAAACCCTTTCGTTTAATACCCTTATATGGAAGTGGATTTCAAACAGCCAGTCCGCCATCTTAGGGAAGCCGCCATTTTGGATTTGTTACGGCGTTTCTTAGCTAGTCATGTATTGTCATCAGAACTCAGAGCGCGTGCAAAATTTCAGTCTGCTAGCTTATCGGGAAATGCCTCAAAATTGAGTTGCAAAAATCCAACAGGAACGACAAACAAACAAACAAGAAAGGTGAGTAGTATAAAAAAAAAAGGAAAAAAGGTGGAAAAATATAAAAATAGCAGTCCACTAGCATTCGGAACAGGGCCCGGGCTGCCGATGGTCAGGGCTCTTAAGAGACGAACCTCCTATCAATACGCGCCGTGTCCAAAACTACTGCCTTCTGAATCAGGCGCTTAATCCAGCTGCCAAGCGGGAGCATCCTCAGATGTTGTTCGAGGCTCTTCGCAAAATAAGCCATCGACACAATGACTGCTGTATTCACGTCCTAGGTACATGTCAACAACCTCGCGAACCAGATCAAAATACTTGAATTAACAAAATTATTATTATTATAACATTAACTAAATAATAAACATTATTTTCTTCGCGTAGGCGTACCTTGTGTTGCCCCACATCGTTGCTACTGCGATGCTCGGGCATCATTGCCTGTCTTGTTACAGGAAGTGCATAGTACGGCATGCCAGCATCAACGACATTATTAGTCACGCTTTTGGCCCACCGGCGTAGCAGTGGTTTTGGAACCTAATTATCATTTATATTTAGATGGACACAAGAGTAAACTCATTTGAAAATTAAAAAAAATCTTTCGTCTCCGCTACCACTAGCAACCCACCTTTACCCTTGCTAATCCACCACAAAAGTAGCTCCAAAGTAATCCGATTTGTAACCGTACTGCACCGCTCCCGTGATTGGAACTACACCCTTTTAAACTGCTCTCTCTCTCTTATTCTTTTTTCTTTTCCCTGCTCTAGTATTTTTTAACTCAGTGGTCTCTTTAAGAATAAATAACTATACTGTTATTTATTACTGTTATTAATTTATAATCGAATGTCTGTTACTAATCAATGACCCAAGAAAACTTATCGGGATTTGGATTGACATAGAATATATATAATCCAACTAATATTATAAATGCGAAAGTTTGTGTGGATGTATTTATGTGTATGTAGGTAGGTTTGTTACTCTTTCACGCGAAAACTACTGAACGAACTACTACTTGGCTAAAATTAACACAAAAAAAATTAAACAAAAAAAAACCTTTCGTGGGGTAAGTCAGCCCATGTTAGTGAAAAATATTTGTGCTAAGAATTTTGGAAATTCCCAAATTAAAAAAAAGAGATTTTTCATGTTGATGGGCCCGATCAATTTCTTATTTTGTATAAAAGACCATTTTTTTATTCTGTCACTCGTTCACCGTTACAGGTTGTAATATAAGGCGTTAAAATGTATTAGCATGATCATGGATAACATACATCATAATTACAACCCTACTGCTGGGGCACAGGATTATTTCCTCTTTTTATGTAAAGAACCTACCAGGGTGATTGGTACACACAATAAAATACACTAATAAAATTGTCATCAAATTTTGGTTTCATCTCGATGTACTCTTCAACCATTTGTAAGTGCTAGTACTAAATGCCCACAAAAAAAATCTATATACAGACAAGGCTTGCATATAAATTAACATGAATAGGAAATCACTTCACTCCTATTCTTTTGTTTCACAACAAGAAGCAAACTCTTTCTTTGTACCTCGTTACTTTAGTGGCGGAAATGTTTTCCTCGAAAATGAACCGTGGAAGTAATAGCCTTACACGTTAACAGTTCCAGGTATCATTAAATTCAACATGTTTTTTCTTTGGTGCCGGTAATTAACTAAAGGATCGTGGGTAATCGATAATCGATAGACGGTAGTTACCCACTGAACGTCACTAGTTTGAAGTGTTTGTGGACTGAAAATATTGAGTGATGAAGTTTTTGGTGGTCATCATTTCAGAAAATACGATCTCCACTGACAGATGCCACCAATGGGGTTTAGGTTGCGAGATTGTCCCAGGGTTGCGGGACTGTCATCAGGTAATCGTGAGCCTAGAACATAAAGGGCTATTGAAGGATCACCGTAGATTTTACCCCCTTGAGGACTCATTTGATGATTTTGCCACGTTAAAAAAACCAATGGGTATTGTTTTTTTTTATCATCAATAATTGTCATGCTGGTCATTAAAAATGAATAAAAACGCCCAATAAGAGTGATCACAATCAGACACCGCCCTATTTTAGCCGATATTGTAGTGATTTAAATTTAGTACTTTAAAAGTTTGGCATGTTCAGAGAAATACCACGAATATACGGTTACGTTAACAACTCGTCTCATTTTCTATTTCGTCTCTTTCCCTATTCCGTCTCATTCACTAATACGTACAACTGCATTTTATAATACTCAAAAAATGCAGTTTATTAGAAAGAAGAGTAACATTTTGTAACTCTAGTTACTTTTACACCGGCACTATTAAAAGACAAAGGAGTTGGGTTTCACCACAATTTCGTTTCCCGGCTGTCATATTTTAGTAACTTGCAGTGAACGACAAAAAATAAAATTAAAACTTTTATTTACTTTGTAAGTCAGAATGCCGCTTTCAACTCCACATTTCAAACAAAGACGGTCTCCAAATAAATGAATCCAAGAGGGTGACTAATTCTGCCATGGTCGCGGGACTAACGAGCTACCGTGACCCCGTAACGTAAAGGGCTATTGAAGGACACCGTGGATTTTAGTCAGTACAAGTCTGACAGTCCCTCCGGTCCTGCCTTAAGTTAGGACTCATTTTGAAGATTTTACCACGCCAGTAAAAAAAAGACAGTTACCCAGTTCCTTTTAGATGAGCCCTTAGCTTCTCGATGATGTAGTTTTTAAGTCACAATAACCTACTATTCATCATCATCATCATCAGCCTATAATGTTCCCACTGCTGGACACAGGCCTCCTCTCTTTGAGAGGGTATGGGCCATAACCCACTACGCGGGCTCGGTGCGGATTTGTAGATGTCACAACATGTCTTCGAATTTTTCGTTCTAGGACATGCCGTTTTCTTCACGATGTTTTCCTTCACTTTGAAAGCCGTGGTGATGAAATAAATTACACTAAGTAATATTATGCGCCTGGTACTACTATAAATTAATTAAACTCAAAACATTTGAAAACCAGAATAGATATTTCTCACCAACATTTTCCAAGAGAAATCCCAATGCAAGACGATTATTAAGGCACGTACCGATATAATTATAAGGTAGTATGACAGTGTCAAGAATATTCGCGATATTAATATTCCAGTCATCGGTATCCCCAGTCGGGACTGCGACTCGAATGTCAGCAATTAGACAGCGAGGGAGCGACAGCAACACAACGAAGATGTAATTAGTAAATTAATTACTGTTATTCATTGATTATAAATGTTAAGCTCCACTTTGTACATAACTTACCGTTATTTATTTATTTATTAGATAAAAATATACACAATATAACAGACGGAAGTCTAAAAAATTGTATATATATAAAAAAAAAGAAAATTATCACCAGGCCAAAAAACATGAAAAATGTTATTTAATTATGTGTCAATAAGAATAATAATATTAACTTCAACCGGGTGTTGTCCTTGGGTATACTTGCATAGTGCATACAGGGATAACCGCCGCATTTCATTTAAAAATGCGTGATGGGCTTCTGCAAGATGGCTTCGATTCCTGACACGCCCTTCAATAGTCCGGGATCCCATGATCCCGAGATGTTAAAAGAAGTATAAAGTAAAAAACTTGACAGGTGTCAAGGGACACCCGGTATGGAACGAAGTTAACAAAAATAATCGTCGCAACACCACACTGTTCAATGCGAAATAGAAAGACGAAACGAAAATATCTGGCTTGCTTTCTAATATAGAGAGAGACAGAGAAACATGTGCACGCCGCAATACGACGAGAGTCACGAGAAACGGGGATTGAGTGAGGGGTACGGGGCGCGGGGTGCAGGTGCGAGGTGCGGGGCGAGGCAAAAAAGTGTCGTGCCAACTTTTCGTAAGATTTTTTTCCGTCTAGCCCCCTTTCACAACACGCGATAAGGAACTTTGTTCCAATAATAAATGGTTTGTGTCACGTTAATTGTGTTTTACGTTAGATTACATTAGCGGTATTTTAGTTGTAGCAATTAATTTATTTGTTTTACGTAAAATCCTGACTTATCCTTACTTATTTTATTGATGGAAGGCTGGATTTTTGAAACTCAATCACAACAGACAGCCAAACAAATCTCGACGAGAGGTTAAAGATAGTGGAATTACACGATTTATAACGTTGTGATAATTTTTGATCGAATATAGACCGGACAGATAAAAATCGTATCGAAATATATCTCCTGAAATCTGAAGTCCACAGTCAGTCCATTTAAAAGCTATGCTCGCAAGTATACAGCTTAATAAATCCGGATTTTATCAATTAAAATATTTTTACCTACTTAAATTATGAGCTCTGTTACATCATTACGAATTTAATTCAACATTTGAAATATCTTCAACTATTTGATTGTAAACAAAGTAGTTTTTAAACTTTTATAATTTAAAAAATTGCAAACTTGTTCTCCTTGACATTTTAAATATTTCCAAGAAAACACTTCTGCTAACGCTACACTTACAATAATTACACGTCTAGTCTGTGCCTAACGAGTGCCGTCACTCGTGGCGTGGCGTATACCTAATGTGTTTATTCTATGTAGGAGTGGGTACATAATGTGAATGAAAGCTGTTTTGTTAGTGTTCCTTGTTGTTTAGTGGGCAAGCAGGGGTGGAGGGTGATTTGGTGTCGTTTGAAAGGTTGGTTTTGCAAATACAAAGTACAATGACGTCACTTGGGGTCAAATTTTGTTTTAAAATCATAATATTAAGATAATTCATCGTAATCTTTTCATTTGAAGCACTTTCGTAATCTCAAACGTTCATGAAAAGCGACGACGAGTATGGAAATACGAAATAGTGGCGAAACGGAACTTTTTTATAGAAATAGGAAGGTGATGAAACGGGATATAGGCCTTTTATCATTAGTAAATTTAAATAAATTGTTAGTGATGGTGAAAACTGTTTGTGTAAATTACAGATGATAAATATGCGACGTACTGGTAGAAACGCTTGAAAATAATCATAATTTTTTATCATCTCTAAACCAAGGAGAATTTTATTGATAGGTATCGTATTATTAGTTGGCTTTGCTTTCTTCATAATTTTGTTACCTCTATCCTGTCAGAAATGCGCAATTTACCTAAACGTAGCCAAAACAAATAAAAATTGCACCATAAACCGTTTGAAAATAACATTAGGTAGGATAAAACGTTTAATACCCAGCTGTTATAATCGCAGAAAGGTTGCAGAAGTTTTCTCATTTGCGACCAGCGACCAGAGCGCGGCCTGGTCGCAAAAACTTGTGCAATCATGTTGCGACCGACTTGCGGGAGAGGTTAGCATACATTCTTTGTGGATGTAGTTGGGTGTTGGATAGAAATGCCTTTGTAACACTTTTTTTTTCATTGAAGAATGGCGTTTTAAAAAATAATTAGCCATTTTTTTCTCTTGAGTGTTACAGCTTTTCTCTTTTTTTGTGGTGCGAGGTGTAGGAGATACAGTCAATGTTTTATAACATTGTTTTGAGATTAATTTTAACGAATTGTATTAAAAAAAAACTGGTAAATACAATGTTTTAGAAAAGGAACTTGCGTATGTAGCTTCATAATTATAATATATTATTTTCTAAAATATCTGAAATACGTATATTTTGAATTACGTATAATATTTTAAGAATATACGTAATTCAAAAGCCAGGAAAAATGTAGGAAACTATTCTACATTCGAAAAGGGCCAAGACGAGTTTTATTTGAAAACCTTAACATTTTTTGCTAATTCGATCTCTTCTAAATAATTAAATTTGTCAGAGATGAATTATGAATAAAAAAAACATGTCACGTCATGATCATTATCAGCTTATAAACTCACTGCGGGGAATACTCTTCTCTGTGACAGAACATGTATGACAACTAGTTTCCGCCAAATAAGAGTGGAATAAAATACGTTGACCCCGCGTGTACCCATAATTGTAATATTTCAAAACCATTCGAAAAAATGTAAAGAAAATGTCGAAGAACGACCAGAAGTAACGTATCGTGGTCAGAAGCGATCTTGACCTTATATTTTATTTTGAAATTCAAACGATGGTATAATGAAATTCGAACGATGCATTATTATGATCAATGACCTTTATTTCAGACTTATTTGGCGGGAACATAAATTAAAAATTATATAAAAGGCTATTCAAAAACCTCTAACACCCACAAAGAAATATATAAAAGAACAGTCACATAATACAATAGTTACGGACAGTCATCAAAACTAGATGTACATAACTTTTCTCATTTGAAACCGCTGCAAGATGAGATAACTTCAGAGCCACTGTGGTATAACGCGGTTTTATTTATAAAGAGATCAAATACACCATTTCAAGATGGCGAATTTAAGTGTTCGTTTCGCTGTCTTAATAAATTAGTATTAAGAAGACTTAGAAAAACTAAGATGATAATATAATTAAAGGGTCTAGACAAGGGGTCTCCAGACAGTTTCTAAAGGGCACCGCGACCTTGAATAACAAATGGAAATAAAAGGAATACGGTGGTTTTAAGTCGAATACGAGTCTAATAGTCCCTTCTGCTTTACCTAGAGCGGGAGAAGTCATTCGATGATTTTCCACACAAAAAATGAGTCTACATAATTCAAGTGTGAAATGCTTTGAAATATTTTAGGATGATTAAAATGCCTTTAAAAACTCAGCTTGTTACTGCATCATCTGACAGCCTAGGTCGGTATGAATAAATGCCCACACCGACCGAAAGTGTCATAAACTGAAAATTTATTACGTCTGAAATTTTCAGTTTATGACGTCTGACGACTTACGTCTGACGTTTGAGAACATTCGTCTGAAGACTTGAATCTGGTGATTGATCTCCGACGTCTGATGACTAACGTCTGACGACTGAAGTCTGATAAGTTACATCTCACGACTTACGTCTGACGACTTACATCTGACTACTTACGTCTGACGTCTTACAACTAAAAAAGATTAAAAGAAACTAAAAAATAATAAAAACCTAAAAAGAAAAAAAAACTAAAAAAGAATAAAAAAGATTACGTCCGACAGTCGTCGGATCTTCTTTTTAAAACATAAATTTTAAAGCACTCACCAAGTAATGAATAATGGTGGCTATAAAATTCATTCACAACATTGTCACGGACTGCTCTAAAATGCGGTTCAAACATAATGATCATGTTCAATCCCTTTATTAGAACCCATTTCAAAGCAAAAGTTACTCAGTCCATTTCAAAAGACCCAACAAATATCAGTCACAATATAACATACTAACAACAACACACTGCTCACCCACTCAGCAAAGTGGCAACAATTAAAAACTTGCCCATCAGCGTGCGGTGACTGACTCGCAACTTTGCCCGTGTAATCTACATTTGTGGTCACATGTTGTTATAAACAAACTTCATGTTTTTAGCTCCCCTGTTGTAGATAGGTAGGTATTTGACCACGTTTTGTACGTAGGTGGGAAGTGGGTGTATTAGAAATTAAGGTCTTTAATTTGATTTGAGTTATAAAGTTATATTTACATGAGACATTCTGTAAGATAAATGGATAAAATAATCGAAGAATGACACAGTCGACGCTACGCTCTCGTAGCCTTATGCTACGCTTTTGTAGACATCTGCTACGTCTTCGTAGCCAACTGCTACGCTTTCGTAGACATCTGCTACGCCGTAGTACGTGTGTAGACGTTTGGTCTACATATCGTATGTACATGACAATGTAGGTGATCTATGTATTGCGTTACATTGTATAATATGTACAGTTATTAATTTACATACTATAAATTATCTAACATTTTATTTACTAACTACAAAACCAAATAAACCAATGCATTCACAGGTAACAGCTAATCAATTACATTAATTACTAGTATGATAACAATGTGTGGGACATTACTTCAAAAAACATATTTAACCAAAATACGTTAACCATTTAATCCGATAATCCAAATTCCCTCAAACCAACAGGGAACGAAATACTAACGAAATTCTAAATTCAAACGCACGCCCGCCATATTGTTAATACGGTTCTAATTTCAAAATTTCAAATTCGACTAACATCGGCTATTCCCGAGCGGCCGTTGAATAGTTCGGCTACACGGATGATTAATACGTAGATATTAATCAAAGCATTATTCTGGGCAAGGGATTATATAACGAGACGGTTTTGTCTGGTTGGTTTCGGCCGAGTGGTTGGCATGGTGTTTAGTAAATGCCTCGATTAAATGAGGGATGATTTTGAATGTTTGACTATTGTTTAATCGAAAATCAAAGCAATGATTGAATTTGAAAGTCCCGTTCACGGCCTCGAGTGATGCGACTCTTGTCATGTCACCGGCACGTTCAATTGTTTCCGTTGAATGAAGCTTTTCTCGTACGTATTACCACCAACTACAAAAAGAGGTCAAGCAGTAGTTACGTGTCAATAATATCACGTCAGCTGTCTGCAGTTGCGTTGTGGTAAAGATAATATATGTGGATGTGGTTGCTGTTATTCTTGCCACGTAAACGGTCTCTAGCTCACGGTTTTGCGTGGTCTTGCGACGTGGCTGCAATGTCACTGGTCAGTGGCACCCACGTAGTCGATAATGACGAACTAAAGCTGTTTTCAATAACAATTAATTAATTATACATTCAATAAAATTATGATGCCCACGTCATGTGGTTGTGGTGTGGTACCTTAGTAACAAAAGTCCTGTCCCCATGACTTACTTTACAAGAGTACTCTTAACAGTTTAATTTATTTCTTTTTAGCGCAGCGCCGAGTTTCTGTTGTACGGGAATTGGGTGAGTATTTTTTGGTCAAGCGGTTAAATATTACGTCTATTGACCATAGTTACTGTTAACTTGGGAATTATGACAAAATAACACACAGTCGCGCTTAGAAGAAACGTAGAGAGAATTTGATTTTCTGAGAACCAAAATAATAATACAGAATTTGTGTGGCAGTTTCGTAAAATCTATTCTGTATTTATTATTATACAGATTCTGAGTATAAATCACTATAGCTAGCTTTTCAATTTACTAGTATTTGATTGGGTGAGTTTTGAACAGAAATCTGAGAATAGGTATTCATTAGTTCTTCAAAGACATAATTTGGAAAATTGTTACAAAGTTTCAGGTCATAAGGATTATTTTGGGAATCACGTAATTTTGCAAAAATAGACCAATGTCAATTATTTATTTATAGGTACTTGATTTTGTACAGAAATCACAAATTAGTTGTGTATCATTTGAATTGACCCATAAAATTTAACGTTTGTAAAGCGTAATTTTTATAAATGCGATAATTTGTTATAGGGTGGAGAGATGGTTTTACTTGAACCCAAGGTTTAATGAGTTTAGCAGTCATGAATATATAAATGCTCTCTAATTCTAGGAACTTCAAAACTTTTTTCCAAATTCGACAAGACCGTTCAACGAAAACGTGCGAACACAAATTGGCAAATAACAATAAAAGAAAAAAAGAGAAGTGTTATCAGGGAAATTTTTCGATTTTGTCAATGGTCCACGTGGTCATAACGGGGCTCCTAATATTTTGACTGAGCGTTATTAAGATAGAGGCCACAAGTTAAGGTAAGGGTATAAACGTCCCGTATTTGGGCCAGCCCTGCGCTGCGAGCGGGGAATACAAATAGGACGGGGCAGGGACGCACTCGGAACTGACTGTCTGTAAAATAAATGTAGTCTTCTGGAATCGCGGAACTGTCAACAGGGAACTGCGACCCTGAAAGGGAGAGAGCAGCTAAAGGAACAGGTAGCTGTAATTTTAGTCAGTAAGAATCTGACAGTCCACCAAAAAATGTATTTTCAAATGTCATTAAAACTGTCAAAGATATAGGATCTCTAAATTATAAATGCCAAAGAAACTGCTTGATACTTTTCAGTAATTATTACATAGAGAAACACACTCATTGCAAAAAGTTAAGGTCTCAAACTGAAGTAAGATAAGGAGACAGTTGTAATGTTTTTGTTAAAGTCAGTTGTAATGTTAGGATAAAAAATAATGCAATTTTAAGTGAAATCTAGAAAATCAGGTATCAGTAAATACATAATTATAACATTCTTTTCTTTAAGATAACATAATTATTAACGATGTTATTATATAATGCATTCACAGGTTTCATATCGTCATCTTTTTACAATTATTTCAACCTCAAGTCAAATTAACTGAAAATGAAGTCATTTATCAGTATAAAAATAATAGTCATTCATTCACCTCAGTCCGGCCCTGCTTAAAGCCGACCGAGTCACGCGTATGTATGTAATATGACCCTAATAAATATCACTCGGTACACATATTTATATCACCCTGTATAAAGCTCCTAGTGACGTATGTTGTCGATTCAATATAGTGTAATGTTTAAATTAACTCATGTTTAAACACCTAATGATCAGGTTGGTTCTACGTCAGTGGCTAGCGAGGCCAGAAGGGGCCCCGTACCAAATCTTCTTTGGGGCCCTTCTAATCGAAGTCTATAGTTTTGCAGAGTAACTGCAATAGCATCCTAACTCGTGTAACTAATGCTATTACTGATGTCATTAATTTGATAGAATTTTGAAGAAAACTAGAAAATTGAGAATGCTGATCGACTGATCGTAGCTCATTTATGACAACTACATAGCAAAATGAGAAAAAAAATAAAGGGCAGCAAGTAAAGGGCATCTCGCTGTCCGACCATGGACCATGCCAGGGTCGAAGGCGCGTTGTTTTCCACGCGCGCCTCAAAGAGCGTCAGCAAGAAAACGGGGCCTCCCCTTTATAGGGCCAAAGCCGGGGTCGTGGGACTTATCTCATTACCGTAACCCCGGAACCCATAGGGCAGTTGAAGGACACCGTAGGTTTTAGTCAGTACAAGTCTGACTAAAATCTTCGCGCCCTGTCCGGGATGGGAGGACTCATTTGATGATTTTACGCAACGCTAAAACAAAATGTTAGGAGTTCGATAATTTAAGAACGCGATAAGTTTTCATTTAAGAGTTTTTTTTTTCTTTGTTTTGTTTACTGTGTGCACTTGTGGCGTGTGCCAATAAACGTTTTTTCTTTTTTTTTCTTTTATTCCACTCGTCACAATTGGGGGCCCCGTATAATTGATACAAGTTGTTAAGAGAAAGTCAGTAATAGGATTAGACAAAAATACAATTTAAAGTGTTGTAAAAAGTTCAATGTTCTGGCTGTTTTTTAAAACCTAAAATGCTAATGGGCATTTTGTACAAACCACAAAGGTTTTGCATAAAGGCAAAAAAAAAAACAAAACAGAATAGAGCCTCTATGCTTTGTGAACTAGCACACAACATTGTATTTGACATGGGTAATCAAATTATTGTGTGCGCGTTCGTCACAAACGCTCTAAAGTTTGTGACGAGCGCTGACAGCTGAGTCGGTTAAGTGAATAACAAGAGTGGATGTTGCCAGATGTGGTAGTTCTAGTTTTTTTTTCTTTGAATTTGGGTAGTCATCAAATAACTTTTCCCGCTCTGTGTGGGTTGGAAGGGAGTGTCTGGGGGTTTAATCTATAAGCAAGAAACCAGTGGTTACGGCATTAGTTACGGGTGTTTTATTGCTCCTCTGAGTCCGTCTACCAGTCATGACCTTCTTTTTATCTTGGCAAAATCATCAAATGAGTCTTCCCACCTAGGACAGGGTGGGGGGACTGTCAGACTCGTACTGACTAAAATCCACGGTGTCATTCAATAGCCCTTTACGTTCCAGGGTCACGGTAATTCGATAAGTCCCGGTCCCAACCACTACTAATGACCTGAGGAAAATTCGTGGTACTACATTTTTATTTTCATATGTAATTTTATGACATGACTCGTCGCTAGTGAGTTAATTATATGACTGCAGTCGTGGCTGTATTATCCGTCTGCCAATTTGATTTTGACGTTGGTTATGTTCGTACATCTGTACCCGTTCCCTTGTCTTCGTTGACAGTCTTCGAAAGTAGAGACCCTGATTTTTTTTTATTCTGAACCATTCTACTACTCTATTCTTTCAACTTTAGGCAGTTTTTGTGTAATACAGTTATGGTTTATGCAAACGGCTTTATGTTCATGGCAAAAACAATAGTACCCTTAGCACGAATTTTCAGTATTTGAGACGTAAAGTAAACTGGAACTTTGACAATTTCAAATTGACGATTTTCAAGGAAAAAATTTGTCGTTTCTTCGCACACCAGAAGCGCTGTTCCAGTTTTTCATACAAAAACGGTGTAAATACTGGAAAGGCGCTGTAAAGTAAAAGAGTGAAAATTCGTGCTAAGGATACAGATTGCCATCTTCTTTGAACATTATTAACTTCTTTCGTCTCCTCTACGTTCATGTTTCTGGTAATGCAAGCCTACCCAAATGCGTTCCTTGCGCAATACCCACTGTGAAATGACTGTGATATACGAGAACGTTATTGATTATTATAGGATGTAGTGGCTAAAAAGGCTTTAATAGTTCGATCGTGTTAAAAGGATCAGTAAATAGCATGTACCAAAAGGTAACCGGATCAGCAAGCAGAAGTGGCAATGGGAAGGCCATGTTGCTCGCAGAGCTGATGGCCGATGGGGTTGAAAAGTAATAGAGTGGAGACCACAGACCAGCAAGCGCAGCGTAGGACGTCCACCAGCAAGGTGGACAGACGACCTTATAAAGGTCGCCGGAAGACGCTGGATGCAGGTCGCTTCCAACCGGTATATCGATACCGGAAGTATCAATTAACGTAAGGGACATTTTGGCGAAAATGAGTTATATATATCATTGGATTCAGAATTTCGCGCTCTATCGATTGGTATTATTAAAAAAATTCTATCTTTAAAAAAATGTCCCTTACAGTACAAAAATTTTGACCGCGAAACGCGATTTCTGAAAAAAAAAGTGATGTAACAGTCATTAATATTTTTTCTTCTCAAAAAATTGAAGTAAGTCACCGTACTAAATAATTTACACCCTTACTTTAGTCAAAAATAAGTCGATTTAAATGACAATGTCCCTTACTTTAAATAAAATGCCCCTAACTTTAAAAACCATGTCCCTTACTGTAAATAAAATGTCTCTCACTGTAAACTATATGTCCCTTACTTTAAAAAATTGTTTGACGAAATCTGAAGTTTATATAAAATGTTAGGAATCGTGACACTTACGACATAAAAAATCCGAAAAATTACCTCAAAAAATTTAAATGCAACAGAAAAGGATGAACGGATTTGGAAAATTACGGCTATTAGACATAAAAATACATAAACTATAGACAACACAAATCAATCTGCAGGTGAAATTCATCACCATTATCATTTTTAAATATTAAAGACCACTTTTGGACATAGGCTTCCTTCACCCAAGGAGCACCACAGCGCACGATCTCCATTCTAAGTCGAAATGAGCTGAAATTACTGCAGATGAAATACGTCAAACAGATATTTATTGCTTCATCTTTCACACAACCCATGCACCTTTTATTTTACTTTTCCCCTTACGTCCTCTCTACCCGTCACTTCTACTTTATCATAATAATATCATGTTTCGCACAATTCCTATGCTTTAATTCATCGACCTTTCGTTTCCATTACATTCATTCATTCATTAATCGGCTCTGAAGAAGATCCTCTGAAAGTATCCTCTTCAGAGCCGCCACCTACACATCATCACTTCTTGCCAGGTGGATAAAAAGTAGTAGGTAGTAATAAATTCCAAGAAAACTTAAATTGTTAATATAATCAAATTATAAAGCCAATTAAAGCCGCGTTGACACGGTCAAAGTGTGCTCGGACCGAGTGGGCTCAAACGAGTAAGTTGCATACAAAGTGTACTCGGATAGTGGTTCATTCTGTTAAATATTTTATAGTCAACAAAGAAAAAAAAACGGATTTTGTTTTAAATAGTATCTGAATTGTCAGAGACATGTTAATCGAAGAGTTAAGACGGGAAAAACAAGTCTTTTATAGCAAAAGGATAGTAATCTGTGAAAAGGAGAAGAATTTGGACTATTCCTTTGATTCAGCGATCACGAAGAACATCGCACATCTAGCAATTTTCTCCGAGAAAGTGAACAGGTGAATCCTGCTTCAAAAACATCTAAAACTATGTAGAACTACTCTGAATCTCTAGTAACCGAGCTAGCTCGGAGCAGAAGGACGCGGTCCGACTCAAATCGGACTTAAATCTGCTATAGCTAGCAGTAAAACCTGAAACTGAACTCATTTACCCCTTAATCTCATTTCTATAGTGCTAAAATAGTAAAAAAAATAAGTAGATAATCTATTGTTACATTAAATTGCAACACTGAGAAAGTCCTTTACAATAAAATTTCGTATAGTTTTCTATTTCTCTTGCTGCTTACACTACGCTCGACGGAATATCTATAAAATTTCAGTAACGTAACGGTCATCTAAACATTTTTTTTAATGTAAAGGACATGCTATTTTTGAAACTACTGGGTATTCTTAAATCTTTCGTATAAAACAAGAAAGAAGGGGAAATTCTAAGAAACTTTGCTCTGAACACCATAGAAATTGGACCAGACAGTAAAAAGTTATAGACAAAATAAAAAAATAAAAATCGTTTTTTGGCTCTCCTGAAAAGTCGTATTTTGTCCCTTACGTTAATTGATACTTCCGGTGTCGATATGTGGAGATCTGAAGGGGAGGCATATCGATACCGGAAGTATCAATTAACGTAAGGGACAAAATACGACTTTTCAGGAGAGCCAAAAAACGATTTTTATTTTTTTATTTTGTCCATAACTTTTTACTGTCTGGTCCAATTTTTATGGTGTTCAGAGCAAAGTTTCTTAGAATTTCCCCTTCTTTCTTGTTTTATACGAAATATTGAGGAATACCCAGTAGTTTCAAAAATAGCATGTCCTTTACATTAGAAAAAAATGTTTAGATGACCGTTACGTTACTGAAATTTTAGAGATAATCCGTCGAGCATAGTGTAAGCAGCAAGAGAAATAGAAAATTATACGAATTTTTATTGTAAAGGACTTTGTCAGTGTTGCAATTTAATGTAACAATAGATTATCTACTAAAATTTATACTATTTTAGCACTATGGAAATGAGATTAAAGAGTAAATGAGTTCAATTTCAGGTTTTACTGCTAGCTATCGCAGATTTAAGTCTGATTCGAGTCGGACCTCGTTCTACTGCTCCGAGCTAGCTCGGTTACTAGGCTCAAAGCAGTTCTTTATAGTTTTAGATGTTTATGAAGCAGGATTTACGTGTTCCTTGTTAAAATTGCTAGATGTGCGATGTTCTTCGTGATCGCTGAATCAAAGGAATAGTCCAAATTGTTCTCCTTCTCACAGATTTTTATCCTTTTGCTATAAAAGACTTATGTTTTTCCGGTCTTAACTCTTCGATTAACATGTCTCTGACAATTGATACTATATAAAACAAAATTCGTTTTTTTTCTTTGTTGACTATAAAATATTTAACAGTATTAACCACTATCCGTGTACAGTTTGTATGCAACTTACTCGTTTGAGCCCACTTGGTCCGAGCACACTCTGACCGCGTCAACGCGGCTTTGATCGGCTTTATAATTTTATTACATTAATTAATTTAAGTTTTCTTGGAATTTATTGCTTACTACCACTTTTTCTCCACCTGGCAAGAAGTGATGATGTAGGTAGCGGCTCTGAAGAGGATACCTATCTTCTTCAGAGCCGATATTGAATGAATGTAATGGAAACGAAAGGTCGATGAATTAAGGCAAAGGAATTGTGCGAAACATGATATTAGTATGATGGCAATGAAAGTAGAAGTGACGAGTGGAGCGGACGTAAGGGGAAAAGACAGAATTAAAGGTGCATGGGTTGCGTGAAAGATGAAGCAATAAATATCTGTTTGACGTATTCATTCATTCGTTCATCTGCAGTAATTTCAGCTCATTCCGACTTAGAATGGAAATCGTGTACTGTGGTGTTCCTTGGGTGAAGCCTATGTAGGTATATTTAGAAATTATAATGATGATGAATTTCACCTGAAGATTGATTTCTGTTGTCTATATTTTGTTTTTTGTCTAACGGCCGTAATTTTCCAAATTTCTTTACCCTTTTCTGTTGCATTTAAATTGTTTCGAGGTAATTCTTCAGATTTTTTTATGTCGTAAGTGCCACAGATCCCTAACATTTTATATAAATTCAGATATCGTCAAACAATTTTTTAAAGTAAAGGACATGTTGTTGACAGTGAGAGACATTTTATTTACGGTAAGGGACATGGTTTTTAAAGTAAGAGGCGTTTTATTTAAAGTAAGGGACATTGTCATTTAAATCGACTTATTTTTGACTAAGGTAAGGGAGTAAATTATTTAGTACGGTGACTTACTTCAATTTTTTGAGAAGAAAAAGTATTAATGACTGTTACATCAATTTTTTTTCTCGAAATCGTGTTTCGAGGTCAAAATTTTTGTACTGTAAGGGACATTTTTTTAAAACTAGAATTTTTTTAATAATACCAATCGATAGAGCGCGAAATTCTGAATCCAATGATATATATAACTCATTTTCGCCAAAATGTCCCTTACGTTAATTGATACTTCCGGTATCGATATGTTCAGCAGTGGACGTCCTATGGCTGAGATGATGATTCATCTTTTATGAAATTATACTGGGAAATTCCTTATCATTAATAGATTTTCAGCTAACCCAACTTTTTATGAGATGTTAAAAATAACACTCATGTACTACTAATATAAAGCCTTCAAAAAACCAACGCGCCGGGGTCCACTAATTCGTTTTTTATGACGATCGTTAGACCCTTGGAAAATAAAATAAAAATCTAAAAGCATACAAAATTTTCGCTTGTCAAGAGGTCCTTAATGGTCCGTTATAATGACAGGCACCGATTATACTCAGGTATTATGTCCGGGAAGTAACTCCGAAACGATTGGAAAATGTAATTATGCAGTGAAAAATTAACCAGGAAAGAGTCTTGCGTGATTTATGTTAATTGGCAGCATCCTTTTAAAAGAATTTATGTGGTACTGAAAAAGTCCATTGTTGAATACGGTTATCCTACAGTAGAAGGCACTTAGTTTCATCCGGTAAGACTGGAACCCAACGTAATAGTGAAAGAGATAAGTTAATTTTGATTTTCATTGCTTCCTTACCAATCAATCACACGATTTTCTCTCTTGCAACACGATTCATTAATCTACACCGAGAAAAATATTTGGAAACTAACTTATTTTGAGAAAACTACTAACCGGTAGATGCAAAAATATCTGAGGCCTTACCACGAGCTCTTAACGCTATCCTGCAGGCGTAGCATGGCGCCGTAGAAAGGGGTTTTGTCGACGCAAGAATAGACAAAACGACAGAAAGTAGAAATAATTTTAGCGTTTTAAGCATGTTTATGTAAAAAATATGGAATATAAACGTTCTTTTCTTCAATGGTGTTTTAGTTATGCAAAAAACAGTCGATTTGTGTAGAAATAAAGATGAAATAACTTTGTCTTTTCTTGGTAGAATAGAGATAGAATCGCCATGCTACGCGTGCAGTTTGGGCTGTGGGAAAGAGACAGAGCTATACAAGTCGTGTAGCGCCATCTCTTTCCTACGGCCTAAACTGGATCGCGTTATGAGCTCGTGGTAAGGCCTCAGTAAAAAAAAAAACTTCCGCAAATACTAACGAACGGAGGTTCAAAAATAGAACATCGTTGACCGAAAGAACGTCGATAATCCCATTCCCATCTTCTCTACTCCATCTAACAATTTTATACTCGCGCGCTGCTTCATTCTATGGCTTATTCTATTTCCTGCAATACGATTTGATGGTTTTCCGTTTTTGGAGCTGTTCAATCATTTAATGTTGATAGAGTAGTATTAACACAATGTTACCAAGTGGGTTACAAGCGTTTCTTTTATTAAAAAGGAAAATGTGGATTTGTGAAATCCGATAAAAAATCGAACGAACTGTTTTTCGATTTTTTTGTTTTATGTTTCGTTTTTTTTTTCCTTGAAACAATTGCACACCGAAATTACGAATCATCATCTTCTATATCTAGTCCGTTATGGTAGCCATACACCATACTGCCTATTTGTCAATTCGGCATAAAACTGCCAATTTGCTCAAATAGAATTGAACGTGTATGGGGGTGGAATGCCAATTTGATGGCATGACATGCCAATTTTGATAGGTCATCAAATCGTTTTTGACACAACGTCAAATCGGCAGCAGTGATGCCATCTTAGCAACTTCATAGATAGTTAGCCAATTTTATAAAGGTGCTAGAAAAAAAGCTAAAAAGTGTAACTTGGCTAAACTTTTTAGCTACTTTTCTACAGGGACGGTTAGGCCACGTTCACACGGCGATTATTTTCCCGTATACCGTACACGAGATTTTATCGAATAGAGTTGACCAGTTTTAGGACAACTTTGCACGGTACCTACACGGTAAAATATTATATTTCTCAAACACGGATTTTCCCGTATGAACGCCGTTTAAACTATTTTTAAGTTTTCATTTGTGAACTGTTATTACTGCTCTATTCGATAAAATCTTGTATACAGTATACGGGAAAATAATCGCCATGTGAACGTGGCCATACCAGGAAAACTGAGGCTTTTCGCACACACATGGATCGCATGTACACTCGTAAAAAAAAGAGTTATTCATTTTATTTTAAACCAAAATACGATTGAAAACTTGAGAGGTGTCAAGGGACCACGAAAGCAAGTTAAAAAAAGGGTTCATGCTATTTTCGACCTTATTGACATTTATGCAAACACCTGATTTTAATGAAGGAGCAATGTTAACGAATGAGATTGTGAGAAAAACAAACTAAATTTTAAATGTCGATAAGGTCGAAAATCGCTTGCACCACTTTTTTAACTTTCAATCCTTAAGCAAATGTTTTCCGACCTTCAAGCGATTTTCGACCTTATGACAACGATGCAAACACCGGATTTTAATGAAGAAGCAATGTTAACGAATGAGAATGTGAGAAAAACAAACTAAATTTTAAATGTCGATAAGGTCGAAAATCGCTTGCACCACTTTTTTTAACTTGCAATCCTTAAGCGAATGTTTTCCGACCTTCAAGCGATTTTCGACCTTATTGACAACGATGCAAACACCGGATTTTAATGAAGAAGCAATGTTAACGAATGAGAATGTGAGAAAAAACAAACTAAATTTTTAATGTCGATAAGGTCGAAAATCGCTTGCACCACTTTTTTAACTTGCAATCCTTAAGCGAATGTTTTCCGACCTTCAAGCGATTTTCGACCTTATTGACAACGATGCAAACACCGGATTTTAATGAAGAAGCAATGTTAACGAATGAGAATGTGAGAAAAACAAACTAAATTTTAATGTCGATAAGGTCGAAAATCGCTTGCACCACTTTTTTTAACTTGCTATCCTTAAGCAAGTATTTTCCGACCTTCAAGCGATTTTCGACCTTATTGACAATGATGCAAACACCGGATTTTAATGAAGGAGCAATGTGAACGAATAAGAATGTGAGAAAAACAAACTAAATTTTTAATGTCGATAAGGTCGAAAATCGCTTGCACCACTTTTTTTAATCTAATTCGATAGTCTCATGATGAAATGAAAAGGTGCTAGAAATTGTAGCTGTCGTCACCGAATAATAGCCAGATCTAGTTGCTGAGTTGGCATCACTGGTGCAGATTTGAAGTTGTGACGAATCTATCGTATCGATAGGCAGGATGGTGTATGGTGTATATGGACGAACTGCCGATTTGAAACAATTGCAAGCGTCAAATAAAAAACAATTGCAAATATCGATAGGCAGGATGGTGTATGCCTACTATTAGATTTGTTATAGAAGTTTGATGGTCCTTCGATAAGCATTGGTTGATGTTTTGGCAAAAAAAAAAACTTTAAAAAAACAAATGTAACCGCCTTCAAAAACAACCACAAAAAAGGGTAAAATAATTCCGCAATAATCTAGGAATTATTGCGGAGTTATATATTATATCACATAATCTGTGACTTTTTTTATTAATTTCATTGTCTTTTTTGCCACCGACTTCCGAAAGAAAAGTTTTGAAGGTTATTTTACTCTTTTTTGTGGTTGTTTTTGAAGGCGGTTACATTTTTTTGAAAAAGTTTTTTTCCGAGAAAGTAAAATAAACATACCGTCGAATTGATAACCTCCTTCTTTTTGAAGTTGGTTAAAAATAGGTTCAAATCAACCAAAAGTCAAGTCCACTAAATATTTTAATCAGTTTATCGGAAAAATCTTTAAGGACACCTTCCTTGGAGAATAAGGTCTTATTAAGTTACTGCTCCATAATAGAACAGCCGTTCCAATAGATATTGCAGTACAAATCCAATTTTGTATCTCATTCGGGCTCGAAATACCATAGCATAGAAACAGATTGGAGATTTAATCGAATACCAATTAATTGGTACCGTCTTACGAAGATACGGGTGAAATTGGCTCTCTAGATATCAAATTTGTTACTGAAATTGCATGCAGGAGGGACTTTAAGAACATTTTGTATTGTTTAGTGCAATTGGTCGTGAATTTACGATCCGAGTTTTGGAAGAATCAAGTTCGGAGATTGGATCTTTGGGCTCTGTTTTTCGTTTGTTTAACAATGATATCGGATCATTGTTTAAAGCCAGTTTTTATTTGCATGTGGTGGCCCAATGGTATCGGTCCCGACTGAGCAGTGGCGGCCAATAGTGGTATTGGTCCCAACTTACGAGTTGTAGGTCGTGAGTTCAAATCCAGGCAGGCGCATTACATCATGTAATTTATTTCATCACAACTGCTCTCAAAACGGTGAAGGAAACCATCGTGAGGAAATAATCCTAGAACCAAAAATACCAAGACATGTGACATCCACCAATCCGCCTTGGGCCCGCGTGGTGGATTATGGCCCACCCTCTTTTACAGAGAGGAAGACTGTGTCCCAGCAGTGGGAACATTAATAGGCTGATGGTGCTGATGATGATTTGTTATTTATTACCTAATCTTGGAACTGTTATGGCCCTGAACCACAGAATGCATCTAAAGGATCAAGATAATTTAAAGTCTGTCAAGGATCAAAATCTCATACGCTGTACCTAGGATGTGAAAACTTACATGAGTGGCGGGACTATCTTTACAGGTAACCGTGGCCCCGGAACGTAAAGGGCTATTCACGGACACCGTAGATTTTAGTCAGTACAAATTGTACAGTCCCTTCTATCCCACCCTGGGTAGAAGGACTTAATTGACGATAGTACCACGTATAAAACTTAGATACTTGAAGATATCCCATTTAAAAAAAAAACACGGAATGATGATCCATGTCTTCTGGACAAAATGGTTTTCAAGATCCCGTTGTTAAAATATTGATAGAGTTCAAATTACATGATATTATACACTACATTATAGCTAATATACCTATGGAGGGAAAAACCTAAATGACACTGACAGTGTTTCGTGAAGATGAATGATAATGATGCTTATTGTGAAGTTCATATTTGCGAGCATATTTATAACAAAGCACCAAACTTATTTTTTGCGTTGTTCAACAGAGTTTTAAGCTGTACCTACAATGTTCTAATTATTATTTTCACTTAACTCTTTTGTAAGTTTTAATTAAACTGCCATAGATTTTGTTAATTGGCTAGCGTAATTGCTGTCCAATATATTTCTAGCAAGTATGGCTTATTTTCTCATTTTGCACCCTATAATTCGTCCTATATAAGGAGGTAATTCTGCGCAACACCCAGTAAGGTCCCAGAGTGCCCCAAATCTATTATAACAGTAACGCGTCGGGTTTAATAATCGCAACAGTCCTGTAAGTGACAAGTTGCTTGCACCTGTTTCACTTAATTGGTTTTGGAGGTGATAAACACTAATAAGGAGCCAATATACCCGGCAGAGGCTGAGGGGCCAAGAAAACAATGTTTTCTTCTAAGACTCGGGTAGGCCTCGATTTGTCTTAGATATTATTAGGTGGTTGGACTTTGGTTAAACTCATTATTGGTCAGAAGTTTAAGATTCGTGGTTGTGTAGGTATAGCTTATTGGGGTATACTGGGAAGCACGCGATCGCACCCACTACTTGACCACTGAGACGGAACAATCAAAGGCTTCTTTTTTTAGCGTAGTAAAATCATCAAATGAGTCCTCGCACCCCGGGCAGCGCGGGATGGACTGTCAGAGTCATACTGTCTAAAATCCACGGTGTCCTTCAATAGCCGTTTATATTCCGGGGTCACGGTAAGGACATCCCGTCCTGCGACCCCGGCAGGCTTTGGCCCTCTGAGAGGGGGTTCCGTCATTTTGCTGACGCTCTTTAGATTTAATAATTAGAACACGACGCGCCGCCGACCCGGGCATTGTCCATGGTTGGACAGCGAGTTGGCAATCAAAAGCTTTAAGAACAGAGGCAGTAACTATGACGTGTGTTGACGGCACGTTGGCGTTGGCGTTGACGTTAATGCTGTTATGGCTGTTTCGCTACGTGTCGCAAGTTCGATTTCCGCACGAAATAATTATTTGTATAACTACAAATAGTTGTTCCACGTCTGGTTGTTAAACGTTTGTAAACGCACCTACGGTACACGATTGATTACTAAGGTGGGGTTTTTCATTTTTAGTGCTTGTAAAACAATGTGTCCTAAAGTCTTGTGATAACAGATTTGAATGTAGGAAAGTAAGTTATTAATATTTTGGAAATGGATAAGTTTTTGCGTAGTTTTATTTTTCTTTTATTTTCTACAAGTAATTGATGAAAACTAGTGTCACAGGCCAATCTGAGGGAAAATTAAAAAGGAAAGACGAGTGTGGTTTCAATGACAACAGACTTACATTTTCTAGAAAACACATTTATTTACATTTTCACACTATAAGTACCAATAAATGTTATCTTCAAGGTCACCACATGACGTGACATTTATTCAAACAAAGCTACCGATGTCTGCTCCAGCTATTACTTATGTGGGCCTCTCCCATATGATGACGACTCAGTTACATTATCCCTTTTCCGCGGATGCTACAGTGTATGTAGCTGTCATTTTATTTCTATCCTGGGTGTTGTCATTCAGAATAGAATTGAATAGAATAACTTTATTTTTTTTATATATTTAGTTTTCCTGGTTTTAATTATATCTTGTTCTGTTCTGTTAAATGAACAATACTTTTTTTTGTAGGGTAAAAGGAGATGGGCCCAAAATAGAGAGGTTTGGAAGGAGAAAGGGGAGGCATTTGCCCAGCAGTGGGGCGCTGAATAGGCTATTAATAAAAAAGGAGATTATTTGGTGAGACAGGCAACTCAGTGATAGTCTTAAAACTCTCTTAAAACGTTACCTATGCATATAGTAATGCGAAATTATGCAACTAATAGTTCATTATAGTGGGCAAGATGTAGTGACACATCATTTCGCATTACTGCACTTGGTAAAATCATCAAATGAGTCCTCCCACCCCGGGCAGGCTGGGAGAGACTGTCAGACTCGTACTAACTAAAATCCACGGTATCCTTCAATAGCCCTTTTTGTTCCGGGGTCAAGGAGATGAAATAAGTCCTGCGACCCCGGTTTACAGCATGCATAGGTAACATTTTGAGAGACTTTTAAGACTCTATCACTGAGTTGCCTGTCTCACCAAATAATCTCCCTTTGCCTTAAATTTTCACGTTCTCGAAGCCGCAATTACGGGGCCGAAAAATCGATCTAGCTAGATTCTCTCTCCGTATATTTACGTAACAAAAAGTACATATACCTAAAGATAAGTTTGCGCTACAA
Source organism: Agrotis segetum (assembly GCA_036375495.1). Taxonomy (NCBI): domain Eukaryota; kingdom Metazoa; phylum Arthropoda; class Insecta; order Lepidoptera; family Noctuidae; genus Agrotis; species Agrotis segetum. The sequence continues at coordinate 2,758,730 of JAQSVV010000047.1, read as the reverse complement.
TTCCAACATTTACGTGAAGTTTTCAATCATTGTAAAATCAACTCAAGTTACAGTACAATACAGTTAATATTGCTTTAAATAAAAAAACGAAAATACATCAATTAGAAACAAAGATTTGAATACGGCGAAGCTTCATTCAGTGTTTGTTCTGCTGACGAGGGTCAGTTCATTAGATGTGCACAGATTAATTATATCACGTATTCACATTGTTCGTTCCTGTGTTGTTTTTAATTCGTTAGAGGGAAATTAAATTTCAAAGAATTGGATGTGCGGCTTTTTAATTATAAATGTGGGTAATTTAGATTGGATTTAACTTTTTGTGTTTTAGTTATGTGCGATCCATCATGGATCTGGCCAATGGATCTACTGAGAATGAATCAATGTGGCTATGACTTAAAGTCGGACATCTTTTTAGGCTTTAAAGCTTGTCAAACAGACTGGCAAAGCGAATGCGATCCGAACGTTTTCATTTGAATTGTATGGAATTGTTTGAATCCAGTCACATAGAAAAGTGAAAGCGCACTGATAGTCTATGTGACTGGATTCAAACAACACCATACATTACAAACAAAAACGCTTCGACAAGCATTGGTTTCGCCTCTGTTCGTCACCCATATTAACTAAACTTTCAAAAAAAAAAACTTCGAACACCATGCTCAAAAATTCTAACCCCCAAAATTCGCCACTCACATACCATAAAGCCGCGGCCACACCCTCCTACGAGCAATAAATCCAACGTTGTCGCGGACAGAAAAAGCTACCGCTGAACATTGTGTTATAATGGATTTATTAATTTCACGCCCCACGCCCCCATTTTATTGCTCGACTGTGCTTCTTGCTTGATTAATAGATTATTATTTGTTTTTATTGCTCGGGAAACGGTTGAGATCACGTTGAGGAATTATTGTTATTGGGTTTCGGGAAATCAGGGCAATTTCTAATTGCCTATAGCAATACAATGAGCAAGTTAATAGGTTGCTGAGCCAAAATAGGTTACTTTTTACATTATGTGATATCCAGAAACTTCGTCACAGAATTCCAGATGAATGATGACTGGATGTCGATGATAAAGTTTATTTACGAGGGAGAAGAACCAGTAAATATATGAACACTATATTTAATTCAACCTGACGGAACATATTACAGACCTTAAGCAGACGGTACAGAACTCTAATTCTACGGGAAATGCTTCTTTTGCCGACATGGTGAAGAGAGGATCTAATGATTTCGTAAGACCTAATCACTTAAGCGCGATTGCCATATATCCCAAAGATACCTTCAAATCGAGTGAAGAAACAAAAGAACTGGTTCAGAAGATCATACGGCCCGATCAAATGAAGCTGCACGTACGTGGGGTCAGAAAAACAAAAAATGGAGGCGTAATTATCAGCACCGAGACTCAAGATGATGCTGATAAATTGAAGAACGCAGTTCAGCTTTCCACATCTGGACTCACCGCTGATGAGCCCAACAAGCGCAAACCCCGGATCGTGGTTGTAGGTGTCCCGTCTTCATTGACTGAAAGTGAGGTCTTCAAGTGCATTTTTGAACAAAATGTAGAAGACAAGTTACCAGAGATGACCTTGGAATCATTCTTAGCCGCGACAAAATTAAGTCACAAATCTGGGAAGAGAGACGCCACGACCTGCAATTATATTATTGAAGTCACAGCTAAAATACGTAAAGTGCTAATGTCTCAATTACGTATTTTCATAAATTGGTCGTCCTGTCCAGTAAGGGACTTTACTTTAGTGACGAGGTGTTATAAATGCCAACAATACGGCCATGCAGCAAAATATTGTAAAGAGGTGAACTCTACGTGCGGTCACTGTGGTGAACAAGGTCACACAATGTCCGAATGCGAGAAGAAATCTAAGTTAGATTTCTTCCCTAAATGCGCGACTTGTTTACGCTATAAAAAACCAAGTGACCACAAAACGGGAGACGCTGGATGTCCTGCTCGAAAAATAGCGGAGATCAGATTTATCAATTCTATTGATTATGAAGGAAATTAATGAATTGTACCGAAAAGAGAAACATTCGTTTTCGTTTCATAATGACTCAACTTGTGTGCGTTCGGTGAAATTTGTTGGTGTATGCACATTGCACAATAATGATAGTACGAGGTTTTTGCAATTTTAAGTTGATTGAGTGACTGCTGACACTGCGTAATTTATATGTAATTGGCATAGTTTGTATCTACTATAATATTATTTAAGTTTTAGTTTTTGTTCTATGTATGTTAGATATTAATGATAAATTAAGCTATTTGTAGCAGTATTTAGTAGTATTTTTTCAGTATTCTAAAAAAAATCATTCTGATGTTAAATATTGTTAAGAGATCCAATTGTCCACGTAGACATATTATTAGAACCCACGCCTGTGATACAGGTTTAATGTACCTAGTACAGGCATCGAATATTTTAGGACTATCAGTAATTTTTAGGTTTATTTGTATTTTTACTAATGTTTATTTTAATAAAATATTTGATTTGATTTGATTTGAACCTTACTAATGTTATTTTTGATGGACGAATTACAACGCATAAAATGAAAATATGAAAAATGATTCAATTGTCAAAATGAAAACCATTGTCAATTTATGTAAGACTAGTGTTTGCCCGCGGCTTCGCTTGCGTTATTTTAGAATTTGAGAAACAATACGGATCGTGTGGCGCCATCTGGAATATGAACGTAATTGTTTTCTCGGCAACAGCTCTCTTCTGTTATTCGGGATGTAAGATACCTTATATCCGTGTCTATACTCCTGACAACGTATATGCTAAACTAGCACTTTGCCCGCGACTTCGTCTGCGCGTGTTTCTAACTTCGAACTTAGTGTATTTAATTCCCGCTCACCCTCCTTAAAGGATAAATTTGGTAAATCTAAAAATGCTCTAGTAGTTTCGTAGCCTATTAATAATAATAAATAAATACGCATCCTTTACTCGATTGAGAGATAATGAACGCCCAGTTTTGAGTTTACCAGAGCAAGTACGAAATCCTTTCCTGAAAACTTAATCACCCCTTTTCACCAATGAAGGGGTGATTTCGAAAAACCCAAAAAAGGAGGGTAGTTATAAAAAACTAATAATGCCAATCTTTTTTATTTACTCATACTCATATTCGTTCCTAGTTTCAAGTTTATAAACCCAAGGAATAAGATTTTACATGCAAAGATTTTCACCCCTTTTCACCCCCTTAGAGGTAGGTTCTCGCAAAAACCTTTCTTAATGTTCACCTATATTATAAATTGCAACTACCGTCCAAAATTCAAGTTTCTATGTTTAGTGGTTTAATACCTCCCCTTAAAACTTGAATACCCCTTTTCACCAACTTAAGGGGTGATTTTCGAAAAATCCAAAAACACGTGTTTGATTAATTCTTATCTAGTATATAAATACTGATTTTCAAATTCATCAGCTCACGCGTTATGATTTTTCCATACAAACTTTAACATCGTCTAGATTACCAATGGAGGGTAGTTTTAAAAAAACAATGGTACTAATCTTATTTATTTACTTGTGTTCTCATTCGTGGTAAGTTTCAAGTTTATAAACCCAAGGAATAAGATTTTTCATACAAACGTTTTCACCCCTTTTCACCCCCTTAGAGGAGGATTTTCGCAAAATCCCGTCTTATTGCCAATCTACATGGTAGACTGCAAATGCTGTCCAAAATTCAAGTTTCTGCGTTTAGCGGTTTCGGCTGTAGTCGTGTCAAAAGAAAAACCCCTGTTCTTTTATATATATAGATTTTGGGACGATCGATTCAGTAGGTAGTAATGCGTGAAAAGGTAAAAAACAAACATACTTGCATTTTTATTATTAGTTTAGATCAATAATGTTATATCTAGGTACCTACATAGTTTGCATAGGAAACGTCCTTATTTGAGCGACATTAATTTCAAAGAACCGTGTTTATTTTAAACATTAGACTATCATTTTTGGGTTGATTTACAGTATCGCTGCAAATTGAACGTACGATAGCATTGCTCTTCTCCCTTGCATTCTGCGTGATACCTAAAAAATAACTAATTATCTGACTCGATGAGTACAACTTGTCGTCGTTTAAAACAGAATCTATGCACTGGTTTGAATACCAATTCAAAACATAAATAAACACAATTTTTTCTAATCTTTAAAATTCCACACCTCGAAACAATACAAAAAAATATCCAACTTACTACCTACAATTTAAATCAGTGTATATTTATATCCTAGAAAACTATTGAAAAAAAAATAGTAATAATTTAAAATCGCGAAAAATATTGAAATAAAAGTATACACATTTTTTTTTTAATTATTTGAAACTCTCAGGACAAATATAAGAAAACTCAAAAAGTGAAAAAAAGAAACAGCGAGATTTGATCCAGAGACCCCTTGCACGAAAGTCAAGCAGGATTCCAACCAGACTGGCTAGTACGCTGACAGGGTTTTCAAATAGCGGTTCTTATACAAATGTCAACAATGACTGAAAATCAACATATTATAAAATTGCTAATCCCCCAAAGGGAATAGCGTAATTATACATATCCTATTTGTTCAATGTTACCTTTGGACATTGACTCAGCACTCGGCCTGGCTCACGCGCGGCCCAGTTAAAAGAATGATTTGGTTGCATCTTACACGCATAGGACACATTGAATTTGTATAATAGTGTGTGTTAAGAAAAAGTAGTATATAAGCAGAACATTTTGTAAATAAATCAGATTAGAATTTTATATTCTTGTCTCATTACCCCTCACTGTGGCCAAGACACCTTTAGCCATCTCTGATCAGTCTCGTGAGTCTGCGGGACTGGCAGTGAGTGTACCCTTCCCGAACCTGGTATTCCTGTCTTCTATCCGTCTGTAACCTTAGGTCGCATGGTGCAGACATCCTGAACTTATTTATATATTTATTTATCACACACTAGGTATATGGTAGGTTAGGGCTGTAGGGCTTATAGGGCGTAGGGTCGTAGGGACTGTTAGGCTTGCAGGTCTTCGTAGGTTCCTATAACTTATCATATATTTTCATGTACGTAACACCCTTGAAAGTATTGCGGCCTTACGTGACGTCTGTTAAGGGTGGACGTACACTATTAATAGAAGAGCAGTTTAAGCAATATTTGGGGAAAAATTGACTAAATAATATCCAGTGGTTTAGCTTCCAACTAAAAACAAACAGATAAAAACAACAAAATTTAAAATTGCTTATCTCCCAGGAAAAATAGCGTAATGATACATAGCCTATCAACAGAAGCATATTATTAGGAATATTTGAGGAAAATTTGATCGACAACTTTACAGTAGTTTAAGAGATAGATCAAATCAAAAAAACATAAAAAATTTCGAAAGAAAAAAAAAGTTGATTTGGCATCAGAATCGATCCCTTATCTCGAAAAAAATACTAAAAGAAAAAAATATTCAATGTACAGGAATGACAGCTCTACGATTTTATTTTAAGTAAAGAAAAGATATAATTAACCCACACAATGAAATTTTAAAAACTAAATGTAAATTATATTTTGAAAAGTTCAGTAATGAAATTCCAGTCATTCTAAATTACATTCTCTTAGAAAGATCCAAAATACAAAACCTATGCATTAACAAAACAAAATTAAAAGTCGGATGTTAAACCCTTTTATTTCTAAATACGAACAACCGACGAGATAAAACCTAAAAAAACATTAAGCGGGCCTTTTGTCTCACGAAATCCCCAGGACACATAACGGACATCTCATAACGGTCCATAATCACCCTTGTGCAATAATATGGTCATAATCACCCTTGTGCAATAATATCTGTCTCTGTGTCCCTTGGCTAGGACCGGAATGACAGGAGACGACACAACGTTCATCTCAGAACGAATTACTGTGTGGCGAGCGGAATATGAATGTGGAGGGGTATTCGGAATATTTATGTGTTCCTCCTCTGTGTTATATAATAGCGGGGTGTCTGTTTAAGGTTGATTAAAAAATATTTCACGGCGTTGGCTTGACCTTCCTTCTTTGCTTTTCCGGGTAGTTTTTAGTGTTTAATGTTTTATAGAAAATGTTCAGATTTGAAATAAGAGTAAAGAGTTTAATCGGTCACAACGCAATCCCATGGCATATACTAATATAATGTAAAAGGATAGTACCTGTTAGCTCGATAGATGGCGTTGGGGTCGATTTGCATCTCGCTATGGTTTCGTTGCACGGCAGGCTATATAAGGATTAGGTTTATCAAAATAAAATTGTCTCGCTCTGAGGTAATGCGTTTCATTGACTTCAAGGGATCTTGTACCGATATTGTACATGGTCCAACGAGCCGAAGGGCTATTTTGGAAGAACACGCGTAACAAGGATTAGTTACGCTATTCGACACGAGGCGGCGCTAGTTGTCGGTCAAATAAGTGTGTGCTGTGAATCCACACTGGATGGACCCCGTGAGTAGTAAAGTGCACCAGTGGACATAAAACCGTGAGTACATTCAAGTGTTAAAGTGCAAGTTAGGGAACTAAGTCATTGCTTGGACTTAGTAAATACAGCGTGCGATCGGTCAGGCACTTAGAATAGTTTCGATAAAAACGACGAGACATCGAATCTATGCCCGATTTTGGACCGATTTTACAAGTCCAAAACACTTAGAAAATTTATCATTCACTGGACTTAGAAAAATTTCGAAAAAGAAACACTTGAATAATTTCAAAAAATCAACATGGACAAGGAACTGAGAAAGCTTAAGCACCTTGTAGAACAGATTGAGAAGGGCTTCATAAACTTCAAAAAGTCTCCGAAAGATCGCATAAATTGCACCTATGTGGAAACACGTCTAGAGATGTTAGAGACGCAATTCAAGAATTTCACTGCAAAATACGAAGAAATAGTAGGCGAATGTGAAGGTGATGAATTATACGTTTTCTTTCAGGAAGATATTAATGAAAAAGTTTCTGAAACATATTTAATGTACAAGGTTGAATTGAAAAATGCTCTGTCTCAGTTGAGGGTTCACAGTTCCAATAAAGAAGTTCGCGATGATTCATCTGACAGTTTGGTAAGATTGCCAAAAATAGTTTTACCGACTTTTAGTGGAAAATATACAGAGTGGTCGTCGTTTCGAGATTTGTTCCTGTCATTAGTCCACAATAATAAAAAACTCGATGACGTGCAACGACTCCACTATTTAAAAACTCAGCTGTCAGGTGAAGCAGAGCAACTCATAAGACATGTTCCTATAACCGAGCAAAACTATAAAAAATGTTGGGAAATGTTAGAACATAGGTTTAATAATAAGAAATTTATGTCCACATGTATTTTAAACCGACTATTTGGCCAACGTAACATTGCAAGTGAATCATCAAAGGCACTTAAAGATTTGCTTAATGTCACAAGTGATTGTTTGCACGAACTTACCAATATTGGGATTGACGTTAGTTCATGGGATGTTATTGTAGTTTATGTTGCAAGTTTGAAGTTGGACGTAGAATCTAGGAAGCAGTGGGAACTGCATGTTAGTAAATCATCCGACGATCTACCCTCCTTTAAACAGTTTTCCGAGTTTTTAGAGACACGTTTTCGTGCCCTAGAATGCGTTGAGCCTAAACATAAATTAAAAGGCGACAATAATTCTACATCTCACGCTAAAGTTATGCATGTCAATACTAACGATTCATGTCCTCATTGTTCGGAGAGCCACAAGCTCATAAATTGTAAGAAGTTTTGTCAACTAGATATTGACGGACGTCGTGCCATTTCACAATCATTAGGTGTCTGTTTTAATTGTTTGGGAAGTCGTCATACTTCCAAATTTTGTCGTGTTCTTTCGAAATGCCGTATATGTCAGCGGAAGCATCATACGTTGCTTCATCCTAAGATTCCTGATGAAGTCAGTAGGGTTTCTACGTCAATGGATCCTGTTAGCCCACATGAATGTACTTCAGAGCCCGTACCAAAGGTGAGTGCAAATATAGCAACTCATTTTGTGAATGGACAAGCACACGGTCAAGTCTTGTTAGCCACGGCTTTAGTAAAAGCCGAATCACAAAATGGGTCCTCTCAAATTTTGAGAGCTTTGTTGGATCAAGGATCACAAGCATCCTTCATTACTGAGGCAGCAGCGCAATTACTTCGTTTGAAGAGAGTAGTTTCAAAGACTACTATTGCAGGTATAGGAGGTGGTCATGGCAACATCGTTTCTAAACATGCGGTTAATATTAATATACAATCGTTGCATGATCCCTCTTTTACCATGAAAGTAACTGCGCATGTATTAAGCTCACTGACCTCAGTTATGCCGGATACAACTTTTGAACTTGAGGATTGGCCAGCAATTCATAGCATACGTCTAGCAGACCCAAAGTTCAACTGTTCTAATAAAATAGACATTTTGTTAGGAGCTGAAACATATTGCCGTATTTTAAAGGAAGGTCTGATCAAGAGCCCCGCAGGCTCTCCGGTCGCACAGGATACGCATTTAGGCTGGATTGTGTCAGGCCATGTTAACAAAGCAGATAGATCTCTAAATTCCTATAATACTGTGATCGCGATGCACACTCAAATTGAATTGAATGAAATGTTAAAACGTTTATGGGAACTAGACTCTGATTCTGCTGAAACGAAAAAGCTTCTTACGCCTGAAGAACAGGCTTGTGAAGAATTTTACGCACATACTACAGAAAGAGATGAAAATGGGCGGTATGTCGTAAAATTACCTTTTCGTTCAGAAGATCCACCTTGTAAATACGGTCATTCTAAAAATATAGCTGTAAAAAGATTGCTAGGTTTAGAAAGGAAGTTGGGTAGGAATCATGAATTAAAACAACAGTATACGGATGTTATAAATGAGTATTTATTGCTGGGCCATATGGAGAAAATCACCGACGAGGCTGAAATAAATAAGAGTGATGCGGTTTATCTACCCCATCATGCAGTGGTTAGACCAGATAAACTAACCACTAAGGTAAGAGTGGTTTATGATGCGTCATGTAAGGGAGCAAACGGAGTTTCCTTAAATGACACCTTAATGGTAGGACCCACTATTCAGGCAGATTTGAGACATATTGTCATGAGATGGCGACAACATCCGATCTGTCTGACAGCAGATGTAGTAAAAATGTATCGCCAAATTAAAGTAGCTCGATCAGATTCGGATTTCCAAAGAATTGTCTGGAGAGAGGATCCAGAAAAGGAAATAGAGGACTTCCGACTTCTAACTGTCACCTTTGGCACGTCATGCGCCCCTTACTTGGCTGTCAAATCATTGCAGCAAGTTGCATGCGATGAAGGTAATAACTATCCATTGGCTGCTGAGAAGGTGAAGTCAGATTTCTATATGGACGATCTGATGACTGGGGGTCAATCTGAAACAGAAGTAAAGAGAATTTATAGTGAAATGAACAGTCTATTAGAGAACGGAGGGTTCCAATTGCAGAAGTGGTCAAGCAATAGAATGTCGATGGAAACCTCAAAGGAAAGTTCTGGTGGAGACTTGGATATTAAAACTGATGCAGTAACTAAGATTTTGGGACTTACCTGGAACCGGAAAACTGATGAATTTGATTATTCTGTGAAGATGTTACCTCCTGCTGCAACTGAAACAAAAAGAACGGTTTTATCAGAGGTAGCACGGCTTTATGATCTGTTCGGATGTATAGCGCCATGCATTATAACCTCGAAGGCTTTCATACAAAAGCTATGGATTAGTGGTATACGCTGGGATGATGAATTACCAATAGAATTGACGGCCCTGAAAAACAACGTTCCTTTAGACAAATCGAGTTGTGTGTATAAATTGAATGCATTTGTTGATCAATGTGAAATATTGCGCGTTGGTGGAAGGCTGCGGTCTTCTCCTCTGCTTGATCATACAAAGCACCCAGTTGTTATTCCTCATGGTTCAAGTTCGGCTATGATAATTGTAGCCGACGCACATGAAAATACTTTTCGTGGAGGACAGCAACTGGTACTCAATTTTATACGCACCAAGTATTGGATCAGTCGGGCAAATGAGGCATGCCTAAATTATAGGCCCTTGTCTCAGGGTAGTAGCGATCCAGAGGATCCTGTACCTCTAACTCCTGTCCATTTCTTGGTGGGTTATCCATTGGTAGTTGCCCCTGACTACAATTATGGAAATGCCACAATTAGTACTTTACACAGATGGCAATTAGTACAACGTATGGTGCAGCACTTCTGGCATAGATGGAAACAGGAATATTTGAGTAACTTCTTCCAAAGGCACAAATGGAAAATTCGTAACTCTGACTGTAAAATAGGTGATATAGTTTTAATAAAGGAAGATAACTTACCTCCAGACAAGTGGTTGTATGGTAGAATTACGCAACTGCATCCGGGTAACGATAACAAAACGCGCGTTGTCACTGTTCGTTGTAAGGGAACTAAGATAAAACGTCCAATTTCAAAATTGTGTTTTCTTCCTGCTACGGAATAAGAAGAGGCAAACCTTTTAGAAACGTTTAAGTTGTTTGTTTATGTTGTGCTTTATTGTTTTATGTATTTTCTAATGTTGTACAGTTGATTTAAACAATGTGTTGTGTGTGATTTAAACAATGTATTTTGTGTCTTAACCTATTGCTTTGAATTTGATGAGAGTTCAAACTTCATATTGTCATGAAATGTTTTATTTGTCTATTGTAAATATTTATGTTTTGAGCGGAACCATATCTGTCCACTATATTGCAATTCGATGTAAAGAAGTCGTCCACTACTTAGAATTTGTAATTAATTATTATACAGTCCATTGTTCTTGTTATTGCTGAGTTTGTTCATGGTGGGCGGTAAGAAAAGAAAATATTCCTTTTGGTGGGCGGAATGTTCAGATTTGAAATAAGAGTAAAGAGTTTAATCGGTCACAACGCAATCCCATGGCATATACTAATATAATGTAAAAGGATAGTACCTGTTAGCTCGATAGATGGCGTTGGGGTCGATTTGCATCTCGCTATGGTTTCGTTGCACGGCAGGCTATATAAGGATTAGGTTTATCAAAATAAAATTGTCTCGCTCTGAGGTAATGCGTTTCATTGACTTCAAGGGATCTTGTACCGATATTGTACAAGAAAAATTGTTTTTTCAAGTTCTTAATTCTTAAGACAATCGTCTACCGAGCGCTCGTCCATACTAAAGGAGAAAACATTTTCCTGCCCCTAAACGTTATCTTATCTCAATGATTTTTTAGAATGCTTCTGACACAGTAAAACACTAGGTTTATAGGTTTTCTTTTTTTTTTCAAAATTATATTATTAGTTTGAAAGTTATAGGCGCCTAAGTGTTACTATTTTTATGAGAAAATCTTCATTGAAGCAAAACCTACAAACCTAGAATATAATATATGGTGAAACGATTGACGCCAGAATCTAAGAGATTGGTAGTTACCTACTTGATAATTTTTGACCCCAAAAAAGATGAATAATAAGCACTTATAAGTAATGTATTCTTTTAGGATAATTGTGAAAATATAGCCAACTAAGTGAAAATAAAAGAAATAGAAAGGTTTTCACTTTTTTAAGAAGTACGATTACTGCGAAGTCACGAAAATAATTTGCATGGAATTAGACGCTAATGAAAATTAATCATAATTTAATGTTTTAACTAAAGTTTAACTTTTCTAAAAAGTTAAATAACATTAAAAAGCTTTTATTTGCCTGACTTAATGAACACAAAAGCGAATAACATGAAAGATATGAGTATTAAAATTTATCAAGGACAAAAGTTCAGTTTAGTTTCATCCTTTTTCGCGTACCAAAGATAACGATCAAAATCGTTTTAGGGTCGAATATATTAGGCATTTTTACATCGCAAAAACGTGAGTGAGTTTTCCATGAACCTTAATTCAGTCCTTTCAATATCGAAACTCAAAGCCTTTTATCTTTTCCAGGCCTGAAAATAAACTCATTACAAAGTGACATGAGAACCCGATTATAGAATTCACACGTGCTGAATCCATTCTGACATTTTCCCCTTATTTTTTGTAAGGTTTTATTGAATTTATTGGGTATGAGGTAATGGGGAGGGATGCGGAGTTGTGCCTTTATTTATTTTTTTACTTTATGAACTCGAGTTGTTCATTAAGTTCATTTGATATTCTTTTTGTAGGCGTTGAAAGTGAAAGATGAAATAAAGTAATTTATAAAACGAATGAGTACTTTTAGACTGTAATGTTTTTTTTGGGTTTTTTGTGTAGGTGTTATAGAATTATGTCTATCAAGGTATGTGTGAGTGGCTCCAGTGTAATGGCTTAATAATAAAAAGTGATATTTTTTGCATCAATTCCTGTGCTTATTAATTACACATAGGGGCTTTTGTACTGCGGGGGCACAGGCCTGTCTAAGCAGAATACCGGGCCCTGGAATTCAAAGAGCTATATAAAAAACAGGGTGAACTTTTATCAGTAAAAGTCTGATAGTTTCTTTGATAGTTGACTCATTTGATGATAATACCTAAAAAAAAGATTTTATTTAATTTTTTACGTCTTCTAAAGAACTAAAAACTACTGAAGTATATTTATATTTTACTTAACAGGAAATCGTGATTAATCGATTCGAACTAAGATAAGATTACAACCTATAACAGAGGTAATCTCACGATACCATAAACAACCGATAAAAAGCAATATCTTTGTAAAAAATCCGAATTTGACTACATCTAAGGTCCTCAGATGTAATATGCTATTCAGCTTATTAAGTCATCGAGAAAACTCGATATTTAATGGTTAATCTATCCATGGACTCAGGCAAGTGCGGCTTAACCAGTTAGAATGAGCACTGCACTGGGGCTCTTATAATAAATAAATGTAAGTCTAAAGTCATGTCAGAGCCCTGTGGTATTCCCAGAGGCAGCTTAATACTGACACCAGAGGATGACCGTATCAACACACAAAAAAGGAAAGAAGAACATAACTAATGAAGTATTAGAAAAAAAAAACTATTACTTAAAACTATTTTAAAGTAGACTGTCAAGTTACACCACGACCTCAAAGTCAAGTTAACTCAACTGCCAAGGGACCACTAAGTAACAAGCTTAATTACAATCAAATTAGAAGAGCTCCGAGAAAAATAGCCTTTAAAAAGCGGGTAGCAAATATTGTTAAAGTACGTAACAAGTTAATATTCATTGACTTGTAGTGGACCTAATCCCCAAGGTTGTTGAAGGTGAACTAGTTTTTTTTTTCTTGATTAAGAGTCTTCAGAGATATTTTGTTAACGAAGTAAATTAAGGTTCGAAGAGTAGGTTTACTAGTTTTAAAAACTAAATGAAACATCTCAATTATAGTTAGGTACTGTAAAATATAATATTGTTTTATCTTGTCTACTAGTACATAAAATCGCGTAAATCTTCAAAATTACAGGAAAAATCTATTTTTAATTAGTATAATTTCAAAAAACAATGCGGGTATGCAGACTGACACAAACAGTGACATAATTATTAATAGCAACACTCGCTAGTTTTGGAACTGCCTATATGTGCTACACCAATGCAGCTAATGCAGCTTTTTAGTATTGAAAGAAATTCAAAATCTGTGCATTAATTCCAGAGATCTGTCCTTATCTGCATTAATTAAAACATCTAAAAATTGTCTAAACCATCGCGCCAACTGTCAAATTGAACAACCGCGTTCAACATTGATTACACCCTAATCACCAAAGACGATCTTCGTCGCTTTATCTCTCTCGTATGACTTACTCACTTTAATTTCCAAAAAATAAAGTCATTGAATCATGACAAGCGACGATAAAGCGATGGCAAACCGTTCCCCATCACGCCACCCATGTTTCTCCTTCATTATCATACAAATTACAATTTGTTGTCTTTCCGTCTGCGTTCCTTTTAAAATGACTTGTTGGCTTGTCGGCATTTTGAAAGCATTTTGTGAAGCTTTTCGTGGTGATGAATATTTTTTGGTTTCATTAGTTTGTGTTTTTTTTTTCTTTTTTTTTTATCGTGGTAAAATCATCAAATGAGTCCTCTCACCCAGGGCAGGGCAGGAGGGACTGTCAGACTTGTACTGACTAAAATCGGCGATGTCTTTCAATAGCCCTTGGCCTTTCGGGGTCCTTTCCGGGGACCTTTCGGGGTAGTTTGTGGGTTGGATGTGAATTAAGTGGATCGGATGATTAGATTTATTTTGAAGTTACGGCTGGATATGAGAAGTTATAATAATTATGTGCGTGCAAACTTCGAGTAATAATGTATGATAAATCATGGGTTCTTGCTACTAACGAGTTCAATTTTAAAGCAAATGATTAGTTAAGATGAGTGGGCATTTGTTATTTTAAAATGTCAGAACTGCTTATTGATGAGATTTGACTCAGCGTTAAGTTAGAATCGGTAATAATACAAAAGATATTTCAAGTTCACGAGGGTGAAGTCGCTGACAAAAATATAATAATTATTATGTAATGTAAAATCGTGGCCACGAAAACAGAAACTTTCATATAATTATTATTATCATCAGCTTATAATTTTTCCACTGCTGGGACACAGGCCTCCTCTCTTCACTCTTGTGAGAGGGAATGGGCCATAATCTACCACGAGAGCCCAGTGCGGGTTGGCAGATATAGCATGTCTTCAAATTTGATGGTTCTAGGATAAGCCGGTTTCCTCACGATGTTTTTTTTTCACCGTTTTGAGAGCAGTGGTAATAAAAAAAAAACACAAAGTAATACGCCAGGCTGGGTTCAAACCCACGACCTACAACTTGCAAGTCGTGACCGATACCACCAAACACTAAACTTATAGGTAAGGTCGTTCCGTACTCCTTTTGCTTCAACTTTCATAAACAAGAAATTAGAAAAATGAAAGCTATTAATCAGGATTAATAAAAGACAGAATAAATAATTACGTAGTACAAAAGAGTTATAGCTATTACTCATAGGATTAGTACCATAAGCACATACAGATCATTAATAAAACGTCTTACAGCATTAAACCAGTTTTATGCACCACTTTGCCACATAGATGAATCACTTAATACAATTAATTCAAAAGCAATTTCATTAGAGCAATTAATGCTTAAATCTCCAAAGCCAGAACATCAACGGGGCTATTAAAGCAGTTTTATTTGCTTAAAAATAGTCCTCGCAGTCATTAAGTGTTACTGCCCGCAATTCGCAAAGTGGTGTCAATTCACAAAATTGACACTCAAGTCGTAATGTTTATTGCCAGTATTGCCATGCGTAAACGTAAAAACTCGTAATTTGCGAGTCGAATCGTAAATTGTAAGAAAAGTTGACCGTCAGTGGGTTTTATGAGTTATTTATTATTTTTGGTGATACGTAACTTGATTTTGAAAGATGAAATTATAACATAAGTTTTGAAAATTCAATTAAAAAACATTGGATTTTAATTTTTGTTGTGTATACAGGCAAAAACTTTAGGTACTAGATAATAAATTATTAGCTGACCCGTGCCCATGTTCCGGGACGACAAACAGTTTTTTTAAAAAAATGGAGAGGGGTAAGATAAAAAAAAAACGTTTTAGGACTTATTCTCAGAACTACCAAATATACAACAAGTTAGAATTATTTTATTTTAAGGAATGTAAAATATCTGCTCCAAAACAGTTCGGCTGATATCCATTAGTTTATTTCATAATTGAGCGAAACTGTGTAAGCAAATAGCAGGTTTTTCTTGTAACTTTCTTGAAATTATGGACAATAATTTAACTTTTTTACAGTTACAAAGTATTTATTAGCTGAGAGTACTTATTGTGTATTTTGCTAGGTACGGAACATCTTTTCGCAAATCTTTTTCGTGTTTGACATAATTTCGATTATTCGGAATCAAATTATTGTGAAAGCTGAAGCTTTTATGTATCTACCCGGGGATGTTGTAAAGGATTATGATTTTAGACGATATCCCTCCCTTTTTGCTCGACGTAAGTACTGATATATATTTTATTTCTTGTATATTATTACACGTTTCTATTCGCATTAAAAATAATCCTAAAAACGTGGTACAGATTACATTTATTTAATAGCTAGCGAGCTAGTAATTCGCTCCGACTTCGCACTGATATAATAATACCCTACTCTGGTATAAATATAGTAACAGATAACAAGTAAGTAAAACTATGATTTATTTACACATACAACCCAAATCTTTTCAAAGTTAAAGTGAACAGGTTTCTTCTGCGTAAGCTCACTCAATCGGTAGGCTTTGTCTCTGTCCACTGTGAGACCTAGATTACAGTCCTTAGCAAGCCTAGCTCAATTAAAAATGTTTGTTTTTCATTAGTGATAGACAATTATCCAGTGACATAATGTTTTTAAGAAAATATCATCACAAAAGTGCCGCTGTAATTTCCCCCTATTTTCTCCCGTTTTGATTTTTATACAAAAAGTATAATTATATTCTATGTCATAATTCTAAATTGTTCATAATCAATGATGTATTCTGATGAAACTGATAAAAAAAAATTAAGTTTCAAACTGGAAAATCAAACACAAAACGCGACTAACCTCATACTACACTAAGGTAGTTTTTTTTTTCAATCTATATATATAAAATTCAAAACTGACTGACTGATCTGACAACGCACAGCCCAAACCGCTGGGCCTAGAAACTTGAAATTTAGCATAAGCCCTCCTTATACCACGTAGGTGAGCACTAAGAACGGATTTTGCGAAATTCGGCCCCTAAGGGGTTGTTTTTGGGGTTGATAGTTTGTATGAAACTTCGTTATTACAGGTGCAAGGAATTTCAAGGTTTGCATGAGGTTTCCTTTTAGGACGTAGATGGTCACCATGACGGGATTTTGCGAAATTCGACCCCTAAGGGGTTTGTTTTTGGGGTTGATAGTTTGTATGAAACTTTTTTAGTACAAGTGCTAGGCGTCTCAAATCTTGCATGGTGGTACTTTTTAAGATGTAAATGCACACCGAGGTGGAAATTTTGAGAAATTCGACTCCTAAGGGGTTGTTTTTGGGGTTGATAGTTTTGATATTCAAATTTTTACATAGGGGTTCTTTTTTGGAAGTAGATGGTCACCATGACGGGATTTTGCGAAATTCGACCCCTAAAGGGTCTGTTTTCGGGGTTGATAGTTTGTATGAAACTTTTTTAGTACAAGTGCTAGGCGTCTCAAATCTTGCATGGTGGTAATTTTTAAGATGTTAATGCTCACCAAGGAGGGAATTTTGCGAAATTCGATCCCTAAGAGGTTGTTTTTGGGGTTGACAGTTTGTATGAAACTCTGTTACTACAAGTGCGAGGAGTCTCAAATTATGCACCGGGTTCCTTTAAAGGACTTAGATGCACACCATGGCGGAATTTTGCGAAATTCAACCCCAAAGAGGTTTTATTTTGCGTCTGATAGTTTGTACGAAACTTTTTACTACAAGTGCTAGGCGTCTCGAATTTTGCAAGGGGTTCTTTTAAGACGTAAATTCTTACTAATACGGTTTTGCGAAATTCGACCCCTAAGGGGCATTTTCGGGGTTGATAGTTTGGTGACTCAAATTTTGCAAAGAGATTCTTTTTTGGACGTAGTTGCGGGTGTTTTGTGGAAATGGACCCAAGGGGTTGATATTTTGTATGACTTCGTTTCTACAAAATTAAATGCTAGGAGTATTAAATTTTGCAAGGTTGTTTTTTTATGACGTAAATGCACACCAAGGCACTATTTTCTGAAATTCAACACCTAAGGGGTTGTTTATGCCCATATTACTGTGTGTACTTGTGGCATGTGCCAATAAACGTTTTTTCTTTCTTTCTTACAGTGACAGTTTTTTTGAAACTTTGTTGCTACAAATATGCTAGGAATTTCAGGATGGGGGTTGTTTTAGGACTTAAGTTCTCACTAAGATGGAATTTTACAAAATCCGACCCCGTAGGGATTGTCTTTGGTGTTTGTAATTAGAGAACTCAGCATTGCAGAGGGGTTCTATTTAGGATACAGGTTCTCACCAAGAGAGGATGATACGAAATTCGACCCCTAAAAGTTTGTATTGGTGTTGATAGTTAAGAGTCTTTTTGCAATGGGATTATTTTTAAGACCTAGGTGTTACTTATGACGGAATATTGCGGGTCGATAGAATTTTTGTTGAATATTGATTTAGTTTTTCCAACGGTATCCCATAAAGAAGGCGGGGACTAGAAATTCACAAAGGCAACGTTCGAAAATCACGCGGACGAAGTCGCGGGCGTAGTGCTAGTAAATAATAAAAAAACAAATGCAGTCTAATCGAGCGTGCCAACTTTTTGCAGAAAAATTAATCACAGCGAGTTATTAGCTCCATCATTTTTAATATTGTCGATTGACTGCACTTTGATTTATACAGAAAAGTAAATGTACCAACGTGTAGGATTTCTAGTTGGAAAGCGTGTAAGTTTGGGAAAGTGGCTGATCTAGAGCTGGCTGAACAATTAATGTTTGTAGGACATGAGGGTCTGGCTGTTTGTGTATGTGAGTTTAATATTTTTTAAAGAACCTATAAAGTTTCGTTAACGTGTCAATGTTAAAAATGCCGTAATTATTATTAGGTTAGGTTGATTTTTGTAATACAATGTCTGTAAATGTGCATTTTTCACTTGGCCCCATGGCACAAAAAAAAAGTTAAAATTATAGAAGTTAACACCTGAAATTTGATAATACCTTTCAATCCCAATCTTTTTTAAGGCATCTTGTGATTTACTCTGGTAAAAAGTCAGATTGTTAAATTGAATTATTTATTGATCACAGGCATTGAGATACTATAATATTAATTTTGGCCGTAAAACATGGTACGATTAACCATGGAGCCAGGAAAAGACAGATCAAAAGTATTCGTGTTGCAAATTCGCATCGCCTGAGACCAAAATCAAGACACGAGAGGTTCATAAAGTTTTTAATCTGTTTTCACGGGTTCACCCTTGTTTGGCAGAACAACTTTTGATATAATTTTACTAATTCGAACAACGTTTGAGAAAATAATCAGTTTGTATAATATCGGTTCACTTAATTTTCATTTCATCGAATATTCATTTCCGATAACAACATTTGAACTATTGATCAAAAGGTATAATGTTCATTTGACGTAATGTTCAGTTGGTATAACATTTAGTTTATCGAATATTCGATTAGTGTAAGTGTAATGCAGAAAAGAAAACATTGTAAATATTTGTTCCGTCGGTCTACCTTTAGGTAGTAAACAGCAATTTGACTAAGGATGCATCAGCGAGCGAAGCGAGCTCGGGGCTTTCCACCCCGACTCGGACAGGTTAGGTTCGATAGGGGATGGCGGGGTACTGAAAGACCCCGCCATCCCCTTCATAATTAGGTTGACTTTAAATTGCAAATCAGAAATAGGAGCCCCGCGAAGCGGGGCTCCGTCAAGCTACCATTGGTAGGTGTAATAATTAGTAATTTATTATCCATGATCGCCCTTAGTCAAATTGCCGATTTTAAACTGGAAAATCAAACAAAAAGCTCGACGGAGCCCCGCATTAGCTAAGGCTCCTATTTTTTTGCAAGGTTTAAAGTAATAACAAAGAAATGCAGTCTAATCGAGCGTGCCAACTTTTTGCAGAAAAATTAATCCAGCGAGTTATTAGCTCCATCATTCCCGATATTGTCGATTGACTGCACTTTGATTAATACAGAAAAGTAAATGTACCAACATGTAAGATTTCTAGTTGGAAAGCGGGTAAGGTTGGGAAAGTGGCTGATCTAGAGCTGGCTGTTCGATTAACTCACGATTGTCGATTATATTATACTTTTTTTTTTGTTTTTGTTTATCTTTGGTAGAAGTTCCCTCTTCTTATCGTGCCTGCGATGTTCTCTCATATCCTTGTATACCAAACTGTAACAACAACATTGTAAAAGTAAAAATATATTTTAAAAGAGTAACCATGGGGTTTCTTACCGGTTCTTCTCCATGGAAACGACCAACCCGAAACGTGCCATTTTTTTTTCTCTTCTCGACGTTTTGTAAGTGCCCACTGAGGCCCATGTAAAATAAAAACATTTTGATTTTGCACGGAACAAATGTTTGTAATACATGAGGGTCTGGCTGTTTGTGAGTTTAATATTTTTAAAGAACCTATATAGGTGCGTCAATACGTTATTCCATAAATTCCTAAAAATAGAAAGTCACTGTTAAAAAGAATGCCGTAATTGTTCATTTATCATAGGTTGATTTTTGTAATGCAATGCCTGTAAATGTGCACTAATCACTTGGCTCCACGGTATAATTGTGGAGAAAACAAACCATAGATAAGTTAACACCTGAAATTGATAATGCCTTTCAATCCCAATCTTGATCTATTTCTCTTCTACGGTCACTTGTAATTAACTTGATAAAAAATCTGATTTGCAAATCGAACTATTTATTGATCACAGGCATTGAGATACTATAATATTAATTTTGGCCGTAAAATATGGTACGGTTAACCACGGAGCCAGGAAAAGACAGATCAAAAGTATTCGTGTTGCAAAATCGCATCGCCTGAGATCAAAATCAAGACACGAGAGGTTCATAAAGTTTTTAATGTTTTCACGCATTGGCCATCCTTCTAACCCGTATGTATTTCAATATGTAAATGCGCCAATTGATTGCTGGGACTTTTGTATGCTTATGAATGGGATATCATGGGGTTTCAATTGAAATCGTAGGCCGGCAAGTAAGTAATTACAAAGTATTTAGCCCGGAATGTATCCGGGGAATATTATAATTTACGCTCTGTATTAATTAGCTTGATAGCTATCATTTCAAGCGTGATTTTCAGTGGGAAGAGTTACAAAATGACTGTGTTTGTGTATACCTATAGAGTAAAGTTTGTAATTAAAAGATAATATATTATCTAAACTATTTAAAATAGTGATTGGCTGATTAATTTATTGACTGGAGTAGGAAACAAATTAGAATTAAGCAGCTTTTTTGACCTAAAAAATGGGGCATCCTGAGAACATGATCGCATAATCTACAGAGCATAATTATTATTAAAAGTTCGTGGGTAAGATTCCCGTTTCGGGCAAAGTGGTACTGGGTTTCACATTACTGTTTCAGTGGCAGCCACATTTGATGGTAAAAATTTACGTGTTACATAGGACTTAAGTATAACTGAAGAAATGTGTAAAATACAGTTGAATTGAGAACTTTCTGTTTTTTGAAGTCGGTTAAATAAATTTTTTCTTTCCGCATTCCTTTTTCACGAAAACTTTAACTATTTCAAATTATGATATACACCCCCATTTATGTTATTTTCGTAAAAAAACGATTGAATTTTTCATAATTTTCAAATCAACAAAATGAATCACGTCATACATATATGTCATATTCCTCGCATATAAAACCAAGATCTAATAACGAACACCAAAAGTATGCACCTACGGCAAAAAAAAAACAACCTCATAAAATGTTTTCCACATAACATAAAATCACACATCGCCGTAGAAGCTTCTAGCATGAACATCGACAGCGATCGGAAGTCGTCACAGCCGTGAACCGGGCAATATCCGGGGAGCACGCTTTGACGGGTGGAACGGAGCTGAGTCGGCGACGTACCACGATGTATTTTGTTCTAGACAATATGTGACTAAAGTTTTGGATGAAAATATCATGTAGGTACCCTTAGCACGAATTTTCAGTACTTGAGACGTAAAGTAAACTGGAACTATGACAATTTCAAATTGACAATTTTCAAGAAAAAAATTAGTTCCATCTTCGCACACCAGAGGCGCTGTTCCTTTTTTCACACAAAAACGCTGTAAATACTGGAAAGACGCTGTAAAGTAAAAGAAAAATTCGTGCTAAGGGTAATGATAGTCACGCGAACAGAAACTGCGGGGATAAGACTTTCTTTGTCTGAAAAGGAGTGGTCTGTAATCCAACATGGGGTTTGGGTTGGTTAAATTCTGGAAAAACATTGTTAGCTTTTTTTTCGAGCGAGACGAGCCTAAGCGAGCAGTAAAATTCAGTTTAAAAATGCTGTAATAGTAGTTTATGAAACTAGTCCATAATGAGGGGTATTATGCACGAATGTGAGTTAAAAAAGAGCGAAGTGAGTTTTTTTAAAGTATTACACGAGTGTATAATACGAGTACCTAGTTATGTACAGTTTCATACAATCTATAGTGTTCTTTTTTCAAAATTTCAATGAAGTGTTTCAAAGATAAAAACTTAAATAGATGTATCTACGAACTGTAATCAGTATCGCAATGAAAAAAAATTATAACATTATTTTGTTAGAGAAATAGTGTTTTAATGATTTTTTTAAATTTCATTTCGATATACCTAGGTATTTGTAAAGTACTTATATACAAACTGGTTTTGAGTTTTGTATTTCGAATTTAACGATATGAGAGTAGATAAAATAGGTTATCATTTCGTATCAATTGCACTTCAAAATTCACAGACAAGTCCAAACCTCTCAAATCAAACGCAATAATCAG
This sequence comes from Agrotis segetum, assembly GCA_036375495.1. Lineage (NCBI taxonomy): Eukaryota > Metazoa > Arthropoda > Insecta > Lepidoptera > Noctuidae > Agrotis > Agrotis segetum. The sequence continues at coordinate 2,736,373 of JAQSVV010000047.1, read as the reverse complement.
CTGCACAAACTACAGTTATCAATGTTAACCCTAAAATGATATTGCTATTCGTAAACTGTTTACTCTGACCAGTTCACTGTTGATGGTCAGTGCAATATCGTGGATTCTGAATTCATAAAGCGGGATTAACTGTGTTTAGGGGCACTATATGGCAAGTGTGTGGTTAGAATTTAGCCGCCATATTTGTGAAGCAAATATGTTCGTGACTGATAGATTTTTGGTCTATCAAGTTTTGTTGATAGAGGCTTCGAGACGGGTCAATTTGATGTTTAATAAGAGTATCCACGTGTCGGACGTATTCAAGCTATCTTCTTATCGATCGTCGATGGAAAATGAGTTTTGAATAGTTGTTTTGAAACTTTGGGCGCTTTACCATCTGGAACACGGTTCGGTCAATAGCAACGCATTCAAACTGACAGCTTGTGGGATTAAAATAAAATTAAGAAATCGCAAAATACAAATAAAGCGTGTTAAGAGCCGAGCGTATATTCTGAAAGTTGGCAACGTCGCAAATGGTTGTCAAATATTAACGAGTTTTAATTAATTTAGCATTGTTACTGAATGATAATAAGAAACATGGCGCTGTAGTGCACTAAAAAATTTATATGGGAATGCATTAATTAAACTCATAACACCGAATATGTAGTTTTAGATGTAAAAAAAGCATTTGGAAGCTTTCCAAATGACTTTTAAACACCTACAACGGTTACAACATCAAATTCAGTGTTTTAATTGCATTCCTATATCATTTTTTAGTGCACTACAGAGCGATATTTCTTGTTTTCATACAGAAAAATTGCTTTAATCTAATTAATTAAAACTTGTTAATATTTGACAGCTTTTTGCGACGTTGCCAACTTCCAGAATAAGCAGCCTTCACCACAAAAGGCACAATACCTAACTAAATAATTCTCCTATATTTACAGTTATTTTAAGTCTTAACTTAGAGAGGATAACCTGTTACTATCGATTGAGACAAATCCTGACTCACAGACTATTTCTGATTAATACCTCGGGTAAAAAAAAGAGAATTAAATCTAGAATTTAACTCACCAAACTCATTAGTTCATTTCAATCATCATAAAATGAGTTCTAATTATAATACCAAATAGAAGCTTCCACAATTCTAACGATAAATTAAACTGTCAGCGATATCGCGTAGAAATGGCAGCAGTTAAATAAACAAATACATGAAATATCGCTGTCAAATATCATAGTGACTGCTTGACGTTTAATCTTGTGTCCAATCTGCTTATTAATTATCATGACGGCCAAGTATTAATTATTGAATCTAATTTCAAAAGTTAATAATGGTAGCCATACACCATCCTGCCTATCGTATGACGCTTGCAATTGTTTCAAATTGGCAGTTCGTCCATATACAACATACACCATACTGCCTATCGTACGATCGATTCGACACAACTTCAAATCTGCAGCAGCGACGTCAATTTAGCAACTTTATAGCTAGATCTAGCTTATTATTCGGTGACAGATAGCTAAAAATTTATGAAATTGTAGCTGTCGTCACCGAATAATAGCCAAATGCATCACTGCTGCCGATTTGACGTTGTGTTAAACCGATTTGATGACCTATCAAATTGGCATGTCATGCCATCAAATACAACAAAACAATTGCAAGCGTCAAGTCTATCGTCGATAGGCAGGATGGTGTATGGCTACTATAATTGCATGAGCCTCGATGACACTTATCAGATGACATATAACTGACGCTGAAATGACTCATTCTTGACTTCAAGTAAATATGCAATATGCTACTAAGAAATCAGATGAATGTAGGTAGGTATCATTAGTTATCACACTGTCGATACGAAATATCCAATTTGGTACAGAACTCGCAGTCATTTGATGGTTTAAATGAATTAAAGAAGACAAACTATTTTAATTCAATAAAGTTTTGTATCTTACAAATAGATGCCTGAACCTAGCTTTAATACATAAGTGAAAACTTTGTAATAGCTTTTAGGAAACTTTTGTAAGTAAGTGTTAGTATTTTATTTATTGTATTACTCAAGCGCCACCAAAAAACTTTCTCACTTTTTCATCATGACAAAACAATTGTCGCATTGCCGTGAAATACAACCGAACAGCCGTCACTCCTATTATCTTCATCCTGACACCAAAATTTCCATATCTCCCAATGTTGCCAACATTAAAAAACTCACGTCCACAGGGTAATTTATATGAAGCGCTTATATAAAACAAAATAGCTTTAAAGGTTTAAGCAACATTACTGAACAGTTATTACCCTATAAATAAGCAGTACTTTGCTTTGTCGACGCGCTAAAGAGAAAGATTATGGTAGGTAGGTATTCGAGCTGATTTAGTGGGTGTAGTAGTGTGTGTTAAATTGTTTTAAAATGCAGGTGCAATGAAAAAACGGTGACTTATCTTCTTTTGCAGTTATTTTATTCTACCAGAATGCATTTTCTGAATGATAGAAACCTATTTCAAAACCATATCATGAGAACTTGCAGAGAAACGTGGTCACACATGCGTATACGTTGAAAACAGTAACGTTAGTAAATTCATTTGTCAACTATCACTTGAAATGATACTAAGCAACCTTCAAAATATTTTCTTAACAAATTTTCTTTAACAATTTCCTCTCATTATTTCTTCTATGTGGTGTCAGCAGCGTGATCAAGCGATCACGGTGGTCGGTCGGCGGTCGGCGGTCGCGTGATGGCGTGTTTCAAGTTGCGTGCCGTATTTTCACTTCGGTTTCAGCCTTCTTGAGTGCTCAATAAGCAGCGTGGGATTAATTAACACTAGATGTAGCAAGGACAAGTATATTATGGCTGTACACTGTATATTATGGCTGAACATTTAACGGAGTTTGAAAAAAAAATTATGATGATCACACGACGATGGCTAATATTATTTGTTTTGACCTACTAAAACCATTATAATCACGTTACCTAATTAATTACAACAAGGTTTTCATTATTATAGATATTTTTTATATGAGGAATAAAATGGCGGTTTGACAGCTTATCTATAGAAAATAATTATGCCAAACCGCTATTTTTATTCCTCAGACTGATAAAATTTATCGAACTATTGAAAAATCAGCCCTAACAAGAATAGCCAAACTAAAAATAAATACTAGCCAACAAAAATGTTAGCTATTAGAGACAATAATATCATCAAAGAACAATACAATAGAAGTTAAGCTCTTACTTCTAAGCACTTATTCAGTTTCTGAAGTACAACACCTACAATTACTTGTTCGAGAGTCGACTCAAATATTCCTTTGTCACTTCTAGTTGGATTAGCAACAGTACCTAATTCTTTGACAAAAGTACATTAAACGCCTATATTACTTTACACATAAAACGAATTAAGAGATGAAAGAGTTTGTTCAACAATATAACTTCCCTTTGCCATAATGAAAGCGAGTTGTATAGTCATTAAATTGACCCCTTGGAACGACAAAAGATCTTGGAAATGATTTTGTTGTACTAAACCTTTTGATTGAAGGTTATGTAAGATCAGAGAACATTTTCAAACTAATGTATACCTAATTGGTTTGTGCCGTTTTAATTTAATTGAGGAGACTTAACAATAAGTATTTATATAAGTTTTGTATATGCTAGCACAGGAGTAAATGATGTCATGACTGGGATGTTTTTTTTTTCTTATTTATTTGGTTTTGATCTAGATAGATTACATAAAACATGTTGTGCCGAAATCTTAAATAGGCATAGGTGCAGAAAGATAAATTTATTGATACTGAAAATTCTGGTCGGGCTGCAAGTTCATCAATTTGGGTCCAAGTTCGCTAATGAAATCGTGTTAGAAAGTGCCATCACTGACACAGCAACTATTGTTGATTTTGACAATTTTGGTAATCTACTAATTGACTGGTGTTGTTATGGATGCACAGTTGCATGCATCTGACAGGATATTGGTCTGAGATAGACATAATTATCCGACTACATTCTATTGTAGCCACATAGATTCAAGGTTCGAGTGAATAGGTTTCTATGAATCAAGCTTGATTAATTACGCTAGGCCACCTCAAAGCTTCATGGCATTATTAATTATGGCCAAAAGCAAGCCTATCAAAAGCATGCTTTAATGTATTAAGTCATAATGATGGGTAAATATTTAGACCATTCTCACACCTCAACGCTCGTCCGCGAAATCTAGCGGATCTCTGTCATCTGGCCGCACGGAGTGCTATCAATATTTTTCTCTGCCGTTGCCATGACAGACGATGCACTGTAATAATGCCTTAGATTACCTTTTTCTATAGCTGTTACAGTCACTAAAAATACCCAACATTGACCTTCACAATTCTTCATACAAATACAATACATCGCACTCTATACTAACGTGGTAACATTAGCAACATAATGTGTGTTACGGGCAGCAATATCTCAAAATATTCCGACTCGCCGCGCGTGCATTGAACATAAACAGAGATAACAGACAACGGACTCAGCCAATATATTAGAAGACACCGTAATGTAAGGAAACTTGTGGATAAGCCCTACTGGCTTCTATTATCAATGTCAAACTTGTCAAAAATTATGACATTGATAACATAGATTGGAAAATTTATATGACACCTTAGGGCTGATGAGATAACTTTTATCTGAAGAATAAAAATGGCGGTTTGACAGCTTATCTATAGAAAATATGTCAAACCGCTATTTTTATTCCTCAGATAAAAGTTATCTGACTATTGAAAAATCAGTCCTTATTGATATAAAAGCTCCTTGACATTGAAAGGATGTATAAGTTGAGCATGGCATAAATAACTTTTAATAAACAGAAATGTCAATTTTTTTAAAGTATCAATTGAGTACTATTAAACAAAGTTGAACTGTCATTAGCGTGCAAAAGTCAAAAGTAAAAATAGTATGAGTGTTGCCACAGATCGCCAGTTACTAATGACTAAATTTCAAATTACGGGTGGCTTTAGTTAGGTAGGTACTAATTCAGACTCCATTTAGAATGCTGATACTATGTTGAGTCCTGTTTGAGTGTGACCTGACCCAAACATAGTTGGGTAAGCAGATGATGATTCTATAGTCCGTGTATTTATAATACCTATATGTATTTGAAAAAAAAAAACACATATAACAGGCATTGTTGGAAAGTGAATTCTTTTGAGTCAGTTACAAAATCACACGCAGGTAACATAAATTGAAGTGACTATTGCCGAGAAGCACAAAGGCTTTTTCACATAGAACTTTTATCAAAATTCACTATTGAGCTCACTCCATATTGCACACAGCTCAGAATGATTGACAAGTGACAGTGCGCTTCACCTGTGCATATTTCAATGTTTGTAAAAGCTCTATGGCTTGTATCACCAAAAAAAAAGAAGTGCACGCTAGTAAACAATATTTTGTAGTACTTTGTAAATCGCGATTTAATTATTGTGAACATAAATAAATATAATATGTTAAAACAGTTGTTGACATCAAGACAGGATTTCATAACCTACGGGTATTTCTATCACAGAAAAAAAAGGTTGGTTATTTTTAAGAGGGGACGGTCTTAACCAACCTTTATTTTGCAATGGATACACTCTTGCCTTCAATAAAGCCCAAAAACAAAGATGAAACCTAAAATGGAAAGAGCTTACCCAGAACGAATACGAAGTCATACGCACTGACGGAACACAATGAAATCTGTTTGGCGTCGAATTTTGGCAGGATTTCGGTCGCTGACGCTTACCACCATCAGTGGGATTGATCATCAGTTACTGAAGGCTAAGGATAGCCTGTGGTGCCACCGGTGGACGCAGCATAGGCAGGGCTCCCACTAGGTAGACCGACGAAATCGTGAGGGTCGCGGGCAACCGATGGATGCAAGTGGCGAATTTTCGTTCGGCGTGGCGGTCTAAAGGTCTTCGCACATTATAACAACTCACCGGCGACTCGACTCTATGCTAGACATTGAAATTTAAGCCCTGTATCATATGTTCAAGGTTCAATTTCAAAAAATGATTATAAAGTAGTGTACAACGAGTGGCCTACGCATCGTACACTAGAGGTCAACCCCGACACGTTTGTCACGCAATGACCATACGTCGTCCACGCAACGACCACACGTTGTCCACGTAACGACTATGCGTTTGCGAATGACGCGTGACGGGCAACCATTTGCCAGCCATTTCATAAGCAACACGACTTCTTTGGACAAAATTTAACCGAAAACTGAGGTTAGACGAGTTGTCTGTTGAATAACCCACTCGTTGGCACCGCGTTGGCCACTCCTTGACACCGCGTTGTCCACTAGTGACCATTGGGTGGATCAACTAGTTGACTACTCATCGAGAGTGTGAGTAGAGTTGCTGCCGCGTTGGCGTGGAGTTGTTATAATGTGCGAAGACCTTTAGAGGGAGGCCTATGTTCAGCAGTGGACGTCTTCCGGCTGATGATGTGCCGGTGGACAGACAGAAGTTGAGTGAGATCCACTTCTGTCTGAACTAGAATTTTTCAGTCACAGTCTTATCCACTATTACCTATCACAGCTCTAGAGGACGTCTTCAATACGGAACTATTCAAATCACAACCACGCACAGCTATTAATATCGAAGCTAGAACTCTGTTTAAACAAGTACGAACTAGACTGGAGTGAAATATATACTTGGACTGCCAGTTGGCATGCTCAGTTATATTAAATTCCGTTATTGGAATCAAGTATTTACCTATTTCTGTACTTAAAATTGACTTGGATTTATTAGATTTTGTGTTGACATGGCCCTATTTAATTTTGACGAGAGGTATTTTAATAAAAGCGGAAGTTTTGTTTTATGTAGTTTGAAATGATACGAGTTTCGAGTTGTTTCTTCTGTGTTCTTCTTTAAGGAACACAAAAGCATAAAACACATTATATAGGTACGTCTACATTTCTTGTTTTTTCACCTCTAAACTAAATTAAGTTGTGACTATGCTGTTCATTTAACTTTAAAAACTTGTCAAACATGTAAACAGTTTCTGTTAACAATACAAGAAACAACATTGCTTTCTACAATTTGACATACAACTGCATCACTTTTTGTTGACATGATTTTCGGAAACATAGTAGGTATGCGTAATTATAAATAAATCAGTTTGTTTAAGGCTAGAGTTCTTACCATGTAGTTTACGAAGGGGTTTCGTATTACTAAGTTAATCAGTTTAACACAAGTCAAAGTTGATTTGTCTCTCCATTTTCCAAAGAGAGTGTTCCACTTTCTTGTTGTTGTCTATGAGGATTTTTCACAATTTGAAGATATGATTCATATATTTTCATTATAAACAGGCATCTCGATTTAGAATCCGTTGCTCATTGAGGCATAACCTCAACAGAATATCAAACAAGATAAATCCGAACCAACAAAAAAATGTTGTCTTTATTTTTAAGAAGTAATCAAAAATATCCTGCCACCCTAATCCCATACATAAAGGCAAACAAATATAAAATGAAGTCCTTCCTAGAATCCATTATTCCATTCCGTATTACAGGGTAGGTACGACAGCCTGATACAATCTCCAAATTCCCTTTACAAAATTACCATTATGTTCCAGAGCCCTTCTTGCTCTATAACTAGGCAAGCTTAACGTCGACAGGTGAAGGAAACAGCCCTTAATTAAACACCTACAATAAATATAAACAAAATTCTCGCATTATCTTAGAAGGAGTAAGGTGGCTTTGGCATTGGGCTGGGTGCTTCAAGAATTGTGTAAGGTAGGTTTACTCCAATAGGAGTAAAGGATTTTTTGCTACTAAAGCTGAGTGGTCAAAGAGCAACATGTACTATTGAAATAATATACATTTTATAACTGTAGATAAGTACGTCTGAATTGATTACTTTTTTTATTAATTTGTCCGTTTCTAGGAATTTCTCTAATATTCTGGGTGCTCACATACACATAATACTTTCTCCGTGCGGTAATCGAACCCCGACACGCACCGCAGCAGTCCAATCACTCAGCCACTGCACCAATAATGCCGCCAAATGCCTGATATGCCTAGTTTCTTTCACATTCAAAATCAAATCAAATCATTTATTAGCATAGAATGTAGGTTACATTAAATTATAGGTGGAATAGATAGAATTGAGCCATGTACATTCTGCCTGGAAATAGGCACGCAAAATTTATATTACAGTACGATTTTAACTTATCTACAAAATTAAATAATACAATAATACTAAAAATTTGCAAGAATCGTTGATCTACCATTGTTATAGTTGTTATTTATGGGACAACTCAGACTATTGTGTTTTTTGTAACCTTTCGATTTAGAAGAAACCATGTTCCAAAAAAAAAACAATATGCGAGAAGAACTTTTACTACTTAATCTTTACTTCATTGAAGCCATTTTCACTGAAGCAAAGCTGGGCGTGAAAATGGATGAAATAAAAATGTGTTATTTTCCTAGTTCCACGCTCCCACGCTGGTACCAATGTACAGTTACCCTAAAAAGCTCAAAAACATGACCACCTTGTTACGAATATTTGCGAATGAAAGTGGCCGACCCGTGTTGGGTGCGTGAACACACTGCTTACAAACAAAACGGAGCCAATTTAATATTTGCCCAGCTTAACTTCGTAAGGGTATGTCAATAGGGCACTACGAGTAGTAACAATGGACCGGGTTCTCGAGTGTCCCAAATAAACATCGATCTTGTGCGCTATTTATCTTAGAGTGAGCTACAAACACTGTTTGGTTGGTTGAGGTGCACGGGCAACTTTTTGTGGTTTAAAAAAAGTTAATGACTGCCTTCATTCAGTCATTATACATTCAAGCTTTTTTTTTTCATGGGGCTTTTTTTTTACCTCCAAGCTTTAGCTTTTTACCTTTCAAGATAGAAACAGATGAATTTTTAAATAGACTAGTTTAGCAGTCGTTATAGATAGAAGCCTAGAAGACTGTCAAAAAGTCAGAAATGGCCGTTTCCGACTTTTTGACAGACTTCTAGGCAATTCTAAGGTATTGAACTGGAAGCCATCCCAAACTCCTATGATCTAATTTTGTAGAAGGCCATTTCAAAGACGACTATCATCGCTAACCTTGTAAAACTATGAAAATGCATACGTAAATGCCACTATCCCCGCCTGTAACTGTCATTATTACAAAGAACAGAAGAAGAAAATTAGTTGCTTCACTGCGGCATGGCGATTGGAACCATACTAGTCCTTCTAATTCATAAAATATTCACCTTCTTAACTTGAGTACTGCCAACATTTTGATTTGTTATGACAATCATTATGATTTGTTAAGTGTCCTGCCCATAAATGTATAGATGCTTTATTCCAATAAGCAAGCTAAAAGTAGCTGAAGCAGTATTATTACGACGAAACAGTACATAGATTCGACCTACATCACAAATTGCCTCACAATCACAAACTTTGTTGCACAAAAGTTGCTCTCAGTGCCTCGTCTGCTCAGTCAAGGCAATTTAAAGTCAAGCACACGGAGGCAAACATCAGCGACCAACAACAACTGCTCAGTCACTCAATCAAGGAGTCGAGATGTTTCTTTGTTCCCCTTTCACGATGTAAGATGGTGGGTCAGTTGTTGTTTTGAGATGGATCTGGTATTCATCGACCAAGATATTAGATGGAAGGATTATGTGTTTGACATTTTGTAAGTAGATTTAGACTGTAAGTCACCTGTAGAGAGCAGGGTTTATTGTTCAAGGACAGAGTGTTTTGATTGTCATAATTTACGGATAACAGCACATCAATTTTCAGTCAAATATGTTCAAAAGATTTTCAACTTCATTACGAATGAAGAAGGTATTTTTCTCATTGGGAAAATTTGACGGATTGAGGAAGGTTTATGTGCTGGCGTTTAAGTAGTCTCCAGAATAGCTATAGTGAGAAATCTACTGGAATGGTGTTAAAGAGAATTGCCATTTCTACCAACTCCTAAAACTTACTTATGTTTTTTTTTTCTGTGTGTGAGGATAAGGCAGTATTTTTATAGACAGTAGTTACAAATTATAGGTTGGTATAACCCTACTTCATAATCAATCCATAGATCAACAAATAATTTGTACTAGTTAAACTAATGCAGATACGGTAAAAAAAAATCTCTTCCTTCCTTTTACTATTTTCTATGAATAGTATTTTGAGCTCGAGCTACACGCTGACATTTTTGTGAAACGACACAGTTTGAGCAGAGGAAACGGGGCGCGCCGCGCTATAGAAAAAGACAGAAAAAAGATGGACATTGCAAAGTTCAAACTCCATCTATGCGTCTCTGGGTCAACGAATTCAATTTTTACTCCCTACATCTCTTTTTGTTTCTCCTTCAACTGCAGATCTTCAGAAATAAGATGTACATACCTTTGCACTCTAGCAGTAAACCAAATAATATTCCTGTCTGGTTTATTTTGTGAACACAAGTTAAATAAATACATTTTAGAAACAAACCCTCTTTGTTTGGAACCCACTCAAAGGATCCGCAAAATACTGCATTGCATCAATTGGGGATCTTCAAGGTAAACCATGCTAAACTTGGAATCCTCGGTAAGTGTGAGAAACATACGTATAATATTATAACTGGGGCTCGGTAATGTGTCGGTTTATACGGGTGTGATTGCAAATTCCATTACGTCTCATATGCCTTACCTCTACCGTTTTAGGACAAGTCACTTTATTATCGCCTACGTTTGGTTGTGAGTACCTATGTACGAGTTTACTTACACTGTGGTTAGGTTTATTTTTTTCAAGAACATTACTTATTTGTTTTGAAAACTACCTTTTTACGTGGTGGTAAATCATCTGATAGTCTAAAGAGTTTTTGTTTCGGCGTCTAAATGTTTTTAGTTTGTGAAAATTCTGTGTGCAGGGAGTTGCAGTTACTTCTCAGCAAAGTCGCTCCCTCTCAGGTTTCGTTAGTTAAATTGCCCGCAATATTACCCGTTGTACTGTTACCAGTAAATATTTTTTTATCCGTCCCACTAGGTGGACCGATGACATCGTGAGGGTCGCGGGCAGTGGATGCAAGTGGCGAATTGTCGTTCGGCGTGGCGGTCTAAGGAGGAGACCAAACAATCTAGTATTCATCATCATCATCAGCCTGTAATTTTCCCACTGCTGCTGGGACGCAGGCCTCTCTGTGAGAGGGAATCTATTAGTACCACAGCAAAATTTTATTTATCAAGGGCAATAAATGCCATTTATGCTTCTGGGGTAGATTAAGGCCAAGAGTAAACCCTTTGTAAACAAAAGAAAAGTTGCCCAGTCTTGCAAACTGTAACTAGGATTTTTGCTCAAAAATAATCATAATATTTATTCTGAAATATATCCCAGCATATTACTAAGAATAAAGACAAATGGTAATGGGTTTCACAGCTCACACACATTATTATTAGGACACCCTTTCATGCGACTCAAAAGCCCAGGGCCTAATCCGCCTCCCCAACTTACTTTAACTCGTAGTAGGACATCCACTGCTATGATTTGCATTGACAAAATTGCAATTCCAATTGTGCTGACAATACAATGATAGAGTAATCTGAGGACAGGCATCACATTATGTCGTGGAATTAGATGCAGATTGGGTGTTAGACCACAGTGTGATTATGTGTGACAAGTTCGGGTTAATGTTAGATACGGCTGTGACAAAATTGGACAAGATAGGCTGATCTTTATCAAGGCACTTCTTGATAAATATTGTATGTACTTTATCCATGTGCACGTCTCATTGGTTGTGCTAGTTTGTAGGAATCAGTACCCTTAGCACGAGTTTTCAGTATTTGAGATGTTAAGTAAACTGGAACTTTGACAATTTCAAATTGACAATTTTCAAGGAAAAAAATAGTTCCTTCTTTGCACACCACGTGCTAAGGGTGCAGATTGACACTTTATTGTAAGTTGGTATTCAAAATGCATCTGATAACATTGACAGAATTAAAAAAAAAACGGAAGATATGACTAAATTCTGTAGTAAAACTCCACTAACGTGATAGGTAACGATTTCGTTCTTAAAAATTGACCCATTAAAAAAACAATTAAAATATGAGGTTTTAAAAGCAAACTCATGCCATAAAATCATGATCACGTAAAAAAAATCCCATCTTTTCTAAGGAGAAACATCTACATTTCAAAGAGAGTGTCATGTTTTCTTACTCGGTTCTTGTCTTTCTGCATTTCGTATATAATACCAGTAATTAGTTACATTGCACATGTATTACATGATTAACATTTCATGTCACTCTTTACAGGTGCATCCTAACATAATTATCATCTCAATTTTTTTTCCAGTTGAGTTTTACGTTTTAATGTCCTCCATCGTAAATTTTAGTAAAAAAAAAAATTGATCTCTTTAGGTAAGGGCTATGAAATATTTTGTAAGTAATGTTTAGTTTCCGTTGCAAAATGTTTAAATAAGAAGTTCCAATCCACCATTTAAGTACTACAAGTCCCCCTACACTAGGACGTTGGTCAACCATTTCTATTTATAACTATGAATAGTTAGTCCTTTTACTACAGAAAAAGAACAAGCCAGTCTGTCGGATCAAAGGCTACCACGTCCCAGAATATCTCGCAAACATTCAATAAAACGACGAATAAGCAAAACTGACTGAAGCGGTGCCGTGAATATTTCGGTCTTCAACCAAAAAACTATTCCGGCGTGACTGATACAGGTCGAAACTTTCCCGTAAGAAAAAAGGGGCGCTCTATAAATAGCAAAGGAATATACGTCGCAGTGCCATTGAAAAAAAGGTTCTTTTGAAAAATCTCAGTAGATATTTTGCAAGAATTTTGCAATAATGTGCAGTTAGTTGGAATACTGATTTTATTAGGAGCGTCGCGGCCCATGAATGTAATGCACTACTAGAACAAAAATTTATTATATAACAGATAAATTGAAAACTTTTTCTGACTGGACTGGATAGCTGGAAATAATCATCTAAGTTTTAATTAATATTTTAGGTTCAATTACAGTTCAGTACATTGTTCAGTTACGTTGCAACATCTCTTTGTCTTCCTTATTACTTTACATTAACTAGTTATTCCTGTCTAATCTATAGTGTTAGGTAAACACATTTTTTTTGCATATTTTTATGTATGTTAGCAACTAAATAAACGTACTATTTTTTATCATTAGACACCTCTTTTCAAAACAGATAATATTATAAAATAATACATATCTAGGCTTTTCACAAAAAAACAACTTTTTCAATTATCCTGCGACACATACATGAAACAAGAACGTACGTGACTTTGAGTCAGTCATTGACGAATGGAAGCAGAAGATGGATCGGTTGGCTGACAAACGATGGGGGACGCACGTAGAAACATTGCTCTTATTGAGTGGTTTGTCTAACTTTTGATTGCATGGAATGAGAGTGGGTAGGTTACATTATGGTAGATTACAGGTTTCTGACGTTAACATGTTGCTGTCATGGTTGTGTATAATGAAATGTGATAAGCTAAAAGCTTATTATTTTCTCATTTTAGATGATATTTTGAATATTGGTGTATTTACGCTATTCACGCAGTGACCTAAGCTTCGAACACACAGCGACTAATCGCTGCGGATGACTGCCTTGTTGGTCTAGTGATTCCCAAGTCGGGAAGTTGAAGCAGTCGGGTAGCCGTTCGGTACGTTTCTGGGTTTTTCATTAAGAATTTCTTTGTTACAACCACTGAGTCGAGATTTGTACCCGATTGATAGCAAATGCAGTTGTAGATTGAGAGCTCAGTGGTGGCCCAGTGGTATCGGTCCCGACTTAAAAATTGTAGGTCGTGGGTTCGAACCCCGTCAGGCTACTTTGTGTGATTTATTTCATCACCACTGCTCTCAAAACGATCAAGGAAAACATCGTGAGGAAACCGGCATGTCCTAGAACTAAAAATTCGAAGACATGTGACATCTGCTGCCAACCCGCACTGGGCGGGGTGGATTATGGCCCACTCCCTCTCACAAGAGAGGAGGCCTGTGTTCCAGCAGTGGGAACATTATAGGCTGATGATGATGGTTAATAATATGCTATTGATAAAAATGTCAGATTGGGGTAAACTGACCTGCTGCGTCTTTAAGTACAATTTTATTAGCAGATTCTGCCCAGATTACCAGGAGAACATAGCAGCATACAGTTCCTATATCTAAGCCTCGTGTTGAACTGCCGAATCACGAATGACACGCCTGCACGTTATCTAAGGTATCTGTTACCGAATTTATGGGTTTAACCAAAATCCTTGCGGTATTAAGACGTACTGCCTTGATTCAGCTTGAACGGTTCATTTCGTGTAGATGCTTCGTCTATGTCTTGCATTTGGGAGTGCAGTGTCTTGGAATAATTTGATATCGTCTTGGATTAATTTAGTATCTGTCTTCACTAATTTGTACTTGCCTATACTCAATGAAATTCAGTTAAAGGTGTTGATAGACTTGAGCATTTACTTTTGTAATTGAGTTTCGAACATTCTGCCTTTTTTTTTATTCAGTCGAAAAACGGTCGTGATTATGAGCGTTGTTCAACTGAAGAACTTCTTAGCAAATGCTCTAATCGATAGTTTTTTATTTTTATTTGAAGATAGGTTCGCGTCTGTCCACAAAACTTTTTCAAGTTTATAGTCTAGAATTCCATACGGCATAACTTTCAACATACTTGTACATCACCTATTTTTCTTAAAATAAAACTATTAAAATCAAATTCTTGACAAAAGTGAAAGAATTTGATATTAAACGTGATTATTTTAGCTTTAAACATGAAGAAACGATTAAAAGAAGAATTTTAATTACGAAAAATACGCCCTAGGGGCATAAGGTACTTACACGAAATAAACAGCGTGTAGCAGAAAAAGTCAAGTAAATTACATTTTATTACGGCTTAATGTTGGGTTTAACCATTTTTCCTAGGCCGAAGTTCCTCTGTTGAATAAAAAAAGAATGTCGCTACAAAAAGGCCTAAATATAAAAAGCCTGGCTGGCATATTCTTTGACAATGAACACTATTCTCTTTAAAATATTACGTTGTTGAATTCTTTCGGGGTTGTATAAATTGTATAATTAATCAAATTAAAGCTCTCAATTTGTAAGTGACAAGTTGGGATCCGCTGGTTAGTTTTTTTACCTATTTTTATTCAATTTCTCCAAAAACGAATGTACTCACTAACTTTTGTCCTCAGTTTCAACGGCGTGGCAGGCGTAAATAAACCATGCGAGCACTATACCTTAAATAATAAGAATCGTAAATAGTTTATACTTAACCTAAACTATCTGTGTTGCAAATTTTATTCAAATCCGCTCCTCCCGCCCTGGGTGGGGCGGAAGGGGCTGTAAGACTTACTGACTAAAATCCACCCGTGTACCTTTGTTCCGGAGCCACGGTATCCTGGGTTAAGAAAAACACGACGCGCCACCGACCCGGGCTTGGTCCTTGGTCGAACGGCGAGCTACCCATTACTCACCGTCCGCAAGCCCACTCCGCCGCTGTGCCCTCTGCTGATCAGAGGGACACGCGTTGGAGCATCCACACGACAGGCTATTCGCATACGGGCAAAGCGACTTAGCGACACCTAGAATAATTTTAGTTTCCTCAAACATAGTTTTCAATATTTTATAGACAGACTTTATGTTCAATGTACATTGGACATACAGTCAGTACAGCGACGTAGTGTCGTAGAACTTTATAACTATAAATCATTACACAATTTTCCCCCATCATGATTATCAATTTTTTTATCAACATAAAAGTAAACTTTATTACTGTGTTTTTACAAAAAAAAAAGAAGTCGCTTCTTTCGTCGCCATTTGTCAAAATGATTGATTACACGTTCAATAATGATCACGTTTGTTTTTTGTTCTTTTTGTTTTAGCATTTACGAGCACAAAGTTTTTCTTTTTTGACGTAAGAATCCTTGGAGGAGTCACCTATTATATCGGTAATTTTCTAAGTGCATAATGTATGTATATTTATGTACCTACAATCGACAAAGTTGAATCATAACCCATTTTGACAATAAATCGTTTGAATCCGTCAAATTGACAAAGATCAAATTTGTTACCATGGATATGTATGTTTACGCAAATGTGAACCTAATCGGATTTGAAAGTCTGTTCGAAAATAAGCTTATGGTGGGTCATGATTCAACTTTTTCGACTGTACGAAGCTGTAACAGAAAGAGCGAACGTTTTTCATTGAATTGTTAAATACATAAAAATTTTAGAGCTCGTTGTTCAGAATACTCTATATGATCGCAGAAATACCTTCGCAGCCGCTGTGGCTGGAGGTGGTATAGTCAACATTTTTAATAAACAAAGCGTATCACCGTTTATTTGCGCCAATGACGTTTTGAATCTAATGGTTTTCAAATCGCTACGTGATTAAATAAAAAAAATAATTCGACTAACTTTCTTTAGTGGAACTCGTACTGTATTCTTTGTTATGTTTTTATGATTATTTTTGACCAGTTATGTTTAGTGCTTTATGGTTGCAAAAGTTTAAAAAAAATGCACAAAGTCTTAAACTGTAAATGACCTCTTTCTTAAAACAGTGGTACTTAATTAATCAAAGTGTCAAGTTTTAATTAATAATGGATGTGATTATAATTGATGCAAGTGTTATCAATGTTACTGTAACGTGCTTAATGAAACAATGCGTCTGATTGTATATGGCCGCCTCAAGATAATACGTTATCTAATGGTATGGCCATATTGTTATTTTATTCACTGTCATTTATGATGTCATTCGTATTAAATGTTTGTTTTTCAATCAATACCGACGGAAGGTACAAATAGCTCTTGAGTTTTACCTTTGGAGTTTCTTGACGGTTCATCTCCATCGTAATAACTAGTTCGAATCGTGGCAATTTTAGAATAATTTGTAATAATAATTAAGTACAAATTAGCAATAGCTCCACACTAGAAATTTCTCCTATACCGTGTATAAGTACGTTTACAAAAATAGGAAGCCAGAGCGGAAGTCAAAGTAAGAAAAATTAAATTCCTAGTATCTCTAAAATCAATATGAAAGTAATTGAGTTAACAAATTAGTAAAGTTTCTTTTTGCCAAAAGGTATGGTATCACACTGTAATGCTGCTGCAGTACTATTTAACTGGTTCCCACATATTTTTTAAAGGTTGATGAGAACATTCCGAGCTCGTCAGTGATACAGCGGCAGCCCTGCTCTGCGGCAGTGTTGAATTAGTGCTGCAGATAGCTCTGCTGCGCAGCACCATAGCGGTAGCTATTCTGAGGCAGCAGTGTTGCGTGCTGCCAAGATGCGAATCATAGGGGTGGTATGCCTAAGACGGGTACCCGCCTAAAAAGGGTACCTATGCATTTTAAATACGCGTCGGTCTTGCTAATGAAATGTGTGCGTGCAGGACGCGTCGCTTTTCCATATGAGGCGCGGCGTCTTAGGTATACCTCCCCTACCTTTAGGCATACATACTGTATGATGGAGTTTTCTCCATTTTCTATTGAGTTTGGGAGGATTGGTACTATAATATCTATCTGATTCCATGCTTATTTCATAGAATTTCTAAACCACTACATTGTGGCCATACCTTGTATCAGACGTCGAGATAAGCTTTCAATTATTCAATGCCCTGACTGCATATTAATGTCAACGGACATTCAGGTAGAGATTCGTGCCGAGATTGTCATTGTATTGATTCATGTGCTTAGTTGGAGAGATAGCTGTATCGTGATGTGATAGGGATGGGAAATATTAGTGGTTAAATATTCAGAAGAGACATACCTACATTAATACACAAATATTCACGTCTTTTTCCCATGAGAAGAGGCAAAATTTTCAGAACGCCACCTGCGGCTATCTTTACATAGGTATTCCTTTTGCCTCATTCACATTATTATATCTAGAGGTCAGGTCAGGGTCAAGCACGCCGTTCACGAGTACTATGAACCTGACCTTTTTGAAGAATTTCACCAATAAGTTCAGTGTAGATTCTTTCTAGGTATCCTCTTCCGGTGTTGCCACATTTTCATTTTCTTATTTATTTTCAATTTATGATCATATTTTTTTTTGCATTTACGTCAATTTAATAATGCATGCGATACATTGTTTTTAAAAGTTTAAAATAAAGAACTAGGGGCACTAAACAGGACAGATAATCTGATTTTATGTATTGATGAAATGTCATAACGAACCATAATCTAGTATAGGTACTTTGGTATAATATTTTATTTTCAGCTAAAAACAGTAGTTTTAGTTGCCAACTGTAATTCATCACGTAACAATTATCACAATCCAATTTGTACCCATAATTGTTCAAGTCTGTTATCGTATAGCAATATCCGATCTGATTATATCGATAACACTATGACACGAATACATGCATGTCACATCCCTTTAAGGTACAGGCTAATGCAAAGCTTGATACAGTTCTGATCGTTTTGTGAATAGTGCAAATCTGATGGTGTAATTATACGAGAAATAGAACGGTTATATCCTCTGCTTTCCTGGTATTTACTTATTCACAGATTAGATTCCATAAAACACCCTTCTACAATGACAAATGGCATTTGGGGACCCGGGACTATCCTTGCCCCTGGAAAGTAAAGGGATATTGAAAGACCACCATGAAGTCCGCAGACCCTCGTAATCAGCTTGTAATGTTTCCGATTCTGAGGCAGACATTTTCAATTTTTATTTGGTTCCTTCACATCTTGATTCTCGACTAGATCACAATGTTTTCCTTGTATAGAGAAACGATGAAATTAAATCAAATATGCCACATTTGTATTTATCAACTGTAACAAAATTAGAGGTCTCGTTATTAATGAGACCGATGGTGATGAAATAAATAGGTAACACATAATGCCTTAGACTCATGATACGTTAGTTCAGGTGCTTGATACGTAGCTTGACGTTGAACTTGATGCTTCAATATCCACTCAACTAATGAATTGTTAACTCAAGTCCGATCTAAGATGGGATACATAGATAATTAACGTTTCAATTATCGTCAAGATTATCACCCATTACGCTTGGATAGCGTGTTAGAGGAGGGATTGTGACGTGTCAGATCGACAATTGTGGTGGGTCAGCGTGTCATCATTGCATTAGTTAGATTGAAGAGATTCTATTCGATCGTATACTGCTGTTATAAATGGATGTGTAAGGAAGGATGGATGGCTATTTCATATTTTTAATAAAGAGGATTCTAATACTCATCATCTGCCTGCCTTTTCCCAACTATATTGGGGTCGGCTCCCAGTCAAACCAGATTCAGCTGGATATCAGTATTTTACATGGAGCGACTGCCTGTCGGACCTCCACAACCCACTATCTGGGTAATACGATACCCCATGGTAAGACTGGTTGTCAGACTTTAGAGCTTCTGACTAACAGTAACGACTGTCAAAGATCTACAAATGACAGCTGGGACCAACGTGTAACTTTACGTGCTTTCCGAGGCACGGAAGAAACCTGAGACCTTCTGTCATAGCGAGTTTCCTCCGTGATTTTTCATGATTCTAATACTAAAACATGTCAAATTATTTACAAAACGCTATATAAAGGCAATAAGTATTCACAGATAATAAAATAATGTTACTGAAACAGAGAACAATATGAATAGAAATCTACACAAAACGTTTCCAAGTTTAGCCTAATTGAAGTTTCGGCTTACCTAAACACCAATTCCGCTTTCAATCTAAATTAAAACCGACCACATTTGGAATAAAATTTCAAACCACGAACAAAGCGACCTTTTTACGTTTAAAATAAAAAAAAAAACCCTAATCCATACAGCCAGTTACAAAAACACCCACGATCCAAATTAAAACCTCACCACAAAATATAATGAACTGGCTGGAAACAAAACAAAATAAAGTTTTTCAATACAAAATATCTGGAATTCCAAACTGGAATAGCAAATTCGAATATTCACATATACATTATTCGAATATACACACACTTCTGTAAGTGAACCACTGAACTAAATTTTCAATTATAAAATTAGACACGTCCTTTTTAATTTGAAATATATTTTTGTGTTTGATATTTTATTATTTTAAGTTTATTGAAAGTGCAAGTGGATGTTTCTGATACAGGAAAAAAAGCTGTTTATTATTATTATTTATGTTATTATATTGTTTTCAGTAATAAGTAATCGACTAAGTTTTACTAATTTGAGCAAGTTTCGTGACAAAAAGCTTATATCTTTTTCTATGTTATAAATTCTTCTTTGCTCCTTGTTTGTGAATATGAGAACATTGTAGTGCATGTGTCTATGTAAATATAATTATTTCTTCTTTTGTAGTGGTTATTTATCGTAAGGACTTTCCCCTTGTTACCAATATTTATATTATACCTACGCTTTTACATTTTAAAAGAATAACCATGGAGTTTCTTGCCGGTTCTTCTCCATAGAAACGTCTGAAACGACTAACCCAAACCGAGCACCTGAAGTCGATGTTCTATATGTGCCCTCATGTGCATAAATGTGAAATAGAAATATTTGATTTTGAATAATGCAATGTTTGCTAGTACATAAGATGATCTTTTGAAATTGACCTTGTCTATTTACTGCGAGTCATGTCATAGATAGCTCATTTTGGAATACAGAAGTCTTAATTAAATAATACTTGGTATAATATTATAAGCTACAGTAACGAATATTTGGTTCAGTCAAAATTATTAATTAAATTCCACAACACGTCTAGAATCAACATCTAGAAGCTATTCCAATTTTAAAACAAAAATAAAACGTTCGAATTCGAGAGAAAAAAAACACTTAATTTAATAAAAGAACGGCAGAGCTTTCTCGGTTCCCTCTAACCACTTTCATCTGTTAATTGAATTCACATTCTGTGGCCGATTACAGAATAATTGTAAGAGCACATGTCTGACATCGTTGTGTGTTACTCTGCAATTATGTCAATTTGTGGCCGAGTGGTAGGTTAGCACTATGACTGATATGATTTGATGAGACTGGACATTTGAAATCTGATAATACATTAAAAAGAGATAAAACCTACTTCGGAAAAAGTTTTACCTCGGATACAGTATTTTTTTTTTCGGTCTAACCAAAATACCGTGGCCTTAAAACGCAAAAGGCAACCGGAAGAGCAAGAGTGAAATTTTCATTAATAAGAGTCTGACAGTCTAGTAAAATAAATACCTAGTATATCAAAATTCCTGATACTGTTAAAAGATTTCATCAACTGAAAGATCTTTTTATTAGAGCAGAGAGAGAGCAGCTGGAGCCAACAGCCGGCTTAATGTGCTTTCCGAAGGAAACAGTACGTATTAATGGGGTTGGCAACCCAAAGATATTGTAGATGGTGCCACCATAGAGTAGTCCTAATCCGACCAATGACGCAGTACTATTTTGAAGTACCTATAAGATTTGAACCAATGACGATGCTTGGAACAAGCTATACTAGCGCCATTAGTTCCCTAGTTGCCATCCCCATTGGATGGACACCCATCCACGTCGACGAGGTTCTCACCTGTCAGATGTCACGTCACTGTTCTCCCTTATTTCACTTCATAACCTCTTCACCCCACTGCGCCCCCACTCATCTTTTCCATCCATCAATGATTTAAATCTATAAAACTTAAATTTAAATACAGTAAAGCTTTATTATATAAAAAGTAATTAATGCACCATTTAACAACACTGCGGTTTCTGCGTCAATTTTAAACATTTACGAGATATTAAAACATTCATGGAGGGAGTGCAGTATTCATTATTGTAGGCGTTCCGTAAGTGTTAATTAACTGTAAGTGGCGATTATTACTTTATCCGTTGCTATGGTTACGCTGTATGTACGTGGAAATTTGTTTTAAGTAGTTAAGCACTTAATAACGTAGATATAGCAAATTACAACTTTTAATGACTAATTCTGTATAATGACTTCAGATTCAAGATATTTTTTCAGAGTTGTGAGTAAGGAGGAATAATAAAGTAGGTATTATAGATAAGACCTTCTAAAAAATGGGGGATGGCTTAGACAAAACTAAAGAATTACATTGATCTACGATCGTAATAGTTCGCAATAATAGCCTATGGTTATCAGTAAGATAACACAGGCTGACATTAAAAGTGTTGGAAAGAAATGATGATGATGAATCGACTCTTAAATTTCTATCCCAGAGTTCAGAAAAACAGAACTTATCATGCGCCGAATAATGTAGGTATTTATTGTGCTTGTTAAAACCTATGTCACACAAATTACAACAACGTAACTTTCCCCATTAATCGCCGGAGGCTACGCAAAAAACATCCCCTCGCACCCCAAACGCTTTTTTCGGATAACAGGAAGCAAATAACAGCAAAAAATTACCCAAAACCGATTACCAGAAAAAAGCTACTAAATGTCTGCCATACTGAGCGCTACGCAAAGATCTCCGACTCGCAGTTTTTCTCAGTGAGGCCCTTGTAGGCCGTTACGTTCTCGAGGCCCTTTCTCCGTGTCAGGGGCCCTTCACTAATGGACTCTCGCCTCTTTCAGCACTCGCGGTGCCCTTTTCAGAGGGAAAAAGTCGAAGCAAAGTGTATGCTAGATACGTGGAGTTATGGGGACTTGTTTGTTGATCGTGAATAAATATAAATAGTTGACTAGGAAGGCTTTTAGTGGCTATTTACTAAAAGTTAAAGGCCGAAAGGATACTTGGAGGCTTTAAAACTATATATCTGAAAAGGGATCGTTAGACTTAATGAATAATTACTTTTACTAAGCCCTGAAATCCTGAAACAGCTTCTGCGAATATTTTGTCGGTTATGTGAATGAAAATTAATCACTATGTGAAAAGTTATGGATGAAGCTAGTTGCCCGTTTCGAAACATATATTTTTATAGAGTGAAAGAAGCACTTACTTTTATTTATTCTTTATAGTACTTAGATTATTATAACAGGAGATTTTGTATTCAAAAAGACCTTGGTATAAATACCTATTGCATTGCAGTACATTTTTAAAACTGCTTCATTTTTTTACGAAGGCACAGGATTTGCTAACGTTAAGGTTTAGATTATTTCAGTCTGTTTACCGTTATTTTTATATCGTTTGGCTTAATCAACTAATCGTTAGTTTTCTAATATTTTGTTGGTTCTCATTCTTAGAATAATATAACCCCATTATATGAATAAATATATGCTACATACAATAAAAAAAGTAATGATACCTTCAACATTTGAACTGCTAAATTAAATCATTTAACATTTTCTGAATAGTTTTCTTCTTTTCGGAAAAGGGTCACCTACAATTATTCAGAAAACTACAACAATTTCCGCAATTATAATAATTTTCACCTTTTAAAGCATCCATTTATTTAATAAAGCGTTTCCAAGCATAAAAGCAACCTCAAAACTTTGTTATGGTATAAATAATTGAATCTGACTCCTTGCTCTGAAGCTGACTTTCTAAGAAATAAAGAGGAAACTGAACTTAAAATAGCACTTTCTTCATTGTCCAACTACAAAGCAGGTGTAAAGGAAACTTGCGACAAAAGGCGCACTAGCAAAGGGTACAATTCAAAAAGACAACACCAAATAAAGTTTTAACAAAGTGAAATAACCTAATATATAGTGTTACAAAGCCGTTGCCGCTGTCTCTTCTTATATACTGCCCCTACTAAGGATAGAAAGTTTTAATGCTGTGTCCCCAGTAAGCAAACTATTAGCAGCCGACTGAGTTTGCGGTGTATGAATGTGAATGTGGAGGTGGAAATTTTTCGAAAAATCTTTAGTTTGATATCTCCAAAACCAGTCAGAAAGCTAATTCACGTAATTTTTATGACGCGCCGATGAAATAGTAGTGCAGTTGCAGTACACGCACCAAAGACGCGCAACAGCTACACAATATTTCTGTGAGCTACACTATCGATACTGTGCTCGCGTGACGCGAACTTGACGCGAGCGTGTCTGACAGCGGTAGAGAATATGAAAAGCGTTGTTTTGATCGAAACCTCGTTTAGTTACGTGAATTGAGCAACAGTTTGGACACAGACTAAACTGCCGCTCATCAGAAACTTTTTGTTGCGGTTACTCTTTGTCACCCATTTGAAAAAACACCCGCTAAAAACAATTTGTCACCATAATCGGCGAAGCAAATGCGATCCTTTGGATCGTTTTTTTTTTGTAATGTTTGGAATTATTGTTTGAATCCAGTCACATAAAAAAGCGAAAGCGATCCGATAGTCTACGTGACTGGCTTCAAAAAATTCCATACATTACAAATAAAAACGCTTCCCTTCGCGTTTGCCACGCGCCTGTCTGTTTGCTTGTTGTAGCTAGACGACTTGTGTAGCTCTATCTCTTTTCGACAGCCTAACTACTTACGATGTTATGGTAGTACCAACAGTCCTCTTCTTTCTAAGTAGTCTCTTCCTGAATGTAATCCACCACGCCCCGGCCCAGTGCGGGTTGGTAAATGTAGCATAGCCTCGATTTTTGGTACTTTTATGCACTGTAATTATTTCGCATAACATTAGGTACATATTTTTGTTAAGATTTATTTTTAACAGCTCACTATTTTGAGACCATAGTAGCTAGTACAGATCCATTATATTATGTCACAATTCAATAAGCTCCTATTTCAGAATCCACCCACCACACGGCATTATCTATATATATAAAAGAACAGGGGTTTTTCTTTTGACACGACTACAGCCGAAACCGCTAAACGCTGAAACTTGAATTTTGGACAGCATTTGCAGTCTATCATGTATATTGGCAATAAGACGGGATTTTGCGAAAATCCTCCTCTAAGGGGGTGAAAAGGGGTGAAAACGTTTGTATGAAAAATCTTATTCCTTGGGTTTATAAACTTGAAACTTACTACGAATGAGAACACAAGTAAATAAATAAGATTAGCATCATTATTTTTTTAAAACTACCCTCCATTGGTAATCTAGGGGTTGTTAAAGTTTGTATGGAAAAATAATAACGCGTGAGCTGATGAATTTGAAAATCAGTATTTATATACTAGATAAGAATTAATCAAACACGTGTTTTTGGATTTTTCGAAAATCACCCCCCAAGTTGGTGAAAAGGGGTATTCAAGTTTTAAGGGGAGGATATTAAAACACTAAACGTAGAAACCTGAATTTTGGATGATACTTGCAGTTTATAATGTAAGTAAGCATTAAGAAAGGATTTTGCGAAAATTTACCTCTAAGGGGGTGAAAAGGGGTGAAAACCTTTGTATGCAAAATCTTATTCTTTGGGTTTATAAACTTGAAGCTTGGTACGAATGTGAGTATAAGTAAATAAAAAAGATAGACACTATTTTTTTTCAAAACTACCCTCCATTTTTGGGTTTTTCGAAAATCACCCCCTAAATTTTGAAAAGGGTTGATTAAGTTTTAAAGGAAGGTTTTACTGCTTGCTTCGATAAATTCTAAACTGAGCATAAATTATCTCTCAATCGAATAAAGGATGCGTATTTTAATTTGTATTACATTTAAATCAATCCCTAACGGGGTTAATATCGGAAAATCAGTTTGTCTACTACGATTGATTGTTTGTTTGTATTGAGTTTTTAGATTTTCCTATAAGGAGGGTGAGCGGGAATTAAATTCACTGAGTTTGAAGTTAGAAACACGCGCAGACGAAGTCGCGGGCAAAGTGCTAGTTATAGATAACCTTTGATAAAGGTTACACAAAATAAACTTAATGCTTTGTTATGTTAGCAATTATTTACTGATAATAATTTTTAACTGAGATGTGGCGGAAAAAGGGGGAGGCCTATACCCAGCAGTGGGTGATTCCGGGCTGATATGATGATGATGATGAATTTTAAACTCCCACATTCTCTATCATTCAAAGCTTAACATAAATTATCTGAATTTTAAAACGTTCAAACTGTACGTTAGTTTACATAAACAGAACTTAAAAAATAAACAGTACCCTTAGCACGAATTTTCAGTATTTAAGACGTAAACTGGAACTTTGACAATTTCAAATGGACAATTTTTAAGGAAAAAATTAGTTCCTTCTTCGCACACCAGAGGCGCTGTTCCATTTTTTCATACAAAAACGCTGTGAATACTGGAAAGACGCTGTAAAGTAAAAGAGTGAAAATTCGTGCTAAGGGTACAGAACACGTTTTGTTAAGATGTTCCCCGACGAGAGCCCGGTTCACCTTAACCTGTTTCTATTGAAGTAGGTATTAAAATAACAGATTGTTAAAAAAGCTGGTGACCTACTATTGTCCAAAAGCGTGAGTAGTTAAGCTGTGAGAAAGAGACATAGCTATAAAAGACGCCTAGCGCCATCTCGTTCTCAGGCCAGGCCACCTGGTGGTATAAACGGCGGTACAACGTCTTAGATCCACGCTTATTCCGGTAAATGAAAGTGAGAGAGCTATACAAGTCGTCTAGCGCCATCTCGTTCACTCACTGGAACAGGCCTGGTTTTAAGACGTTGTAATACCCCCCCAGATCTCAGAAGAAACTCGATCAAACATCGCTTACAAACTGCAAAAATGTTAACAAGCAAAGTCCACTAGTACAGCCTCCGATATATCCGCCCTCTACGTCGGTGTAAAGTTACTTCCTCCGTCTCGGCTCACTTTGATCTTTGAGAGCAGTAATTAAATCGGCTTTTGTGCGAACTTTCTAGTTTTTCACATAAACGTGTCTACAGGCATTTTGGTTAAGATACTTGTGTTTTGACGTCAAGCTTCTAAGTTTAAACGGAATTAGTTTGTTGTTAATTTCGTTAGTATTGTATTGATTTTGTTTTGAAAGGTAATTTCAGGAAGAAAAAGGTTTTCAGTACGGACAGGCTGGTATTGGTCCATACCGATCACTGCGGGTAAAACTGGTTTATTCGGAAAATCTGCCTCTGTGTCTAACGTGCGAGTGCATAAGATAACATGGGGTTATTTTGCCAGGTAGTAGATTGGGTAGCCTGCTGCAGGGTTCAAGTTATAGATATAGACAGGTTGTTGCTGGTCGAGTACCGAATTGTGTCTAAATAAAAAGTAAAGATAAGTTACGACGTCAAACTATCATCATTTAAAACCAATTGAATTCCAAGACAACATAAAATGACTGGTTACAAAGGTGCCTAATGTTCCGTGAAAAATGGAAAACATATTTCAGACCTCCTTTCAATAATACACTTGTGAAGGCCCTGCATGGTCAGCATATTATAAAATATTGCAACGATAATAATTTTAATAAATTATAAAATTGTCACTGATAATCTTTGTTGAAATTAAGGGTGACTGTTAATTAGTGTACGATACTTAAACACGTGATTGTGCTCATGATAACAAACAACTTTTACTATGGGAGCAAAGCCGAAATCGTGAAAAAAATATCAGCTGTTCAGTACATTAAACAAACATAAATGTCTGAACAGCTGATTTTTTTTTCTGCGTTTTCAGGTTTGTTCCCATAGTAACAGTTGTTTGTTATCATGAGCACAATCACGTGTTTAAGTATAGTTGTAAACTAATTACCAGTCACCCTATATAGTTTATCCAGTAAAATACAGGTACATCGGTCATCGATTCCACATGTTTCTTTTGCATACACAATTCAGTTGGAATCGATCGACCCCCTTTATTATACTGTTACTAGATAGTTCCAACTTTTTAGTCAACCCTCCTACTGACCCCGACTATACAGGATATCGAATCCTACGAACCACAGTCACACGGACGTATAAATTCACCCCTACACCCCATAGATAACCCTTTCGTGCTCATAAATTTGGGATAAATAATCTTAGTTAGGTATTAAGGGGCGCAGTGAGTTACTGGTTGTTGCTGTCAAAATACTGGGTAAATAGATTTTTTCGGCCTGAAGAACGGTCATGGGGTAAAGATGGAATATCTTGGTGCAAATACTGGGTCCGTCTTGAATAAATCATTTTCTTTTATTTTTTCATGTTTTTAAGTGTGGCCTGAAAGAAAAAAACACAAATAAAGCAGAGTTGAATTTACTTAGCAAAACAACATAAAAAAAAACTTGAGAGGTGTCAAGGGACACCCGGATGGAACGAAGTTAACAAAAATAATCGTCGCAACACCACACTGTTCAATGCGAAATAGAAAGACGAAACGAAAATACCTGGCTTGCTGTCTATTAGAGAGAGAGAGACAGAGAAACATGTGCACGCCGCATTATGAGTCACGAGGAACGGGGGTTGTGTGAGGGGTACGGGGCGCGGGGTGCAGGCGCGAGGTGCGGGGCGAGGCAAAAAAGTGTCGTGCCAACTTTTCGTAAGATTTTTTTCCGTCTAGCCCCCTTTCACAACGCGCGCTAAAAAAACATCGTTCCAATAAAAAAAAAAACATTTTAGCAATGATACTGAATTTAATTTTGTTTACAGCTACAAGCTTATTTCAGTCTCTTAAAAATAAAAACGTAATATACGACATTAAACATGTTCCTTTTCAAACAAATAAGTCCCAAATATTTCCAACATCAATATTATAAAACTTGTATCAATATTATTCGTTACAATATAATACATATAACTGAGTAAACAAGCATGATATGCTTCAGTATGTGATCGTACAAGACGTGAACTTATTGTAGGCACAGAGCAAATTGCTCGCAATAATGTTACTGCGCCATTGGCCCTATCATTTTGTACCAGTGTGTGTACTTACTTGAATACTTATGAGGTTACAGACTGAAAGAAATTTTGTACAATACATTTCAAGTTTAAATATTAATGCCGTTCGATCAAATTAATGATGGAAAGGTCTCTTATGGGGAGCTGGGTCGAAGGGAGGGTGCTTCGGGGGACTGTCTTATGTAAAAATTGACCTTCAAAAAGTGCTGATAATCAGCCTAATTTGAATAAATGACTTTTTGTTTTTATTTTAAAAAGACTACCATCCAACCATAAAATTCATAAACACATATACACAAACACCCAGACTCAAACTACTTGTATGTCTTACAAATATTTGCTCCGTGTGGGATTGAACCCGCGACACACAGCCCAGCACACGCCACTCCGCCAACCTGTCATCATTAAACGCCTTACATATAATGACGGGGCCCCCTCTCAGAGGGCCAAAGCCTGCCAGGGTCGCGGGACTTATTCCATCACCGTGACCCCGGAACATAAAGGGCTATTGAAGAACATCGTGGATTTTATCAGTACAAGTCTGACAGTAAGGGGTGGGAGGACTCATTTGATGATTTTACCACGTTTAAAAAAAAGGTATTACCCTGAAAAGCAAAAAATAACAGAATGAACAGGGTGGATTTTTAATTATTTAGTCAGTACCTAGGGGTCTCTCTGTCCCTTTTACTTCACCCAGTGTGGGAGTAGAAAGACTTAAAAGGCGTCCACAGCATAATATAAATGATACATTGACGCTTGGTTCCACAAACATACAGAAAACTACACATTTACACAACACAAAGTTGGTAACATGTACAGTCTGAACCTTTTTCAAACTTTTTAGCTTTTGCGAACTCACTGGGCTTAGGACGACGTCAGCGTTCGTTATTTGCAGCTTTTGTCAATCTACAGCATTTTGGCATAACTTTTTTGTCTGTTTTCTGTGACAGTCTTGTCGAACATTGCTGTTCGTCCCCAGTACCTACTCAATATATAAATTAAAAATAGCATCAAAAATGTGTAGAGTATTTTACGGGTCAAGCGTGAACGCCGAACGCCATTCGGTTTGATTTTTTTTTTTATAAAATAATAATTTTACGAAATGACTGAACTGATTTTGATGAAACTTAATTAGGCGGATTTAAAGATATAAAAGACATCACAGAACATTTTCGAAAAATTGTTTGTTTTAAGAGCATAATACAGATTGTTTTATCCGTCTATTTTTTATAATACATTTGGATTAAGGTACTCTTTATACATAAACTTTCAAAGTCATGTCAAAGAGCT
Source organism: Agrotis segetum (assembly GCA_036375495.1). Taxonomy (NCBI): domain Eukaryota; kingdom Metazoa; phylum Arthropoda; class Insecta; order Lepidoptera; family Noctuidae; genus Agrotis; species Agrotis segetum. Next base: position 2,706,583 of record JAQSVV010000047.1, on the reverse strand, counting down.
TTACCTCACAGTAAAATGACTACAACATATTTTTAGATCGTAATGTTTGGCATTCAAATAACCAGCGGATGACATTTTTAATCAATTGTTCTCCGCCCATTCACGCCTACTTTTAACCCGCCGCCGCCGCTGTAAAAATAATCTGGTCAAATTGGGTATACTAGACTCATCCCAAACACATTGCCAGTGCGGAGCTTCTGTATAGGATATGTCCCACCTCCTTACGTGCCCATCCTGCCCAACCACCTGCGCCTTCCAGGATTTGAACGAGGCAAATGACAGAGCAATTGGAACGAAGTTCCTTATCGTGCGTTGTTACGCCCCCGTTCCTCGTGACTCTTGTTGTATTGCGGCGTGCACATGTTTCTCTGTCTCTCTCTCTCTAATAGAAAGCAAGCCAGATATTTTCATTTCGTCTTTCTATTTCGCATTGAACAGTGTGGTGTTGCGACGATTATTTTTGTTAACTTCGTTCCATCCGGGTGTCCCTTGACACCTCTCAAGTTTTTTTTTTTAATTGGCAATTTGATTTCAACGACACCCAAAGAAGAAGAAGAAGAAGAAGACCCACTATTTACTTACACTGTAAAGTTTCAGTAAACAGTAACCAAATATGAACGTGGTCCAACACGACACCAATGCTTGCCAAGTCCCACACATACACGGGCATAATTTCCGATAGAGCTTGCAAATCGACGTCGAACATTTTTTATTCCAACAGACAGTTTTGCTGTTTCGTGTCGGTTTCATTTTACTGAATGTATATCCTTTACGAGTATTAAACTTACTTACTAGTGTGTTTTGATTTTATTTTGTTGAAAAGTTGATTATGTAAAGCTTTTCGATACTTAGGTTTTCTAGCAATTTGATTTAAAAAATTTGTTTGGACATGAAAATATTAAATACCAAATTCATTTTGTGTAAAATATGAACTCAATGGGTGCCTGAAAATAAACGACGCCGCCAGTTACTTATAACAAAAAAAATATTTATAAAACAATTTTGTCCGTGACATTCGATGTTTTAAAAAGATCTATGAGAAACACCGATTGTGTTTTTGGCCAAAATTGGACATAAAATCAAAGTTTTACTTGACTTACGTAACGCACTGGAATATAGCCATTTTCATTTGATACACAAAAACAGCAACATAATTATTATAATTTCATTATAATGAAAAAATAAATCTAATAATTTCCTGGAACTGTCTCGTTAACTCACAATATTGAAACTGTCAATACAATTTACTCACGTTGTTACAAAAAATCTACCGAACAATGCTCCAATCATTCCCCACACAAACATAAAAATCGAATTACAAAACTATACATCGGTAAAATATCGAATAATCCGAAATCGAGTCACAAATCTTGTTAGGGACCACCGCAATCTAATACTATGGACAAAATTTATGTTAACCGGATACCAATCACAGACATACCTTTGTAAAATATTAGATACCCGTGTCAAACTCAATGCGATCTTTTTATTAGCTAGTTTCGGAAATTGGCTTAGCATGGCCGCGGAGAATGTAAGGAATAAGTAATTCGATGTAATTTTTTGTAACTATTTGGACGAGAAAGGTAAAGGGAAGAGTAAAACCTTCGAAAATTATTGTTAGGTAGTTTTTGAGAAAGGAATTTGTAGAAAAAAAAATGTTACATTTATAATAATTATAAATGTAATTTTTTTTTACACGCAAATAATAATCTTCTATAATTATTATTGCAGATTATTATTTGCGTGTCAAAGTTTCAAGAATAGTGTCATGTTTTAGATAGTATAAGAATCTTTATTTATGTATAACAGATGGAAGTACATCTAACCGTCACAATTGCTCGCCTTAATAATGGGCAACACAAAGCGTCATTGCATTGCACTGAATTGATGGTGGTGTGATAACCCTGCGCTTTAGAATATCTCTGTTGTGATTGCTCCGTCTCAACCTTATCTCGCTCAAGAAGATATTAATAGATTAATGGTGAAAATATCATCAAATGAGTCCGCCCAATGTGGGTCGGGGCGTACTGACGAAAATCCACGGCTTTTCTTCAATAGTCCATTACGTTGCGGGGTTACGGTTACCTGACCAGACAGTCCCTCGACCCCATCAGGACAGACCTTGGCATATAAAGACTCGGACATAAAAAGTAATCATTCAATGTTTTTCATCTCTTATTTCATTGATGGACTTAAAAACTTTAACTTGAAATAAACTAATTAAGTGGAACCGTGCATACAGCACAATGTAAAGTTGTTGCCAGTACTTCAATCTATCCCAAGCTTTAAAATTATTCCCAATCGAACATGAACTTTCTACTATTGTGATAAAGTTCAAAATCTATTAAAAATTAATTGAAAGAGGTTTGGCGTGTATTCATACTCTCTCCATATCTTTTTTTATTGCCATTCACCAGATCAATCGACTCTCGAAAGAGACAAAAGCGCATCATTCAAATACTTGCCAGTATATTTTTCTTTAATTTTATTTTCGTCATTGGCAACATTGTAGCCCAACAAATTAGCATTCATATTGGAAGTGGTCCATTCTATAATTTATGCAATTACCCAATGAATATAACATGAATGAACGTACGTGATGGACGCTGTTGCGGAATGGACCATTGGATGAAACTATTATTGTGCTCCTTAATTTAGTTAAAGGCAGTTAGGGTGACATTTTGTTGGTAATTGGTAACGATTTATGATTGTTTTTGTATTGCTTAATCGACTAGGAGTTCGTGCAGATAATGTCAAAATAGCTGTTTAAATAAAATACGAATGTATTTCATGTATAATCTTCTATGGACTCTACGTAGTTAAGGGCGATTGATTTGACCGATAGTTTAACTAGTTTTTATTAACAAACGTTTTTAAAATGTAAACTATTTTATTATTATTATAAGCCCGTGTCGTCCCACTGCAGGGCAAAGGCCTCCCTTCCCTCCTTCCACTTTTCGCGATCCAATGCGATTGCAGGCCAATCCCTTAAAAATGAGTCCAGCTCATCCCGCCATCTCCTTCTGGGCCTGCCGCGTTGTCGTTTTCCGCCATTTGGGATCCACTGAGTGGTTATTTTTGCCCAATGCTCCTCCGACATACGGCAGATATGACCAGCCCAGTTCCACTTCAACCTTGCAGCTGTTAGGCCAACATCGGCTATTTGTGTTTTGGAGCGAAGTATGGAGTTCCTAATGCGGTCCGTGAGTTTGACACCCAGTATACTTCGCTCCATAGCTCGTTGGCAGACTCCGAGTGCGGACTTCTGGTTCTTTGTGAGAGACCATGTTTGCGCACCATACGTGAGGGTGGGGAAAACTATTTTAACTAGTTGTTATTTTAACCAAATATCAAGCATCTCGGTCGCGAGACTTATTTCATTACCATGACCCCGGAACATAAAGGCCTATTGAAGGACACCGTGGATTTTAGTCAGTACGAGTCTGACAGTAGAGGGATCTTGATGATTTTACCACTGAAAAAAAACAAGCATCTCACCTTGTCGCCGATCCGCCAACATGTATAGACGATTTTGCACTCAGTGGTTTCAAATCATTTTTATTCGAAATCTTTGTAGAGCATGTCCGTGGCACGATATTATTATGTGCAATTACAACATGTGGATTGTTGCGGAGCATAATTATCCTCAACATAATGTAGGTATTTTATAGGTATGGGGTACCTAATAGTTGTAAAGCTGTTTAACACTTCTTTAAAACTTATGTAAAGGTCGTGTTACTGCATGCCACAATTTTTAAACCAAGCAATGTTTAAAATAATGAGTAAAAACAAACAGCTTGACTTTTTTTCAATCAGTGAAAGCATCACAGCAGTACCCTTCGCACGAGTTTTCAGTATTTGAGACGTAAAGTAAACTGAAACTTTGACAATTTTAAATTGACAATTTTCAAGGAAAATAATTGGTTCCTTCTTCGCACACCAGAGGCGCTGTTCCATATTTTCATACAAGAAACGCTGTAAATACTGTAAAGTAAAAGAGTGAAAATTCGTGCTAAGGGTACGCTGATCCCTAGCGCGTTATAAAACCACACTATTGGATTTCTACCTCACGACGTTAAGCCAAGCTTTGAAAAGCCAGTGCGTATAAAAAAAACGCACGTGCAAACGTGGGCCAACATCACTTTTGGTCACGTGCAACGCCGAAGGGATTTTCGAGGCATTACTTGATCATAAAAGTAAAAGAGAAAAGTTACATGTTCGTGTAGCTCCTGGCTGTGCTATTAAATGCATCGTTGAGCTGCCCGTACAACGTGATTAGGCTTGCCCTTAATAAGTACTGCAAGCTGAGAAAAAATTAAGTCAGTTGAGTGCTTGCTCAGTGATCTGCACTTGACCGCCTCAGTTATTAGATCAGGACGGTGAATGTTTAAAAAATCTATTAGAAATTGTATTACCATCTTGCTCCAGCTAGAAAGAGGAAAACGTTTTGGATCTGTGTTTTTACGTATTTATGTGAGATTCTATGTTTGTAAACGCACCCTCGATACAGGAAAAAATCGATGTGTGGGGCAACGTTTTTAAAAAAAACAAAAGAAACACAAAATAGGTATGTTAAAGCTCCTCATGAAATAAAAGTTCCAAGTAAAATGGGATAAGGGTAGGAAGATGATGAAAATAAAAGTTCTCAACACACTCAAATATTATTATTCATATTCTACTTTAAGATCAACATGAAAATATGAAAGCATAATATAAACTCACCCAATACAAGAATAACAGTTTAAAAGTATTCAGCGCAGCTGCGGCGACGAACTAGTTCAAGATTTACATCTAAAACTTAAAATAAATAATGTTAACTCAAAGAGAACTCGTGAATGTCGGACTTAGTGAAAATTCAGTAGAAACTGAAATATAGTGAGTTCCCACACTGTCCCAGTTCCGGGTATAAGCTTCTTGACTGTCTTTGCTGTTGAGGATATACGGGGTCATAGTTGGGACGGATCGGTCGGCTTTCTTTATTTGTTGTAATCCCTCAGTAAGTGAAAGAAAGGAAGAAGAGCTTGTAGGTGAAACAGCAATTACACGCGGGCGCACCGTGGACAGGTTTCACAGTCAGCTGCCGCCCGCCCGTCGCCCGTTTCGCTGGAGCTCTGTACATATCGACACCGGAAGTATCAATTAACGTAAGGGACAAAATACGACTTTTCAGGAGAGCCAAAAAACGATTTTTATTTTTTTATTTTGTCTATAACTTTTTACTGTCTGGTCCAATTTCTATGGTGTTCAGAGCAAAGTTTTTTAGAATTTCCTCTTCTTTCTAATTTTATAAGAAAGATTTAAGAATACCCAGTAGTTTTAAAAATAGCATGTCCTTTACATTAAAAAAAAATGTTTAGATGACCGTTACGTTACTGAAATTTTATAGATATTCCGTCGACCGTAGTGTAAGCAGCAAGAGAAATAGAAAACTATAAAATACTAAACAGACTATAAAATATTTAACAGAATTAACCACTATCCGAGTACACTTTGTATGCAACTTAATCGTTTGAGCCCACTCGGTCCTAGCACACTTTGACCGTGTCAACGCGGCTTTAATTAGCTTTATAATTTGATTATATTAACAATTTAAGTTTTCTTGGAATTAATTGCTACCTACTACTTTTTATCCACCTGGCAAGAAGTGATGATGTGTAGGTGGCGGCTCTGAAGAGGATACTTTCAGAGGATCTTCTTCAGAGCCGATGAATGAATAAATGTAATGGAATTGAAAGGTCGATGAATTAAAGCATAGGAATTGTGCGAAACATGATATTATTATGATAAAGTAGAAGTGACGAGTAGAGAGGACGTAAGGGGAAAAGTAAAATAAAAGGTGCATGGGTTGTGGGAAAGATGAAGCAATAAATATCTGTTTGACGTATTTCATCTGCAGTAATTTCAGCTCATTTTGACTTAGAATGGAGATCGTGCGCTGTGGTGCTCCTCGGGTGAAGGAAACCTATGTCCAAAAGTGATCTTTAATATTCAAAAATGATAATGGTGATGAATTTCACCTGCAGATTGATTTGTGTTGTCTATAGTTTATGTATTTTTATGTCTAATAGCCGTAATTTTCCAAATCCGTTCATCCTTTTCTGTTGCATTTAAATTTTTTCGAGGTAACTTTTCGGATTTTTTATGTCGTAAGTGTCACGATTCCTAACATTTTATATAAACTTCAGATTTCGTCAAACAATTTTTAAAGTAAGGGACATATTGTTTACAGTGAGAGACATTTTATTTACAGTAAGGGACATGGTTTTTAAAGTTAGGGGCATTTTATTTAAAGTAAGGGACATTGTCATTTAAATCGACTTATTTTTGACTAAGGTAAAGGTGTAAGTTATTTAGTACGGTGACTTACTTCAATTTTTTGAGAAGAAAAAATATTAATGACTGTTACATCACTTTTTTTTTCTGAAATCGCGTTTCGCGGTCAAAATTTTTGTACTGTAAGGGACATTTTTTTAAAGATAGAATTTTTTTAATAATACCAATCGATAGAGCGCAAAATTCTGAATCCAATGATATATATAACTCATTTTCGCCAAAATGTCCCTTACGTTAATTGATACTTCCGGTATCGATATTTATATTATAACATCGCCGCGGAGTGAAGTATGTGTCAAGATAATAATATTATTAATGTGTACACCAAAACCAAAGAGATGTATGTTAACCAAAATATCTAGTTGAAAATATTTGGCAGACTTTATGGTCCCCAATAACGCGGTGACTAGGTGGTCCTGTCATTGAGCACACAGTGTATAGAAGTTACTTGTATAATTTACAAGTATCATAACTATTAAAAGGTCTTTTAATGCACTTTACAGTTATATTTAGCGCGCGTTGGAGCTATCTGATGACTTTTTGAGTTTCCATCTTTCATCATTCTCCAGTAAGTTGTAAGTTGTAAAAAACAAAATTATGAGCTAGCAATTTTCTCACAGCAGCACCGTTGCCTAACCGCCCGCCCAACCCCGTATCACCCCACATATTCAAGGCTCGTGAGCTTGTTTGCTCGCATACTATAAGATATTTGCTCCACTACTTTTGTTACCGTGTACAGGACGCGTGTATTGAACGTAATATCTTGTTTGCTATTTCTATTTGAAATACAAAATTCTTAACATTTATAGAATTTTTATTGCTTGTGTCTTGAGACTTTCGTGTAATTGCTTTTAGAAAGAGATAGGTTTACCGCTGATTTGGTGGTATGAGTGAGACGTACCTCTAGAAAATCGTTTTATTTTAAAAGAAAAGAGGCTTTGAAGATTACGATTGGTTTGTCATAATTTTCACCCAACAGAACACTCTGAAGCTTGTGTTTTTGGACAACAATAAGTACGAACTGGGGTTTGTTAAAATTGTAATGAATGGAAGGTTTGTCAGAACCTTAGTCAGATAAAATGTTGAAATCACGATATCAACTTTCAGTAGTAAGCAAAGGAGAGTTTCACTTAGTGCCGTAGCAGAAGGAGACAAAACATTTTAACAGCTACAGTTGAAATGGTAAGATTCACAAAACTATCACTTATCTAAATTCTAGTGAAACTTATACTGCTAGCCTACATCATCCCACTGCTGGGCAAAGGCCGCTCCCCATGACTTCCAATTTTCACGATCCAGGGCCAAAGTGGACCACTGGTCATCGGTGACTAGAGGTTTTTTGTTTTCGTGGTAAAATCATCAAATTAATTCTCTTTCGTTCTAGTCTTTGATTTATGTGACTTGACTTAAATAAATAAAAGACTAGAACGACATCGAGTGCCTATAATATAATTGCTATAAAGTTCTAGTAGTAATAATATAGTATAGTATAATAATATATAGAATTGTAGTCTAAATAAACGCAAAATTTGCCATGGTGACCGGTGAAAACATAGGTCTCTCAAATATCTATGCAAAACATATTCAGATTATTATTACCTAAGTACAATTTCATTACGATACAAAATATGTCAAAAGCTGAATCATTAAAACAGCGCCATCTATGTTGAGTGTCTTGCATGAAGTTAAGTCTGCCAAATCCATTTAGCTATTGTCAGACAGGCGTGACGAACGCGAAGCGAGGCGATGTGTTCAACCATCAACCCAACGCTTTATTACTACTACTCGTACTTTGATACCGGTTTTTGCTATAAACACTCTCTACTTGTAACTGCAAACTTATAGGTATTCACTTTTTTTTGTGTGTCGATGCATCCAAATTATATCCGACCTGTATTTAGCCACCTCTAAAAGTTTATCGTTGGCTTAGTTTTAATTTTAGGAAGTGTAGCTGTACGACGGGCAGTTCGTACAATATTTAAAAAAAATCGCACCTTTAAAGTAAAACCGTTACTGAACGAAAATTTTCTCAAATTGAGTTATCAATGCCATCTATGTAAAATATACGTAAACTTTAACATAAACTTGTCATTTTTTATAAATATTGTATTTTACGCCATCTGGCGATAAATCAAAGCGTTCCTAAACCGAATTATGATCGGCTCACGAAACACAATATTGTGTCTATACCAATAAGAACGTGTTCATGGAAGACTGAAAACGGAAGTTTAAAATAAAACTGTTATTATTTGGATAAACACGGCGCTGAATGTCACAAAAAAGGGTAAGATGTTATTTTTTTTTAATAGGTAAAGTGTTTCAATTTGTTTAAACACAGTTTTCTGTGTTAATGACCAAAATTATTAATGGTAAAGTGTTACTATAATAATATAAATCGCAATAAATAATACTGTAAATAAAAATAAAAACTTTTCTAAATCACGTGTTATAAAGTAAACAGAGATCTATAATAATACCTTATTAACCCTTGGGGTGCCTGGTGGGTCTGACAGACCCGACACTTTAAAGAATCGACAATATTTTAGAAAATTCGTAACTACCGCCGCTGTGTGCCTGAGTAGCTTCGTGATATAGACTGGCGGCTAGATTGCCGCCCCTCCCGCAGTCCGCAACGCGCACGCATTCGAGTAAGCCCCTTCGTACACTAGGTGACGCAAGTCTCCGATACCTTACGATTTGGTATTCACTGACGCGTGCTTGTGTTTGAACCTCTATGGGTTTGTATTGCGATAGCCGCTTGGATACCGAAATCGTAAGATATCGGAAACTTGAGTCGCCTTATGTACGAAGGGCCTAACACGTGTTTTATGTGCGCTCGGGTCTGAGAAACCCGACCAGGCACGCGGCGTAACTTTTAAATTGTAGTTATTATTTTTATAACTTTTTATAATATATTGTCGTATTTTTTCCCTTTTTTCATTAAGATACAATATTGAATATAAATTACAACCTGTTGTTATAAATTGTAACATCAAAATAAATAAAAATAACCATTTATGTTTACGGGTCTGTCAGACCCACCAGGCATGCCATGTGATTTTTACCTACCAGGCACCCCAAGGGTTAAACGTCTTAAGGGCCTTCGCGCCTTTTAAGCCGTAATAAACGTTACATTCTAAAGCACATTCCTGATTAATGACTGGGTATAAAGATTGAAAAAAAATATATGTTGAATTTATATTCATGTACAACAATGTGAGTAAATTTTATTTTCTTATGACAAATAGTTGAACTGTAAAAAAATATTTAACAACACGCTATTTTGTTCAAATAAATGCTCACTCCTTCTAAACGGCTTCGTTTATTTAAAATATTTTTGAATGTATCAATTGGTGTTAAAATTTACTACAAAGTGAGTAACGCTCATGTAAATCAGTCAGTATTTTACAAAGAATATGTTGAAAATTGATATTTCCACATATAAAAACCGGGCGAAGGCGGGTTTTTGCAGCTGTTTCTGCCTCGCTGCATAGTCTATGATATCATTTTGAGGTATCGCAGTATGCTCGGGACATATTAATATGTGCGGTGCAGTTATGAAAGTGTGCGTTTAGCTCCGCCTGAATGTTCAAGGTCATTGAGGGTACTATGCGCCTTAAAGAACCCTGCATTCAGATTTTATTGACAAAAAATGTTGACTTTTTTCTAATTTTGGCTCTCCTGTAAAATTGTAAAGTTCCGTTTAGTAACGGTTTTACTTTAAAGGTGCGAAATGTATTGAATTTAAAATGTGAGATTTATGCCTTCTAAAACTCAAATTTTCATAACTCCACGCTCCGTACTCCGATAGCATTACATTATAAAAATACTGGCGATTAAGAGAATTCAGACTCTAAATAAGATAACAGTGAGTAACAACGCGTTGCTACGACTAGCGCCGGATCAACACGTTGGCCGTGTTGGCCGAACAGAACGAGACGGAGCTATACTAAGAAACGAGATAGAATTATTTGCGTCTTGCTTTCTGGTATAGCGCCGTCTCCTTCTGTTCGGCCAACACGGCCAACGTGCGGATCCGGCGCTAGTCTAATTAGTACAAGAGTTAGAATAGTGTGCATCGAGTCAGCGTACTAAAACAAGGTCAGTTGCCTCGCGGCCCTCGACGTGGGCGAACGTGTCACTTACTATTGCGTGTCTCGAAAATACTACGCAACAAAAGTGCACCAAGAATGTCTACTCCAAAAGAAAAGAAGATCCTAATGGAAATATTAGAGATGTACAAAAACATGCCTCTTCTATGGGATAAGACACACGCAGATTATAAAAACAAGTATAGAAGAACTAATGCAAATCAAATACTGCTCGATATTTATAAGAAACTTGATGAAACCGCAAATATTAATACTTTGACAAAGAAGATTCTTAATTTACGAACTAATTATAACAGGGAAGTTCGTAAGGTTTGTAACATCCCTATTAATTTTGCGTACGTACTGTAACCTCAAATAATTATGTTTCGTTTATATTTAACTTTTATTTTTTAATAAACAGGTCAAAGAATCACAAGAAAATGCAGGAGATGATAACAACGAAGTTTATGTACCTACAGTATGGTACTTCGACGCCTTATCTTTTCTTGGTGATAATGCAAGCGAATATAGCTCATCTAAGCAGACGGATCCTTTAAAAACTGAGGTAAGTTTGTTTGCAACACAAAACATACTATCGAAGGAATGCGAATATACAGATAAGCGTGGCGTTGACAATTAACATTGCAGTGCCGCCATTGTTGTTCTCCCTTCTCGCTCTCACATACGTCTGACTCAGTCGAACATGTCGGCTCGCGTGCATGACAGTTCCCCAAAGTATGCCACTACATTCAGAGAGCTAAATTCAGACCAGTTTTGAAGCTCTTCAAGTCTTTTGACTAAGTATTCCTAATAATAAATATGGTGATCACAGAATTTTGTTTTGCCATACCACAGGGACACATCAGATAGAATTTTGCGTAAAGCAATGATTTTATTCGTTCACTATTGAACAAACAGAATTAAATTATTTTTGTTCGATGAACTCATCGGTCTTAGTTTGGATTGCGACCTGTTGTTGTTAATGTGGTCCTATACAATGATATATAAACTAGTCCTTTAACAGACAAAAGTACTGTCACTGGATGTTTAGACCTTTTGTCAGTAACTGCTCAGGGTTTGTATTTAATGCCTTTTAATGGCAGTAGGCTTGCCTCAGATTATATGGAATTTTAACTTTAAGAACACTTTAACAAATGTTTGTTTATAAGCACGATCATTAAAGTTCTGTTTCTGGGTGTAATTTATCTATATGTAAGGGCTCCAGAGACAGGAAGCTCCTCACAATACGAGCCGTATCAAGAACTATTGCCTCCTGAATCAGGCCTTTGATCCAACCCCCTAAGGAGAGCCTCGAAATGTGTTCGTCGAGGATCTTTGCCATCAGGCCATTGACAGTAATGACGATCGGCACAATGATAGCCGAGCTCTCATTATTATTATTTCTTACGGTTTTACACCTATGCGTTACACTTCATCATCATCATCATCATCTCAGCCGTTGGACGTCCACTGCTGAACATAGGCCTCCCCTTTTGATCTCCACACATACCGGTTTAGAAGCGACCTGCATCCAGCGTCTTCCGGCGACCTTTATAAGGTCGTCTGTCCACTATGTCTGTGCGTTACACTTAATCGGAATAAAAGCGTTATGTTGCTCGTCTACCTATAAGTTTTAAAAATATAAATAAGAAGAGATTATGATACATTAAAATAAATGCTGCAACGATCCCAAATAAAATTGATGACGATGGATAAGAAGAGTCTTCTATTACTTTCCTTATTATCAATTACAGGCTACTTCACCCTCAATATCGGACGGAGAGGGAAGCTACCAGAACTCAGAGCCAACCAGCTCTCCACCAATGAAAAAGAGGAAATTCACAAACCCAATCGTATACAAAAGTACTAACGACAACAGCCTAGAAGAAGAAAGATCCTTTGACAAACCTCCAGATATGAAAAGTGAGGAATGGGAGATAATTGGTAAAGCCATAGGCCTACAACTACGAGGTTTGGACACAAAACAATTGACGATAGCTCAGAAACTTATCTCTGATGCTATTTATTATGCAAAGTTTGGTCTATTGACTCAGCAAGCTTATATTAATGTTGGAATTGCACCATAAAGTATTCTTACAGATTTTTTTCTATTATTATTATTTAAGTCAGCGGCTGGTTTTCCTTCATTGCCCGCCCGATTACTTTTTGTAAAATCATTCTATCCTGTCAAAACATTATCAGAGGCTATAGCATGATATTTTAGTTATTCTGACGTAAAGTAAACTGGAACTTCGACATTTTAAAATTGAAAAATTTCGAGGAAAAATTAGTTTCTTCTTCGCACACCAGAGGCGTTGTTCCATTTTTCCACACAAAAAACTCTCTCGTAAAGTAGTGAAAACTCCGAATCAGAGTACAGGATTTCCGTTTAGCTGTTTATTTAACTCGTTCTATTAATCTTATCTACTACTTTATGGAAGTTTCTGTTACATTTTGCTCCAAGCATGGCGAGAGAACTTGTTTTTTTTTAAATCTTTGGACAATTAACAGTGTTATTTATTTATAATGAAAACTTGAAGTACTATAAACAACTTTACCTGCAGTGACTCATTTCAATGATGTCTAAATGTATGGCCATTTTTCAAAATTCACTTTATGCATAGATTGTAATTAATAGTGTCAGTATCATTAATCATAATAATTATGATATTGCAAATATTCAGAAAAAGCGTTTTCTAAAGCGAAAATTTTCCTCATTCATTTGACTTGCTACTTTTATATAGGATGTTTTATTATGATACAGTTAAAAGCTTCAATAGAAATCGTTAATGTAATCGCCTCACCTTATCTTACCTTCTGCCGAAACCATCAAAAGCGTGTATCCGATTCGTTGTGGATGGCACGTTTTAGTGCCATTACTTTCTTTTGCGTGTGGCGTTAGGCACGGATATGTGTAGAAGTGAGCGAAATTAGACATCGCAACGAATCGGTTAAAACATTAGTTTTTACAGTTCCCTCGCGTCAACCAGACTCATCCATGGTGCCAAAAAACATTATTGTCCTTCATCTGGGTAGTTTGTCCCCAAGGTCGCCAGCTCACCTATTACGCTATCCCATCCTCTAAATTTTCCGATCACTAAATAAAAAATATAAAGTATAGTAAGCATCAAAAGTTGCTGACCACATTTAGATTTTCAAAATCTCTGTACACTGTAATAATTCGTTATAATACTCTAATCGGTACAGCGATTTTGAAAATCTGAATCCTCGTGCAGGCATCATAATATGAGCAGGTAATTAAAACATCGATACTGGGAAGTATAAGTTATATTATAATAAAAGTTTATATAATTAAATTACAGCGTAAATTTTTCAGTAGGTACATAATAATATCTAGCACAGTGTACGAAATACATTTTTCACAATGTGAGCATATTTTTATCATGTTTAAGTACAATAGCTTACAGTAATTATCTTTCCATAGTGAATGATTCAGTATCGGCGATACGTCAATTCTTCCCCTTAATTGAAGTATTACCCATACACATTAATGAAGATGATGTTTTTTTAAATTTATATATTTTTCCTATACATTTTTCATTATGCTTTTCGCCGTTGTACATAGTTTATCGCAGAACCACTAAATGTACTCACATTTTGTGCGCATTGCATAAAATTTGGTCTAAGCATCAGAGGTGCAATGAAGTAACCTATGAAATAGTTATTACTTTTTTACTCTGTGTAAATTTCCCCGGTTTACACAGTGACAAGACTAACGATACTAAAGAATTCAGTAAGTAATGAAACCTTAACTTCGATTCACAACTCTCTCTCATAGAAATGTTTAAAAGAAAAGCTATTATGGCTCTTACACTAAAATTTAAAAGTCTTATTATAGTATAGAAAGCAGCATCGAAGCTTCCACCGTTTATTTAAAATATCCACCGTTCAAAATTCTGATCACTCCCAGATGGAGGATGGTCCCCGTAAATAAATATTTTAGTTCTACGATGCTTATTTTGTAAGCTAAACTTTATCTCTAAGGCAGGGAGTAGAATCTAGCATATGTACTTACATGGGATACTGAAAAGAAGAAACCATTACGACTTATCTATTAATAATCGACAATTTAAAACTATCAAACTACAAAAATGTTTGCCAAAAAGCTTACTTTTTTATTGCTAAAAAAGCTTACATAAGTAAACCTAGTTATTTTAATCTATGAATCGTTGAACTGTGCTCTACCTCTAGTAAACGTGACTTATATTGGGTTGTGAATGTGTTCATAACTATTTTTTAACATTACTTACTAATTTTGTGTTATTATTTTACCTTATTACCAAAATTATAATCATGTGATCAAAACTTTGTAATTTCTGAGGCACTTTCCAAGTGGCTGAATAAACGACAGATATAGTGCGCATTATTGCTATAAAATGGATGAATATAAGCCTAAATATTTGTTGAACCATCGGTATAATATATCACAAATAATTTAAACGATGGACTGGTTTTTTACAGTACTTTTATAATTTTCCTGACGCTTTCTAATGGATGTTCGCTCTCATCACTTACATCATTCTTTAAGATATCTCTTACATAAATCTTTCGATTTTTATCTTTTATATCATCTTTCTAATCTTTTATACCAATTTAATGATAGTCATATTCATTTTACACATCTGGTGCGCGAATTTCGACAGTGACTGATGTCGGTCCAGGAGTTGTCGGGGATCTAAGAGTAGCTGATCGCAGGGACGTAGCAGAGTGACCACTGCTAGCTCTAGAACCACGTCGGGACCCTGTAAGCAAAGAAGAATCTGTAGGGTCAGTTCTGTAAGACAAAATATTGTAGGCAAAGCATGCTTAGAGCATGATTTTGAACAGGATCACATGCCGTGAAAATAATCCTTTTTAATGTAGAGTCATAACTTTATGAGTGAGAAGCTTTACTTGAATCAATTTTAACTATTCTAATAGGATCTCTTGCTAGAATGTTGAGCTCATAAATATTATACACTTGGGCAATACTTAGATTCCTTACTTAAGTATAATTTTTTAAGAGCAGAATTTCATGCAAGAATTACTCACTTGTTTCTACATTTACATGGTTCTATAACAATGAGATACTAATGGAAATTGATACTACTGAAAATTTTTTGTAAAATGAAGTTCATGACATAAGAAATTCAACATTTAATTATGTTAATGTTATGTTTACAAAGGCAACAGTAGCTTGGCCGAAGCAATATTTCAGTTTGTTAGTAATTTCTAAATATAGCAGCAATACAATTTAATTGGGCTAAGAAAATGTTCTAAGGTTACACCAATACCTACCTCACTTGTTTTAACTACAAGTAATCAATACTAGAGAGAAAAGAGGAAGATACGAAATCATACATTGAGACTGTGTTTATCTATTGCTTGGTATAAAAATATAAAATGCGAATGTAATTCGACACCAAATATTATTGGAGCTGCAATATAAAGTTCCAAGGTCATCTTCTTTTTTGCAAAAGAAGTATGGTTAGTACCATCCCTTTTTTTGCAACAAACCGATTAAGACTCTATTACTCTATAATACAGTTCCATTTCACTCAAATGATACAACAACAGACAGAAACACAAAATTGTGAGTTCACTATGTATTTCGCGTGAGTATAATTCATAAATATAAATGTATACTAGACTACGTTATTATAAATTGTATAGTAGAGTAGAATGTCTAAATTGGAAAAGTTATCTTTATTCAATTTACCTACGTTCAAAAAGAACAGACAAGACAGATATAACAAGGTAGTTTAAAGTTAGGTATCAAAAAGGTTGTACTAAAAATAAAACCAAAAACATACAGTGACAATAGGAAATACGAATAAAAACGGAAAATTAACATCAATGATCTAATTTAAGTGCAGAGAGAGATAGCTAAAACAAATAGATATCTTTGAAATAAAGAACACTCTAGATTTTCTTTCCAATGACTATCCTATATTTAAGGAGACATTATAAATACGTGCGTTACACCTAAGTTATCTGAAACTATAGATAATACTGAGCATAACAAGCAAAATGATAGTCGTATGTAACCTGAGGGTTTTCGGTGTAGCTGATGACTTTGATGAGGGCGTGCTGTTGATACATGAAATAATCATGATTAGCATTGTCAGTGAGCAGAGAAACGGGCAAAATTAGCAAGAGGGCATCATAGGATAAGATTCAAAATTGTTGTCTTCTGTGTGAATATATTAAGTAAGGGACATACAAGACGATCGAAATCTCCTGGAATTATTAAACTGAATCATGTTTAAAAAAGTTTGAACCTGTATGTCCTTTACGTCCTCTGTGCATACGATGAGTGTAATATTGTTATTGTTATCAGTGTTATGTGTGTTCTGCTGTTCTGTGCGATTTGACCGTGTTTTTCAAATTATAAATGAGCAATAACATTAGGGAAGTTAAAATGTCAAGATGTCAGTAAATGCCGACGAAGTGTGCAATTTAAGGACCCTCTTTTTGTGAAGAATTAAAAGTACACAATCAAGGAGTCGCAAATATAGCAAATAAAAACAAAAAGATACAAAAAGGGTTTGCCCGTTCCCCTCAAATTGTGTCACAAAAGGATTTTAGGAAAAAACACCACATTTAGACAGTCAAAAACATTAAGAATTGAAAATCTATGACATCATCGGTGCAATACAGAAAATACAGTATGCTGCAAAACTAAAAGTCGAGGCTGCTGCTGCAGAAAGTGTATTTATAATAATATAAGCCTCGATACAGTTTCATTACTTCTGCAACTTACTGTACTAAAGATATTTTTAAATAATAATAACAATCATAAATAAAATAAAATAAAACAACGTTAGGAACTACTCTTTATTCCAGGAAACATAGTAAAAGACCGTAACAGATTTCATTCTTCGTTCTGCTTTGGGGATAAGCAGAAACAACTAAACACAAAAAATAGGAAAATGCTAAGAGTATTTTTTTTCGCAAATATAAAAATACATAATTATCATCGTTCACTCGTTTGCAATCTTATTTTATCTTGTTGTGTAAGGTTTCCTCAGCAACGGACCTTAAGATCCAGAATTTTGAAAATTTTGTAAGAATTAATCTAAACGAATTCTTCCGCTTATGAGAAAATTCACGAAAACATAGTTGAAATAAAAAGTATTTCCATAAAAGACCACAGAAATAAAAACAATACACCTACTGTCTAAGGATTCAATCATACTTTTTGTTCGGATTTAGTACCTGGACTTGGTGAATGAGGTCTAAGCTCCTGCTGGCTCGCCTGCCTCGATGGAGGACGAACGCTGACGCGAGAGCCACGACGATCCTGAAAATATTGAGTTGAAATATTAAAAAGAAGAACTGCAAAACGCAAGGTGCTGTTTCATAACCGAACGTGATCGCCAGATTGACAAAGCAAAGCGGGTTGTTAAGAATCAATGATGTGAGTTTTTGTAGTTTCTGTAAAAAAAACACTAGAAGAAGTCTTATGTGCAAGTATGTAACGTGGTACATTTCAAGTTCATTTTCTGTGTAGATTCAGTAAACCCATTTAATTCAGCACTTCATCGTTTTCGGAGAAGAAGCACATTACAGTTAGGTGTAGTGAAAGTAAATCTCTTTTGAGTAGGTTTTTTTTTTTTGAATCAGAATTTGCTACGGACAATCTGGCTTCGGAGTGTATTAAAAGACATCCAGGTCAACCTTTGCAGCTCATTTCCAGGAGGTAGATTCAACATTTGTGAAACGAGCGGTTTGGTAGGAACGTAATATTTCGCCAGCTTTATTTTTTGCTTCGACTGGTAGTAAGTGGAAGACACCCTAATTATTATTTACAAAATTAATATACTATTGATGAAAATTTAGAGAAATGTGAAAAAATGTTGCAATTGCATGTTACTTGCATGAGTGTTTTTTTGTCATAAGTAAAATCAAGAAAGTGAGTAAAGAAGTCATCATAATTGCGTAAGTCAAGTGACATGATAGAAAAGTCAAAAATACGAGTATATAGGAAAACAGAAGATGCCGAAAAGTTATTGCAAATCCTTGTGAACGTTTTTTCAAAGCGTCTCGTTATTATAAACATGAATGTGTTACTAAAATATAATTATTTGATATGACTGTAACCAAATATGTGAGAATTTAGTTAATTTGATGAGTGGTCCTCAATCATGGGTCATACCTGTATTGCGCATTATAACTTTCTGTAGCGTTGATATCATTAATGTCGTAGGAGCAATTTAATTGCTGTCGTCTGGTAAATGCATCATATTATGTGGTAGTTATCCACCACCTCTTTTAAAAACCCACTAAACACTCCGAAAAAATATCCGTAAATTTAGTTCAACCTAGTCTTCAAAATTAACAAGCAAAAATACAATCCACGTCTCACGATACAATACTACTACTAGAATGACTTTGTGGAACTTCTAAGTAGTCGCGTACTTAACAGTTTTTTTTTTAAATACCTTGTGTCACACTTGGAATTTCTTTAGCGTAGTGGGACCAATTAAAGAAACATAAATAAGTACCCAGATCCTTAACAACTATTATTTTGTAGGTCATACAATTTGTTCTGTGCGAGGATCGAAACGTCCGTTGTCGGTTGCTGAGAGAGTGCACCAACCGTGTCATCAAAAGTAAAAAGCAAGTCTATAAGAAATGCAGATTGTATGATGCATATTAATTGAGTTGAAAAAGCCGTTCGATACAATTAGCCATAGCCTCTTTCTTCAAAATCTACATGAGATCGCCAACAGGGGTACTTTCACGATATGTCGTTGTCGTATCTCTCTATCAGACAATAGTTTGTTCGAATTGGTTATGTGCGAAGTGAATGCAAAACCCTAACCAACGGCGTACCACAAGGATCAATTCTTGGTCTCCTGCTGTTTCTACGTAAACAATATCCATAACCTATATCTGGCCGGCGACATAAAATATTATGCTAATGACACAGGCCTCAATAATAAGGCCATAATTGACATCGATTGATCAGCACTAAAGTTTAAATCTATGTGTCAAATTCGTCTTTTTGAAACCAGTTATTTAACACGTCTGTTCCTAATATTTACAAAAACAAATGAAAGGTTTATGTATTCAATTTAAGTGGTAAAGTTGAAGATAATTTTTGGATAAGAATAAATAAAACAGTAGCCAAAAATTTTTTATACACACATCAGCATAAGTCCATTGAACTCACACTCGAACAGCTCACCTTTGAGAAAGACGTGCGCACACGACTCGTCATCTCCGCTTCGATTACTTCACCATAAAAATCTATTTCTTCACGTCCCTCCATACGCTAAAAACACACTTGACTTTCTTTCCTTGAAAGCGGTAGTGAGTCCCGTGTGAACTAGTGTGACTCAGGGTGGTGAATTAAAGATTAGATAACGTTGTGGAGAACGAAAAGCTAAACATAGTTTTTATTTATATTCAGAATCAGAAAATCCAAACGATGAAGAGAGTTGGTCCGAGTGCCCAGTTCAATTCCAAAGGAAGGAAAATTCATTTAAGTATGAAGATTTTAGTATGGAGCTTATGTAGATTATGTTCGATGTCTTAGATTTTATGGTAAGATTAAAAATGGCGTTTTATTGGTTGAACGATTGCATTTTATTTCTATTGTAATTCTTGTAGTGAAATCATAAAGTCCTGGTGCTGTGTTAATTTGAAGTTGTTATCTTAATACAAATTAAATATTCATTTCTGCTTCGTCACTTAGATGACGAAATAAGGAATGGGCCATGTGATTTTAAATATTATTGACATTGGTTTATTTAGTTTTGAAAATTCATTAGAGTATTTGACCAGTACCGTTAGCACGAGTTTTCACTATTTTATTTTACAGCATTTTTCCAGTATTTACAGCGTTTTTTGCTTAGATCAAAGAAATAGCTATTTCTTTGATCTGAAGTTAAAAAAGAAAAAATGGTAATAGTTTGAAGAAAAAATGGAACATCGCCTCTGGTGTGCGAAGAAGGAACAATAATTTTTTTCCTTAAAAATGGTCAATTTGAAATTGTCAAAGTTCCAGTTTACTTTACGTCTCAAATAGTGAAAGCTCGTGCTAAGGGTACAGTTCTTCAGATATTTTCCTAGTCTTGAACAGAGCGTTTTGAAAGTGATTTACTCTTGTTTAAACACTCATTCTGCTTATGAGACACTTAAAATAGAAAATTTGTAAATTCACCTGTGAATGCAATAGCTTGGAGTCTCTCAGCAAGGACACGTTCATCAGTCGAGGATTGGGCGTATTGAAGATCGTGCGGTTTTCCCTCCATCTCGCTCTGAAATTTTATATTTTCAGTTTTAAAAACTACTGAATTAATTAGTTGGTGTCATAATGTACAATTTTAATTATTTAGTATCGGTCTTCTGTTTGTGGATATTTAGTAATTGATAGAAATAATATAGATGTTAATATCATAAAAAAGAAAGTTCCAAAAATTATTTATTCAAAATCAATTGATTAGCAGTTTATTTTCAAACATCCCTTTACAAGAGACAATACCTTAACTTTTTACTTTTAGTTTTAGACTTTAAGTTAATGAGGTTAACTTAGCTTGTCAAATATAGATAACACACTGAGGTGTAGGCTAGGGTTCTTATAAAATTAAATAAGCTAACAGATATCTAGGTGATAATAGTTAAATTATAACATTGAAATTACCTGCTGAACAGCCGTAATACCACGCAAATGATGACAAACATGAGCGCCATGCCGACCAAGACTCCGATCATCGCAGGATCCAGAGTCCTCGTTGACTCTTCCACTGGCTTTACAGCTGGAAAAATGTATTTTAAAATATTTAGAAATGTAAAAAATGGACTTAGTGCTGTTCCTTGGAGAACTCCGTAACATTAATGATTAATCATACTTGTTCCAGAACATTTAAGTAGTTAAAAATGAGCGTCCTAATATTTATTTTTTTGATAAAAATAATATACATCATAGCCCACAATGAATTTATGCTGATCGACTAAGATTTTCATGTTGGTTTTATACTTTATTTTATGGCTAAGTTACTCAAATGCTGACTTAAATTCTCAAAGACCCTACAAAATGGAAGTGCTGCATGATTTATAATGAAGACAAGATAATTTATGATGAAAACAAAGATTTCACTGTTGTTCCCGAAAGAAAATATCAAATATTTTCATTACGCAAACATTTGAAGAATACAAAAGACGATCTCAACCGCAAAACTCATTATACATTCAACAAACAAGCAAAACTTAAGCGTGTCAAAACTCACAAGTGCAGATGACGGAGCCATCTACCGTCACTTCGGGTACCATCTCGAATTTGCAAGCACATCGCTCGTTCCTGCATTCTGTCTTGAAGTACACGTCCTCGCATTGTTCGTTAAACATGCATGTTTCGTTGATACTGGCAGCTGGAAAGAGGAAATGTGACTTTATGTTAGTTTTGGAAGGAATTATTAAGATAAATGTGGGAAGACACAAGAACAGGATGTTAGTACCATGTCTCTTAAATGTACGTGAACGTTGCTAAATAAATAAAATTACGAAAAAACTGCAGTTCTTAAAAGTCAGTCATAAAGAATAACTCGCTATATACAACATGTAACATAATTAACGCACACCCTCAGACACCCCAATTAGAATATTATGTTATAATCATCATACATATATTGAATTTTTAATTTAACATGTAAATGCATTTGTTATTAACTAAATTAGTTATTTTGCAGTAAGGCTTATTTTTCTTTATTTTGTGAATGAATGACGGAATTTGCATTTATACAAATAAAATTGCACTTTTAAGTCTTGTTGCCTTGATTTACGGTCTATCTTAGTTTGTTTTGACTGTACAGACGTTTAGGGGGAATTTCCGTAGATTAAATTATTTTTGAAAAAAAAAATTACCTATATTAAAAATGATAGAAATCGATTCAGTAAACGATTCTGAACAAACTAATTTCAGGATGTGCGTTAATTATGTTACATGTTGTATACATATAGGTAGATTAATTTTACGCGGCGACGTAGTAGTTATTATTTCTACGTCTTTATTAGACACACCTATTTCTAAGATAATTATACTTCTATGACGTACAAACTCACATCAAATAAAGAGCAGCTAATTAACTAACTCAGAACCACAAGTTTCAACTAAGTCATGCCAAAGTCAAAGCGTGAAGCTGCGAGAACACCTAAGAACTACCAAAGTTAGAACTCAAACACCTCGCTCTAGGATAACTTATAACTAGCGTTCCAAGTGCCTTGTTGCTTGCTTAGTAAGCATAAATATTATACTATAAGAATACACGTATTTGGGGGCACTGGATGCTTATAATTTAAACAGTTTAGAAAACTTCATTTGATTCTAAGACATCACTGTGACTGACAAATGAGTCAGTGAGTTCACGCTTGGATGGTGCAATTATGTTGTTGGGGTTTGTTTTTATGACATATTCCTAACAGTGAGCTGGGTTTGTAACCCCACCATGGTCATTTTAAATAATAATATTAATGTTTACTTAAATATGCAATAAATTGCTCTGTTATTTTTTAATAGAAACATAATGCACTGAATTATATGTATTGAGGATGTTTTCAAAACATTTTTTAGGGTTCCGTAGTCAACAAGGAACCCTTATAGTTTCGCCATGTCCGTCCGTCCGTCCGTCCGTCCGTCCGTCCGTCCGTCCGTCTGTCCGCAGTTTAGCTCAGAGACGCACAGTACTAGAGAGGTGTAATTTGGTGTAAATATACGGATTTGTTGTGCTGAAAAAGTGGTAAAATAAAATCTCGTAAAATATTTTTTTTAGGGTACCTCCAGACTTACACGTAAAGTGAGGATTTTTTTTTTCTTGCGTACCCCTTAGTGTGGGGTATCATTAAATAGGCCTTTAAAAAATAATGATAGTTTCCATTAACAAAAAAAATTCGTTTGTGAAATATTAAGCTTTAAAGTGCTAAATTTTGCTCGATTCGAGTGTCCCCCCCTCTACCAGCTAAACGGTTATGTTTGGGGGTGTGAAAAAATTCACAATAGTAGTATATATAACGAAGTTTAAAAAAAAATTATCATGACTAAGTAGGCTTTACAACTTTACGAGTAATAGTCGACCAACTTATAAAATGTACTTGATATCATATTTTCTTAAACAAAATGTATCGGAGACAACTGCAAATGTAAGTTTGTCAACTTTATTTTTACAGCTTTTATAGGTATGTTTTTTGGGGATAGGTAGGTTTTTATCGTCAGCTATTTTTAACTAAATTCAAAAAAAGGAGGAGGTTCTAAATTCTTTGATGGGCAACTACAGAAACCCTAAACTGCGCGTGGCCCGACACGCACTTGGCCGGTTTTATTTTTTATTTGACGAAAGCTCAAAATGACACCTATACATCGCCAAACAGCTGCATAATAAATTGGTATTATTATACACAGAAAATTCAAAACAACGCAAAGTTGATCAAAAGTAAGTAAAAGGTCTTGTATCGTAATGACCCACAATTCAAAGCTACTTAAGAAGTAGGTAATGTGTTTTATTATCTCATCAGTATTCGTAAGGAAGGCCTAATGATTATAATTAATTCTGCCGCATCTTCGTTCTACCGCAGTCATAAACGAGCCTCATTATAGACCTCGTATTTACATTCATTTGAATTTCAATTTTGTTCTCCGGTTTGAGTTTATTTTTACTTTATCAAGCTGTGCGTAAATGGAGTCAAGTTAGCGTTAACTGATTTAAGCAAGCAGACCGTATGTTAGAAAAAAATGTTTATTGATTTTTTCGAAAAAATTTGGCTCAAATTTTTCCCATGAAAAACGTAATGAACTTCTCACCGCTTCCTGTGAATGCGGAGAGGTATGGAATGCGCAGACTCGACTGACTAAACGCGCTGTAATTTCTGTCGTTTTACAAGCATCTATTAACACTTGAATCACATACATTATGGATAAGGAGGCGCTATTACAAAAACATGTACGACCAGCAAGCAACTATCTTAGTTGCAATACTTCAGATTTTCTCAACACGTCAAAAACCCCTTGTGCAACAACCTTTATGGACTATTAGAACCTATTATCGTTATCGATGTTACACTAACATCATTTTCGTGTAAAAGAAAACGTCCTAAGTATACCAATAACAGAAAGTTTCTTGACCACAGTAAGTTTCGACGTTGACCGATGATTACATTCTTGAACCCGAGCGTAATGATGACATATTTTTACCCGAGTGTAATGCTTTATGGGATGTTGTTGAAATGTGACACTATTTTTATTTTTCTCCTAACTGTAATGTAATTTCGTGATGACATATAATAAATCCCCGTTTTCTATCTGATAAAAATATTTTATTTAAAGAACTTAGGGTTCAAACTGAAGTCAACATAGCACACCTGTTTTCTAACCTCTGTTTTGGCCTTAGTTACGGGCGTTTTGACAAAGATATATTGAATCCTTCATGATGTAATATCTTCTGAAAAGCCGTTGCTAAGGTAACTCTTATCAACGGCACTAAAATATTTTACGATCCAATAAACCACACAACTATTTAATGTTCAGATCAAATGTATAATATTAGCTCCATTGTATGTCGTGAACACGTACACGATAAAAGCGACCGACCGCATTAAATTCAGCTGAATAGTTTTCGTCTGTAATAGTTAGTGATCCGATTAAAACGCGGTTTCCTTTGTAAGCTGACCGTATGACACGACGTGATTTCGGCAATCTCGGTATTTTATATCAAATAAAATGCTCATTGAATATAATGTTTTTACTTCGAAGGGATTAGATGGGATGAATTTTTGACAAAATACGAGTATATTAATTATAATTATTCCTTTTTTACGTATTCCAAATTGGACACCGGATTAAACGACACCTGAGCAACGATATTATAATTTTTGTAGGTATCAGTAATTGTGGAATACCAACTTTATTATTTAAAAAAATATTCCACAAATAGTACAGACCTACGTCAGTCGATCAGTATCGTAATACTCCCAGAGATTTGTTAGATCACCAGGCTTATGATCTTTAACTAAATAACAAAGATATGTCTATTGTATTTAGTATGTTTTGAAGCAGTATTGTTTTCAACTTCCTCTTATTCATCCAAAGGTCCATCAAAATATCGCTACTAACGATAAGACCGCCCATTGTATCACCCAAGTTATCAGCTCCAATCTTACTATATCAGCTGTAGTTTCTACGGTGTGCTTAATAAAGAAGTATTTTATCAATCTATGTACTATGTAGTTACTTGCTCTTTATTGACAAGACCTGGTATACTGTTTACTGATTTAAAAAAATACCTATAAGAATAGGTCTAAGTTTCAAACTATCTCTATACTCGAGAATAAATTTTGTAATTTAGGTGCGACGGCGACGGCGTATCAATTCGTTCCATAAACATTGTCTCTAATGATATGAAACGGAAGATAGGAGTTATTTCCAAAGCCTTTCTGAGGGTAATACAGAAAAGGAATCGCTGGAGTTACTTCCTATACTGAATAAAAGATCCACCCCATCAGCTAATGGAAACGTTATTCGTTGACTCGTTCCTGCCGAGTTTGAGAGTGATGTCGGAGTTAAAGAAATGATTACTGCTCTTCAGGAGATATTTATTGTTTTAAGTAATCATTAGTACAAAATGTGTGTATGCTGTAATAATTATTGTATGCTTACTCGAAAGGACACAATAACAAAAATTAAAATGTCTAAACCTGTGACTTTTTTTCTTTGTTAAACTATGCAGCGAAATTAAATGCTGGAGTCCTCAAAATTTTTAAAATTTATTCTGTTACATTTAAATGAAGCGTACTGTTGGTGTTACTTAATATATTAAATCGTTTGAAATTGACTCAAATTGTATTAGTTGTGTACAATTGAATCATCTATAATCAACATTGTAGGTACTATGTCTGTCTGTAAAAGGTTCCCAACTCTAAATGGTATTCAACTTGTAATCAACATTTCAGGTACTAAACTTAAAAAAACAAGTGCATCTAATGCCGCCATTACATTTCCCCGAACTACGTTTTGATTTGGACTTCAATTTTCATCACTGGAATCTACTGTTCGGATCTAAATGGAAACAGAACTTGCTATGTGCTATGAATACTAAATATTCCTTTGTGTTGTGTCCATATTCCATACGTGATGAGCAGACTTTGACGCAGTGTTACCTTCATCGGTTCTGACAGTAAAATGTTATTGGATTACTTATCAATGCACCTGTTTTGTTGTCTTCGTTTTTGCAAATGCAGAACTTCTGTATGAAAATTTCTGTGTCTACGTTTTACGAGTAAAGGGGGTCTCAAAAACGGCTTGCTCCAATATATCAGCAGCTTAGTAGTGATAGCTTAGTAGTTTGACTGGCCTGTTGGTCTAGTGGTTAGTGACCCTGACTGCTATGCCAGAGGTCGTGGGTTCGATTCCCACCCAGGACAAATGTTTGTGTGATGAGCACGATCATTTTGTTCTGTGTCTGGGTGTAATTTATCTATAACAGTATGTATTTAGAAATATATAAGTCTGTTTATCAGTTGTCTAGTACCCATAACACAAGCTCTGCTTAGCTTGGGACTAGATGGCGTTGTGTGATAGTTGTAGAATATTATTATTACAGTGAAACCTGGTTAAATGAGACGTCAAGGGACCTGCAAATATGTCTCACTTAAAGAGGTATTCCACTCACGCAGTGTCTCAGATATCCAGGTATAAATAAATTTCTGTCCCATTTACAGAGGGTTTCATTAATAGAAGTCAAAATACAGGTTATTTCAGTTATAGAGGTGCGATTATCAAATAAAATAGTTTTAATCTTTTTTGGGAATCAAAAAAGGTAATGATCGTAATTATGTATTGTAATTAATATAAAATATTTTTTTTAAGCATGCAGTACAAAAATGAATGAAATAAAAATGAATTTTATTTTTATTCTGGATTTATGATAATTTCAGCCTTCGTATCGGTATTTTTCAAATAAACATCCGTATGATAGTAAAGCATAACTAAAACTGAAGTTCATTTGATGCTCAAATGTTCAAATGCTCACGATCGGGGTTTTTTCAACGCGTGAGAGGGACAGTACGAGTTTTTCTAAATACCTATTTTTTGAAATGGCAGCAGCTATTCTTTCCTCTTAAGTGCGGAATTTTGCAGGTAGAATAACAATAAGTAAGTAAACAATCAAAACAATGTTGTCTCAGTTACTGAGGTTAATGCATATAAAATTTACTTGCTGCCTCAGTTATAGAGGTAACTAGGACAATAAAATCGTAAGAACGAATCCCAGTTATAGAGGTTTGCTTCGTCCCACTAACAGAGGTAATTCAGTGCCAAATTGTGGGGCCTCAGCATTACCAGTTATGGAGGTTTCTCACTTATACAGGTCCCACATAACCAGGTTTCACTGTATTTATTACTATAGTTCTTTTTTAAATCACAGAAATCGTCTACAAGGTTGCCAATAGGTTTTTCTCTTAACTTTTATTGTTTCACACTGCTGCAAAGAGGTTATGCTTTTATTTTTCTGCGTCGAAGACCAATAAATTGACGACAATAGACTCGCCTCCTATATATTACATAAGACAAAACAAAATCAGAAAAATAATATTGTATCATTGGGTACAACAGACATTTTTTTTTTTAGCGTGGTAAAATCATCAAATGAGTCCTCCAACCCCGGGCAGGGCGGGAGGGACTGTCAGACTTCTACTGACTAAAATCCACGGTGTCCTTCATAGCCTGTTACGTTCCGGGGTTACGGTAAGGGAATAATCCCGCTACCCCGGCAGGGGGTACAACAGACATAATGTTATTTATGTTCACACAATAAGACGAAAAATTTCGCACATTTCTACCTCCGCTCCTGTCTCTAATTTCATGTTCGCTAAGATGACGTCCAGAACATCTGTAACAAGTACCTAACGAACTAGTTACTGTTGCAGATTCAGTAAGAGATAAGTTGGGACAGGGCACGGCAACTTTATCCTACTAACTTCGTATTGAAGAGCTACAGTATAAGTACAAAGTTGGTGTAGATGAGTTTTCACCTTTGCCTGTGCGATAATAATATTGATAAGTTGGTTTAATTTTTGTTTACCTTGTACGTAACGTAAACTACTACTTGAAAATCTTTTCTTAACCTGCTCTTTTTCAAGAAGACTGTTCTAAAATTCTTGCTGTGCTAGGTAAACATTTTTTGACAAAAAAAAAATGGCCACGAACGGTTAAAAACAGACGATTTCTCGGTCTTTTGATAGGCTTGCACCAAACTCTTTCAAAATAGAAATTGGATTTGTAATAAAGCTTTTGCTACTTAAATTACACAGTCGCGCTATAACGCATTGCCAGTGCCCCTGGCTCCTTCTGAAGTCCGGCACCAAACAGACTATATTCCGTCGGTACAGGAGTTATATTTACATCTGAGTAATCATACACCATTTTTTATTCTACTGGGCGTGATAAAGGCCAGGAGCAACCCTGCAGCTCCCGGAAATAATGAAATAAGAACCCATAAAATGCAAACAGCTGAGCACTGCAGAGCTATAAAACAAAAATTACGGCGAAAAGCTCTTCGAAGCTTTCCTCCTGAAGCTTTATAACCGTTCCGTTTTGATCCTTCATAAATTAAACCCGTATCCGGTTGCCATGGTAACGAAACACGAACTCCAAGAGCGTGACACGCCTCGCTTGACTGCGAATGACTGAGAACCATAATGTGGAAATTCAATGTCGATCGATAGCCGTTAATGCTTTGCTGGTTTTGCTTGACGAAATATGTAATACAGATACCAAGCCGCACTGGGCCCCCGTGGTTGATTATGGCCCATTCCCTCTCATAGAGAGAACGCTTGTGTCCCAGCAGTGGGAACATTATAGGCTGATGATGAATAATAAAGATAAGCAGATTCTTGAAGGTTTGGTCAGTCATACAAAATTATCTAAAACGTACCTCGGTACCTTCTCTAAGTTTGTTTTACACCTATAACTACAGTGATATACAATCGTTTCATCATCTGTCTTGCCTTTTATCGAATAGGTTTACAATCTAACCTCTAACGTAACTACATACTTCAGAATTCACTTGCTTTAATAACAGATTAACAACCGTTGCCATCACTTTTGATTTCAGAACTAACCATAAAGACTGTTAAAGATGATCTAGAAGATGCAAAAGTTCTGAAGCACTGAATAATAAATATTTAGCATTAACGTACTTACTTTTACCATCTCAAGTATTAAGTAAGTCTGATCGTCGAATTTCGAAATTTGAATAGACCATTCTTCGTAAAACATGGCTGCCGATAAAGCGTTTCCGTTTTCAGAAAGAGTTGCTTCCGCCTTTTTATTATTGATTTAGCGAGTTGTTTTTGAACTGTTCAGACTTTTTGCAAATTGTAAGCCAAGTACACTTACTTTTGTATCTACTTTCACTGAGAAGCACTTTCGTGTTTTTGATTGCATGATCGACAACATAAATTCTAGACTCAAGAAGTTAAAATATAGCTAAAGTCGCATAAAATAATGCATAATTATCAAATATCTTCAGATCTATCTAAATATGCCAAGGAAACTTAAACTTTGAAATAAACATGCGAAGGACTAAATCCTTTGTTAAAGTCCCATAAAGTAAGTCAAGGACGTGACTACTGCATGATATTGGGAAGTGGACACGCGACGTGCATTTGAACTGCAACATCGATGTGGGCTTTACGTTTCGTGACCAATTTTTTTTTTTTGGTGGAATATTATCAAGTGAGCCCTGTCCACTCTGGTTGAACGGAATGGACTACCTACTAAAAACCACCCCTTCTCTTCATTTTTTTTTGGATTTATACTAAAGGCTATAAATATTATAAATGTCAAAGATTGTGAGGATGTATGTATGTGTGTATGTAGGTATGTTTGTTACTCTTTCACGCAAAAATTTGGTACACATATTTTATAGTTTATAACCTGTATTAACACATAGGATAGATTTTTATCCCGACTTTATGCTCCCGTGGGATAATTTTCGAGTTGTAGCGGGTGAAGCCGCTGGCAACAGCTAGTGGTTTATACTGAAAGATAGATTGTCGTGAATGCTTTGGTAGTATCATACGATTCACACACTAGACACCGAATAATGTAGTGCTAAAACATACAGGACTGCAAATAGCAACAAAAAAAAAATGTAATGCTTTGTCCTACAATGTGGAAGTGAGAAATCCTATTGGCTTTACACTGACTGGAGTCATTTAGCGTTAAGCGAGCCATGTGGTTAAGCCCATAATTGTGTGAGGCCTGCGCGTCAATAATTCAGGACGGATTTAAGGACGTCGCGTCGGAACATTATATACCTACCGAGTCATTTAAATGCTTTTCAGTTTGATTAAGGATCACGAATATCTTCAGAGGGGGCCTGGATAAAGGGCCTGATTCAGAAGGCAGTTGTTCTTGATACGGCTCGCGTTATGAGGAGGTTCCTGCTTATAGAGCCCTAGCCACCGGAAGTTGAGACCCTGCTCACACATCAGCGGACCACTATTATATAAGATATTTTTAAGGACACGAAACATTCAGCTGCGTTCAAAAACAAGGAAACGAGTAATTCAGGTTGCGATGGCTTATTGGTGAAGGCGTCTGGAGTATCTATCCAGAAGACGCAGGTTCGAACCCTGCTCGCAGAGCTGAATTTTTCGTTTTAAAATATCTTTGAGAAGACGCGACACAGGCGTTATTGCGTATAAAAATATAACTTCACTATTATACTATATTTTTAAACGTGTTTTTATATTAAAAAAAAAACATTTTTTTTTAATTTCGCTTTTTAACAACAAGGGTCATGTATACTTAATGAATAAACGGAATAAAATTATCATTATTCCTATAAATAATTATGTAGTCATCACATGTTCAGTTCCAACAAACCTGAACTCGATTAATTGAGCACAAAACACGACCGAAGAAGATTGTTCTCAATGTATTGATTATTGTTCCGATGGTTCGGCTGAAAGCAGCCAAGGCTGAAATTGTGATTTCAAAAATGCATTAGCAGAAGCTATATAACAACATTTTCAAGTGAGTCACCCGGATTACTTCTTGAAAATTCAATTTACTTGCAAATTCTGAATGAATCATTTCAATGTAATGGTTGAGTAAGTCGCTTTTGTAAGTTTCATTAACAGTTCTTAGTAAAACTATTTTTATTAAGAAATATGACTTCATCGCCGCATGTGACCACGATCATTACCTTTATTATAATAATAAATGGAACAGCATGCTGTTACATTACTAGAACTATTTAAAATCTTATATTTTTTTTAAACATCTGAAGCAAACACGTTTCCCTTTCTTTGTTTATTCATGACTATTAATTAACCACGTTATTAACTACTTTCTTATTAATGTTATTTGAGTATAAATGAAAAAAAAAATGTTCAAGCAAAATTGTAGAAGCAAATACCGAGTTATTAAAGAATACGTTTTGATGGCTTTATAAATGAAAATAGATTTCAAAGACCTTTCTTACGCAAATCTGATCCATCCCCTTACAAGAAATAGTCGCGTACTCCTAGTCAAATATGTGAAATAAGTCGATCTCACAACATCCCTTCTTTTCTCGTCTGGGATTAAAAATTTCGTTACCAATAATCAGCCTATAACATTCCTACTGATGAGACACAAGCCTCTTTTTTCGGCGAAGGAATGGCATAAAATAAATTACACAAAATAATGTGCTTGGTTTGTATCAAAAACCTATTTATTCGGGTAGTCGAAGCCAATAAAACTGTGCCATCACAGTTCATATCCTCTTAGTGCCTTAAATAAATATGATACTACCCGAACGTTACAGAGATGTTCTAAAGAATGTATCTAAATATTAAAAAAAGATCAAACTCCCAAAAATTTAAACTTTAATGGTAGCCATACACGTACATGCCTATTTGTCAATTCGGCATAAAATGCCAATTTGCTCAAATAGAATTGAACGTGTATGGGGGTGGAATGCCAATTTGATGGCATGACATGCCAATTTTGATAGGTCATCAAATCGTTTTTGACACAACGTAAAATCGGCAGCAGTGATGCCATCTTAGCAACTTCATAGATAGTTAGCTAATTTTATAAAGGTGCTAGAAAAAAAGCTAAAAAGTGTAACTTGTGGCTAAACTTTTTAGCTACTTTTCTAACACCATTTCAATTCATCATGACATTGAGACTTTCAAAATTAGTCAAGTAGTGTCCCGAGTCAAAAGACAAGATAATGCAACAGTGGCTCATTCTACATATAATAAGTGGCATTCTGAAGAAATAGTTCAGTTTCGGGTGGAAATAAAAAAAGAAATGAAATTCTTCCGGTGGCAAAATATATTTAAATATACAAGATACCCTGAACATGAATTTTCACTCTTAAGTAAACTGGGACTTTGCTGTAAACTTAATGGCAGACTCTGTAGAGTAAAATACTGCAAAATCTCTGTAACAAATACAGGGATTATTGTCAGCCGACATCACTGAGAAGTCACTAAAATCCGACCCACCACTCATGACTTTCGGAAATTTCTAGGTACTAATTTTTTAATGCATTTGATGTAATGAAATAGACACTAGCGCCATGTCTAAAAACTCAAGGAGTGGTGGCCAGGGCTGGGGTGCGTTTAAATCTTCCGGCGGTATTTCGCCGGAAAAAA
The DNA here is from genome assembly GCA_036375495.1 of Agrotis segetum. NCBI lineage: Eukaryota > Metazoa > Arthropoda > Insecta > Lepidoptera > Noctuidae > Agrotis > Agrotis segetum. The sequence continues at coordinate 2,673,512 of JAQSVV010000047.1, read as the reverse complement.
TTAAACTAGCGAAGGTTCGCTGAACGGAGTCATAAGTTTCTGTCAATGTTAGTTGTCAAATTCAATTGACAGCTCAGTTTATTGAACAAATAATAAATTTGCCGGTTTAATGCAAATCCATAATCCACAAATAATATTTACTCTCTAAAATAAAAATAATATTCGTTTTTACTGCGGGTATCGAGCAAAACAACAAAACGTAATGTCAGTCTGACAGCAGGATAAAATATTGCGAGGTAAAAAGGTCGCAATATTTTATCAGTAAATTCCATTTAGTAAAAACTTATCCCAGCGAATGACCGTAAACGGGGCAGATTAAATTTTAGTTAGCTTCATTTTTCACCTCGCGGTGTACTTAAACGGGGTGTTTGACATCTATGCAGTATAAATTTAAACTGGATAAAGGATATAAACGCAGCCCAGAGTCCTGCATATGGGATCGTTCTGAAACTCGACTTTTTGACAAATATTTATTTTTATTTAAAAATAACCAGTACTAATCCAAATTCAGTGACTAAATAAGAAAATAATTGTACAAAAACGTTAATAATATATAATAGATTTGACTAAAAAAAAAAACAAATATTCTCCGCATTTCATTTTACATTTAATTTACTATACAAACGTTTTCGAACGCACCACGTCTAGCATGCGTACCTATCTAGTCTGTGATGCGTACGCAATTTAAGACAGTGTTCCCACTTTATAAATATTTTCCCTTTATTTAGGGTAGGGGGGTCCTTTCAAATGTTGGTCAATATTTAAGCGAAAAAATTGTAAAATAAATAAATATGAAGGTCTTTATGAAATTAACTACCCAAAAACCAACCTTCATGCTTTGTGCTCGTGTAACCCTCTAGGAGGCTAATAGCTAAATAATAAAAAGCAGCACTTCTCTGCATTATTATAATTTTTATTTTCGACTTCAATTAAAAAAAAGGCAAAATTGTTCAATGTCAAAATAATCGTATATTGAAAAGGTGATAATAAAAAAAACTTTTTCAAGAAAAATGTAACCGCCTTCTAAAACAACCACAAAAAATTGTAAAATAATCTACAAAATAACTTTTCTTTCGGTTGTCGGTGCCTTTGTTTTTTTTTTTCTTTTCATTGTCTTTTAGCCACCGACTTCCGAATGAAAAGTAATTTTGTAGATTGTGGTTGTTTTTGAAGGCGGTTACAGTTTTTTGAAAAAAAAATTTTTTAACTCTTTTTAGTTTAAATAATTATTCAACCCGAATTCTTGTCAAGAACATCATTCTCTTACATGTGCACTAGAATTTTGTAATCCTTCGCACCGGTAATTACATCGCTCATGTACACAATAAGCTAATAAAATTCCATATCTCAAAAATTACTGACCGATTTCTACCGATTCTGATGAAACTTGCAGTGTTCCCTAAGTTAATTGATACCTCGCACACCAAAAAAAGCATTACTTAAATCGGACTCAAATTCCGGAGATATGCGAACACAAACTAAATCAATCGATGCTTACTCCTTACTGTTAAGGAGTTGTACCTTCCATCATCAGCTCATCCACCTGAAATGATGATTATCAGATGCAAATACTCGAACAGCTTTAGAAAATATATATAATTGGTACTATCTGCCTATAAATTTGAAGGTTACCCTCGCTTTCCCTGGGATCCTATCACCAGAATCTGACCTGAGAATTTTTTTCCAAATCAGTCCAGGCGTCTTCGAGAAATCGGGGAACATACATAAAAATAAAAAAATATTCCGAACTGAGAACCTCCTCCTTTTTTTGAAGTAGGTTAAAAAAAGGTGTCGGAACAGGTAGGTAAGTTAAAACTAAGTATTTATTATACTTACGGGTAAGCCCCGACTCAAACGAGCGTTTTCTTTTGCTGGCACTTTAAAAGCGCTGACGTGTGAACAGATTTTGACTGGCCTGTTGGTCTAGTAGTTAGTGACCCTGACTGCTATGCCGGGGGTCGTGGGTTCGATTCCCACCCAGGACAAATCTTTGTGTGATGAGCATGATCATTTGTTCTGTGTCTGGGTGTAATTTATCTATAGTAAGTATGTATTTAAAATATATAAGTATGTTTTCAGTTGTCTAGTACCCATAACACAAGCCCTGCTTAGCTTGGGACTAAATGGCGTTGTGTGATAGTTGTGGAATATTATTATTATTATACAAGGGAATGCATTTGTTCTATATCGGCGGTTTTTTCGCCAGCAGAAAAAAAAAATTTCGCGCGAATGGCGTCTTAAAATGTCTAGGTAGGATTAAAAAAACCAGCAACTGCCTGCAGGCACTATTACTACGATTAATGAGTAGTCATTATGACTTTTTTTTCAGATGGGTCTACGAACCAATATCATCAAAATAGTTCAGCGGTTTAGGCGTGAGAGCATAACGAACAAGTGCATTTATACTACACGAATAAGTTAGGATAAAATTGTAAAATCATTTTATTTTTAATTTTAATACCTTTTTAGTAATATTAAAATACGGGCAAAACTGAAATCAGAGGCTGACAATATGGTTACTATGACAACGAATATTCAAATAAAACAATCGATGTGTATCTAAGTAACAAACATCAAACAAAAATACGTTAGGAAATTCAATAAATTAAATTTTGTGGTTCGTTTCAGTAAAATCGAGAAGCGTTTAAAATACCTACCTACCTAAGGGAGATCATCATCATCATCGACGACTTTGCTCTGGAAAAATTATATGGAAAACGCGTGGTCCAATTCTGACCCGACTCAATTTAGATTGCCATCGACATGCTAAGAGGATCAGCACAAAATAATCTCAGAACCTGCCATTCTTCAGACATGAATAAGGTGGAAGATAAAACCAGCTGACACAGTGATATACCTAGTGTGAAACCGCTAGGTATTGTACGAGTATGATCAAAATGTTTCCTAATTATTTCATGCAAACAATTTGATACAGAAAGTTGAGAGCCATTGGATCAATGTGTAATTCTTTATCATGGATTTAGGTACTTCGATTAACAAAAAATGTACAATGGATTTACATCTCAGTGAAGTGAAATATCATATTCCTTATTGTTGTTAGTAATAGTTATTTAGTGATTGTGTTTAAATTACAATAATTGTATTTTTCCTATGCTGTTATAACTTACAGAATGTTAATAATATAGGTAAAAGTAAAGTAAGTAAAGTAAAACCAACGACTTTCATTTTGATATGATTTTTATTAAAGCATTTCAAGCAAAGCTAAGCAGCTCTGCCAGAGCAAATATATAAATATAATTATTTTTGCATGATGTTAGTAAAAAGGTGAGTACTGACTTAATGAGTAGAGAAAAATAGAAGATTTGATGAATTAGAATAAGGGCAGGAGAACGATGAGACGACGAATCATATGATTTCTAAATAAAATATAACTATTAATATTTCCCTAAGTATTTATTTTAATAATAAAAGGTTGAAACACTATATATACCTATAATATTAGGTAAACTACCACATATTTTATCATATAATTCAGTGTGTTTTTCTTGCATGATTCACAGAGCAGCAGCGAAATTGAGAATAGGCAATCCTTGCTCTCAGTAGAGTTACTGTCCAAAGATAAAATAATCTGTAAACATGAAGAAATTACCATTAAATTAACCCATTTTTCTAGTGTAAAAACTTGTAACTAAAATGATACAGCGAAGATGCTGGCTCAGTGATGGCCCTTGCTTGTGAATATTGTAGTTCAGTTAATTTATATTAGTGTGACAGATTCGGACAAAAGTGCACACTATATAGGTATGTTTTTAATCTACCAGTACCTATTAAGGGGTAGAAATGGGTTGTGAGACAGTTTAAACCAATAAACGTAATCAAATTGTTGATTACATTATATGAATTTGTTAGTGATGGTTTTGCATTTAATAGTTGATGTACGTATGTATCATCACATCCTGCATAAACTTATTATAGTAGTAGTAGGTATGGTTAATAATCTTTGGTCATTCCTACCTTATAACTATAGCAAGTCCAAGCTGATAACTGTAGTAGCTTGCTTCTTGGCATACATAAAGTTGGTGGTTTTCTGTTAGTAGAAATCCTGTTTTAAATTCAGTTTTGCACAGATTCAACACATTGAAAGTACTTGGTTGCGTTTATAAAATAATTCGTGCTAAGGGTAAAGGTGTTAAAAAATGAACCGCAGGCATTTCGTGGGCGTACTCGGTATCAAAAACGAAGTCGATTCCAATTTTTTTATTATTCCACCGGAAGAATTTCATTTTTTTTACTTCAACCCAAAACTGAACTATTGCTTCAGAATTCCACTTATTTATATATGTAGAATTAGCCACTGTTGCGTTATGAGTAGGCATCACTGATGCAGATTTGACGTTGTGTCAAATCAATCTTTACGATAGGCATTATGGTGTATGGTGACTATGGACCAACTGCCGATTTGAAACAATTGCAAGCGTCACATCTATCGTTCACATAGGCAGGATGGTGTATGCCTACTATAAGACACATAATTTACTTTATTTATCAAAGTAAAGTTCAAATTGGTAAGTTCAAAAGTGGTCTATTCGAAACTGAAGTATAATTGACTTTTAGATCTAGCCATTAAAGTTTTATTAGTCACAAACAGGACTTGACTCACTCTGTTACTCGTAACGACTTTTCCCAAACAACTTGTAATGTACTAGTTGAAGTTTAGCACTGAAATTATGTGAATTTTATGCGATTTTCTGTTGTTTTCCATTTCAATGTAGTACTCTAGTTATTGTTTGAATTTAAACAAACTTAAATATGAAACAATGTGTGTGATTATTATTTGAATTTCATTATTATTTTAGTGTGGCGACCTGTAAACTCAAGTCAAAGAGAAAAAAGGAAATTCCAGTACAGTCGGTCTTAATACTAACTTTTCCTTTTAAAAACTGAGACTCGAGACTTTCGTAACTATTCTTCTAATAACTATTATTTTAAAGTAAGAAGGTTGGTCAAGTCAAAATCGTACGTAGGTGTGATACGTAGTTGTTCTAATTGCATGCAGAAACTATAACTTTGAGACGGCTTTACAGCAAAATGAAATACGAAACGAAAACAATATTCATTCTAGAATATTAAAGATTATGGATTTAAAATAATTTACATATAAAAAGCTCATTCAAGTATAGTACTGTCTTTTTATTACGCTCTCAGTAATAAAACATGAACAGGAGCTTAGTAGCAAAGAAACCTAAAATGTATGCATAATTTATTGAAAAGAAAATACTGAGCTTACAACGTATTCTCCACAATGTTTCCTATGACAAGAGACTGAAAAAAACAGTTGAAAGAGTTCCCTGAGGCTTAATACTAATATAAGACAAAAATGTACTTTTATATTTTCATAGCACTGAGTCCAACTGTGTACAGTGTACTGGATTTTCAACTTTCAGTCTTCTGCTAGAAGATGAAAATCCAATGCATTTTTATGTGTTTGGATTAACTGTTGACTTTTTCAGTCAAAAGTTCAATATCCAACTCTAGGTTCATCGCAGATAGTCGAAAATCCTAAGCGCGGTAATAAAGCGTCACGATAAAAAGCGCCCGTGCGAACATGGATGCGTACCGTTCGCGTTGTTGGAAGAAATGCAACGTTTCCATTATGATTTATGAGAGTTTCTTATGAATAATAACTTACTTTTTTTAACGGAAAAGCTTAGGTTATGAAACTAAATTAAAGATTTGAGTAAATGAGATGACGTTACTATGAAAAAAGGTTATTATTATCACAAAAATAAATTGTCGCATTGCTGCATAACGCGTAAAATGTTTCAAGTTATCTGTAACGGTTAATTTTTTTTAAACTGCTTTTCATTTAGGCGTAACGTTCTATATTCAGTGATAATTTGCATCCATTTCAAGTTAGAAATGTTATGCGTGTTGTAAAAATTGGCAATTGAAATCCCCATTTCATTGCTTTGTGAACTATTGATGGACAATAAACACTTGCATGTAAGTTCTTGCACTGTATAATTTGAGGTATAGATTATTTTGTTAGTGATATCTCAATTTACGTGGTTATTTTTGTGTTAATTTTCCACTGTAGAAAATTATCCCTTTTTTCATTCCTGATATGTAACGCAGCAGTCAATACGCTTAACGGTAAATTCAAAAAGTCAATAATGATCTAAATGTAATTGAAATTTAAAAGCTTCCGAATATTTACAACAATCGTCCATGATTTTGTTCTGGGGTCCTACAGACCTATGATAGGTGGTTGCGTCACAATAAATAATTATGTTAAAGGTAGTTAAGGGTACTCACGTTTCCCACATCTGTCCTTATAGTTGCTGATTGGCACGTCGGGGTGGCACTGGCACGTCTTCTGCACGTCGTCGCACACCGCCTCCGGAAAGTGGCAGTCCTCGACCGTGGAGCACAGGTCACCGTACAGGCCCCGTCTTAGTGGGTCTGGAATCATAGTAAAGGAAAAAATGATAAAACAACCTAATGTAACGACGACTGAGAGTCGAAGTTTCCTTGCAGACTATTTAAAAAAAATAGTGTATGTTTATGAAATACGATAAACGTGTATCTCTTGAAGTCTCAATGCCAGAAACAGCTGTGTCTCCTAAGGAAGTCCATAATTCATCGTTTGTTAAAGAGATTTGTTTGACTAGTATTCGTTTCTAAATTTTAATAATCACCACTTTTGTCAAATGTGGGGATTGGCAATCCATGAATGTAATCCCGTCTCATTACCATACGGCTTATCTCAGGAAGAACCACTTTCAGGGATCACGCAAATAGCAATGAGAATTAGACTAAAAATAATAATTACAATACCTATACCATAATGCCTTGTCATCATCATTGTCAAATCATCCAAATTGACGAGTCTTTAATTAATTAATTAATTAATGAACTGCAACAATAACAACGACTCAATCCTTGCACGGTCTACCAGGAAATAAGGCGTCGCCACACCGGCCTATAATCGAGGGCAATTGCAGTGCGTTCAGTAACTGCAGTGCGGTTCATTGCACCGGCCGCCATATTGATTACGTGTTGCCATGCCATGGGAGCTAATTTGACGCAATTGTCATTAACCTAGGAAAAATTGTTTCGTGTTAATTTTTGTTAAAAGCATTTTTATTTATGAATATTTAAATTAGTTTTTGAATGAGCGATATTGGCATTTTTTTTTTATTCATATTTTTTTACACAAACATTTTATTCTTACCTTCTATGAAAGTATTTAGATAATGTTACTTTAATTATTTCTTAAAAAAAATATATATGAAAAAAGTTATTCTTAACCTTTTGTTGAAAGACATTTTCAGTAAATCACAACGCAACCACGTTATTCTTTGTAAAACTAATTAAATCCGTCTGGCAATGTTGTGAAAATAATTAAGTCGCGATGTATGTAATGAAAGTTTTCCCGCAACACTGAAACAAACGATCTCATTATTTTGAGATTTCACGAAAAGTCATCTGTTAACGTTTATTCATATACCTATTTGGGCTCTAAGTAAGTACAATCCAGATAATAATGTAAATAACAGAAACCGTCATCATCATTATATCAGTCGGAGGATGTCAACATTATACAGAGCAGGAGGGAGTCCTCATTTTGATAACATTAATATAAAAAAAAAACTCTTCTGCTGAACAATGAACATAACACTCTATTGATCAAAAGCCCAACCATCTCTTATATTTAAATCATCATCATCAACCTATTAACGTTCCCACTCCTGGGACATAGGCCTCATCGCTTTGAATGTCTTTGACACACAGGATAGATCCAATAAAACTATACCTTCAGACAAAAATAAATAATTGACACAAAATAATGCGCCTGGATGGGGTCGAACCCACCATCTACAACTCATAATTCGGGGACGATACCAGTAGTGGACCATCACTGCTGTAATATTTAAAACAATCGGGAAACTAAATTATTTGATCAAAAGTTATAGTTAATCTAGCTTGGCATTCAACAGTTGTTTAAAATAAAAGTAATATTCAAACAAAATTAAGTTTTGTGCCACGTAAAATATAAACACGAATGTTGTTCTCAACTGCGGGAAAATTCAATATCTGTCGACAAGGACGCTGTTATACCATTTTTACCTTTATGAATATTTAATTCAATCGAAGAAACAACACCGTAGTTCATAACAGAGACGTCAATGTCATAAAGGTTAATTTTGTTTATCTCAATATGGTAATGAACTGTTGTTGTTGTTTACAGGTTACAGGGCCTTTCAAATGAACTGAAAAAAAGTATTTTAGGCATTTTGAAATCCATTTTAAATATTTAAAGAAAGGAAAAAAGGAGTCAATTTAGTTGGTTTCTACACCTCGTCAGTTGCAATATAAATATTAAAAAAATACTACTACGGTTATTTTTATGGTAACTGGTTGCTCCCGTGTGTTGGACTGGTAAACAATAAAGTGGGTATAGTAGGCTATCTATAAAAGTGCTCATTCAACTGTCAACTACTGGGCATTAACTTTGTTACGAGGGAGTTTTGTCGTAAGGACAAGTTACTAATTAGAAAAGTTTAATTAAATTACGAAAACATTTTTTAGGTTACACATTTTATCTTAAAAAAAGAGGATTGGAAAAGATTGGAATAACATAAAAAAAACAGTTTAAAATGTCACTTACGGGATATCTTCCGTGATTGTTTATTTCCATCCACCCGAACTTTCCAGTCATCCGCGATCATGGCTTTTGCAACAGCGTCGAAATATCGGGAACTCAAAATCATAAACAATCACGAAAGATATCCCGTAAGTGACATTTTAAATTGTGAAATAACCGTGATAGCTTAAAACAGTGTTACACATTAAAAAAACTCGTACACAGACAACTTGTTGAAATAATAGATCAAACGGCAGATTTCGTCTTTAAAATCAGAAAGTTTTTTAAAGAAGGAATCGATGCGGCATTTATGAACGCACTCCTACCATCAATACTCTTTTACGCAAAACGATAACCCTTTCACATAAACTATCTTATTACAAGTGACTTTGCATACCTCCTTAATATTAAATGATATTCAATACAATAAGGGTCTGACGAAAGTCAGACAGACAGGTGATTGTATACAAAGCTTCGCACTTTGAAAGGAGATTATATCGTATTACATAGAATATCAGAGTGCGGGGTGTGTGGAAAAGTTGGCCGCCGCTCAATTTTTGCTAAATTATCTTTTATTTGGCTAAAAATAATAACAGCACAGGCCGATCTTCAAAGTTATGCCGCGCGAGCCGAGATTGTTTTGTGGATGGGTAACCACATAAAATATTATAGCGTGTTTCTTCCGCGCCTCTTTTAAAGTCTGACAACCAGTCTTATCAAGGGGTATCGTATTATTTTAGTGGTTTGTGGAAGTCAGGCATGCAGTACTCCATATAAAAATACAAATACTCAGCTAAATCCGGTTCAACTGGTAGCCGACCCAAATATAGTTGGGAAAAAGCTAGTAACTGATAAAATTGGGTATACATAAATAAGCTATTTCAATGAGACACTACCGGCAGCACTAACATTGCAATTAGGGAGTGGTACCTAAAGCCGAAAGCTCGTTATAATGCTTGCTAAAAAGCTCTTGTTAGTTTTTCTGTAATGTAAAATTCGCTGGATGCCTCATTACAAGTGAATGCCCTAGTTCATCTGTACCTTTAGAAATTGACCTTGTTTTATTTTTAAAGGGTGGGGTTACCTTACAAGTTTCTATAAAAGAGTTCATTCAATTACCGTGTGCACTAACTTTGTAACGAGGGGCTAGTAGCGACGTGACAAGTGATTTAGTTTGATTGAAGCACTTCAGTTTATGGTGGAGTTAGCAACGGGCGTCACTACATCTTTATTAGATTCGACCAAATGAGCAATGAAGTTTTTAACGTTAGTGTAAGCACGTATCTACGACTTGTTTCTGCGATTTATTAAGAATAGATATATTGCGAAGAGGATAATTAGATGATATTTTTGTGTATTAGAATGCGATTTAAATGCTAAAATCAAACTGTAATATGTCCATGAATGCATTTACTTGGGCCTCTCCAGTCTCCTTCCAGGCCAGTCAAGACAGGGAAGTCATTAGACGAACCGAAAATGCCTGAAAGTGCTACTGGTCCATAAAAGACCTTATGAAGGGAGATCTCCAATTATCACTAAAACGCAAAATCATGGACATGTGCTAAGAGCATAATATTGGGAAAATCAGGCATATAGGAATTCACTCCTCAGACGAGGGAAGTCTGCCGACTTGCCAGGTGCCCGCTCTCGCTATAGGTCTGTGCAATGGTTGCTACTATAGGACTGTTGTAGTCAGTCTGGCAGACCCACCCGCTGCTCATCCGCGCGATCTCTATCTATGTCTATAAAACGAACTGATGTGTCTAATGACAATCTATATTGTGGTCACAGACGTGCCTGAACAAAACTTTATTCTCTTGTTATGGGATTCGACGGGAATACATAATATTTTTTGTGTTTTTGGATCCACGGGTATGTCCGTCTGGTGAATTTCCAGCTACAATGACATTGCCTTCACTCTGACTCGTATGTCTAAAATCTAAATCTTTCATTACTTCATAATACAGAAAAAAGCGTATTAGTATCAAAACTATATCATCACAAAGTGCATGCTCACAAACTGATTCACACACGTAGTTACTACAATATTCTGTGAAATACGATGTAATCCACTTTCAAAGTGCGAAACTTTGTTTACAATCACGTTCCAGACTGGCGAAAGCACTTCGAATATTATTGAAAAGCATTTAATTTTATGCATAGTCATTAGTGATACGGTGGTGTGTTCGAAAAGGGTGTTTCTTAGGTTGCTTGTACACGGCGCATGTAACCCGCGCAAGTGTCTCAACATGCTCAATTGCTCAAGCTACATGCGCCGTTTACAAGCACCCCGCGGGTAGCTTGATCAAGTAGCTTGCGCATGTTACTCGAGCGAGTAAACCGCAAACCCGCACCTTTACTTGCGCGAGTTGTATGCGCCATGTACAAGCACCCCGCGGGTAACTTGATCAAGTAGCTGGCGTATGTTACTCGCGCGGGTAACTCGCACCATTACTTGCGCCGTGTACAAGCACCCTAACACTATCACACAGTGTCATGTACCTACTTAATAGAGTTCTTCTTACAAAGCCGTATGCAATAAATATGCTCTTGTGACAATTTTTGAACAGATAAAACAGAGGATGACAGATTGAACCATTGGACCATGCATCTAGCAATAGTTGACAAGGTGTCTGGAGTATTTATGCAAAAAGACGCAGATTCAAATCCTGCTCGCAATCAAATTTTACTTTCGGAAAAAGCTTTATTGGTAATATTGTTTCAATGGACTGTCAATTTGAAAGAATAAAATACCCAGTTTAATATCGGTAATTCCTCTTTTGAAAATTTTCTTTTTCGCGAAAAATCTTTAGATATTTGAGCCACTCTACCGATTGTAATATTTATGAACTCGAAATAATAATGTACCAGCGTAGTGATATTTATTTATGTAAATGTCAAATATCAGTTATGTGAGGTCTTACCGGTGGATGTAAGCTCAGCCGAGCCGAGCTGAGGCAAGCAGAGCGCTAGGAGCGTCGCAAGCGCGGCGAGCGAGGCCGCCGCCCGCTTCGAGCGCTCGCCTCGCATGCCGCTCACTGCACCCGCGTCACATGCCAATGAAGTGCCTGCAACCAAAATAAACCTGTCATTAGAACTGAGATTCAGTATACATCTACATGAATAGAAAAAAAGAAAAAGGAGACAAAAAGAAAAAGAGAAAAAAAAGAAAAAATGAGAAAAAACTTTTTCGAAAACTTTTTCAGTCGATGCCAAGTCCTTACTAGAGGAGTTGTACCTTCCATCATCAGCACAGCTTCATGAATGATGACTACCATACGCAAATACTTAAATTACTTCAGTTTTTTTTTTAAACGGTATGTGGGCCTATAAAATTTGAGGTTTGCCCTCGATTTCTCCAGGATCCAATCATCAGATCCTGACATGGTGACAATGGAACCACTCTTGAAGTGTCTCCTTTCGAACAAAATAATAATTTTGAAAATCGGTCCATCATTGGCGGAGTAATCGCGTAACAAACACACAAAAAAAACATACCGTCGAATTGATAACCTCCTTCTTTTTGAAGACGGTTAAAAAAGTAAATGTGGCGTAGAAACACTCAGAAAAACTCTGGATCCATATACCACCCCATAAGTAAACAATACCTTTCTTGTAAAAATGTAGGTCCCTACGTTTGATAGACACTATAATTTTTACAGACAGTAGTGTTACTAAGGCTGAGCGCAGACTTGAGTCACAACAGCTGTTTTAAGACAGTCTTGTCTCACATAGACAAGTCTGTCTTAAAACATAAACAAAACTGTTTTGTCTACGACACGCCGCTCACCTGAAACAAAACTGTTCAGTGTCAGACTTGTCGCTGTGCAGTTCTTGTGTCTATTAGACAATATTGTCTATGAGACGTTTTGTTTTAGGTGTGCGCATCTTCATGGTTTTTGTAAAGCAATAGTCTGTCTTAAAACTGTTTTGACTCAAGTCTGCGGTCAGCCTAAAGTTGACACCATCGAGCGAACGAAGCAAATTCAAAGAGGACCACGGGGAAGTTTAAATGGACCCCGTCAATTTTTTTTCATATATACTCGTATAAAACAAGCTTTACATAATTATTCTGGTATACGTACTCATAAGCCGCACTTTGAAGAAATCTTCAAAAGTGTTAAAAAAAAATCCACATGTTTCCAATGATACTACTTGTATCAAATTAGTTGTATTAGGATCTTTGTTTTACGAGTATTTTAATACCTTTGTGTTTCTATTTTAGATTTTAAATAAGTAACGTAACCCTGCTACACGGTGTTTCGATATTACAAGATACAGTTGGCTTAAAGCTCATAAGAGGATTTAGTCATAAGTACGAAGTCTAGACTTGTATAGTCTGCAGGGTTCAATAACCTGATACGATACGTGATGAAATGTATCCGTATTTCGATTGTAGCATTTGTTCTGGCCAATTTTATTTCTGGTGATTTATATCAAAAATGGATTTGTTACGAATATAAAACAAAACACCAGATTAGCAATGAGACAATGAATCAACAAAAAAATACGTGTGACACTAATTTTATAAGTAGGTTTCATTGTGGAAACCTACTTTTGTAGCTGGCCATTTAGAATCGGTAAGTAAAAGTAAAGTTTTCGTGACGGATGTTGTTATGATTGCCGAAGTCTCCCGAACTTATAATGACGTTAGACGATACGGGGTGTTGGGTATTTTTGTTAGGTATTTTCGTTACGGAATTTCTTGATTCGGTTGTCGCACTCAGAGCCCGCATACTACTCTTTAAAAAGTCCTTATCCAATACTGTCTTATACCAACCGACGAAGCTGTCACGCATTGAATGGGATCACATCTCAATGTAAGTTTATCCTGGTCTTAACAACATGTACCCTAACAAGATAAGCAAAGCGGAACCTTCAGCCATCTGGAAAAAAGCCCAAGATAAAATAGACCTTATTTTCACAGTCCCCAGACACCAATATTTTGTTCAAAACAATCCTGAACATGTTTTCTTTCAGTACACAATTTTGCTAAACACAGAAAAATTGGGAAAGGGTTTCAAAAGGGTCTTACTGTCCTACATAATTGTATTGTCTCACTAAAGTAAGGATCATACAGCTGCCTTTCGTTTCTTAAGAAATAAGACGGTTGGAATTTTGTAAGGATAGAAAAGTAACATTTTGTGTTTATGTTGGTTGGAATTTTGCTCTCCTTTTTTCTTGTTTTCACCATTGTTTGTTATAAATAAGTGATATTTATGATACCATCCTCTTAATATAATTAGGGACTTGTAAAATGCCTGGTAAAATGTAAGTAAATATTTTGTACAACCTTCTTACCTTTAACATAGCAAATGTGGGTTTGTATTTTGTACAAACAAACAGGTTGTCAAACTCTTTTTACATAAGGTACATATTTGTCTGTATGAAATGGTTTTTGATGGCATCAAATTGTTTTATTTTCGGCACCAACAGAACTTGATAAAGATGGAGATGATATTTTTTTTATTCCAATTGGGAAACTATGTGTTTGTGTATTAATTTTGAAAAAAATTAGCTTTAAACAAAGAGGTTGGGCGAAAAAAGTAGTCAGACTAACAAGATGTTGATAACTTTAAATAAATGGTTTAAGATTTACTTAACTTAAACTGTTATGAAATTATAAAGACACAAAAGACAATCTGGATATTTCTTTTTTTCTACTTACTTAATTTTTATGTTTTCACAAAAGTGGATAGGTTCATGTTCAATTATAAAAAGTAAAAATTGAAGTAGGTGGATAAAATATCGTCTTTGTCATCACAAAACAAAATGAAAACACACTGTACCGTCCCAATGACAGAGAGGAAGTAAAATATAAAGTAAATTACCGGCAACTCGTTTTCACCTGTCATATCACGGAACCAAGTCTTCTGAAGGAAATAGATTGCCGAGAGCTGTCGCAAATTATTACTGCGATCTATCATTATATGGAGCTATGAGGCATCTGCGTCGTTGCCTCTCATCGACGAGAAAATGGTATTATAAATGAGAAAATTATGTGAGTGCTACGATGAGATGACATACCTACGAAACGTCAAAAATAAGTGTTGTGCTATTTCGAATAATATGGAACGTTATAGAATTCGTTAGTTTTATTATTTTTTAAATATATGATTGACCGAGCTTCGCTCGGTTTTTAAAATGTCTATATCTTGGGAACTGAGCTTTTCTCGAACCTGGGACCTCGATTCCTTGAGCCGAATTCTATTTTATTTTCATTTATATTTGAATAAAAATAGTCGTGGGTGCGTTTACAAACATATAAACACACATACACAAACACCCCAGACCCGGAACAACTACCTGCAGGTCATACAAATATTGTTACGTGCGAGGATCGAACCCGCTGCAGTCGATAACTTAACCACTGCGACAATCATGCCGTCAAATTTTTAATGTAATATTATCGGATGCGTGTCAAATCTAAGCATGTATGACAATTTCACAGTATTATCGTGTGTAAACGTACCGTCAATACTATGTTTAAATGCCGGCAACTAAATATTATAATTCTAAAGATAGGTCAATATAAGTCACGCGACAAAACACATTGTAACAATACTAGCTTTTAAGAACATTTTTATAGAATGACAACATCCGAAAGGAATACTCGTACAGTTTGTAAACACGAAAGAGTCCTGATTGTCTTCTGTAGTTAATGTTCCCTGAATCGCATGAAACCTGCTGAGCCGCAAGCAAATGATCCTACTTTCTCACAGCCGTTATCTTAAATGAGCAGAAGATTTAGTTCTCGTAAAAAGGGGATCAAATTCTAAGACACTGCTTCGTGTTATTATTGTGATTCGTAATCGACAATTTGTTTTTAGGGTTCCGTACCCCAAAAAATACGTGTGGCCGGGGACTCAAATATTTAATATAATAACCGTGCCAAAGTCTGCCGAACTGAAACAACGTTATACGATGCGGGGCGTTACGTTTGTTGTTTTTTTTTTCGTTCATCATCAATGGATTTGGATGAAAGGTACAAAGATAGTTTATAACCTTGATTAACACATAGAATAGTTTTAATCTGGATTTAATGTTCCTATGGTATAATTTTCAAAGCATCAGCTAGTTCAGCCACGTTTAGGTCACGCTCTCATGCTAACGTTTCCGAAATAGTTTTAGCCACTAGAAAATAACATCCATGTTTGTCTTCCGGATCGAGCCCACACGATACGTGTCGTCACAGCTTAAAGAAGTGATTAAGGTTCTGCAGCGAGAACTTCAAGGATGAACGAAAACGATTTAGATTTCACCGGGACGTGATAAATGGTGAATGTTATTTCCTTTGGAGACATTTTTCAAGAGTTCATGTATATAAAGTGAAAGTAAGTGACAGCATTTTTCTACTGATAAATGGCATAAGAGACAGTTTTAAGGGTTCCGTACACATCGGTTTCTTATTATGGCCTAAGATCTATTTGAAATTTTGGAAAAGTTTTTGAGGCATGCAATTATCCCTTAGTCCAGAAATGCCGACCAGACTGACAGGAACTGGTTTTGAACGCAGCCAGACGTTTTTGTTTGTTTGTTGAAGCATTCTAAAAAAGTCATCGAGATAGGAAAACATTTAGGGGCAGGAAAACGTTTTCTCTTTTAGTATGGACGAGCGCTCGGTAGACGATTGTCTTATGGACCAAAATGTAAAGTCTAATTTTCTGTCTGATGGGGCTACAACACTTTTTGTTAGTAACAAACCTGCAGAAAACTCTGGTAATACGACAATTTTTAGCGTTAGCGACGTATGTAGTGTTCTTTCAGTCTATTTGATTATGATAAGTCCATTAAGCTTAATGGATTAAAGAATTTCACCAACGAGGTCATCATTCCTAAGTCCATGACCAAAACCGCATGCCGAGAATGCAATCCATTACCCAATTATTTTTCAACGAGGTACTATGCTAAATTGCATGGACGTTTACCAACGTAATTCTGAGTAGCAATTCGAGCAACCACTAATTAAAAACAGTGGCTACCAATTGAAACATCCTTTTGTTTAATCACTGAGTGTTTACTGTATTTGTAATTAAACTATGCTTGTTTTGCTTTTGCTAAATGAAAATGTTTGTAATCACTTTTTGTGAAAAGTGGATTGAAATACCGCAAAGTACGAACGCCATATTTATTTAGCCCAGTCC
Organism: Agrotis segetum; assembly: GCA_036375495.1. Classification (NCBI taxonomy): domain Eukaryota; kingdom Metazoa; phylum Arthropoda; class Insecta; order Lepidoptera; family Noctuidae; genus Agrotis; species Agrotis segetum. The sequence goes on along the minus strand of JAQSVV010000047.1, from coordinate 2,656,760 downwards.
CGCCTCTTTACTTCACATTATACTATAACGGTTTGAATTCATATTATACAACGTGTAACGTTAAATTCGCAAAACCTCTCAGCCCATGTTACTGTAAATTGATTTTAGGAAAACTTTGGGAAATTCGCAAAAAAAAATTGTTTAGGAGAAATTGATCGACGCTCTACGATGAATTTCTAACGTTTCGAACAGAATTGTAGTTTGAGTTACCCCACGAGAGGTTTTGCGCATTTAACGTTACACGTGGTATAGATTTCTCGTTTTTTTTAAATACTTTATTTCCATCTCTCTGTTTCAGGCAATTTCTGGCCATGTTTGCCTCGTGAACATCTTCAAATTGTCACACCAACTCCGCCGAAATGTCCTCAGTTATTCTTTGCAGTTTTATATTTATGTAATTTAAAAATCAAAGGGAAGGTTTACGTGCACAACACAAATGAACTAGTAGTTTACAAACAACGTTATTTTTAAGATTAGAATCAAATATTTTTAATGAAACTTGTGAAATCAACAATAATTATGACCTATAGATCGTAAAATCATCTAACGAGGAAAACAACAAAAGCTGGTCGAGGTGGATGTCTGAATCAAATGATAAAAAAACTAAGTAGGTTGTAATACATTGTGAACTACGTCAACTTATTTTAATCGTCTTACATCTCGTAACACTAACATTTAACTACCAGTAAAATATAGAAACCCGAGCTTAGTTTAAGAGGCTTTCATTACCGCAAGCTGCTTAATAAGCGGCAAAAGCGTGTTTGTCCGAAATAAAAACTTTTCCTTTATCCTGCTTAAGGCCAAGTGCTCGATTAAGCCTGCCAAACGGAGTTGCGGTCACCGTTTTAATAGTGTGGGTTTACTAAGGGCATAGATTAAGATCGGTCAAGTTTTTATTCGTTATGTAGTGGCGAGTCAATAAAAAGAATTGAGACAGAAAATCAGCTCGTTATTGTTTCTGTTGAATAAATCATAATAACATCCTTAAAGTATTTTTTTCCAGTAAGGCCCGCTTGCATCAAACGAGATAGGTTGCCTGCGAAGTTAGTTGCTAACTATAGGTTCCATTGATAGTTTATTTACAATTTTGTTAATTTAACCTCGTGTTAGCAGTAACCTGAGTTAAAAGATAACACAGGTTATAAGTAGACAGTTTTAACAATTGACCCTGGAAGCACCCAACTGTCTGTATTTTTGAAGGGCCTTATTACCCTGCTACGCATAGCCACCGAAAGAACGTATTTAATTTTTAGTCAGTTAATCCTTCCGCTCCACTTATAAGCGAAAATAAATGTATGCATTTTACAGTTTCCTCACGACTTTTCTCTTTACTATCTACTACACTTATAAAACACCACACTACACTACATAAATCAACATACAAAATGTAACCAAGTATCCTTCTAAAACACAAAGCAGAAAAGCGAACGCACATTTTCAATTTATGGAACTTCTGCTTGTATTTTTGCATAGTCAACAGTTTAAGGGTCGTTTGCCTACCCAACGAGGGGTTATCGCTACGTTCACCCTTACAACGACCGTCATACGCCGACTCCTTACTTTTTTGTGACAAAATACTCCCGACTAATAAGACTGTCCTGGATTTTACGTAAGTCTTTATTCCAGAATATTTTGTTAGGATTTACGTGAGGTTTACATAACTAAAGTAGTGTAGTAGAATTCTGTGATGTAAGATAAAATCTTAGGGGACTACAGACAGGTTATTTGGACGGATATTCGTTTCGTCAGATTTTTGGTTCGTCGATTTTTTTCAATGTGTTTTATTATTATTTTGACGCATTTTCTTACCTTACAAGATTTTTGTATTTTATTAACAGCGTCTTACAAAGTATTTACTGCGTTTATTGTATGGAAAATTGAAAAGCCGCCTCTAGTGTGCAAACAAGGAACTAATTCTACCATTAATATAACGTCAAAGTTCCAGTTCACGTAAAAAAAACTGAAAAAGTCATGATAGAGCCTCTGGATCTTTCACTTTCCAAATTGCAAAGAAAATCTGTTTCTGACAGAATTGTTTTTTACCGCAGTGTTGCTTAGAGCTTTAGAGCATTTTAACTAATAGTTTACTTTACCACTGATTAAACAACTGACCCTAAGTTTGATGTACACAATGCGGTTTCATGAATCGTCTAAAACCGTCGTTAATTTCAATGAAATTAAAATTTAATTAAATAAATTCCATATAATGTGTGTAACAGCCCTTACAAAAATAATACTAGCTCCTTTCAAGACCAGACTACTTCACATTATTTTTTGGGGCTCAAGCATTTCATTTTTAGGTTCAAGCATTATATTGCGTGTTCTTTGTTTCAAAATTAGAACAGCATGTGCGTTCCATATTTCTTTTGTTTTTGTTCAAAACAAATATTAGTAGGTTCGTGAGGTTTTGTCTTATTGCGCTTTTGTTTCATGAGAAATTCTTTGTTAGCACTCTTGACTTTCATAAAATACTAGCTCCCGTTCCCCTTGCCATATAAAATATTGTTAGTGCCACATTATAAAAAATGTTGGTGATGGATAACCCTTATCACTTAGGGCTATGAAAAATAAATAGTAGCCGATTCTCAGAGCTACTAAATATGCATATAAAAATTCATAAAAATCATTCAAGCCTTTTCGAGGAGTATAATTATGGTAACTAACACTGAAACGAGATTTTTTTAGATAATGACGAATGATCTATTTCTTTTTTCAATTTAACTTGCAAGGTTTCGAATTTCTAATGTCGTAGCATAATGTTGAAGAAAAGTTCGAGTGTAAAATATTTTTTGCAGGTAATGTAAAAGTCCAAGAAACGGAAAAAAATGTCTTAAGATTAAAATTAATGCATAGCATGGTTACACGTAATGCTTATTGAACAAAACAGAATGGAAACTCACGTCAGTAATTTGGCTCATTCGAATACGGGAAATAATACTTAATTATGAAATTCAAACTTTTTATTCCAATAACATAATCGTAAAGCAACATAAAAAAGAAACCCCTTTCCCATACATTCTAGCTAAAGTGCTATAAAGTACTCGACTCACGTACACAAACATAGAAACACGGCCAACAGTCGAGGCCGAATTGAACTCGAGCTCTCCAGAATAAGGGTTCTCACGTTTCTGCTCTATTTATTTCGTATCATTTAGGACGTGCTTAAGCATTGCTTTTAATTTGTTTGGCTTTGGCTTTATCTTAGAAATGATTTGTGCTCTTACTTGTTTTTGTTGGATGATATAACAGATAACTTCAGACTTCTTATTTGTATTTGTTTTGACTTCCACTTATGATATTATTGTAATACTCATATTTTGTAGAGGTTAAGTTTGCATGTTTGATTTTTTTTTTTTTTTTTTTTTTTTTAGCCTGGTAAAATCATCAAATGAGTCCTCCAACCCCGGGCAGGGCGGGAGGGACTGTCAGACTTCTACTGACTAAAATCCATGGTGTCCTTCATAGCCTGTTACGTTCCGGGGTTACGGTTAGGGAATAATCCCGCGACCCCGGCAGGCTTTGGCCCTCTGAGAGGGGGGCCCCGTCATTATGCTGACGCTCTTTGAGGCGCGCGTGGGACACAACGCGCCGTCGACCCGGGCATGGTCCTTGGTCGGGCAGCGAGTTGCCCTTTACTCGCTGCCCGCATGCCCACGCCTACGGTGGCCGGAGATCGTCGCGCGACGTCCGTCGCCGTGGGCGTCCTACACCGCGGTTGGGGCGGAGGGAGGACTCTGTCCTCTCTCGCTCGCGGCGCGCCTCCTCCTTCGCGAGCATTACTGCTTCGCAGAAGGAGGCGACCGCTTCCCACTCCGTCTCGCCCCGCAGCATGGCCGAAACCAATGCCGGGCGCGAGAGGTCTCCGCCTATCGCAGCCGTGAGGACACGTCGGTGCGCCGCCCAAGCTGGGCAGTCCTGCACCGTATGCTCCACCGTGTCCTCCGGGCGATCTTCGCAGTGATGACACCCAGACGTATCCTCCTTCCGCATTAGACACAGGTACCTCCCGAAGCACCCGTGCCCCGTGAGGACCTGCGTCAGGCGGAAGGTACCCAACTAGCAAAATTTTAACTTACAATTGTCCTAAGACCAAGATTTTTGTGTGATACTTCCTGGCCGCGCCACAGTCGCATTTTGAATCGGAGTTAATAAGAATAAATGTTCATAAAGTGTTCATTATTGTTCTAAATATAAAAAAAAATGTACGTGAAAGATTCGTGAGATATTCAACAAAATTGGTGGCGCGGCCAGGGAGCATGCTTCCTGGCCGCGCCACCACCGTACACTGCAACCAATAGGATATTTATGTGCAAACTTAATGCTAAACAATTGTACGAAAATTGTTCATTCTATTGACGATTAGAAAGACTGCAAAAAGCCATTATTAATATGATAAATATCGAAACTTTAAATTTGGTTATACCAATTCTAATAACAGTAGGTAATGTAGGTATTATCGTAAAAAACAAATTAAAAGGCTTTCTTAGGGACTGTTACATCAATTCTGAATACTTTTTGCAACTACCTACATAATATTATGTAGGGGAATCTAAATCTAAATATATATAACTCATAAGTGACTGACTGACATAGTGATCTATCAACGCACAGCCCAAAGTCCTAAACCACTGGACAGATTGGGCTGAAATTTGGCATGCAAGTAGATGTTATGACGTAGGCATCCGCTAAGAAAGGATTTTGATCAATTCTGCCCCCAAGCGGATAAAATAGGGGATGAAAGTTTGTATGATTTTTTGTCAATTTTATGAAAAATACATTAAGTTCCGACATCCACGCGAATGAAGTCGCGTCCACAGCTAGTTAATACTAAGACGGTTAGCCCGCCTAGAACGGATATGCATTTTAAAATATCGATTAGAATATGAAGATTTAGAACGCCGCCGCCGCCGCATACCCTTAGCGGGTACCTGTTTTAGGCTTACTTCCCCTAAGTATTGTTTATTTCTAGACTACCCACTGCAATAGCAAATAATTGCGATATTTTGTAAAAATAGTGTTCCTATTTACTGAGTGTTACCGTGTTCCTATTTACTGAGTATTACCGTGTTCCTATTTTTTTTAAGTGCGATACTATATACCTACCATAGGTCGGAATTAGATAGAGTTCTGTAAAAACTTGCATCGAAATGTTAATGTTAATATTATGGATCTTCCTGGAATTTCTAATAGACAATGGGGCAACAGTATTAAAACATAAAAACCTCGGTGATAGATTAGACAAATAAAGCATTGTTAAATAAACATACCATTTCTATTCATCGTCATCATCATCAGCCTTTAAATGTGGGGAACATTTAAAGGCTGATGATGATGATTTTGACTGCCGGGACACAGGCCTCCTGTCTGAGAGTGGCCCATAATCCACCACGCAGGCCCAGTGCGGGTTGGATGTCACATGTCTTCGAATTTTTGATTCTAGGACATACCGGTTTCTTCACGATGTTTTCCTTCACCGTTTTGAGAGCAGTGGTGATGAAGTAAATTACACACTGGGTTCGAACCTACAACTCGTAAGTCGGGACTGATAGCACTGGGCCACACATGCTCTTTATCATTCATTCATTTTTATTAGTAGTATTTAATTCATAAAACAAATTAACAAACATTAGGTTCATAGCATTCATATTGCGTGCTTTTTTTTCAAAATTAGAAATAGCATGTGCGTAATCCATATTTCTTTTGTAATTTTGTTTTAAAATAAATATTAGTACACCCATTCGTGAGGTTTTGTCTTATTGCGCTTTTGTCTCATGAGTAATTTCTTTGTTAGCACTCTTGACTTCTAAATCTTCACATTCTATTAAAATACTATCCGTCCCGGGCTAACCGTCTTGCCATATAAAATAGCTGTTAGTGACGCGACATTCATAAAAAACTTAATGTATTTTTTTTTGACAAAAAAACAGACTTTTCCCTTTTTTGTAAAAAAAAAATCAAAATGTTTCTTAGGGATGGATAACCCTTATCACTTAGGGGTATGAAAATAGATAGTAACCGATCCTCAGACCTACTATAATATGTAACTATATAAAATTTCATAAAAATCAGTCAAGCCGTTTCAAAGGAGTATTGTGACACGAGAATTTTACACATTAGATAATTAAGTGAGTGATAATGAGTGATCTGTCTGTATCTTTTTGCAATTTAACTTGCAAGGTTTCGAATTTCCAATATCGTAGCATGGTGTTGATTAAAAGTTCGAGTGTAAAACACTTTATACAAATAACAAAAAAGGCAAAAAAAAAAACTTTAGATAAAATTAGTGCATAAGCATGGTTACACGTAATGCCTATTGAACAAAACAGAATGGAAACTCACGTCAGCAATTTGGAACATTCGAATACGAGAAATAGTACTAAATTATGTTTTTTTTTTTAAATCCAATAACATAATCGTAACGCAACAAAAAAAAGAAACCCCTTTCCCATACATTCTAGCTAAAGTGCTATAAAGCACTCGACTCACGTACACAAACATAGAAACACGGCCAACAGTCGAGGCCGAATTGAACTCGAGCTCTCCAGAATAAGGGTTCTCACGTTTCTGCTCTATTTATTTCGTATCATTTAGGACGTGCTTAAGCATTGCTTTTAATTTGTTTGGCTTTGGCTTTATCTCAGAAATGATTTGTGCTCGTACTTTGCTAATATTTTGTTTTCGTTGGATCACGTAACAGATAACTAAAGATCATAATTTATGTTAGTTTTGACTTCCACTTATGATAAACTCATATTTTGTAGAGGTTAAGTTTGCATGTTTGGATATAGGGCGCAACTACTTTTCCGATTCTGGAAAATTCTATGAGATTATTTTCAATCATATCCCGAGACAAAGATAGTTCGTATTACCTACGGTGTTTTCAATTCTGTAAAAAAAATTGAGACATAGAATAAAAACTCATGAATCATAAATGCTTTTAAAAACATTTCAATTCACATACACAAATAACCAACCACACAACATTACCTACACTCAAAAATACAATAAACTGAATAGTTATGAATGAAATCAAAGCAACAAAACACTAACTCACTTCATAATGCCTACCTGTAGATCATACGACAAAACATCATCAAAACAGCCACTTAATTTTTAACATAGTTGCGTTCACCGTTTGACGTTAATTTCACACTAAAGCCTTCATCCCGAACTGACAGGCAATTACCATGGCGCTTGGGTAGGCTTCCCCAATCAACATAAATCACCTCTAAGGCCTGGCTTCCAATAAGGAACGAGCGGAGCGAAGCAGACACGAGTGACACGGTGATGAACTCTGGCTCAGTCATAATAATTGGCTTATTAATTTGGCTGCTAGGACACAAGGTTCCTCCCTGTATGAGACAAAATCAATTAAAGCACTATTTTATTTCAAGTAGGCCAGTTACATGCACTTTAAATATAGGAAAATAATTAAACACTAAAAAGTTGTGGTGCTACAGTCCCAGTCACATAACATAAAAACTGTGAAAGTACCGTAGATGCCAATTCCAAGAAGTAGATCTCTATGGAGAAGAACGGGCAAGAAACTCCAGACTGACGTTCATGATTGGATTCAAAAACAGATGTAGAGACAGAGACAGAAACAGATGACACACCACGTGAAATCGCGTGAGTCCGAATCGGGTCTAGGACCGTTTTCCTTCTCTTTCAGTGGACAATAAAGTCTATCTTCTATATTTGCAATCATTAATCAAATATTTTCTCTTGGCTCATCTTTTTGTGGAAACCTAGCCTAAGGCGTGGAATACACAAGCAGAATTTTAACGTTTCCACGAAACTGAGGTTAGCTACCTCTCTTGATTATTCGTAACACGTTCAATGTGTCATATAAATAGTGCTACTAGTGTTAGCGTGGACTATGTTAATCCTAAAAGGGGTATTACATGGGTCAAAGACTTTGTTCTGGAGAAATTATTTTTTTACGACTAGGTATCTATAGACTTTATAGAAGTTTTATAGAAAATACTAGTTTCGTCTAGCGGTTTCATTCAATCCTCGACTTCTTTTTGTCTTAGCTTTTTTTTTTTTTTTTTTAGCGTGGTAAAATCATCAAATGAGTCCTCCAACCCCGGGCAGGGCGGGAGGGACTGTCAGACTTCTACTGATTCTGGAAAATTCCATGAGATTATTTTCAATCATATCCTGTTAGTTCCGGGGTTTACAATTCTGTAAAAAAAAAATGTGACATGCGAAAAAAACCATGGCAGGTTTTAAAAACATTTCAATTCTACACAAACAACCAACCACGTCATTACCTACTCAAAAACGCAATAAACTGAATAGTTATGAATGAAATCAACGCAACAAACACTAACGCACTTCATAGTGCGACCTGTAGATCATATCCATCATCAAAAACAGCCACTTAATTTTTAACATAGTTGCGTTCACCGTTTGACGTTAATTTCACACTAAAGCCTTCATCCCGAACTGACAGGCAATTACCATGGCGCTTGGGTAGGCTTCCCCAATCAACATAAATCACCTCTAAGGCCTGCCTTCCAATAAGAACGAAGCGGAGCGAAGCAGACATAAGCGAGGGAGGACGCTGTCCTCTCTCGCTCGTCATAATAATTGGCTTATCCTTTACTGCTAGGACACAAGGTTCCTCCCTTTATGAGGCCAATCAAAGCATTATTTTATTTCAAGTAGGCCAGTTACATGCACTTTTGTTCAATTGTCATTGGTAGATATAGGAAAATAATTAAACACTAAAAAGTTATGGTGCTACAGTCCCAGTCACATAACATAAAAACTGTGAAATTATCGTAGATGCTAATATCAAGAAGTAGCTCTCTATGGAGAAGAACGGGCAAGAAACTCCCCACTGACTTTCATGATTGGATTCAAAGACAGAGAGATTGAGAGACAGAGACAGAAACAAATGACACACCACGTGAAATCGCGTGAGTCCGAATCGGTTCTAGGACATGCCGTTTTCCTTCTCTTTCAGTGGACAAATAGTCTATCTTCTATATTTGTAATCATTAATCAAATATTTTCTCTTGGCTCATCTTCTTGTGGAAACTGCCTAAGGCGTGGAATACACAAGCAGAATTTTAACGTTTCCATGAAACTGAGGTTAGCTACCTCTCTTGGATATTCGTAACACGTTCAATGTGTCACATTAATAGTGCTACTTAACTAGTGTTAGGGTGGACTATGTTTTTAATTTTTCAATTACATGGGTCAAAGACTTTGTTCCTGAAATTAGACAATTCAACTGAACCAACTCTTTAGATTTACAATAATATCGGTGTAGATTAATAAACTTCTTTTTCGGATTAACAGTTATCAGGATCACCTAACAACCTTTCCATTTACACCAATATTCCTTATTTTTTATTACACATCTATGAAACACAAAACACTTAATATGGATATTTGGACATAGAATTAAGTGATTTTATTATTTATTTATTTATTTAAAGCCTCATTTAGACGGAGCAAGAACTCGCATGCGAGTTTCACTACATTGCTTTAAATTAGACAATTCAACCGAAACAACTCTTTAGCTTTACAATATCAGTGTAGATTAAGAAACTTCTTTTTCGGATCAACAGTTGACAGGATTACCTAACAACCTTTTCATTTACACCAAGATTACTTATTTTTATGACTCATCTACAAAACACTATAAAATCCGACGGAGCATGTAACGCATTTGTTTGATCAACTGAATCTTGCATGTAATGCAACTGCGAGTAAAATGAAGCTTAAAAAAACACTGACTCAAGGAAAATAGTGATTAAATTAAACCAAAAGACAATTTGTATTTCGAACAACAAAACAAAATCAAAGCTCAAAAAAAATATTTCCTAAACGTGGCGATTGTCTTTGATTAACTAATCCCAGCTTAACACGACAGTTACATTCTCAGCTAAAATCCCCAATCACCATAAATTGTCCTTCCTAAGGGTATTCAACGGACTGCGCCAGTCGTCACCGTGCCAGTACTGTCACCGCATAGCTATAACTTCAATGCCGACTAGACTGGCCGCATGCCAACTGACGTCATCAAGTCTAGACATGTGCTACCATAACATGAGGAAACTCCCTGGAGAGACTGACTTGGCCTAGTTTGGACTAAATATTAAAGACGGCCAGCAGTTACACGGATAAACGTTAATTCATGGTCCTAAGCCCGTTAAAATTAATGAAGTGTGTAAAAAAAAAAGTTCTGGTAGCGAGAGCACAGTGGCGACTTCCGGTTTTCTACTGTTTTTTGCCTAGCTGTACATAGAATGTTTTTCAAAAGATGTAAAATTAAAATGATGGGGAAAATCAACAAGGTTGAGGTGGGTACTTATGGCAGTATTTCCATTATTTTCACGAGCCGCTATTTTCATAAGTAATATTTCTGAGAGATTCGTCGAAGACAACATTAAATAAACAAAAGATACACTGTAAAAATACGGCAGACTAGTCATTACCAAAATCAACTCTCTAAATCGTCGAAAGCAAAAACCGTTGCTCTAATCACAGCCTAAATTACTCCTCTAAACTTACTTGTAATCCCCGTTTAAAGCGTCGAATCGTATTAATACATAAATCGATCGTGACCTATATCCGAGCTCCCGATCCGGGAAATACAGGGTGTTTATATTTATCCAAGTACCCTGCGATCCGGGAAATACAGGGTGTTTATTTAACTCACATAAAGTTCAGAAAGTTTTCACAGTTTCAATTGTTACACGACAAACAACAATACCTCTCTTACCCCAAAAGTTTCTTAATCTAGACTTGAACAGTTATTAGCAAAGTCTTACAAAAGGCTTTGGACTAACTTTTTTGATTAAAATAATGGGATAGAATTAATTAGAAAGGTTTTCTGGAGTTTTCGTGGCCCATTAGAATTCAAGAAGCTGAAGGTATTAATTTCTAAGTACCAAACTACCCTTCTGCTTGCGATTTCGCTTATTCTCGTAGGTATGTCAAAAACTATCACACATGAATGCAAATGTTTTCAATATTTATCTCAAGACAGAGGAATACTTTTAATACAATGGCTCTAAAAATACCACTTTTGCAATATATTTTATAGGAATTACGATATTTCTTTTTATTTATTGCTTGAGCAATATAATAGAATAAGAATTTGAATTTGTATAATTAATAAGAATTTGTAAAATAGAACACCTAGGTGTTCTATTTTACAAATTCTTATCATGGTTTAAATTGCCTTTTGAGAACTCTAAGGGTGACTTTTTCGCCCTAAGTGTGGTAAACTTTCAAATTCTTTTCAACAGTTCTTGCATGAAAAACCGTCTATACATTAAGTAACCATACTCACAAACTTTCACATTAATAAACATTACTTAGATGAATCCTCTAAGTTCTTAGTCTTACCTATACTCCTTCTATTACACCTATAACTCATCATGACGACAGGCGAAACTTTAATTGCAAGTCCCAAAATCTAATATGATTACGGTTAACCCTCGCTGACAACGACAAGCTGCCGAATTATTGTCTGTTCTACCTCAAACCAATATTGTACGGTTCTATTGAATTCATAATAATGATTCACGTCCATGGGAGGCGGATGAGTCAAGAGTTTTAATGAAACTGCTTGATTCATTTTTGTACTGACTTCTGCTCGCGGCGTTGCCCTCCTGAAGTTCAGGGATAAAAGTATCTTATGTAACCGAGGCATTATGTATATGTGTATCAAACAAAAAAAAACAGTTCAATAGTTTTTGTATGATAGGTTCTTTGCATCCATTGTCAAAAATTTTCATATACATAATAACAGTAACGACGACGGTACAATTTAATATTACATGTAAATATACCTTATCACTGACATTGTCATGAATTACAGTTGTAATTGGCTTGCCTACCAGCGATAAAAATGCAATAAAGTCTTATTGTTTAAAACAGTTAAAAATGTTGTTTTAATTCTGTAGAAACCAGTCTTACTATGGAGTATCGTATTTCCCAGTTACTGGGTTGTGGAGGTCCGACAGGCAGTCGCTCCATGTAAAATATTGATATTCAGCTGCATCTGGTTCGACTGGAAGCCGATGAGGAAGAAGATGATGAATTCTGTAGAAACCATCAAATAAAATTTCTAGATGGAATAGAATGGATGGAATGTCAGAATCGTATAACGACTAAATCCCACCATATAACTTCAATTGTTCTTTACGTTCCAGGATCGTGGAAATATCTTAAAACTTTCTCACAACTTCATCCACATTAGAACACAGAAATGAACCAATTCCTTTGTTAGTTAAATATTAATTTAACCTGTATTAAAACTATTTTCTGAACTACAAGTCGAAAGGAAATTAAGTGTCATCTTGTCACTTGCAGATGCGATCTATAAACTATTGTATAAGTTTCAATCTGTGTTTAATATCAAAGAGATAGCTCTTCGCTTCTGTTTTCTGAAGTTTTAGTTTGCTGAGAATAATTAATATTAGTGAGTTTTACTTAATCCGTTAGCGTAGATAATAATGAGCCTTTTGTGAGATTCGATATTTTTAAACAGAAAGCATATAAATTCTCCGAGAAAAATTAAGTGTACTAAAAAATAAATCAAGAAAAACAAAAAGATAATTATGTCAACACCAACGCAAAACAGCCACACTATACGAGATAGTGGCATATTGACATAGCATTGATGAATAAAAGAGGAATCTAATTAGGGTTGGCAAACCCTGGATAGTGTCGAGTTTCCGGAACTTTGTAATCAGAAAAAGCTGTTCAATCAGTGGAACTGACCAATCAAGTAGATAAACTAGGAAATTGATTAAACAAACAAGTAGAGGCAACTGATCAGTGATACGAAAAATTTCTGATTAAATCCGAACTGGAATGTTTGTTTCCAATTTTTCCGGGATTCTTCAAGCGTAATAACGTATTTATGAAATCTAGAAACATTAAACATATTGAAAACATTTTCGTATTAGTTTATAACCTTTTTTCTAACTGCAGGTACAAAGAAAAAATATACAATTTAACACTGTAGGTATTGGTTATTTTTGACAACCAAAGAAAGTAATGATTTATAACTGCTAATAGGTGTTCGGAATAAAATTAGAAAGCCTTGATAAGAGTGATTTTAAAAGACAGTGCATATTTTTTCTTCCCTTAGCTTGTGCTACACTGCTTACCATAGGCTAGATAGTGTATGTTATTTTATTTATTTACCTGATAATAATCCAAACATGATAGAAGTAGCCAAAATGAAAGGAACACGGAAACAAAATATTTGCACAGAATATCTAGTTCTCACGCACACAATTTTAAAAACACGAGTAGAAAAAGACAGAATGATACTATGAACAATAACACCATCAAAAACTTTATTTACTACAATAAACAGTTAACAGTTTAGTAAATTTTATGAAGTTACTAATAATAAACATTATACGTGCAATTACTGATTACGCAATCAATGAATGACAGTCCAGCGCACAAATATGTATGAAGCGAAGTCTATATTTGGATACAATCAAGTTAATGTGCTGTTACTGCATGTTATGATAATTATATCAAGACTGTTATGCCAAGGATACACACTAAGGGACATAATAAATGTCGCCGATGGGCGCGCCAAAGTTCAACTAAAATTTAAATTAATTTGTTATTATTATTTTTTGTTTCATCTGACGCGTAACATCGCAAATAAAATAAACTCAATGGTACACTTGTTGCTTGTTTGCAATCTCCAATAATAGCCTGTAATCGCCTCATTGCAGAGTAATTGCCTGTTCTAGCGTACATTTGTAAATCAAATTGGTTTGCTTCCCTATTATAGTACAACTCTGAATAGGTATTCCAAAATTTCTCACACTCTCCTTTTTCACCGTATTAGCGTATTTATATTTCCATTGTCAATTTTGTTGTATTTTAAGAATAAAATAAATATTTTAAAGAAAAACAAATCTATCCCACGTGACACCTGCAGTTGTGACCTAGTGATACTGGCCTCGAATTGCGAATTGTGGTTATGTATTCAAAATAAGCTAGGTGCATTATTATGATAACTATAATTTTATTTCAGTGTCACTGCTCTTAAATACGATGAACAAAAACATTTTGAAAACCAGCACGTCCTGAGACCCATTCTTCGACTTTCCCAGCCAGGAATTGCCCAGTTGGTAGATACCAGAACCCGCAAAGGGCTCGGGTGATATTTTACAACTTACGTATCTCTCTCATAGAAGAAGACCTGTGTCCCAGCACTGAAAATTTGCTGATTATTATGCTAATATTCTACGGATGTTAATTCTAGATACTAATCCCTCTTAAACAGAAGATGGTTTTGTCCAGCGAAGCCTAGTCATCTACCCATTGGGCAAAGATTCAAGAAATGATTGAGGAGTTACTGACATAATGGCCACACACGCTTCAAATTGATCTTGGACGTTGGCCAAACTTGCTCGAGACTCTAGAGTACAAAAGACGTTACGAGTTTCGTCTGCCGGTTCAGGGAAATATTTCTTGGCACCAAAATAAGAATAAAATAATGCTTAGGACATAACACCAAAACTCTTTTGGATTATTCTAAATACAAGATGCTTTTAGCCATCAAAAAACTTGGATTTTTTCCAGCGAAAGTCTTGTAGTAATCATACTGATTTTTGAATTGAAAATAATGAAATATACATTGGTTTGAAAAACTTACTTTTTTATCTCCCTTCGAGGAAATATTATACTCTAAATAAAGTGAAATGTCTAATTTCAAAAATTAGAGAACCGTTTTCAAAAATTCATGTAGTCATCAGTATGTAGAATGCTATGTAGCTGGTCGTGAGTGACAAAGACTAAGGAAGGGAGATAAGGGTGCAAAGCCGTTCGGAAAATATATTTTTAAATGGGAAGATGGACAAAAATTTAAACTTAGCGATATAATTTATGTGCTGGTAAACTCCCGCTATGATAATCTGAAAGTATCTCTCGTGAACGTAATATCGAGAAATCAGTCTCCTTTATGTTAATATTTAGGTTACTCTATACGTGCCTAATAACATCAAAATCCGTTTAGCCGTTTGTATGTGAAAGAGATATAGACATCGATTCATCCTCAAAAACATTTAGGTGGTAAGAAATAAGATTTCTGCTGTTTTGATTATGAAACTAGATAAGTAATCTAGATTCCTTTTGAGAACATTCTGTAAGGCTGTGAGCTAGTGATTTCATTGTAAAATAAACGAAGTTTTTATCAAATTCAAGCAAAATGAGATACTCTACAACTTGATGAAAAGCTTTAATCTAAACGAAAATGCCAATCATTTTAATACCCATAGCAAAATTTCAGAATTCAACGCTGAAATAAAGTTGAAATTGGTTTCAGTAACCTATTAAAATAACTGGTTTTGAAACCAATTAAAAAGTACAAACAAAGCGAAACAAATTACATACAGTTTAATTTAACGAATTAAGTTTGTGATGTTATTCTGTTTGCAACTTTAAAATATGCCTATTTGCTTACGTAAGGCTTAGTTTTAGTACACACTTAAATTTTCTAAACACTATAACCTTCTCTTCCAAATATTTACGAGTGCCTTAAACAAGAATTTAACAAGTAACTTATCTAAATTGCCAAATTAAGTAAATAATTACGTTATTCATTGTTGCCAAAAGCAATCTGATTTTTTCTGATCAAGTCCTTAAATAACTTGATCATAGAATAGTCTAGTAGCAAGGATTGTGTTCTATTGGGAACACTTTTGTAAAGTACGTTTAGAAATTTATAACTACTAATAAATTAAAAATTGCATAAGTCCTCTACGTGGGTTCCAAGCTACTTTTCTCTCTCTAGGAAGTCTGTGTCCCATCTGTGGGAACATCATTATATAACTGTTAAGGCAAGAAATAATCAACCACTTAGCAAGATGAGTAAACAACTTCAGAATTACAGAGCCCTCGATAAATTATCGTACACCACAAATTCGAGAATCTTGAAGATACCTGCTGTATTAATAAGGAATATCGATCCCTCGACGACGAAAGAGACGATTAATATCTGATAAAATGGAAGGTAGGTACTTGAAGAAGCTGCTTCTCAAATTGATAGGTATTGGAAAATCAGGTTCTCGGAATTTCCCTAAGGTATAATGAGCCGAATCGGGACATTCAATAGACTCGTTTTGGGGTTCCTTACTCAAAGGACAATTCCCGTTTTAAACGGGACCCTATTACTAAGACGCCGTTCGTATATCTGTCATCAGGCTGTATTTTTTGAACCGTGGCAGAAAGACAGTTGAAATCGACAGCCACAATTACCAAAAAACAATAATACCTGTGGGCCTGTTTTCTTTAAAATTCTAATTCCAAATTATATTTTAACTTAATTTACCGTAAAATGAAAACAAAATTGATGAGTGGAATGGAACGTAAGGTGTGCGAGAGGGAAGAGGAGAATGGCGGATGATTGCTAACTGACACGACGTTGTTTAAAAGTAAAAATTGATGATTTTGAAAAACTAGCCAAAATAAACGAAGTATAATAAAGAAGTGGTTTCTATCATCTCGCCCCATCTCCTATATACCCTATAAATATTTAAGGCGTTTCCCATACAATAGTCATTTTTTTTCTGTATCGCCGTACGAAACCCTTGGCAGGTTTTTTTTCTTTTACACGTGTAGACATACTCGCTCATAATAACACGCCTGTGATGTTGTGAACATTATCCCC
Source organism: Agrotis segetum (assembly GCA_036375495.1). NCBI lineage: Eukaryota > Metazoa > Arthropoda > Insecta > Lepidoptera > Noctuidae > Agrotis > Agrotis segetum. The sequence continues at coordinate 2,640,088 of JAQSVV010000047.1, read as the reverse complement.
GGTGGCTATTATTGGCATCAAATATAGCAAGCTCACAATCTATTTACCCGTAAAATGAGAATACATTTTTATTTATCCGTGGTGCTAGGCAACGGGACTTATCCCCGTTGTAAACGTCCTATGTACCCATTGGCACGGTAATATTGATTCGCGCTGTCTTCTGCTTGTCATGGAGAGAATTTGAAACTACATACCTACCAGAAGCAGACACTAATTATATATTATTTCTAACTCACCCCCAGAGAGTTTGAAGAGAGAGAGAATTACGCATAGTGTCTAAAACGAGATGATAAATCACGTGTCGATGGTTGAAAAAAAAAACATAAAAGGCTATTTGCGAAAGACGAAAGCGAAGGACAAAAATGCATGTCATCCAACTAGGAGACTGACTGGTTGCAGGACTGTCTCATCAAGTAACCGCTAACCTAAAACGACAAAAACCTATTGAAGGATCACCGTGGATTTTGGTCAGTACAAGTATTACAGTCCCTCCCGACCCACCCTGGGTGGAGGACTCATTTGACGGTGATGGTCCTCGTTTATCTTTTTGTGCCTTCTAGTCACGATTGAGATGTAATTCCTGATTGATGTATAATGTGAATGTTTTTCAAAATTGTATAAGATTTTGGTTCTTATAACCGTACAGACAATATGTGTTGCTGGGAAGTTTGTTCCGCCACTTCTTCTTCCCAGCCAAAACACTAGGAAGTGTCGAAGGGGGCGCGTTTTGGGGGACTGTTTATGTAAAAAATTACCTTCAAAAAGTGCTGATAAATCAGCCTAATTTAAATAAAATAACTTCTGATTTCTGATTTTTTGATCTACAAAAAAAAAACAACCAGGAGAGATTATTTATTACAGCAATTATATTCTGTAATCGGTTTTGTTAAATTCAGGAAACGTTTATGAATACGGAAAACTCGTTACGGGTATAACATTACATAGCGATCCATCATTGCTTTTTGCATCCTCATCACAGTCGGACCCCAAAAATATTATAACGTTAGGTACCGAAATTGCTAAAGATTTATGAGCAGTTAACTACAGTCAGTGTCATTATGAAATAATAATCAGGATCGTTGCTTAATGGAGGGTGAAATGATTTATTGAATAAGAAGTTAGGGGTGATTGCCTTTTTTCTGCACTTCGAGTATTTTTTGAAGTGTTCTGGCAAAATTTGCTATTCATCGTTTAAACATCTACGACGTGCGTTGATACAGGGTATTGAGCGCTAGCGCTTACATAACATCATCTAGTAACTAGTTACTAGATGATGTTATTCTAGTATCGCTACCAGTGTGTAAGAAGATTATCTCATACATTTCTTTTCGTAATATCGCTGCGGTCTTCGCTGCTCGTATATCTAAACGGTGTTACCTGTTGGTGTGCCTTCTACGCCGATGACCGCGTGCTTGATCCCAGTAACAACAGCTTCTTTTTGGGTTTTCGTTAAGTTAGATTTTTGTTACTGTTTTATAGTTTCTGGTTTGTATAAATTGACAAAACTGAGTTGAAACTCAATATTGTGCGTCTCTGGGCCGACGCATTGCGTTTTTGTTTTATTTTCATTGATTTTTATATTTGTCAAAAGCGATAAAATTGAGGTATTTCTCACAATTAAAACTTGATTTAGTCTCCCACTGCCGCTAAACCGCCCAAGTATTATAAATATAACTAGCACTTTGCCCGCGACTTCGTCTGCGCGTGTTTCTAATTTCCAACTCAGTGAATTTAATTCCCGCTCACCCTCCTTATATTAAAATCTAAAAACTCAATACAAACAAACAATCAATCATATTAGACAAACTGATTTTCCGATTTTCACCCTGTAAGTGGTTGATTTATGAAATATAAATAAAAATACGTATCCTTTATTCGATTGAGAGATAATTAATATGTCAAGTTTTGAGTTTATCGAAGCAAGCAATAAAATCCTTCCCTTAAAACTTTATCATCCCTTTTCACCAATTTAGGGAGTGATTTTCGGAAAACCTAAAAATGGAGGGTAGTTTTAAAAAAGTAATAATGCCCATCTTTTTTATTTACTTATACTCATATTTGTACCTAGTTTCAAGTTTATAAACCCAAGAAATAAGATTTTACATACAAAGGTTTTCACCCCTTTTCACCCCCTTAGAGGGAGATTTTTGCAAATTCCTTTCATAATGCTCATCTACATTATAAATTGTAACTACCATCCAAAATTCAGGTTTCTACGTTTAGTGGTTTAATATCCTCCCCTTAAAACTTGAATACCCCTTTTCAACAACTTGGGGGGTGATTTTTGAAAAATCCAAAAACACGTATTTGATTAATTCTTATCTAGTATATAAATACTGATTTTCAAATTCATCCGCTCACGCGTTATGATTTTCCCATACAAACTTTAACAACCCCTAGAATACCAATGGAGGGTAGTTTTAAAAAAATAGTGGTGCTTATCGTATTTATTTACTAATGTTCTTATTCGTGGTAAGTTTCAAGTATAAAAACCCAAGGAATAAGATTTTTCATACAAAAGTTTTCACCCCTTTTCACCCCCTTAGAGGAGGATTTTCGCAAAATCCCGTCTTATTGCCAATCTACATGGTAGACTGCAAATGCTGTCCAAAATTCAAGTTTCTGCGTTAAGCGGTTTCGGCTGTAGTCGTGTCAAAAGAAAAACCCCTGTTCTTTTATATATACAGTGTGTCCGGGCACGAGTTAGCGATATAATAATAATAATAATAATAATAATATCAGTTTATTTCAGGTATTAACCCATAGCAAGCATCAAAGCACACAATAAGAATAACATAAAAATCTTCAAAACACAAAAACAAAGTTAAATCAGTATTGAAATTAAAATTAGGATCAAAATTAACATAGAGCGATCATAAGAACACAATTGGAATCAAAAGTTAAAACTATAAAATAAAATAAACAATAACAAAAATAAATAAAAATCAGAAGTTAAAACACGAGATCAAAACATTTGAGATCAAACACATAAAAAGCAAATCTCACAACATAATGTTCACTAATTCCGGTCTTAACAGGTACACGCAATTAAATACTTCAGCAACTAAGAGATTTTCACATGCACACAGTCGAGTTTGGAAAGACGCCCTGAGTCTCCTCATCAGCCCGTAAAAATCAGCAACTCTGCTGTCAACAAACATGCCAGTCGCACTACACCGCCAGGGTAACTTTAGAATAGCTCTAAAGGCGTTATTATATTGTACACGAAGAGTGTTGTAAGCAAACTTCGTGTACCTGTACCAGAGTTGACTTGTGTAGAACGACTGACAGTAAGCCGTAAACAGAGTCACTTTGACTTGGTTAGAACAGTAAGAAAAGCGTCTAGCCAACATATTACTTCGACATGCAATATTGCGCCTCTGTCGTTCCAGATCAGCATCGTCTGATAAATCATCCCTAATTATGTGACCAAGATATTTAAATTTGTTAACAATGTTTAGGGCAGTTCCACACAAGTTAATCGGTAAGATATTATCAGGACCTTTACCACATCTGAATATCATAACCTCCGATTTTTTGACGTTGTAGGTGAGATAATGTTCCGCAGCATATTTCTCACAAATCGCAACAAGTCTCCTTAACCCATTGGCTGAGGGACTGAGCAGAACCATGTCGTCCGCATAACTGAGATTATTCACAGAAACATCACCGATACGACAACCGGCACGGGTTCTGCTCAGTTCCTCAATCAACTGGTTAGTATACATATTAAATATATTTAAAGACAATATTCTAGTCTCTTTTTCATCGACAAAAATGCTTTAAAAAAAATTCTTACTCCAAAACTTCGCGAATGGCAGCCATTTTAATTTTTTGATCTGTCGAACTGGGGTGTGTACAATAAAATGCAAATATCTTTGAATCCAAGATACCTACATTCATGCAAATGACTTTATTGCAAAGTTAAATGTTGAGGCTTATCAAAAACTTACGAAAGTTTTCTAAATAATATGTAAAAATAACCAAAAAACGTGGGCAAACACGAAATTGTACACAAAAATTACTGAATAATTTCACATTTTTAACTCTAGCTCGATCAGTACCCCTGAATTTTGGTAGGGTTTTTGCATTAAATTAAAAGTGTTTTAGTCAGGCTTTAAAATGATGTCAAAATTATCACTCTACGGTAAGTATCTTAGGAGTTATTCTCATTTGAACATCACCCTTCCGTCTCGCCCCGCAGCAAAAAATCCAAGAAACTGCACTATTTCAATTTAAGGATGGTTACTTGGGGATCATTTACGCGGTGGTCAATAATGCCAGCTCATAAATATTCGTTGGAACGATTTAGCTCACCCAAAGAATGCGACACCTGTAATATTGGGGTACATGCGCTGAGAAAGGGTGATGTTCAAGTGAGAATAACTCCTAAGATACTTAATGTAGAGTGATAATTTTGACATCATTTTATAGCCTGACTCAAATACTTTTAATTTAATGCAAAAACCCTACCAAAATTCAGGGGTACTTATCGAGCTAGAGTTAAAAATGTGAAATTATTCATTAATTTTTGTGTATAATTTCGTGTTTGCCCATGTTTTTCGGTCATTTTTACATATTATTTGAAAAACTTTCGTAAGTTTTTGATAAGCCTCAACGTTTAACTTTGCAATAAAGTCATTTGCATGAATGTAGGTCTCTTGGATTGAAAGATGTTTGCATTTTATTGTGCACACAGATCAAAAAATTAAAATGGCTGCCATTCGCGAAGTTTTGGAGTAAGAATTTTTTTTAAAGCATTTTTGTCGATGAAAATGAGCCTAGAATATCCCCTTCAAATATCGCTAACTCGTGCCCGGACACACTGTATAGATAATATTCCACAACTATCACACAACGCCATCTAGTCCCAAGCTAAGCAGAGCTTGTGTTATGGGTACCAGACAACTGATAAACATACATAAATATTTCTAAATACATACATATAGATAAATTACACCCAGACACAGAACAAATGATCGTGCTCAACACACAAACATTTGTCCTGGGTGGGAATCGAATTCACGACCTCCGGCATAGCAGTCAGGGTCGCTAACCACTAGACCAACAGGCCAGTCGAATCTATTATCTAAAGCTCTTATTATTTTTATGCTTCTCTGAATCAACTCTCGCGCTACTCTCTACTGTAAGCTTAGATATTGCATAGCCACTAGTTTCCAAGATAAAACAAGCTCTTAAAAACCTCTTGTTTCTTACAAAGATTTTCACAGCTCATAAATAAATCAGTTCTTTTTAATAATATTTAAAACACGAAGATTTTAATTTTCAAGCATCCACTTCTTCCACTTGCTTTTATAAGATTTTCTTTTCATAATTAATTCCATATTAAAACGGGTTATCAGTTTTCTTATAACTTTAACAATTTTGCTCTTTTCTTTAGCGTGGTGAAATCTGTTTTAATGGTATAATTAAAGGGTGTTACTCAAAGACTTCATGGCTAAATAATTGTTTTTTTTTTTTATGGAGGGAAAAAAAAAAATCAACAAGTCAAAGAAACCATTAATCATGGAAATAATCATAGGTTATGTTAGGAAAATTTCTAAGAATTTTAGAGGTGAATCAAAGTTATTTATTCAAGTGCTAAATGATGCATGTTTTATCATAATTTTCCATTGGTTGCAGTAGCTATTACAAACAGTGCTTGATTGAAAACTTAGATAGGTATATAAGGAGCAAAGGCAATATCTTTCATCTATGGTGAAACTTGAGGAAAACTTTATTTATTGTGAAATTGGGTAATTTATATAAACTTCAGTAGAACAAAGAAAGTTGGTTTGCGCACGGCATAAGTAATTCTTAGGTCAATTTGGACTGTGTTCTTACTTTGAGTTAATTTATTTGTATAATTTTACGCATACAATTTATTCTCAGATGTACAATTTTATTTGGGATACCCACATCATAATTTTTTTAATAAAATCCTAAAATTAATCAAAGTAAGAAACAGCTCCAGTAAGAAAGCAGTATAACCCCAAAAATTCTCTGCAACAACTCACGTTACCAAAAATACCTTCCATAAAAAGTAACATCGGCTTATAAAATATTAAAAAGGTACACAATTTACTACCTTTCGCGCAGCCAGATATCGAATGGCCATTAGCCAAAATGAACCCGTCGAGTTTTTCAGTACAAGTTTGCGTAAGTAAAGTACCTTTTGGTACTAACGGTAAGCGAATTTTAATGGAACCTTACGGTAATCATGTGGGGTAGTTTCATTTTTCTGGGAAAAGATTACGGGGTAATAAGGGATGTAACTTTCAACCCTAGGTTTTCTATTACGAGAAATTACGCCTTATTTGTAATGTTCTTGAGAAAGGTCAGGTGCGTAGTAATTGCGATTGGCGTGCGAGTATGACCAGATGTATGAACTACGATAAAAAAAAAGTAATGTGTAACGAAGGTGACGTAACTATTTCACTTTAAGTTGATCAAAGCCTATGTGTTCTTAAAACTTTGTGCTTTATTATTATAACTAACTGTTGCCGGCTGCAACTCGAGAATCGGGAACATATTAAAATCGGGATAAAACTAGCCTATGGATTCATCTAGATTGTACACTATCTATGTACCAAATTTTATTCAAATTCGTTCAGTACTTTTTGCATAACAAACATTCAGCCATCCATTACGTTCACAAACTTTTGCATTTATATTTTTTTATTTATTTTTAAGCAGTAGGTATAGTCCTACAGGTATACGCTTACTATTATGGGTGTGTTTTACAAAGGGTTTCATAACTAAGATTATATTTTTACGTGTTCCAAGTTGTATTTATTATGTACATTTTATAAACTTTTGTAAGAAATTTTATATGCTTTATAACGTAGATCCAGGCAGACGTTTTGTCTACTAAAACTTAAGCCTTAAGTTTAATAGTCCAGCCGTCCGCAGCTGCTCGAATGAACGTAAAACGTAGAATGAGGTTTTTGGCAGGACCGTGAAGTTAACTACAAGGATATTTTTTTAAGTATAATTCTGACCTCGGAATCTTATGGGCTCATATTTGGGTCATCTGTAAAAGACACCGTGATCCTGGAACGCAAAGAATACTGAAAGAACAGAGTGGATTTTTAGTCAGTTACAGTCTGATAGGCCACCCATAACTCAACAGTTTGTTTTTTGACAGGTTTTTTGGAGATAATGATCGAGCATGCGTGTAGCACACTTTTAAGGCACCTCGAACAGCAACCGCATCAAGCCTGTAATGTTCAACGCCATCGTACTTTCCCTAGATTTTTGGTTTAAGGACATGCTGGGTTCGATATAAGTAGTTTTCCATCGAGCAGACACGACAAAATAATGTGAAATAATCACGTCGTAAATTAGGATGCCTAGATAGACCAGAATTATAATACCGATGTATATGAATCAAACTTAAAAACAAACGTCTCTCATTTGATACTTACTTCCACGACTTGTTTTTTTTTCCTAGCAAACTAATCAAAATATAAATCGATCTGTTACCGAAAATACAACCAGAAAAATCACCTTTCGTGCTTTGTCGTCAAACATTATTAACATGAAAGCCTCGACCAGGTTGTAAATTTCGGAAACTTCTCACGTAAGAACAATTTTAGAACATGTTAGAAAAGACTTAATAACCTAGGTATATATATCTATCTTGATTTCGTCATTGATTTAACACACACATGAACCAATCAACTACTGAATTTCCTTATCCGAGTCGTGAAGACTTCCAATCAGAAAAGCAGTTGGCAAAAACTTTTAGTCTATACTCTGGTAACAATGGCGGGAAACTAGCACTACGAGATCATTCAGTTTAACTAGCGAATGGATAGTCTATTGTTAAGGTGGCGGTTCGCGGTCGTGACAGTGACAGGAGACCGTGATCGGAGACCACGACAGGAGACTGATCGCGACCGAAGATTGCAACCGTACCTGTCTCCTGTCTGTGTTTCGCTCGCAAACTGCCGCTCATACGTTGACTAATGTTAAGTGCTGTTGCGGTATCCTGTCGCGATCTCCTGTTGCTGTCTCCCGCGTGAACCGGCTCCTTTACTGCTTTTGAATTAGAAAAAAAACCGCTATCAAATCGTGTTTACCGATGACCACAACTATGAGCCACAGGCAGACACACAGAGAGGTCAAACTTATAACAGCTCTCTTGTTGTGTCGTGGGTAAAAAACAATACATTCTGACAGCGAAGTTCTGATACTTACTATTCTAGCTATTAAATCGCTCCCGCTAATACATCCTCTATCCTCTGTGACCGCTACTTCCTTCCTATTCAACACTGTTTCACAAAACTCTACAACTACCACCATTGCAAAGCATTGCATTGATTTAATATTTCGTAGCCCCCACGGTACATGCGTGCCTCACGCACAAAATAATTATAATTTCTTAAACCGTTTATTGCTTACGTAGACCACGAATTAAATTAGACCTTAATTTTGTGTGGTAGAGCTTAATTTTTAATGTGACGGTTCCGGATCTCGTTTGCATTTGTGTACGTAATTTGGGAGCTTAGCTGTGGTTATAATGAAAGCTTTTGGTGTACCTGTTATATAATTTGTGACACGCTTCAGACTTGGGCCTACTGTCCACACAGTCGTCTTTCGTAGGATGCATGTAACCTACAAATGAAGATAGGCGTACTTTGCATATTTGTTATGTCCACGCTGCTTTATGCAATAGTCAGTCACGGACGCTACAAAACGTTTCAGTTTTCTTTCAACTAGCATCGAGAAAGGATGTCTGGCAACGCTGGTGACATGTTGCCGCGCGCGCGCACCGTATGACGAACGCAACACGAGCGGCTGACGTGACGTTGCCGCTTCGTGGACACAGATTTCATTGTTTATACGCAAGATGCACGCATTCGTCTTGCAATCGTCAATTGACGAAAGCGTGCGTATGACGTGCGGTTACGTGGACAATGGGCCTAAGAGTGTGTTTCAAATGCTACTCTCACAAAGTAAATGGTATATGTTTTATTTTCTTTTGTGGATAAGGCTACGGATATCATTTAAGTGTGGTGAGGAGATAAAGCTCTAATTAAGTTACATTAAAATCGTCTTAATCACATCGAAACAAGACGTACAGCGTATTCGCTAGGAAGAAACCTAAACCTGATTTTAGCTATAACCACGTGACTGCTTCTTAATCGACAAAACAAGTTTACGTAGGTCAGTTCTCGCCTAACGCCCCTAAAATGTTCTAGGTTATGACGACTTGTAAAGCTTACCTAACTGGGGTAAGTCTGGCAGACAGGAGTAAGCTCTAAACGTATGTCTATCTCACACAGCTAGAACATAGCTGTGTACTCGTAGTATAGTAGTTAACGATGTGTGAGTGAGACAGATAGCTGTAATATTTCACGCTTAGTTCCTGGTTTAATGAAAGCAGGATTCACTTTGTTAAGGAAAATGAATGTTTTCTTATTTGTTTACACTAGAGCGAATAAGACATGTTCCTGAAAAAGAATACAATATTTTCCAAAAGAAAGAAACAGCTTTTTTACTGGCTTCCAAAAGAAGTCTAACTAGTTTAAGCCTTGGAACGCAAAGGGTTAAAAAGTCACAAGGTGGTCTTAGATAGTTAAAGTCTGGCAGTTCCTTCTGCTCCGCCCAAGGCGAGAAGATTTTACCATCCCGAAAAATAGCTAGCTTCTTTAAAATCTCAGTAGTTTAGCTAACTGTTAAGTTAAAGCCTGGTTATTTAGTCAAAATTCTGAACAACTTTATAGACCTTAAGGGCTTCACATATTGCAGCTATAATGTAAAGATGTACATTACATCTCATTACATCTTTCCATAGATATTCGAAGATGTAATACATTATAGCTGCTGTGTGTGAAGCCCTTTAGTCACTAGGTACCGACGTAATAAAAAAGCCTGTAAAGATACATCAACGACATGTCAACTTAACTTTAGTACATAGTACATAGCAGGTACTGTACTGGTAAAACGTTTATTTTTTATATAACACATTTTTTTCTGAGAACAGGCGCCACCTTGTAATACCATTTTAATAAACTGCGTTTGGGCCATAAAAAAGAAAAATGAGGCTACGCATGAATATGAAACAGTTTTCAGGAAAATAAAGTTCAATAACTAAATTGAAATAAAAAGAATGGAAGCATCGCTGTTGTTTTTTTTTTCACAGTTTAATTTTTCTTAAAGCCTTTTAAGTCTACATAATATTATGGTGAAGGTGAACCGGCTCTTGTCTCAGAACCAAAACTTCGAAGACATGTGACATCCACCAACCCGCACTGGGCCCGCGTGGTGGATTACGGCCCACTCCCTCTCACAGAGAGGAGGCCAGTGTTACAGTAGTGGCAACATTTATTAGGCTGATGATGATGAATATATTAGGTGAAGCAGCCACGTTATATGGCATTGTACTTTCATTCTGAGTAAAATATAAAATCATGATCGTAGATTATTGGAACTTAAGTTCCAATTTTTTTTTTTGGTAGGAACCAGCATTATTCAACAGACTGGGTCCTTATCCAAGACTTCTCTTGAATGAAGTCTAGCAGATGTTTGTTTATAATAAATGGTAACCATTTGGACTAGACACATCGTATCCATTTAATTAAACTAAATAAATCCAAAACGGTCAAATTCTCAAGGCATAAATATGTGTCTGACAGACAAACAGATTGATTGACAGACAGAGCTACTTTCTTATATACATTTATAAGGGAGTTAATATTTTATGTATCACGATATATATTATATATAAATATTAAAACGAGTATCAACATAAAAGCCTTTGCATCAATATTGAGTAAGGTCATTGAACTTCGGGCCTTTGACCTACCACAACGATTCAACTTAACCACAACAATTACTGAGAAACACATAATAATTTAATAACCCTCGACAGTCCCTTTTGTAGTTTGCATGCAGTCACAGGATTCAGTTTAATGGCAAAACTTCACAGACGCGACATAATTATAAATAATGATAATTGGATAATTAATAAATCACTGGTTAGGATTATTGACCCTAAAATAACAAAGCCGTCTGTCTGGATCTGTCTAATAAGGTAACTGTGACCCGGGAACGCAAAGGGCTATTGATGGAACACCGTGGATTTTAGTCACTACGAGCCTGACAGTTCATCCCGTTCCACACTGGGCGAAGGTATTATGTATTTGATTTTACAACGACAAAAAATGTTTTAATAAACTTATACAAAAAATTAAAAACATAACCAATATCATCCATCAACACAACATTTTTGTAAAAAATAAAATAAAGCCTTCAAATAACTTTCAAGCTAACAAAAATAAAACGTAACGCGTAAAACAATTTCAAACGTGCTCAGAGAGTTCTCTATCCGTTATATTCTGTCCCAATAAGCAAACATACGTGAACAAAGTAAAGCTACGTCAATTGAATTGTTCTAACTTTGTCAATATTGTCAGGGGACTGCATACAAGCACTAACTTTATTTTACAGTGATAGCTACACGGAGTATTTGCTTACAAGATAGGTGGATAGGTCGCAATGTTACAATCCTTGATTTATTATTCAGCTTTATGAACAAAGATTTTGAAATGAAGTCTGTTCTTCTAGCTTAGTAGTGACCACATCGCTCGTAGAACTGACAACCGATGGTAAAGAAAAGTTCTCGAATGGCGACCACGGACCGGAAGACGCAGCGTAGGCAGGCCTCCCACTAGGTGAACCGACGACATCGTGAGGGTCGCGGGCAACTGATGAATGCAAGTGGCGAATTGTCGTTCGGCGTGGCGGTCTAAGGGGGAGGCCTATGTTCAGCAGTGGACGTCTTCCGGCTGATAATGATGATGATGATTAGTGACTCCCAGTAGATGAGATAGACAATACGGTGAACGTCTGCTTCGTTTTAGTAGATCACTGCCGTATCCTTGTCTAGGTGATTGGTGGCGGCGATCTCTTGCATTTGGCCCTGATTTAGGCCATGGCACGGATCGAGGGTGATTGAAAATTATTCGCCTAATTCTGCGAAGAAGTAATGCTAGTAGAAGAGTAGAAGAAATCTTCCTCCTCACACCTCGGCTGCCGGGGATGATGTCTCGAGTTTTGGTAATCGCCGAGCGATTTTTGGCCAGATAAAGCGCGGTCTTGTGAATAGCATTGAGTATTATTGGATAGGTCATCACATTTCCACAAAAAACAAAGCGTTTGACGTGGCTTGAGACATAATAGTTACTTAAATAATTGTATTGATAGTAAAATTATTAAGAATTACTTAACTTTCCCCGCTATTGTCAAAAAAAGTGACTATTATTTTCCCAGGAGATCTCGTTTTGTCTGTTCTAGTTGTCATCTGAATATGTTCGTTATTGGCATTATAAAGCCTTAAAATCTGACAACCAACTGATGTTAAAATCCTCCGTATTGGGTATCGAAAGCCGATAACACCCGGATTAAAAATGTAGATATTCAAGTTTCATTTGATTGGTATGAAAAGAGATCCCAAAATATAGACGTTATTTCACCTTGTTTTTTTCACAGAAACTACATGATGCCACGTGGTACGAATCTTTTTTATTGGTACATTATTATCAAAAACTGACTTTTCCAACGCAGCGTGGAACAGAAGAAAGTGAGAGACCTGACTGACTAAAAATTAGCCTGCTTCTGATAATGTCCTTTCAATTCAAAGACTGCGGTAACTTTTTAAGTAATTTTCGGGAGTTTGAGAGAAGGAAAGACAGTCCTCTCCAGTCGTAAATTTGCTGACAGCTCCTAGAAGCGAGCGTGAAAAAAAAAATGACGAGGAACCTGCTTCGACTTTTATAGATACTCCCTTCGTCTCGTTCACCTTCACAAATCTGATCATGCAAGCACAATGTTTTGATCCCAAAATGTTTTGTATTATGACTATAATGAACCTCGAATTAATGAAGCCATAATAACAAAGCCCCAATACGTCCATTCCTTTAAACAGACCCATACAACGCATATCCATAAAGGAAAGCCATAACCGCAACTCTTAGCCAAGGGATTAGTGGTCCTATTCCGGTCAAATTAAGGCCTGAATTACGTTGCTGAAATGCTCTTAAATTCTCTTATTCACGCTGACGCAAACCACAGGAATGAAAGAGGGTTGGCTTCCACGCATTCTTAACAAATTCTCTTTTCACGACACTTCAAAGGTACTCGTTATATGTATCTACAGACGTATATGCCTACATATATGTGTACAATCTACGTTATCAAATTACTAATGAACTGCTGTGTGTTAATGAGAACACACACAATTAAATTAAGCCGGGAGGGTGACAATTAGCAGTTCCAAACAAAGGTTTTTTTTTTTGTTGGTCTTTAGGTTATGTGTATTTTTTGTTTTTTATACTACTTTTAAGGAATTATAAACGTTAACAATAACATTGTTCGATTCTTAAGGACAACAAGGGGAAATCCGAATCCGTAAAAGACACCGGAAAACTTTTGGAAATTTTATGAAAAAGTGAAAAGAACACACTTCAATGTTACACATACGAGTATTATACGGTCTTAACGCATGCGTTAAGACTTTAAAAGATTTTCTAAGAAAAGAAAAAATCGAATTACGAGCACGGTTTGAACCTCTGATTTCTGTTTTCGACTCTCACAGCGAGCCATCGACGTCCCAGCTTACAGGCGTCGCATTTTTCATCCATTTATTTCCACCCGCGTTTCAAGCGATCTATTGCAGAATTTACACTTCACATAATCATTACAAATCTTATTTAACACTGTAATGCCATAGTTCAATCCTATCCTACTAATATTAAACACGTGAGTATTATATTTGGATGAATATCTGTCTTTTAGTATTTCTATCGTCCATTACATTTTTACGCAAAAACCCCTGAACGGATTTGGACGAAATTTGGTGCACAGGTAGTTTATAACCTTGATTAATACATACAATTTTATCTTTATCCCGATTCTACGTTCCCGTCGAATAATTTTCGAGTTGTAGCGGGTGAAGCCGCTGGCAACAACTAGTAATATCCATATTATGCAAGATTATGATTTATTACGTTATTCCATTAGCATGGACATGGTATTATCACAAAATTCTATGTAACAATTACCTACGTAATAATAATGTAGGTACGCGGTCACGGATATGAATGTATGAAAATATATACGGATTGTAATTGTGCAAACAACCGCTACGGTTGATGAAATGGGTCGTTTACGCGCTAGAATAAACATGTTGAGTTTTCATTGAATAAGTTTTCATTCTGTTGGTTTATTGAATTGAAATCGTTTGTTTTTTTATATAGATAAATTACGAGTATAATAAAAATAATGAAATAATCTTGTTACCGACGAGTTTTGAGTTTCATCATCATAATAATTATCAGTCTTACGGCGGCCATTGCTGCACATAGGTTTCAATAGTGTCACTGTCTAAAATTCATGGCATATTATACCAGCACCGCGACTGCATTTAGGCTACTGCTCCCCGTAAGCGTGCTGACTGCACCTCGTCCGCGAGGTGTAAGTTCGCAGTCAAAGCGCCGGATGCGAGGTGCAAGTTTGCTTTCACCGTGAACATAATAATTGTTATAAGGTATTTGTTTCGGTAGCAACTCGGAGTCGGTGCGCCGTAAGCACGCTAGCGGCGTATAGTGTGCCATGACCTTAACACTGGAGTTGGACATCGGGAATCATCTGAGAAATTTCTAATGGGAAAACCCAAAATCAAGGTATACCCGAGGCAAACAGCACAATCATCTAGAGGCTTCCGTACACGGGCCACTGGCCACAACCACTAAACGCTAGTGGCATTTCTTTTACTTTTCATACTTTTTATATGGACTCGCCACAGACGATTGACGACAGTGGCCGCCACACGCCACCACTCGCGCGATTCCGCACTCGTCTCTCTCTAATCTCAGTAATGCATTGGTTAAAAAAGTAGCAGCCAGCAACCACAAGTGGCTGCCGCTGGCGACCAACGGTGGCCACAAGTGGCTGTCGCGCTCTGTAACCGCTTTTAGCTTCTCGTTGCGGGCGTTTTGTGGTTGTGGCCAGTGGCCCGTGTGCGGCGACACTAACACTCAATTAAAATAATTGATTGTTCATCCAAAGAATTGTTGGGGTATATAACCCTGTTAGCAAATGCAAAGGCTATAATCCTTATCATTTTATGGCTTCCGCAATAAAATAGCAGTTAATTCACTTTATACTGTTCTGTTAAGAGCGTATATTCCGAAAGTTGGCAACGTCGCAAGTGGTTGTCAAATATGTATTAACAAGTTTTAATTAACTTAGCATTGTTACTGTCTGAAAATAAGAAATAATTATGGCTCTGTAGTGTACTAAAAAAATGATAACGGAATGCAATAATTAATATCGTGACACCGAACATACAGTTTTAGATGTAAAAAAAGCATTTGGAAGTTTTCCGAGTGCCTGAAAAATATATATAAAAAATACACCTGAAACGGTTACAACACCAAATTCAGTGTTTTAATTGCATTCCTATACCATTTTTTTAGTGCACTACAGAGCGATATTTCTTGTTTTCATACAGAAAATTTGCCAAATGAATTAAAACTTGTAAATATGTGACAGCTTTTTGCGACGTTGCCAACTTTCAGAATAATTATGCGGCCTTAACCGAATTGTAAAAAAAATACCCAAACTGGACGCAAGATTAAAAAATCATAAAAGATTTTTATTTATTTTTTGGATTATAGCCTCATAACTAAATTAGACTTATTAAAATGTAATGTGTTCTGAAACGTACTAATGACTCGAAACAAATATAGTAACAGTAACTGGACGAGAATTATCCCGTATCATTTCACCCACATAGCATCAATCAGTTCATGAATCTTTAAAACATTGAATTGCATTGATTTATTCAATATAATTTTAGCTTTCGTGAACTAATATAATTAGGGCATGAAATAACCTTGACATTGACGTGTTACATTGAGCCGGATCGAATGTAAACAGTAGGTTTGTGTAGGTAAAAGCTTGTGACTAAATAAAAACAGCAGCCCTAGTTCGATGTTCAAGGTTAAGCCGCGCTTACCGAGGTTGGTTTACGGATGGGTGACCATCTATCATAGCGAGTTTCATCCGTGCTTCAGAAGGTTCAAAAAGGGTACCTACCTATGTATAAAATAGCGAAAAGTTTTTTTTTTTTTTTTTTTATATTGATTATTATATTACCCAGTTACTCATTTACTGTTTTTTTTTAAATATTGAGTATCATATTACCCAGTTACCCAATTACTGGGTTGTAGATGTTAATTAGGCAATCGCTCTATGTAAAACACTAATATTCAGCTTCATCCGATTCGACGGGAAGCCTACCTCAACATAGTCTGAAAAAGGCACCTGATAAATAGGTACTTACTAGAGGTAGCCTATTTTCATCTCAGGACATTAAACTTCGACATACAAAGAGACTAGACGAATATCGAAGATACACATGACTATACAGCCGACTAAATTTTCTCAAAATAATGGAAGAAGGTAAAGGAAAACATCGTGAGGAAACCGGCATGTCCTAGAACCAAAAATTCGAAGACATGTGACATCTAACAACCCGCACTGGGCCCGCGTGGTGGATTAAGGCCCACTCTCTCTCGCAGAGAGGAGGCCTGTGTCACAGCAGTGGTAACATTATAGGCTGGCGATGATAATGATCATGAAGTAAATGGACCTCGAAATTCACATCAAGAAAGTTCTAGTGGTTTAAATATTTCCCAAAAATCACCATTGACCTATATTCCATCGCGTACAAAATTGTCCCCTTCTCCTTTCTTACTAAAATAGTTTTTATTAGACGTAGCACTGAGTGCACTTTTTAACAAAATCAAGATCGAGCACAAAAGCCAACAATTGGTCTCATTAGTTCCGAGAGGCACACCTCCTAACTACCCTATTGTTAGTTTTCCATGTGCCTACATTGCGTGAAATCACACTTTTTTCAATCACCTCTTATTCTTCGGAATTTTCATGCTGAAATTCTTTACGCAACAACTTGAAACAAACTTTGACACGATAAAAATAAAGTTGTTTTTGTCTTGAATAGTCTACGCATGCGTAGTTTTGTTACCGCAGTGCGCGGCGCCCGGTAGACCCGACGGCAGAGCGTGTGGACTCGCCATTACCTACAGAAAAAAAAAATAGTCCAACCATATTTGCACATACATTTGTTCAAATGTATGGTCAATCGGAAACGGTTTAAGTATTTGGGCCAATGTTTGTCACGAGGTTTGACGTGTCGAAGTGTCATTGTACTCGACTGCAGTGTTTAGCAAAGTTATTTCTAACTTATTTTATGCTTTTTTTTTTTAGCGTGGTAAAATCATCAAATGAGTCCTCCAACCCCGGGCAGGGCGGGAGGGACTGTCAGACTTCTACTGACTAAAATCCACGGTGTCCTTCATAGCCTGTTATGTTCCGGGGTTACGGTAAGGAATAATCCCGCGACCCCGGCAGGCTTTGGCCCTCTGAGGGGGGCCCCGTCATTATGCTGACGCTCTTTGAGGCGCGCGTTCGACCCGGGCATGGTCCTTGGTCGGGCAGCGAGTTGCCCTTTACTCGCTGCTCGATTGCCCGCGCCTACTGTGGCCGGAGATCATCAAGCGACGTCCGTCGCCGTGGGCGCCTACCACTGCGGCTGAGGCGGAGGGAGGACGCTGTCCTCTCTCGCTCGCGGCCCGCCTCCTCCTTTACGAGCATTACTGCCTCGCAGAAGGAGCTGACCGCTTCCCACTCCGTCTCGCCCCGCATGGCCGCAACTAATGCCGGGCGCGAGAGGTCTTCGCAACTTATTTTATGCTAGTGTATTTTTGTAGTGAAATTTACAAAATACCATTTATATCATGGTGATTTATTTGCTGCATGCTTCGACAGTTCAGAAAAATGTTGGGTTCAAATCGAGAGTCGGAAATTCCTCACTTCCTTTCATAATATAAATGCGAAAGTTTGGATGAATAGAGGGACTCAATTTCGTTAGAACGGCTGAAACAATTTTGAAGGTATTTGGCTCAGAGGCAGGTTTTAATATGAAATAAGATTTAGGAACCTTTAACCCCGTTATAAGTTCCCGTCATAAACAGTACCCTTAGCACGAATTTTCAGTATTTGAGCCGTAAAGTAAACTGGAATATTGACAATTTCAAATTGTCAATTTTTAAGGCAAAACTTAGTTCCTGCTTCGCACACCAGAGGCGCTGTTCCATATTTCAATACAAGAAAAAAAAAACCTGTAAAGTAAAAAAAGTGAAAATTCGTGCTGACACTGTCAACTGTTTTCAAAATACGAGTATTATTTTTCCCACATTTTTATGAAATTACTAATCAATTCTATTTTATGTTTAACACTGTGTAATAAATTGTGGAAGCGAAAAGTGGCATCCAATTTAATAATTAATATGTCATAAATTCTTCCAGTACATTTTTTATGGAGTAATATTAAACGAGTTAAAAATATTTTAAATTCAGTGTTCACCATAAATTAATTAAAAACTCACAAAGGGCAAAGCGATCATATTTTCCTTAATTGGTAACATAATATTGAAACGTTGGGGCGCAATTTAATTGGTTCGAAGAAAAATTAAATACCTATCAATTTTATTTATAGTAACACGAACCATTTCAAAGTTCTAAGAACACGGTGACATAAAAATACAGGCTGCTTATAAAAATACGTTGCTCAATCTTAAAAGGAAATTATAATCTAGAAGGCTTATAAATATTCGAAAATTGCTGAAGAAATCTAAAAATAAAACTCAATTTACTTTTGCTTCTGATTTCAACTAAACAGTATTGTATTAACATTTTGTTCGGCAAGTTTTGAAATAAATTGACGTAACAATTAAGTTCGGAAATAATTAGAAGCGCTTTCGTTCAGCGTTTTTGTCGCTTAAATATCAGATGCAAATGGTAGGTTTCTCATTGTTCTAAAGTACATAGTATGATATTCTTGTATATTTAGGCAGAACACGTTTTTGACAGTCTAGCGGCTGGAACTTGATTGCTTTTAATTTATATTTTAAGTGTTAAAGATGAGAAAGTGGTGCTTAGATTGATTTGTGTTATTGTGGGTTTTATAGAACCGTATAAGCGTCGTTTGAATTAGAGATTATTACAGGCAGTTTCTTTAACCATATTCTTTTTCAAAATAAAAAGATATGCATTTATTGAGATCAAATTTTTCGAAACGCCTCGGTACAGATGAAATTTTATGTCACAGAATCCGCAATAATATACATAAGTCAATGAAATATTTTTTTATCTTCTCAGCACTATGTGTGACCCACGTTCCTCGATATTATAAAAATAACTCGCCAATTTTTTATCGTTTCTTGCAAGACCAGACAGCAGAAATTAATCTGGAATTTTAATGCTTTCAGTTACGTAATAGTTTGGTAACAATAGGTCAATTATTATGATTACTACATAACAATGAGCATTTCACACTTCATTTTGTATTTTAAACCAAGAAATACCAACAGTTATTTCTGCGGCTGTATGCTGATGACAATGTCCATATAGCAGCCTATATTAGTTTATTTCTGTTCCCACTGTTGAGAAACAGGCCTCCTCTCTGAGGAAGTGGGCCATAATTTTTGATTCTAGGACATGCCGGTTTCTTCACGATGCTATCCGTCACCGTTTTGAGAGCAGTGGTGATGAAATAATTTACACAAAGTAATGCGCCTGGCTGGATTCGAACCGACGACCTACAACTCGTATTTCAAGTCCGATACTACTGGCCACCAGAGATTGTACACTTTTTAAACTATCTCATAGATTAAAATTATTGTGTATTTAGAAGTAAGAAAGAGAAACGAGTATTAACTTGACATTCACGTAACACATTTGTACTATTGCCTCTGAACAGATTTCCTTGCGATATGAAGTGGTACCCTCCTACTTTGGACCCTCATTAGTGCAGATCGATGATACAACAGTCAGACTGAGGAGTTGTCACTTGCCAGTGACTTTGCAACATCTGGGTTATCATTAAAACGGGATATTTGCCAAGTTTATTATGTGTTAAAGTTTAAGGCGCTTGCCTAAATAATTACAGCAGCACAGATCGATTTTCATGACTTCGCTTGCCGAGGTTGGTCTGTTGATGGCTGGCCATTTATCATAGTGTGTTTAATCTGTGTCTCGGAAAGCACGTAAAGCCGTTGTTGGTCCCTGCTGCTGTTATTTACAGATCTTTGACAATCGTTACTGATAGTCAGAAGCTCGAAAGTCTGACAACCAGTCTAAGTGTGTATCATTTCAAACAATTACTGGGTTGTGGAGGTCAGAATGGTGGTCGCTTCACGTAAAATACTAATATTCAGATGCATTCAGTTTGACTGGAAATCAACCCCAACATAATTGGAAAAAAGCTCAGCAGATGATGATTTTTGTTTCGAGTTAATTTTATTCAGTTGTTATAACTTGGTGTACAGTTGTTTTAACAATGGGTTGGTGGAAACTGTCCAAGCTGTGGGGTCCAAGTTCTTTAAGACCCCGCGCCGCAATAAACCTCAAAAGCTCTCGAACGGAACCATCAGGTTGATGCAGAACCGGACCGAGATGAGGCTGCAATCTTCAGCTGATACGTCGGAATATGGCAAACTCAATAGACGAATCTCTAAATCAATGCGACGTGACCTGCGCTCCTTTAGTGCGGCACGGATCAAAGAGGCAATCGAGCGGAACCAGGGCTCAAAAGTCTTCGCAAAGATTTCGTCTATTGGGCAGAGCCAAATGACAAAGCTGAAGATTAACGATGGCAGCATCATTTCGACGAAACCGGAGATCCTAAGGGAGCTTGAGAGGTTTTACGGACAGTTATACACATCAACACGACAACCCAGTGTCGGTACAGCTCGTGACGCAAGAGCTAAACTGACTCGACACTTCACTGAGGATATCCCGGATATCAGCCTGTACGAGATTAGAATGGCTCTTAAACAGCTCAAGAATAACAAGGCGCCGGGTGAGGACGGAATCACAACAGAACTTCTGAGAGCGGGTGGAAAACCGGTACTTCTAGTCCTCCAGAAGTTATTTAATTCCGTCATACTCGAAGGTTCTACGCCAGAAGCATGGCACAGGAGTGTGGTTGTTCTTTTCTTCAAAAAGGGTGACAACACCTTGTTGAAGAACTACAGGCCAATCTCACTTCTGAGCCATGTATACAAGCTGTTCTCAAGAGTCATTACGAACCGTCTCGAACGCAGGTTTGATGACTTCCAGCCTCCCGAACAAGCCGGTTTCCGAAAAGGTTTTAGTACTATAGACCACATACACACGCTCCGCCAGATTATACAGAAGACAGAGGAGTATAATCGGCCATTGTGTTTAGCGTTTGTGGACTATGAAAAAGCCTTCGATTCAATCGAAACCTGGGCAGTATTGCAGTCCCTCCAACGATGCCATATCGACTATAGGTATATCGAAGTGTTGAAGTGTTTGTATAGAAACGCCACCATGTCCATCCGACTTCAGGAAGAGAGCACGAAACCAATCCAATTGCAGAAAGGCGTGAGACAGGGAGACGTTATTTCTCTCGAAACTGTTCACGAACGCGTTGGAGGACGTTTTCAAACTCTTAGAATGGAACGGATTCGGCATCAACATCAATGGCGAATACATCACTCACCTTCGTTTTGCCGATGATATAGTCATCATGGCAGAATCGTTGGAGCACCTCAATGCTATGCTCAGCGACCTCAGTATCGTTTCCCAACGGGTCGGCCTTAAAATGAACATGGACAAGACGAAAGTCATGTCGAATGTCCATGTGGCACCCGTACCGGTTGTTGTTGGGAGCGATCACTCTCGAAGTTGTAGACCATTATACTTACCTTGGACAGATTGTTCAGTTAGGTAGGTCCAACTTCGAGAAAGAGGTCGCCCGAAGAATCCAACTCGGACGGGCAGCGTTTGGGAAGCTACGTGATATCTTCTCATCGAGAATCCCACAGTGTCTCAAGACAAGGGTGTTTGACCAGTGTGTGTTGCCAGTGATGATATATGGCTCCGAAACGTGGTCCTTGACTGCTGGCCTCTTAGAGAGACTAAGAGTCACTCAACGAGCAATGGAAAGAGCTATGCTCGGAGTTTCTTTGCGGGATAAAATCCGGAACATGGATATTCGGCGAAGAACCAAAGTCACCGACATAGCTCATAAAATTTGCAAGTTGAAGTGGCAATGGGCAGGCCACATCGCTCGTAGAACTGACAACCGATGGGGAAGAAAAGTTCTCGAGTGGCGACCACGGACCGGAAAACGCAGCGTAGGCAGGCCTCCCACTAGGTGGACCGACGACATCGTGAGGGTCGCGGGCAGCCGATGGATGCAAGTGGCGAATTGTCGTTCGGCGTGGCGGTCTAAGGGGGAGGCCTATGTTCAGCAGTGGACGTCCTCCGGCTGTTGATGATGATGATGATGATGAGTTGTTATAATAAAAAAAAAACTTGGTAGGGTTTGTCTCTTTGATTTTCACTAGCGTTATGGTCAACAGTCATCAAGCAACTATCAACCAAATATTGGCGTGGGAATCAGAATTTAAATCGGATTTCTTTCATTAGTTTATTAGTATAGAACTACAACCAACCTTAGAAGATATTGGGCAGGATATATTTTTCTCACAATTTGATAGGTCCATCTTTACATTTCACCATTTATAAGGCTTAGAAGACCCTTTCTTTTATCCTTTAAATATTTATACGACTGAAATACTGATGGACTTCTCCAAATGAAATCAGTAAGACCTATCAAAATATTAGAAGGGGCAACTAAAGTGGAGCAAGACTGGAGAAATGAAAAAGGTTTGCTGATCTTTTCATTTAGCGATAGCTTCTCGTTTGACCATTATCTCGCATCGCGTGAGTAAAGATGTGGTCAATGGTGAAGTACGCTTACCTAGAAGTAACCTTGAATGTTATGAAAAATATCTAGTTTTAATTCCGCAACAAAAATCCAAGGATGCATATTATGCAAGATTGCATATTATGAATTGCATCCTGCAACAAGCCTGGATTTTTGTCGCGGAATTAAAACTAGATATTTTTCATAACATTTAATGTCATGGATTTCCGCAAAGTAACGTCTGATTCCATAATTTTTTATTAGAAGTAACCTATTCACTCTTGACTTGAAGACCCTAAATATTTAGCTAAAGTCCGGTAACAAAACAGATGGCGGCCATTGCATCTGTGCAAGCGAGACTCGTTATTATTTACCCGGGAGTGACAGAGACAGGTAATAATAGGTCAATGTACGAAATTCCTCTTATATAATTCGTTCTTCAATAATTTTTTGGATTAATTTCATTTGAGATAGGATAGGATTGGAGGAGCTCGTGGCTAAATATAATTATTTACAGCCACAGAGGCCGATCTTTCGGGTTAAGCCGTGCTTGCCGAGATTGGTCTGTGTATGGGTGACCATCTGTCATAGCGTGTTTTCCCCGTGCCTCGGAAAGAACGTAAAGCCGTTGGTCCCGACTGTCATTTGTAAATCTTTGACAGTCGTTACTATTAGTCAGAAGCTATAAAGTCTGACAACTAGTCTTACTGGGGTATCGTATTGCGCACTTGCGCAGTTATTGGGTTGTGGGGGTCCAACAGGCAGTCGCTTCTTGTTAAGTGCTGATACCCACCCAGCTGCATCTGGTTCGATTGGAAGCCGACCCCAATATAGTTGGGAAAAGGCTAGGCAGATGATGAATTTAATTTGAGGTGGGTTTTCTCTTGACTATAGTACAGGTCAAAGGTGACACAGACAAAACCTAAAATAGGGCAAGCTTACCCTGAAAAAGCTTGTTTATTTTGAGTTCTTCTTCCATGTTTGTCTATTATAACTCTCCGTTAGTTTTCACAGAAGTCATGTTAATACAAATAAAAAAGCTACCTAAGATAAACTAAAAACGACCAAAGAACAACAAAATTACCTTTCACTTACAATCCCTTGATTTAGAACATAATCTGAAACCGTCAGAAACACGAAAGCATCAATTACAATCCCAAACGAAATTCAATTAATATAATTAATCGAATCGGAATTCGGTAAAAATAGAGGTATTCAATTGAATGGTTCGTATCGATTCGGCCAATCAATTCGAATTCGTGTGGCCTAGACAAGGTCAATGATAGTGATACTTAGTGTATTTAGGCAATCAGACACGAAAATTGTATCAAGTCATCCGTCCATTGCTTTAAATGTTGTACATTGACCATTTTCGAGACTTCTTTTTTTTTATTTTAAGCTTATTGCATAGCTTTTATCGCAGGCTTTGAGTGTGGTGACCAAATCAAGAAATTCCGTAACGAAATCCCATATAGCATCTCTAGCAGGGCGACTAAGCTCAGCCGCTTATGCTGTTAGAAAGATAAGGCAGTTAACCGACGTCGAAACTGCGCGTTTGGTTTACTTCAGCTACTTTCACAGCATTATGTCATATGGCATTCTATTGTGGGGCCGGGCAGCTGACATTGAATCTATTTTTATTTTGCAAAAGAGAGCTGTCAGAGCAATTTACAATCTACGTCGTCGCGAATCTCTTAGGGAATTATTTAAAAAAATTAATATAATGACAGTGCCTTGTCAATTTATTTATGAAAATATAATGCATGTTAGGAAAAATCTTCATCTTTTTAATAAAATAAGCGACAGACATAATTTTAATACGAGAAATAAAGATAAAATTGATCAACCATATTTTAGATTGTCTAAAGTAAAAAAATCTTTTATGGGGTTCTGTGTTAAATGTTACAATAAAATACCGAGTGAAATCTTAAATCTAAATGAAAAAAAATTGAAAAGTTGCATAAAAAACACCCTTAATAAACAAGCATATTATAAATTAGAAGATTATATTCAAGATAAAAATGTTTGGAAACATGCTGGTCCTACTCCATAGTACAATGTAGGGCTTAAACAAAGTCAAGCTGGTTGAAATTTGAATGCTCACACACTTAATTATATTTGTAAATTGTGTAATTTCAATATTTTGTTAAAATGTGAACGCCATGTACCTTTTTGCTTTTTTTACTTATTATTATTTTTTAAATTTTTAGTCCAGATTTTCAAGGTACATTGCTTTGACATTAATTATTTCAAACGCTGTTAAAAATATTGTAAAACATTTTTTTAAAAAGAGTAAGTATGGAGTTTCTTGCCCATTCTTCTCCATACAACCTACCTTAGCGAATGGGTGTAGAATCAATCCCTTCCCTTCCTATTCCCTTTAAATTTAAATTTCGACGTTCAAAAGTGCCTCTTTGATGGCCTAATTGGAATAAATGATTTGACTTTGACTTTGACTTTGAAAATAAACCTAACACCGACCGGCACAGCGGTGCGGCATTGAAAGCCGTGCATCGTTTAACGTCGTTTCAATTCGGTAGCCAAAGTAGCTGCTTACTACTCTTAACCGATTCTATCTCTTTTAGCCTCTACTAAGTCATATCAAATGTCATTATAACATCTGTGATGTCAACGTGAATTAATAAAATTTTAATGAGTTTTTCTTGAAGTTTCACTTGATTGACGTAGCTGACCATAGCTTTATTATTAAATTAAAGTAATTAATAAATAATAATGTATGTAATTATAATTGCATAAGTTGATAAAAAATGCTTTACAATAGCATTACCGCGGCAGTCCTCGAGTGCCACACGATTTTTTTAGGAATATTGGTCCTCGCTAGGAACTTCAAGAGACGGACGGACAACAACTACTGTTAGGTTTTACAATATTTTTTTCTGAGCGAACGTATCTTGTGATAAGGCTTAGGGTATATGTTCGGCATAAATATTCTACAATTAGGTTTTCATGGTACACACAAAAAGGATAGAAGCTTATTAACATCAATTGGGTACAAATTCAGTTTTCATGCGAGTATATTGTCATGGAAAAAAAAAACTAATAATACTTTGCCCGATCCGGGGATTTGACCCTGAACCCAACTCTAAGCTGTCGAATCGAGTCGACGAGATCAATAAAGATATACCGGGTTTATTGCGCTTCCACTACCATATTCTAATTCTACACTTCCTGCTTTGTCAGTAGTGTTTTTATCTGTCTTTGTAATGCGAATATTTCAATGGACTTTATTTAGGCAAAACTTTCGTTAAATATGTGTGAGTTAAAAATTACACGGGTGAATAATCGTCTGTATAGAAAAATGTTATTGTTGAAGTGAAAACTTCTTTAGCGGCGTTGTACACTTTTTCTGTAATGGGTAAAAAATTTAAAACTCGCGTCAGGGTCACGTGACCAAAACTCGCGTCAGGGTCACGTGACCCTGATCGAAAATGAGTAAGACGTCATTCAAATTAAAAATAAAACATAGTAACAAAAAAGTTTTCACTTCTACCGGCACTCCTGGAGTGCAACCTTTTTTTACTCGTAGTAATGGTTAGAGGAAACATAAGTCGGTTAAACAGCAACATTTATTTTGACTGAAAGTTGAAAATCAAACTGTTAATTAGACTATGTTCAGATTTTGTTTTGTTTATTGATCAATATACATAGGTATAACTCTTTGAAACTTTCAGTTTAAGGCCCGACGCGGATGCACGCGCGGTTCTATAGAAAAGTGCTCCGTCGCGGGGACCCGTGCGGGGCCACGCGCGGAGCCACGCGCGGAGCTACGTGCGGGGCCACGCGCGGAGCCACGCGCGGGTCTACGCGCGGTGCCTGCCAGCGGTAACACGCACGGGCTTGTTCAGTCAATAAGGGTGCTTATACACGGTGCATGTAGGTAAGGGTCAATTTATACTAGCGCAGAGTCGAAGCGCATCGAAGCGTATTTCTAAAACTGAACATAACAATTTCAACCTTAACTCCACAGCGTAAAGTACATTATTACTTCTAAGATTTTAAAAAGTGAAGAACGCTGATCGTGAATCGTGAAAATCTTAGAAGTAATGTGTGCGTTACGCTGTGGAGTTAAGGTTGAAATTGTTATGTTCAGTTTTAGAAATACGCTTCGATGCGCTTCGACTCTGCGCTAGTATAAATCGACCCTTACTGGAGCAAACAGAGAGCATTTTTTTTGTATAAAGACTTTCGAAAAATTCCTCCGGTGCTGAAATTTGGAATATGGTGAGAGTAGGTGATACAGATTATCTAGATGCACAATAATCCAACATTGTTTTAGCCGAGAAGTTCTGTTTTTTTACCAAAACATGAAAATTGCTTATAACTCTCTGCGAAAAATTCCTCAGTCTCAAATTCTTTTTGTAGGTATTTGTTTAAATGAAATAATAGGAAAAAAGAAGTATAAGTTAGAATAGGAAAGTATAAACATCCAACAAATGTTCGATTTCAGTGTCACTCCAAATCAACTTTTTACATATCGAGCTTTAACTTGAAAATGAAATAAAAATCTTCAAATTGAACTAGCGACACTGCGTAAATCGGTCTCCGCGACGGGGACCGTCGCATTCCCACGGAAACCAGCCGCGTATCCACGCGCGTGTCCCCGCGCGGGTCCACGCGCGAGGCCACGCACGGGGCCACGCGCGGGCCCACGGACGTGAACCCGCGACGGTTGCCCGTCGCGGGTGCCCGTTTAACGCAGTGTCGGGCCTAAATCTATGGGCACATATAGATGTACCCATAAGTTATTAAACTGAAAGTCTCCCTTTACCTTTTTTGTTGGAGCCAATTATTGCGACCTATACGAGAAGGGAAAGGTTAAAACGATTTGACAAAAAAAACGTTTAGTATAGGTCAGGTTTTTTCACGGAATAATAAAGGACAAATTTTACAAATAACACTGAACGGCATCACAACGTAATTTCATTCAAGACAATTATTATTTTTTTTTTATTTTTTTTTTTATTTTTTTCTAAAAAACTTACAATTATTCTTACATCAAGTCTGGCCTCACAACGGAAACCTCTCCGGGTTTATCTGTGTGCAGGCGAGCCGTTAAATACAGTTTTAGGTAATATACAGATGATGCTGTGTCAGGAAACGCTTTAATTTATACGTGTAACTTTTCGAACCAGTCATATACAACGTTTGTAATTCTTCAGGAAGTTTATTTAGAAAGTAAGGTACCAAATAATCGGCAACCCTCATTCCGTACACATTGTTGAATTTTGGTAATATGTATTTATTTTTAAAAGGTATCGTTCTCAAAAATGTAGGTCTAGTTTTTTCTATTATTAACTCAGGTCTCCTTGCTTCCGCAAGGGTACAAAATTCAACTTTATTGAACACATTCATAACATTACAATATTTAAAAAGGTCATCCTCCCTGTTTTTGAATTTCTTGATCAAATGTTTTGGTGTTATAACTTTTAATATTCTTAACTGTATCTTATAAATATCTGACAGGTAGGTTTGATAAGTTCTCCCATAGCTGCTCAGCCCGTAGTTGATAACCGAGTCTGCTAGGGCCATATATAGCATTCTGAGTGTTTTATATGGTAGTTTATGTTTTAGTATGCTAAGTTTACCTAGTACCGATCTCAGTTTGTTACACACATAATCCTTGTGCGGGCCCCAGCAGAATCGACTGTCAACCACTAGGCCGATATACATATGTTTATCAACAACTTCTAAGGCCGGGCAATTGCAATTCTTTAACGAGTTATGGAGGCAAGAGTGCTGATGTGCAATAACTGTAGGTATTGTGGAGCATTTATTGTGTGATGAATGAATGTGTACGATCTTAGTTTTTGTTGCATTTATTACTAATCCGACATCATGAGCCCATTTACACATTTGGTCGAAATTGCGTTGTAGGGATTCCTCGGCATCATGGATATTTTTATCAGCGACCAATATACACGTGTCGTCTGCGAATTGGTATACAGAGCCTGAATTTATAGCATTACTCATGTCATTAACATAAAGTAGGTATTCTGTTGGACCAATAATTGAACCCTGGGCCGTTCCTTGCGTGGATGGAAGCTTTGAACTATATTCATTTTTTATTTTAACTGTGGTGTATCTGTTGGTGTGGTAGTTTTTTAAAAGTTTTAGTAGTGGCCCTTGTATGCCATTTTGTGACAACTTCTCAAATAGTGTAGTGTATTTAACTGGTAGTTTCTCCCCTTAAGCTAAAAAGTCAATCTTTGGTTCTTTACTACTTATGGCCCATTCACAACGTCCAGGGGTATTACAACGTCTTAAAACCAGGCTTGTTCCAGTGAGTGAACGAGATGGAGCTAGACGACTTGAATAGCTCTGTCACTTTCACTCGCCGGAACAAGCCTGGTTTTAAGACGTTGTTATACCCTCCCAAGTGGCGTACCACGACGTCTTAAAGCGTGAGTCTTTAGGCTGTGGGAAAGAGACGGAGCTATACAAGTCGCCTAACGTCATCTCTTTCACTGAGCTGAACCACCCACACTTTAAGACAAATCATGATTGGTCACCTTGCCACTGTGAGCGGTGGGATAACTTGAGCGGTAAGCTCAATTGTTAAGAAATGGTTGAAACATGCCACGAGGCGGTGCCAGGTGCAAATTCGCGTACTTACAAAGTACCTAATTAAATGTCTTATACGCACCGCCTATCGCATCGCTCATCACTTAGACCAAACTTGTTAATGGGGTGGTATACAGTTATTACCTATGTCTTGTAACTGGGACTGTAGCACTTCAACTGATCTTTGACAATTCAAAAGTGATTTCAAATCCCCCTAAATATGTATATTAAAACAAATAATATTCTTATAATTAAAATTCTAGAATATTCTGCTAAAAAAATCAAAGCAAATAAATCCTCTTCTTCTATACTCAAGATTAAACCCCTGAAAACTGGCCTACTTCAAATAAATTTTATTTGATTGACCTATATTTTTTAATCAATTAATTCGTTACTCTTCTATTTCGAGTGTGGACACAACAAAAATAAAATACGCAAAATGCCGAAAAATAACTGGTATTCTACTTAGTATTTTTACTCAATAAATTAAATAGAAATTCCATCCCCATATTTCGCGCTATCATTTTCCTGTAACTGGCTTTTAGTAACACAATACCTAATAGTAACTGTTAAAACCACAATTACATACAATTACATCAAATAACAACCCATTAGGGTAGCATTACAAGGCCAACAACATGAACCTATTGTTAACCCAAAATATTTTTTTTTTTTGGCTTTTGACAAATACAAGCCAATTAGATTGGTCTTGTTCTCATGTCGCGTTTGTCCCGGGTTTCTTGTCTCGATAAAGTACAAATAATAATAATAATAATGTTCCACAACTATCACACAACGCCATCTAGTCCCAAGCTAAGCAGAGAGATTATACTCATGATTCTCGACCCAAATCAACAATAAAATAGGTAGGTATTTTTTTATTTTATTTTTCCTTTTTACTGAAATCCGTAAGTGTGAACTAGTTTCTACAAGAGTAGTAGATTCAATTCACGCACACCAGCTGCTCATCGCTGTGTGCGTACGCGCGGACTGCGTAGTCGGGTGATTCTCTTTCATTTGTATTGAATTAAGGGTTTAATTCTGAAATACTGTAAAATTTAAACAACAAAAAAAAAACAGCCCTTATTAGTTTTGCCCGGTACTGTACTTTCAATTGATTATTTATGACTTTTGTGACAACCACCTGAAGTTTGACGAAAATGCAAAAAAACAGCGTGTATATAAATACACCGTGTTCTTCACGTTATCCATAAACTTTAGCAAATACTTCTATGGCTTTTACAAATCAAATCCAACAAAGGAAGTAGTACTTAAAAAGGCTTCGTTACAAAGATATTTGTAATTTCATTTAATGTTTAATTGAGCTATGCAGTGAGAAAGTATCTTAATTTGGCCTATGTTGCCGCTTAGTGCAATTAAAATGATAAATCTATCAAATACTATTTGCATTTCATTTGCACGTACGAGAGGAACCCGAGAGTTAGCGAAGAAATACGATCATTTGCGATAACGAATCTTTCAAAGAGATTAAACTGGTCGCTATGGATACCTAAGTTATTATTTGTCATTGTTTGTCATGCATGATTTTAACTGTCAGGATTATTGTTTATTGTAATTTGCTTTTGGGTTTCCGACTAATTTAATCAATCATTTTGATTACAACTTTCACTATGCCGCACGAATATTCTGCTCAACACCAAGCTGATATTCACTTCGTCTACGGTTTCTGTGACGGAAATGCTACAGCAGCTGTGCGAGAGTACCAACGGCGATTCCCTGGTCGGCGCGTTCCTGATATACGAACATTTATGGAGATTTTGTGAGATCGGAATTAGACCACGCCGCCCTGAACGAGCAATCAATTTGAGCGTCGCTCAAGAAAACAGAATAATGAACCTTATTATTCATGATCCTACACTCTCAACGAGACGCGTTGGGAGAATCGTGGGTGTATCTCATAAGCTAGTGTGGAAACTGTGGAAAAGATATGGTTTGCATGCCTACCACTACAGAAAATCCCAAGGCATAATACCACCTGATCACTTCTCAAGAATTGTTTTTTGCCAGAGAATGAATCAAGAACTGATAAATAATCCAATACTGCTTCAAAAAATTCTTTGGATGGATGAAGCCCAGTTTACAAGAGCGGGAGTATTCAATTCCAAAAATCAAGTGCAGTGGCATGAGAGCAACCCGAATTTACATTGGCAGGCGTCACATCAAACTGAATTCTCTGTAAACATGTGGGCTGGTGTTTTTAACAATCAGCTGATCGGCCCTATTGAGATTCCCCACCGCCATTTAGGCGGTGGGGAATGCTGACAATTACTTAGAGTTCCTAAGAAACGTCACTAGCTTCGAATTTTTCGAACAAGTGGATCTTCAAACTCTGCGAACCATGTGGCTCCAACATGATGGGGCCCCTGCACATTATGGCACACAAGTGCGTGAATATTTAAATGCAACGTTTCCTGGCCGTTGGATTGGACGAGGTAGCACAAATATCGCATGGCCAGCTAGGTCCCCAGATCTGACTCCTTTAGATTTTTATCTCTGGGGAACCTTAAAGGAGAAGGTGTACTCCGTACAAATTCAGAACCGTGAACAGCTCTTAGATAGAATATCTCAGGCTGCTGAACAAATAAGACAAATGTCTGTAAATTTAAATGGCCAAATTAGGACTCGTTTGAATATTTGTGTCGAAAAAGAAGGTGGTCATTTCGAAAACTTTTTACATTAAATTTATTTTTTGCTTTTTAGAGTTTATTTTTTATTAATAAAAATATTTTTGAATGACATTACGGCTGACGTAGTTGTCTAACCTACAGTGTTATATGGATCTTTGGACACTCCATTGAGGTTGACAGGAGAGCGCTCATTTGTGAAATGTATTGAAAAATAAGATGGTGGCGTTAGTTCTGATGTTGCCCACGCAACAAGTGTGCTTATAAATTATAATTATTCTACTCAAATGCATAAAAAAAATATGCTGTGATTACCATTTATCTTAATTTGACCGAGACCTATCTTTTGAGAGTATTTTTACGAATGTACGTGAGCTCTAAGCGTGGTCCCCAGATTGCGTGTTGAGCTGCCCCTCTTTTAGTCAATAATTTTGAGATTGAATGTTCGTTACTTAAGCCGAAACGGCAGAATGGGAAGATAATTATGGTAGCCTACTCCCCTTCCCGTCGTTGGAGGTCCGGCGTTGCTTTAAGCCTAGACTAAAAATAAGGACTGCAGAAACGTTTTGCGAAGGCTGCATGTCGTGGGAAGAGGTTATCATGATTTGGTTATGGAATTTTGTTTTTTTTTTTATTCCTCAATTAAAAAGACAATTCGAAATACGTATCTACCTGCTTGGTAGCCTTATACGTTCTCTTTAGTTATGTATAGTACATTGACAGTGCTATGAGGAACGAGATAAAAAATCAAAGAAACTGTTTTGACAAGTTTCAGCCCGCCAAATGTTATGAATGAAAATACGACGTTGCCAATTCGGATAAAGAGGCATGCATATCGGGTTATTTACGTCTAGGTATTTAGTTTGTATGAAAATTAACAAAAAATAAAAAATAAGAATTTATTAATGTGTCCATAATGAAAAATGCTTACTTCCGTGGTCTGAACATCTAGTCGAAGTTTATGTATATCGTCCGGAACACGGTGTATACACTAACAATCTAAGACTACTACATCCTTTGTACTGTCTCGACATTTATTAGCAGAGTGCCTGTTCACTTCAGTTTCTTCAGAGTTATCAAACGTTGTCTGGAACATAATAATCGCTTACAACGGTAAGGCCGCCTATAGTATACCTATCTGCATAATAGATATTGAAAAACCAGTTGTGTCAAAATTTAAAGCTTCAATATAATGTACACTCTTTTTATGTTATAAGAAAAGTACTAAGTACTAAGTGTCTGTTTGTTGTTCTAATTGTTATCATTTGTTATTAAAAAAAAAAGCGATATGCTTAGTCTTAAAGCATTATACCTATTAGTCCTTTAAGGATTAGGCTATAATACGTCCTTATTACGATACATTTGTCAAAAAAAAAACACACAACACAAATGATGACAAAGGCTTCATTCAATCCTATGTCAAAGGGATAAGGCATTTGAATAAGTAGCAAAACTGGAGGGTCAATCTCTAACAACAGTCATCTGAAATACATTACAATATTTCACAAAATCCCTCTTTCATCTTTCGGCTTCGAGGTCTTTCCGAAATAAATCAAAAGTAACTAAAGTTCCGCATTCATAGGACAACTGAAGGAATCATCAAAGCTCTATAACTGATAACGTTACTTTGTAAGTAAGTTTAAACTGCGTTGATGGAATTAGTTTTGAGTGCTGAAGTTTAAGGCTAAGGCACAGTACTTAGACCATTTCTATTTTTTTAAAGTAAATCTAAATTACAGACCTTATAATATCGTTAACTGCCTTGCGCTAGCATGAGTGAATAAGTGATTTCAAAACGGAAAATATTCGTTATCTAAAGAAGAGACGAGTTTTTTAAATAGTTGATAAATAAGAGGCCTGTGTCCCAGCAGTGGGAACATTTATAGGCTGATGATGATGATTAAAATAATTAAGGTCTAATTATAGTGAATTTCACAATAATGACTTCGTAATACAACATTTAAGAAACTATTTCGAAAATTGTCTCCTAACGACTTCATCTGCTTCCCTACCAGGACCAACGGCACCTATTTAGGGGCCGAATCCACAACTTTTATGCTGGGGGACGAATTTTAGGGGACGAATGGGCTCTGACCCACCTAATCACCATTCACATTTGGCCTTACACAATTACACATGTTTGGTAATTACTTTGGCAATCTTTGCCCTGTGTAACCTCATAAATACCCAATCTTAGAAATTAGGTACAACCTCAGTCACTAACCAGTTATCCATAAACAAAATTAATATAATCTATACAGAATCAGGGATCTTTAATAGCAGTAATAAACCCAAAAACTTCGGGGTCGAGGACATTAGACGACCTGGCTTCGTTCCAAAACATACGAGCAAAGTGTCGCACTCTTAAGATATTGTGCTTTTAAAAGGTCAGGTTTTAATTCTTTCCACTTATAGTCCAGATATTGAAGATAAACATTATTAAAAAAATAAATTATAATTGCTGTATATTCATAATTACATTTAAGAAGTAATAGTCGTGTAAATTGGCATACAAGTTTCAAAATAGTATCTCATCTCTACCGAACATTATACACTGGACATAAAAAAGCCTCATAGAATACATTCTACCAAAATGATAAAGCCTTTCAAGCAATTTCGAACGTATTTATTTCCGCCATAAGCCATATTTTTCTACGCACACTCGCACAATTCTAACTCCCAGTGGAATTGCTCATAAACCGAGCCCCACTTGAAATAAGTACCACGATGTATTCGTGTTTGAAACATCATTTTCTAATATAAGTGAATCCAATTTTTGTATTACAGTGCTCTGGAGTATTTATTAAAGCAATTATTGCTGATTACTATCAGGAGATTTACCAGTATCCATAGCATGAATTTTCAGTATTTGAGACGTAAACTGGAACTTAGACAATTTCAAATTGACAATTTTCAAGGAAAAAATTAGTTCTTTCTTTGCAAACTAGAGGCGTTGTTCCATTTTTTCATTTCACAAAAACGCTGTAAATACTGGAAAGACGCTTTAAAGTAAAAGAGTGAAAATTCGTGCTAAGGGTACAGTTTGATGTTCCGTAATTAAAAATCAGACAATTCTTGTTTATTTTACCTGTCTTAGAAAAATGTATTGTGATGGATACTTACAACAAAATCTCAGAAAAGCTTTTCGTTGAAAAGAAAAATTCGAACTGTGACCTCCGGATTCGAAATCATCAATACATTTCTAACATTTCAAGGTGCTTTTCGAGCTATCTATTTCAAATCCTGGTCGCAGTTCATATTTTTTTTTCAAAGAAAAGCTTTGAATTTCGCAACGCATGCGTTAATGCGTATACCATTTATAAGGTATGAAAACCTAAGCAGTTGGCAACGATCTTGACTAGACTGAAAATAGATAAAAATAAAGCTGCTATTCGTGTTGTACCTCTTTATCTCGAGAAGTGGCAACACTTGAACGCGACAGACAGGTTAAGGGGACGTCTGCGCTGTCTACCTGAGATATTCATTCATCTAAAGATCAGACAGGTCTATGCAGAGACAGTGGCGTTATCTTCATACAAGCCCAGAAGCCCGGCATGCCTTGCTAAAATACTCGATAGAGAATCAATATCAAACCCGAACTATTTAAAAGTTCGCGCGCTTAATTCTTATCAAAATAACACAAAGCATCTACCTATGCAACACTACTACGCATCGCGATTGGTCGAATGGTCGCGCGCAGAGTTTCGCATTTGCAGCATCTACATAAATATAGCTATCACGCTTACACCTATCGGGCTTTAACCAGGCTTTTCAAATACTATCTCTCGTCACTTTCGCACTTATAGCGGTGTGCCGTGTCACGAGTTAGAACCTTGTGCGTCTACAAATCGATCTGTATGAGGACTTAAGCCATGCATGCGTATGAAGTTGTACGCGTATTGTCACTTTGCAAACTCTGCAGTGTTGCCGTTTTAGCGACTGTTGTGAGATCTTGGAGATTTTTAAAAAGTTTAGAGACTAAGATTTAGCAACAATAAAAACTAGCGACTTAAATAACTTAAATAACGAAATTAAATATTCAAGCAATATCCTAAATATACAAAATTGCGACTTCTAGCTAGATTTCATATAACTGGGGACTTTTTTTTTGCCTAAATGACAACACTGCAATACTGCGTAAACCTAATTCCCGACACCCAAGTGCAACTCACTTCAGTTTCGTTTGCTTGAGTGGGAAAAGGTTTTGTTGTTAAAGTTTTTTGTGTGTTTTCTTCGATTTTCTCAGTGATACAATTGTTTTAGTGACTTACATAGTAGAACCATGGAAGTAATAGTACCTTGTGAGGATTTAAAATGCGTTCAAGTTTTGATTGGCGAAGATAAGGTAAAATCTTTAAACTTTGCTCAGAAAAAACAGTTAATTTCTTCATTAAAACCGACGCCTAATCTGTGTATTTCTCAGACCAGTAAATCGCATAAACGAAAATTTTATAGATCAGTGTATAAAACTAGTTGGATTGTTGGCTGTTCGCACACTAATAAGTTGTATTGCTGGTGCTGCATATTTTTTTCGAATGAAGATTCCGTTTGGAATACAACTGGTTATAATGATTTAAATAACATATCTGGCGCCATTAAAAGGCACGCAAATTCCCATAAACACTTGTGTGCAATGGTTTCTTTCGGTAATTTTGGTAAACAACGTATTGAGACATCTATATCACGCCAGTTATCTGAGGAAATTTCAAAATATAACTCGCGCGTTGATAACAACCGTAGCGTATTTCAAAGATTAGTCGATATTGTTTGTCATTTAGCACAACAGGAACTTCCTCTAAGAGGACATGATGAATCCAAAACTTCATTAAATAAAGGCAATTTTTTAGAACTGGTCTCGTTAATTTCAAAATACGATGTCATTTTAGAAAAGCATATGCAGCATCAGGAAAGTGACAAACCGGGGCCGAGTTATTTATCTAACAAAATTCAAAACGACATTATTCATTCCGTAGCCGATGTGATGCAAACTCGTATCGATTACGAAGTTAGGCAAACAAAATTTGTTTCAATTATTATTGACGAAACCCCCGATGTTAGTCATAGAGAACAACTATGCTTGATTCTCAGATATTATTATAAAAATGAAATTCATGACCGTTTTTTGGGCTTTCTTAATGTGTCGGAAAGTCGCACAGCAGACTCACTCTCTAATATTATTTTAGAATTATTGAATAGGCATGATTGCATCGCAAAATTAATAGCGCAAAGCTATGACGGTGCTAGTGTAATGTCCGGTGTAAGAAATGGAGTGCAACAAAAAGTTAAAGATGTTTGTCCACAAGCAATTTACATTTGGTGTAATGCACATATTTTGGCCTTAGTTTTGTCTAAATCATGCAATAGAATTCAGGAGGTTAGTTTATTTTTTTCAGGCCTTCAGTCTTTGTGTAATTTTTTTAGTAATAGTACAAAACGAGCTGCTTTTTACGATACTCATTGCAGCAAAAAATTGCCTAATGCTCCCGCAACTCGTTGGACATACATGTCGCGAGTTGTAAACACGGTTTTTGAACAAAAAAGTAAACTTATTGAGTTGTTTTCTGATCTGTGCGACAATCCACAGAACTGGGATGGGGATACGATTTTAGCTGCTGAGAATTTTGAAAACACTTTGCGATCTTTTAATTTCAATTTTTTTCTTTTCATTTTTCATCGGATATTTGAAAAAACTGACTGCTTGTACAATATTCTACAAAAATCACAAGTTGATGTTGGTTATTGTATTAATAAAATAAAGGAATTTCAGGCATGGTTACGTGCTGAATTTCAATCCGAATTTGATCAAATTTATGAGAATACGTTGCAAAATAACTCGGCTCCTCGTTTGAGACGCAACGTACGCTGTGCAAAAACAGAATACAGACGACTTTTTGTAGAAGTAATTTATAACATTAATACCGAAATTACTGACCGATATTCTGAAATTTATAAATTAAAGTTTTTCCAACTGCTCAACAACAAAAAATTTGACAATTATCACTCACATTTTCCTACAGAGGAATTAGATTCATTATTTGATATTTATGCAAACTATTTCGACAAACAAACATTAAAAAGCCAATTGATTTGCCTGTATTCTAGTCCTGATCTGAAAGATCGTAATGTTTTCGAATTAATTGATTTCATTCATGAGAATAACCTCGAGGATGCCTTTCCCGAGCTGTTAAAGTTAGCGTACCTATCTTGTTGTAACTATTCCGGCTACAAGTTCTTCCGCGGAACGTGCTTTCTCCTCTCTTAAACGTATCCATACCTATCTGAGAAATACACAAGGTCAAGAGCGTCTTTCCGAATTATCAATGATAGCTATTGAAAAACAGTTGTTGGTAGAATTAAAACGATCACCAACATTTTACTCTGATGTAATTAAATCGTTTCTTAAGAAAGATAGACGACTGCAATTAGAATATAAATAATTTCAGTATTTAAATTCCTTATTAAATTCTATCTAGCTATTTTTTAACTTTCGTTTTGTAACTTTTTGTTTTGTTTTTTGTCTGTAGCCTGTTAGTTCTGTTACGAAGCAAGCAACTATGTACTTACCATAACTTTGTTCCCTCAAGCAATGAAGCAAACCAAACGGCTTTTTTCAAAGCCACCGGAGGTATGCAATTGCTGATATGTTTATTATATTCAATCTAGCACTAGCATGCCTTCAGTGAGCTTTCTGCTTTGGTTACCTCATTCACCGCACGACAAGCAAGAGTGAAATTGAAGAAAGAAGAGGAAAGAAGAAGATGGATGAATTCTCTTTTAATTTATTGTACTAGGTACCTAACCAGTAGTTTATGAGAAAATTGCGATGATATACCTACCTTTCAGTCGAAAACTGAACTTTCTTTTTTTGAAATCGGTTAAAATTTTATTGGGCTTGCCTGGTTTTGAAACCCTAGGCCCGCCACTGTGCAGAGATGTGGTTGTACAGCAAGATTTGACATAGCTCTTGAAAATAGTTACCTATGTCGTAATTCCTGTTTATTTTCTGACTTGTTTTATCTTCTTTTACGAAAAGTGGTTTACCATTGAAACAGCACTGGAGATTGAATCATTTATGAAAACCTTTAACGTTATGTAACGATTTATCAATAGTATGTACCCGTTTAATATCAAAATAGCATTGAGCTGCAGCTCCACACACGTATTTGAGACCTTTAAAAACTAAACCTCAGTCATTATTTTTCCAATATCTTTAACAATTATCATCAGTCATTGCCTCCATTTATGAAAACTGAATAAAAATCTGTTCAGTAATTTTCGAGTTTATCGCTTACAGAAAACCTGCATAAAAAAAGTCTCTTTTGTTTTTAAATTCGTTGTGCCATGTGCTACGTGTACTTATGTAAGTTAATTTGCGTAGTTACAAGTGATTAACAACATACCCAATCACATTTCAGCAGCTATTTACACGGTTAAGACGATTAAC
The DNA here is from genome assembly GCA_036375495.1 of Agrotis segetum. Classification (NCBI taxonomy): domain Eukaryota; kingdom Metazoa; phylum Arthropoda; class Insecta; order Lepidoptera; family Noctuidae; genus Agrotis; species Agrotis segetum. The sequence goes on along the minus strand of JAQSVV010000047.1, from coordinate 2,600,583 downwards.
AATTCAATCGATAACAGGTTACTAATCGGGTTGGTAGCCGCCAACCATCCGGTGCGAGATAACGTAATATCCGCCGGCTATCCATCACTTCCGGTAAGCAAACACGCTTAAAATGAACTGCTATTTAGGCAAATATTTGGACTGTGATTGGATATTAGGAATATTTTGTATTTCGTCTGAAATCGAAAGGGAACTAAGCAAGATCCAGCCTACTTCATAATATTATCAATGATTCATTATCATTTTCTGCCATAAAATCAGAATCAGTTATTACAATTAATAATAAGTCCTACTTTAAGTTTTTTTTTTGTTATAATTATTATCGCAGTTTTTTTTTTGTTGCCACATAGTCCTTTTATTTATCGTTTCTATGGTTTTCCTTATACTTATAATTTATCACATAAATCGTCTACGTGACATATTATTATGGTATCAAATTAAAACGGTTGAGAAGAAAACACTTTTTAGAAACTCACATTAATAACGAAATAAATCAGATTTACAAAATCTGGACTTTGTTTCAATAGAGTCTATAGATGTTGTACGCTGAGTCAATGTTATCCAATCTTAATCCCAGATTTTATTTATTTAGGATAGAATCGTATCTGAATTCTAGTTCTCATTAATTTATTTAAATTATTCGGGTTCTTTGAGCTTAGTTTTCAAATATTTGCATAACGCCTTACATAATTGCATAAAAGCTCTTCAGACTTTATCTACTTTGAACGAACTCTGTTTACCGATGCGATGGAGTTTGAATGCACTTATGTAAAGCTGCTACGAAAATAATCTGTTTGTAAAATCAATGGTAAAAATGTGAGAATTTATTTAAAGTAATCCTTATCACTGCTCGTGAATAAACAAGTTTCCTGTGTAATACAGTTTTCAAGGATGAATTCAACATAATTTGGAATTCGGTTATACGCCTTTCTACGTTACTTTAAAATTAAAAATCTGGTCTTGCAAAAAGCCAAAAAACAACAATGATATTTTTACAAAGATTTGTTTGGTGAACGTTTATAAATCAAGGAAAGATATCATACACATTTCTGGCGAAAATTGAACGTAATATATTATTATGTTCCCATAAATTCCTCTACATAATAATAAGCCCAAGCATGAATTTCAAAACTGACAGATTTCACACTAATCTCGTAGATTCGTGTTTGAACATCGTAAAGCTCGTGCTAAAATATTTACAGAAAGGGAGGCTTGTTTATCGACTTACTGTAGAATCTGTGCCGTAAGTATGCATAATAACCACTTTCGTCAAGATGTTATATTATTATGAAATACTCTCGGTTGTGTTATAAATTACTATACGACCACAATAAGGGTAAAACAGAGATGGCGCCATATTATTGTGACGTCATGGATGCTATTCTAACACTTGCATGCTCCCATCTCTTTCTTGGCCTGCCGTGACCTCATCTTTGGGCAAAAGTTTTGAGCCTTTTTGGCCCACGGTTTACCTAGTATAGGATAGACATATCGCACTCAGTAAGTCAGTGCAAGTTGGGCAGCCTTCTAAGCCACGTCGTCAACATTTCTTGGAATGCAGTAAAAACTGTATGTCGAAGAAACAATAAATAATAATATTTTATTATAAAATATTGTAAATTCTACTTTAGGACTTTAAAATATAACAAATTTCTGATGACCCTTTAAGGGGACTCCAAAACATACCGATCCAATTTTCTTATATTAAGGGTCCTTCCCAAAATATCCGCAATTTCATTTCGTTTGTTCCATGATTATAAATCCTTTTTGCAGAGGGTCGGGTTCTGAAGTACCTGAAATTGGATTTTCTACCGTTCCTTTGAATAGAATATTGACTTGTAGAATAGAAAACTTGACTCACAATCAATTTCAGCTGAAAATTATTATGTTACTAGCACTACGCCCGCGACTTCGTCCGCGTGATTTTCGAACTTTGCCTTTGTGAATTTAAAAGTCCCGCCTACCCTCTGTATGGGAAACTGTTGGAAAAACTAAATCAATAAAAATTTTACTAACCCGCAATATTCCGTCTTAGATAACACCTAGGTCGTAAAAATGTAAGACTCCTAACTATCAACCCCAATACAAACTTTTAAGGATAGAATTGCGTATCATCCTCTCTTAGTGACAATCATTATCCTAAATAGGAACCCCCTGCAATGTTGAGTCCTCTAATTATAAACACAAAGATCACCCCTAAGGGGTCGAATTTTGTAAAATTCCGTCTTAATAATACCCTAGGTCCTAAAACAACCCCCATGCTGAAACTCCTAGCATTTGTAGCAACAAAGTTTCATACAAACTGTCAACCCTATAAACAGCCCCTTAGGGGTAGAATTTCAGAAAGTGTGTAAAGTAGTGCTTTGGTGTGCATTTACGTCATAAAAGAACAACCATGCAAAGTTTAATACTCCTAGCATTTGTAGAAACGAAGTTCCTCAACTACGTCCAAAAAAATCTCTATGCACTACTTGAGTCTCCAAACTATTGACCCCGAAAAAGCCCCTAGGGGTCGAATTTCGCAAAACTGTCTTTGTAATCATTTAGGTCTTATAAAGAACCCCTCGCCATATTCGAGATGCCTAGCACTTGCAGCAACAAAGTTTCATAGAAACTATCAAACATAAAAACAAACTCCTTCAGGATCGAACAATATCCCGCCATGGTGTGCATCTAAGTCCTATAAAGGAACCCGGTGCAAAATTTGAGGCTCCTCGCACTTGTAGTAACAGAGTTTCATACAATCAGTCAACCCCAAAAACAAACCCCTTAGGGGTCGAATTTCGCAAAATCCTGTCATAGGTAACTCTTACGTCCTCAAAAGAACCCGTAGTCAAAATTTAAACTTCCTAGCACTTGTAGTAACGAAGTTTCATACAAACTATCAACCCCAAAAACAACCCCTTAGGGGCCGAATTTCGCAAAATCCGTTCTTAGTGCTCACCTACGTGGTATAAGGAGGGCTTATGCCAAATTTCAAGTTTCTAGGCCCAGCGGTCTAGGCTGTGCGTTGTCAGATCAGTCAGTCAGTTTTGAATTTTATATATATAGATTGAATAGCGACCTACTATTACTTCGCACAAATACAATTTACTAAAGAAGTTATAATTATTCTTTTTTTTAAGGGGTTCACGCAGGTCAACCTTAAGAAGGTTGTGAGCTGCTCAATTGGACTTTTCTGTGGATGCCTTAAGACACAAAAAAACGAGGGAAAAATGGATCTAAGGTCTCCAACCGGGGGCTTACAACTACATTAAAAACTAAGCGCACTCCCTGCGGGATACGAACCTCAGCTTATGGCAATACTATTAAAGAAAATAAATTTTAATTTACAAATATAAACCTTTCCCAGACAATAAATCAAAAACACAACAAAAAACAGAAATTGCCGAATTGGTCAAACCGTACGCAAGTTTCGTGCTTTATTTTACACACAACATAAAACGAAATATCTCTACAGAAGTCACATTTTTCAATTCTCTTTCTGTCACTGCTGTGAATCTTATGTAATCAAACTAGGTCGAAGTTTAGTTGCATACATGGAAAAATCCCTTACACAAACAGGCCATCCACAAAGTTTTATTCCAAAGATTTACTGGAGATTGTTTGTTTGTAGATCGTTGTAGACGCGATGAAAGTACTCCTAGTACTTTCTGTACCGTGGGTGCTTTCACAAACATTAGCTTATTGTTTGCAAAGGATAGGCTTTTCAAAAATAATTATATTTTTAATCTCAGTTTTTTGACTTGAACTGTTGACTTTTTTTTTTTTTTTTAACGTGGTAAAATCATCAAATGAGTCCTCCCACCCCGGGCAGGGCGGGAGGGACTGTCAGACTTGTACTGACTAAAATCCACGGTGTCCTTCAGTAGCCCTTTATGTACCGGGGTCACGGTGAGGAAATAATCCCGCAACCGCTCTTTGAGGCGCGCGTGGGACACAACGCGCCGTCGACCCGGGCATGGTCCTTGGTCGGGCAGCGAGTTGCCCTTTACTCGCTGCCCGCATGCCCGCGCCTACGGTGGCCGGAGATCATCTTGCGACGTCCGTCGCCGTGGGCGCCTACCACTGCGGCTGGGGCGGAGGGAGGACGCTGTCCTCTCTCGCTCGCGGCCTGCCTCCTCCTTTACGAGCATTACTGCCTCGCAGAAGGAGCTGACCACTTCCCACTCCGTCTCGCCCCGCAGCATGGCCGCAACCAATGCCGGGCGCGAGAGGTCTCCGCCTATCGCCGCCGTGAGGACACGTCAGTGCTCCGCCCAAGCCGGGCAGTCTTGCACCGTATGCTCCACCGTGTCCTCCGGGCGATCTTCGCAGTGGTGACACCCAGGCGTCTCCTCCTTTCGCATCAGCCACAGGTACCTCCCGAAACTTCCGTGTCCGGTGAGGACCTGCGTCAAGCGGTAGGTCAGGACGCCATGACTTCTCTCCAGCCACTCCTCAAAGAGGGGTCTTACCGCCGCAATTGCGGCGTGCCCGTGAACTGTTGACTTCAGAAAAGTTTGCGTTTAATACAAATATCATCATTCCAGACAAGTTTCGTTTTAACTTGGAACATTGTTACTCGTATTCACAAATGAATCTCTTACTATAATTACTTATCAAAACTTTCAGTAACTTTTTTACATAGCATTTAGGTTTTGTTCATGATTTCGTCAAACTGCTTGCTTCCATAATACGATTTTTAGGGTTCCGTAGTCAACAAGGAACCCTTATAGTTTCGCCATGTCCGTCCGTCCGTCTGTCCGCAGTTTAGCTCAGAGACGCACAGTACTAGAGAGCTGTAATTTGGTGTAAGTATACGGATTTGTTGTGCCGAAAAAGTGGTAAAATAAAATCTCGTAAAATATTTTTTTTAAGGGTACCTCCAGTACTTACACGTAAAGTGAGGTTTTTTTTTTCTCGCGTACCCCTTAGTGTGGGGTATCATTAAAAAGGCCTTTAAAAAATAATGATAGTTTCCATTAAGGGGATAGGTCAGTAAAAATACAGTTTTTATTTTTTACTTTTCTTCGTACATATCTGGACTACAGATCTTACAACTTGGAATATAGTTATTGACTATATGATCTAAATTCTCACAAAGTTGAAAACACGATTCAATTAAATTTTCTCGATACAAAAAAAATGCAAAGTTCGGTCTATCTAATTAATTTTTTGGACTTTATGGAATAACTACTATGAGTTTTTGAAAGGATGTTGTTTTAAATTGTATAAAATACTAGTATCTAAATTCTGTAAAGACATTTTTTCAATTAATAAAAATTTTAATTCATAAAAAGACGTCAATATGTTTGGGCACATACGCCGTTTTATTCTGAGCACACATTCACTATCGTCCTCTCATCTTTTGCCTTTTAAAAGTAGTGTCATCACTTTCGTTCCATGACGAATCAGTCAGCCAGCGTGGCTCTTACAGGCTAGACCTGCGACACTTTTTTTCAGATCGCGGCTGTCAGATTTTCGTAATAATAAAATTGGAATGGATAAAAAGATCGAGAAAATAAAAACGAATGATACGTAGGCTTATAGATTATTGAAAACTATGTTCCGCTGTGTTACATGGGACGTGATTAAACGGACATGACTGTAAATAAGTCACGTAAACTTTCTATTTTAAATAACACATTATTTTGATGAATAAATAAAGAATAAAATAAACCAAACTCACTGAAAATCATCGCAGGAAATTCCTGACGACCCCTACTGAGCAAACAAGGGAAATGTTAGAATACGTATGATTCTATACATTACGAATTGTTCCTATCATCAATTATAATAAATTACTCACAGTGATATTATATCAATGCCATCGTGATGTCGTACTATTGTTGTCGGATGGATCCTCTGTGTCCATCCTCCTCCCATCTAATCTTTATGCATCTAAATACCATTTCACATAAACTAATGATAAATGCAGATTTGCAGTCAACATTTTGAGATAATATGTAACTGAAAACAACTTCTAATCGTATCAAATTGCGATATAGGATAAGAAGCACTTCACTTTTATTATTATTTATTTAGTTTCGTCACAGATTTATAACAATTTCTAAGAAACAGGATTAAAATAAATTAAATGAAAACTGCTGTTGTCATTTTGAATACTTCAAAATTACTTGTCAACTACAAATAAGGCATAGCACCCATCACCCGGTTAAATATCGTCTATGATGAGAAAAATCGGTGGTCATTGCTGTCTCACCGCGTGTTCGGTACAAGTTGCTTCTCGCTCTATTTATTGCTTTGGAGTAAAAAAAGATCAGTACTGGGTTCATTTTGGAGTGGCTGGAGAGAAGTCATGGAGTCCTGACCTACCGCTTGATGCAGGTCCTCACCGGACACGGAAGTTTCGGGTGGTACCTTTGTCTGATGCGAAAGGAGGAAACGCCTGGGTGTCACCACTGCGAAGATCGCCCGGAGGACACGGTGGAGCATACGGTGCAAGACTGTCCAGCTTGGGCAGAGCACCGACGTGTCCTCACGGTTGCGATAGGCGGAGACCTCTCGCGCACAGCATTGGTCGCGGCCATGCTGCAGGGCGACACGGAGTGGGAAGCGGTCGCGAAGGAGGAGGCGGGCCGCGAGCGAGAGAGGACAGTGTCCTCCCTCCGCCCCACCCGCGGTGGTGAAGCCCACGGCGACGGACGTGAGTAAAGGGCAACTCGCTGCCCGACCATGGACCATGCCCGGGTCGACGGCGCGTTGTGTCCCAAGCGCGCCTCAAAGAGCGTCAGCATACTGACGGGGCCCCCCTCTCAGAGGGCCAAAGCCTACCGGGGTCGCGTGATTATTTCCTTACCGTGACCCCGGAACAGAAAGGGCTATTGAAGGACACCGTCGATTTATCAGAAAAGTGATTATTACAACCTTGTCCCAAAAAAAATACTGTGGATAAGATATTATAGAATGTAGATTTAATTATAAAGAGGTTACTGACATTAAATTGTTCTAGTGTCCGTCATTACATCAAAATGCATCAAAAATTAGTACCAACACCAGATGGTGGAGGACAGGGTGTCAAGCACCCGTAGCTTTCCACTCTCGAACATATTAAGATATCACACAGCCAGCTTTGTGAACGCACGTTAATAAAAGGAGCGTGTGTTTGGGGCTTTTTTTAGCGTGCTAAAATAATTTACCAGCCCTACCCAGGGCAGGGCGGGAGGGACTGTCAGACTCGGAATACTTACTAAAATTTACGATGTCTTTCAATAGCCCTTTACGTTCTGGGGTCATGGTATTCGTTAGCCCGCGACCCAGGTAGGCCCTCTATAAGAGAGCCCCGTCATTGCCATTGTGCTGACACTCTTTCAGGCGCGCGTGGAACACAAAGCACATGCCCTTGCCCGTGCGCGCGTGTGTTTGGGGCTTAACGATAATAGGTTTTGTCACTTTCGTAAGGTATGCCAATTGTCATTCATTTTCTACCAAATAGGTAGTAGTTATTTTCGTTATCTCGGGACGTCAAAATCTGTGTCAAAGTGCTAAAAAATAAAGGAGATGTTTCATTTTCGGCCATCAGATGTACATATATCAAAAAAGAGGAAAAAATACCACAAATTCGGGAAAAATATTTTCTGGTGGATTTGAGCCTGATTTGTTGTGCACAACAAAAAAATAGTTTTTCAATTATTGCCATGTTTTATTCAACATGGCGTCTCGTTTGCTAGCATAATTCATTCGTTCTGAAATGATGTCTCATCAAACCAATGTTAAGTAGAAAATAAATAAAAAAATGCGTGTGTTCTTGACGTGTTAAAAATAAACTATTATTCTATTGTACATATTTTTGAGTAAACATAATTAAGGACCACGATTTCATCGTTGCAAAAATCTTTAGTTTGCATTATTTTTAACGTGTTTCTGAACGAGTTAAAAATGACTTAGTAAATGTCATCTCTACAACGTGTCATGGCTGTCTTACCTCTTAGGACAAACGTCAAACATGTTTTTATTTTTATCTTGTGCACAAAACCCATTTAATATTACGAAAAAAATGTTACTTTATTCTATTCAGGGGTAATTTTCCCAGCTTTGGTAAAATGTACATGTTATGGCCGGAGCGCCATATAAAACTGAAACGTCTCCTTTAAGACTTTGAATGATAAAAATATTACAAAATATTTATCCACATCAATAAGTATTTCTATCATTTTGTTTTAGTAAATGTTTCGATATCCTTATATCAAAATATTTCTACTAGAGTAATACATGTATTTTGGGTAAAGGGAACACTTTACGAAATGTCGAAGTTGACGAAATGAAATACATAAAACTTTGGATTGCGTTAATTTTGCGATACGGGCGCCTACTGGTGGCGGTGCGTGGCAACTTTTCCGACTCATCAAACGACGCTTTCGCTTGACCATACGCCGTTAACAGTTTTTGATAAAAAAATTCGTTTGTGAAATATTAAGCTTTAAAGTGCTACATTTTGCTCGATTCGAGTGTCCCCCCTCCTCTACCAGCTAAACGGATATGTTTGGGGGTGTGAAAAAATTCACAATAGTAGTATATATAACGAAATTTACAAGAAAATTATCATGACTAAGTAGGCTTTACAACTTTACGAGTAATAGTCGACCAACTTATAAAATGTACTTGAATAATATGTTTTCTTAAACAAAATGTATCGGAGACAACTGCAAATGTAAGTTTGTCAACTTTATTTTTACAGCTTTATTAAGTATGTTTTTACGGTACGTTTTTTGGGGATAGGTAGGTTTTTATCGTCAACTATTTTGAACTAACTTCAAAAAAAGGAGGAGGTTCTAAATTCGTCGTAATCTTTTTTCTTATGTATTTTCCCTGATTTCTCAAAGACTCTTGGACCGATTTTGAAAATTCTTCTTTTTAACATTAAATTTAGCGAATCAGTTTAATTAGTTTTTGTTGGGCAACTACGGAACCCTACACTGTGCGTGGCCCGACACGCACTTGGCCAGTTTTTAATACGTTATTTTCGTTCTGACATCGTCATTCTTCGTAGTAACAATTTCTGTAAAATTATAATATTACTTATACGGTATATGTACACAGGAATTAAAACTCGATCCCAAATGTTCCTATCTACCGAAAAAATGAACTACATTATCATTCTCATAATATTATTATGCTTCAACAAAAATTCTCCATTCAGTCAGTTTAAAAAATACCTCCAAAAAGACCACAAAATACGCAATTCACTTCCACGATGATAATATTATTCATAACATTCATAACGAACAGAAATGAATACGTACGTTTTTCCCAAAGGTTTCAGGACTTTGAAGAGCACATACTCGTGAACGATAATTAGATTTTCATTCATGCAAACATCATTAAAATAAAAGTTTTTAGTACCAAAATGTTTTCATAACATTTTGTGGAATAAAAAGGTATTTATTATCTCCCTAAATTAGAATCTTTCAGAGATATTACACAAAACATTATTTTCCTTTTCAATATTCTATCTGGAAATTTTTCTTTCATATTTCTTCCATTTATTATTTCTTCAATTCTCCACCGTAATGTAATCTACGAGTTTCGGAAGCCAGTCGCTTCATCACAATAGAATAGAACATTGTCATATTTTTATTATACCTTTCTCTCTTGTTTTTTTTTTGCCTTCAAAATGTAGAAGGTATAAAGAGAATACTTATAGATAATTCGCTTTTGAATGCAGTTTCTTTGGTTATCGTGTCAAGTACCTTATCAAAACACAAAACAGTCCCACGGGGAGAAACCCCGAAAATACCCGAGAACAGTGAATGTGAGGGATTTGTCTTCTTCTTTTTTCCTTGAAATGACGTTTCAAAGAGACCCTACGTTATAACTTCTCGTCGTGTGTTGTACGGGCTATAAGACGTGATCATCTCTCTTTTATTTTGTTCGCGAACCTAAACGCGTCTATGCACCGACATTACACGTTTTGATTTTTCGAACAAATGATGGTTTATGCAACTGTATTTATGACGTCAGACTGTGTATAACAACAGCTTTCAAAAGCATATACGCCGAACGGCAATTCCTACAAACTTTCAAGTTCTTATAACTGAACTGAATTCATTGAAATTTTATACGCAGTTATGCATAGGTCTAAAATACTTTCAGAGAAAACATTTTTGAAAAACTGTGGAACAGATAAACTAGAACGAATTATCTTTTTTTTAAACTAAAGTCCAATAATACGCTGACAAGATCAATAACCCTCTCCTAAACATGACGTCATTTAAGAACCACAGCAACTTTGAAAACTCGAAAGTCACAGCACCAAAACGATTAATTAATATATTCATTAGTGATAAACATATCAAGCAAACTTTGAACGGTGTAAACGGTGCAAGGCACTCCTTGGTACAGGATTGTGACATAAAATACATACCTAGCAATATTAATAGTTAGAAGTTTGAACGTGTTTTGGAAAAACTTGCTCGATCAGAATTACCTAGTACCTATTAAGTTGTAGAAGGTCGAAAAAGTTGTTCTTGTAAATCTATGACCAGAATATGAATATACAATAAAGTAAATAACTGAACATATAACGTCTTGAATGTCGGAAATATATCTCTTTTACTGGATATTTCAATATCTACACAGAAAGAGAATCTACTAGACTTCTAGCAATTCAAATAACTTTGTTCTACCCTGATGTCTAAATTGCAGACCATTTATTTTATTCTTCCTTTTACGTAGACATTCGAAACAAAGTGGAATTCTATCAAAGACAGCGATACTGGATACGTAAACTACGTTGACTAAGACAAATTACCGAATAGTCGACTCTTAGATATATAAAACGTTTTAACAGAATATAGAAGTGTTTAAGACGGTGATGAAGGATATGATGGGAAAACGCACACTTAAGGTAAACTGAACACAATACCATATATAAAGTACTCTGTGCACAATACTAACGTAGCGCAAGTGCCAACAGGACGCCATTTTGTTTATGGCCGCTTGCAAATGACGTCCTGATGGCGCTTGCGCTACGGTAGTGTTGTGTTAAGTATGCCTAAAGAGTGTATGTCCCCGTTATACCTCGCGTCCCCGTCTTATACACTGTTACCCTACTGATTAAAACTGAACCTGGTTCCTTCCATTACCATAAGGCTTTCTCGCAAACCTGGCAGGCATTCGGCCCAGAACTTATACTGACAGATCTTTGAAACACACATGCATATAACGCGCCCCTAGGCCGCGACACTCACGATGTCGTCGGTCCACCTAGTGGGATCACTAGGTGGACCGACGACATCGTGAGGGCTGCGGGCAACCGATGGATGCAAGTGGCGAATAGTCGTTCGGTGTGGCGGTCTCAGGAGGAGGCTTATGTTCAGCAGTGGACGTCTTCCGGCTGATGATGATGACGATGACGATGATAACGCGCCTTTTAACTCAGGTGTTATTTTTATTGGACGGAAAGCTACTTCCATAGGTATTTAGCTGCTTTAAGTAAATAAGTGATAGAATGAATAATATAAGCTGTACAAACTATTTCATTCCATGATAGTGATCAATAACTTAACCGAACGTTTTCCAGATATATTGGATGCCACTTGGAATCTAAATCGAGGTGCGGCCAAATATATCAAGTCATGGTTCGATGCACTGGCCAATTCCAGCATATTAAAGAGAACGAATGCCAACTGACCGGATATAAGGAACCTAGTTCGTGTAAAAGGGGAAAACATTATCGAACCTACCTATCCTTTTCTTAGCTATGAAAGGACCGACAAAGATGACACTCAGATTTCTACTCAATATCAACCGCATATCTACTTAAAAACAACACAATGCAATTAAATTTCGAATTTGATCCGTATCGACTTTTGAATATCTAAGGGCTGATTATTTAATAGTCAGATAACTTCTATTCGAAGAATAAAAATAGCGGTTTGGCGTAATATATTATTTTCTATAAATAAACTGTCAAACCGCCATTTTTATTCCTCAGATAAAAGTTATCACTGTCATGTGTGTGTGTGTGAGTTATGACTGTTGAAAAATCAACCCTAAGAATAACTGCATAGATGTTTGCTTTCCGTGGCAAGGGTGAGTTATGGATTAGCACCTAATGAATCACCATTACAAGGGCTATAGAAATCTTTCTATTTTCATTGTGTTATTTTGTCTATTGTTTTGTCGACAAAACCGTTTTTACGGTGACATCCTTCGAGTTCTGGAATTCCTGTTACTAACTACGAGCGTATATTTTGAGTACCTAATCAGCGGAAGCAGAGGACATTGTAAGATAAATGTAAGCATAAAGGTCCTTAATACGATAGGTGGATCGTATCACAATTTATGTAGCCCATTTAGAAGCCAAGCTGGAAAATTGAGTCTTTAACAACTCCGAGTCGTCCCGAATAATTACTGTGATAAAAACGTTCGCTGAGCGGAATAAATTTCAGCCAGTGCAGTTTAAAGCGGTTCCGTCAGTTGGAACTAAAGACAATTGCTGAAAAAAACGATTGAAGATAAAAGTTTTACATTCAGAAAACTTAATCTTTGTTAAAAATGAAATAAGTTTTACAATGAGGAAGATCTGTTTCTGGAATATTTAAAGTGAAATCAGAAAAAGTATAAAAGGCTTTTTGCCATAGCCTTAGCCAGTCCACATTTAAACAAAATACCAGACCCGAAGTAGAAATTTTTTTTTCGAGCGGGAAAATATGCAATGCAGTAGTCATTTGCCCGGAAATTGCGTCAACCGTACCGTCAAAATAAATGATAATAAGATGTATAGCAATGGTGGGTCCACTAAAAATGGTGTAGACACTTTTAATAATAGAAAAATTAAAAAGCTATAAAATTAATAGATAAGATACCTACAATAAGAGATAAGAATACCAACCTTATTTTAAGGAAGCATTTAATAAATGGACCATCAAAAAGAAATAAAGAGAAGATAATAATAAAGATAAGAATTTGCTAAAAGATAAGAATTAGGAAACAACAGAATATCAAAACGAATTCAAGACTGAAGGTTTTATAATAATTGAAATAGATACAGCATTTAAAGAAAACGTTTTGAAACAAAGATCGAAATCATTTAACTGTGAAATCCAGACACATAAAAGAATTATTTTAGCAAAGCGTTCAGAAATAATAATAGACCATCGAAACGAAATTAAGAAAAAGAGAAAATAATAATAAAGACAAGAAATCGTTAATGGAAGCGATACAGAAAACGTTTTCGTCGAAATTAATAAGCAAGAAGCTATCAGTGGAAATCGACAAATTCTTACGAGAAATAATAAAGAAGTTAGCAACGGGAAAGTAGTTTTCTTTAATAAACAAAGTTCTTGGACCTTTGATGAATTTTGAACAAGAAGATCCGGAGATGTTGTTGAACTAACTAATGATTTGCTTAAACATTAAGTGACTCCTACAGTTGATAAGCAAACTTGTGCAATTCATCTTAACTAAAGTTTGATTAAGTTTTGCTGTTACCATTAAGATTAGATTCAGGTAAAATAGAATATATGTTATAATAGTTTGCTTTGATCTTGGACTTTGTATTGTTAACTTTGTACAGACAAAAGGGTAAGATAGGCTTAAATATTTCAGCATCGCAATCGTAATAATCATTTTCAAAATGATGGAATGACCTAAAAGTAATTTTACTATGTTTGATTACTTGTATCTGTAAGTCAAAATCTCAAAAATCTGTCAAGTTTTATCAAGGGAAATAGTATTACCCAGTCATGACTGGGTTATGGAGTTCACCTAGGTAGTCATTCTTTGTAGAATTTTTATGTTTAGCTACAACAGCTGTTTGCCGGATATTGACTCCTCCATGGTTGGTATCGTAGCTAGGTAGTCAATGGCATTGAAACATTAATTATAAGTACGTTTGTGGTCAAAATCTATGTTAGAACCAAAACTTCAAACGCATCAGGTTGCGTCCCAATAACTGTGTTGGAATCTGTTATCCGGAGTAAGTTGTTAGTTAGTCGATTACATACGTTCACATCACTAGCGCGTCTCTAGACGCATAGTCGCATAAAACGAACCACTGAACCAGTAGCAATCTAGCCATCGTTCGGGCCACCACGAAAGGAACTCTGTTGTGTGTGTCCGAAATAAAGTGCTTCCATTTTGATTTTACAAAGTGCTTTATTTACAAGGCTCCTAAAGTCCGTTTTTTAATCTCGTAGACTGAATTGACAGGTGCAAATGGCAAACTGACATAAATTTCAATACTATTTGTGTCAGTTTTGATGTTACCATTTATCGATTTGGTCTACGAGATTAAAAAACAAACTATAGTCCCCAACAAACTGGGCAACCGATGGGTTCAAGTGAAGAATTGTTGTTCGGCGTAGGGGTTTACGGGGGAGGTCTATGTTCAACAGTGAACGTCTGCATAACTTGCGTCAATTATTACTCTTGTGATTTATTTGTTTTCTTCTGAGTATCTGCAGTCTTAAGCTTTGATTGAACGTGTAGTTTGTGTGAAATCGTGTTGATGATCTTAGTAACTGCAATTACTTCGTAGGTCCCCTCGAACTTTGACCATTACATCATAACACATTTATCTAAGTCGGTTGATCTCATCTTCGTAATAACCTTACTTATAGTTTCACAACCAAGTCTTGCCCCGTAACTTGTTCGGACGATCAGCACGAAGAAAGTTTTTGTTCGTTTCTATACCTTGGAGCGAATCAGATTCTCTTATCTACCGTGTTTTGTAAGAAAGTTGTGCTCGCTTTCTATGAGGTCCGCATCTTAATGGAAAAACCTTGTTACGTTGCTAAAAGGATGTGATGTTTTACAAATTGTGTATAACGTTGACTTTGTTCCATAAAAACATTTGTCATAAACATATAAACAAGTTTTCAGAATAAACCAGGGGGTTTTATCGTGAAAACTTGATAAGGCAAACATCACCATTTTCATTATAAATCACTCCTGTTTTCCTTAAAGCATAGGTCAGAGTTGACCTACATAAGCATAATTTGCCAGTTTACTGCAGACCGGGCAAAAATCTAAATTGCGAGTTGTCACTGAAAGTCCCTACTTGAAACGCAATAGCGCTACAAACCCAAAACGGACACGATGAAAAAAAATCCAACATTGATTAAAATAATTATATAACAAACCAATGAAATTCAACTTTCACCCTCGTTTCAATAAAAAATTATTTGTCAGCGAAACTTTTTTATTTCATTCCTGTTTCCAATACTTTAGAACTAAGCTGTAAAAACATAAAAGGAAAAGATAGCTAGCTCAGTTCATGTAACATTTAAATGTAAAGTATCAAGAAACGGATCATATAAGTACCTGCTTAGAATTTAGTTCTTAGGTGTTAACAAAAAAACTATACCATAAAAATCAATATAAATTATTTTCGTTCGAATGTTTGTACACAACTTGAATAACAATAAATTCATTTATCTGTAAAGGACGCTATGTATTAAAAATAAAAACGTCTAAACATACGATTTGATACACAGCATCCATTCCAATATTTAACTTCTCTTTTGTGTGTCTGACTCGAAGAAAGCAATAAACATAAAAGTAGTCAGTACATTCGTAGGTAATTCAGCATGCTCAGTTCATATAACATTTAAATGTAAAGAATCCAAAAGCAGGTCGACAAACTACGTGCCAAGAATTCAGTCGGGCAAAAACAACCTGACGTTTATATTGTAAAAACTCTAAAGTTTTTCATCTGGTCCTTCGAGCCGGATTACTTCAAAAACGTGCCTGGAGTACGCACGAATGACTAACAATAGATACATTTTCCTGTAACGGTGGCCTGGAACATTTTGTGATATATATTTTGAGTGGCTTTATGTGTAATAACCGCAGAGGGAGGATGAATGTGGGACGAATTGCAGTTCGAGTAGAATAGGGTGTTGAAATTGGACGTATGTAAAGAGCGGTTTAAAAAGGTACTCGTAACGTGTGACCATAATATTTTTTGTGACTTCCATGAGGTAAGTGTTTTATTTCAATTCTGTGTAGGTCAACTTCATTTGTCGAAACTTTGATTTGTTCTTTCATCTAATTTAAATATAAAGTATTGTTTCTTTTAACTCTCAACGAAAATTTAACTCAAAAGACGCTATCGTTATCCTTTAACAAAACTCCATGCAATCAACCCTTGTTGTCAACTAACATTGTTAACATTATACCTACTGTATATACCCATAACAACGTTATTCTCTTCATTCATTATTTTAAACTTAAAATGAATCATTTTTGCGTTTATGCGTATTGTTATATCAGACATCTAAACATTTAGATAATTTTTCGCTTTTAATGTCTTCCCATAGCAGCAGATCTCGGTCGATGAGGTACTAATACAAGAAAAAGTCTTAACCTGACAAAAAACTCTAACTATAAACTACGCTACAACTTTCTCAGTAGTCCCTGAGGGCAGAAATAGGTTACAATAGTTCTCAAAGGCGATAGTCTGATACTGTCAATAGTTGAACGCTATTGTTATCATTCAACTCAAGATACAATAGCCTAACGTTCAGCACTTATCTCTCTTGAGACGAACTCGAAGAGAGCAAAGTGTGAGATAACAAAAAGAAACAATTACTCTTTTGTTTTCAATGATGAGTCTTAAAAAACAACATAGTAATAAAAAAAGACGATGTATATTTTTCCAGACGAAATATTTTAAGACAGTGACGATGAAGATTTAAGGATTGAATTACGTTAATGTGTTGATAAATATTTGCTAGAGAGGATCCCTTTTCTGTGTTGATATCGTCTTCTTTAATATTCTTAAATATTAATCTATTACCTACAAATTTTCGGGTTTTAAAACGGGGCACTCTTGCAAGCGCTGATGATCACGGATGAATCGAAGTTATTGCGGGTGGATGTTTATGAGCAGACAAATCGGTCTAACCTCCTTCTCGTTCTTTTTGTGAAAAACGAACGAGAAGGAGGGTACACCGATTTGTTCCGGATTGTTTGTAATCTTATCAGTTCAGTTTATCCGTGACCGTGGCGCTTGCAATGTCGAAATATCAGAAATTCAAAACATAATAATATAATAAATATGTTTTAAACCTAATATTTGTGGTATATTTTAAAACTGGCATGGTCACTCCATAGTCTTAAAACTTCTATTGCCTATGTCCCATGCAAGTTTTAAAAAGACTTAAAACTAATGGCACTTTGCAACCACAAGCTGGAAATGTACAATTATGTTGCGACTATAATCCTTAAAATTAATTACAAATGTGGAGAAATGAGATTTCCAGTTGAAATATCACTGCAGTGCGGGAGAATAAGTAGTGTTCACTTGGGGAATAAGTCTTCGCTTACAAATGTAACAAGCAAAATATTTTATGAGAGGAAAAACAAATTGAAAGTACTTGAAGTAAATATTGCTATCAGAAATTTAAATACGAGTACAGCAACAGCAAATAAAATTGGCGACCTTAACAAAAACAAATTAATGAAAGGTGAAAACAAAGAAGCCACTGATCAATTATCTTCTTGTTTTTTTCACCTTTCATGCATTTGATTTGCATCGAGTTTGTTTTCAGGCACAAAGAAAATTTTATGCATGCATGCGTTGAAATTGACTATTATGGATAATGATAGTTACACACAAATTATGAATTGTAAATTAATTTAATTCTAGTTTTTCTATGAGCTGAAACTTTATGTATAATATGTTATTAGTTGGTTAAAAGTTCTTAAATTGTGTACTCCACTACAGTACTTCGTGTATCGGTGCTCAAATAACACACTACTACTCACGGGGAATAACTCAGCAAAACAAATCTTCAATGGATCATTTGAAAATTTCGCAGAGCAAACATTAAAAGGTTACAAAATAAATAAACAAATCGAACCCAATAAATATGATCCGAAAGACATGATTTATTACATGAACAAGAAATTTCGTTGTTTTCGACAACAATCCAACAAAGAAAATGTAATATCAATAAACAAAGAACATCATACTAAGCTCGTATATCCATAAATCCGCCATCTGGTTTCAACATCTAGTTAACAAAGTTCCTGCAAAACAAAAAAGAAAATCACATTTTCTTCGAAAAATCCTCCTCGGATTTGCTCTTTCTTTACATTCAAATCAAAATTCATCTTCAAAGGAAAAAACATCATGCAAGGTGAAAGAATTTCGGGACAATTGATAAGGGTATACATGGTTTTTAAATAAGCTGTCGCATACATCGACATCTGTATAAACTGACTGTTCTCCCTGAGCAACCATTTCGTTTGGCAAATATTTACCTACCAAGTTCAATACACATCGAGCACAAGGTACACAAACGGTAAAATATTTCAATATATTATGTTACTTTGAAGGAGAAATGCGACGGGAAAAAGAAGTAATTATCACGCTTTTGAAAGAAGGCGGCATAGTTAATTTGAGGAAAATCTTTGTTGAAATTGGTAGGTCTCCTAACATTGTCAGCCAAAGCGCTGTTTGCTTTGGATTCACTGGTGCCATGCTTAACTGGTGCAGTATTTTACACGTAATCGTTTTGATCACGCATAGACGGATCAAAATTATGATAATTCACTATTTCAAAATTTTCTACTCGTTCAACGTCTTCATAAGTTTCTTCCAAAACTTTTTACTTTCGGCGGTTTTTTCTCAAGGCTACATTGAAGTGTTGTGCTACAAATTTGTTTAAGAACGCTCTAGTGGATTATCCATCATTACGTTTAGACCAAATCTTTCATCCAAGACCACATCACTCATAAAACTGACAACCTATGGGGAAGAAAAGTTCTCGAGTGGCGACCACGGACCGGAAGACGCCGCGTAGGCAGACCTCTCACTAGGTGGACCGACGACATCGTGTGGGTCGAAGGCAACCGATGGATGCAAGTGGCGAATTGTCGTTCGGCGTGGCGGTCTAAGGCCTATGTTCAGCAGTTGACGTCTTCCGGCTGATGATGAAATCTTTCCTTCATTATAAGAACTATTCTACCAAAAACAGTGCTAACAAATCCTCATTCATTACGTCAAACTTTTACCGCCAAATCGCTCAACCGCAGTGCTAAATTACACAAGTTTTGCTTTCGACATTTCTATTGCGGAAATAAGGCGTGGCATTTGGTAATACGTTTTCACCCTGTCTCCCTTTTACTTCAACACTTTCTTGTCATGGATAAATTGAGGCGCTTAAAGTCACATGTGCGGTTGGAACATTGATTTAAATTTCTTCTGTCTTGATGTTTTGTGGATTCTGTAAATCTTTTATGTCGTTGGTTTTACAATAATGGGTCATATTTTACGATTCTTTATCAACCATTATTCTAATGGCAGCTAAATTGTGGGCGAATTTTGGGCCGACTCCATTTAAATTGCCGTCGACAGACTGAGAAGACTTATTGTATTTTCTTCTTTTCATTCAGGGTTTTGATCTTCGCTTAGTAAATTTCTATTTACGAACGAAGCACTAAGCGGCTTACCATTAATTTTATTTATCGTTCCTTCATAATGTTCTAGTGAATGAAATTCACGATGTTTTTCTCTTTATTCTTTGGGTATAAACGAACAAATTGCTTTGCCGTCCTGACACGTCGTAGCACGGGCAGTGTTTCGAACATTGTCGTGAAATAACTTATAAGCGGCACGTGCAATTTCTTTTGCATTGACTTTTTATCGTTTTCGTAAGTCCTGTATTTAGCTATTCAATTGCAAACGTAGTAATATAATTATGGACAATGTTTCTTTTTTTTTATTTGACACACTACGATAACTTGATATTGCCATTTTCAAGATTATCTGTTGCGATTTGTATTTATGTAATAATTGGTTTCTCTGGGCTTACCTCAAAATACTGAAAGTTAATTATATGACTTAAACGATTCCTTTCGATGTTAAAAGGGAGTTCTTCGTTATAAAAACAATACTTAAACTCACAGAAAATAACAATTCATTTCAATTATTCATTCAGAATATAGGTCAAGAGGAAGTAACAATAATGGGGTCATTTTAAATGCAAATCTGCAGCGAAAAGAAATCTCGGTAAAAGAAATTCTTGAAGTAAAACTGCTCATTGTACAATAGAAAATAAGTTAAAATTACTTATTGTCGAGTAAAAGTCGAGTGAGGTTAATTGAGCAAAGGTGACTCTTTGCCTCGTAGATAATGGACTTACTAGTTGTCATTAAGTTGTTACGAGCCATAGCAATGAACAACCACTTTGTGGCATTTTTATAGCTGCACATTTTTATTCTGTTCTACTATTGTAGTAAGATAGAAAGACAGAATAACTTTACTGTACACAAAAGTTAAAACACAGCTATTTTACAACATTCAAAATCAAAATCGAATATTTTTATTTTACATAGGCAAATGAAATCACCTTATAAAACGTCGACAACAGGTGCTCGGTTCGGGTTGGTCGAATCCATGGAGAAGAATCAGCAAGAAACTCCATGGTCCATAATGGGTACAATTACGACAGTCTTCTCGTTGATAGCGATATCTTACAGAGAACCTTTGGGTGGACTAATGGGACTCTAAGATAAAAACTTCGTTACAGACATCCGTTACGAGAAATGCTCATGTAGCATTATTTGAAAGCGAAGTTAGTTTCGGCTTCTTATGTCTGCCACACACTAACTATGCATGTATTAGTTAGTAGTAGTAGTAGTAGCAAGGAACAGGACCCACTGGAAAGAGTTGGAGGAGGCCTATGCCAAAAGGCACACCGAACTTGGGACCTCTTGTAACCCTATGTTTAGGAATAAAGGCTATTATTATTATTATAACTATGCATGATTCGTCGTTCGTCGGGCTTCATGTGACAAAGATAACTCTCTAAAAATCTGAAACTGTCTTACCCTTTTAAAAAGGTCAATGTGCATTCTTTATGGCGGCTACTTGTAGGTACCAGTTTACAGAATGCGCAGTACTGATGTACTGCGACAAAAATTTTCTTTTAATTTTTCTACAAAAGCCATATACTACACTGAATACCAGAATAATATTATGTAGTAAGGGAACAGTTTATAAGACGTTGACGCGGGGGATGATAGAAAATCACACACTTAAGGCAAACTTAACACAATACTAACGTAGCACAAGCGCCAACATGACGCTATTTGTTAATGGCCGCTTGCAAATGACGTACTGATGGCGCTTGCGCTACGTTAGTGTTGTGTTAAGTATGCTTTAAGAGTGTATGTCCTCATTCGTCCGCATCCCCGTCTTTTGTATACTACTCCTCTAAGACATTATTAGTATGACAGTCCCTTCCATCCATCTTCCTTCTACATCATACATCCTTCCTTCCATCCAAGCCGAGATCATGATTTGATGATTTTACTACCCAAGAAAAGCATTATATCGACGATTACTATTTAAAGCCAAATACATAAATAACCTCACACCTTTTCTGGTAGGAGTAAACAGAAACAAAAGGGTGACGTATAAATTAATGGTAATCCTTAATTTACCCTTTCTTGTCCCACAAAGGTAAACCCTGCTAACGTTATAACTGCTAAAGTTATATTGGGAATCCAACACCCCAATATTACCAGTATTTTATTTTTCCTCGTGGAATTGCTACCGTGGTAACAAGCAATTACTGGCATTAAGCCTATAGATTAAAAAAATCTGGGAAATTAACCACTTAAGTAAGGCGTACTTCAGGGTCTTCCCTAAAGTACGCCTTACTTAAGTGGTTAATTTCCCAGATTTTTTTCGGCGGACTAAAACTACTAACTAAAAAGTCCAAATAGAAAAGGCTACAGTAGTCTTCTACTGTAGCCTTTTCTATTTGGACTTTTTCAGTCCGTCGTCAACATTTTATTTATTTATAGGTCCATCGAAGGTTTCTTTGCTTCTAAGCTAGATTAACACAAAGAGCAATAAAAATAAGCCCTGAGTCCAAAGTATCCAGTTGATGGTATTTGGAACTCAAAACATAACTAGCGACCAAGCTACCGCAATCTGTCAAGTTTCTCAAACTGATTTTCAACTCTATCAGAATAGCAAATGTTTCCTTTTAAATAGGGAAAATTTGGCTGATTCAGGTAGATTGATGCTGGCGTCTGTATTTTAAAGCCAAATGTATGAACGTTGATGAGGTTATAAAAGGAGTTTGTAAGGATCATAGTTAAGTAGGTGAAGTTCTGAAGTTTATTTCTGCTAATCCTCATGGAAAAGAAGCTTTAGTTCAGATAGTACTACACCTCTCTTTGGCTCAAAAATACGGATACGAAAATAAGTTATTTTATCACCTTCTACGACAATAACCTAGCAATTAAGTCCCCAGATTGAAAATTTACTGTATAAATCATTGTCGTTACTCTTTTAAACCGTGAACAATGGCCTGGTTTCATGGCATCGTGGGTTGGCACCATGCCAGGGAAAAACGCATAACGTTACACGCTGAGCTATGAATGTATGGGTGCGAGCGTGCGGCGGCACCGCGGGGCGCTGGGATTTTGCAGAGGTTTAAAACTTTCATGTCAGGGTAAAATATACAGGAGTATTAAACATTTGCTGTTTGTTAAAATTTTATATTTTGTACTACTTGTGTAGTACAGGAATATTTTTTATACATGGTTTATTAAAATAAAATTGATGTAGTTGAAGCGTTAAAAACCTTTATGTTGCTTCTTTTCATATAATCATAATTATACAAGCGTAGCGTAGGACGTCCACCAACGAGATGGATAGACGACCTCACAAAGGTCGCCGGAAGACGCTGGATGCAGGTCGCTTCCAACCGGTATATGTGGAGATCTAAAGGGGAGGCCTATGTTCAGCAGTGGACGTCCTATTGCTGAGATGATGATGATGATGACATGATACAATCATATTTCTATATGCGTATTGCGTATTTTCTTGTTACCTACCTACCTAAATTATTTTAACATACAAGGAACGACGATAAAGTTTTACACCGATCCATTACAACTCAAATCACAAACCAGTCATAAATCATAACCGACGCGCTTTAAATACAAAATTCTGTATGTTTTCAAAAGTTACACGGCGATATCGCCGTTCAGGAGTTATTGTTTCTCGTTTTTAGGGTTCCGTAGTCAACAAGGAACCCTTATAGTTTCGCCATGTCCGTCCGTCCGTCCGTCTGTCCGCAGTTTAGCTCAGAGACGCACAGTACTAGAGAGCTGTAATTTGGTGTAAATATACGGATTTGTTGTGCCGAAAAAGTGGTAAAATAAAATCTCGTAAAATATTTTTTTTTAGGGTACCTCCAGTACTTACACGTAAAGTGAGGATTTTTTTTTTCTCTCGTACCCCTTAGTGTGGGGTATCATTAAATAGGCCTTTAAAAAATAATGAAAGTTTCCATTAACAATTTTTTGATAAAAAAATTCGTTTGTGAAATATTAAACTTTAAAGTGCTAAATTTTGCCCGATTCGAGTGTCCCCCCCCTCTACCAGCTAAACGGTTATGTTTGGGGGTGTGAAAAAATTCACAATAGTAGTATATATAACGAAGTTTAAAAGAAAATTATCATTACTAAGTAGGCTTTACAACTTTACGAGTAATAGTCGACCAACTTATAAAATGTACTTGGATGACAATTTTCTGAAACAAAATGTATCGGAGAACATGTTCTTCAACTGCAAATGTAAGCTTGTCAACTTTATTTTTTCAGCTTTTATAGGTAGTTTTTTTGGGGATAGGTAGGTCTTTATCGTCAACTATTTTTAACTAAATTCAAAAAAAGGAGGAGGTTCTAAATTCGTCGTAATCTTTTTTCTTATGTATTTTCCCCGATTTCTCAAAGACTCCTGGACCGATTTTGAAAATTCTTCTTTTTAAAATTAAATTCAGCGAATCAGTTTAGTTAGTTCGCATATGTTTTTTGATGGGCAACTACGGAACCCTACACTGTGCGTGGCCCGACACGCACTTGGCCGGTTTTATTTTATGCTCGCAGTTAAACTTTAAGCTATGGTCTTTAAATTCATCATAATTAATTTCTAGTAATCGCCAATGAGCAGAAATGCGAGAGGAAAGTAGTGGTGGCCCAGTGGTATCGGTCCCGACTTACGAATTGTAGGTCGTAAGTTCGAACCTCTCCAGGCGCATTACTTTGTGGAATATATTTCATCACCACTGCTCTCAAAACGGTGAAGGAAAACATCGTAAGGAAACCTGCATGTCCTAGAACCAAAAATTCGAAGACATGTGACATCTACCAACCCGCACTGGACCCGCGTGGTGGATTATGGCCCACTCCCCCTCACAGAAAGTAGGCCTGTGTCCCAGCAGTGGGAACATTATAGGCTGATGATGATGATGATGAATCGCCGATGAAATTAATCAATTAAGAGGAAAGTCATTACAACTAGCATTCAGAGCATGCCTTTCTCTGAATCTCCCACTTCATTATGTTTGTCTCTTTTTATTAACCGACTTCAAAAAAAGGAGGAGGTTATCAATTCAACTGTATTTTTTCCAGATAAAGAAAGAAGATCATTAAATTAATTTAACACTTTGATAATGCTCCATAAGACTAATTTATTATAAAAAAAACCTTTTTTTCATAATTATTTATATAATACATGACTTATTTGAACGTACATTTTGAATTCAATAATGAAAGAAGCTGGTATGATGCAATATACTGAATCACGTAATGAGAGGCTTGGCAAAGTTTCAGGTCTAAGCTTAGAGTTCATTGACATAGGAAGGTGAGAATATTTACTTAAATAATGTATATAAATAGATAAGATAGAGTAATCCTTGCCTATTCACATTGCAAAATTCGACGCTTTTCACGTTTCAAATAAATGTTATAAAAGCGTTTAAGTCAAAGCGCAAAGTTGTCTCTAAAAGTGAACTTAAGTTATGTACTAAGAAAGTAGTTCATAACCTACATAAAGTTGGAATAGACCAAAAACAATAAAAAAGTCGTATAGCTGAAAAACTCCATACATTTCACCACATAAAGCTTCATTTTAACACACATAATATACCTGGAGCGTATTAAAATTAGACACAGAAACTCACCGTGTCATTCCGGCGCACAAAGGGCTGTTTTTCACTGAGCTATCCAGGCTTGTGCCAAGCGGTATTGAATCTTATTCCCCTCTGCCACATGTGTCAAAATCGCTCGCACTTTTGCTCGAAACACTTTTCAAGGACGCGTCACTTGCAATATTTTGGTAATTGCATTTTAGGTTCGATATTGATGAGCAATCGGGGAGTGCAATGCGGGATATTTACGGGGGGACGTGAAAGCGGGTGCGGCCTCTGCCGTACGGCCGCGAACTACCCTGCTCGACTGAACTAGGGATGGGCTAGAGGCGTGTGTCGATAAACACATAGCAAAGTATCGATAAGTTAGTGGCAATAATTTTTCGTTTATGGCAATGATATTCTAATATACAGATATGTTATACGCTTACAAAACAAAACAAAAAACTGTTCCGCGCCGAGCGGCAGCACACATTTTTTATTCACACATGACATTCCAAAGTAAAAAGGATAGCTTGATAAAATGCAATAAGAAAAAAAGTGACAGCTAGATAAACAAACAGCGACACACGTCATCAATCCCCCCGAACGTCGGCATCATAGACTTGCAATTGTCCCACGCAGGACATTTTCTGGTCTTCACTTTTTGCGCGCTCATAACATATCTGTTTACTAAAATATCATTGGTTTATGGTGTTAACCTTGACAAAAGGTTGAAATAGTCGTTAGGTTTATGTTTATGGGAAGATAAAAGTGCAGAGCTGAGTACCTACTGTATAAGTAAAATCATTCGTTTTAAAATATGATATTAATAAACTCTTAATAATTACTGTAGACTAGCATTTTAGTTATTAGATCAGTTTATGTAACTATTCTTTTTCTCATTTACTATGTACAAACTGAAGCAGGTGAAAACATAAAAACACTAATAATATCATAATGACATCCATTACGGATGTCTTCTGAATGATAATGTTATTTATACAGTTCAGTTTCTGATCCCAAAAAAAATCACACTACTTTCATAGTTATAGCAGATAAACTTAAAAATATTTAACATTTTCTCACAACTTCTAAGAATTATCGACATTTCTTCACATCAAAATGTTATCAATCGCATGGCATGTCCCATCCCTATAAACGTTCTACACATGCGCAGTTAGTACAGACAGACAGACCCCAACGCTTTGTGGTAAATAATACATTTCAGTCAACTGAGGCACCACACTGCTACGAAGCTATGTTTTTCTTTAAACTTTTCAGGTAGTAAGGTTTTTAAAAGTTCATAATGTCAGGGATAAGCTTGTTTTTTAAGTTTTAAGTGTTTTTTAAGAATGTTCGTGTCGTTTTCAGCTTCTATTTGTTGGTAAGAATATAAAAAATACCTTAAGAAGTGACGAAGAGTGTATAGACCCTCTAGTATGTCATTATTATAGTTTAAACAATAGATTATTCATATAGTTTTTAGGGTTCCGTAGTCAACAAGGAACCCTTATAGTTTCGCCATGTCCGTCCGTCCGTCCGTCTGTCCGCAGTTTAGCTCAGAGACGCACAGTACTAGAGAGCTGTAATTTGGTGTAAATATACGGATTTGTTGTGCCGAAAAAGTGGTAAAATAAAATCTCGTAAAATATTTTTTTAGGGTAGGTACCTCCAGTACTTACACGTAAAGTGAGGATTTTTTTTTTTCTCGCGTACCTCTTAGTGTGGGGTATCATTAAATAGGCCTTTAAAAAATAATGATAGTTTCCATTAACAATTTTTTGATAAAAATATTCGTTTGTGAAATATTAAGCTTTAAAGTGCTAAATTTTGCTCGATTCGAGTGTCCCCTCCCTCTACCAGCTAAACGGTTATGTTTGGGGGTGTGAAAAAATTCACAATAGTAGTACATATAACGAAGTTTAAAAGAAAATTATCATGACTAAGTAGGCTTTACAACTTTACGAGTAATAGTCGACCAACTTATAAAATGTACTTGATATCATATTTTCTTAACAAAATGTATCGGAGACAACTGCAAATGTAAGTTTGTCAACTTTAATTTTACAGCTTTTATAGGTATGTTTTTTGGGGATAGGTAGGTTTTTATCGTCAACTATTTTTAACTAACTTCAAAAAAAGGAGGAGGTTCTAAATTCGTTGTAATCTTTTTTCTTATGTATTTTCCCCGATTTCTCAAAGACTCCTGGACCGATTTTGAAAATTCTTCTTTTTAAAATTGAATTCAGCGAATCAGTTTAGTTAGTTCGCATATTTAAGTATTTTGATGGGCAACTACGGAACCCTACACTGTGCGTGGCCCGACACGCACTTGGCCGGTTTTTTTTGTTATCAAAGGAAAATGAAAAAAAAGGATATGAATGAAATTTTGACACGCCGGGATTTAAACTTTTGATTTTGCCGGGTGAAAATTATTCAGTCTCATTAGTTTAGTTACTTTACATTACTTCAGTATGTTAACTCCTGGTATAATAATAGTGTTGAATCAAATACGGTAGAAGTCAAGCTTTTAATAATCAGCAAACTGCAAACACTTACTTTTCGAAACAATAACAGGGTCTTCATCAGCCTATTAATGTTCCCACTGCTGGGACACAGGCCTCCTCTCTGTGAGAGGGGGTGGGCCATAATCCACCACGCAGGCCCAGTGCGGATTGGTGGATGTCACATGTCTTCGAATTTTTGGTTCTAGGACATACCGGTTTCCTTACAATGTTTTCCTTCACCGTTTTGAGAGCAGTGGTGATGAAATAAATTACACAAAGTAATACGCCTGCCGGGATTCGAACCCACGACCTACAACTGGTAAGTCGGGGCCGTACCACTGGGCCACCACTGCTCAATAATCAATTCAATAACAGGGTAAATGCTAGTAAATATAAAGTACCT
Organism: Agrotis segetum; assembly: GCA_036375495.1. Taxonomy (NCBI): domain Eukaryota; kingdom Metazoa; phylum Arthropoda; class Insecta; order Lepidoptera; family Noctuidae; genus Agrotis; species Agrotis segetum. Next base: position 2,572,783 of record JAQSVV010000047.1, on the reverse strand, counting down.
CCAAGGCTAAAGTGCCTCCTCCTAGCATGATTATAACGTGTTACTGAAAAATGGACATAATGCAGTATAGAAATTTCTTAGTAACAGAATTTGTATCCGATTGATAGCAATAAGATCATAGTTAATTACTTAATCGTAAGAGTAACTGGTGAAATCTGAGTATAACAATAATACCTCTGAGAGTACATAATAATATTAAAGCAGCTTCATTATAAAGCTTGGCAGTAATTAAAGGCCCTCTTCCGTGTATAAACATGAAGAAATTTTTTGATCCAAATTAATTAATTTTCGTTCTACTAAATCTTTGCCAAATTAACATTTTTTCGATTAAAAATGTCGTATTTTGGAACCCCTTTAGATCACGTACTTATAGCTAGATTATAGCCTTTTCCTCCTAGGGTCAAAATCATCAAATTATGTATTCAGCCGCAATGGGTCGTGAAAGGAAGTGTCGGCCATGTTGCTTCCAACGGGTCATCAGTTGTGTTGACAGTTGTTTTAGGTGCATGTCGAGCACAACACGCCAATGACCCGGACCTGCTCCTCAACGGATGGTGAGCTTCCCATTGATCGCTATCCGCGAAACTGTACCCTTAGCACAAATTTTCAGTAGGTATTTAAGACGTAAAGTAAACTAGAACTTTGACAATTTCAAATTGACAATTTTCAAGGAAAAAATTTGCTCCTACTTCGCACACCAGAGACGCTTTTCCATTTTTTCATACAACGCTGTAAATACTGGAAAGACGCTGTAAAGTAAAAGAGTGAGAATTCGTGCTAAGAGTACAGTTTGGTGATTGGGAGTTACACAACGACTGTACTTCAGCATCAGAGCGTATTTCAGATGTAATCGCCCTGCACTTGTGTTAGAGCCTCGAGCGTGTATTCTAGATGTAATTACAACAAGTTCTGTATATTACTATACACAACTATTCTCGACTGTACTTAACACCCTTTCTCAATGTTCTCTCCACTCGCAAAGTTTGAGAACAGCAAACATGTTCGCTGCCAAACTCAGACTTTATAAACATTATCAATACTTGAAGTATTGGAAGTACTAAATGAGTTTCAAACGATCAGCCTTTTACACACTTGAGTACTGATACAGATTGAAAAGTTACAAGTAACGTAATTAAAATTCAAGGCAAGTATCGTAAAGGTCAAAAAGTATTAAATATACATTTGCGTCTGTAAAATTTATTCATGCTACCTTTACTTTAATGGTACTAAAAGTTAGGTAACTTAGGGGAGTCACTTCGGTCACCAAGTAGCACAGTAACTCAAATTTTGAGAGAAGGGACTGCTTAAGTGTAAAAAAAAATGGTAAAGAAAAATTATGAGGTACTGTCAAATCATTTTGTAAGTTAACATGCATCCTTTAAGCCCTAAACAATGTTGTGACGAGTTGATTTAAAAAGCCCAAATTTTTTTATAACTACGTAATTATAATGAAAGCTGTTATTAGTAGATCCAGTGCCGGATTAGCCATATAGCAGGAGGCAGCAAATGCTACGGGCCCCGCGCCTTGGGGGGCCCCGCGCCTGTGCCCAAAAACCTTGAACATAAACCTTGGCTATTCTTAAAGTGAGCGATTGGCTACACTGTCATTACTAACGTTTAGTTACAGTCGTCTCCTCAAGATAATACAGGATACGCTCTGTATAAATTATTATGTACATGGCTATATCGAAGCAATGCAATCCACATTGAGGCATTTCGTATTGAAAGTTTTGCCCCAAAGCCACCAGCGGCCGCCCTCAGGCTACTCCTGCCCAATCTCAGTTGGCCAAACGCCTCATGCAAGGAGGCTATACGCCGACGTCGTGCGGTCCATGGCCCTCTACGGGGCTCCCGGGGCCCTGATTAGCATCCGGACGCGACCACTAAAGCTGGTCGCATGCCAGGGGGTCATGGCTATCCGGATGATCCGGGGATATCGCATGATCGCCAGCGAATCGGCCAACCTCCTAGCCGGATTGCTGCCCTGGGATCTGGAGGCGACCGCCCTCCATTGCGTCTATGAGTGGCGCGTGGAGGGGCAGCGCCGGAGCATGGCCGGGGTGTATCCCCGCTGCTTCGAGAACTAAAGGCACGCCGAGAAGGCGCAAGGCTCAAAGGCAAGGCTCGAAGGCGCAAGGCTCAATCTCAGGGCAGTATGGAGGGAATGACCGTCACAACCCAGGTCCGCAGGTCCGATCGCGGTGGTAAGAGGAGTGATTGGAAAGGCGTCACGGCGTCCTTACCTACCGCATGAAGTTTCGGGAGTTTTTTAATATTATAATGTTTGTTAATTGGTAACACAGGTACCGCTGTATCTGATAAGCGGGAGGAAACGCCTGGGTGTCACCACTGCGAGGATCGCCCAGAGGACACGGTGGAATATACAGTGCAGGACTGCTCCGCCTGGAAAGCACCGCCGTGTCCTCACGGTAGCGATAGGCAGAGACCTCTCGCGCCCGGCATTGGTCGAGGCCATGCTTCGGGGCGAGACGGAGTGGGAAGCGGTAGCTTAGCTCGATCCTTCTGCGAAGCAGTCATGTTCGCGAAGTAGGAGGCGAGCGGCATGAAGCAGAGGACAGCATCCTCTCTTCACCCCAGCTGCAGTGACAGACGTCGGCAGACGATCTCCGGCCACCGTAGGCCCAGACACGTGGGTGGCGAGTTATGGGCGACTCGCTTTCCGACCATGTACCAGGGGACGACGGGCGTGTTGTGTTCCACGCGCGCTTAAAAGAGTGTCAGCATGATTACGGGTCTCCCCTCTAGGGGGCCAAAGCCTGCGGTGGTCGCGAGACTTATCTCATTACCGTGACCCCGGAACGTAGAGGACTATTGAAGAACACCGTGGACTTACCGCTAAAAAAATGTAACTCTAGGGCCCCATGGTTACATTTGCTACGGGCCCCGCACCGGCTTAATCCGGCACTGAGTAGATCATCGATGGAAGTTACGAGTAGTCAGACAATCTGAAGTAACAATGGTGGTGCCTTTGTAATGGTAAAATTTCATCATCACTACTCTCAAAACGGCCAAGGAAAACATTGAGAGGAAACCAGAACACTAGAACCAAAAATATGCTAGAGCCAAAAAATCGAAGACATAGTGACATTCACCAATGCGCTCACGTGGTTAATTACAAACCACTATAAAGCCGCGTAAAAAAAATTTGCCTCCCACTAGGTGGACCGACGACATCGTGAGGGTCGCGGGCAGCCGATGGATGCAAGTGGCGAATTGTCGTTCGGCGTGGCGGTCTAAGGGGAGGCCTATGTTCAGCAGTGGACGTCCTCCGGCTGTTGATGATGATAAAGCCGCGTACAGACATCGCGAGGCGTGCGACACGAATGGTTCGTCTCGCAACCTGAGGCATACGATGGTACATTTATACGTGCGTCCCGAACGAAACATGCTCAAGCTGAGCAAACAAACCACCACACACGGTGTTCGTTAGTAGAAAAATGGCTCCGACAAGGCGAGACGTGCAGATTGCAGCTGCGGCCTATTATAGTGATTCATTTAATAAAAAAAAAGGAGAAAAGACGCTGGTGGACAAAACGATTTTTTACGAACCGATTACACTATGGGAACCAGCTCACGTAGTGACTCGGTATTGGCCTCCATGATGCATGCGCGCAACGCAAACAACACCTCTCCGTCCACACGGAGCACAGACACGGAGCGCACGGCTCGTACTGAGGCGGCGTTCGCAACGATCGTATGGCGCGAATGCTCACTGTGAGCACACACGTCCACACAGCCCGAGGCATGCGAGACGAACCATTCGTGTCGCACGCCTCGCGATGTCTGTACGCGGCTTAATGTCACAGCGGTGGAACCTGTATCTCAACAATTTAGGCTGACTATGCCTTAAGCTCCTAAAGTAGTTACAGCGCTAGGAGCTATATGAGGTGTTCCATATGCGGAGCCTGATGAAATGTCACCCGAGCTAATAGCACCTTAACTGTTCTACATACGATCTACATAGCGATCAAGTGTTTTGCAGATGCCATGTCTAATGTGGAATACGTCAGCTATATTTAGCTTACCTGTAAACCACATTAATTGTCCGACAGTACATACAATGACAGTAATCGATACCCTACAACCACTATAAATAACACAACGTGTGCCATAGCTCACTGGTTCTCTAACACGCGTATATGCAAATCGTTTCGCTACACCAAACATTTGCTCAAGGCAGTGTCAAGTCGTCTCTCTGAAGCTGCGTTCATATGGCAACTGTTTCTTACTAGCTTTGAATTTTTCACACGTTTTTATACACTCACTTTTCTTGTTTTTTGTCGTTCCGGTTGGACTTTTGCAACTCAATTTTGAGGCACTTCCCTGCATTTCCCACTCTAAACGTGGGGGCGTATCTTTGCAAGTTACACTCACGATCTATACACGTCATGTAAATGTATCCCATAAAATAATCCCGTTAATAATATACGCCCCCACGTTTTTCGAGCCAGCCTGCCCCTCTCTCAGTCCCGTAGGGTTATTTTCTTATTTTTAGGACATTTAAAAACGTGGGATTTTAGATTTTTTTAATATATTATTATTCTGTACACATAGAATTTGAGGTGTAAGATAGCATAAATATTCTTAGATCTCAAATTTCATTTTATTTTATGTCGCTGTAAAATCTTCAAACGATTCCTCCCGCTCGTGGCGGGACATGTGAGACTGTCAGGCTCGTCGAGTAAACGCCACGGTGTTCCTTCAATAGCTCTTTTCATTGCAGGGTCGCGGTAACCTGATAAGATACTTCTGCGGCTTACGAAATGAGAGCAGGGTTGGAATGAGCGAGAACGAGGCGTGTGTGGTTTTGCTTTCTCGCAATAATTTGAGACGTGTTTATTGTGTCATGGGACTCAAATTATAAAAATTTAAAAATCCAAAGCGTTGTTGACGCGAGTGGCGTGCGCTTAGCGGTCGCGTGTAGTCTGAACGTAGCCTTACCATATTATGCAAGCAATATTCCCCACCGACAACCGACTAGGTACTACTTAACTTTTAATAGGAGCCCTATTTCTGGAGTTTGGACATTGTTAGGGGACGTGCGACTTATATTGTTACAAGATGTTATTATCTAGTTTTTGAGGGACGAAAACTTTGTGAGGTAGTCTGCAAAAGTTGGGAGAAAAAATGTGTTTGGCAGAACATACATAAGTGTTGGTTTTGCTTGTGTACACGAACATTTAGTCCCTTGTATGTAACTTATTATATTACCGGGTTGCAGGACTGTCAAAATGTTTTGGGTCTCTTTTTTAATGTTGGGACTGTTTTAAAAGGTCATCGTAGCCCAGGAATTGATAGGATTACCAGTGGAGCAGGGTGGATTGTTAACCACTGAGAGTTTGACAGTACCTTACGGACCATCCTTAGAGGGAAGATTCATTAGATGACTATTTAAACCCAACAAAATAATGTTTATTCCACTGTTTAAATGTAAGCAAAGCCAAAACTGGAGAATAATTAATGAAAACGACATTAGATTATCTTATAGGTATATTTTTCTCTCAACTTTTCTAACGAAAATGGACATTGATTACGTTCTGTGATTACAGAATGAACTTCAGCTTTTTTAGACAGAATACTAACTTGATGGTAGTGAGTGTTAAGAATTAGAAAGAAAAGCTAATAATGAATTAGCCCCAGTTAAAGGCCGAATAATGAACACGTAAATAAGTATCTTCTTTTGTAAATTCTTATATTTAGCATCAATATCTGGTTGCCTGAGCTTTGCTCGGTTTTTAAAATGTCTATATCTTGGGAACCGAGCTTTTCTCGAACCTGGGACCTTGATAAATCGATTCCTTTAGCCGAAAAACCCCTAATCTGTAACTTTCATGAAAATCCTTGGAGCCGTTTCCGAGATCCTGATTACTTATAAATAAATATACAAGAATTGCTCGTTTAAAGATATAAGATTTATCTAAGAAAGCCTCAGAGAGGACAACTTTCTGTAGTAACCTGAAAATAAGGGCGAAGCTTTGAAAGCGCTAAGTTGTAATGTCTTGCATGCATTTTTAACACTCTTGCACAGTCTTAGATAAACATTATTGTCATGAAAATAACATTAGCAAGATAAAATAATTATGATCAATAAATAAACACAAAATATTTGCTTAGCATAATTTTCAAGTGACATTGACAGTTGGAGGCCTACTATCATGATGCTACTAGTGCTTTAGGACTTCAGTTTATCAAGCTTGCTTGGATACCACTTTATTATATTTTTTTCTTACGATCTTTTTCTCAAGAAAATACAAAATTCTGTTGCCAGCAAATAGCGCGACATTGGACATTAAAGCTATTGTCAAACAGAGAGGCGTGCCGAAAGCGAAGCGAAGCGTTTTCATTTGTAATATAGGGAATTGTTTGAATCCAGTCACATAGAAACGCGAAAGCGATGCGATAGCGATAGCGATCCGAAGGCGTTGGCGATATTACAACTCAGCGAGGCGTGGCGAAGGCGAATGCGAAGCGTTGCCGAACTATTAGTAATGGCTGGCTTTGTATGCACGACGTCAAACATAAAACTAAGCGAAGCGTTAGCGAGGCGTTTCCGAGGCGAATCCGAAGCGAATCCGAAACTTGACAGTGCCACAGTGACACACACTGTCATGCCGATTTAAAAACTAATATTATTTACAAATTAGCTGTTCTGCTTTGTGAGAAATGTGGAATAATCAAGGACGTGCATCATATCTTGACCGAGGATGAGTGGAGCGAACGCTTCTGTTGAAATCTGTTTGGTCATCACGCTAGATATTGACGACAAGCTCAGGATGCCCACGGAATTTAACTGGTGCATATGTGGTAAAGCTACTGCTAAGCATATAGCCCGGGAGTGATGCTGAGGAAGCTGTTGTGGTGGCGTTAATTGGCACGCGCCACTGCTTGCTGTGTCCAGTGGCCAGGCCCAACATACTGGCCAAAACACCTCTCACAAGAACAATCCGTGTAATGAACGAAGATCATGAACGGATGTATTTTCATGCGGCTTGAGTGAATAACGCGTACAAATATCTTTTAAATATAGCTATTTGTGTAAGAAATCTATAAATACATTTTGTTGTTGTAATTTGTATTTTAATGTTGATAAGAGACATATCACTACTGGTCAGGTGCAGCAGCAGGCAACAGTGCTGCGCAAACACCTTTACAAAATAAAATATAATTATGAGGACGTAAGTAACGCATTCCGTACCTATTCGTTTGCTATCCTCTTTATAAAAAGTAACGTATCTAATGGGTGCTTTTCCATTTGCCGGCATGGCACCGGCGCCGGGGCCGGCGCTGGCAGTGCAAAAGCGAGCCATACCATTTCATACATTTTTGCTATTTTTGCCGGGCCGGCTAATGGAAAAACGCCCAATAGGTGCACCGTGTAAAAATCAAACAACTTATTATTCAATTATTTTATTGTGATATTATCTATAACAACGATGTCATGAAACCCCTGCTCTTTAACATTTTGTTGATGTGTTTTAACCGTACAAAACACACATTACAATTTTTTTTCAGAATACGCACGAATGTATGTTCAATCACATGATTATGATAATAGCATTATTGTTTCCAAAATAGGACTGGAATTGATAAATTAATATTAGTGAAGCCATACTTCAACAGTCAATTGATTAATGCAAAGATATCGTAACACAAGGTCGTGGCATTCAAAATATCATCATTTAATCCTCTGTTTGATGTCGTACTGTTCTCATCTTCAACAAAACGACGGCTGGGCCTCAACTTTTTCAATGCAAATCAAAGATACTTGGTACCTCCTCAATGAAAATATTACTTATTGTTTTCCTTTATAGGTGGACCAATCCAGTATTCGAATAATCCGTTAACCGTGTCTTGAGAACTGGTAAAGTCTTAATACAGTCACAAATGTAAATACAAGTTGTGTTTGGTCAACAGTAGGTAAATGTCTGAATATTATTTTCAAAACCTAGTTTTAATCGCATACTGTGGTTTTTTAGAAAACTAAGTATGTGCACACCCACAATGGCAGCACATTTTCTTGTTGCATATTAGTTCATTACTTTACGCAGTCGGTCGATTAGTAAACAATCACGGAAAATCAACAAAACAAAACATGAAATCAAGAATTATCTAGGCAATATCAATAGATGTCAATTTGTGACATGTTTACGGTATCACTATTTTTTTTCATTAATTTTTGGTTACGACTTCAAGGCCTTTAAGCTAAGCTTTATGCCATTTTTGGGTAAGAGTAAATAAAAACTTGTCTAAAAGTTCTTGTGTATGTCTATCTAGCAGGCCCCAACGAGATTTATCAACAGATGATAGCTTTTCATAAAGACAGTATTTTATACCTAAAGAAAATAAATAATATCGTAACACAAAATTACAGACCGGACGGGGGAGATATTCAGCCAATATAAATATAAAGATACGATTTTTTTTATTCCAAAAACGCCATAGAGGCATTTCGATACGTTGTACACCTTTTTAATTTGAGTGGAAACATAAGATCATGTACTAGGGATTTGACTTTGGTGTCCGCCTGTCCATCTGTCAAGACCCTTTTTCTCAGGAACGCGTGGAGGTATCAAACTGAAATGAAATACTCAAGTCCACCAGGCCCTCGAAGAAGAGAAAGAAGCAAGCGAAATTTGTTTTTTTTAGCTTAAAAAAAAAAACAAAATACAGTCCGTAAGAAAGATTTATTGTGGATAAAATAATTTTTTTAACAAATTCAAAACAAGATTATTTGAATCGGTTTTAGTTTTTCAGTTTTATTCATTACGCACACGTACACACATAAATGGGTAGTATTTAAACGCAAATAAAAAATATCCTTTTGCTGTGCAATAAGATTCCGAATTCCCATCAAAATTACTGATTGCACAGCAAAATGTTAAAAGTCAAAATATCACTAAATACACTACCGTTTTATTTTCAATTCAATGTCAAATGACCAGAAAATGTCGACGGAGCACCGCTTCGCGGTTGACGTCGGACGTCAAACAGGCATATATCGGCGTCTTTCTCTCCGTATAATACCTGACGGTATGCTTAAGAGATAAAATAGCACTCTCACTGGATAGTCCAGCCCTGAAACCAAATTGTGTGTGAATTATATTATCTCAGCTAAGAGGTGAGAAATACTCCATTTTAGATAACTATGTTTTAGTAGTAACTTTTTACTAAAAGTTAAGTACACTATATAGACTTTCTGATAATCCTCTCGTCTAGCAGCTAATACATGCACTTATGTTAGTAGAGGTGAGGATTGAGGGACCACTTTTATTATTCGCTATCTTCATATTGCGTCGATATATCTTTCTATTTCTTTTTTACAAAATGCATTACGATTTTTCGCGCGGTATGTATGTACCTCTACCCACAGCGGCAGCGAATATCGCTCAGGTCGCTCTAGTCACGGTACTTGATACTAAATACCTGAGCGAAACCCGCGCGGTATGTACCTCTACCCACAGCGGCAGCGAATATCGCTCAGGTCTGAATAAGCCTTTATTTTACATATTAGTGCGGGAGACTGATATATAGAAACTCTTTACAATTTTTCTCTATGAATGTATTACTCTTTATTTTGTTTGTCACTAGTGCTGTCACTAATATGTCTTAAATAATATTATGTTAATTTTAAGTATTTTAAAACTTTTTTTAAAGGTTTTGGTTAAATCCCTAACCAATCGTGAGGTGCGAACGGTGAGAGTCGTTGTGTCACGTCCAAAAACACATTGTGGATCCAGCGATGTGATTTATGCTGTGCTTATTGAGAATAGCATAGCTAGGCAAAGGTGACTGAGACGAAGCCTACGATGGAGCGAGCTTACCCAGAAAAAGCCTGTTCATTCTAACTTTGAAGAGAAAAGAATATGGATGCCAAATTCATTAAACACTTTGTTATGCCTCTCTGAGCTGCATAGAAGCTTCGCTCTAATCAGTATCAGTACCTATTTGTGTTGAAGATGAGGCCATGGAATTAGACGAGAGTCTTATCTATAATAATAATAATAATAATAATAAATTTTATTTATTTAACTGTTACAGATTACCTTAAATCTAGACATTCTGTTTTATCTGTAACTAATATAATTAAACAACGGTTTGTCCGATCGGTGGTCCCCAAACTAGGTTTTACCTGTATCTTGGGGACCTGAGTTGCGGTAGTTACGGTAGGTATATATATCGTGGACATTTGTTTCGTTTTGATAAAATTTATCCAGTTGTGAACAATAAAGTTTAACAAATTAATAATTTCAGGTAAATACTAAACAAAAGAAAAGTAATAGTAAAATAATAATTCTAAAGAAGTACATAAAGGGTTGCGTATGTGTACTTATGTTGTGTGTGAGTTGTCTGTGAGTGTGAGATGAGACGTGTCTGTGGTGTGTAAGTGGGCAGTGTGAGTGAGTGTGTATAAGCGTGTGTGTTTGCATATTTTTTGATCTTTACATGTGTTTGTGAGTCTATTAACTTAGAATTTCTTCTGTATCCTCATATGACAGTTTGACAAACCATTTGGTTAATGTTTTCTTGCACGAGTAATTGTTCAATTCTTTAATGTCGCATCGTTTGCTGATTCTGTTATATGTATGTATATATGAGTAATACGGGCATCTTCTGGCTAAGAGGCTATTTGCTTCGGGAAGTGGAATGCTGAAGACACGTTTAGAGGCAATTGTTTCATAATCCGACCTATTCTTGAGGGTTTTATGTACATGTAGTGTAGCTTTTAAAATAAATAGTTGCCGTACTCTTAGGACTGCGAATTCCTTGTAAATAAGATCTGTTGCGTAACGAAAAGGCTTTCTTATGCTACTTTTATCACTGCTCTTTGAGCTCTTTCTATTTCTATAAGAGTGCTTTTTCCAGATGCACCCCAAATAGAGATCCCGTATTGAAGAACGGACTGACATAGACCGAAGTAAATTGTGCGTATAATTTCAGTAGGTGTGCAATCACGCAGTTTCTTCATTACATATATCAGTTTCCTAACGCGACCAGATAGCAGGCGGATATGCGATTTAAAAGAGAGGTTTTCGTCAAGTGTTATGCCAAGATATTTTATTGAGGGAATATGTTCTATCGCCGTGCATGTACAGTGTGTAGGTTGCGACGTTTGGTAACTACAGCATGTGTGATATTTTAGTTTTAGATGACGTGGCGGTCGACTAGCTATTGTTTTGAAGAAGGTTATAAATTTTGTTTTCTTTATGTTAAGAGTCAGAAGATTTTCATCAAGCGCCTTGGAGACAGTTACTAGTTCAGTTTCTGCAAGGCGGTGCACTTGCTCCCAAGAGTTAGCGTGGAAAATTATTGCTGTGTCGTCGGCATATGATATTATTTCTGCGTTTTTTAGTTGAAGATTTAAAATATCATTCATGTAGAAGCTGAAAAGGGGCGGTCCAAGTGTACTGCCCTGTGGAATTCCATAGTCGATGGGAAGCACGTCACTTGTGTATTCACCTACTTTGACTAACTGTCTGCGATTGGATAAGTAACTTGTGAACCAATCAAGTGCCGTCCCCCGTATACCTACACTTTCCAGTTTTTTCAGAAGGAGTTTAATAGAGATTGTATCGAAGGCTTTTGCAAGGTCTAAAAATACTCCTATGGCCTTTTCTCCATTTTCAGTGAAAGTTGCTACCGAGTTAGTGAGTAATATAGCCGCGTCTTCAGTTGACTTTCCCCGCCGAAATCCAAATTGTCTGTCTGATATTAACCTATGTTTTTCAAAGAAATTGACTAGTCGGCTGTTTACTAATTTCTCGAGAATTTTCGAAAAAATGCACAGTAATGCGATTGGCCGATAGTTTCCAGGTAAATCTGTCGGGCCATTTTTGTAAATTGGTCTTACGGAAGCAACTTTCCAGCATTCCGGAAAAGTTCCTGATTCCAAGCTCAGATTTAAAATATGTGATAGCGGTTTAATTATTGCATTTTTAATTTTTATTATAAATCTTGTGGAAATACCGTCCAGGCCTGGTGCGCTGTCAATTTTCAATTGGGAAATGAGTTTACTTATTTCTTCTTCGTCTGTCGGATAAAGGAAGAAAGAATATGAGAAGTTTTGATGCGGTTTGTATTTATTGGCTAGTGATTCTTGAGTCTCAGAGATTCGTGTTAGTATTTGATCGGAAAGATTTTTTCCTAGGGAGGTGAAGTAGGCATTACAGTTGTTTAGGGAGGTAACTGGATCTTTTAAATTGGTAATTAGTTGAGTTGAGTCGTTTTTTTCGTGCATTGGATTATATATAGATTTGAGGGTGTTCCATAGTTTTTTGGGGTTCTTTCGATTTTCAGTAATCAGCTGGCTATTATGCTCTGTTTTTAATGTATGAAAAAGCTTGTTGCAGAAATTCCTGTACCTGGTATAAACCAATCTTTTTATTTCATCTTCTGGGTGGGATTTTGAAGCTTGATGTAGCTTGTCTCTGTGCTTTATACACCTCAAAAGACCTGGAGTAATCCAGGGTTTAAGAGTGAAACTACTTCTGCTAATTTTGACTTGGCGCGTGTGTTTACTTATAAGGTCGGTGAAAATGGTTGTAAATGTGTTTACAGATGAGTTAACACAGTTAGAGGTGAGGGTATCAGACCAGTCGATGTTTAGTAGCTCCTCCGCGATTGCGTCATAGTCAGTTTTGTTTGTCCACCTTGTACGAGAATTAATGCCAATATGTTTTTGTGGAATAACGGCCAGAGCTAGATCATGATCCGTTATCGAGCATTTCCCGATTATTCCTATAGGTCTGTAACTTGATTTGACAAAAATGTGATCAAGACAAGTGCTACCTCTAGTTGGTTCCGTTATAGCAGGTAAAAGACCATGTGAGGCCATCAGAGTCAAGTATTCCGCGTGATTTGATATAGTTGTATTAATTATATCGATGTTTAGGTCTCCGGCTACTAGAATAGTTGGGTATCTTTTTATTTGAGTCAAAGCCGAATCTAAAGATGTTATAAAATTATCTAAATTTAAAGTTGATGGTGACCTGTAAATTCCCAAAATGGCTACTTTGTTGTCCAGGACAAGTGTGATACTGTCAGCTTCCGCAATTACTAACTCTATCACTTTGACATTTTTATTCGTTTTGGTGTATATTACTACACCTCCATTTTTGTTCAGTTGTGACTGCGAACGCGAAACAGAATAGCCTGTTATTGGCTCCAATATCGTTCCTGCGCTTAACCAGCATTCTGTCAGAACTATAGCATCAAAATCAGTGTCTAATCGCTTGAAGGCTAAACAAAACTCGTCAAAGTTGCGCTGATAACTTCTTATGTTAAACGTGAGTATTTTAAAATTGGAATTGTTAGGAATTAGTTTCCTACATTCTTCTATTATGTTGCATGTGTAACAGTTTATGGTAACATTTTCGTCTAAATCCTGAATAACGTCAAGTAAAGCCATTGATGTCACAGTGGAAAATGTTATTTGTAATCACTTTGAATATTATCAATGTTACCTTAAGAGTTTTGTTAACATAATATAGAAGTAGGAAGGTATGTAAACTATGTATGCTAGAATATGCTTGTAGGTGTGTTAAGTTGGAAACTTGAGTGTTAGTGAGTGAGTGTAAAAATGGTTTGATATGAATGTGGGTGGAAAAAACAAGTGAGTGAAAATATGCTTTAGTTGCAAGTGTGAGTGTTTTGAGTGAAATACCTTGATTTATGGGAAGGGATGTTTGACATAGCATAGGTGTTTGTGATGTGTATTGTGGTAGTGTAATTTCCAGTATGTTTTTACGCAGTGTGTTTATAAGATGCAAACATAACATATTAAAAGAAAATTTAAGAGTTATAAAAAATCTAAAATAAAAATGAGATCTTATCTTAATATGAGATCTTAAAATAGAATAATAGGAAATAATAAAAAGTTTGTACTGTTTGATACTTTGTTGAGTAGTCGCTCCTTCCAAATTCTGTTGTCGGAGATACGTAGTATTACTCAGAGGTCGCTGAACCCAGGTGCTTCTCAATATCTTCGGTGTTGCGTATTTGAATGGATGGGTTACCCTCTTGCTTACGGATGAGAATTGTACCGTTCTTAACCCAACAAAACTTGTATCCTTGCTCCTTCGCAGAAAGTTTGGTCGCACGAAATAACTGCCTGTTTTCGTAGGTAAGGCGCTCGTTGACGTAAATGTTTCTTACGGCACCACCTATCTCGATATCATTTGAAGTCAGGGTTCTTCTAATTTTAGCAGCCTTCAAGAACTCGTCTCGTTTGTAGCGGCGTACAAAGCGGACAGCAAGTGGTCGTGGCGAGGAGTCAGCTGATTCTTTGGGTTGTTGTCGGCGTGGTCCCGCTCTACTGACGTAGTCCAAATCATGTTCTTCCATGGGCACACCTATTTTATGTGCTAATACAAGTACGTAATGAACTGGGTTTTCGTTTTTAGACTCGTTAATACCGGATATTTCCAGTTCGTTCTTTAATGATGCCTGTGCTTGCGTGTTCAGCTGTTCACGGAGATTTAATATGGTGCTATTAAGGGATATTATTTCTTCTTCTCGTTTCTCTAGCGATTTTATCCTCGAGTCATATGTGTCGAGACGTGTGTAGCATTCCGTGAGGTGTTCGGTCAGCGATGTTATGTGAGACTTAATGTCTACCACATCACCTCTCAGTAGTTTTATTTCAGAGCTGAGTGTTCGTAGAATCTCGGAGTCGGTAGGTGTCAAGTGTGAGGTTGAATCGATCGGTGAGGCTGAGTGGTTACGATCCGAAGAATTAGAAGCTGGGACGTCAGTCGACATCGGAACCTCAGGAACGGAGTCCCTCTTCGCTGCCTTGCTTTGACATGATGGGCAAATCCAGTTCGATTTTGCGTCACCTGTTACCTTGGTCTGATTTCCAATATTAGCACATACGACGTGAAACGGAAGGTCGCATTTTGAGCATTTTATACTGGCGGAGGCGGATCTCAGTGCTTTATTACAACACGTGCAGTTGACCATTTTTATTATTCACTATTTTGGAAATTCGTAAACAATACTAGGCTGTTTCTAGGAATTTGAGCTCGGGACACCTGCGCGCAATTGCGTCGACCGATTCCCGGAACCGAGCTCGGGACACCTGCGTCGCCGAATTATTATTAAATTAGCTTATGCACTGAACTTTGACACTAGATTTTATTTCGGTAAGGTTCAAAATTATATAGAGTTGTTTTTATTTTTGCGTGATTTAAAGTTTTGATATGATGCACTATAATAAGGCACTTACTGTCACTTTTATAAGGTTTAATATTGTATGAGTTGATTGTTATTATCGTATTTTTTATAGGAGGGGAAAAATATTTTTGCAAAAACACGTCCGCACATCACGGGTCTTACGACGCAACTCCCGACGATCTCTGGGAAAAGTACCCTATTCGAACGGAGGGTTTAATGGAGGAAGATGATTTATTGACAAGACTTTGCCACACGATACCTTAGAATTATTAATCAATGGATTCTTGGAGAATGACCTATTTGGAAACAACGCGATTGTCATAATATTTATCTATTTAAAAGTTAAAATTATTCAGTTCAGTAGGTACTTCAAGAGACATAATTATTGCCAAAAAATAGTACCTATAGTAATGTTTTAGACATTAACAAAATATTACTGTATGGGCAGGATTCCTCGATATTGTTGATAAAGATGATTAAATAAACAATTTTAAAAATGTTGTTTTTATTTTTACATAGTATCCTGATAAGTATTTTTATATTAGAGGGTTGCAAAAGGGCCACTACCAGCCAGCGCCGACTTACCTACAGGTTTAGGACCTAACGGCTCAGTTCCTGACGATGGGAAGAGACCAGACGACATGACGTTGGGATATTGGAAGGGCGGGTGGACCTTTGGTGTGTGGCGGTATTTGTGTCGACACCGTTGCGCTATCTTATATTGCAAGCACAGTGGCTGTGCTGTCGCTTTTGCTGTGGTTGCTGAGACCCTCAAAAGGCGTGAAATATACAGCATTTACACCACTTCAACTGCATTTTTGACAGTGGTAACCAGTGATGACATCAGCTGGCGTTTTAGTGGACCAGGCAAAAGCCAGCCGATGCCAATTGGGTAATATTGTAGGTTGATTTGCTGGCGTCTGTACCACGCGAAGAAAACTTGAAAAACCTGAGTCGATTTCATCGATTAGCGCACCTTATCTAATAAAAAGAATTCAAACTGTTTTCTCTGTGAAATTTCTCAATAAATTATCGATGTTACAAGAAAGAAACTGAAGAAAAAGAAAAATCTGGCAACACAAACAACGTGCACGCTTCGGTCTCGCTTTCCCGTATTTGCTCTGTTTGACGTCGTTCTTATAAAGCCAGCTAATACAACTGCCACGCCTCGCTTCGCGGGCACGCCTTTCTGTTTGACGTGGTCTCAGTTTCGGCGCGATATCGCTTCATATTTCCATACATGAACGTAACAAAAACGCTCCGCTTCGCCTTCGGATCGCTATAAATTCGGTACTGGCTTCATACAAAACGTCGGCTTCGCTGCAAATGAAATTTATTCGTGAATTCCTCTTACGCTGATATCAGCAGCGTACGTCAGTCGTGCGTACGAATAGATTTTGTGTGTTTTCATCACATCTGCTCTTAAAACAGCAAAAAAAAAACATCATTAGGAAAACAGCCAGATGGATATTGCGACGCTGCGCGTATGTTGCTCTCGTATTTATCGCCGACCGTACGCAACCAATACAGTGTAAGGCATCGTTCACACCAAACGTATTGTCCGCCGCTGATTGTGAGCACGTGTTACGCAGTTTATTGTTTTTCAATATATATTTAACTTCTTGTTCACACCGAGCCGACTATACGCAATCCGACTGACTATACTAACAGTGAGTATATTCACAGTCGGCGGCGGACAATACGTTTGGTGTGAACGATGCCTAATAGGAATACAGCCGTAACCAAACTGACGCAGTTCTTGTTACAGATGAGATTGGATTACTTTGATGTCGACGCTATGTTTGCTAAAATAGATAGACGAAGAAACATTGTAGCAAAGTGATCGCTCATAGTTCCAAAGTAAACATAATAGGTACAACAAAGTATTTCATACTTATGACACGGATACCCCAAAAGTTGGAAGCAAAAATATTATTTATTTCTCTTCGATTCTATATAGCAACAGATTTTATGTATTTTTATCACGTCTGTGGCGGTTTCCTCTCTTAATAATAATGTCGAGATATTATGTTATTTGTTAACACGTATTTTCATGTCATATTATGGAAGTAACAATATGAAGACGTGTGTTGTATTCCACATCCTTATGTCTGTTTCCTTACGTATTCAGTATTCCTTTAGAGATAGATTTTTTCAAATAAATTAGACTTACTTGTATTATACAGATGAGTTTCTCTCCCTAAAAGGATATATATCACTTTTCGATCACGATAAAGATGAAGCTGTAATGATACAAAATATCAATAAATAAGGGTTCCGTTTTTTTGCCATTTGGCTACGAAACCCTAAGAATGAATTTTCACAAAGTACTTTTTGCTAAGCGTATTTTTAAAGTATTTGTATTAAATAATTATGACTTTTTAAAATACAATTAAATAATATGTGCATTCCATGATATTGAATTAACACCATACTATCTTCTTATGAGGTAACGTTGTGAATCGATTCTCGTTCTTCAAATTTTAAAGATATCGCCAAAACATTGCTTTCATTTTCTATAATTCTTTTACAATCATGATAATACATATAAATCTTGTAAACACAACCACCAAACTTTCATTTTCCGGTTATAACAATAGCCATCAAGCTCACGGTTCTCCAAAAACCTTTTCATGAAAGGAGAACTCGTCTCTTTCTACAACTTAATTACCCGTAATTTATTATATTATACCTCTAAAGTTACCCTAATTACCTTTTATGTCGAAGGAATGTTACCTTGAACTTTGTAAGATTTGAAAATAAGTTTCACGGTGAACTTTGTTCTAAAATTAAAATGTTTTATTTTACATGGGGCTCAATGGGAACTAAAACGTCTAAATATTTAAAAAAATTGGCACGGTTCGGGTTGGTCGTTTCTATGGAGAAGAACCGGCAAGAAACTCCATGGTTACTCTTTTAAAATATTTGCTTTTACAATGCTATTGTAATAGTTTGATATAGGTAAGAGAGAACATCGTAGGCACGATAAGAAGAAGGATCTTCCTACCAAAAGCTAAACAAAAAAATCTCCCGGAATGACGAGGCATCTGATTTTCAAGATGCCTCTTCGTTCCGGTTGGAGTGCAAATATCAGATAAACTCACTATGCGAGCGATGTATGCTTCGTTGATCTATTAGCAGATACTCGCTCAGCTACCGCGCATATCGTGTCATCAAGTACGTTTATCTATCGATGGGTGACCATCGATCTTAGGAATTTATATCCGTGGCACAGAAAACACGTTAGGCCTCTGGTCCCGGCTGTCATTTATCAGTAGATCATTTACAGTCATTTCTGTTTGTCAAAAACATGAAACTGTGGTCTTGTCGGTCTTGTCGTCAACTTTTATACCACATCCGGAACATGGATATTCGGCGCAAAACAAGAGTCACCAACATAGCTCATAAAATTTACAAGTTGAAGTGGCAATGGGCAGGCCACATCGCTCGTAAAACTGATAACAGATGGTGATGAAAAGTTTTCGAGTAGCGACCACGGACCGGAAGACGCAGCGTAGGCAGGCCTCCCACTAGGTGGACCGACGAAATCTTGAGGGTCGCGGGCAACCGATGGATTCAAGTGGCGAATTGTCGTTCGGCGTGGCGGTGTAAAGAGGAGGCCTATGTTCAGCAGTGGACGTCTTCCGGCTGATGATGATGATGGTGGCCACAACATCACATGAAAAAGAAAGAAAGAGAATATAATTCAAATGAATTATGTTCGAATTTCGAATAACGGACGACCTACCTACATAAATTATACCTACGAGTATAATAATGTACCCATTCGTAACTAGGCAAATATAACAATTAAGAAGGGTACCTAAATAGACTTACAAAAGGAATAATTTACATCCAGAACGTATATGTTTGGTTGGTTAAAGGCTTTTGATCTTTGTTTCAAGCTCCCATGTTTACATGACAGATTGCGAATGTTATCTCGACCCTACACTGTGTATTTGTGTAATTACTACACACTGTTACATTTACAGATAATGTAGCATCATTAGTAACAAAATATTTTTCTTAGTTAAAGAGTAAGATTTTTTAGAAGCGATAGTGCTATTTCGAGTACCTATCTATCATTTACTCGTATTTTGAATACTTACCAACAGTTATGGATATTTTGGTCAGAGTTAAGTTTCACTAATAAACATTTTATTGATATTCTTATATATTTTAACTGTATTTTTCTTCTGACTAGCCTGAATTACAGTGTAACGCATTGTTTCAATACTATATCAGCAAACTTCAAGGAAGGTAGAAAATTTCCAATAATAAATGAACCTTCGATCGTTGGTAAATCGTAATCCCGTGATCCTGAGTGGAGCGGGAGGTAATGTAATAAATAGTCTTAGAGACAATCAATCTCTCTTCCTTTTGTTGGCCAATGCAACTTAAAATATTATTATACTCCCATCTAATAATTTTTCCGACCTTAATAATTCTGAATGAAAATATCAATCCTAATAAATGTACCAGCTATGCAACACCGGAAATTCTCCGCAAAAATGTTTAACTATCATTAACGCTGCCAAACAGGATATTATGTCGATCCAACGACGATATAATACTAGACTCCGCAAAAGAACACAAATTATTCTGCCAAGTTGCTGAGGTACTACGTAAGCGAGGGGACGGGGTACTGCGTTGTGATTGGCTAACTCAAGGTCTGTGCTGTCTCAACGTATGTTTACGGCTCACAGGATTGGTCGAAATGAGACGAATATAAGATTTTTTGCCTAATGTGTTGGCAGACATCGGTCGCCTGTTATTAGGAATCTCTCTATTATATCGTCGTTGTGTCGATCGCTTCTGCACGATTTTCTTATTCTATGATCGTCATAAAAGCCTAGACATGTTATGTAGGTCTTTAGACTACAGAGAAATGGCGCGAAGCTGATGTGGACATGAGACGGACGTACATGATACGATACTCGTATGCCGTCAGACGTGTCTAGTGGTAGTCTTATCACGTCTGCCTACGTTTTCCATACGACGTGTCGTAGTATTTTTATTCCTTTTTCGTCATTTCTCGCCACGTCTAGATCTTTTTATGTCACGTTTTCACCTTCTATCAAAATTTGCAAGTTCATAAAATATTTTTTTATCGTACCTACACGTTCGTTTCGTAAGTTTTTTCTACAGGTATAGAGAGGTACTAGAATTAAGATTCATACAACTTTGTATAAAAAAAGAAAAGATTTAGGAGTCATGAAGGTTTCTGGTAGAAAATGAGTGTCCATGGAATTTCTTGCTCATTCTTCTACATAGAGATCTATGCTTTTTTTTTAGCATGGCAAAATCATCAAATGAGTCCTTTCACCCCTGGCAGGGCGGGAAGGACTGACAGACTTGTACTGAGAGATCTACGCTTTAGAATGGATTACTACAGTTATAGAGTTAGTATGTCTTGTGACTGGGACTGTAGCGTAGCTTCGTAACTGGCTTACTAATATTGATATTATTGTGATATTCTTATCGTGTAGAAAAACCGTTACTTTCACTGAAATAACTCGTATAAGATGATGAAAATGGAAAATCACCCAAAACTCCGCATTTCCTTTAAAACAAACCTCCTTCTGGCTTCCTAGAGTGCCCCAAAGCCAAATAAACTTATTGATTCTCTGCGTTTGGCAGGCTATCAAGTCCTGACACCCCAAGTAAATATGAGCTTTAAACTTTAACAGTTACTGTTGAATTTTGATTAGCAAAAGTTTTCACAGCTATTAAGATGTTTCCTTTAAAAATAAGTAAACACGACCTCTGAGATTAAAGGGGAATGGTAATGTACGGACTTGTTAAATTTTATTGGATCAGCCATTGATGGTTATTGCTTATCATTGAATGTCGGGTGCCATAGAATCTAAGTGATGTCGTTAGCTTTCTTGGCAGAAAATGGTTTTAGATTACGTGTTACATTTTTAGGCACTACAAGTAAGTTGTTGTTAGCGGCCTCGCCTTATTCGATCATTCGGTAAAACAGGCATAAAAAGTATCAAATCATACAGAGACCGAAGACAGAATAGGTATAGAAATACACTTAATTGTACTTATACCAAAATGGTTACAAAATGTTTCTAATTCTATGGTAATTATTAATTTAATTAGTGATTATTTCAGGCAGCTATTTTAGTTCGTATTTTTATTGAAAAAATAACAAGGTTTGATAATTTATAGAAATAACAAATATCCTTGAAAACAACATTGCCTTTCAGATTCAAGAGAAAATAAAGCAGTAGGTACGTACTAAAAATGCGATATTTCCAAATGAGTTTGTTCAAAGATTTGAAGCTACCACAAGTTCAAGTAATCTAAGTTTCATGACTAGAACTTGGTCTAAAATTTATATTCTTTGACGTTCTTTTTTTCAAAATAGTAAAAGAATAACGTAAAAGCTTTGTTTACAGTCAGGAATTAAGTTTTTATGGTACTGTTATTGAATTAAACTATTCTAAACGAGAATTTATGGAATATTCTATAGACATTAAATTTTTTAACAATTTATTTAACACATATCGAACTGAACTTTTTGTGCAATTTTCTTGAAATAAGCCCAGTAAACAATTCGATTTATTGATAAGATAAACTGAGTTTAGTGAGTTTAATCTACTCGTATAAGGTAGCCAATGTTGGCAGCTTGGCACCTCAGCACTGTGAAGCATCAGGTGTTAAGGCGAGAGATTCAATACATCGATTTAATCACTTGTAATCTAATAGAATAGAACGGCCAACTTTAGATTTATTTACTTTATTTCTAAAAAACATTTGTGAAGTAAATTTAACGTTAAAGACAAGAACGTCTAACGTTTAACGTTAAAGAGGAATGTTATTGATTGTTTAACCAATTTAGGCAAGCACGCCTTGTAAAAATGAATGTTACATTTTTTACCTTTTTGTACCTCCATGATATTTAATTTTGTGTATGACCTATGTAATTAATGTGAAAACTTTTTTTACTATTAAATACTCAATAATTAATCACAAGCAGTAGTCCACAGCAAAAAAATTAATTAAAATACCATTTACGAAAAAGCTTTACTGAATTTATTTTTATTTCTGTCGGTGGTTACTTAATAAAAATTAAAGCTTTTATTCATTTTATAAACCGTGGAACAATAAAATGTTTCAGAAGTGCAATGTTTATATTTTCGGCTAGTCCTATTTTTGAGCCAACACAATACCATGCATTAAATTGGAAAAGTGTGCCAAATAAGTTGTGGAAAAATCTAGAACAGACCTACTCAAGCAGATTTGTATGTTTATTATCTGTTTTTTTTTAATATTTATTTTACTATGTTACGTTTGTTTCGTATTGAGATTAGAAGAAAGTCTAGATTTTTATTATCCATGCATGTTGTAGGCATTTTGTGTCATGAAGAATCGTGATTATTTTCTTAAAAAATCCTAGATTTGATACTTTGGACTAAGATTGTTTTAGAAACTTATATTTGTACATAAAGTGACATTATAACAGAACATCACGCCTGACACCTCTGAAGGGATAGTCAGAGGCAGAGGTGTACCTAAATGAATACTTCTCTCGACGTTGCCACTCACATCAGCCGTATGCGGAAAATATAATATTATTTCATGGAAAATCAATAATTAATTTTACGCGTTTTCAAACACGAAAACTTACTTTACATCCCACGTATTCCATTCAGTCGACACCTCAAAATCAGCGTTAAAGTGAGATTATAATCTCACTTTAACGCTGATTTTGACGGGTAATTTTCACGAAATGCCGAAATTCGGCTATCCTAAAATGACAAAAAATATTGAAATTATTTGATATTTCTTTTATGTGAATTTGATAGTACTAATGTTACTAGAATTTAATTATATAGTGGTCCCCCATATTATCGCGTTTTATGAAAGTTATGATGACATTAAAAAAAATCTAAGTGAGGGAATGACAATTAAGGTGAGGGAATGATTATTACAGAGAAGTCATGAAGCTTTTTAAATAAAATTAGTTTTCTTTCAATCAATTTTTTATTGAATTAAATTTTGTTCTTAAACAATAAGTAAGATCAATGAGTAATTCCAGCAAATCACAAAATTATTGCAGCACTTTGGCATAACTCTAATTTAAACTAATTTGTATTTATTATGACACTTAATTAAGGCACTTAATTAAATAAAGATGACAACAAAATCATTGCTAACTTAAAGATTCATCTAACAGCATTTATAACAACAGAAAAACTTCTTATTTTAAACTTTAGTCTCATAGATAAAATGAATGTTTAGTCTCAAAATAATCTATATTTTTGACAATTTTTCATCCAGTTTTGCCTTCTTTCTCGGGAACTCGTCGCGGATATAGGTTTTACTTGACCTTTTTCTTTCTTTTTTAGGTATTTAATTCTTTCTTTTTCACGAAGTTTTGTTTTAAGTATTACAGGATCAGCTTTCATTTTTTCCCTGCGCTTTCTGTCATATTCTTGCTTTTTTAATTTAGCTTCTTCTTTGCTTATCTTCTTTTTTCTTGATATTTCTTAACCTACAACAATATTGCAGCAATAAATTCAAGAATTAATAGAAGCAAACAATAAAAAAAGCCAGTTAGCCCACTCAAAAATCATTCCCTCATGTATCATCATTCCCTCACCATAAGTTTTTATGAGGGAATGATGGTGAGGGAATGACGAAATAAAGACTAACCGTAAAGGACTCGTGACATAACCTTACTTTTAAAAAGATTTTTCTGCTTATGGAAATTACTCCCAAAAACCAACTTATCTGTTCGTTCAACTTATAACCAGTAAGAGTACTTACCTTTTATTTTTTTAGAAGTGATGGAATGACGATCAAAAAATTAATTTGACTATAAAATTAATGAAATCTTTTCGCAGCGCACACCCGAACACAATCACAGAAAATTCGCCATTTTGATGAATTGGCATTAGTGCCAACTTTCAAAAACTAATAGTAACGTTCGTATTTAATTTAAAATGCGTTCGTGATTCAACTGCCAGTAATAGTGTGAGGGAATGATTTATTTTTGTGGGACACATGTACATATTCAAATTATTAACGCGTTTTTTACTTTATAACACTAATTTCGGTTTTTCCCATAAATTTATAATATTTTTAAGCAATCCAACCTACTTAAAAATGATTCGAATGATTTTTGTGCTTTTTTGGTAAATAAAAGTAAATAAAATAGGCACTCGGGACACAGTGAGGGAATGATTTTAGGAGCATTATGGTTATGCATTTTCATTTATTTATTTATACGGCCCTAAAATCTTATGTGAAACTTTTATATTGGTATAGTTATGTGGATTGTATAGAAATATTAATAACATCCATTTCTTTGTTGGATTTTTATATAAACTCCAAGGACAAGAATTTCGAAATTTCGTGAGAATTACCCCCCTCAACCCAATATAATAACCTTATATCTCTAGCAAGCCTTATATCCTTGGCAATAGCGGCCCCTGAAAAATTAATATTCCTTCAATATTCGGGGTAGCGTTATATTAGAAATATCTTCACTGTCATCTCGCATTGTTTGGGGGTGCGATTAGAATAATAATAAGTGAGTATGAGTAAATTAAAGGTGGGCATGTACTAGTATTATGTTCAGTGTGACGCACAAATTGATCTATGTACGATCCGTATCTTGTTTTGAAATTATTGTAATGCTAAATAAACATCTCGTCTGTGATCCCCGAAAGTTAAGGTAAGTTATACTTTTGTTGGGGTGCTATGACGGGAAACCTCCACGAGCGCCCGTGGACTGGAGTTCCCTCTCGGATACGTCCGGGGGGAAGACCAGTTTTTCGGGCCGGTGCACCCTGGGATGCGGGCAAAAACTCAAGCCTAGAAATAGGCAAACCCTAAATTACAGCATACTCGTGCCAACGTTTACACAATACAAAGCTTGTATCGACGTAACGCCTTAACAACGCCGTGTCCCACAAGCAAAGGGCACAGTCGATTTCAGAAAGTCAACTTGATACAACAAGCGGGTGAGTGAAAAATGGGTACTTTCAATCCGAACAAGAGACCGAACCCGGTTCGGTGGCGCGTCGTGTTTCCCCGAGTTTTCAAATGCCTGCTCGGCTTGGGTCGCAGCGTCATGTAATCCTAAAACGTGCCTCGAACGTAAATGGACTATCCAACGGGTGGATTTTCAATTCAGTAAGAAGTTCCTGACATTCCCGTTCAAACAAACCTCATCAGGAGGACTCATTTGTTGATATTTAAACCTCAAAAATACACTAAAATCAGTAACCCTACATCGATCTGAGGCCATATGATGAATTATCGATTCTTTAGGACCTAAATGAAACTTTGACGTTAATTTTGAAAAAAATTGTAAAACTTCTTTCACACAAGAGGCCTTGTTGTTCTCCATAAAATTACGTCCAAATCCAATGTAAATTTGTGTCAGGAGGTCCTCATTACTGCCTTGAATAGAAGAGGACTAAAAATCAGGAAGTAAAAAATCCTATTACTTGCATTTACTTAGTCTCCACATAATATTCGAGTTTTTTTGGCTACTTTTACCCGGGCTGAACTTCTAAAAGTTTGATGTATGACGCCTGAACAACAACAAAGGTTTCGTGCCGATTTGTCACAGTCGACCGCCGATCACTCGGGTCACGTGTTCGATTCCCACTCCAGTACACACCGCCTATTTATATAGTGCAGGGAACGGGTTTATTTAAACTTAGTTTAACCTATTTTATGCTTTTATGATTGATGTCCTTTTAGCATGCGTATTATCAAAGGAAAACTATTTTGTGCTTGTTGAAGTGCCCTTACATTTTACAACAAAAAAAAAACTGGGTTTAATGAAATTAAAAAGTGATTCCTGAGCTCTGAACAGAGCGGAATAGAGACTGTCAGACTCTTACTGACTAAAAATCATCCTTTACTTTCAAATGCCCTCAACGTTCTAGGACTTCTTCTTTCTTTCTTTCAAATATCTGTAGCCAAACAATAGGCTATTTACTGAAAAAAAAAAAATAGTCCGGAAGATAGATTATCAGATAGACAGAAAGATGTATTTTTTATTTAGTTCATTAAACCGAAATTTTCAGATACAATTTTGAACCAAAAAGCAGATTTTTAATTAATTTATTTATGCAGTACACAAACTTATTGAGGTGGTAATAGTCACGCGTTGAGTTCCTAGGAAAACTCTGACTTTTCACTGTGTGACTTTTTTTTTAGCATGGTAAAATCAATAAAATCGACTATAGCCCTTTATGTTCCAAGTCTCGGTAAAGTAAGTCACCGCGACCAACGGCAGGCTTATGCTTACATTAGATACGATAAGACACATACACCGATAACTGTACAGTTTTACCACATACAAGCTAGGGCTTGCCTGTCGGTTATGCATGCAAGGTTAAAACCATCATGCAATGGTCTAACGTGTATTGGCCGCCGGCATAACGCAACGAAACCGTAGCCGGGGTACGGTTCGGAACCGGATTCTATCCACAGTAGACCACTGTACGAAGAGTTGATTAAAATTGCAGCAAGAACATTACAACAAAGTTAAGATCCCATAGGTACATGTACCGGCATAAAGAATGCACTTCGAATCGGTCAAATAGTAATTAGGTATCTATTTTCCGCATGCACATAATTTTGAGGGCAGAAAAATTCAGCTACGAAGTTGGACTTGAACCCGCGTCTTCTGGGTAAGTACTCCAGATGCCTAATCAATTTAGACGAATAAATAATTAGTATGGTAGACGCTATCTCATTTACAACATTACGATGCGCGTCGCATTCTTAACCCAAATTAATTTAATTGTGTGGCAGATTTTTTGTCGACGCGTTTGCTGACGGGGGAATCAACTAATTAGATATGACTTTTTGATTGTTTACAGAGTGTATGAAAATGTAAACCAAACTGAAACTAGTTGGCGCTTTTAAGAGTTCGATGTGCATTCTTTATAGCCGGTACCTACCTGTACTTAACATTAAATAGTTAAGTATGTGAATAAGTCAGGGACTTCAGTGCCCAGAGCCTCTGAAACCAAAACTTTGAAGTGTACTCGGAGTTTATCACATAATAACAGCCCCGTTGCAACAGTAGAGTTCTCATTAGCATTTTTTGACAACGCCAAATAATTATATGGATCGATCCTGTAAAACTCTTTGACCTTCCGATTTCAGACTTTTTTTAAATAAATGATGCCTTTAATACTTTTATGCATTTACCCTTTTTCAAATGCCTACACTATCCCAAACCCATTCAGGATGAATTTGAGCTTAGTGACGATTATTCCGAAAAAAAACAAGCCTAGAAATAAACAAACCCTAAATTACAGCATACTCGTGAAACACAACGTTTACACAATACAAAGCTTGTATCGACGTAACGCCTTAACAACGCCGACCGTCCCACAAGCAAAGTAATGACAGTCGATTTCAGAAAGTCAACTTGATACAACAAGCCAAAAGAGGTCGTGAAAAATCTACATTTCAATTTTATAATATTTCGAACAAGAGATCCGAACGGGTTCGCACAGCAAATATTATAGATTAGCTGTTCCCCGAGTTTTCAAGCCCACTGATCGGCTTGTATTGGTCGCAGCGTCATGTAAACCTAAAACTAGCCTCGATAAATGGACTATCCAACCAAAAAGTTTTCAATTCAAAACAGAAGTTCCTGAAATTAGAGCGTTCAAACAAACAAACTCATCAGCTTTATAAAATTAGTTTAGATAATTATAAACCCCTCATTTGAAATACACTAAAATCAATACCCTACATCGATCTGAGGCCCTATCATGAATTATCGATTCTTTAGGACCTAAATGAGAACTTTGACGTTAATTTGGTGTCCAAACTTATTGTAAAAAGTTCTTCTTTCCTACACAAGAGGCTCTTGGCTTATACATTCTCCATAAAATTTACGTCCAAATATGTAATATTTGTGTTAGGAGGTCCTCATTACTGCCTTGAGAAGAAGAGGAATAAAATTATCAGGAAGTAAAAAATCCTATTACTTGCATTTACTTACTCTCCACATAATATTCGAGTTTTTTTCTGTTTTTACTAACGCAGCTGAACTTCTAAAACTTTGATGTATAACGCCTGAATAACAACAAAGGTTTCGTGCCGATTTGTCACAGTCGACCGCCGATCACTCGGGTCACGTGTTCGATTCCCACTCCAGTACACACCGCCTATTTATATAGTGCAGGGAACGGGTTTATTTAAACTTAGTTTAACCTACTTTATGCTTTTATGATTGATGTCCTTTCTAGCATGCGTATATCAAAGGAAAACTATTTTGTGCTTGTTGAAGTGCCCTTAGATTTTACAACCAAAAAAAAACTGGGTTTAATGAAATTAAAAAGTGATTCCTGAGCTCTGAACAGAGCGGAATAGAGACTGTCAGACTCTTACTGACTAAAAATCATCCTTTACTTTCAAATGCCCTCAACGTTCTAGGACCTTAGTATTCTTTCATTCTTTCAACCCCAATAACAACCCCTTAGCCAAATTTCGCAAAATCCGTTCTCTAGCCAAATCTGCGGGATATAGGATTACGGAGACATTCAGACTCGATATGGTAGACAGGGGTTCCGTTAGTTTATAGTTACTTCGCATTATGACTACTTTATGTTGCTTCCAAGTAGTTAGTAGCACAGTACCAACATTTTCAAAACACTATGCTTACATTAGATACGATAAGACACCGTCGACACCGATAACTGTTATCAGTTTTACCACATACAAGCTAGGTCTTGCCTTTCGGTTGGCATGCAAGGTTAAAACCATCATGCAATGGTCTAACGTGTACCTATGGCCGCCGTAACGCAACGAAACCGTAGCCGGGTACGGGCATTTGCGGATTTACCGTCTTGATTCTATCCACATCTAGACCACTGTACGAAGAGGCGGCATGTGATTAAAATTGCAGCAAGAATTTTAAACTAGTAAGATTTATAACCATAGGTACATGAACCGGCCTAAAGAATGCACTTGAATGAAGTTTAGCAAGGGAACGCTTTCGATTCCGCATGCACATAATTTTGAGGGCGAAAAATTTCAGCTACGAGTTGGACTTGAACCCGCGTTTTTGGGTAAGTACTACAATCCTAATCAATTTAGACGACCATATAATTAGTATGGTAGACGCTATCTCATATTTAAATATGTACAACATTTTACGATGCGCGTCGCATTCCTTAATGTGTTTAATTAATTTAATTGTGTGGCAGACGCTTTGTCGACGCGTTTGTCGTAGGTTCATCTTTTGTTTTGGTTAGAGATATGTACGTGCAATAGAGCGAACTCGGTCTACCAGAATTTGAAACTTGTCATCCCTTTGTAAAGTTCGCATGTGCATTCTTTATAGCCGGTACCTCTGCCTGTACTTCAAACAAACCTAAATAGTGGGAGTATTATTGTGAATAAGTCAAGGACTTCAAGAAAACCGTAAAGCCTTGATAACCAAAACTTTGAGGAAATGTACATTGTAAATGTTAATTTTAATTATAAGTAATTTTTTCTCCTAACTTTGCCCGCAGCTTGGGGTGATTATTTATAATGGTCGACCACGCACCATCATGGTAAGTCACGCTTTGCACGCACGACAAAGACGTGATGACGTCATACATGTTCTTAGATTGCTTTTTTAGGTTACCATGCAGGTTAATAATATTGGACTCACACAGGACAAAACAACAAAATAAACAATATATGAAAATTAGTATAGGTTTATAAAAAAAAAATGAAAAAAAAAACAAAACGTCATGGCCGAGGCAAAACGGCCACTATTGCATTGTGCTGTTACTTTTAAAAAAAGTGACAGCGCTGTTTTCCCGATAGGACCCAAAGTGATGTCACTTTACTACTTATATCAATAAAACTATATGTGCCTAGCCTTTTACCAAATTATACATATTATTAGGGTTGACTTCAGTCTTACTTGTTACAGCTGAATTTATTTTTCATGGAGCAAATATCTATTAAGACCACGACAGTCCAGTTACTGTTCGCAGTCGAGGTCTTGCACCTGAAGTCTCTATGTTCGTGTCAGATGTTCGTCCTATCGGACTATGAGAGTAAAAGAATGTGGGATTGCTATTGACTGTAACCACAGAAAGTTTTACAAACAAGAGCTTTTGTCAATATTTTTTTTAAAATTTTTTATTAAAGTTAGGTTCACGTTTGACCACTATGATGTACATTATAGCAGCTGTCGTGTGTGGTCCCCTGACGATCGAAAGATGTGATGAGATTTGTCGTGCTAATAATGTACATCTTTACATTATAGCTGCTGTGTGTGAAGCCCTTCATGCTCTAACATTTCGCGCAGTTGGCTATTTTCCGCTGAAATTGGCAGTCGAGCTGAAACCGGTCACAAGCACTAAATAGATAGGTTCCACGCTGTCTGAACGCGGATTAAACGGCAACACACGTAATTTATGTTCTTAGATTGCTTTTTTAGGTTACCAGGCATACTCCAAGGTTGTAACTTTGTAAAAATAAAACAACATCTACCTAGACTGTAACTAAATTATTAATTTGACAATACAGGGTTGCCTCTAACTGGCTTCTTTTAAGTAAGGCTTATTGTGATTTCCTCTAAGAAGTCGTGTGAACGTAGGATCCAGGTAACGTACATGAAGATAGGCTCATATTTATAGCACAATTGTTATTTTCGCACGCTATGCTTCATGCAGTAAAGGGAGTCAGTCACAACAATAGGGTCTCAGTTTTCTTTCAAATATCATCGAAAAGGACGTCTTTTGTTGTAAAAAATGCATGACAAACACACACTCAAAATGTAATCACGAGGGGTGTCGGAAACTCTATCCCCTAGGACTTGAATTGTTGCCAGATTTTCAGTTTTGAACGATTGTCAAAGATTTACAAAATTATGAGATTCGAGACCAACGGCGTATCGTGCTTTCCGAGCCACGAAAACTGAAAACCGTCCTAAAATTTAATCGTTTACCAAACTCTATTCAAATATTTTTTGAAATCTGTATACATCATTCATCAACATGTTCCTACACTGCCATCTTGTTTAACAACAAAGAACAACACCGAAGTTATGTTCCATTTATTATCAATAGATGGCAATACACGCCTCTTGTATTTTGTTATAGAAGGCTTCATCTCTGAAGGTTTTTACTTTATAAAAGAGATACGTAGTACTGCGAAATACCAACAGATGGCATTACACGTCTCAATTACCAATTTGAAACATCAATCAAGTACATAAGTACAGTCGACAAAGTTGAATCATGACCTATGTTGACAATAAATCGTATTGAATCCGTCAAAATAACAATTATCAAGGTCGTTGCCATGGATATGTATATTTACGCGAATGTGGATCTAATTGTATTCGAATGTCTGTAAGAAAATAACCTTATGGTGGGTCATGATTCAAATTCAAATTTCCAAATGTGGGACAATGTTTAAAAAAAAATTGTTGATTGTACATTCAAGATGTGTGCGAGGCGGTGTAGGCAAAATTAAATATTCGTAAGTAGCTCAGAAGAAGTTTTTCCTAGAAATCTTGTCCTGTGACACCTTGCACCAACCTTCTCGTTCCCTAAAGTCCCCGTTTATTTTGTCTATATCACCTCGACCCCTTTTTTAACGTGGTAAAATCACGTGGATGGAATAAGACCCGCGACCCCGGCAGGCTTTGGCCCTCTGAGAGGGGGCCCCGTCATTATGCTGACGCTCTTTGAGGCGCAAAAATGGATTGACACAACGCGCATGTCGTGCGGGCAAGCCATGGTCGGGGCGAGTTGCCCTTTACTCGCTGCCCGCATGCCAGCGCCTACGGTGGCCGGAGATC
This sequence comes from Agrotis segetum, assembly GCA_036375495.1. Taxonomy (NCBI): domain Eukaryota; kingdom Metazoa; phylum Arthropoda; class Insecta; order Lepidoptera; family Noctuidae; genus Agrotis; species Agrotis segetum. Next base: position 2,540,784 of record JAQSVV010000047.1, on the reverse strand, counting down.
GTCTTGCAACGTCCGTCGCCGTGGGCGTCCATCACCGCGGGGTCACCTCTGACCTAGAGTGAAAGAAAACTTATAAAAGTGGAGCTTTGTCTTGTTAGGTCAATAAACAGCGAACAGCGTTATTATGCTAGAGCAATCACAATGACTAAAAAAATCTAATTAGTCTAACTGGATGGACTAATAATTTGCAATTTATTTATGCTGTCATTATGTCTATTCAAAAATAATTATGTACGAGTAGGTAGGTACCTACTCTCTCACATGTTCCAACACATGGTTAATACACATGTTCCAACACATGACATCAAATTAATTTCTAAAAAAAGGTGTAGGTAAGCCAATTAGTCTCTATTTCAAAACTGACCTTGATTGGACAGGTAAAAGGTTTATTATAAACGATAAATACTAGTACTAACCAGTTTTTATCTCTATCTAAAAAGTGCAAACCACAAAATTATACCTATTTTTTGCTATGTATAAAAAAGCAATGCTGTGGATTTGTATTTTTGTTATACCTAAGTATAATTTAAGAAATAAGATGCTTTTATAATTATAAAGAATTAAAAAATAATCGACCAATGATTATATTGGTTAGAACTCAACTCTCGCCCCTAAATGGAGCGGAAAATGAGACACCGCACTTAACAAACTGCAAAAAATGAACTGCAAAAATCTACTTCCAACTGCGTATTTTATAGTTTTAACCAGGGACCGAAAACCTTTATAAATAAAAAACAGGTTTATTAAAGAAGATCGGTACTAACCAGTTTAGGTTATCGCTATCTAAAAACCAACCGAAGAAAAATATAACCTCTATTCAGCTATGTTTTAAAAAGCAAAAGATAACGACTCTTTGTACACACACATGCGATGCGCGCCCTAAATGACTATTGCCGACGGCATTTGAAGTGTGCAAGATATTTAATTTTTAAATCGGTAACCATTAATACTGGTTATGTAATTCACTCTTAATAATAAAGGTAATCTTTAAAATTACCTGTAAAAAAAAAAAGGTTGTTACCGAAAAAATACCGGTATTGTTGATACCGGTTTCGGTCCCTGGTTTTAACTGCAAAAAATTTAGCAACAGTGGTATTTGTAACGTTGATAAAGTACGGTACGATAAAGTACGGTGGTACGCTACCACGTTGGATACATCTTCTGCTAACGTCATGTCAGTTTATTATGTTTGTAAACGCACCCACGACACAGGAAAATTCCTATTTATGAACATTATTTATTCCAACTGCAGTAGAATTCTAAATAACAATAGACCGGGCTATGCGTTTTTTTTTGAAATTTACATAATTAAATTCGAAATTCAAAATTCATTTTTGATTTAACGCGTGTAAGTTTGAACGATTTGTCATAATTCTATATAACGCGTTTTTGAAGCTGGCTAACCCTTTAGATGAGACTAAGAGTCACTCAACGAGCTGATGGAAAAGACGCTCAGAGTTAGTACAGTGCGGTATAAAATCCGGAACATGGCTGATTCGGCGGAACCAGAGTCACCGACATAGCTCATAAAATTTGTAAGTTGATAGTGGCAAAGGGCAGGCCACATCGCTCATAGGCAACCGATGGGGAAGATAAGTTCTCGAAACGCGACCACGACACGGAAGACGCTAGCGTAGGCAGGCCTCCCATGTTGGACCGACGGCATCAGTGGGGGTCTTATGGCAACAGATGGATGCAATGAGGAATGTCTTTGGCGGTCTAATCGGGAGGCCTAAGTTCACAAGCAGTGTACAAATCTTCCGGCTGATTGATTGTCTAATTCTAAATTAACACAAGAGAAGCCATACGAAAAGCTAGTACTTATAATATAGATAAGCTTACTGTTTACATATCTCTTACATATTAAGCCGTTTCAAAATAATTAATAAAAAAATCTAACCACAAGTAATTAGATTAAAAACGTGTTTTTTTGTACCAAGCTCGTTAACTTTTGATAATTAAATAGAACAATCGACTTAATTGACTATTAAGATTGTATTTGCATAAGATTTCATCATTCTTATTGATAAGGTTACTGTAATTTTCCGAAGATTAATTTTATGATCGTGTAAAAGCCTTATTGAATAGAAAAAGTGATATTTTAAAATTACTTTAAACTGTCATTTTAAACTGACTGTTTTGACTGTTTTGTTTTCCCGCATAAAACAATAATTTATTTGTACAGCTTAAAGATAGTTGTTCAGGGTCTACCTATATGTGTATATTATGAATTTGGTGTTTAAGATGTTCAAACTCAAGAGTGCGCATGAGTTGGCGCTTTCCGATTTCAATATTTTTTGCCGTTCATCTCGCTTGAATGCAGAGGAAAATTAAGAGAAATATGACAAATTTTTAGATGAACACTTTAAATGGTTTCATAAAAAATACATACTTCTAAATCTACAGATGTACTATTAGTAGCTCATTTATATTTAATACTGCAATCAAAGAACAGTAAAACCATTCCAATCGCATTCACAAAATATTCCAATAATTAGAAACTAATTATAAGACATTAAGTTGCACCACATATGTATTTATAACCATCCACAATATTTCACAAGTTGCAACAAAATTAAGTCATCTAGTTAATTAATTTAACAGTTAAGGCACTCATTAAAATAAATCAATTTCTTTAGGGTGAATGAACTTTAACTACCTGTAAATTAAAAAAAACCGGCCAAGTGCGTGTCGGGCCTTTCAAAGTGTAGGGTTTAGTTGAAAAATACTTTTGCGAACTAACTAAACTGTTTTGCTGAATTTAAAAGTTTTAAAAATGAAGAATTTTCAAAATCGGTCCAGGAGTCTTTGAGAAGTCGGAAAATACATAAGTTAAAAAAGATTACGACGAATTAATTGAACCTCCTCCTTTTTTTGAATTTCATTTAAAAATAGTTGACGATGAAAACCTACCTATCCCCAAAAAACATACCTATAAAAGCTGTAAAAATAAATTGACAAACTTACAATTGCATGTTGTCTATGACTAAGGGGTATACTATCGAGATATCTTTAAAAAATTCTTGTACTTTACGTGTAAGTCTGGATACCCTAAAAAAACAATAACGAGATTTTCATTTTACCACTTTTTCGGCACAACAAATCGATATTTATCACCAAATTACAAAGCTCTCTTACTGTGCGTCTCTGAGCTAAACTGCGACAGACGGACGGACGAACGGACGGACGACATGGCGAAACTATAATTTGCTTGTTGACTACGGAACCCTAAAAATAGAGCTCACTCTCGACTCGTCGCGTGGGGTCTTTCAAAGCCCAGGTTTTAGAAAATTGCTAAATATGTGTAATACGTTTACGGATCCGGACTCAGTAAAAGTGTAATAAAAAAATGTTACTTCTGTCACTTTAGTTATTTACATAAAATAAATAATATCAATCTTTTTTTTTTAATAGGTATTTATTTGGTTTTAGTTTAGTTGCAAATATAATTATAGTTTTATTTATTGTTATATCTAGCTTTAGTTACCTGTGTACATATTATATTACCTAAGCCTAGGATATTTCATATTCACTTTTTTTTTCTATCTAATATCTTTTTGTTTCAATGAAGTCTAATGCGAGAATAATGTTAATAATTAATGTTACGATACTAATTGATTGATATTCATTTTGGGGTCTCTAAAGACAGCAGGGATCACGTAATAAAAAAAGGCGTGACGGTGAGGATTAAGGACAGGAAAAAAATCTGTATTATGCTATTTTGCAGTCGGGAAATAAATAAATTACGTACATTATTATCATGTATGTCTATGTATAAATCATACTATTCATATTAATACGACAGTGAAACGAGTAATTTGCTCATGTAAATCTATTAATACATAATTACAAGACATCAAACAGGACATGTCCCTACTGCCTAATAACATTTGCGTAGAAAAAATATCTCATAACACATAACATGAAGATCTCAGAACCCCCAGGCTCTTCAAGCGTATTTAAAAAATATATACGTTCAATCAGTTGGAAAACATCAGGTCCTGTAACCAAACGGCAAGCGACAATCGTATACACATTTTTAACTTTACATCCCATCGCATAAAGTTGTAAATCTAGTAAAGACTGCTGAGCGATAACGAACGAAACGAAAAAGATCTGCAACCTTTAAAAGATTTTCAACTTTATGCAACAGAGTAAAAAGTTGAAAATGTATTAGCGACTGCTGAACGTTAGCGATTGTCGATTGCCGTTTGGCTATATGGCCTTCTGATGACGGTCGAAGCTTTTATCTAAATTAAATGTTATAGAATTACATTGAAAAACATTTTGAATGGACACAATACTTTCATTTGTTAAAAGCATAGCCAAAAAATAAAAACACAAAGTTCACAATTACTGAAACCTAGAATTCTACGCTATATAAATTTTAAGTGTGCATTTATAAGACGGTATCCTACGGTTATTTCGTTATTTAAGTGTATTAAACGTAGTCTGGAGAACACAAAAATAAATATTGTAAAGAAAAAATACGAGTGATCTTGTAGGGGTTTTGTTTTTTCTTTAGTAGGAATTACCAACCTTTAAAAGAAAATTATGCAGCATCTTTCGACTGCGCTATTTTTGTGTTCTGAGAACGCAGTATCATAAACTTATTTGTATAAAAATAAGTAATTTGTCGCAGATAAACGCTTTCCGATTTCAATATTTTTTACCATCATCATCTCGCTTGAATGCAGAGGAAAATTAAGAGAAATATGTCAATTTTTTAGATGAACACATTAAATAGTTTCATAAAAAATACTTCTAAATCTACGGATGAACTATTAGCAGGTCATTTATATTTAATACTGCAATAAAAGAACAGTAAAACGATTCCAATCGCATTCACAAAATATTCCAACAATTAGAAACTAATTATAAGACATTAAGTTACACCATATTGTATTTTTAACCATCCAAAACATTTCACAAGTTGCAGCAAAATTTAGCATATACGTTGTCAGGAGTATAGACACGGATATAAGGTATCTTACATCCCGAATAACAGAAGAGAGCTGTCTGCCGAGAAAACAATTACGTTCATATTCCAGATGGCGCCACACGATCCGTATTGTTTCTCAAATTCTAAAATAACGCAAGCGAAGCCGCGGGCAAACACTAGTATAAACATAATTGTATAAAAATAAGTAATTTGTCGCAGATAAACGCTTACAAAAGCTATAAAGAAAACTGTGTAGGTATATACTTTTTTTTTTCTTTTAATATACAACGGGTTTAGACCTGGAACTCATGTGCACTGACAGTAAACAATCCGGCAAGATGTTGGTTGCGAGCCTGGCGGCCATTTTGAGGCCTATCACTGTCATAGAGTTATAGTGGTTTAGAAATAGGTACTGTAGGATTGTCTCAGGAAATTAAATAACTATGTACCAACTCTAAGATTTTGTCAAAAAAATACGTTGGTAAGTACAAAAAATAAACACAACTTCTCTAGTTTCCCTTTACTCCATTACCAAAACCTCTGTAGAAATAGCATTACTTACCCGAATAACCGACAAAAGTAAGTAACTGTTTGGTTAATGGGTGTGAAGGGTCGTAACAGGGCTATTTCTGGTTGGCTGGTCATTTTTGTAAAGGGTCTCTTCTAAAGAATGAAATAAAAACAGTTAATTTTGTCGGGTTGATTGAAGTGGACCGTGTTTTGATTACTTCTGAATGGTGATAATTGAATAGAGCATTATTATTAAACTAGCTATGCCCGCGACTTCGTTCGCGTGTATGCCGAAACTTAACAATGTAGTTTCGTACAAACTTTCATCCCCTATTTTATCCCCTTGGGGGTCGAATTGATCAAAATTCTTTCCTAGCGGATGCCTTTTTCATAACATCTGCATGCCAAATTTTAGCCCGATCCGTCCAGTGGTTTGGGCTGTGTGTTGATAGATCACTATGTCAGTAAGTCACCTTTGAGTTATTATATACATATAATTATATTTAGATTTAGATTGATAACACGATTTTGGTTTGAGAGCAAGTATTTTTTTTACATTTTAGGCACGGGTTTTCGAACAGTGTGCCGTAGAAAGTATAGAGGCAAAGACATTAAACTATATACGAGCAGTAGACGGGACATCACGAAGAAATTTGTGATTTTTACCAATAGGTAAAAAGTCCCTCAGTCTAGTAGTCGCGTTGCTATGCAACGCTTAGATAGTGCTACTGACGCACTAGTCCAGTCATTAAAGCCAAAACCCGAAAATAATTAGTAACTTGCTGAAATTTTAGGGGGTTGTTAAGGAAGGTAAAATAACATACCGGGTGATTTTGCAGCGTTCTGGGGTGTACGGAAAGGGTTGAAAAGGGGTGAAAAGGTGTTTTTTGTTAATAACTTTGCCAAAAAAATTAGTAACACGCTGCAAATTTGGAATAAGTTTGTTCTTACGGTTTTGTAACGTGTATTAAATTTGCAGCGTTTTGCAACATACGGAACATAGTTTTTTTTAAAAAACAGTGCAATTAGTTAAAAACAGGGGTAAGAAAATTAGTAACACGCTGCAAATTTGGAATTAGGTTGTTCTTACCGGTTTGTAACGTGTATCAAATTTGCAGCGTTTTGCAACATACGGAACATTGTCTATTATTAAAAAAAATGAAATTATTTAATCACACGGGTGAAAAAAATTTGTAACTCGCTGTAAATTCGTAATTAAGTTGTTTTTACCGTTTCGTAACGTATATCGCACTTTTTTTTAATAATAAACAATGTTCAATTTGTTGTAAAACGCTGCAAATTTGATATACCTTACGAAACGGTAAAAACAACTTATTTACAGCGAGTTACAATTTTTTTTCACCAGTGTGATTAAATAATTTCATTTTTTTTTAATAATAGACAATGTTCCGTATGTTGCAAAACGCTGCAAATTTGATACACGTTACAAACCGGTAAGAACAACCTAATTCCAAATTTGCAGCGTGTTACTAATTTTCTTACCCTGTTTTTAACTAATTGCACTGTTTTGAAAAAAAACAATGTTCCGTATGTTGCAAAACGCTGCAAATTTAATACACGTTACAAAACTGTAAGAACAACCTTATTCCAAATTTGCAGCGTGTTACTAATTTTTTTGGCAATGTTATTAGCAAAAAACACTTTTCACCCCTTTTCAACCCTTTCCGTACACCCCAGAACGCTGCAAAATCACCCGGTATGTTATTTTACCTTCCTTAAGAACCCCTTAAAATTTCAGCGTGTTACTAATTATTTTCGGGTTTAGGCTTTAATGACTGGACTACACGGTATCAATAATTTTGCATGACAATTTTCCCAATGCCCGCTCTATAGGTTCTTTTAAATCTCTTTGTATAGAGGGCACCAAGAGGTGTCCCTGTCGCGGGACTTATCTCATTATCGTGACCCCGGAACATAACAGGCTACTGAAGGACACCGTGGATTTTAGTCAGTACAAGTCTGACAGTCCCTCCCGCCCTGCCCGGAGTTGGAGGACTCATTTGATGCCAAGTAAAAGTTTTTGCCAAGTAAAAAAATTCCCTGTGGATAAAGTGTCTCTGTTGATCATAATATGCTGGACCCGTGTTTGCGTGGACCCAACATCCTTTCTATGTTCAAATGCCAGTTCATCAACCGGGAATCACTATCACTAACTGCCCCCTATCCAGGGTTCCGAAATAGGTTTATAAAATAAGTGATAATCTTGTTAATGCGCCGCGAACTGACATAAGATAATGGTGACAAAACTTGAAGCACAAGAACTTTAAAACTGTCAAAAAGTCGGTAATTTACGAGCAAATCTCTTTGTACCAGAAAACTCCATGGACGCTCTTTTAAACCAAGTAGGTTTTTTTAGAAGGCAGTGTGTACAGCTGAGTTAAAAAAAATTTACCCACTAATGAAAAGTTGTAATACCGCAAGTTTATGCTCTGTCTCGGCCAATAAATAATTTTATCTACTCTCATATCGTAAACTTCGAAATACAAAACTCAAAACGAGTTTATAATGACATACTTTATGCCATAGAGTATCGTAATGAAATTAAAAAATTAAATTATAACACTGTTTGTCTAACAAAACAATGTTATAATTTAATTTTTTTTCATTATGATACAGATTACTGATCATAGATACATTTTTTTACTTTTTTATCTGTGGCTGCGCGCGCTTTCTAAGGGAATGTTGGGATTTTGACGTTTGTGTTTCGGTGGATGACATGGTGGATGATTATTAGTGTTTATTAATTTTTATCTTTTATTTGATATGTTCGTGTTCAATGAGAGTAGATAAAGTAGTGTATGTAACTGTACATAACTAGGTATTATAACACTCGTGTGATACTATTATAAAACTCGCTGCGCTCGTTTTATAAACTCACACTCGTGTATAATACCCCTCATTATGTACCAGTTACATAAACTACTATAAGGGAGCCCGTCGGTAATGAATAAAGTTAGCTCAATATAGGTAGTTTTGGAGAAAACTAACCAATTACGTGTTAATGAAACTGACTTAGAAACAAAAGCTAATTGTCTACTGAAGGACTTACGTAAAAGAACTATTGAGCCAATAACAACTCACCTAATTGGACCATTAATATCTAATTACCATTATCCTCTTGAACTCAAAGGCAGGTCTGGAAGCTTTCAGATCAATGATGTCGTTATTTGAGATGGCTAGCAAAGCTGATTGACGGGAAACTCGCCTCGTTAGGTCCACTATGTAATCGGTTTAACAACTTTTGGCTTTGGGAGCTTTAGGATCGAATTCGGATTTTTTCGGATAGGTAAATGATCACGTTTTTTGTACCTTTTTCTGTTTTCCAGATTTTGTTTTATAACGTGCCTATTTCTCACACAGTGCGATGTAATTTGACTGATTTAGTATCGTAGGTTTCTTTTTTTTTGTCGTGGTAAAATCGTCAAATGAATCCTCTCATCCTCTCACCGAGAGTGACTGTCAGACTCGTACTGATTTATTTATTTAAGGATTACCAACAAGGGAAACATTACATGACACGTTACAAATACACTTGCTTAATTAAAATAACAATATCCGTAATGAGCACTCAATTACAGGTAACCAAAACTTACACAATTTTGAGAAAACATTTTATTAAAAAAAATAGTTTTTTTTTTCTGATGAATCCAAGGTGATCCTTCAATGTTATTTACATTTCAGGGACTCGATTACCTGGACAAGGCAGTTCTGGGACGCCAGGGTCTCTACAGGAAGCCCCGTCAGGTTGGTGTCATAAGTAGAACGATATTTATTTAGTTGGTGACGCAAATCAATCGTATCGCATCACAAAAATGCCGAGAAAAGGTCGAAGAGAAAACAAACAGGAAGGAATCAATTCGATGAAATTGTCGTTTATTTTTAGAACATAGCTCAAAGAAGACATCTTATTCCTGGCATATTAAATTCCTGTACAAGAATATCCATTTCAAACGAAATCGCAAATAATAGTTGGAAAATACTACTAGAATAGAGAAAGAAAATGCGATCCGCTTAAGGAGAAAATAGGTAGATGCAGCTTTGTGTACATTCCTTTGTTAAAGAGACAATGCAGTGCGCATAATTTCTGCATGTTTTCTAATAGAATGCCTCGACGTAAGAATTAAAAAATAGTCTTTGCCCAGTGATGATACTGACCCCAGTATAAGCTTATCTTTGCCATTGCAGCAACGGACCGGAATACGCAGCGTAGGTAGGCCTCCCACTGGGTGGACCGACGACATCATGAGGGTCGCGGGCAACCGATGGATGTAAGTGGCGAATTGTCGTTCGGCGTGGCGGTCTAAGGGGGAGGCCTATGTTCAGCTCAGCACAGCAGTGGATGTATTCCGGCTGATAATGATGATGATGATGATAATGATGAACATCACGACACGACGAAAAGGAAGTGGGGGTATAAGTGGGACCCATAAAACAATTACAACGCTCTACTGTTTGACTAAAATGCTCTCGACGATAGTTTTTCTTTTTTAACAACAAAGAAATTATTCAGAATCACTACACAAGATCCCCAAGTAAAACCTGATGAATACTAATGTCACCACAGCAATCCGTTTAAAGGCATTACTGATGCACTTTGCTCGGGCTTTCTGTTCGCTGTGACATCGCTATGCTCGCTCAAGGGAATATACAGTGAAAAATTAATGCAGTCTGTTCTTTCAGTACTCGAGTCTCAGAGGATGAATTCGTTTGAGCTCCAATAGTCACAGGAGTTAGACTACTGAATTGATTAGAGAAAGTATGTTAAAGGAAAATACTCCTTACTCGTGAGTGTTTATAGTACTCGTATATTGGTATACCGCCTCAGGCTATTTTTAACTTTGTCCCACGATTAACTAGAAACTGCATGACACACACAAATACCCAGACTCGGAAATAACTTCTTCTAGATCATACTATATATATTGTATGATCTTAAGCAAGACTAATGATTTTAACTGGGCAGCTAGAAAAATACGCTTGGGCTGGGCGGCATTCAGGAAGCTGCGTCATATCTTTGAATCATCGATCCCACAATCCCTTATAACCACGGTTTACAACCAGTATGTCCTACCCGTAATGACTTACGGAGCCGAAACGTGGACACTTACCATCGGCCTGGTCCACAAAAAGGTTGCTCAGCGTGCAATGGAGAGAGTAATGCCCGGGGTTTCTCTGGTGGATAGAATTCGTAATGAAGTCATTCGCCAGAGCATGCTGAAGTGGAAGTGGGCCGGCCACGTCTGTAGGCGGACAGACGGCAGATGGAGCAAACATGTGCTAGCGTGGAGACCGCGAATGGGCAAACGTAGTGTAGGACGCCCTGCTGCAAGATGGGTCGATGATTTAAGAAAGGTGGCTGGCAGTGGATGGATGCGGGCTGCCCAGGACCGGGATGGTTGACGCTCTTTGGGGGAGGCTCACGTTCAGCAGAGGACGGCAATAGGCTGATAATGAATAATGAATGATGAATGAGTGAAGAAAATTGGATATTATGGCTAGCTATTACATTAATGGGGTTGTTGTAAGTTCGCCACAAAAATTATTACCCTCGAAAAAAGGTTCTGATCCTGTTCTCCTCGTACTTTCTGTTCGGATTCCAAATTGTGTCCTCTTTTTCGGTAGTTTTGTGCTAGATTTTATAATTCAATTGTTCTTCTATCTCCGTACGGGAAAATAATGGATTGAGTGTACATACATTGTACAATAATCAAAATTTATAAAAACAAAAACCTTTTTTTCGTGGGAAATATTTTTTGTGGCAACTTACAACAGCCCGATTAATGACTACTTTACTAACGAAGTAATAATGTTTGTCGTTCGACATAATGAAAGAAAAATACAAACAAACAAATAAATACATCGTAAAGCTGAAACCAAAATGGCGTGAGTCGCGACGATAATCGTTTATTGGAACGGAGACAGCGCGTCGTTCTGTTTGTTTTCAGGAAAATTAATTGCCCCATAATATTTTATTGATAATTAATAAGTAGTTCACTTGGTAGAGATAAATCGGATGCCAAATCTAGGCCTTTTAGGCAGTGTTTTCAGAAAGTATGTTATTTCTGAAGTGAAAATAGAGCAATGAGGCACTCATATTTAATTTAATTTTTAGATTAAAATTGATAACTAACTGATTAGTAATAGAGATTCCGGCTTCATTTAAGAAGTGGATTTCTTCTGGAATAAATGACTTGAAGAAACCATCAAGAAAACTAACTAAAAAACAGCTTTTTTGACAGTTTTTTTGTCACACGGCGAGCTATCCATTCCTCACCGTCTGCAAACTTGCGCCTGCGGGGGCCGGAAATCGCCTCGAGGACCATACTATCTGCAATGTGAAAAGAACACTCATAAAAGGGTTAACTAACGCCGAGAGTTTTTTTAAACTCGTACCTGTCTTGAATTGTTTTTTTTTTATTATAGATAGGTTCGCGTTTGTCCACATCTCGCTGATGGTAAGCGAAGATGTGGTCGACGCTGACGCCCGCTTGCCTAGAAGTAACATGTTCACTCTTGACTTGAAGACCCCAAAGGTTAAGCTGTGGGGAAATAAAGATGGCGACAGGGAATTCCACTCCTTAGCTGTGCGTACAATAAAGTTATTGGCAAAATGCTTTGTACTTACGAAAGGGATGTCCAGCATAATTATGACTCAAACTCAAACTCAAATTCTTTATTGCATTATGCCGATTGGTTAAAAAAAAACAGCGCTCAGACTTAAGCGTTGAGCAAAAACTTGGAAACAATGGGTCTTTAAATACGTAGGTGTATCCTGCCGTTAAGTTTCTTCCTCAGCATTGAGTAGGTGGATATTACTTCGTGAGGACGTAGGTGTGTTTCGTGAAGGCGTGCGTAGGAATCTCGAATAAAACTTCAATTTCAATTATAATTTGTCGAAGATTTTGGTAGAGTGTAGGATATTGTATGTAGGTTGAATTAACATACACCTACGGAAAATATAACAACAGACTCGTCTTAAGTAAATTCTCAGCTCAGTTAGACTCAGTTGCCATGACAACGGTTCAAAAACACCGCCAAACACTATCCACCAATTCGACGTGTGGGAACAAAGTTATACTACCAGTATAGAAAAGCATTTTGTATTTTAAACCGGGCCGGTGCCATGACGCATGACGTGACGGTGACTGATGAGTGTACTTAGAAGAAATAAAATAAAATATTTTTTCCTCTGGATTTTTATTAGTTGCGATGTTGCTTGTTTTCAAGTTTAATTTACTTGAAAGTATTGACTAGTTTTGATGTCTAAGCAAAGATTTCGGTTAATGATAAATGGCCAAAGTTTTACATACTCAAAGTTTGGGGCCTAGTAACGATAGCTATGAAGTGCTGAATAATTATTGGAGTCTGAGATATGAATATTTTTAGTGTTAAATAAGGAAAGTTGGAGGATTGATTGAGAAGTAACTTTCAATTGAAATTCTTGAGTAAGACAAAGTAAAGGGGTTCGCAGAACTGTCTTAACAGATAACCGCGACCCTGAAACGTAGAGCTGTTGAAGGAACACCGTGGATTTTAGTCAGTACGAGTCTGAAAGTTCCTTCCGCTCAACCCAGGGAAGGACTCGTTAGAAGATTTTACCTCATAGACTAAGTAAGAAGACAAATACTCTACTTGATAGTAAAAAAAGCGTCAACGTAAAAAATTGCCGAGGTTTGTAAAATAAAAAAAGAACTTCAAAAATGAAAATCAGCGTCAGGTGGCAGATTTCGTGTTGCCAATTGGCATTCATGCTGAGCTGAGGCCCTTTTGGCATTAAAAGATTTGTTTTGTGCCAATAAACACAGTTTTCTTTCTTTCTAAAATACGAAGTAAGAACTACAAAAATAAAACACTCATTCTTGAAGTAGATCAGGTAAACTTCAACCGTTTATTTCTCCGTACAACTAGCAAGATAAAATTAAATTATTATATTTCATATTCCTGGAAGTAATTTTCATATTTTCAGTGTTGGAGATTGTTTTGAACTCCGTAAACTTTTTCATTGTACTGAAGTGTTGTGGAAATGAAATGTGTTTTGATGTTAGGGTAATAAAGAGATAAAGTAAAGCAGTCATTCTTTATATTAAATATCCTTTTTATTATAACATTTACCTACCTCTTTACGTCTATCTTCTACTTTTAAAGTTATTTTCTTTTAACTGGATTGGATTGATTTGGATGTTACATGAACAAGAATATGTTTCAATGCAGTGCATGTTTCAATGTAGAGAAATCTCATTCCTTTTTGGGAGTGACTTCGCTAACCAGAGGGGAGTGTTGTTCTGAAGCTGACTGTACAATGGCCAATACCCAGCGCTGGATCGTTTTAGAATAATAATAATAATAATATTTCACAACAATTACACAACGCCATCTAGTCCCAAGCTAAGCAGAGCTTGTGTTATGGATACTAGATAACTGATAAACATACTTATATATTTCTAAGTACATACATATAAGAGATAAATTACACACAGATACAAAAACAATGATCGTGCTCATCACACAAACATTTGTCCTGGGTGGGAATCGAACCCATGAACCCCCCTCCGGCATAGCTATACCAACAGTTCCAAATTATAATCTTCTAACGCTAGATCCAGATACCAGATCAATTTCAATTAGCCTTTTGAGAGACAACTGTAACTACCAAACAACTAAACGTTAAGAAAACAAAAAACTTGCACCATTTCCTGAATCATTGATCAAGTTCGCGAACTTCAGAGAAACTTTATTACTTTTGTCATCACCAAACTAAACAGATTAAGCCACATAGAACAAAAATAAACAAATACAAAACCAAACAAAACTACTCAAGTTATGAACAGCATAACGTTTAAGAAGTGAAACAAAATGATAAATGTGATAAGTTTTTGATAGAGTTGCTTTATTTATATGGACAAAGTTCTGAGTAATCTTTGTTTTAAGACTTCTAAGTGAAGAAAGTGCTTTCTAATGGGTACATGAATAGATGAAAATCTTGACTTGTATTGCAAAAACTAGCTTAAAAGGAATTCATTGTTACTAGAAAGGGGACTAACTTCTGTATGACTTTTTAAGCTATGATTTAGAATTAATAGCAGTGAGGAATAAAAAACTTTTTTAAATGACTGCGTCTGGATTTCTTTGTCTTGTGGTCCCCCTTTTTAGGGTTACGTACCTAAAAAGAAAAAAAAATGGAATCATTACAGAAGAAGTGCCTTGGGAATCGTAATCGTAAATGACAAATAACGGAACCCTGTCTGTCCATACGTCAGAGCTATTTCACTTCGTTTGCTTACCACATTGTTGACATTTGAGAAGTAGGTATGTCTCTTATGAACCGCTATACAAAATTGGTGTTAAATTATAGAAAGTTAATACGGTTGGCCCTCCAAATATTTGCCAGTTAAGTAACAAATCACAAGTATGTTTAATATTGGATGACCGAGGAAACGATTTTATGAAGAATGGGATTAAATAATGTGAAAATTCTAAATATCTAAACCTTAAAACATGAGCGAAATGTGAACTAATTTTTAACAACCCCTCTAGTTCGTGAAGTCACGCTTGCCGAGAATGGTCTGAGGATGGGTATGACCGTACACCTTAGGGAAATTCATTCGTGGCTCGGAAAAGAGTACCTTCCCAAGACTGATTGTTAAAAACTATAATGAACGATTGATAAAAACTATAAATGGGCCTTTTCTAGTGAAAAGGCCCATTTATAGTTTTTATCAATCGTTACTTTGTAGTCAGAAGCTCGCTAGTCTGACAATCAGTCTTGGGAAGTAATATAGTACCGGAGTTTAGTAGGTATCATTTCGTGCCTGGGTTGTGGAGGTCTTTTATTTCGATTTTGAGATAGGAAGTCACTCCACCAAAACGAGTCGAGCGGAGTTCGAGCGGAGCGGAAGGGACTGTCACACTCGTACTGACTAAAATCCACGGTGTCCTTTAATAGCCTTCTACGTTCCGATGTCACGGTAATTCGTGAGTCCCGCGACCGCGGCAGGCTTTGGCCTTCTAAAGGGGGGGGGGGGGCTTTCATTACGCTGACATTCTTTGAGGGAAGCGTGGAACACAATGCGCCGGCGCTGTCGAACCGGGCATGGTCCATGGTCGGACAACGAGTCGCTCATTACTCGTCACCCGCACGCCCGCGCAGATAGTGGCTCCATAACAATTTTTATTTTCATTTTCATATTCACCTGCTATAACTTTTACGGCTCTTTAAATCTGCATACTTCAAAAACCATTCATTAATCACACAATTTAAATAAGAACAAAATTTTAATTACTTCTCATTAAATAAGGTGATTTGAATATGAATTAAAACGTTCTAATTGAATTCTTTCTTCAGTTCTAGATTCATTATACGTTTTTCAAGAGAACTAAGTCAAAAGGAATCAAGAATTTATATTAAGGAGCACGGAATCTGGATTTATGAAATTATGTATGCGGCTTCCCCCGCTACAACTCGAGAATTATCCCACGGGAACATAAAATTGGGATAAAAACTATCCTATGTATTAATCCAGGTTATAAACTATCTGTGTACCAAATTTTAGCCAAATCCGTTCAGTGGTTTTTGTGTGAAAGAGTAACAAACATACCTACATACACAATATACACATACATACATCCTCACAAACTTTCGCATTTATAATATTGGTAGGACTAGCTTTTGCTTGCAGCTTCGATCGCGTTAATTTAAAATTTGAGAATCGATTCGGATCGTTCATGTGGCGCCATCTGTGACCATAAAGAATGTAATTTGTTTTCTCGCAAAATGTACTATTTTCGGAAAAACCTACCCTATATAAGTCTCTGCAACCCTGATAACGGAAACTTGAAAATTTCAGGACAATCGCTTCAGTTGTTTGAGCATAAACAGGTATCAAACGAACTAACTTTCGGATTTATAATATAAAAAAATAAGGTTACAATAAATCCTGCTTTGATTTTCATGGTGCATTGTACACAAATGATTTTTACGCAAAATATTATCAATTAAATCATCTAATTACAGCCATTATGAAGAATTGAAATAACACACATTGAATCGTGAACAGAAATATTTTTTCTGTCAAATCTCTGAAACAAGCTCACATAAAATAGTACCTTTTGCTTTTTTAACTTGAGTTTTATTGTAGACAATAAAATGTTTACAATAAAACTCAAGTAAGTAAAGTAATTCAAGTAACATAAGTAATTAGTAGTTTTTTTATATTTAGTTTTCCTAGATGAGGCTGGCACAAGACCGTGGAGGTTGGCACAAACAAAAAGAAGCCTATACCCAGCAGTGAGTGACGACAGGCTGTGGATGATGATGATGATGAAGAAGTTTTATGTCATTTGGCGTAGGCTACACGTGTAACCTAAGCCAATTGACATAAATATCAAACAAACACAAAAAAAAAACGCACTAATAACAACTCCATCGCCCCATTAACAATTCTAATCAAATCACCACTAAACGAACAATCAAATTACCATTTGAACAACGTCCACTAACTGCCCATTAATTAATTCTACAGCCTTCCATAAGATTATGATGCAACATCTCGGTTCGTTGCTCTATCTTCATGACTTACAAACAAATCGTAAATCAAACAAACATAATCAGATTCAGTCTGTATTGTTAGCATTTACATTGTCGTTTAGGGTTCTTCTGCGGGCGATGGACGGATTATGCGATGAACTGCTTTGTGGAAGTTTTATTTTCAAATTATACACTAGTGTTTTCGATTTAGAGAATAATCAGATTTTTTTTGATGAAAATTATTCTGAGCGTTCTCTGAAATGGAAAACTTTTTAATTAGTTCATAATGTTGACATTCAATCAACTAATTGTTTGGCTCGGGGCAACATTTTTTTCCCTTTTTTTTTACTTGACTTGACTATCTTCTGGTATCAAAGTTAAGGAGCCTCTTGTAACTCCACAGGCTGAACTGAAGTATGGATTCTATAAGTCCTTTCCGTTACATAAAACTTATTTTCAGTGACTAAGTACTGATTTGGTCGCTGACAGTCAGAGGCTTCTCTTAATTGTTTTTCAAGCCATGGTCCCTCACATATATCTTGCAATCAGTTTATCCTAAGCACTGATCACCGAGCCACAATCCGATGTCCGATGAAGCTAAGCGGAGAGGAAATGTAGACATATGATTGGTTATTAAAACAGTAATCATCTTCTGTGCACTCCGCTTTGGTGGAATCCGGGCCTAACAGCTCAGCAGTTAAAAGCTATCCTGAATTATTTCTTTGCAGTGATCTTATCACAGCAAAAGAGGCTTCAAAATACCTCACAAATAATAAGAACTTAAGAAGTGGTGAAGTTATGCATAAAATATTCGCATTCCACATCGTCAGTTCACATAGTAACTAATCAATGCATCATTTCAATTTTTAAATCTCTTAGTATACATCTAATCTGCATTTTTTATTTTCATTCAACTTCAATAATACAGGCAGTAAAGAGGGGGTTAAAACTTGTTTTCATTATTATAAAGTGTTTAATATTGTTTTCATTATAATTCTGCCATCCATGTTGATCGGCAATAAATAAATAATTTCATAAATATTCTTTACTTGTGACAACCCTGGCCGATGCATAACTGTCTAGACGATGTCGGCATTTTACCCGAGATCAAAGGCGTCGTCCTACTGTATGATTTCTATACTGTGATATTGGTTATTTAATTGAGTAGAAACCTACAAAAAGATTATCATTTTGTGAAACTCGCGTCTTTTTGATCACAGTAATTTTGTGGTCTTACCGAACCACTAAGTAAACACGCTTTACAATGTTGCGATTATGAACTGAATCAGTAGTTGATGATACATGTGTCCCTCGAAAGTAGAAGGTCATAAGTCAAACTAGACGTTAAGCTATTGCCTTGTAAGTGCGACAAACCAATTTTGAGCGTGACTGTACATCCTCACAAACCTTCGCATTTGTAATATTAGTAGGACTAGCTTTTGCTTGCAGCTTCGATCGCATTTGAGAATCTATTAAGATCGTTCTGTGGCGCCATCTGTGACCATAAAGAATGCTGTTGTTTTTCTCGCAAACATTACTATTTTCGGGTAAAAACCTACCTTATATAAGTCTCTGATACCCTGATAACGGAAACTTGAAAATTTCAGGACAATCGCTTCAGTCGTTTGAGCGTAAACGGGTAACTAACAAACTTACTTTCGCATTTATGACATTATAGTAGATTATGCACCGAGGGGCTAAAGTTGTGTCTTATGTCACGGGCGTCATATTGAATCTCGAGCGCAATGAAGGATTCGGGATTTAACTCGCGAGCGTAGCGAGGGAGTTAAGAGTTTAACTCACGAGCGAAGCGAGGGAGTTAATACAAGAATCCTGAATGCAGCGAGGGATTCAAGCTAGCCCAAGGCAAAGACACCTTTAGCCCAGAGGAGGATACTCTACTTTTTACACCTACTGTGAGAAAATAATAGCCATAGTACGAAAAACAAAGTATCTTCTATGGTTTTGTCGTGTTTGTCCTAATGATATCACTCTCATGGATGTGGCGTTTGTGTAAACTAAGTTTTATACAGGGCTGGTAGAATGGTTTTGGATGATTGGCTGTATGCATTTTGAATTTAGAACGTCATTGGAGACGCTCGTGAAAATAGAGTATTTTTGATAAAATGTGATAAATCGACTATATTATAGATAGGTTTTATTATTTATTTATTTATTTACAAAATCCACAGCAATCTTAGTGCAGTTTATTTAAAATAAATTAACTAATGTTACAGCCAATTACTATTACCTACGGTATTACGGCGCGGTACGGTATTTGTTATTATTAATGCCAGTTTTAATGTTATTTCATTCCTTTTAAAAAATGGTTCGTAGGTAGTTATCTAATTATTCTTACAATATTATGTCTTCGAAAACATGGCAACGATATGAAGAAGCAATCGTTATGATTTTTTAGGAAATCGAGAATATCATCCACGCGTAGTAAGGGTTTCGAGAATAGCTTTCCTCTTTCTGGCACACTAAATCAGACTTGGCTGTATGGGCTCAGCTCCCTTTGCATGCCCCAAAGAGGGACGAAAAGAACCAAAAAAAAAAAACTAGGCTGCATGGGCTAGATAGATCCCTTTGTCTTCCCAAAAGGGAAAAGAAAATTAAAATAATCTTTCTGGCACCAAAGGGTGTTTGTTGTTTATAAACATATTCCAAATTCAAATCACATTATTGACCAGCGGGTAATAATGAAATCCAGTACAACATTATTGACCGGCTGTGCCCTCGGCCACTAATGACTCACTTTAGGTTAAGGTTGCTTGACATATAATTAGACATTTTCGAGCAGGTGGTGTGAAAAAAAAATAAGGTTACAACATAAATCCTGCTTTGATTTTCATTGTGATCACAAGGCAAAATATTATCAAATAAATCATCTAATTTCAGCCATTATGAAGAATTGAAATAACACACATATCGTGAACAGAAAATATTTTTCTGTCAAATCTCTGAAACAAGCTCACATACAATAGTACCTTTTGCTTTTTTAACTTGAGTTTTAATGTAAACAATAAAATGTCTACAATAAAACTCAAGTAAGTAATTCAAGTAACACAAGTAAGTAGTTTTTTGTATTTAGTTTTCCTAGATGAGGCTGGCGCAAGACCGTGGAGCTTGGCACAAACAAAAAGAGGCCTATACCCAGCAGTGAGTGACGACAGGCTGTGGATGATGATGATGATGAAGAAGTTTTATGTCATTTGGCGTAGGCTACACGTGTAACCTAAGCCAATTGACATTAATACCAAACAAACACAAAAAAAAAAACGCACTAATAACAACTCCATCGCCCCATTAACAATTCTAATCAAATCACCACTAAACGAACAATCAAATTACCATTTGAACAACGTCCACTAACTGCCCATTAATTAATTCTACAGCCTTCCATAAGATTATGATGCAACATCTCGGTTCGTTGCTCTATCTTCTCGACTTACAAACAAATCGTAAATCAAACAAACATAATCAGATTCAGTCTGTATTGTTAGCATTTACATTGTCGTTTAGGGTTCTTCTGCGGGCGATGGACGAATTATACAAAGAACTGTTTTGTGGAAGTTTTATTTTCAAATTATACACTAGTGTTTTCGATTTAGAGAAAATCAGAACTTCTATGAGAAAGATTATTCTGAGCGGTCTCAGAAATGTAAAACTTTTTAATTAGTTCATAATGTTGACGTTCAATCAACTAATTGTTCGGCTCGGGGTAACATTTGTTTTTAAACAAAGAGAGAGAAAAGAAACATAATTATGTTTCTTTCTTTCGTTATTTACTTGCCTTGACTATCTTCTGGTTTCAAAATTAAGGGGCCTCTGGTAACTCCACAGGCTGAACTATTATATTTTGATTCTATAAGTCCTTTCCGTTACTTAAAACTTATTTTCAGTGACAACCGATGGTCGCTGACAGCTGACAGTCAGAGACTTCTCCTAAATCGCTTTACAAGCCATGGTCCTTCACGTTATCTCGCAATCAGTTTATCCTAAGCACCGAGCCACAGCCAAAGCAAGGCCCGGACTCCACCAAAGCGAACACGAGAGATATGTTTGAATAACCAATCAGATGTCCACTGAAGCTAAGCGGAGAGGAGATGTGGATATCAGCAGTTACAAGCTATCCTGGATTGCTTCTTTCAGGATAGTAGTGCCGTTATCTCTTCACAGCAAAAGGAGGCTTCGAAATACCTCACAAATTATGGGAACTAAAGAAATGGTGAAGTTATGCATAAAATATTCGTATTCGCGCTTCACCAGAAAACAATACTCGAGTATCCTTAAGACATTAATGAACATTACTGCAACAGGAAAAATTATGGACACAAAAAGTGAATAGACTTCATTCAGATAATTTGATGTCAATCTAGAATTTAATGGTTGTTTACCAACTCTTTGTAGTACGAAACTTAAACACTTTTTTTTACTTGGTAAAATCATCAAATGGAGACTCCCACCCCGGGCAGGGTGGGACTGTCAGGCTCGCACTGACTAAAATCCACGGTATCCTTCAATAGCCCATTATGACCCGGTAACGGTAATGAAACTTAAACACTTCGGATAATTAAGTTTCCTAGTTGAGAAAACTGAATAGTTGATTGGTCCCCAAGTCCTCAACATTTTTTTTTTTATTAGGAGTGCAAAGCCGATGATGGAACTGGGGAAGTAAGTACAGCGAGTTACATTTTTGACAAAAAAAAAGTTAAAAGCTACTCACAGAGGTGATGACTTACCCCTCTATAACTTGAACTTTGTTAACATATATCATCCTTTTTAGTACCATGGAGGTGAAGAAGGTGGATGGTTGTAGATGAATGCCCAGGACCGGGAGAGTTGGTGCTCTTTAGCCGAGCCTCCCCGATCAGCAGTGGACGGCAATTGGCTGAAATTATGTTATGTGACTAAGAACCATATGTCCCACTTGATGGTTAGTACATTTGTACCACTAGGTAGTGGTTGACGCAGCCTATGGACGCCTACAACCAGAAATATCTATCATCATATTTCTGTTCGTTGCTTTTTCATACACTCTTTATAAAAAAAAAACATTGCCGACACTAGGAATTTCTTACTGTATCGTGGGTGCGTTTACAAACATATAAAGTCACATAGGCAAATACTAACGCACCTACCCGAAACAACTACTTGTATTGTATTGTATTGTATAACGGGCTGGTATCCGCAACTCCACGTCATATGCGCGTATTTTGCGTGCGGGTGGGAAAGAAATCATTCGATCCACCCCAGCTCGCCGAGGAAAGCCAGCAACGCCTTCGTGTTGCCGACAATCTCGCGGAGAGTACCTGGGTTACCGAAGTACTTTGCCCTGTATGAAGCTATCTCAGGGCAGTGTAGGAGCACATGCGCTGCTGTTTCGTCCTCCGCCATACAGGCTCTGCACAGGGGGCTGTCGGTGATACCTAGGACAAAGAGGTGTTTATTAAAGGAGCCGTGTCCCGTCAGGGCGGCTGTAACTGTTCGTAGCTGCTGTTTGGTTAACTTCAGCACGACTTTGGTGAAGCGGCTATTGATGGCGGGTAACGCCTCCTTCCCACCCCGGCTTGTCTGCACTCACCCTGATCCTGCCACAGGCAACGGTGAAAATTACCTGTACGTTCCCTGACCAGTGTACGTATGTAACCGAAGGGGAGTGGCACTATGGGCTCGGGTCCCACCACCGCCAAGCTAGACCCCCTTCGAGCGAGTTCATCCGCTGCGTCGTTGCCTCGGGAGTCGCTGTGTCCTTTGATCCACTGAATGGTTATGTATTGTGTTCACCTACCTCGTTTAGGCATTGGTGGCACTCGTATATTAGTCCAGAGTTGACCGTGTGGCTTTCAAGCGCCAGCAACACGGCCATGCTGTCTGAAAGTATGCGAATTGAGTGGTCCTTTACCTCTCTGGCTGCGATCGCTGCCGCCGCCAGGATAATGCCCATGCATTCTGCTTGGAACACTGTGTTGTGGACCCCCAGTGGTTTGGTTATGCGGATGTTGAGGTCTTCTGAGAAGACTCCAGCACCAGTACCGCTACCTGTTTTTGATCCATCTGTGAAGATCCGTAGCTCCGCCGGGGTCAGCCCCTCGCAGCGGTGGTCCTCATGGAGTTGGATTTTGTATTTCTTGTCGAAGATAAACTGTTTGGGTACCCGGTCTTTAATGGCCTTTGCCATGGGGAAACAACTACTTGTAGATCATACAAATATTTGATCCGTGCGGGAATCGAACCTGCGACACGCAGCGTGGCAGTCCAATCGCTCATCCACTGCGCTAACCGTACCGTCAAACACCTTTGAACAGCCCATATTAAAAGCAAAACTACAGAACCATAAGAACCATGTTATTATACCTTGCATATTAATTAATCTTCGGACGTCATGTTGACAAATAAATAATTATCACATCAATACAAATTACAATAATTACTTAATCGATTCGTACCTACGTTTACTAAGTTGCATATTATACAAATTTTATTACTTACGTTATAATCTAATCATTAATCTAGATATCACACGTGTATTTATAATTGTTTATAACTATCCGGTATTAAAACTAATCTCAGTGTTTACGGCTAGATTAATCAGATGCAATTGCTAAGACGAAGTGTGCTCTAATATGTTTTACCTTTAAAAAAAATTATCCGGCTCATTAAATTGAAGCCGGGTGAGCAGTGGACCAAAATAGCAACTATATGCACGCAGAGAAATGTCTAGCATTAAATACTAAGTAAATAGAGTTATCAAGGACATTAGTACCTATTTATTACTAGAAATTTTGTAAAGTCAACGAGTGAGTCTTGCCGTCACGGTTGCAACCAAAAGTCCTCGTATACATTTATCTACATGACGTGTGAAGAACGGAGGAAGAAGTTTTTGACGAGATGGTTTGCGCAGTGGACGGAGGTATCATGGAGTAGATATTTGTATGACTTTTTTTTAGCGTGGTAAAATCACCAAATGAGTCCCCCCAGCCCGGGCAAAGCGGGAGGGCCTGTCAGACTTGTACTGACTAAAATCAAGGGTGTCCTTCAATAGGTCTCCAAGCGGTCTCCGCCTATCACCGTTGTGAGGACACGGCGGTGCTCTGCCCAAGCGGGGCAGTCGTGCACCGAATACTCCACCGTGTCCTCCGTCGATCTTCGCAGTGGTGACTTCTCCGACACACTTCTCCTTAACCGACACAGGTCCCTCCCGAAACTGAGTGGGAAGCGGTCGCCTAGCTCCTTCTCAAACGCAGTTATGGGTGCGAAAAGGAGCATCCATAACTGCGTTTGAGGAGGACAGCATCCTTCCTCCGCCCCAGTTGTAGTGGTAGACGCCTACGGCATCGGGCGTCGCAAGGCGATCTCCGGCCACCGTAGGCGCGGGCATGCGGGCGGCGAGTAATGAGCAACACGCCGCGGGCCACCTCCTAGAGGGCCAAAGCCTGCCAGGGTCGCGGGACCTATTCCATTACCGTGACCCTGGACGTAAAGAGCCAATGAAGGACAACGTGAATAAGTATTAGTCAGTACAAGTCTGACAGTCCCTTCCGCCCTGCCCTGGGTGGGAGGACTAATTTGATGATTTATTTTTAAAGTGATTGAACTTCAAATGCGTCATAATAAAAATCCATAATAGTTATAAAAAATCTCAAAACAGAAATAGTCTGTATGACTATGCGTCAGCATACAGAATTAAATATTCATAAATAACGAATCATAATCATTATTAAATACACAATTTACATAACACGTTATCTTATGAAAGTAACTATTAGGTTGCATCATAATTGGTTTTGTTCATTAACACGGGGAACTTATTCTAAAAAGCCGCGGCGACAAATTTTGTTCCCGTTCCTTATTCTGCTCGTTAAAATGCATATCACTTGATGTTAGTTTTACTTTTAATGATGAATTTTATAGCTTTTAATGAGTTTCTGACATGTGAAAATCATTAAAAGTAAAAAAAGGTTAGGATATAACTTTTAAGTAGAGCAAGCTAGTTTTGAATGGTTCTGACTAAGTTTTACACACCGAGACATTTTTTGAAAAAGTTCAGGATCGTCAGCGTGAAGCCAAGTCGACGATGGAGCGAGCTTACCCAGAAGAAGCCTGTTCAATATAACTTTTACAAAATTAGATTTGTGTTCGTTTAGAAATACAAACGCAGTTCTACTTCTATGCTCAGCGTATTTTAAAAGACGTTTGGAAACACTTATTGCAAATTGGAGCTGGGCAGGGCATCTGGCTAGACGCAGAGATGACAGATGGAGTAAGGTTTTGACCGAATGGTGGCCAAAGTTCGGCCAAAGAAACCAGGGCCGCCCAAAAGCCCGTTGGGTTGACGATATCGTCAAGATCGCGGGGAATAAATGGATGAGAGAGGCACAGAACCGAGAGATGTGGCGGAAAAAGGGGGAGGCCTATGCCCAGCAGCAGGTGATTCCGGGCTGATGATGATGATGATTGCAAATTGGAGGAATAGTAATTGGGTAAGGCTGGTAATTTATTGTGCGTCTAGATGTGCAATGGTAGAAGGGGGCTGGTGGGATGAGGTTGTGGAGTTTTTGGGCATATTCAATAAAAGAAGAAAACGTGCCAAGCCTGGCATCCACCAATTTTACGTCGCCAACGAGCCTCAACTGTGCATTCCATCGAATCATGCGCGGAAATTTAAGCACAATTATTATCTACATAGATCATAATGTAAGGTCTAGCTCGATAGTATCATTCATATAAAACTTGATGAAGATAAGATCATCATAGATAAGATCAGATAAAAAAATAAGAAATAAAAAGTACATCGGTAGGTATGAAATGCATTCATGAATTGTAAAAAATTTTAGTGATAATTGTTTGGCTTCATTAGCCATGACTTATTACAATGATGGTTTAAATGCTAAATAACATTACATACTAATAATTATTCGCAATCGATAATGTATAAAAAAATTGTCTAGACTTGTTGTGTTCAATGTTCATGTCACATACATAAAAAATGCATACTTTATGAGACACGTTTAACTACGCCATTATCAATAATATGTTTGTAAACAACTGCTCAACGCATTTTTTGTTTCAATTAATGTATGACTATAAAATAAACTTTAAAACAAGTTTTGAATACACGGAAGTTTAAAAGTAGGCCAATACTTGGAATGCCTTCTACACACGGTCATGGCAAACGAGCCGATCAACTGTGCATTCCATCGAATCATGCGCGGAAATTTAAGGACAATTGCGATTATCTACATAGATCATAATTTTTGTTTTAAAAAAAGCCGCGAATAGCATATTCAGCTCGATAGATACTATCGTACATTCGAAACATTAACACTCTATCTCTTTCCCGCCAATAGAAAGAGAGAGAGATAAACACGAGCCCTTTCGAAGTTCCGATTTTCTCTTTCGATTTGGTCTCAAAGACAAACACGTTCGGAAATTTGTACTAACCAAAGAAATGTAAAAAATACATAATGTATGCGAATGCATTTTATTGAAATTTTAACTTATTGCTGTATTTAAATGAAAATAAGCATTTATTGTAAATATTTATTTCTAGTTTCAATTTATGTTAATAAATATTTTAATGATAAAATTTTATGGCTTCTATTAGCGAACATGACTTATTACAATAAAAGAGCGGGAATAAAATTTCATGGCTGGTGTAAACATTGACATAAGTTAAAAAAAATGCGTAAAACTAGCAATCGAGAACAGTACTTATTTTAAATAACCATTGTAAAACTAGACAAGTTATTAATGCAGAATTCAATGTTCATAACTCTAACTAAATATCATGAAACCATGCCATAGTCTTCAATGAATGGACACGTTTAACTAAGGGCGCCAGTTATTCGGACACGGTGTTGCTATCTATGTTTGATTTATCACAGACGAGACGATGCTGCAACGCGGAGTATTTTTGTTGAAAGCTACTTTAAAAAAAAGTATTTTAATCTATATTTATTATTTTATCTCCTAAAGTGTTCTCGCTGCTGAAGTGAACAAGTTTGTGAATACACGAGAGCAAAGTTTTTTGCATCTAGTGCCTTTGAATCTCTCGCCACACTCAGGATTCAACTTTACAATCACTCGCTACGCTCGTGATTCAATCCTTGAATCCTTCGCTTGCTCAAGATTCAAAATCAGCACTCGCAGCAAAAAACGACTTTGCTCTCTTGTTGCACAAATAACTATTAATTCACAAAAAATATTTCCTTAATATCGATTCTGGAACAATCTAGAAGAAAATCAAAAGATTCACCTGCTTTGGGCCTGACTGACATAGGCAATAAGGGGAGGCCTTATTGCCTATGTCAGTCAGGCCCAAAGCAGCTCTCAACTGGTGAAAGAATGTTTGAAATCGGTCCATTTGTTTCGGAGCCTATTCAATACAAACAAACAATCATATCTTTCCTCTGTATAAAAATTAGTTTACATAAAGGCCATTTGCAATATCGAGTCAAACAAAAAGCTTAACCAATAAAATTCTTCACATCAATTTTATTTTATATTTCGTTCTTGCATATAATAACCACAATTATGAACTTTCCCTGAACTAGGTTTATACCTACGATTATTATTGTAGCACAGTAACCCATACCACGTTATGGGTGACCAGGGTGTCAACTGTCTGGCTCTACTTACAATACTTGTAATACTAAAAGTTAAAAGCAGTTACCCTTATAAAAATGAGCGTTTTTCTATTAGACGGCACGGCACCGGCACCGACAACGGCACCGGCGCCGTGTCGGTGCCGGTGAAGCAAAAATGTATGAAAATGTACGGCTCGACACAGGAAACTATTATTTGTCTGTTTTGACTGCCTACTAATAATTATCAAACTTCACTTCCTTTTTCTCCCTTTTATACCTATCCTTTCCTTATATCCTTTATCAGTTTTTCCTTTTTTTGTGATTTTTCCAAATATATTACGAAAACAAAGGCAGAAGGTATCTCATATATAAGGTACATATAAAAAATTTAACTATCAGATTTTGGTTGCATATATTATTATTCTATAGATTTTTTTATCGCGAATTATATTAAAATTAAAAGTTAAACTTAGATTAATAGTGTTGTGATATTTCCTTCATAACATTTAGAATTTCCAAAATTATAAATTTTGTTAATCCAAACTACCTATATTGTCATTTAAAACAAGTTTCTGATGCTTAGTAAATGTATAAATTGACGACTACCGAGATCGAGACACTATATAGTTATTGAAAAAATGTTATTAAAAAAATGGTGTAGCCACGTTTCATTAAACTGAAATTTGCATGTTTTTTTCCAATGATTGTAATAATAACGAAAAAGTCGTAAAGGAAACTATTACCACGTCCTGCCTATCCTTTTTCCATCGATATTGGAGTCGGGTTCCAGTCGAACCAGATGCAGCTGAATCTCAGTTTTATATGGAGTGACTGCCTATCGGACCTCCACAACCCAGTAACAGGGTAATATTAAGTTATATATTATTATAATTATATTATTGGTAAGACTGGTTGTCAGACTTTAGACCTTCTGACTAACAGTACCGACTGTCAAAGATCTACAAATGACAAGCGGGACCAACGGCTTTACGTGCTTTTCGCGGCACGGAGGAATCTCGCTATGAGAGATGGTCACCTATCTATAGACCAACCTCAGCAAGCGCGGCTAAACTTGGAAAGGAGTGGAACTCTCTGCCTGCGTCTGTGTTTTCGAACGCATACAACCCTAATCTCTGCAAAGTTAAGAGTGAACAGG
Organism: Agrotis segetum; assembly: GCA_036375495.1. Classification (NCBI taxonomy): domain Eukaryota; kingdom Metazoa; phylum Arthropoda; class Insecta; order Lepidoptera; family Noctuidae; genus Agrotis; species Agrotis segetum. The sequence continues at coordinate 2,512,039 of JAQSVV010000047.1, read as the reverse complement.
CTTCTTCTGGGTAAGCTCGCTCCACCGTCGACCTTGTCTTAGTCATTCCTGACCTAGACTAAGGTCAAGAGCAAACCCATATCACATAAGAAAAGCCATTGCGGCTGTAGTTTAAATAATCTAATAGTTTATTAATACCAATAATTTATGTTACAGCGTCAAGTGTTGTCTTAAGAGAATGTTCGTATGTCACAACAAACAAAGCACTTTCCAAGTTCATGGTTGTATATTAACGATAGTGAATAAGGAGTTTAAAATAGAAGGTCAATGATACGTTGTTTTACATAATAGTATTATATACAATATAAGTTGCAATGTACTGTTGAGTCATTGTATATAATGCACCATCATTCTTGTTTTCTAGCGTAGCAACAGATTTTTGATACAGGAAACTTGTTTTTTTTTTTTCACATAGTCAATTATCAAATCAGTGCTCTCTCGCAGGGCAGAACGGGAGGGACTGTCAGACTTGTACTGATTAAAATCCATGCTGTCCTTCAATAGAAATTCCCTTGTTACGGTTACTCTATAGTCTCGCGACTCCAGTAGCCTTTGGCCCTCTAAGGGAGGCCCCGCCATAATGGAGACTATTTGAGGAGCGCTTACACGACGACGACGACGCGCCAACGACCCAGGCATGGTCCATGGTCGGATAGCAAGTCGCCCGTTACTCGCCGCCTGCATGCCCGCGGGACACACGAACACGGATTATTACAAACTATATTTATCAATGGAATCGACTATAAGGTTATGGACCACTTTATAAACTTTATTTTTAAACTGCTGAATGCTTTGGCCTTTAGTTTTTTGGACATATTTTGGAATAATCAAGTATCGAAAAATACGTATTTTTGTTTGAGAATTAATTTATTATGTTATTTTAACGACTTAGTTAAAAAATGGTAATTTGCATTTTATATTTTCTTATTAAAAATATCATAATCGATATTATAATAATAGAATAACAGGTAACTAAACTTCAAAGGTTAGAAAGACGAGTCTTTTTTTTATGAAACTAACATAGCACATATTAAAAATACCACTGGCTGTGGTTAAAAATAAAATAAAAAGTAGGTATGATAAATCTATTAGAGTGTCCTAGCAGATAACTTTTAATAGGTTTTATTTGGTGAAGCTAATTCTCAACACTATGCTGTGGTCGGATTCCACTCCAACCGGATGCAGGTGAATACTTATTACTGATATTAAACTTATGTTATAAAGCTGAAGAGTTTATTGATTTCTTTGAATGAATGTGCTAATCTCAGGAAGGGTAGTTTCACCGACAGCGTTTTTAGAGGTTCTTCGCGTGAAATCACTGTGTAAAATGTATTTAAAAGACCATTTTAATTTTTATCGTGTTATATGAAAACTAGGTCATATGAAGGCACTAGTATAAATAAAAAACTTTGAAATATAAATTTTAAAAAAAATTAAAAATGTCCATTTCCCAATAACGGTGGCATGTCCGTGATTGACTTTTAAGCGCATTTACCTCTTTAAATACGTTGTGATGGAAATTTGGTACTTAAATTGAACATATCATGATGACGACTTGTATAGCTCTGTCTCTTTCGCACAGCCTAAACTGGATTGCGTTATGAGCTCATGGTAAGGCCTCAGAGGTCGATCTAGCAAATGGCAGTTCTAAGCGACAGAAAGAGAAAGGGCGACGGAAAAAGGCGATTCCGTGCTGCCAGATGACTTCCAACCGTTAGTTTATAATCAGTATCCTTAGCACGAATTTTCACTCTTTTACTTTACAGCGTCTTTCCAGTATTAACAGCGTTTTTGTATGAAAAATTTAACAGCGCCTCTGGTGTGCAAAGAAAGATCTAAGTTTTTCCTTGAAAATTGTCAATTTGAAATTTTCAAAGATCCAGTTTACTTTACGTCTCAAATACTGAAAATTCGTGCTAACGGTACTGGATACACATAGGATAGTTTTATCTCCATTTATTTTCCCATGGAATAATTTTTGAGTTGTAGGTACCTGGTGAAATCGTTGGCAAGCCAGTGAATCAATAATCAGGTAAACAGAAAAAGGTCTCGTTTGTCTCGAAATCAGAATCTGTTTTGATTACACAACAAAAAAATAAAACTATAGTTAAACCATTATCAGTTACCGTTAGATAATGATTTATACAATACCGTATTTATTGTGAAATAGTTAATTTGTTACGTAATATTATAGTACAGTCAAATTAGCAAAAAGATTGGAAGGAACTCGTGTAGTTGTAATTTTTTGTGGAATCATTAGAAAACATGAATATAAGTTTTCTCTTAGTTTGCACTATTCCTGTTATGTACGGAACATCGTTTAATATTAGGTATTATCATAAAAGTCCCAAAATTTTGAAATTTCATTAATAACTTTTTTTGGTATGTTTAGATATATGTAGATACCCCGTTGGTGGATAATTACTTTTCACTAAAAAAGTGTAAGGTGTAAGAAACACTAATAAATTATTATTTTTAATTTGCGCCTCAAGGGAAATTAGTCTGACGGTGCAAACTCATAATAAGCACTCTTTTTTTTTTGCACCCACCTAGTTACATTAGCACCCTTTTGCACCCCTAGGAAACCGGCATTTTACAATATTTGTAATTGTACTTCTGGGTAAATTATTGTAGTCATGTTTTTTTTTTAATAAACAATGTATTCTAAATATACTACATTCGCACCTAATAAAAATAACAAATATATAACTGGAAGTTTATGTAGAGTTAACGTGGAATTTCCATATCATAATTGCTCTTTGACTATCACTAAAAATGTATGTTCCTTAAAAAAATGCTAATTTTTTATAGGGTGCAAATATAAAGGAAACCAAATTAATATGATTGTGATGATTTTGAAGCAATCAAAATTTCCCCCGAAGTACAGTGGCAGAAAAACGTGAAAAACTAATTTCCGTAAATGTCACACTAGGGTTCAAAATCAATAATGTATTTAGGTCTAAATGTATATCCCTTTCCTCAGTTTACAAAACTACACAGTTTTCCCCGAGGCCGCAATGACCAAAAAAAATTTTTCTTAGTTTTTCTTTTTTTTCTGGCACTGCGTTGTTCCGATTAAAATAAATAAAATGTAATCATGTAGATTGAGGTGTTCTAAAGCATGTAAAAAATTACGCTGAGTACACCTGTATTCTCTGGTAAGTTATGACCAAACAAAAAAAAAAAACAGATTTCACCCCCTTCCGTAGGGGGGGTTAATGAAATTTGTTTTTTAAACTTGATCTTTGACTCATACGAAATCATCAGAAATGTTTTTGTCTCTCCAGAGAATTTATTCCAATCTTTATTAAAAAATGACCTAATTTGACTGTACTATTAATTTTGTTTGTATTTCTAATGTTACTATCTGTAATAGAGCTGATTACTTCTCGGCCTATAGCTGTCAGTGATATGGATATTAGGTCAGTTCTGAAATCGAGCATGATACATTTAGCTGTTATTATTATTATTTTTTTTTGCCTCTTCCACTACCCAAATTAATTACGCCCTATAGTCGTGTCACACCATGAGTGATGCGAACGGCGTGTGTTATCAAGGAATCGTGGAGAGGACTTGAGTGAATAGACTTTCAGAAACAGGGCGTATGTATTGTATCCCCAAGCCGTGAAAGAAGCCAAGAAATAAGAGGCGGTGCTAATCACCCAAGTCCCCAAGTAGTGAAGTGGTTACAGGTGCAGAGCAGTGGTGCGAATGGATCAAGGCATCTTTTGAAATGGATCGATTTGGATCATAGGGCGAAACGACGTTATTGACCAGACATTTTTCTTTTGTTGCGTAAATACCGTAAATCATAAATGACGAAGATGCTTTTTTAAATTCACATTTACGCCGTGTTTAATATTTTATCATCACGATACGCGCTTTACTAAAACTCATTATACAAATAAAGGATTTTAACATTACAAGAAGCCGTCCCCGAAATCGCCTTCTTCGCAATTTTCAGTGTAATAATGAGGCCCCTATAATAGTGCGTTGCGTCGTCACACTCGTCACCATGTTGACACTGTTCCACTGCTGAACTGAAACACTGCGACGGTTTCCATCTTGCGTTGCGACAACGCAACTCATTTGTGTCATAAAAGCATTGATTCTTTGCTGGGACGCGACACTACGTATGGTGACTCGTAAAGTGAGTTTTATAGAGTACGAGTGACAGTCAAACATTGCGTTGGCTCAGATTTTCGCCTCGGAACATGCACAACATCCATCAGTTTCAAAAGTAACGTAAAACTGGACACCTATCATTAATCTTGTGAAACCACAGCCCTATCCAATTTATCTCCACATGAACAGCTTGTCCGTGTCTTTGGGGAACCTAGTCTATTGAGGGTTGTTACAATTTTCACAATACCGTAGCTATTTTGTAAAATTGTTTTGCTATAATACGGAGAAAATATAATACGGAAGTTTTTTCAGTAGTATTGTGACTGAAAGTTACAACAGCTTTTGTAACGTTCCTGTGTTTCTCTAGTTTCGTTTTGTATGTAAGATATTTATAACTAGTGTTTGCCCGCGGCTTCGCTTGCGTTATTTTAGAATTTGAGAAACAATACGGATCGTGTGGCGCCATCTGGAATATGAACGTAATTGTTTTCTCGGCAACAGCTCTTTTCTGTTATTCGGGATGTAAGATACCTTATATCCGTGTCTATACTCCTGACAACGTATATGCTAAATTTTGGGACGATCGATTCAGTAGGTAATAATGCGTGAAAAGGTAAAAAACAAACATTCTTGCATTTTTATTATTAGTTTAGAATTAGATCAATAATGTTATATCTAGGTACATAGTTTGCATAAGAAACGTCCTTATTTGAGAGACATTAATTTCAAAGAACCGTGTTTATTTTAAACATTAGACTATCATTTTTGGGTTGATTTACAGTATCGCTGCAAATTGAACGTACGATAGCATTGCTCTTCTCCCTTGCATTCCGCGTGATACCTAAAAAATAACTAATTATCTGACTCGATGAGTACAACTTGTCGTCGTTTAAAACAGAATCTATGCGCTGGTTTGAACACCAATTCAAAACATAAATAAACACAATTTTTTCTAATCTTTAAAATTCCACACCTCGAAACAATTACAATTTAAAAAAATATCCAACTTACTACCTACAATTCAAATCAGTGTAGATTTATATCCTAGAAAACTATTGAAAAACAAATAGTAATAATTTAAAATCGCGAATAATATTGAAATAAAAGTATACACATTTTTTTTAATTATTTGAAACTCTCAGGACAAATGTAAGAAAACTCAAAAAGTGAAAAAAAGAAACAGCGAGATTTGATCCAGAGACCCCTTGCACGAAAGTCAAGCAGGATACCAACCAGACTGGCTAGTACGCTGACAGTGTTTTCAAATAGCGGTTCTTATACAAATGTCAACAATGACTGAAAATCAACATATTATAAAATTGCTAATCCCCAAAGGGAATAGCGTAATTATACATATCCTATTAATAGAAGAGCAGTTTAAGGAATATTTGGGGAAAAATTGACTAAATAATATCCAGTGGTTTAGCTTCCAACTAAAAACAAACAGATAAAAACAACAAAATTTAAAATTGCTTATCTCCCAGGAAAAATAGCGTAATGATACATAGCCTATCAACAGAAGCATATTATTAGGAATATTTGAGGAAAATTTGATCGACAACTTTACAGTAGTTTAAGAGATAGAACAAATCAAAAAAACAAAAAAAAAAATTCGAAAGAAAAAAAAAATTGATTTGGCATCAGAATCGATCCCTTATCTCGAAAAAAATACAAAAAGAAAAAAATATTCAATGTACAGGAATGACAGCTCTACGATTTTATTATATGTAAAGATAAAGATAAAGATACCTACTTATAACAAAACTTGACTTCAGAAAATAATTATTTTAGTATAGTATTTTTTAACAATCAATCAAATCGTTTATTTCAAGCAGGCCAGTTACACGCACTTTTGAATTTTCAAAAGACAAAAGTAAAATAAAATCGTTTAAAAATAGTTACAGTGCTGCCGTCCCAGTCACAAGACATTAAAACTGTGAAAGTACTGAGGATGCCCATTCCAAAGCGTAGATCTCTATGGAGAAGAACGGACAAGAAACTCCATGGACACTCTTTTTCAATCGCCTAAGAAATTTATAACAAAACCTTTGTTACATCATTCAACTTGAGATGGTACATTAGGTGAGAACGATGTAGCAAGTAAAGGTGTCCATAGGAAAATTAGCAATAATTTTATTTGATTACTGATTAGGTACTTATATTAAAATATATTATAACCACATAAATAAGACCTAAGGGCAACAATGTTCTTTAGTTCTAAACCTTAATCTAAACCATGAAATCTAAACAATAAAGCATAATTTGTTACAACATTTTCCTGTGCAGTTCAACGAAATTAATACAAACAAACGCAATCTAAATTACGTCCATTGCTCTTCTTTCTACGACTGATTTTTTCTGTTGCTTACAAAACCAGCAATGGAAACATTAAAAGTTGGGTTTTCCCGCATATGCGAGGATTAGTTAAAGGTAATCATGACTTTTAATTTGAACAATTATTATTTTTATATAAGCTGTGATAAATATGAATGGCAAAATCGTGATAATGTTAAAGGATGTGGTTACAACAGGGAAAAACAATAACACTGAAGCTTCTTTAGAAATCAAACGAAGGTAAGACAAGTGTTCCTGAGAAATGGTTTTGTGGTTCATCAGTACAAAAAAAAAGTACGGACGATTGTATTATTTTTGTTAAAAAAAAAGTATGAGATTATAATCCGGTTGAACTATACCTTATTTTATTTTATTACCTTTGATTGGCCTATATGTCTAGTGGTTAGTGACCCTGACTGCTATGCCGGGGGTCGTGGTCAGGACAAATGTTTGTGTGATGAGCACGATCATTTGTTCTGTGTCTGGGTGTAATTTATCTATAGGTTTAGTATGTATTTTAGAATAAGTAAGTAGTGTGGAATATAATTAATTAATTATGTTATATATTTTATAGGCGACAAGCCTATTAGCTGATGGCTAAGTAATTACAGTTCTAGTAATAACAAGCAAATTCCGTACATAGTAATTTTCGAAAAAGGTGCAGTCAGCATCTAATCCATTGAAATTGTGTTGCCAATTCTCTTAATAAATATAAAAATAGGTGGTATTTCCAGACCATTTTAAATGTCATGTGTTTTTTTTTTATAAAAAAACTTCGTATCAACATTCACATTATAAAGCACGTATGAATGAAGAGTTATTTAAGTAACGGTCGGAACATTAAATAGCACGTTAGATACCGACTTTTTGCTGATACTTATTGTGTTAAACAGTGGTCTTTTTGTAAAAAATGTAGTTGTTTCAGGTCATATTTTTACATTAAATATTTGTGTTTGTTTTTAGATAATGTAAAAACAATTATGAATAAATTATTAAATTATAAAAAGTGCACCAGCTGGGAAAAAAAAAAAACAAATTGTACAAAAGGAGATCGGTTAAGCTTACGTAAATTGCTTTTGCCATCAGTTGCCTTAGCACGAATTTTCACTCTTTTACTTTACAGCGTCTTTCCAGTGTTTACAGCATTTTTGTATAAAAAAATGGAACACCGCCTCTGGTGTGCGAAGAAAGAACTAATTTTTTCCTTGAAAATTGACAAAGTTCCAGTTTACTTTACGTCTCCAATACTGAAAATTCGTGCTAAAGGAACTTCGTGATAAAGGGGATTACAAATGAATTAGCATTATCCTTTTGATTAAAACAAATTATGTAAAAAAAAAAAACAGATTATAGTCAGTGTAACGTTTTATATAGTTTCTAAAATAGACTGAACAGTCATCACATGGATATTTTAATAAATTACTTATCAAGGTTTTGCAAAATATATGAATGCAATAACAACAATCTAAGTGACTATTTGTTTTTACAGAACACGGTTTTACTGTTCCGCACTACTTATTTATTTTATTGTAATTACAATATTATAAGTGGACAGCATGAACCTATACTTGGGTAATTTATGACCCGATAAATATACCTGCAAGCCAACAAAGGATACCAACCCTTTTTTCTCGTCAATCTGGTAGAAAACATTTTCAAAATATAAAATCAATTATAATAAAATACAGACAGTAATTAAGATAAATAAGGTCAATACAAAGTTTTTCTAAGAAATATCCTTAATTAAAATTCAATCAAAACAAACGAAACATGTCTTTACTGGACGTTGATTAAAAAAAAGTTGTCATTTTATTTAAAGACTCGACACAAAACTCATCGTAATAAAATACAAAACCAGATTGACTGAAGTCATAATAAAATATACGAATAAAACAAGGTAGATAGAGATAAAAGTTGCATAACATATGGGATCAACATTATTTTGTAGTAGTATTATCGGAAAGTAAACAAGACGTGTGACATACCCACCAGTGCGGTGTTATTAATACTTTACACTTAACCCTTCACTAAGAAAGGTGGTCAGTGACGCCACCACTGTGGGAAAAAAGATGGCGATCGACGATTTGTATGGCTCTGTACCTTTTCCACGCTGGAAACATTGTCGCTTGAAGTTTCGTCATGTTATACCCCAGGCAAACGGTCTCAAAATATACTAAATGATCTACATTGAGTGTATTTTGAGACCATTTTGATAGTCTTAGTGGATTTAAATAAAAATAATTATAATCTTTAATTTTGATCCAAGAAAACTGGCATGCCTTTATAAATTTCTCAACTGATATGAAAATTATTTCGAAGGCTTTAATTAAAAAAGTAGGTGAACAAATTACAGATTGGCATATTATTTACTGAGAGAAAAACGTCAATTGTGTTTTTTTTTTTATTTGACGTCACAATCAATTATAATACTGTAGTTAAAATGTCAGATAGTTTATCGTCACGTGCGTAGTAACATTTTTAATAGCAAGTCATATAAAGTGTTACTTTCAATTTCTTACACTGCTGAAATTATAGGTCAATAAAATTGCTTGTAACCCTCGATCTGCATTAGTGCAGAAGATAAAACTTTTGCCTAGTTTGGGTACAAACCTTTTTTGTAACATGTATTAAATATAATTCTTTATTATTATTTAAATAAATAATTGAAACAGCTAACCTGTTCTTCAATAAATCTCTTGCTAAAAAAACAAAACACAACACGAAAACAAAATAGGTAACAAAAAAAAACAGGGCGTAAAAGACCACCTGAATACCGCAGGGTTAAAGTACTTAGCGTCGCGGTGGCTATTAATACAAATGCGACCTACTCCGTCTGACTGTTTGCATTCGATTCTTACCGCGAGTGCACGCTCGATCGATATAGATCGCGCGACGTATTTGTTTATCGTAATATTTTTTTTGATTCGGGTCGCATTTGACAGTGCCGCTGTTTAGGGTTGAGATTTATAAGGTAGTGCGGGACACAGTGCCTTGTTTTATAGTGGTTGATCATCAAATCAGTGACAACGTCTCTAATAATTTTTATAGTAAGTATTTTTGCGTTTGTGCTCTTTTTCGGGACTCTGAAATATTACGGTTTACGGTTAAAAGTCATCAAATTATCATTAAAATTAAATGTAAAAATATGAAGGTAACAAACCTTACTGCAGCCAGAATAGTGTAACCTAAGATTCTTATTACTTACTTTCTTCAGTTAGTTTTAAATTACTTAAATGAATAGGAATATCGGCTTTCTGACTAACATAATTTTACAAGAAATTGTGTTATTTTACATTATAATGGTGTCATTGACTTTTAAAGTGTTGTTTTCGTGTTCCAATGTGATAGGTAACTTCTTAGGTTATATGCACATTACACTAAACTTCGTATTTCAAAATAATTTCACTTCATTATGAGACCCGGTACACACCTACATTGTCTTTTTATATCAAAACTTCAATTTGATCGATACTAGCTGTTGACAGCGCCTACATCCGCTACAACTCGAAAATTATCCCACGGGAACATAAAATTGGGATAAAAACTATCCTATGTGTTATACCAGGTTATAAACTATCTGTGTTCCAAATTTTAGCCAAATCCGTTCAGTGGTTTTTGCTTGAAAGAGTAACAAACATACCTCCTCACAAACTTTTGCATTTATAATGTTAGTAGGATTAGGGTAGTCTAATAACCAATAACTAAACTTAATATTATGTGCTATTCGTTTTGAATACTTACAATCTTACCTGAGTATAAATAACGAATCGATATTAACTTTTAAAACCACGGTTAAGAAACTTCATAACTTTTTAAATATTCTGATTTCAAACTGTCTAAATTATTTCACACTTGTGCTTCGAATTTTTAGGTTGCAAAAATATTATTCTTTGAGGCAACAGCAAACCGGATGCTTGACATAATTATCTAAAATAAAAACTAATTACTAAAAAAATAAAGTATACATTTCACTGATAACGCGGAGCAGTGTGTACATTTTGCTTACAACTCATACTGTGCGTGATATTAAAAGACTGTAGCTTAAGTGTCGTTGGAATTTGATTCTAAATAAAATAATCTAAAGGTATAAATTTGAACAAATATTAGCCAGGATTTTTAAGGGTGGTTTTCAACACTTTCATAAACTAACGTTTTAATCAAAATTACATTAATAGGCAATATAGGCATAGATATATAATACATAAAAAACAATTTTGGCGGTCAGTTGGATAAAAAGGCTACTTTACTGGTTTATATTATTACCCGAATGCGCCAGAAGTAGGGTTATTTTATATCGGTATTGGCAACAATCTAAAATTGACTGCTTTTTTGTTATAATTAACTAAAAAATAAATAACAATGAATGGTGATTGAAATGCAAATAAAAACACACATTTTGCGATAGTAAAAAAAACTGCGAAACACGAGATAAACCAGTTAGATAAGATAATTATCTAGTCTGTTTTGATTCATTCAAATTTTGCTAAAGAATTTAGGTATGTCTTATATTATTTAAAATAACTAGTTCCAGTTCAGGTAGATTTATAAACAGGTCCATATTTTTTTGAACGTGGTGTATTCATACAACTTTCAGTTTAAAAGGCGTAAGTTGCCGCTTTGTGTCCTTTATTATGTGCGAGAGAAGAATTAAAATTGTAACATTTGAGTTTAAAGGTGTTTTTCAATAAAACATATTATAAAATAACATACAATTATGTAGCGCTGAGATTCACTTACATAATTAGTACATCTGGCCAGTCATGTTAAAATCCTATGTGCGCAAACCTATCTACACTTCTATACTAGTGTTGTAAAAAGGAAAGTTTTATATTTTTGTGTGTTGTGTATGTTTGTAATGAATAAACTCAAAAACTACTGTGCCGATTTTAAACTTTTTTTTTACCTTTACAAAGCTACATTCACCACGAGTAACAATGGGCTGTTACTCGTGGTGAATGTATATTTTACAGTGTTGTGTATCTACTCGTTTCGAACCAATAATTATAAAAAATAACGAAAAAAGAGTAAAGCTATTTTCAAACAGACAGTCGAAGCGAATGCGATCACAGTCACATATAAAAGCGAAAGCAATCCGATAGTCTATGTGACGGGCTTCAAACAATTGCATACATTACAAACAAAAACGCCTCGCTTTGCGTTCGCCTCAGCTGTCTTTTTGACAATATCGTAACTACCCATCAAAAAATGTACCTACCCGCCGTCTTATGAAAAAGTTTCAAAAGGCCAAATTAGTTCATGTAAATTGAACCTTGAATTTCACGTCTAGAAATGCCGTTAGCAACAGCCATTTTAAATGATTCTATTTCAAATTGGTGTCATACTTTATACACAGGTTGATCTAGTTTACATTAATCGAAGTTTTTACCTAATTGAGTCAACAGTTTTATTGCAACATTGCAAAAACATTATTGATTCAATTTGCATTTTCATACGACTAATTAAAAAACTAGTTATTACCCCGGCTTCATCTGTTTAGAAGACTGAAAACGTTCTATGTAGTATAAAGATTAACTTATTATTAGTGGTATAAACATTAACCAAACTTTGTTCCAACCATTATATTAAACGTTGGTCTTACTGATATCATCATCATCAGCTTATAAATGTTCCCACTGCTGGGACACAGACCTCCTCTCGTGACAGGCGTGAGAGGGAATTCCTGATATAATTAATTATAGTAAGAATGTACTAAATTTTTAAAGATATTTTGAAGAACGAAAAATTTATCTACACTAGTTTAAGGCGCAAGACATACTGAGATGGCGCGGCGCGGGCGTGATGCGGGCGCGACGCCACTTCTTTGATATTTCATACAAAATGTATGGAAGTGGCGTCGCACCCGCGCCACGCCCGCGCCTCGCCACCGCCAGTCGCCGCTTCTATTTGTCCCGCGCCTAAATATGTACAGACGCCAGCAGGTCAACCTACCCGAATCTGTCAGATTTTACCACTCAAACATTAACCTTCTACTATTGTGATAAGGTTGAAATTCTATCAAAGAAATCTGACAGATTGTGGTAGCTTGATGTGCTGGCGTCTGTTCCTACGCCAATGTTTCAAAATCAAAATAAACTTTAAAAAGTAGAATTGTATCGGTTCTATTATAAAGAATAAAATATAAGTTAAATTGATCACTAAATTAGCTTGCCTGACTAGTATAAATCGATAAATTATGTCAATTCACTTGATACTTTTAGCTTGTTTGAGCACCTATTGCTATTTTTAGACTTTTATGTCGTGATGGGTATGGCCAAAAGGTTAAACACCTCGATCTTAATACAATGTGTAACGATAATAGCGCAAAACCTCTCGTGGGGTAACTCAGCCCATGTTACTGAACAATGTTTGTTTTAAAACTTTTGGAAAAACATGATTTTTGTTACTGATGGGCTCGATCAATTTCTCATTGGGGCGAACAAGAATGTGAATGGTTTTCGCGGGGTTCACGCGCGTTCGCCCCTGTTCTCCGATCAGTGTCGGTATTGTGCCGAGAATTCACGGCGAGAGTTCGCGCCGTGAATTCACGGCCCTAATATGGAGCCTCAATTAAAGAATTAATCGGTTGCTAAGTTACTCCACCAAATTAGAAGCCAATGACCAGCAAACTACGATAGTTCCCTATCTGTATTAATTTAATAGATTGATTGAACCAAAATTATTTCATAACGATTTCGCCACTTTTTCGTCTACACACGCTTTAAATGTGACATTACTTATCTGACCACAAAAAATATTATCGATAGTTTTGAATAGAGCTATGTTATAAACAATAAATAATTAGAGTTAAGTGTTTAGATATAAAAAATGTTAGCAGTGAAACTTAGTCGATTATAAATTAATTAGTTTGAATTTTAGAAATTTGAGGTTTTGATCCATCAAAATGTTTTAATACTTATCCATTTGTCATAAATAAGTAGGCACTTTGTAGTATCATTATAGGCATCTATTTCTATATTTTAGTTTTAAGAAAGGTAATTATCGAGTTAGTAACACAATAGTAAGGATATTGGTTTCCGGGCAGGAATATTGATTTTTCAAAAATCTAATGTTGACGGCATAAAAATCGGCCTTGTTCTTTTCAACATCTATCACTTCTCATAGTTTCGTATTCCGTCATCCAAGCTCAATTGGAAAATTCACGTTTTACGTTGAAAAAGATAGCTGTACAGGGTCGGACTGAGCCGGAAAGGCCCGGGGTCCCCACAAGCCCAGGCCGTTACGCTCAAAAATGTACAGAAACGACCGGCGGAGGATCAACCATTTTCCGAATTTTCGCACCTATTTCATTTCTCTGTAGTCGTATAAACGAACTATTTAGGTCAAAAGAACTGGGATTTGGCATTCATGGGCCCGCGATCTTACTTACTGCCTTGTAACCCATAGGGGAGGGCCGCACAGTACCCTTAGCACGATCTTTCACTCTTTAACTTTACAGCGTCTTTTCAGTATTTACAGCGTTTCTTGTATGAAAAAATGAAAGAACGCCTCTGGTGTGCGAAGAAGGATTTAATTTTTTTCCTTGAAAATTGTCAAAGATCCAGTTTACTTTACGTCTCAAATACTGAAAACTCATGCTAAAAAATCAAAATCAAAACGTTTATTTCAACTAGGCCAATTACAGGCACTTATGAATTGTCAAAAAAAAAGGTACTGGTAAAGGTACTGGTTAGGTCAATCCGACCCTGTAGCTACATACATTATTATACAGAATCTAACAATTTATTGGCAGTTTCACGAATTGTATAGAGCTATACAAACATCAAAGATAATTACTTTATAAATAAACATAGCCATAAAGCAATACAACAATATATCTAAGTATTCTTGTTACACAATGTATTGTATTAAGGATCAGTAGATAATTGAAATGATAATATGAAAACAATCAAAGTTTGTTTACGTTACACTATAAGTTACAAGGTTTATGATGCTTTTATTGCGCAGTATTCAGGACTATTCATAAGAGTTAATAACAAAACTTATTGCCGTGTAAGAGGTCATTAAATAGTGTATTAAACGCTTTTGTAGGTACGTGTCGTTGGATAGGAGCGTTGCAGTGATAAAAAACGTTTTAAAAGATAGCTGACCATTTTTATTAAAATGTAACATCAAAAACTTCATTGAAAACTAAATTACGAACAAAAAATAAACAAATATCACACATGTGGCTAATTTTATTTACAAAAGAGAATAAATAAATCTAAAATCAAAAATATTAATTTAATTTTAAATATTTTTTCTCTTGTATTTATTTATTTTAATTTTTCCTGTACATATTGCTAGTAAGTTTTTATTTATAGTTTGTGCATATTGTTACTATATTCTTTGTATCAATAAAAAAATAGTAAATAAACTAAAATAAATGTATCTTAAAATAATGTTTTTAAACAACAATAAAAAGAAGCGAATATTCCCTTTGTGTAGGAATTGATATTCGATATAATTTCAATGTAGACTGTCGATAATAAATGGGCAGTTTTAAGAGTTTCAAATCCCTTTACCATAGTGAACATAAAATGAGTAAGTAGAAAGAAATACTGACAAAGTCCCAACTCCTGATGAGTTGTCAAAACTTTGAATTTAAAACTAATAGGGACTAGGTTTCCAGACTCTGCCTAAACAAACTATTTTAACCCATTACAGTTATACATTATTACAAAGGGTAATATTCAATTTATTTTAATTAAGGTCAAAGAGTGCTCATAGCTATAATTTATTGAAATAGTATTACGGGTCTCGGTAATTAAGCCAATTGTGATGTTCCATTTATGTAAGACTAGCAATTGCCAGCGGTTGCGCTCACGTGTAACTCGGGAATCAAGTTTAGAAAAAAAAACTAATTCTCTAAATAGCAAATTCTCTAAAAGGCTAATTTTTGAAATTGAAAATTCTCTAATAGCCTAATAATTACACATTATTATAACAAGGTGCGTAGTAACCCTCTTCATAATATACGCAGAGAAATGTACACGAGAACTTCTGGTTGCAACCGTGACAGCAAGTTTTACTAGTTGACTTTACAAAATTTCTAGTAATAAATACTAAGTCCTTGTTATCTCTACTACATACTTAGTATTTACTACTAGAAATGTTGTTAAATCAACTAGTGAGTCTTGCCGTCACGGTTGCAACCAGAAGTTTTCGTACAGGTAGCTAGACATTTCTCTGCGTGTAATTATGAGTAGGTACCTACCACAGTTAACAACAGATGATAAAATATATAGGATGCCAGCTTATGGTTGCTGTCCCAAATTAATCTAGATTATAATTTACTTGGCCTGATTAAGTAACAAATATCCAACCATCCGTTCAAAGTTTCGCATCTGTATTGAAAAGAAATATCTGGTTGACCGAGCTTTACTCGGTTTTTAAAATGTCTATATCTTGGGAACCGAGCATTTCTCAACCTTGGGACCTTGATAAATCGATTCTTTGAGCCAAAAAACCCCTAATATGTAACTTTCATAAAAATTCTTGGAGCCGTTTCCGAGATCCTGATTATATATAAATAAATATACAAGAATTGCTCGTTTAAAGATATTAGATAAGATGTCTCCGCTGAGATTGACCGAAATCGGTCAGGATTATTGTTATATCGTTAGGTCTAAAAGATTTAAGTCATTTTATGTAACAGTTCACGTTCTCAGGGTTTGTAAATTAATAGTCCAAGGAAATTGCAGATAAATAAATACTGCTTTGTTGTTATCTGCATCAAGAATCCCATATTCTCATTTTTTAGATAACTTATCTGGCTGTGTTTTGCATTCTTATCTAACCTTCATATACTTTGTAAACAAAATTCTTGAATTAAATGGGTCAACGTCAGTTTACTTTCTTTTGTTGACGCTTAAAAAACGTCTATCAGCGCAATAGACTTGAGCATTTGCTGGTAAGAGAACATCGATTTTAGAAAGAAAGAAAAACATTTATTTGGCGCAAAGGGACCACGTTGGATACACACATTCAAAACAAACCTATAAAAGGAAAAAATAAAAGAATAATTTTTGTGTGTCTCACGGCTGCGCCAAGAAGGCCCATTATAATTATTGTCGAACAGACAACGAACAGCCAAATATCGCTTCGAATGCTTTTACGATCATTCTAGCAAACGCTCTAATCGATGGTCGTCAAAAACCATTGCTTAGAGCATCTTTTCTCCACGAAGATGTCAGACTTGACAGTCAGCTAGGCAAAAATCTCTCTAGAACGCTCTTCAGAATGCTCGCTAAAAAAAAACTAAAACGCCGTCATTTTTCTGTATTGAGATTGAATGCTCAAGTTTACCAGCACTTAGGAATATACTTCGCCTTACGCCTGTGTAAACAAAGTCGGAAATATCTGTGTAAAATTTGAGATTAAGATGTTTCTGTAATACAAAACATGCAAGCTCATTTCAAACAATACACTGTTTACATAACTGAGCATAATTTATTAATCTACGTATTATCCGGAATTCTAAATTTACATTTCTATAGTCTTTACGAAACTGTAAAATGAATTTTAAAAGAAGGAATGAAAACATTGTGCAACATTACACTTTCTATGTTTTTTACTTTTTACGCATTTCTACAAAAATGTGACATGCAATCACTCCACTGTCTAGGAAAAGTGGAAAAAGAAATTAATGTGGATTTTTTGAAGAGGCATCTAAAAAACCCCATTGAGAAAAATCTTAAAAGGATCAATCAATCTGATTACTATCTACCTCAAGCAAAACAATGAAACAACT
Source organism: Agrotis segetum (assembly GCA_036375495.1). Taxonomy (NCBI): domain Eukaryota; kingdom Metazoa; phylum Arthropoda; class Insecta; order Lepidoptera; family Noctuidae; genus Agrotis; species Agrotis segetum. The sequence continues at coordinate 2,494,830 of JAQSVV010000047.1, read as the reverse complement.
GTTTTGTTTTCAAAGTTTTCTCATTGTCTGGGTCAGAGCATGAATACAAGTAACATTGAAAAGATAAATTTAAAACAGACTGCGACAAAACATGCTTAATAAACTAAAAATAAACCAAGAGACATGACTTGGCATGCGATCAATGGAATTAAATATGGATGTGCGTCCGTATGTACTACCGAAATTGGCGGTATATATGTATGTAAAGGATCAAAAGTGCTTGAATAGAATACTAATACTTAACCTAAAAAACATGTCTTCTACTTATTTTTTATTTGGTTGGCAGATCCGTCTTGATATTTATTATTGGTATACTAAATACATCCTCCCGTTTGATTGATCATCTGCCTTTTCCCAACTAGGTATGTTGGTTTTGGCTTTCAGGATTTTGACTGCATATGAGAATTTTACTTGATGGTATTTATCTGACCAACAAAACCCTCACTTTTGGTTTTATAGTTTGGAATATCAGCAAACCTTTTTCTTCACTTTCCCTTTACGTTTCAGAGCCACAATTCCTTTTAACACGGTCGCGCGACACATCTTTTCATTTACTACAATTAAAACTGGAACAATAAAGATGATAAAATTCCAACTAACATATTGCTATCAACGGCCCATAAATGTAAGGTTTATTATTGCATGACATGCATTATTAAATCAATAAATCTCTTGTATCGAACATATTGGAACTTAAACCTTTAAATCTTAGGTTATCTGCACCGAGTTTTGTACCGAAATAATTATTGTGTTTAAATCAACTCATAAAACTAATTGACCTTAATTTATAGTAAGCATCTGTTTTGTACAGATATTTTGATGAAGGTTACAAAATAAGATACAAAAGTTAGGTTGACACTGTCAAAATTCTCGTAGTACCTACCACAAAAGCGAAAAGAATTATTTTTAAAGATAATTCTAACAAAACAAATCTCAAATTCTTAGTAATTACAAAAGAGATTTAAAATAAAAGAACTTGTCATAGTCACCTAATTTATGTTACGGAATGTAAAAAGAATAGTAATGTAAAAGAATTTCTTTTATCTGTGACCATTATTCACGCACATTTATATAAAATATTTTATCTACTCTCATATCGTAAACTTCGAAATACAAAACTCAAAACGAGTTTATAATGACATACTTTATACCATAGAGTATCGTAATGAAATTAAAAAATTAAATTATAACACTGTTTGTCTAACAAAACAATGTTATAATTTAATTTTTTTTCATTATGATACAGATTACTGATCATAGATACATTTTTTTACTTTTTTATCTGTGGCTGCGCGCGCTTTCTAAGTGAATGTTGGGATTTTGACGTTTGTGTTTCGGTGGATGACATGATGGATGATTAATAGTGTTTATTAATTTTTATCTTTTATTTGATATGTTCGTGTTCAATGAGAGTAGATAAAGTAGTGTATGAAACTGTACATAACTAGGTATTATACCACTCGTGTGATACTATTATAAAACTCGCTTCGCTCGTTTTATAAACTCACACTCGTGTATAATACCCCTCATTATGTACCAGTTACATAAACTACTATTATGATACCTAGACATTGTTTTTATAAACTACAAGTGCAATAATTTATATTTTTTATATGTAAGCAATTAACCTTCTTGACCTAGTTTACACAATCATAGTTTACAATTTTCCAACGTGCCGATTATTGTGTTACCGGAATAATATTTAAGTATGGCTTTTTTAATTCTATTTAATAAAGTACAATATTAGAAAATCAATATTCTTAGTAGACAAAAACACTGCTCCAGATACAATAGAATATGATATAATAATTAAGTAGATAGATCACGTTCTTTTCATTATAAAGTAAAATACCTACTAACCTAATTCTAATAATTTTATACACTCGCGAGAAAAAGTATATCTGAGATTTTTTCTTTTTTTGATCAAGAATAAGTACCAAAAATATATACCATTTTAAAGGTTTCACTCTTAACTTTAAGCTGATAAAAATACGAATTTATTTAGATCACGCCGTACCGCCACACGTTGAGTAAAATTTCAAGGACTGAGCAGTCATAGTTAAAAAAATGTCAAAGCCATATAAACGATGTACTTGTTCAAAACCCTTTCGCTTACTTTAAACGTCATTCCCTTTAACTTCCTCAACGTTAACTATCTTATGTAGGTAATAGTATAAAGGTAGGTAACTCTACATGACGTCTATGTACCAACACTTATGTATTATATCTATCTATGTCCATACGGATATGGAGCTAATAATATCTTCAGTGCCGGCCTACACTTCCGTGTGTTCGATATATCTGCTTACTGCAGTTAAAACTATAAAACATACGAGTAGTTTGTTAAAGTGTGTATAATCCACGTTCTTTGGTAAGAAATGAAGTGATATTTATTGAGGCAAGTAGGTTATGTAAACACTATTAAATATCTTTTTACAAAATATTCATACATCTTTTTACAAAATATTTATGGCTTATGTTTAACTTACCACCAGATATAGTAACATATAACAGACAAAAATAGTAAATGATCACCAAAATATGTTCACTAAAATATGTCATAACGAGGTGTAATAAAAAAAAATCTACCTAAGCAGGGTCACTTAGGTAGATTATTAATTAATTAATTAATTATTAATTATTTATTAATAGACACCTCGGGCAAATATAACCTGGGTGAACAATGGCGACATTTCTTCTACGATCTTGTGGACACCTAAAAACTAGGAAAAAGCAACAAACAATTTAATATTTAAATTGTACTAGTCTCCTAGTACAATTTAAAGGACCAGGTGAAAAGTGATATTTTTCCGAGTTGAGAAAAATCAACCGAAACAAACTCAGAGTTCACAGGCATTATTAAAGTCCAAACATTATTTTTAATGTATAGGGTCAGGTCATACGAATACCATACATGATACAGGTTAGTCTGAGATAGTCTTTGATGGATGGGAATGAGACATAACAACTTGGATAAGGAATGAGAGGTCACAATTTCAAACGTGTGTATTTTTTTTTATCATGGTAAAATTTCAATCACCGAGTGACCAACAGTAAAAGTAATAAAAGCTGTGCATTCATTGGGATATTCTATTAACCAAAATTTCTTGAAAACTGTTTTATTCACTTTGTAACTACTTCAGTGGATAAATTCTAAAAAGAACATTGGTCAAATCTTATCATCGTTGTAATAAAAAGAACTGTTATTCCTAAATTTTTGACCTTTGATCCACCGGCTGTACTTGTCAGTTAGTGAGATAATTATATCAATAAGAACATGAAATACAGAAAAGAATATTATATAGGTGTAGGTACTCTGCCTATTTCGTTGTAAAATACACAGGTTTAGTCTTTGTGAATATAAAAGTTGTTTTAAGTTTTTCAGTTACTAATAAAATATGTCAAATCTATATCTTTCTTTTGGTAAGTTTAACGGAATTATAATTGTGCAATATTAAATTACGCATTCATTCATTGACTGTAAAGATACGGCCGGTCAGTCAACTTAAAAACATTTTTGCAGTTTTTTTATCATAATAGACTTATCAGGAAAATATTATCGTAGGTCATGTATGATACCTATGATATGAAATATGATCAGAAACATGAAGTAGGTATTACAGAAAAATATTTTAAGTAATTATTTATTGTTTTTTTTTTTTAATTTTACGATATACCTACCTACTAGTTTGTATTTCGAAATATCAAAAAAATGAAAAGGGCTATCGCCAATTTGTGTTACAAGCAGTCTTGCCTTAATTTCTAGGAAGGAACCAATGTGCTGAACATACAAACATATTCAATTGTCACTAATCAGTAACTAGCACAGGTCAACTTTGTAGTGACCCGGTTCAAATCTTTTATCTTTGACGTGGAATTTTTATTTTTATTTCACAGTACACAGTTCCGAGCATTTGATAAAGATAATTCATAAATAAACAATGAAATTATATCAATTTCATAACAATAACCTCTTTTACAATGAAGTATCACGTACGCTAGTCAAGTGAAAAACACGTGTTTACCAATGGAATATAAAAAATATATAGTGAAACTATGATAAGAAATAAAGTAAATAATAGGTTATCGGTACGGACAATTTGTTAACATTTATTGACCTTTCAAGCACTGATTAATGGGGGACATCGTTCAAATATCTATCATTGACCGACCCCCATAGGGACCAACGCATAGTTTTAAGTATCGTCAATTTATTAGATAATTTTGATAACTCTTGCACTTATAGTTTGGCCGCGATTTTTAAAACAATTTTATTATGTCTATTATTACTTTATTGTTTCATCATCATCATCAGCCGGAAGACGTTCACTGCTGAACATAGGCCTCCCCCTTAGACCGCCACGCCGAACGACAATTCGCCACTTGCATCCATCGGTTGCCCGCGACCCTCACGATATCGTCGGTCCACCTAGTGGGAGGCTTGCCAACGCTGCGTCTTCCGGTCCGTAGTCGTCACTCGAGAACTTTTCTTCCCCATCGGTTTTCAGATTTCTTTTATACGCGTGTTTTATTAATATTACAAGAAAAACCGTTGAAAATAGGTATGACTAGTGTTAATAGCATAGGTATAATTTGTACTTAACATTACGCAAGCAAAATACTAAAATTGATATTCATAATTTGCGGTTTGACCTATGTATTCATGAATTCGCGTTTTTCCCAACTATTTTCAAACGTCTATGATGCCTAAAACCGCAAAACATTAAGAGAATATAAATGTCTGCCAAAATAATAATTTAAAATAATAAAATATATTATATTGTTTTTGACTGTGAAAATATAAAAATAGCCACTCAGCTGCATCTGGTTTGAATGAAAACCGACCCCAAAATAGTTAAGGAAAGGCTAGGCAGATGAATGTGAAAATGATGATAATTATGTTTTGTTTAGTTACGATCTTATCTGATCTCTTATTATGCCCTAGGTTGTGTTCTAAGTTTTTCGACAGTAGGTACCTATCTACTACCTATAGCCTCCTCAATAACTGGACTATCCAACACAAACAGGATTAAATTATTTAATTACAACCAGCAGTGTTTGAACCAAACGAAGATAAGCGAGATAGATGAATTTAAACAAAACTTTTGAAAAGTTGTCAGTTAAACTTCAAATCACCTTTGCTGGCCTTTCTGGAATTCCGCCAAATAAGGGAAAAGTTTATAAGACGGGGACGAGGGATGTGATGGGAAATCACACACTTAAGGCAAAGTTACGACAACACTAACGTAGCGCAAGCGCCAACAGGACGCCATTTGTTGATGGCCGCTAACAAATGACAACCAGATGGCGCTTGCGCTACGTTAGTGTTGTATGCCTAAGTGTGTATGTCCCCATTATATCTAGCGTCTCCGACTTATACACTGCTCCCCTACGTGTTAGTAAAAAAATTAAATGTATTTTAAACTTTTTTCTTTCTTTGTTTTCAGATAGTTTTGGTCCAAGATGGCGGACTTTTCCTTCGCCAACGCGACAGAGGAGAATGGACTTTCCGATATGGTCAGTGACCATTTGAAAGGGATAGGACGTATGTTCTATCTCCATTCACCTAAGGACACAATGTTTGAAAGGAAGGAGGATGTTCCCAATTTTTTTAGACAGGTAAGAGATTTTTTTGACACTTTTCTTGTATTTATAATTAAACTACGAATTTAGTCGACCTATAAAGCATTCTTTAATAAAAATAGGGTGTGGGGCGAAAAAGTTAGTAGGTATGATGACATTTTGAATTATTCAGAAGTTTTTTTGCTATAAAAACTTTTTATCAAATCTAACATTTGAATTACATTAAATTAACATCTTTACAGTCATAAAAAAGATAAAGAGATCAGCTTATTTTTATTATTAGAATAAAAATGTATTAAATATTCATCAGCGATTTTTTGAATGTAAAATATCCAATAATAACCACGAACCAATTCAAAAGGTCATTGACCAACTTATCACACACAAAATTTTAATAGCTTTCAACCACCTTGACTTCTTTATTGCCATTCAATTTTAACCTTTATATCTAACCACGTATGGTCTACAAAACTTAATTACAATTGCAAAATTTTCTTCCCAAATATACGCGTCACAATTCATCAAGGCAATGTTTGGTAACATTTTGATGATTATTCTATTTTTTGTACGTTATACTTGACTTGTTGACATTAATTTGAGGAGTTGTGACTTTTGGTGGCAAGGTCAAACTTCTGTTTAGAATTACCTTGTCAAATTCTGCTAATCGTTGTTTAAGCACACCACGTCAGCAAGTTAACTATATAATTGTAAATAGTGTAGTAGTAGTAAATAGTGTGTAATAGAGTAGTGTAAATAGTCAATTACCTAGATTATCAATATTCGACCAATTTAAGAAAATTTGACAGAGACGACGCATTTGAAATTTGCATAAAATGTGTACCTAATTTATTGACTGTGTACATCAAATGTGTAGATTACTGCCAAACAGCCAATTATTATTGTAATGTTCATTCCGTTTAGGTACTACAAAATCGGAAGTCGTATTGTCTCAACCTTTTTAGAAACAAGCAACGCCCAATAGAAACTAACTTCTTTGAAGTGTAGGTACACAAATCTTATTGTAGTTTTTATGTGAAAATTGACTACCCACTTATGATTTTTACATTGTCTTGCAAACTTGCTTTTTTCAGCAACGATGTGTTTTTACTTACTTCACATTTGCTAAAAACGTTAGTACTTTTTATACACAATTATTAACCAGCCTATTTTACGCATTTTGATGCATCGTCCCTTGTTTTAAAGTTCATGTAGTTTCTTGCAGATGTCGCCTATTCTGCCAACGTCAGTGTATTTACTTGAATACCTAAAATACGTCAATCCTATTCGTAGGTGAATAGTTAACGCAATAATTCGAAAGGTATAAGCATAAAACATAACAAACTTTTTGATGACAATACCCACACTAGCTGAATCATCAGTTAAAGGCCAGTTATTAGGTATCTATGTATATTGCGCACTTCATTTGTATTTAATAAATTAAAGTTGAAGTGAATTAGAATATCGTGTACGTGTTTATTAATAATGTTCGGTGAAAATCAATCTTTAATACAAGCTGAAAGTCAGGACTTGAATAGCAGGGCTTCTACAATTGTTGAGGTATTTCAACTGGATTTATTAATGTTTTTTAGATTCAATCTACATAAACAAGTACAGACACTGTCACATCAACCTACTTCAATCTGCTTGAATAGATTTTAAACCTTATCACAACAGTAGTGTAAAGTTAATATTCGATTGGTAAAGTTTGACAGATCCCGGTAGGTTGACCTGCTGCGTCTGTACTAATATCTTCTTATCATACTAATATTATAAACTAGTGTTTGCCCGTGGCTTCGCTTGCGTTATTTTAGAATTTGAGAAACAATACGGATCGTGTGGCGCCATCTGGAATATGAACGTAGGTAATTGTTTTCTCGGCAACAGCTCTCTTCTGTTATTCGGGATGTAAGATACCTTATATCCGTGTCTATACTCCTGACAACGTATATGCTAAATTTTGGGACGATCGATTCAGTAGATAGTAATGAAAAGGTAAAAAACAAACATACTTGCATTTTTATTATTAGTTTAGATCAATAATGTTATATCTAGGTACATAGATTGCATAGGAAACGTCCTTATTTGAGCGACATTAATTTCAAAGAACCGTGTTTATTTTAAACATTAGACTATCATTTTTGGGTTGATTTACAGTATCGCTGCAAATTGAACGTACGATAGCATTGCTCTTCTCCCTTGCATTCCGCGTGATACCTAAAAAATAACTAACTATCTGACTCGATGAGTACAACTTGTCGTCGTTTAAAACAGAATCTATGCACTGGTTTGAACACCAATTCAAAACATAAATAAACACATTTTTTTCTAATCTTTAAAATTCCACACCTCGAAACAATTACAATTTTAAAAAAATATCCAACTTACTAACTACAATTTAAATCAGTGTAGATTTATATCCTAGAAAACTATTGAAAAAAAAAAAGTAATAATTTAAAATCGTGAATAATATTGAAATAAAAGTATACACATTTGTTTTTATTATTTGAAACTCTCAGGACAAATATAAGAAAACTCAAAAAGTGAAAAAAAGAAACAGCGAGATTTGATCCAGAGACCCCTTGCACGAAAGTCAAGCAGGATACCAACCAGACTGGCTAGTCCGCTGACAGTGTTTTCAAATAGCGGTTCTTATACAAATGTCAACAATGACTGAAAATCAACATATTATAAAATTGCTAATCCCCCAAAGGGAATAGCGTAATTATACATATCCTATTAATAGAAGAGCAGTTTAATTAAGGAATATTTGGGGAAAAATTGACTAAATAATATCCAGTGGTTTAGCTTCCAACTAAAAACAAACAGATACAAACAACAAAATTTAAAATTGCTTATCTCCCAGGAAAAATAGCGTAATGATACATAGCCTATCAACAGAAGCATATTATTAGGAATATTTGAGGAAAATTTGATCGACAACTTTACAGTAGTTTAAGAGGTAGATCAAATCGAAAAAACATAAAAAAATTCGAAAGAAAAAAAAAGTTGATTTGGCATCAGAATCGATCCCTTATCTCGAAAAAAATACAAAAAGAAAAAAAAATTCAATGTACAGGAATGACAGCTCTACGATTTTATTATATGTAAAGAAGATGAGATAGTTCGTGAGAATTGATGGATGTTTGTAACTCTTTCACACAAAAACTACTGAAAGGATTTAGATGAAATACAGTACACTGATATTTTATAACCTAGATTACACATTGGACAGTGTTTTTTTCCGATTTTATCCTCCCATGGGATAATTTTCGAGTTGCAAATACGGGCCTGGAATCTGAGGCCCTACCTTACAGTTTTGGCTGTGAGAAAGAGACCGAGCTATACAAGTCGTCTAGCTCTGTCTCTTTCCCACAGCGAATTCTGGATCACATTAAGTGCTCGTGGTGAGGCCTCTGGTTGTAAACACTCTGAAGTACACTCACCTTGTTTTTTTTCTTTATCTTTACTTTTACAAAACAGTTTCAGATACAATTCTTTAACAACGGTGCCCCCTTCAATTTAATTCGAGCATGAAACTGTCCTATAACGTATGAATTCACTCTTTTACTTTACAGCGTCATTCCAGTATTTACAGCGTTTCTTGTATGAAAAAATGAAATAGCGCCTCTGCTGTGCGAAGAAGTAACTAATTTTTTCCTTGAAAATTGTCAAAGTTCCAGTTTACTTTACGTCTCAAATACTGAAATCTCGTGCTAAGGGTACAGATGACACCTTTTATAACATTCCTCGATGAAACAAAATTATTTGAAACACAACATGTTGTTCTCACATATTTTTTTGTTCCAAAGAAACATACTTTACCTTATTTTACGATACAGACGTGATAAAACTAAATATTCGTTCCTTTGAAGCGAATGCCTTCAATCCTCGCTTTTTTATTGTTGGGGAACAATTACTTAAACGCGGTTCGAATAAATTTAATCTTATTACTACTTTATTTCTGGGTTATCGATCAGAATTTTATGTGTATAGAATTTCAAATAGTTTTTGTTTTGAGGACCATACGAAATGCCGTTTAGGATTCTTTACCATTCTTTGCGAACAAAGATTTTTTGTTTATTTACTCTTAATTTTTTTTTACTCTTAATTTCTTAAACAAAAAATCTGTGTTCGCAAAGAATGGTAAACATTACATTGTATGATTATTATTTTATTACCATTGTGATGCAAGATTTCTGAAAAAAACATTATTTTTGGTCGAGTTGTATACGGATAATCGTACACCCACTATTAAGACTATGCATCAAAATAAAAATTCTGTTGTTAAAGATGAAAGTCTAATCGTTAAAAATGTTTAGAACTGTAACTAAAAGCAACTGCTAAAAGTAACTTTCAAAAATACAAACTTAAGTCCATTTCAAAATATGTTATTGCAATGCTTAATGAATGATAGTGTCATTAGAACCAAAACTAAGCAATAACCTAATCTCAGTTCAATCAAACATTAAACCAATAACAGAAAAAAGATCATAAACTTAACGTCAATACAGATACATACATTATTTCTTAACGATTCTTGCTTTTGCAATAGTTACAAAACCGATGGAACTCGATATACCAACATTCACTACGTCTTGTGAATCGACTACGTAAAATGATACATAGGCATACACAGGTGTGGATAACGGTATTACGTTACCCTTACCTATTGATTTTTGTGTGGTTGCGAACTTACGCCGGGAATTAGACGGTTGAATCGAATAAACGGAGTGCTGTGAATCAGTTGTTACGAATTAAATTGGTACAAAATAACTAAGGATCGAGGTTTTGATCTCGTTCTATCAATGGTTTACAAATGATTTTCGTCTGAAAGTTTTCTACTTCAACTAAGCGAGTGCCAAATCTCGAATCTCGCTACAGTCTCTAAACTATTATGATTGGCTTTCTTTGGGAGAGGTTTACGTGGACGAGTGATTGCTTAAGAAAACGAGAGAGAGTGATTTTGAGACCGGAGGTACTGCACCTTTTTTATCGGGGTAAAATCATCAAATGAGTCCTCCCACCCCTACTGTCAGACTCCTACAGACTAAAATCCACGATGTCCTTCAATAGGATTTTAGGTTCCGGGGTCACGGCAATGAGATAAGACCCGCGCCTGGCACCTGCAAAAATTTTTGACAGGAGCCTTATGTGGAACAGATAAGGTGCCAATAGCTCAGGTGCGGGTATCCAATGTGAAATACCTCTCAAACCGTTGCAAAAATGGAAAGAAATATTTCAAAAATCTTCAGGTTTATTTCCATTCTGCAATCATGCCATAATATAATTAATGTGTTTAGTAGTGCATAAATAATTTAATGTTTATTTTTTGTTTACAGTCATGGCCATATTTCTTCATCTTCATGATCCTGGAACACATAGTCCTCAGGCTAGAGGGCAAGCCAGGCATCAGACTGAACGATGGCATCACCAGCATATCACATGGAATCTTGCAGGAGTGTGGAAGGTGAGATCTTTATTTAATAACTAGCTGTGCCCGCGACTTCGTTCGCGTGGATGTCGGAACTTGACAATGTATTTTTTTATTGACAATGTTTCATATAAAATTTCATCCATTATTTTATCCTCTCAGGGGTAGAATTGATCAAAATCCTTTCTTATCGGATCTACGTCATAACATCTACCTGCATGCTAAATTTAAACCCGATCCGTCCAGTTGTTTGGGCTGTGCGTTGATAGATCACTATGTCAGTCAGTCACCTTTGAGTTATATATATTTAGAGATAAACGCTACGACCAACATTTTATAAGGCTCTTGTTAGGCAGCTGGATCACAGGCCTTATTCAGAAGCAGCAGAAAGCAGAAGTTCTTGACGCAGCGCCCAATAGAAGGTTCCTCTTTCTGAAGCACTAATTTGGGTGGGCTACTATTCTTCATTTATATTATTTTTTAATAAATAATTCATTAAAATTGTTAAAAGATAATCGAACTATGTTAAGACTTAATAAAAGAATCTTTGACTGAATTGGGACCAGAAATCGGAAGCGTTTCAGTGGCGATGTAGTAGCTATTAAATTACCTATTGTATAGCTTGCTTACCGCATAGCTTACCACAGCGATTTTTAGTGTGAAAAGGATTGCAACATATCACAAGATGAGAACATAGTTCGTAAACACTACATCGTATCGTAGTAACAACAAATATTTGTCCGCCACTTATTGGCTGTACGCCGAGACGTCCACTATACTAATATTAACTTGTATGCACAAACAAATGGATTTCATTTAAAATCATGACCCAAAACTATCATAAATATTGCTTTATGTACAGACGCCATCTTGTCGATCAAATCTATGGTATTATTTTTTTCCAATCGAACCTTCTTCTGTTGAAAAGAGCTCGCCATGGACTTGATCCTGATCTTTAATTAGACGGCAAGCTACCCATTCATCGCCATTCCGGTTGATCTGCTGGCGTCTATAGTGTTTCTGGCCATTGCTTTTCTACAACTAAATTATTAATTCATCGGACAAAGTAGAAAACTATAAAAGCTTTTGAATTTATACGGGTCTTTATGAACCCGATATAGTAAACCACGAACTAAGCATTACTGGTTGGCGAGTTGCCATAGTATTGTAGTTTGTTTCGGATTATCTTTTATGGCAACATTAGGATTATTTCTCCACCTATCCTGCGTAGCAATGGTACATAATTATCATTAATTTAATGGCTTATTGTAACCAACGCCTAAGCTAAGTTAAAACTTAGACTGGTACACAGAGAAATAGGTGGAGCTGTATAATCGTCGGAAAAGTGTTAGTTTTGTTAGTTAATACATAAATGAAATTTTAATGGTAACAGCTATAATGGTAACTATAACGTGCTTGTAGATATACGAGTATCAAACTCGTTAGTTCATTTTTTTAACACGCACAAACTTTTGGAAGTTTATTTAAAAGAAAAGATACTTAATCACAGTCATGTTCATGTCTTGTTAAAATTAACTGAAAATTCATACAAAACCAACTAAATATTTTTAAGGCTGTGATCGCCCAGTTGTCAATGTTAAAAATCTTTTTAATATTGACAACTGGGAAAAACCTATTAGATTTCAGCAGCTCTTCTTCATAACAGCTATAACTGTGCTAAACAGACTTATCCGTCTGCGTATTTTTATAAAAAGGGACTCAACGTTTTTATTAGCCCTTAAAGTCACTTTGCATAGTATACTATACACTTGAATAAAAAAAAATATTTTGAGGAAGCAATTATTTTAAAATGCAATGTTTTTACCAAAAAGGAATTTCAGAACATTCCTCTTTTTAATAATAAATAAATGAAAGTATTATCTACAGTATATTTGTCAATTTTGACATAAATGCGACACCATACCGGAGGAGTCCTGTTTATGTCAGTGTAAAATTTATTATAATTTCTTATTCTTTATGAAAATATGTTTTGTGTTTTGTGAATTGAAATCATAAATATATTGTGCTCCTGCTAGTGCTAAATTATCCACGTTATATAAAAGTTTTCATAGCTTTTTAGGACCACAATCTTGGGTGTATAGCATACTATACATTGCGACGGTTTGCTAAAAAAATATTTTGATTTTGATGTATATCATTCTATACATTGCCAACTATGGGTGGTGGTGATGTCATTGATTATTCTTTATTTAGACTTGGAATCTAGATTTTTGAAGCCCCGAAACTGTTTCCGAAAGCGGAAGAGATCCAACACCACTCACAATCAATCGTTTGACAGCATTTCCTTTCGATACACAATGCAATTTCAATGCTATACCATCTATCGTATCACTACCCTCCTTTCAGTTAAACCGTCACTGTTTACGCCGGAAACTTCATCAGAATGCGATTAACGAAAATGCAGAGGTCCTATAGTTGCTGTTAACAGGATAAAAAGAAGAAAAATACCGAAATTCTTATATTTTTTGCAATGGATTAAGAGAAGATTTGAATAAGCAGCTGAATTGTTTTGTCAAGGCTTTCAGGAAGCTGTTTCATGAAATTCATTGACGGTGGACTACTGCTATCGATTTTCCCTGAAAACCTTATACCTGTTATAGCAAATAACACTAACTTATATACCATTTTCGGCGAAAAAGTCAACACAAGCACTTAGAAAGGATATAGTTGTTTTTTTTTCATCAACATGTTGATGGGAGATGTGGTTATGCCACTTATGGAACACCACAAGGATTATTGGTAGACTACGGCAAGATTGCATACGTTATGGTTTTCAAAAGTTTTCAACTAAAAGATCACTGTCCGAAACACAAAAAATATCTAAGGTGCAAATATTGCAAAAAGGGCCCGGGTAGTACTCGTTGTACCTATTTCAATGCCCACTTTTGTTACGGGGATTAAAAGGAATTGCTTTGTAGCTTATCATAAGCACTGATTGCCATTATTTTATTATAGTTTGAAGCACATTTGGTGTTATAGTATTTTGATCAACCTATGTCATAGTGTATTTTGTATATTATACTAGACACCCCTTACAACTAAGAATTACTAACGTTGGTGGCAATGTATATTATAATATACACTAATTATCTTAGAAGACCAACTAATTAGATTTTTTTTACTATTTTTCCTACCCTTATTATGGGTCAAATAATCATAAACAAGAATAATTTTGATGTTTTATTTCGATGAAATGTTTTGCGACTTTAAGGGTTAGGTACAGACGCCAGCACATCAAGCTACCACAATCTGTCAGATTTCTTTACTAGAATTTCAACCTTATCACAAGAGTAGAAGGTTAATGTTTGATTGGTAAACTCTGACGGATTCGGGTAGGTTGACCTGCTGGCGTCTGTACATGTTTAACAAAAATAAATTCAAACTAATTTGAGTGGTAAAAGCAGACCAGCCAGACGCTTTAAAATTTACAACCTGCACGATATAAGGTTTTATTGGAAGTTATTAAAACATTCAGTACCCATAATACGTATATAAGTTCTATGTAGTAAAAGGAGAGCTATCACTATCAACTGAGCTCAAATCCAGACACCTACTCGTAATCAACATAAATCTCTTCCAACATTAACTCCCTAATTAGGTTATAATTTATTCCCAGCATGATCTGCGATTTTTGTCAACCTTTATTTTAGTCCGACAAATAATTTCAAAGTTACTAAAAAAGTTAGTAATTTCCCAGGAGATGTAGCCATTATTTTCGACCTAATGGCTTATAAATTCTAATTTGATGTTCGATTTATTTTCAGGCTATGTAAGATATTGCCATTATCGACCTTATTTTTAATATATTCTTATTTACTTTCAGACTATTATGGCGTGGCGCGGAGTCATTCTTGTACACGTGGATATACGCTAACTTCAGACTGGTGGAGTTGCCTTGGGATAGTGCTGTGACGTGGTATGCCGCAGCGTTGGGTGTGGACTTCTGTTACTATTGGATGCACAGAGCTTGTCATGGTAAGCACACCTCTAGTTTGAAACGAAAGTATCTTCTGATGGTGCGTCCATATTATTCAACTAAGTTTCACATTTGACACCTTGATTATTTATCATTTATTTAGAAGAAACAATATCTTAAGAATGATTTTTTGAAGAAAGAAAAAATAGATTGCAAGTGGGATTCGAACCCGCGTCTTCTGGATAGGTACTCCAGACGCCTTAACCAACTAGGCTATTGCAACCCACACCTGCAAGCTGAAATTCTCTATTCCTCGTTTACGCTTTTCGGTAGCGTAGCGCCTTCTCTTGGATTAGTGTTTAACTAACTTCCACCCAACACGTTGACATTACAGCCAAATCAATGTTGTTTAATGAGATAGCAACTGCCATACATTGAGGAAAGAAAAATTAGATTGATGATGATGATGAATTGATCGATGCGCGTCGCATGCGTTAATGCGTTTAAAATAATTAATAAATATCTTAAGAATGTTCGATAAAATCTTTGGATTATTAACTACTTCGTTTGTAATCATAAGCCTGCCTTTTTCCAACTATATTTGGGCCGGCTTCCAGTTCCAGTCGAACCAGATGCAGCTGAATTATTAGTACCTATTTTATAAATAAACACTTTGAAATTTATTTTGTCAAAATGCGCTGAAAAGTAACAAGGTTTTTTTGTTCAACAGAGGTCCACATACTATGGGCACAACATCAAGTACATCACACGTCTGAAGACTTCAACATGGGAGTCGGAATACGACAATCTGTGCTGCAGGGATGGTGTGGATTTGTAAGTTTCTTTCACCTTTAAATTAAAAAAAAAAAAACAATTTTCCGAATGCTAGGCAAAGTATCTACCAAAATAAATAAATATATTTATACAGAAAACTTGCACAAAGTTGTAGCTACAAAGTTAAAATTAACAGACCAAATGACTTAAATAACTCTAACTAAGGTCTTCTTTTGCTGGGGTCGCAAGAAACCGTGACCCCGAAACGTAAAAGGCTATTGAAAGAATACAATGGATTTTAATCACATACGAACCTGACAGTTCCTCCAGCCAAGGTAGATTTTAGCACGATAAAAAAGGTCTTCTCTCAAAAGAAGAATTATGAGAAATAAATTGAAATCATCAAAGCTAATTTATGTTAAAACAATGATGTGAGGTGAATGTATTGTACCTTCCATTAAATTTTGTAAAAAAGGCCTTAAAAATTCGACGTAAAGAATTAATAAGGAAGTATCATTACTAACTCCTTTTATAAATTACTAATAAAATAAATTACTACCTTCCTAGCAGTAATAATGAGGTAGTAACATTTGTAAATCGTCACGACAAATCGTGTCATCAGCTAAAAATAGCAAAACACTAGCAATCCTTTCTCGTATTCCATATTTATAAAGTCCTCCCCGATTATTCTGTTTTATATTTTCCTATGGTTTCCGTCATTTGGTCATAAATAATACATAAGGAAAGTCGATGGCACTGAAACTTGGAGGAGAATCGTGACGGTGAATATATTAAGGGACCGTCGTATTAACACTTTGTGGAGACTTAGGCCTTAAAGAGGATTTTTATCGGCATGTGTGGTAAGAGTGTGGGATTATAAGAGAATGTTGAAGATTATGTAGTGATAAAAATACAAAGGAGTATGCTTAAAAGGTTTTGTAATATTCAGAGTATGAGCGAAAGGTGACCAAAAAAGGTATTTACGAGGCAAATGTAAATTGCTACAACTTTATTGATTCTTTTGAAAATTCTGCGTAGTATTGTAAAACTTTCAATAATGAAGTAAAACAACTAGTAAAGCACAGAATAAGGAAACTAAGAAACAATTTTTATATATTTTTGCTTTATTGTAATCAAATAAGTTGTCATTTAAAATACAGTATACTTAGGGTGACTTTTACCAACGGTTAATCATGTTTAAAATTTTATGTAAGCACAAAATTGTATTTTGTCCTTAAATAAAATTTTAAACATGTTTAACCGTTGGTAAAAGTCGCCCTTAATGTATCGACCAAAAATTCTTATTAATTTTTATGGGATAGGTATGATAATGACATTTGTCTTGTCAATTAAAAAGGAATATTTCAAATAAGACCGCTCATTAGAAAGAAATGTGTAAAAAAAAAGTCATACTTTAAAAAAAAATACAAAAAAAAGACATTCTAAATCTCCTCCTTTTTTCGTCAGTTTAGAAGATCTTGACACAGTTCTCCACTCTTCCTTTTAAAAGGGAACACAAAGACGTTTAGATAAGGAATGAGCTCGGAATTATTTAACGTTCTCATTCGCGGGACAGACGGGATAGGGGTGATGGAGTGCTGGTAACTGAGCTATACATATAATATTAATACGGAAGGTTCCGTATAAATCACTTGGAAATTCAACTTGCTTTGTACTTTCTTTTTACACACATTGTTCTTGACGGAATTGAAGAAGAATGGATAAATTGAAGGTCACGTAATAGAATTAATTAGTTGAAAGAATCACCAAAATTATAAATATGTAAAAATATTTTGTCTGTCAATTTAGAGTTTTGAAAATGAATTGACACATTTTCTTTTTCTTTTAAACTAATGAATATTGACAAATAAAACATCAAAAGACGAAAGTGTTGGTTCATGACGTCAAAATCCAGTAAAAAATTTAGGTTGTGACGTAAGTACTGTCAATTTTTAAAAGGGTCGTATCTACGTTAATTTTGGTTCACGAACCAAAAAAAAAAATCCAATTTGACGGTTATATTTTATTTATTGCACTTTCCTATTATAATGTACAAAATATATTACGTTTCGTACATAATCCAAAAATTCTGCTGCCAAGACAAGTGTTTAGGAATATTTGTTTACCATTGCATAATTTTTCATTATACTTACCATATTTCTGGATAACAAGAAATAAAAAAACTTCTAATATTTATTTTATTACTTGGTATGTAACCGCATGTTTTCAAGTACCTACATATTGTACCAAGCAATTGCAAAAGTCTAAGTGAAAGTCTGGCACTTAGAATCATGTTGGCGAAATGCCAATCTCCTTTGAAATTAAATACACAAATATTTCTCGAACTCACGGTAGTGGCATATTGTGAGTGAAGGATAATTATGGATATTTCTACCTAAACATACAAGGAATATGGCATGAAGTTATGTTAGCACGTTGACGCAGTGAATGAGCAATTCACTGCTGCGCTGCGTTTTCCGGGTTCGATTTCTTCATGGATCATATATTTACATAGGGTGACTGGTAATTAGTGTACGATACTGAAACACGTGATTGTGCTCATGATAACCAACAAGTAATACTATGAAAACAAACCTGAAAACTCTAAAGAAAAATCAGCTATTCAGTACACTTATGTTTGCTTAATGTACTGAACAGCTGATATATTTTCGACGATTTCGGCTTTGCTCCCATAATAAAAAATGTTTGTTATCATGATCACAATCACGTGTTTAAGTATCGTACACTAATTACCAGTTACCCCATGTAGCCTACCCGTAGTTGTTTTGTCGGCTGTATGTATAAATCTGGCTTTAAATGCATCTTTTAATTGTTTTACTTGATAATATCATCAAATGAGTCTACCCACCCAGGGTGGGACAAGAGCGACTGTCAGACTCGTTCTGACTAAAATCCATGATGTCCTACAACAATAGCAATTTACGTTTCAGTACCCTTAGCACGAATTTTCAGTATTTGAGACATAAAGTAAACTGGAACTTTGACAATTTCAAATTGACATTTTCAAGGAAAAAATTAGTTCTGTCTTCGCACACCAGAGGCGCTGTTCCATTTTTTCATACAAAAACGCTGTAAATACTGGAAAGACGCTGTAAAGTAAAAGAGTGAAAATTCGTGCTAAGGGTATAACAGGTATATGGTTACCTTTTAAGATAGTTACGCGACCCCTTCAAATGCACTTGCTACACACAAAATTCCTAGAGCAGACTAACTTTATTTAAAAAAACCGGCCAAGTGCGTGTCGGGCCACGCACAGTGTAGGGTTCCGT
The DNA here is from genome assembly GCA_036375495.1 of Agrotis segetum. Lineage (NCBI taxonomy): Eukaryota > Metazoa > Arthropoda > Insecta > Lepidoptera > Noctuidae > Agrotis > Agrotis segetum. The sequence goes on along the minus strand of JAQSVV010000047.1, from coordinate 2,475,815 downwards.
AGTTGCCCATCAAAATACTTATGCGAACTAACTAAACTGAATTTAATTTAAAAAAATCGGTCCACGAGTCTTTGGGAAATCGGGGAAAATACATAAATAAAAAGATTACGACGAATTTAGAACCTCTTCCTTTTATCATCATCATCTGCCTAGCCTTTTCCCAACTACATTGGGGTCGGCTTCCAGTCAAACCAGATTCAGCTGGATATCAGCATTTTACACGGACCGACTGCCTGTCGGACCTCCACAACCCAGTAACTGGGTAATACGATACCCCATGGTAGACTGGTTGTCAGACTTTAGAGCTTCTGACTAACAGTAACGACTGTCAAAGATCTACAAATGACAGCCGGGACCAACGGCTTTTACGTGCTTTCCGAGGCACGGAGGAAACTCGCTATGATAGATGGTCACCCATCCACAGACCAACCTCGGCAAGCGCGGCTTAACCCGGAAGATCGGCCTGTGCGGCTGTGATTATTTAACCTCTTCCTTTTATGAAGTTAGTTAAAAATAGTTGACGATAAAAACCTACCTATCCCCAAAAAACATACCGTAAAAACATACCTAATAAAGCTGTAAAAATAAAGTTGACAAACTTACATTTGCAGTTAAAGAGCATGTTATCCGATACATTTTGTTTAAGAAAAATATTTTCCAAGTACATTTTATAAGTTGGTCGACTATTACTCGTAAAGTTGTAAAGCCTACTTAGTCGTGATAATTTTCTTTTAAAATTCGTTATATATACTACTATTGTGAATTTTTTCACACCCCTAAACACAACCGTTTAGCTGGTAGAGGGGGGGGACACTCGAATCGAGCAAAATTTAGCACTTTAAAGCTTAATAGTTCACAAACGAATTTTTTTATCAAAAAATTGTTAATGGAAACTCACATTATTTTTTAAAAGCCTATTTAATGATACTTCACACAAAGGGGTACGCGAGAAAAAAAAATCCTCACTTTACGTGTAAGTACTGGAGGTACCCTAAAAAAAAAATATTTTACGAGATTTTATTTTACCACTTTTTCGGCACAACAAATCCGTATATTTACACCAAATTACAGCTCTCTAGTACTGTGCGTCTCTGAGCTAAACTGCGGACAGACGGACGGACGGACATGGCGAAACTATAAGGGTTCCTTGTTGACTACGGAACCCTAAAAATAAACAGTCACATTCTAACCCCATTTTCTCTTCCAGGCTTTCTACCTCCCGTTGGCGCTGGTGATCCCTCCTGCCCAGTTCGTGATGCATCACCAATTCAGCTACCTGTACATGTTCTGGATCCACACTGAGGCTATCAAGAGTCTAGGACCGCTGGAGTACATCCTCAATACTCCTAGTCACCACAGAGTTCACCATGGTAAGTTTTGAAACAAATCGAGCTAAGGAGGGCGATACTAGCATTCGATCAAAGGCTCTATAAACTTCGTAATGTTGGAAATCAGCCCCCCTAGACAAGTCGCAAACGATAATCGTTAACGCTCGGTTCTCTCCAATAGATTTTCAACCTTATTCCTTCGAGCTTTTAGTTGGAAATCTATTGAAGATTTCATGGCGTTGTCGTTCGTTCCAGTCGCTAACGCTTAGAAATCTTAAATAGATTTTCAACTAAAGACTCGAAGGAATAAGGTTGAAAATCTATTGGAGAGACGTGTCTTTCTAGTCACGATGTTTTCTTATCAACTCATCAACGTTTTGAGAGCAGTGGTGATGAAATAATGTTTTTTTTTTATATAATTGTCTATGTTAGAATAAAGTTGATATAAGGCCAGCACAGTGCGTAACAAATCTTCATTCTACAACTCAAAAAGATGTGAAATGTGATTGCCACTATACAACATTATTTTTTGTTTATCCGAAACCCGATACACAAGTTTTTGTGTGTAAATAATCTATGTACAAAATTTGAAAACCGTATCATAAAAAATTACAAAGTTATAAGCTTGTAACCTGGTTGTCCGTTCAAAAACATGCTCATTTCGCGGTAAACCCGCGTAAACCGCGTCACCTGTACACTCGTGATAATAGTTAGCAATGGGTACCTAACCGTGCGGTGATTGTATTGTAATTAACTGGTAATAAAATGTAATTCTATTTTTTTTTTAATAACATAGTGTATAAATTATTGGAATCGAATCAGTTACTGATTCTGAACAAACTATATTCAGGTTTCGCTTAAACTCAAAATAATGTTTAACGTATTAATTCAGTACATCCACTCTTGCTGGAGTAAAGTGGAAAAGTGGAACCGCAGAAAGCAATATTATGGCAAATACAATGTCTCCTTATTCTCTTTAGGCAGCAACAAGTACTGCTTAGACGTGAACTACGGAGGAGTGCTGATCATCTGGGACCGCCTGTTCGGCACCTTCAGGCCAGAGACGGACAAGATTGAGATCGTTTACGGCCTCATCTACAACCAGCCATCTTTCAACCCGCTGTACTTGCAGGTAATTATTTAATTTCAATCATTACTTACGATAGAAGCCGTTGAAAGCGGCAATCCTGTGGTCTTCATCAAATCGTTTATCCAACTTGGTGGTACGTTGTCTCCATTCGAAGACCTTACTGCCCCATTGGCCATCAGTTCTAAGTGCTATTTGTGTCCTGCCCACTGCCACTACTGCAACCTAAATCGGGTACATATTTGAATGTCGAAGATTAAAATATCTACGCTGAAAATTTCGATGTTCAGAATATCGAAAATTAAAATATCGATTGTAACAAAATATCGAAAAATGTTACATCTACGCTTAAAACGTCGAAGATTAAAATGTCGACTGATTTAAATGTCGAATGATTCAAAATATCGAAAGACGCTATGTCGAAATTCAAAATATCAACGTGTAATACATCGCAGTTCATAATATCTAATTTCATAATATCTACGTTAAAAATACCTACTAGTTGAAATACCAAAAAAAAAACCACCTACCAAGGTAAGTCGACGGAGCCCCGCTTCGCGGGGCTCCTATTTCTGTTTGCAAGGCTTAAAGTAACCTAACACGAAGAGGATGGCGGGGTCTTTCAGACCCCGCCACCCTCTTCGAACCTAACCTGTCCGAATCGGGGTGCCCCAAGTCGCTCTTGCGTCCTTAGTCAAATTACTGATTAGTACCCAACAAGGTAGCTGGACGGACTTCGGATGCAAGAGCGAGCGAAGCGAGCTCGGAACTTGGGGCACCCCGACTCGGACAGGTTAGGTTCGAAGAGGATGGCGGGGTCTGAAAGAGTTAGGTTACTTTAAACCTTGCAAACAGAAATAGGAGCCCCGCGAAGCGGGGCTCCGTCGACTTACCTTGTTAGGTTCGATATTTCGGACATTCGATAATCTGTACTTCGATATTTAGATCTTTCGATGTAACTTTTGTAGATATTTAGATTTTAGATATATTGGACGTAGATCATTTAATCATTCGATATTTCAAACTTTCGATATTTTAAGTTTCGATTTTATGGTCATTCGATATTTTCATTTTCGATATTTTGAACATCAATATTTTAAGCGTAGATATTTTAATCTTCGATATTCTGACTGGCCCGTTGGTCTAGTGGTTAGTGACCCTGACTGCTACGCCGGGGGTCGTGGGTTCGATTCCCACCCAGGACAAATGTTTGTGTGATGAGCACGATCATTTGTTCTGTGTCTGGGTGTAATTTATCTATAATATGTATGTATTTAAAAATATATAAGTATGTTTATCAGTTGTCTAGTACCCATAACACAAGCTCTGCTTAGCTTGGGACTAGATGGCGTTGTGTGATAATTGTGGAATATTGTTATTATTATTTTTTGTTATGTATTTTTTTTCTCCGGTCACCCGGGACGTTCTGATTGCACGGGCCTAAGCCAAGTGTTCATCAGATGGGACAGGATTGTTTGAGGTTACGCGGTTGTGAATCTGTGTGATGGATAAGTTTGAATGATGTGGGTGGGTATTGGTATGCATGGTCCAGCTCGCACTGCAGAAATTTTCTTACCAACCTGCATGTGTTTAAAATCACTGCTTTCTGCATTAGGTGGTAGGTGCTAGCTGGCAGGTTCAGAGAACTAAGTGATTGATGCAGCTGTTTAGGAATGACTCCTGTTGACGATAAAACTATGGGGACAATAATGACTTTCTGTAGACACCATAGTCGGGTTATCTCATCTTTTAATTCGACGTATTTTGATAGTTTTTCGGCTATTGTAGTCTGCAAGTTGTGAGTTTGTAATGAACTGTGCGATCAGTGAAGATACCTCGGTCATAGTACAATTTTGTTGTGGTGTTTTCTAGTGATCTTTGAGGGACGTATTTATAGTATGGTACTATGGTGTCGACGAGCTTATATTGAGCAGCAAGTTTTTGGTGAATCACGTTTGCTACCTGGTCGTGTTTATTATTATTATATTATTATTCAAATATGTACCCCCTAAATCGCACTGGAAGCAGAAAGCTTCCAGCTGATCCTATAGCAAATCTATAAGGGAGGCCTATTTTCAGCAGTGGATAGATAGATAGAATACACTTTATTGTACACCAAAATTGTTACAAAAAACGGTTTTACGGTATTTCAAATTCTATGGTTACAAAGGCGGTCTTATCGCTGAGCGATATCTTCCAGACAACCTTTTTTGTGGATGTTGTAGGACGTCTGATAAACTATGATTATGATAAAAAACTGATTTTTTTTTCTGTAGAATATTTTTAGAGCTACACGTGGGCAACTCTGCAGGATTAAGTTAGTTATCTCATAAAAGCTTTCATGACAGTAAGTCACGCGTGACAAATTAAAGGGATTTACCATAACAGATATTCAGTGCAAAATAAGGTCATAACACTACTTTACATAATCCTGTATTAAACCTACATGGCCTAGAGCCATGACCTATTAAACATAATACCACAACATAAAAGGCCGATATTATGGTAGTGAATATTTAACCTAATATGCAAATATTATACTAACAAAATATCTCGCATAAGCTATTATCTCCGATGAATTAAGCAGAGCTCTGTATAAACATAGCCATAGTTTACGAGTTATCTAGATGCAAGCCTTTTGGCATCAACTGTGCAACCAGACTTGAACTGCTACTGAGAAAATGTTTTCAGGAAAATCCAAATAACACTATGTCCAAAATATATCTTACGGTCAGTTTACACCGAGACACGCGTGACGCAACGATACTTCAAATTTGTATCTTATCTTGTACTAAACAAAGTCAGAATTGAATCGCATCAAGCGGCGCCGCGCTACGTCGCGCTGCGTTGCGAAAGGTGTATCTTTTGTTTTTTAAAATAGAGTGAAATTTTGAATAACTCTATTGAAATGTGCGCGCAGCGTCACGTCTCGATCTGAGCTGACCCTTACTAGATGTTGCCAGCGACTTTATTTATGACAACTATTATTTATTAAAGATTTTTAATCCTGTTTGCAAAACTATACATAACATAAAATAAATACACTTCATATTAAATTCTGAAAATACATTTCATCCAGTATACAGAACATTGCAATTAACCTCGGAAAATGGGGCAAGAAGCAAAAAGTTCAACATTACAAGCGATTATAAAGATGTGGTTAGACTCAGCGGGTTGTGATCCCTTTGAAGTAGATTATTTCAATATACGAGAAGCAATATGGCCGCTAAGTCGTAAAATGTGTTTGAAGAGGTAGTATGTAGACTAAGTTATTATATTTTTGGAAATGTTTGCCGCGAAAGGGTTAGAGGTTCTGAAATCTTAAATATTTTGAAGAATTTACTGGTAGGATCCTAGTGGCGGTGGCTAGAAATAATCTATGGATATTAAAATGTAATACGAAAAATCAGAAAATCATAGCTAACACACTTCAAAGTTTTTTTTTATATTTATTTCTAAACAAACTGGAATAAAATTCTGCTTAGAAAATGTAAGCAAATCTTATTAGAGCCTTTGTTGCTGCTAATTTTCTTTAGGCGCAAAAATATTCCGTTGTCATAACGTCCTTACATGTGTAACATGCCTTAATGAGTGTGCGTAAACCTTTAATATAAGGTTTTGTGGCATGTCATGACAATGATTTCCAACAAAAAATAAACACAAAGAAAACCAAATTGCGTTGGTAATGAGGCTGGGTTGTCTCGCTTATTATGGTATACCTAAAGGTTGAGATGGAGACTTTTTTTATTCTACATTGGTTTGTTTTAAGAAGTGGCATAGTACGGTACTTATACATAGTATGAAATATCCCGACGTATGCTTAGATCTTTAAATCTACGTAATGAATTTTGATGCGGTTTTCATAGTAGACTGTGGTAAATGATAGATTGCTGGTAAATGGTTAATAATAGATGGATGGAAGGTTCATAATTATGTATAGATATGCATAAAATAGTAGAGATCATAACGCGGCGGTTGGCGGTTCGCTTGTGCTCAATAAAATAGATGATAATATGTTTCCAGACTTTTAAATATGTAGGTAGTTGATTTTCCTAAATGCTTCACTGTGTGTGCTGTTGGTGGTATGCAACATAATACTTGTACTCAAAGAGGTTGATACGTAGATGCATTGAAATCTATACTTCACTCTTTTGTTGAATGTACAGTCAGCATCAAAAGTTGCTGACCACATTTAGATTTTCAAAATCGTTCTACACCTTAATAATACTTAGTAATAATACAGTGTACGGTGATTTTGAAAATCTGAATGTGGTCAGCAACTTTCGATGCTGACTGTACCTGTAGAATTATTAATTTTAATGAAGTGATGTCGATTTGACTACATCTTTTTAAGGTTTTAAATTTTTTAAAGAAAACCTGCACCCTAGACTTGAACACTTCGATGACCAAAACACTCTTGCTTAACGTCCATTTCGCGGTACGCCCTATTTTCTATTTCTTTTTTAATTGTAGCAGGTTTATTAATCATTTTATTAATCTAATTCTTTACTTCCAGGCCTTTTATAACAACTACGTAGTGAAGAAGTTCCGTAGCTTGGACACCTGGGAACACAAGCTGAAGGCTATCTTCTGGGGACCCAGCTGGGAACCGGGAACGCCTCGACTGGGAGACGAAGACATGAAGGTTGATGTAAGTATTTCATCTGGAAAATCGCTTCTTTTAGCTTCTTTTAATCATCAAATGAGTCCTGACCTAGGGCAAAGCGGGAGGGACTGTCAGACTCGTACTGACTAAAATCCACGGTGTCCTTTAATAGCCCTATTTTCTGGGGTACGTCTGACTCTTCCGGACTCTTTCCGTCAAAATTGATTAAAAATGGGTCATAGTAAGCGACATGTCACTCAATGTGAAGTCATTACCTATATCCGACTTTGTTTAAAGAATTTTATATTAAAACTAAAATTTGCTGTTTAATACGTCATAATAAGCGGTTGGTCATTATCAGCCAGTTTATCAGCAGAGTCATAATAAACGTATTCTACCGTATTTAAATAAAAAAACAAATAACCACCGTTTCTTTCTTGAATTGATTTAACAAGTCTGATGTAAGCTGTCAAATGTTTACGCGGCTTTTTTGGATTTCTTTATGTAACTGTCATTATTTGATTGACAGTGACATTATGACTGACACTCTCACAGCATAAAAAAGCTTTTTGGTGAAATAGGAAGTTATTTTGAACTCACTTTTACTTCTTTACCTCGTCCGTCTAGTCCCGATTCGATGCCCAGGTTGGGAAAAGTGTTATTGGGTCATTGATTAAAGAATTTTCCAGTGTCAGTCAGAGTAACTGGATTTGTTTTAGTACATACAAAACAAAATAACAACTATAATTTTCTAAGGATTATGTAAAGTAAAAGAAATAGGTATTTTTTACCTTATTAAATATCTTCCCAATACGGCTGTATAAAATATCCCAAAGGAAAGTCAGAGAAATTTTTTTAAAACCGCCAGATCGCCGATAAGTACCTACTACATTTAAAATTTAAATTAGGCATCCAAGAATATTTAAATTTAAATCGAATCATTTGAATTCGTTGGATTTCTATGCAACGTTGCACTTAAATCATTTCGTTGGATTTCTATGCAACGGGTGTACTTATTTGAAAGAAAATATTGATGTACCTAGTTAAAATATTGGCTAGATTTAAAACAATAAAGTTTAAGTTTACAAATCTTTAAAGTAAGGTTTAACTTAAAAATTCTAGTCATCATTGCTGAAAAAGTTTTTATTCAATCCAAATTCTGAAATACCCAATTTTCTTACATGTGCACTAGAATTTTGTTATCCGTAGCACCGGTATAATAAAATCGCCCATGTGAACAATGGGCGAACAAACTTAAAAATAATCATCTAAATTGAGAACCACCTCTTCCTTTTGAAGTCGGTTAAAAATATTCGCTTTTAACCAACGCCCTAAAAACTTTTTACTTTTCAAAAAGGTCAAATAATTTAAATGGAAAACAAAATTAAGAATTTATAATGCCAAAATAATTTAAAAATTATCTATTTAAGCGTAGGTGTTGAAACCGATCCTATTAAAGTTTTTTGTTTACACAAAGTTTATTAAAAAATCGTTATCAATTTTGAACGTCCATCGAGTACTATTTCTTAAAATTCAAAATTATTATTAGAAACCCAATCAATATCGGTCTCCGATAGAATAGGACAGGATCTTTGAAACTTTTCAATCATTTTAAATTTTGTATAATGCCGCTTGAAAAATAGGATAGCTTAGTTGAAATAAAAAAAAGATTAATTAACAATGCCATAAATAAAAAATGAATACGACTACTTTTTGAATTCGATCTAAAACAATTATAATTATTAAACAATATCCCCCTTATTAATAAACGTGGACTAAACTTACAACCATGATAATTTTCGGACTAACCTTACATTTTTAAGAATGAACTTTGGCGTAACTTTACTTCTCGATTTTATAATAAGGGTGTATGAGATAGGCAAGAATATGCAAAATTCTGTATGTATCATAGCATAATTTATATATCTAAAAGTTCTAAACATAGACGCCTTCATCGCTTCCAACCGCGTATTATTTCGGGCATACGCAACCAATTTCAACTTGAATAGAGCCTTTGATCTAGTTTATTAGATCTAAATACAGCAAGGTTCTAAAACAATATTCAAAGTATCTATTATTACTGAAGTGCTAGAGTTCAAAATGTTTCAAACTTTGATATCTAATAATACTTTCACGGGTCGAACAGTATATCAGCGTTTTCTTTTAAAATTCTGTTGTTGTAACCCGACTTCGAAAAAGGAAAGGGGAGGAAGGTTTTTTTTTTTTGTTTGCATGTTTGTTACTTGATTTCTCAGAGACGCTCGGACTGATATGGAAAATTCTTTTTTTAAAGAGCATATCTTTCAAGGCGTTCGAAAGAAATCAAAGGAATTCTTAAAAAAATCTACTTTTAAAACACTACAAAAGAGCGAAGCGAAACTAATTTTCGTTTGGAAGTCAATAGTATACCCAATGAACTCAAATAAAAACAAAGTCGCCGAAATCCGAAAAAGTTATTTTTCACTTTTAATGTTATTTTAAAAGTCTGTTACTAGTTTTACGTTACACGTGGACATATTCGAGAAATTACTAAGATGTTTTTTTTTTCAGGTGGAGAACAGGGATAAATACGACGTGGCACTGCCTGCCTGGTGCAATTTTTATCTCGTGGCGCACTATACTATCGTGCTATATGGATTCTTTGAGCTGGCTTCCAGGCATATGGTGAGTTTAATTCATTTATTTATTTATGCATATACCTTCTGCTGTCTTATTTATCTCTTATACTTCTATTTAGTATATGTTGTACATTATTATTTGGAGTATAAAGTTGAAAATCGATAAAAATCTGCTATGCGTTTACCTACATCTATTGCGTGGCGCTTTTATAAAGGAGCAGGTGATCTTAGGATAGTTTTACGTAAAGCAAAGCTATTGGTAGTAAAAAGAAAACGCTTTTTAGGGACTAAAAAGTAAAAAAAAAACGCTTTTTAGGGACTAACGTTAGAATTTGAAAAAGAATTTCTTCCGTTTTTCAGAAAAGATTAGTGATCATTAACTTTTTAAAAACTCTCTTACTTTCTTATTTATGCTCAAGTTAAATATTTCATCGTGAATAACCGTTATTTAACTTGACGTTTTCCTCATTTATTTATAATGCGAGCTTATGGAACCTTCGTATGTCTGAATCCGTCTGCACAAATACTTTCACACGATTGCTTGACGACTCGTGTCCCCAGCACATTTTGTAAATATGATATACAAACAGAAAACGGGAATCTTGTTTGAAGAAATATTTACGTATTTATATACAATCAATCAATATCAAGTTTATGTTCACTCAGAAAACGCGAATTGAATCTGTAGTGTTACTTTAATTTTGCTCTCTCTTTGGCATTCAAAGGTTTTTAATTAATTTCTAAAGTATAATACTATAAAAATATTACAACAAAGGAGATTTATGTCGCATTTGTTTATGTTCAACGCCTTTTTTTTAACGTGTTAAAATCATGAAAACTCATTTGATGATTTTAACACGTTAAAAAAAAGGCGTTGACCCTCCTCAGGGCAGCGCAGGAGGGAATATCTGACTTGAACCTGACTAAAATCCACGGTGTCATTCAATACGGTTACATTTTGATGATCGCGAGCCCGTATTAAAAAGGAACTACAGCACTGGAATGCAAAGAGCAACTGAAAGAATAGACTAGTATTTAGTCAGACAAGGCTGACAATCTCTTTTGCTCGACCCAGGGTGGTAGAACACATTACACTTCAAAAAAATAAATGGTTGGTTGCCAATCCAGCTCAAAGAAAGGAGGCATGTATCCCAGCAGTGGGAATAATCTCCAAAGTGCATTGATGTACATCCAAAAATGCTAAAGTCTCTGTTATCGTTTAAAATTAGTTAAACTAACTCAATTTAACTAGAATAATTATGTTATCCAATCAAGACTGGAGTAACAGATTAATAGAACCACCTCTAGGCACAAATTAATGAGTATCACGTTGCTACCACTGAATAAATTTGTTCAGAAGGCTCACTATTATACAGCATGGTAAAAAGCAATCACGATAAATGTAATACTATTATGCATGCACAATTGCACACCGTACAAATTATAGGTGTTGCAAGATAAAACTTGTGAAGGATAATGCAATGGGTGGTCACGAAATTTCAACAAAAACTGAATCACCAAATGGTGATGAACTCTAATTGGTTTTTTAAATTGTTACAACATCAAATAGGTTCTCTCGCCCTGGTTGTGCTAAAAAGACTCTTAGATTAATACAGACTAACGTTCCAGGCTCACCTTAACCTGTTTAGAGAGTGGTCCGACCCTCTCTTTCAATGTCCTTGGCTTGAAAAACACTTTTCATCAATTCGTGAAACAAAGAAAATAGAGAAATAAACTGTTTTTCGGTCGTGAAGATTATAATTACATTTATTATAATATTATGTTATTAGCAATAAGCCTTTCGTTTGACACCTCTCTGTTCCACCCTGTTTTCTCGCGTCTATTTTCACTCGTTGCGTGGTAAAATCATCAAATGAGTCCACCCACCCAGGGCAGGGTAGGAGGGACTGTCAGACTCGTACTGATTCAAATCCACGGTGTCCTTCAAAAGCCCTTTACGTTTCAGGCTCACGGTTATTGGATAAGTCCAACGACCCTGGCCGGCTTTGGCCCTCTTAAGGGGGGGGGGGGGGATTCTGTCATTATGATGACACTCTGAAGCGCGTAGTACACAACCTACCGCCGACCGCATGGTCCGTGTTCGGGCAGCGTGTAATGGGCGACTCGCTGTCCGCGCCTACTGTGGCCGGAGATACTACCAACGTCTGTCACCGTGGGCGTTCGGGAGTTAGCCTTCTGTATCTATCTATATTCTGTGTCCCCACAAATCTTTGTCATAACATCATGAAACCGGAGCGCAGTCGTAAGCAAATATTAGTATGTTCCCTGTGTAACAAGGCGTATGGAGGGTGCGGATATGTGTTTTCACCTTGACTTGTTATTTGTTGTTATTCAAAACAAAACTGCCTGTAATAATAATGAGCTTTTCATACAACGTCAAAGATGTAACGTGTATGAGTTACATGGTGAAAGGAGGTCTATTGTATTTAATATTTAGAAAGGATGTGGAATAGGGAGTAAAGTTTCTTGATACTTCGTTGAAATGGAAGGATCTTCCGGCTCTGAGAGTTGTCTGGTTGCTTGGGATTTTATAAACTCGACGCGATACAGGATTATAATAGTTCGTAATAAATTTGCTTCATACATCGCGCTGCTGCAGTTTTTGTTACAAGTAAATGAATAATGTTAGCAGAAAATAAATTATCAGACCTGATGCCTTATCACGGGTTTTCACGTTTTTGTGACGTAAAGTAACTCGACATAAAAATTTTGATTCTTAAAAACTTGTATGTAGCAAATATGATTTCTTGAAAAATATTTCAGAACTAAGAAAAAAATCCCATTGTTAAATTATAAATGATTTACAATGTTTTACAATGTTCTAATAAAGTAAAGGTAGAAGGTGTTTTGTATTTTCAAATAACTTATTTGTTCCATTTTACAATGCTTTTATTTTTGCTACGAAAACGTAGGTTCGTAGCATTGCGTAGACCCTTCGTAACTCGTAGCTAAAATTCTTTAGCACTTTCCAGGTAAAATGGGTTTCCATTTTCTGTTGATGCTACGTAAACTAGCTAAAATAGTTAAGTTATTTTCCTTGACTAAATAATTCAACTCTATTCGTAACAGCAGGTAAATGATGTTTTTATGATATAGATTATGTTTTTCATAGATCTTCATACTTCCACTAAACCCAAATACATATATGACATAAACTGGGTACTATTGAAGACTGTATTTATCCTTCTGGGCTATTGATAAACTCGATTACATTTTGCCAACCTGGAGATGGACCCCAAGTCTCATCATCATCATCAGTCACTAGTATGACACTCGTAAGTCGGGACCGATACGACTGGGTCACCACTACTCCACGATAACGCCACTTCTAGTCTTTAACACTCAAATTATTTTGAAGAAAGAAAAAGCTTCTTCTGAACTTTCACTTCGTTATAGAACTTCTATATTATAAATCCTGATAACTTCGTGTCATATAAGCGATAATCCTAATTGGGAAGGAAAGTTTCCATCTTCGCAGCTCTGTATTAAAACAACAAAGTAGGAACAATTTTTTCCAGTTCACGTCACTTTTGATGGTAAAACTCCAGAGAGAAGCGAGGCGAAGAATTAGGATTAGAAAAGTTTCTACATTATTTTGAGTACGTTTTCAGTCAAGCGCTGTATTTTTTGAAAAGTGTTGTAGGCACGTCACTCTTATAAAACTAGGATATAAAACAACCGCTTAAGCTAACTAAAGCCCACCACAGATGATCAAAAGAACACATTGAATGAAGGTGCATAGAAGAAAACTGTAAACATTTCAATTTCGGTGGTTTCGAAGAATAGGTATTAGGTCGGGACACACGGGCCACAAAACACCGCCACACTCCACTCGCGCGATTCCGCACCCCTATTTGTCTATATTATATTTTTTTATATCAATGCATTACTGAGGTAAGTCAGTAATACATTGATATAAAAAAATATACTATGGGTAACAGTCCTTATTAATCCACCTCACAAACACAATTACAGGAATGAAAATGTTTTTGTAAAACAAAAATCCATTACGAATTGTTATCTCAGTTAAACACACACTGAAGGGTCTCTGAGTTATGAACAATTAAAAATTATTTTTTCGTTTTATTATTTAATGTATTTTTATTTAATATTGGTAAAATAAAACTGTGAAGGAATACATCTTAAAGAAGGACATACATGCATGTCCTAGAACAACAAAAAATAATCGAAGACATTTGAGACATCAGTCTACCAACCCGCACTAGGCCAGCACTGTGGATTATAGTAATCCCAGCAGTGGGAAAATTATAGATTAATTTTAAATTAATGCTTAGTGATTAGCTAGCTCAAAACGGTAAAGGAAAACATCGTGAGGAAACCGGCAAGTCTTAGAACCAAAAAATTCGAAGACATGACGTGACATTCACCAATTCGAACTGGGCACGCGTGGTGGATTTTGGCCCACTCCCTCTCATAGAGAAGAGACCTGTGTCCCAGTAGTGGGAACATTAATACACTGATGATGAATGATGATGATAATTAGCTAAGTACCTACAACAAAGTGGTTGTGCCACCATGTTGGTTAGATTTTTAATGATCGTTAACTTTGAAACTTCAAGTAAAAAGTTTTTGAAATCTTAATTATAGACATCCTACAAAGTTGAATTCACAATGAATTGATGATCGTAGGCGATAAAATTTCAGCAACTCATCAAATAAACGAAAGTTTAGAAGTATTTTGAAAGCTTTAAAAATAAATAATTTATCGTTCATCTGCAAACTTTAAAGATTTGAAGAAATACTGAATATGCAAAAGTAAATGAAACGATGAATAAAGATTGAACAAAATACGCAAAAATACTTGAAATAGAGTAACGTTGAAGAAAAACATCTTGGTGGGTACGTCTGGAAAAGTGTGATTGGGTGTTTCAAATAGAAATTCATATACCGGTAGCAAGAGGATCTATTTCTGTAAGTATTTGTGCACGGTTGATGATAACAAGTCTGCCTCCTGTAACATAGGTAGGTCTTTAAAGTAACGGGGGAATGCGTTTGTGGCTACAAAAAAACACCACTTTCCGAACCTTTGGGAGTTAAAAAGTAGATGCATTTGTGAGAGAAATTGAAAGAAAATATTTGAATATCAAAAAGTTAAAAACTGTCTAAAACTTAAAAACATTTAATTTCAAACTTCGTTATATCTAATCATAACTGAAGACAAAAACATTGATGTAGATTATATTAATTACAACTTTATAATGATCAGTACCCTTTGCACGAATTTTCAGTATTTGAGACGTAAAGTAAATTGGAACTTTGACAATTTCATATTGACAATTTTTAAAGGAAAAAATGAGTTCCTCCTTCGCACACCAAAGGCGCTGTTCCATTTTTCTAAACAAGAAACCACAAGAAACGCTGTAGATACTGTAAATTAAAAGAGTGAAAATTCGTGCTAAGGGTACTGATATGTCGTAAAATTTTATTATGAGATCTTCTATAATTATTTTCTATGTGAATTTCTATCTATTCAAATTACTGCGAGGAGCAGTATCTTATCTTCCGAAACATTAAGCTAAATCTGTGGACATTTTCGTTCGAACGACGATTATTATGGCTGATGGCGGTTAGGGTCTCGGAGAAACACAGTAATTGCTTATGAACAACTTCTTATCGCTGTATCAGACAGGCTTGTATTATAACATAACTTTCTAGATTACTCTCCCGTTTATTACAAATTTAATCTAGCCTTTGACTTGATCTTCATCGATTTCGAGGAATAATGAAAATTTATGGAAAATACCGAATATTATTTTAGCAATTTCGCATTTCATCGTCAAGAATTTAATTTTTAGAAAAAGTATATTTTGTCTTATTATAAATAATGGATTTGACTTATTATTATAAAATATATTTGTGATTGTGAAATCATTAAATAATTCACATTGGGTGGAGTAGAAGGGACTGTCAGACTCTTAACTTAAAATCCACCCCTTCCATTCCATTGTCCTTTACAAAAGGTACCCGTATACCTTTACGACTGCGACCGCGGCAGGCTTATCAAAGATACTAATAATCTTAGGTAAAAATCAAGGACGAGACCCTGTCTCGACGAGAATACATTGTTGTAGAGATCATCTAACTTTGGTATTCCAAGACATGTCTCGATAAGAGAGGTCATTATCCAGACTACTGAGGCAGTCGTCCACGTCCCAATGGACGATGCCGCAATAATGAATAGGAGGAAATAGGTATGGGACAATAAGTTATGAGCCACTACATGTTTTGAAATTCCTTTTATTTTACAGCCCCAAGGGTGCAACCCTTTATCAAGAGAAATAGAATTCGGAGTAATTTATAACAATATTACCTATTTGTATAAAGTTTATAACAGTTGTAGGAAGCAACTCATAACTGAATATGTTTTAAAAAAGAACATGCAGCAAATAATTAGCACATTGTGCAGCTGTTAGGCGTCATAAAATTGTACCTACTGACTAAAAAAAAGTTGAAGGTGACGCAATGACAGAACGAAATTGGAAACATGAATATTCAAAAATTTAAAAATCAATATAGATCCAAAAGAAAAGTGGCTGAAGCAACAGAGGAGGTCGAATACCCACTCTGTTACACTAAAAACCTACTGCTACGATCTTAACCAATTGTTTTCTTTCTCTTCTAGGGCATGACTCCAATCTCAGTCCTGATCTGCGTGCTCTACATCATCGCTTCACTCACCATCATCGGTATGGCCTTCGACAACTCAAAGCACGCCCCACTCTTGGAAGTCATCAGATGCTCAGCACTCGCCTTCCTCACCAGGAGTGTGACGATTGCCAGCCCAGCTGTGGCCACTGCATTACAGACCTTCTTCGTGGCCTCTGCCATGTTCTGGTGCCTGAATATCTTAAAGTTCTTGGAAATCAAGAAGACGAGAAAGGTGGATTAAAGTCTGAAGCTCACGACTGATTGTTGGTATGACTTATGCGATATAAATGGTGGATGTTAGAAAACAGGAACAGTTTATAAGAAAAGAAAATAATGTTCATAAGGTTTATTTTCCTGTGACATTATTTAAACTTAACCTAGACGCTGGATCTGTTTAGTACTTTGCAGAAGCTGGACTTACTTCGAATTGCTTATTTGAAAGTTTGTGATTTTTATTACTTTTGAAACTAGTTCCTGTTTGTTTTTCATCTAGTTGAGAATGCTTGTGAAATAGGAAATGTTAGTTAAGTGCCTTTAATGTACAAAATAATGATGCGAAAACTAAGCCAAGTAAGCCTTAATACTAAGTAATGAAAGATTTGTTTACGTTGTTTTCATGTCATATTATTTTATTACCTGTTATTTCGATATGATTAATTGTAGGAATGGAGTTACAAATAATTTTTTTTTTTTTGTGTCTGTCCATCATTAACAAATGTTATTTCAATTTGAATGTGGCAATATTTGCAACTGATATTGGATATTTTGATTGAAATGACGTAACCATTACTGGTTTCCTGGTTTGTTTAAATTCTAGCAATGAAATGTCGTAATTAAAGATAATTTTCGAACCATTTATATTTTGTTCTATAATATTATCATTTTCATGAAATAGCTGCTATTTAATTTATAATGACGTGTTCAATTTCCATGAAATTAAGCCTTATAGTAAATTCTGGTGTTTCTAAGTGCCTATCAATGATATACGTACAGTAAATTGTCCATCTATTGTTACACTACGAAAAACAACCTTACTGCCACAAGATAAAGGTGTTGTCAATTTTAAGTTGTCACCACAGACGTGCGATTTACTATACCTTGAACTTTATATCTTTTTCTACACTAATAACGTGCCATAGATTAAGAAATGATACTTGGTTTAGATGCGACACTATCCTTCTTTGAGCGTGTTCAACTGCTTTAACCTTCAGGGCATATAAAACTTTAGAATCAAGTCAAGTCAAACTTGTATAAAATCTTGACTTTGATATTACGCTTTTATACACGTTCAAAATATTTAAAAGATTTTTTTTTAATGGAAACTGTTATTTTAGCATCTTTATGAAGTATGGATGATTTATCTGCGATGTTCAGCACTTTGAACAAAATTGAATATTTTACTTGAACAAGAGTGTAAATGTATAAACTGAATTATAAAAAACTTGGCATCTAATCTATTCTGTTGTGCTCATAATTTAGTTGCAAATGAATATTTTATTCACTCCGTGCCTATAGCCTTTATCTAATTCTGAAAACGTATTCGTTCTCTTTTGTGAGTGAACAAATATTTTTACAGATATTTGTGAACAAAAACAACGAACACATTTTGATGTTATTTGATAATGTTATAATCTTTTATTAATACTTTTCATAATTTTGTACAGTAATCTTAAATAATTACGTTTATTAAAAAGGGACACTTATAATTATTGTTACGAGAAAACACCAAATAATTAGAATTTATAAGATATAATTATACCTATAGTGTACAGCTGATTTGTTTGAGAATAATTAATTCATAATTAATTATTTTGAAGTCGCCTTAGCATTTTAATAGATTATAAAATATTGATAATTATGTTGTTTGAAGTAACTATTGATAACTTATTTGTTACGAATTTATTGAATACAACTTTTTTAGCAATATGGGTTTTGATTTTTGTTGACCTGTACCTTTTTCCACAGCCGTGTTTTATCTAAAGCAACCATCACACGAAGATTCCGCTATCACATTAATTTTGTTTGCCAAATCTGCAACACTTTTCCGAAAAAATTTTTAGGTATACCTAGAAATGTAGGAAAGGCGTAAAGTCGTACATACATAATACTTTACATTTAAAATCACATTTGAAAGACCCAAAACTACAGAACAGAACTGAGGTGTTGCAAACGAGTGCATGCAAAAACCGTATTTTTCAAATTGAAAATTCAAGTATTACGTTTACTATCTATTCAATTTATTTTAGTCCAATATATCAGAGTACATATTATCACACAGTTCACAGACCTAAATATATAACAAAAATACCTAACATAAGTGTGGGTGTGAAGAAAATCCACAGTATCTACAGAAGCCGACGGTTTGCTCTCATAGACGTAATATCAGAAAACTATAACAGTAATCCAGGCTCACAGTCTGCAAAGGCTTAAGACGAGGAGTGTCAATAAAACTGGGATAGACAGATTTCTAAGTCGTTTTTTAGATTGTGTATGTAAAAAGAAATTCAACACTTTTAAATGAACAGCCCGTGTAGAACGACACCGCCACAGACAAGTTTTATTGACGATAGAATAGAAAGAATGAGAACCCGGGCATGGTCGGACAGCGAGTGGCCCATTATTTTTCGCCGCATGCCCGCGTCTACGGTGGCCGGAGATCGTCTAGCGACGTGTATCGCCGTGGGCATCTACCAATGCGGCGACATCTGTGTAGAATACAGGATTAATAATAATCACACATATCACAACAACAATAATCAAAATGGTATTAACATAAATATCATTATTTATTCCGAACAAAAATACATTTGTGTCGAATAAAGGATTAATAATAATGACACATATCACAATAATAATAATCAAAAGTTACAATGGAAAAAAACATGTCCTTTTTTTTATCTACTAAACAAGAAGACGGATTTCGCTACTGAATGCTCAGAAAAGACATCTAAAATCAACTTAGAAGTCTAGACATGATCTAGTTCAAGTCACATGAGAGCAATACAGATTAGTGTATGAGATGGTCTTTTAGAGAAACGCCTTGAGTGCTTTGAGTGGACCTATCCACTTAGCGCAAGCATTTGCCTGTTATCGTGAAGATCAACACATAACTCAAGGAGCTTAGCCTTTAGAGGAGGTTCATCTACGTTCGTATTTCTGGTCAGAAAGTAATGTAAGTTATAGCAATAAGATGACGGACTCTTTGAGTAAACTATTTAGATTATTTACAATTCGCACCCATATTTTTTTTTATATCTCTTTAATATTTTATAATAAAAAAAATATGTAAAATTCTATTGATTAGTTTTCTAACAAATATGTAAAATTCTATTGATTAGTTTTTTTAACAAATCCCAACCAATTACCTATGCAAAGTAACGTCATGTTAAACTATGTCTAGCAGTGGACTGTTTCCGAGTGACACCAATTTTCAATATTTTGTTAGAACATTGGTAATATTTAATTACTACTTAGATCATAAAGTCATTAGTCTACACGAAGAACTTTATAACCCAAACAGTTATTCACCAAAGAGATAAAAATGGGTACCTTATTCAAGTTATACGCTCCAAAAAGCAGTTTGTGACAAAGTCCATTAAACTCGAAATCTTTCGCACCATTACTCTGCAAAAATACAGATACACATTCAGTACATTCATTGCGGGTAGGAAAACATTCAGGGGTGAATAACTCAACCTGTTGAAAAAACACGAAGCATTTACTCGCAAAAAAAAAACAGAGATACACTTGGAACGAAGTTCTGTGACAGACATTTCTTTATGTTTGTTTGAACTCTAAGAAAAGTATTTTCAACCTTTTTTTGTTAGATAGATACAACGTAATAACAATGATGATAATTTCAGTAACACAGGCCGATCCAAGGTTGGTCTGTGGATGGTGGTGACCATTTTCCATAACGACTTTCCTTCCGTGCCTCGGAAAGCACGTAAAGCCGTTGGTCCCGGCTGTCATTTGTAGATCTTTGACCGTCGTTACTGTTAGTCAGAAGCTCTTATGTCTGACAACCAGTCTTACCATGGGTTATCGTAATGTATTGCCCAGTGACTGGGTTGTGGAGGCCTGATAGGCAGTTGGTCCATGAAAAATAATGATATCCGGCTGCTTCTGGTTCGACTAGAAGCCGACTCCAATATAGTTGGGAAAAGGCTAGGTAGATGATGATACTAAAATCATCGAGAGTCCGATTCAGGTAGAGCAGAAGGGACTGTCAGACCCGTGGCTGACTGCAATCCACCATTTTTCTTCTAAACTTCTTAAAGTTGAAAATCTATCAAAGATTTTATAGATCGTTTTCGTTTGTTTCGTTCGCTATCGCTCAGCAGTCTTTACTAGATCTTCAACTTTATGCAATGGGGTATAAAGTTGAAAATGTATTAGCGACTGCTGAACGTTAACGATTGTCACTTGCTGTTTGGCTACAGGCTCTTGGCAGGCGTTTGATCCTCTATGGAGACTCAGACAGAATGTTGACAGCTTTTTGGGGCGCGTCGACTGATTCTTGATCAGACAGCGATCTACCGCCGTCCATATGCCCGATCATCATCATCATCATCATCATCAGGTGGAACACGTCCATTGCTGAACACAGGCTTCCCCCTTAGACCGCCACGCCGAACGACAATTCGTCACTTGCAGCACTTGCGTCCATCGGTTGCCCGCGACCCTCACATGTCGTTGGTCCACCTAGTGGGAGGTCTGCCTACGCTGCGTCTTCCGGACCGTGGTCGCCACTAGAGAATTTTGCTTCCCCATCGGTTGTTAGTTCTGTGAGCGATGTGGCCTGCCCAATGCCACTTCAACTTGCAAATTTTATGAGCTATGTCGGTGACTCTGGTTCTATATATTATAGGCACAATTTGATTATTATTCAGCCCGCTCAACTACCCTATAAATTGCAATCGACAAAATTACTTGTTTTAATATGAAAAACAAAATTGTAACAAAAATCAACCCTCACAAACATTGCAAGTTAAATAAATGTTTGTAAAAAACTAGTTTGAATGAAAAATTCTGATCCATTTTAGTAATTGCTAAATGTAAACGGTTGGTGAATTCATAACAACATTAAAACCTCTGTCAGGAACAGAACACAATATCCAATATAACAGAACGGATATAAAACGGAATTCATAAATCCGAATCCAGATATGAAATTGTTAACCAACCCAAATTGAAAGCCCGACCAATTATTTATTAATTCTGTTGATGAAACCAAACAATTTATTGTCAAAGTCAATAAATATGTTCATTGAATTAGCAAATGAATAAATAGGACTGATTATGAAATAAGAAGATTTGGGGTATATACATTCCGTCTCCTAGCGGTCCTATCCAGGTATCGGCACTTGGATTCGCGGGTCCGTCTCGTCAGATAACCGTGACCTTGGATTGTGAAGGACTATATTTGAAGAATCATCGTCAATTTAGTCAGTTCAAGACTAATAGTTCGTCTCTGGATGGGAGGACTCATTTGATGTTTTTTTTTCACGATATACAAAAGGCGTCGGCTCCAAAATCCAACTGTAATCTGCGGTGTCGGCTGATCGATCCCACTGGTCGTAGTAGCCTCACCAGCGGCCTTTCCAGTGATTGAACGAGATAGCGCTAGACAATTTGCATAGCTCTGTCACTTCCACTCGCCGGAACAAGCCTGGTTTTAAGACGTTATAATAAGGCCCCAGGGCCGCTTCGTTCGCGGCCACGGTCCAATCGGAATCCATCACCAAAACAGCCTTTTCCTGTGTTTTCTTGGTGGTCGATGCAATAAAGTTCCAGTTCATTTTGGGTGAATTCACTCTATTTACGTATGATCTTTGTTTCTAGGATAAATTGAAACCAAGAGCAAACAATTATAAAAAATATGTTTTATTTTAAAGTAACTCACTCAAAGACATGTTTATTAAGGATTGGCATCGTCAAGTCAACTTGAAGCTTCGTCCAATAAAAAAGGAATTTATTTGATCCTTAGATTTAGATTTTACCTTCACAACTTTGTATTTCTACTGTAACATAGCATTCCTTTGTATCAATGGACTTTCAGAGCAAACTAAATTTATCTTATTCTACATTATAATAAAGATCAAACTCATACAAATATTTGCAAGCTCTTTAAATAAATAAACTTTTGAATTAACCTGAACTTGTGATTTCGCTACAGTTCACTATGAACAAACATTATTTCCTTTAAGAACTTTTGTAAACAAGATTTCATAAACACTCAAATATAAACCTTAAGAACAACAAGAATGAACGTTCAGAATATTTTGAACCAGACAGTGTCAACAGGGTCTATTCTTTGGATTATGTACGAACGTAACTTTTACGTTCTAGTTTAAGTGGGTTTAATATTAAATTCTGTGAACTTAAATCTTAATAAAGTATGCTATTTGTTATTTTAACAGTATTTATTTAATTAACGCAATTTGAGAGTTAAAAAGGCCTAGCGTAAATAAACGCGAGAAGCAAGCATACAGAAAATTTGGTCGTATATTATTTGAAAATGCAACTAACCTTTTATATTTTATTTAGGCATTGTGCTATGTTTGTGTCAAGCAAAATATACTTATGTCAAACGCAGATTTCACCACTTGTGTTTAAGGTGATTGCGTCGATGTAGCCCGCGAAATTCAAATTTTGTTGTATACTTACAGCCGCGAATAATATTTTAATCAACATGTTATAACCTAGCACTAGTCTGCAAATTGCAAAAACCGTAAGAAAATTTGAATTTCGCGGGCTGGTTGGAGCATTCACCTTCATGTAAATCGGGCACAAGAAATCAAACCCCTAGCTAGTAGGTATTGCAAAATTGTTGACCAAAAAAAAAACAAAAACACTTTGCTAGCAGAGTTAACTATATACCAAGCATAAGTTCACAAAACACAAACAACCAACAGTAAGTAAACCTAACGCAAGTATACAATCAACTTTATGAAACGCAAATACAATTTATTTTGCGTACAAATCTCGGTAAATAAATAAACAATCATAGTTTCAGAAGCAACGCTGTTTGCGTATGTACGCTATAATTTATTATAATGGGAGAACTTTGTGGGTTAGAAGGTTCAGTTTTGGTTTGAGTAAAGGTGGGGATCGGGCGTAACTCTGTTTGATTTACGTGGCTCAAAATGAGTACGACCTCGGATTTTGCTCACCCTGTAACCACTCACCTACACCATTCAGGATTTCAATAAAACCATCGATAAACCCATGCTGCACGCGTAGCATGACACCGCAACAGAAAA
Source organism: Agrotis segetum (assembly GCA_036375495.1). Taxonomy (NCBI): domain Eukaryota; kingdom Metazoa; phylum Arthropoda; class Insecta; order Lepidoptera; family Noctuidae; genus Agrotis; species Agrotis segetum. The sequence continues at coordinate 2,452,221 of JAQSVV010000047.1, read as the reverse complement.
TGGGTCTTGTCCATGCACGCATTTAAAAAATACAGAAAGTAGAAAGATTTTGATCATGATCTCAAAATTTTTGATCGAACACTACAAACGTATTTTCATCGATTTATTAACGTACCTAACAAAACATCACGCGTGTAAAGTGTACCGAATAATATACACCCATATTTTACGCAAGAAGTATTATGTCGACAAAAATATAATTACCTACAAAAGTTTTTCGAAACTAACTTTAGATTGTTTTTCCTAGCGCTAACTTCCAGCTACGTTTTACTTTAAGGGGGATGCTCCAACCAGCCCGCGAAATTCAAGTTTTTTTTTACGTTTTTTGCAATTTGCAGGCCAGTGACATGTTGTAACTTTATAAATATATGCGTTGCGGTAATAACAAGTATAATTTTAAACATAACAAATACCAAAAAATTCGCTCCATCAGCTCTCACATAGAAAAGGTGCATCGTAGATAGATTTCGGAGATTTTAACATGATATCGACGCATTCACCTTAATTAAGTACGCTAAAGTTTTGAAAAGAAACACATAAATATAATATTTTCTTATTATAAACATGCAATAGAAGACATCGATGCCGAAACTATTCATCACACATGTTTTTTACACAAAAGAAAAACCTACCCGAATCTGGCAAATTCCAACGTAAACCTTTGTCATAAAGAAAGTTGAAAATCTATCACAAAGACTGATTGTGGTAGCTTGAAGTGCTGAGTGCTGGCGTTTGTATAGACACCAGCAGGTCAATCTAACCGAATGTGTCAAATTTTACCAGTCGAATATTAATATTTCTACAATATATTTTTTTCTTTCATAGTTTTTTTTTTCTATTTTAGAAAGACAGATTGAAGTAGGTTGATGTGCTGACGTCTGCACATTGATATTTGTGACTGAAATTAGTATTTTATGTGTAAAATAGCGGTTGTTCTATCCCAGAGGTCTAAGATGAAGCGAGCTCGTCGCTAAAGAGGCTGTTATAATTTGCACGTTGAAATTCCTATCTGGTAGTTATATTATAGCTAACTAATCTAATACAATACAAACATGAAAACAATATCTGAAATGGATAAACATTTGATCAAAAAGCCAATATGGAATTAACAAAACAACAGATATTATTTTTATACATAGAAACAAAAGGCTCTGTTTATTACAAAATTAATATAATGTGAGAATACAAAAGAAACTCCATTTTAAATGTAAGTACCGTTCCACGAATTAATGTATTCATTCTCTTTTCACGTTAACAACAATAGTTTACCAAATTAATTGGATAGCTAATAAAATAATGAAATAATCCAATTAGGACTAAAAATATAAACAACAAAAAATATTTATGAAAACTGTCTTAGAATATTTAAGGCCTTAAATTAAAAAGAAAATTTTCTATCAAAGAATAAGAACACGGTTTTGATTATTCTGTTCAATGAATATTTTTTTTTTTTATTGTTTATCTTCGTGTTGAGTAGTTCCACTAATAATTATGGAAATTCGGTCTTTAGGCACCTACGCAAATCATCCTATGTAGGTACTTATTACAAAAAAATGCGTAAGAGTGTATATTTGTATCGTTTTCTTTGACAGCTGAAGCGATTTTTATGAATTAATTTATTTATCTACAATGCTACAACCATTCCTAATCAAATCATTGTTGTTTGGTCTCTTTCTGAACATAAGGCCATCCATGGCCATAAATCCTTTCTGGGCCTTTTCGGCGCTGCCGTGACACATACAAAAAATATTATTCTTATAATTAGGTTTTTATTTTTTCTTGATTTATATTTAAGTAGTTTTTTCTTCTTTTTTGTGTTTTTCTTTTATTTATTTTAAATGTGTGTCCATCGCGGCGCCAAATAAATGTTTTTTCTTTCTTTCTACATATTTCCATTTCGACTTTCCTACACAAGCAACCGGTTACTACCTACTCAACTTTCAAGTCTCCGCTGCTACAATTAACGTTTATGTATTTTTTTATATATTCAACACAATCCCCGTAATATTCTAACATGCAATTATTTTTAATTCATTTTTAGATGACACCTTAATCCAGTCAAGACTTCAGGTAAACAAAGGAAATCACCGATACATAAATCCTATTTAAAAAATTCTTTAATTTTTATGAAGCTCTATTATCGTAATTTAATAGACCGTGGAAGTGTGACGTAGAAAGATGACATTTGGGTAAAAACAAACAGGTTTCGACGTGGGATTTTTGTTATTTTATCTTTTTTGTAATTAATAATAATGTCTGCGTCGAACTTCTTGTTACTACTGTGTGCAAAAATTGATGGAACAACATCCTTTTCATCAGCAAAATTACAATTACAAAGACGGTCTTCACGAGTAGGGTCTCTATCCTTACGACTGAAATTGAAAATAATGAGTAAGTCAGCAATACAAGTCAATACAACGAGTCCTCAGACTAGAATAATAATTAATCAGCAGTAACGTACCGGCAGAGTGTTTTCCATTTTTACCCGACTGCGCGACGCAAAGGAGGGTAATGTGTTTATCAGTCTATGTATGTATGTAAGTATGTATGTATGTATGTATGTTTGTTTCTATGTGGCGTTCTAGAGACCAAATGCGTTGGCCGATTTTGATAATTTTTACGTCAATCGATTCGTCTTAACCTTGCGAGTGTCACTAAAGACATGAAAGTAATCAAAATTCACCACAGCGACAACCAGACGCCATATTGTCAAAATGAAAAAAAAAAATGTCGATGAACTATGTCATGTGGGGTATCGTTGAATAGGTATTTTAAAATCATAGGTTCCCTTTATCATTTTTCATTTTAAATAATAGTTTAGGATATATAACGATTTAAATTCAAAAACAGAATAGTAACTAAAAAGTATGAAATAAAAAAAAAATTAACGAAAAACAAAAAACCCGACTGCGTTAAAAAAAACTAAAAAGAAAGAAACAAGCCCAGTAGTTAAGAATTCACTCATTCACACTCACAGTCGGGGCCCGTTGGGAAGAACTGATTGGTATAATTTGAATGGGCCCCGACTGTGAGTGTGAATGAGTGAATTCTTAACTACTGGGCTTGTTTCTTTCTTTTTAGTTTTTTTTTAACGCAGTCGGGTTTTTTGTTTTTCGTTAAATTTTTTTTTATTTAAAGATTTTTTCACTAGCAGGAAATCTAAAAAACCTGCAGGTTTCTCTTCTAGAGACATGGTTGCAACCGGGAGCAAAACAATAAGGTATTTTATACCTTGTAAACGCTAGATAATGTATTCAAAATGTAAATTATCTCAAAATGCAATACGTTCCTGTGTTTGTTTTTACCCAAATGTCAAATTTGTGACGTCATAGCTTCCGCAGTCTATTGCTTAAGGGCTGATAATATTTTCAATTATCAGACAACTTTTATCTGAGGAATTAAAATTACGGTTTGACATATTTTCTATAGATAATAAGCTGTCAAACCGCAAATTTTATTCCTCAGATAAAAGTTTTCTAGCTATTGAAAAATCAGCCTTTATTCGGATAAAATCGTAGGCAAAAGCTAGTCTGTAACATATTTATACCAACAGGCCGAAGTTTACCCTCAGTTGCTCGAAAGCCTCCGAACTAACTTGACGCGACGCCTCGTCTGTCGTCGGCTAGATTCGTTCGCCTTCGTAGTTTAAAACCCGGTTGTTTTTTTAAAAGTGTTCCATTATTCCTTTATTAAAAGTTTGTGACAGTTGTATTTAAAATAGGGAATAAATTGTGTTTTGTTTGTGAATTGGTGATTGTGAATTAAGAGAAGTAAATGAGGTAAGTTTATTTTTTTTAATTAAGTTTTATTTACTCTATTTTTTATTGTCAAGTCATTTATGGTTAATCGGAACTAAAGTCTAAACTGGATTACTACGTTAAATACAAATAATTATTTTTATATTGAAATGGTATTGAATAAAAGTAAAGTCATTTTAAACTGCCAATATATATAAAAATAATAATCAAAATATAAAATTCATTTTTAAATCTGGTGGCTAAATAAGTTACATACAGGTTTTAATTTTTTTCAGGAAAAGGGTTTTGTTATAAATAAGAAATGTGTTTGTGTAAGCTTATTTGTAACTTTACACTTACTACAGTTTTAAGGCAGGTTGTTTAATCAGTAGCTAAACTATTTAATAAATCCTATACATTTTTAAACATTTTGCAAAAATACTTCTGGGATTTTTATTTTTTATTTTCATGGTATAATCATCAAATGAGTTCCACCCCATACTGTCAGACTTGTACTAACTAAAATCCACATTGGTTCTTCATTAGCCCTTTACGTTCAAGGGTGACGATTACTTGACGAGACAGTCCCTCTACCCTGGCAGGCTTTTAACAATAGTTTGTCTATCTATTTATCAAACAACTGGCTGTTACACCCAAATAAATAAAATTATTTATCATTGTGGTTCACGTCATTGGTCGTCCAACGTTTGCGGTCTACCACTAACCCAGATAATTATGCAAGTTATACGAGTAGTAGCATATATGAGTTTGTATGCCAGTATTACAACTATTTTCTGTATAACTCCATATAAATACCTAATATTTTTCCAATAGGTAGGTACTGTGAAGAAGCGTAAGGCACATAATCAATCAAAACTTTCAAAACGTGCCTAGCATTATTGAAAAGTTTAATTTACTGGGTTTTAATGCCTTATAAATAATTTAAGCCTAGTTTTTTTAAAAAAATATTAAATAAAATAAAATAGTTTACCAAAAAGGCGAGTTAGTGGTCAAACGCGAGCCCATCGCAAAATTAAAAAAAGAACACTATAATATGCTGCCAAAAAAACCATTAACTTCTTTTCAAACATTATTCCGGGAAATAATGTAAATTAATTTTTACTTCCGAATCCGAAGTCATATACATAACTTAAGTAAGTAAGTAATATCTAAATCAGCAATGTAAAATTTGTTACACTTCTGTTTTAGCATAAACACAAAAAAAAAAATTCAAGGCATAAACAATTTCTCAGCAACAGAACATAAAGCTTCCAAAAAAGGTATGAAATACAAAAACAACAACACAATTCCATTGCTTCTATAAAAATATCGAAACGTTTCACAATAAGTACAAATAATGCCCAATAAGCACTTCGAAGATCGGTCTGAGGTCCTAGTACCAAATGAAAAGATCAAAATATTAATCAAAATGAAAGAAACAAGCTTTTTCTCTCCATTTTTACTTATTTTTGCTTTTCTAAGATAAAAATATCTGTAATTGGGTCTTATGTTTTTTACTACTTCAGTTTCTTTTTTTTTTTTAAGAATAACTTTTGTACTTTTTCCTATTTCTTTTGTCGGGAATCTTTGTATAAAGCTAAGTTTAAACTATGCTGTCGTAGTTTTGCGACGATAAATTAGTTAATAATAACATAAAGAAATGTTTGACACATAAATATTGTTCTCACACGGATGAATCGGGTTTCAGAATTTATGAATGTACGGAAAATAATTCCGAGCTGTACATACGCATAAATGGCTGTACTTACTCGAACGTTATGCAGTGTATAGAAAATATTTTATTATTCATTGTCTCTTGATTTTCTTTTAGTGTGTCAAAATATATAATTGAGTAGGTATTTAGATAGAAAGAAAGAAAGGGAAAGAAAATACTTTACGCTATCAATTCATCATTGTTATCCACGTTTTGATTCATAATTCCTGGTTAATAATTCCAGTGGTTGTTCATGAGTTTCCAGCCTAGAGAGATTCGGGCATGTAAAGGGCAACTCGCTGTCCGACCATGGACCATGTCGACGGCACGTTGTGTTCCACGCGCACCTCAAAGAACGTCAGCATAATGACGGGGCCCCCCTCTATAGAGACTTATCTCATTACCTTGACTCCGGAACATAAAGGGCTATTGAAGGACACCGTGTATTTTAGTCAGTACGAGTCTGACAGTCTCTCCCACCCTGCCTAAGGAGGGAGGACTCATTTAATGATTTTACCACGCTAAAAAAAAGTTACTCTCTACAATGGCAAAACTGTAGACATCAACTTTCAAGCCATTCGACAAGAATAGTCTAGGCTGGAGAGATATTGACTAGTACCCATTTGAAAACATCCTATAAAAATCTAACTTTTTCTAGTTCCACTAAGAATGTCGTAACATCAATATTCTAAGGATTTGTGGGTTCTCTGTGTGTGAATCGATTTGAAACGACGTGATTGATGAGAGTTCTTACATGAAAAACTACCTAATCCGTGGTTCAAATAGCTGCCTTTCACTTTCAGCTTTTTGATCAAAAATCACTGTTTACAAAGACCGGCTTTCGAAATTCTTACCGCTTTACCACAAAAAAGATAAACATAATTCTTTTGAATACTTGTAAAAAAACTGTCAACGTCAAACCATACGCGTTTCACTTTGTTTAAGAGTCGCTTTGCAGTTACACTTTTTTTAGACAAGCGTCCAACAGTTTATCTTGTTGTGGTACCGGCGGACCCATTTTTATCACTCATTAACTTGGTCATTTTTATTAAAAAAAACTTGAGAGGTGTCAAGGGACACCCGGATGGAACGAAGTTACTGTATACACTCAACAAAAATAATCGTTGCGACTCCACTCCAATCCACTCCGCTCCGCTCCGCTCCGCTCCGCTCAGCTCCGCTCAGCTCCGCTCAGCTCCGCTCAGCTTTTCGCGCTTCAGCTTTAGCACCCTTTCGCAACGCGCGATAAGGAACTTCGTTCCAAAGAGTGTCGTGACAACTTTTCGTAAGAATTTTTTCCGTCTAGCCCCCTTTTACAACGCGCGATTAGGAACTTCGTTCCAATAAATAGCACTATTTACTTTTTTTATATAAAACACGAGTCATAAGATATTACGCCTGTAGCCCTGTACTCACTAAAAAGGAAAAAATCTAAAAAGATTCTGACAAAATATGACCCTCGTCCCTTTTTCCAAAGTCGGTAAAAAGATATTAATTCCGTCTACACAAATTATTGCATGCGAAAAGGATTACTAAGTAAATAAACATTCTTAAAAATTGGACAATCTCACAATAAAGGGTGCACTGTCTCTTTGATGAAAGCAATCTTTTATTCGCCTAACCAAACATTGCAGCCGTTAGTCTGAATGAGTTCACTAATACGTACCAACACGCCATACAAGTGAGCTCATAACATTTTATCGCTCCATAGTCTGGTCTAGCTTTGTCTGTTTTAATAATAGAGAGTTCTAACTGCGAGTTTGCATATAATATGACGTCACAAATGAATGCAGACGGTCTACATAGTTCCTATTCTAGGTTTTGCTCGCGCTAGCAGAAAGGAAATGTTCACGTTTCACTTTTAATTTTTTAAACAAACTATTAAACCCTAAGGAAGGTTTCGAATTTCACAAAATTCCGGATAAATAAGCACCCACGTCCCAAAAAAACTCTATGCAAAATTTTAAACTCCTTGCACTTGTAGTTTCTGAGATTTCGTGATGATTCGCCTCTCCCATGACTTCCAGTACACGATCCAGAGCCAAAGTGGATAAAACAATTTTTACAACAATTTTTTTTTTTTAATCAGTATGAATAAAGATGTGAATTTATTTTAAATTCATACATGTCATGTTCAGCACCTTTTTAAACCTTTCTGGGCTGCTTAATTCATTTTACTCCGTCGTGATTGAATTAAGTACTGGGTGTCTGGAGTTATGTAAACTTCTTCATTCTATTTGAGTACCTACGACTAAGTATATGATAATTCGAGGAAATATTATTTTCTTTCATATTTTTGTTGAGTCGTGAATTCTTTGAGATTTTCCCGCGTCCAGGGATTTCACAAAAGGTTCATTCATGTATTACGAATATTAGTGTTTAGTTTCTATAGTTTTTTAAAAATTCTCCCCAGTCATAATTAAAATTAGCTATATCGACTTACAAAAAAGCCAACTATAAACATCACTTTATTATAATAATTACTCGTATAAAGAAGCTTTTGCAGTTACACTTGTTTTAGACAATATATTATGTTTAACAGGTTTTTAACTTTTTGTAATAAGACGAAGAAGAAGGTAAATAAAATAATTTTGTACTACCGTAAAATAAATCTATCAGTAATTGAATTTTTTTCTCGCGAAATCAAAACTTAATATTTTCATAACTTTTAAATGTCACAGAATTCTACAAAGTAATTTCTTGACTTTTTTATTAAAACTTGTAATAGTTTCTTTGAGTTAGACTAAGGTTCTCCTCTTACTTTTTACATTTTCTAAGTTTACTTTTATTATTCAGTGCATTTTTTTTATTATTATGTCTGATACACGATCGAACTCACGTGAAATGAAACAATCTTCCGTTCAACTAATAATTTCGTTAAAAAAATTAATAAGCATTTATCAGGAATTAGGACTATTCCTCGATTCCTCGAGAAAGGCGCCGGTGCAGCGCGTTTTAGAAACGCGTGTCGATGCGCGTTTTAGAAATGCGCGTCGACGGCGCGTTTTCATCAGAGCAGTTTGTTGTCGTTTGTTTTAGGCTGCGTCTGACTTGCGTGCACATCGCGTTAAACGTGCTGCACCGGCGCGTTTAAAAAACGTGATGTGCATAGGCTCTTAGCTGTGCGCACAATACAAGTATGTATTTCCAAATCGCTTCGTACAAAAGGGTGGAATGTCCATCAAGTATCTATGGCGCATTTATTGCTCACGTCATGTAGTGTCTCGGAAAGGTCATTTAGTTTCACCTGCCCCGTTGTTTATCATCAAATCTTACAAGTTGAATTTGATCCATTTCCCGGCTTTTGATTGAGCTGAAATTTTGCACGTATATGTACATCGCGTGACAATGTAATATTATGATGACATGGAGCTAATCTGATCATGGAAATGGAAGGTGGCTATAAGAACTCTATAATGAAACGCTGCAAACCCGTCGAGTTTAGACTCGTTTCACTTGTCTTGACAAGTACTTTGTCTATCATAAGTATTTTTTAACTATAAGAGTTTGTTTTTGACCCATCTCGCTCTGGAGCCATGTTTATAAGTTGTGTTCGAGGGTCATCACGAACCGTCTCGACCGCAGGTTTGATGACTTCCAGCCTCCCGAACAAGCCGGTTTCCGAAAAGGCTACAGTACCATAGACCACATACATACGCTGCGTCAAGTTATACAGAAGACCGAAGAGTATAACTTGCCCTTAAGTTTAACGTTTGTGGACTATGAAAAAGCCTTCCAGGCCTATGTTCAGCAGTGGACGTCTTACGGCTGATATGATGATGATGAAGAGTTGGTTTGCAATAAGCACGTAGTTTTTTTAAAGACTAACTTGTTGTAGGTACTATGGCAAACAGTAATACTTTTCAATCGAGCGGAGTCACACTAAAAAGCTAGTATTAAACTCAAGCTCAAACGTTATACTGACTAACGAAGACAAAGATTGCGAACACCCGTTTGCTTTACTCTCTGTGAAAAGCAAATAGTGACGGCAAACCAGGTTACTGAGAGTAAGAGGATATATTTTATGTAGTTAAATAGAAGATGTTAGGTACTGCATTCTCTTACCGTAACACTATCAATCACGATCTTGGGAATGTCTTATCTTTTCTTACCGTAACACTATCAATGACGATCGTGGGAATGTCTCATCAGGCAATCGTGACCCCGGAACGTAAAGGGATGTTGATGAACACGGTGGTTTTTCGTCAACACAAGTATGACAGTGGGGTGGAAGGATTTATTTGATGATCATACCACAAAAAATAGGGGAGATGACTTTTTTTTTAGCGTGGTTAAATCATCAAATGAGTCCTCCCAGGCAGGGCGGGAGATGACTTGCTAAAATTATAGCACTTTTAGTTTGCGCGTTTCATGAGAAGGGATCAAAAAACAAAAATAGCAACCCACGGTGGTTCCAGCGCCGAACAAGAGCGGTCAAAAATACCTTACTCTTTTAAATTTGTTAAATGGGTTTTTTTCTGAGTGGTAATAATAATAAAATACTTCACGAATGTATATTAATGCTTTATTTACATAATTTAGTACATTATATACAATAAACTGTACAATATGAACTTTTTAATAAAAACATAATAAGTCAATATTTGATATTTATTCTCCCAAGCTCGAAAATACATCTGAATATAATATCACCACTGTTCCACGAAGGGTCTATCATTAAATAATGTATTATTTTATATATTATACATATTATGTACAACAAAAGATAAGAAAATTAAAACAATAATTTATTTACAAACATCATCTTCATAACCACAACTACTTAAAATCACTACAACAACCAACCCTATTTTAATGTAAATTAAATTCTTAGTAAATCTAAAACCTGGCTCGACATTACGCTCTTTATCTTACTGGAAAGTTTCCAAAGACCAGTAAGTAATCTGAGCTGAGCAAAAGTCTGTTAAGTAAGTCCGTATTCGTAAGTACTCGCGACATTTTTCTTGCGTGGTCCCGCCTGAAGGCCTTATAATTTTTGTTGTTAGATCCTGCTGCCTCTTCAGATGATTCTCCGACAGATAATAAAACATATTGTGCTACTTCAGCTCCATGGATGAGGACTTTGTTAACGGAAGTTGGGAGGTTATACCACGGATATTCTTGAATTAAAAGCCGCGCGGTTTCCAAAGAATATTCTTTAAATTTATTCGAATCAATATTAAAACCCGAGAATAAAGCTTGTAAGATTGTGGAACAACGTTCAATCAAACCTTTATTTAATCTGATATTTTTTTCCTGGAACGTTCTTGTTCGCAACATGGCACGGGCTGGTTCGCGTTTTCTTGAATGTACTTCTCATTACCCTTTCTAATAATTCGACACATTCAATTTCATTTAACCAATCTGAGTATTTATGCAAAAATTATGATTTACTTCTAGAGACAATTTGCCAAAATCTATCAAGACTTTTACATAAATTGAGTATCATACTATCTAAGTTCCTTATGTCTACACCTTCGACCTCATCCAGTGAAGCTAGAATAGTTTCCGACACGTGTTGATATTTCTGAGGAACAGTTCCAGTTAGGGCAGACCAAATCTCAAAGAAATGTATCCTTGAGAAAGAAAATTTTATCAAATTACCTGAAAACAAAATATTAATAGTTTACGTTTGTTTCGTAGACCGTGCTACGAGAGAGCCTACGCGGTCGTAGAGGCTATATAGCAACTAAAGACGCAACCAGACGCAGACAAACCTTTTATATTTTCAAAATAGACGGTTCAATCTTTAATATAAGATATGTGAGAATAGTTGACTATGGTTGACTTTTTTTGTAGGTCTATGTGAAGTCAAATATTAGGTACATATTTTATAGAAATACTGTGTGGCGTAGCACCTAAAAATACGTCATAATAGGTACAACAAAACTTAAAAATAGAACTAATTAGTAATAACATACCTTGATCTTTAAAATTCATGTCAAAAACACCACTCAAAAACAATGCAATTCTAGGAATTCAGAGTTACACAAACAGTATTGCTAAAGAGTTACTGACAAAGCGCGCGCAACATTACGATGTGTTGACTTCGGAGGTAGAAAAATAAGTGAAAATTAGGTAAAATGGGTAACATATTTATATTTTATGGTAGCTTATTTATCGGTCAATCATTATAGATAATTAAATTGGGGTTAGTTGATGATGAAATTTTCGATTAATGACCTATGGGCGGAACCACTGACCATTCAAATGGGGGTTGGTTTCCGACCACATGTAGTACAATTTTAGTAACAGAACTGAACAAGCAACTCTGTTTAAGTTTGTACATACCGAAACCGGACACATTTTATAACCAATTTTGAAAAACTATATTAACAGCTCGAACCACATCCCTTCTAGCAAGATATTAATCACAGTAATAATACTGTGATACTTGTTTTTGTAATCGATTGTATTCTATAGAAATGTTCTAACTCAGATTGAAACTTCACTAAGAATTGAACTAAAGCGGCATACTAATTTTACCTCTACACAGTCACGTACAAAGCCGATTAAGGGTCAATACACACCGAAGCGCGATGCTGTGCGCACATTTCAATGGGGTGACTGAAAATCTAACTTTTACTACACGAAAAGACACATTTCACCGAGTCACAGCGCGACGCCCGCACTCGAATTTTAATCGCACTGGGGATTTTAGCACCCAAAACTTTATCTGATAGTTCGTCAGTTTTGACAGCTAACAGTGACATTTGTTTGACTTGAAGTGGTAACTTTATTTACTACTCGAAAAGATTTCCAGTAACGTCGTGTCACGTAGCGTCACATCACGTCGCGTAGAATATCGGTGTAAACTGACCCTAATGTACCCAAAAACTTGTACTATATGTCGTCCATTTGTCAGTAAATTCAACAGTTTGCTTTCACGAAATTCAGCGAAACAGAGGAAATCGCTGCAGAGTTGGTGAATATAGTTAGAATAGTTTCTACCATTTATATGACGTAGAAAGCTATTGAATAGACAAAACCGGTTGTATTCATAGTAGATTGCTGCGTCATCTTTGCGTTCATTCTTTTGAGTTTGACTGACCTGCTTTTGAATTGGAGAACTGAGGAAAAAATCTGAATAAAAAGCTAGGGGTGTATTCCTACAAGTAATCATAAAGGCTTTTTTTAGAGTGGTAAAATCATCAAATGAGTCCTCCCACCCCGGGCAGGGTGGGAGGGACTGTCAGACTTGTACTGACTAAAATCCACGGTGTCCTTCAGTAGCCTGTTATGTTCCGGGGTCACGGTAAGGAAATAATCCCGCGACCCCGGCAGGCTTTCGCCCTCTGAGAGGGGGCCCCGTCATTATAATCATAAAGGCTTATAGTAGGCATACACCATCCTGCCTATCGATATTTGCAATTGTTTTTTATTTGACGCTTGCAATTGTTTCAAATCGGCAGTTCGTCCATATACACCATACACCATCCTGCCTATCGATACGATAGATTTGTCACAACTTCAAATCTGCACCAGTGATGCCAACTCAGCAACTAGATCTGGCTATTATTCGGTGACGACAGCTACAATTTCTAGCACCTTTTCATTTCATCATGAGACTATCGAATTAGATTAAAAAAAGTGGTGCAAGCGATTTTCGACCTTATCGACATTAAAAATTTAGTTTGTTTTTCTCACATTCTTATTCGTAAAAATTGCTCCTTCATTAAAATCCGGTGTTTGCATCATTGTCAATAAGGTCGAAAATCGCTTGAAGGTCGGAAAATACTTGCTTAAGGATAGCAAGTTAAAAAAAGTGGTGCAAGCGATTTTCGACCTTATCGACATTAAAAATTTAGTTTGTTTTTCTCACATTCTCATTCGTTAACATTGCTTCTTCATTAAAATCCGGTGTTTGCATCGTTGTCAATAAGGTCGAAAATCGCTTGAAGGTCGGAAAACATTTGCTTAAGGATAGCAAGTTAAAAAAAGTGGTGCAAGCGATTTTCGACCTTATCGACATTTAAAATTTAGTTTGTTTTTCTCACATTCTCATTCGTTAACATTGCTCCTTCATTAAAATCAGGTGTTTGCATAAGTGTCAATAAGGTCGAAAATAGCATGAACCTTTTTTTAACTTGCTTTCGTGGTCCCTTGACACCTCTCAAGTTTTCAATCGTATTTTGGTTTAAAATAAAATGAATAACTCTTTTTTTTACGAGTGTTCATGCGATCCATGTGTGTGCGAAAAGCCTCAGTTTTCCTGGTATGGCCACGTTCACATGGCGATTATTTTCCTGTATACTGTATACAAGATTTTATCGAATAGAGCAGTAATAACAGTTCACAAATGAAAACTTAAAAATAGTTTAAACGGCGTTCATACGGGAAAATCCCGTGTTTGAGAAATATAATATTTTACCGTGTACCGTGCAAAGTTGTCCTAAAACTGGTCATTTCTATTCGATAAAATCTCGTGTACGGTATACGGGAAAATAATCGCCGTGTGAACGTGGCCTAACCGTCCCTGTAGAAAAGTAGCTAAAAAGTTTAGCCACAAGTTACACTTTTTAGCCTTTTTTCTAGCACCTTTATAAAATTGGCTAACTGTCTATGAAGTTGCTAAGATGGCATCACTGCTGCCGATTTGACGTTGTGTCAAAAACGATTTGATGACCTATCAAAATTGGCATGTCATGCCATCAAATTGGCATTCCACCCCCATACACGTTCAATTCTATTTGAGCAAATTGGCAGTTTTATGCCGAATTGACAAATAGGCAGTATGGTGTATGGCTACCATTATGCAAAAGTGTGTAAGTTTGTATGTACCTACTAGCACTACGCCCGCGACTTCGTCCGCGTGATTTTCGAACTTTGCCTTTGTGAATTTCTAGTCCCAGCCACCCTCTATATGGGATACTGTTGGAAAAACTAAATCAATATTCAACAAAAATTCTATCAACCCGCAATATTCCGTTTTAGGTACCTAACACTTAGGTCTTAAAAATAATCCATACAAACTATCAACCCCTTGGGGTTTATTTCCATAAAACACCCGCAACTACGTCCAAAAAAGAATCTCTATGCAAAATTTGAGTCTCCAAGCTATCAACCTCGAAATAGCCGCTCAGGGGTCGATGTTCGCAAAACCGTCTTAATGAACATTTAGGTCTTAAAAGGAACCCCTCGCAAAATTCGGAACGCGTAGCACTTGTAGTAACAAAGTTTCATACAAACTATCAAACACAAAAACAATCCTTTTTGGGGTCGAATTTCACAAAATCCCGCCATGGTGTGTTTTTAAGTCCTATAAAGGAACCCGGAGCAAAATTTGAGGCTCCTCGCACTTGTATTAACAGAGTTTCATACAAACTTTCAACGCCAAAAACAACCTCTTAGGGATCTAATTTCGCAAAATCCCGTCTTAGGGATGACTTACGTCCAAAAAAGAACCCCTATGTAAAATTTGAATCTCAAAACTTACAACCCCAAAAACAACCCATTAAGGGTCGAATTTCACAAAATGTCCGCCTTGGTGAGAGTTAACGTCTTAAAAAGAACCGCCATGCAACATTTGAGACGCCTAGCGCTTCTAATAACAAAGTTTCATACAAACTATCAACCCCAAAAACAAACCCCTTAGGGGTCGAATTTCGCAAAATCCCGTCATGGTGACCATCCACGTTCTAAAAAGACACCCCATGCAAAATTTGAAATTCCTAGCACCTGTAGTAGCGAAGTTTCATACAAACTATCAACCCCAAAAACAACCCCTTAGGGGGCGAATTTCGCAAAATCCGTTCTTAGTGCTCACCTACGTGGTATAAGGAGGGCTTATGCCAAATTTCAAGTTTCTAGGCCCAGCGGTCTAGGCTGTGCGTTGTCAGATCAGTCAGTCAGTTTTGAATTTTATATAATTATATAGATATTAATTTGTTACACACGTGGATGGAATACTATACACAGTTAGGATACAAGTTTCCGATACCATACGACTTTGGAATCCAACCGATTATCGTTACACAAAGACACGGGAGTTGGAACACAGTAACTCGTCAATAGACACCAAAGTCGTGAGGTATCGGAGACTTCCGTCGCCTAATGTGCGAAGCATCTTATAAGGTTTATGGAGTGGGGGGTGAGTGAAGCCCCGAGTAGTGGCTAGTATTTTGGATCATAAATACTCTGCTCCTTATCGGATATAATGAGGGTATAACACTCCTCAATACTCCGTTGAAAAAGAACGATCCTCCGATCAGATGGGTATTGTGTCTATTGAGATATCTAGCCCGAATTTTTTTGTCGGGTTTTTAAATACATTTTTATCAGCAGAAACTATTGTCCCACCTCCTTTCATGCTTATCTTACAACTACACTCCAGGGTTTGTCGAGGCAAACGACAAAGTAGTGCAAGTGTATAAATTATCTATTTTTTCGCGGAAACAATTTGAGTCCATCGACGCTCAAAGAAAGGCCGTTAACGCGACGTAGAAATTTTAGTTTCTGATTTATTTGAAAGATGGCGCTACAATCATTATTTATAGGTTGAATATACAGCTGCACCTTCTGGCTCATCAGTAGAGAACTTAAGTAAGTTTTTTGGACAGCAGCACTTGTCCTATATCATGCATCAAATTGTATTAGAAAATTGTTGTAGTTAAGTTCAGTTTTCGACATATATTTCGGGGGGCGATCGATAGGGTGAAAAATGGTGGGTGATCAATAAGGGCCGACACCTTCAAACGCTTTCCTTTGCTGGCCCTCTTTCATGGTGCGTATTTAAGGCAGATTTACATTGAGTCAGTAACTGACTTTAGTCCACTGACTCAGTGCTGACATGACACTACCATAGTGTAAATTGTTTTCAAGTCAGTACAGTACCTACCGACAGCATGCGTCAGTTTTCGACGCCAGGACTGACGGAAAACGGACACTGACGTCAAGTTCTGACTCAGTGTAAATCTGCCATTATGGACAGAATTTGGTTCATTAACTATCTATACACTTTATTTAGACAATAATGATAATTTACTTAGCTTCCAAATGAAATATACACCTGTAATAAACTTTTCCATTAAAAGAAAACAAACAAATTTAATAACAAAACACTTTACGCACCCCAAAGAGAGATGTTAATTAAATTATAATGGGTCATTATGTTCAAAACTGCGAATATTAGTACCTGACATGAAATGAAACCAAAACGGTTGCGGTTTCACAGAATAATTATTTTCTCATCTCATTAACATGAAATTGTATAAAATTAGAATGATGAATGAATGGAGTACAAATTTTACTCTTACTACTACTAAAATAAAATATGAATGCTCAAGTTTGAAGAATTTTGATGGTTTATATTTAATCAGGTCAGAATGGCTGACTGGCACAGAGATAGAATTGAGTTTAGAGAAACACAAAGGAAGCCTTTTGTTGGGTATTAAATTCCTGTGGAGGAATTTTCAACGTACACGCGGTCGAAACCGCTGGCAAAACCCCCTGAATTATAATGCTGCCATGCCACACAGGTAGTTTGTCACTAGAATTGACGTATAAGTGAGGTATATCCTAAAGTCGCAGCGTATAAGTCAGTAAAACTACAATGTTATCTTTATTAGAAACTACTCGTAGCTGACCCGGCAAACTTCGTACCGCCTCAAAATCACCTTTTAAACCTTTCCTGGGCTTTGCAAAATAATTCGAAACCTAAATCAGCCAAATCGGTCCAGCCGTTCTCGAGTTTTAGTGAGACTAAGAAACAGCAATTGATTTTTATATTTAAGAAGAAGATTACGGAACGACACAGTGTACTTTGAACCCATGGAAGCGTCCTAGAACCCGCGTAGGTCCTGGAAAAATATGCGTAGGTCCTCGTAGACCGCGCGTAGGCAATCGAACACCCAAGGAAGAGTTCATTGAACACGCTAATGTTCCTATTTGTTTGTTCTCACGTATAGAACCCGCACAAGTACTGAAAAAATATATTGCGTAGGTCCTCGTAGAAGATCGCAGGACTACCGAGTTCACGTGAGCCCGGAACGTAATTTAGATTTTAGTCAGTACTAGTCTGACAGTCCCATCTCGCTCTGCCCTGGGTGGGAGGACAAAAATCGTCAAATGAGTCCTCATTTGATGATTTTACCATGATAAAAAATGGCCCTCGTAGAACGCACGTAGGTGACCGTGACGTGTTAGAGCTTATAGAACGCGCTAATGTTACCATTGTGACTAACATACGAGAGGATCGAGAGGTGGCCGTAGGAGCCCTCGTAGAACCCGCGTAGACATTGGTAGAATATACGTAGGCCCTCGTAGAACTTGCGTAGGCGTTAGTGAAACCCGCGTAGACTCTACTCGTAAACATTGTATGGCTCACACATCACGTATACTAAAATAATATTTGGTATCTCGTATTACAATGTCCTTCATTGCGCCCCTTTCATTAGCGTCTTATTACAACAGCGTAAGAGACAAGAATCTCATAATACAGAAAATTACCTACGAATATGGGCTCAATAATATGTGGGCTCTAAAAATATCTTCATATAAAATATTAAGGGGACGCATCTTCAGGGTTTATGGGGTATTAACGTTAAGTAAACGGTTGATCCGGCTTTTAGTTGGACAGCTGGGTATTGTGGGTGAGAAGGCATAAAATTGAGTATCCCTCATGAAATAGGTAATGTTATTGAGATCTTCTTTGGCAATTTCTTAGAGTTTTGACGTTTTATTTGTTTTTTGTTGACATGCAGGCACTTATTTTTATGTTATATATGTTTTGACGTTGTTAAAGTTAATGTTTTATTGGCTACTTACACTTGACTCTTCACAAAAATATCATTTTAGTGTGACTACCTACTTTGTGACGGAAATAAAAATTCTGTTTTTATTTAGAAAAAAAAATATATTCTTCTTATTTTTATAACCCCCGGTAAGCGAGTTGATTTAATATTCCACTCAATTAGGTAATATTTTAAAATCACCTTGTTCATTAATTATTTTCTAAAAGAATAATAAAAAGTAATTAACTGTGCGATTGTAAAGAAAAAACTTAATAAGCTATATTAAGTTTGGTAGAAAATAAAGATGAAATAAAGTCTTACAATAAACCTGCTGAGGCGAATCATTTAATTTAGCGAGTAGGTACGATAATTTTCTTCTCTATAGCGATAAGCATCTAATTTTCCTGTTAACTTCGTCACCTGAGGCCTATTTTCACGTCAATAAGGAGACATCATGAACCTTTGAATAAAAAAAATTATATTCACGAAGTTTTGAACAAATTAGTAGGTAAATTTTGTTTTCTTTACTTTCACTATATAGGGTGACTGGTAATTATATGTGTACCATACTTAAACACGTGATTGTGCTCATGATAATAAACAACTTTTACTATGGGAACAAATCTCGGGCACGCCGCAATTGCGGCGGTAAGACCCCTCTTTGAGGAGTGGTTGGAGAGAAGTCATGGCGTCCTTACCTTCCGCCTGACGCAGGTCCTCACCAGGCACGGGTGCTTCGGGAGGTACCTGTGTCTAATGCGGAAGGAGGAAACGTCTGGGTGTCATCACTGCGAAGATCGCCCGGAGGACACGGTGGAGCATACGGTGCAGGACTGCCCAGCTTGGGCAGTGCACCGACGTGTCCTCACGGCTGCGATAGGCGAAGACCTCTCGCGCCCGGCATTGGTTTCGGCCATGCTGCGGGGCGAAAGGGGTGGGAAGCGGTCGCCTCCTTCTGCGAAGCAGTAATGCTCGCGAAGGAGGAGGCGCGCCGCGAGCGAGAGAGGACAGAGTCCTCCCTCCGCCCCAACCGCGGTGTAGGACGCCCACGGCGACGGACGTCGCGAGACGATCTCCGGCCACCGTAGGCGCGGGCATGCGGGCATGCGGGCAGCGAGTAAAGGGCAACTCGCTGCCCGACCAAGGACCATGCCCGGGTCGACGGCGCGTCGTGTCCCACGCGCGCCTCAAAGAGCGTCAGCATAATGACGGGGCCCCCCTCTCAGAGGGCCAAAGCCTGCCGGGGTCGCGGGATTATTCCCTTACCGTAACCCCGGAACGTAACAGGCTATGAAGGACACCGTGGATTTTAGTCAGTAGAAGTCTGAAAGTCCCTCCTGCCCTGCCCGGGGTTGGAGGACTCATTTGATGATTTTACCACGCTAAAAAAAAAAAAAAAAAAAAAAATGGGAACAAATCTGAAAACGCGGAAAAATTATCAGCTGTTCAATAATGTTTGTTTAATGTACTGAACAGCTGATATTTTTTTCACGATTTCAGCTTTGCTCCCATACTAAAAGTTGTTTGTTATCATGAGCATAATCACGTGTTTAAGTATCGTACACTAATTACCAGTCACCCTATATAATTATAATTGTCCTACAGCTGGACAAAGGTTTCCTTAATAACTTTACTTTCCACATGGTAAAAGTGTAAAGAAGGCAAAAACCGGCTTGTGGGAAACTAGCGTCTGGTCCGCACAGCGCATTTAAAAAACGTCGTGTGCATAGGCTCTTAAGTCTTCCACTGGACATAAGCCTATCCACCTCTCATAGCCAACAATGTCTTAATTCGAATGGAATTCACTCAGTAAATGTCTGGGGTTAAATTAATATATCCATCAAAACGTTTCTAGACGAAAAGAAACATTTTCATTGTTTCACAAAGTTCGACCTATCTTCAGGCTATATCTGAAGGAAACACTTCCAATGCACTCTATAAACCCATGTACCATTGTTCTGAACTCACAGCTAACTGGGACATCCGCAAACTTTAACGTTGTAACAATACCGCACTACAATAGTTAATAGTTTAAACTAAACTGAACTGTAGGCTAAACAAGCTTGTGAACTGTTAACTACTTTTATTTTATAACGACCAATTTGACTCGGCTTTGCACTTTTAGCAGAGCAGGTATGCCTACACTTTTATGAAATATTTCGAACTTTCTTCGAGGAAAATATGCATTGATTATTTATAATTTTATTCCTTTGCGCTGTTTATTTTGCTACTTTAAAACTTTGGAGTTAAGCCTCCTGCAGACACACGCGATTAACCGCGCGTGGCGATTGTTGGAAAAACCTACTTAGTCCATTTTCTATGAAAACGCCCATATCTGTTCACACTGAAGCGGCGCGGCGTATCGCGTTTCTAATATTATTATTGCGACGGCTTGCGACAAGATTGACGCGCGACAAGTGCGTCACGCCAGGCGACACAAATCAGTCCAAGTGTAGAACATTTTGTATAGAACCGATTTTGCCACCGCGGTTCCGCCGCGATTAACGCGACGACACGGCGACATTCATATAATTATTATAAAAGACTAGCTTCTACCCGGGGCTTTACCCGCGTTATTTTAGGCGTCTGGCTCCAATGATATTATAAGTACAAAAATAATATAATTGTCTGGCCCTATCAGAGACATTAAAATATATAGGTGCTCACGAGCAATAGACATCACGAACAAAATAATTGTGTTCTCATTGCTCAGAGAAAAAATAATTCAAGAAGGCTTCAATAGATGGCGTTACATGTATCGATTTGTTTTTGAAGTTCAAGAATCTGTTTTAATTTGAGGTTGAAAAAATATGTCCTTGTTTTTAAAAATCCCCTTAGCACAAAAAAAGGAATAATGGGCTCCTAGTTCCAAATTCCATGATTTTATTAAATAATATTACTGAGCACAGCTACCTCTGGTGAATACAATTTGTACTACCTTGTCGTTTGCTCACTCATTTAATGTTTAGATATAGATGGCGTTTTTATAATTTTCTGAGTTTTACTACACACCTCAACTTTTTGTATTTTTTTCGAGATCAGGGATTGATTCTGATGACAAATCGACTTTTTATCCGAATTTTTTTACGGTTTTTTTATTTCGGGTTAATTCCTAAACTACTGAAAACTTTCCTATAAAATTTTCCTCAAATATTCCTAATAATATGCTTCTGTCAAAAAGCTATGTAATAATACGCTATTGTAACTGGGAGATAAGCAATTTTGAATCATGTTATTTAGAAGAATGTTTTGAGTTAGCGGCCGAAATAATATTAATTACCTATTAAACTTGATAAATACAAAAATTACATTAGTATTGTATCTGTGTGAACCAAAACCAAGGGCAAATCGCAGAGATATTTTTTTCACTTTAGGCACAGAAAATATTGTTACGTCGATCGAATTGCGAGACCTATCCTCGAAATTTCCACAAGGTTCTCGACAATTTTACTAAAGATCAGCCAGGAAATTTCTAGAAAATTCTACCCTGTTCTAGATAGTTCTGGAATGGAAGATTAGTAAATAAAAAAAATTATAACCAAATAGGTACTATGGAGGCTTTTCGTACCACGCATAGCGTAAATTCAATCAGATTCGTAAGTTCTAGTTGGTCTAGTGGTACCTACTGTGGTATATGAACGGATCTTGACGGACAGGTCGGGTTCGAATTTTGGAAGATTACAGAAAATCATAAGAATATTTATTAATATTCATTTGTAACTTTTATTTTATTTACTTTTTTTTTAGAATAATATATTTTCTGTAAAGAAGTAATAAAGTTCTAAGTTGTGAAAACATTTGCTGTGCAAAATAGGGAATAAACAAAAAAGCCGGAGGCCAGCAAAAAAGAGCTTTTAAACTAACAAACAAAAACATCCGGAATTGTAGTAAAGTACAGCTTTCCCAGAACGTGTTGAAACGGAACTAAATTGTTTTATTTCTGACAGCGTTTGAAAATCTTTGATATTTGATGTAAAGTCGAGTCCGCTTAAATCTGAAAGTATACCCTATGACTACTCGGCCAGTGACGTCACAAATGTTAGGTAAATGTACACTTTATTGAGTTAATTCTTTATTTCTGGATTTGAAAACATACCCGACGCCAATACGATCTCTGACGTCATGAGCGTTGGCTGAAGGTATAGTTTCCAAATATGCGTCGAACTGAGAACCTACCTAGTTTACTTTTTTTTAAGTCTCTTTTGGTGCGGGGCATGCCGGCAGCGAGTAAAGGGCAACTCGCTGCCCGTCCATGGACCATGCCCGGGTCGACGGCGCGTTGTGTCCCAAGCGCGCCTCAAAGAGCGTCAGCGCAAATGACGGGGCCCCCTTTCAGAGGGCCAAAGTCTGCCGGGGTCTCGGACGTGGATGCGAGTCTGACTTATTTGATGATTTTACCATATTATTAAGAGGGTCTCTGTATTTTAGGTACTTATTCATTTATATGTTTGCATAAATCATGTTATGTTGATCATTTCGAATTGGTTCAAAAAAACCGGTTTTAAACGCCCACATGGTCGGTTCAACATAAATCAAAAATCGCATTAATAATAATAATATCCAACTTACATATCTACAATTTAAATCAGCGCAGATTTATTTATTCTAGAAAACTACTGAAAAATATTAGAAAAAAATAGTTTGCAAATAATATTAAAATAAAAGTATGCATAAAATTATTTTTAATTAATTGAAAACTCACACAGGTAATATGAAATACAAAAAGAGAACCACGAAAAGTGAAGTGGAAACACCAGGATTTGATCCTGAGACCCTTCGCACGAGATCCGAAGCAGATTACTAACCAGACTGGGTGGTTCGTTGACAATAAGTTTCAAATAGCGGTTCTTAGATTTTATTAGATTTTAGATAATGTCCTTAAATCTTCTAATGTAGCTATTGTAAAGTTATTTCCAAAAAACGCATTGTTGGTTTGTGCTTTCTCTAACGATTCCCCAAATTAGTTAACAAAAATAAAGTAAATATTGAACAAAATATTAGTACAATGAAATGGTTTTCTGCCGCGCGCGCAGCGCCGCCCGCTCCCGCCGCGCCGCCGCCGCCGAGCCAGGGCTAGGGTATTACTGTTGTCATCTTTGTAATGTTATCGATGTCGATTAAATCCCAAATTTATTTTTGCTTATTAATACACCGATTGTTTTAACGGAAATACATAACTAAGTATTAAACGAAGATTACGATTTTTCTAATCCAGTAGAATAGCGATTAATACAAAGTTCGCTCAAAGTACTTAATAATAAACTTAACCCAGTCTGCAAAAAAATAAATTTCAACTTTAGCCATAAGTTTCCCTTTGTAGGTACTAAATAAAACGTAAACAATAACCACCACTTCGGCACTCACAAAAAGGATGAAAATTTTCATTTATGAATTTGATGTGGGGCGGGAAGAAAGAAACAGAGCAACATTACAGCTTTAATAAAAAAGAGCTCCTGATTTTTATTAAT
The DNA here is from genome assembly GCA_036375495.1 of Agrotis segetum. Taxonomy (NCBI): domain Eukaryota; kingdom Metazoa; phylum Arthropoda; class Insecta; order Lepidoptera; family Noctuidae; genus Agrotis; species Agrotis segetum. Next base: position 2,428,571 of record JAQSVV010000047.1, on the reverse strand, counting down.
TTAAAACTAGGCTGTAATTAATGCCAGTTGAACAAAAAAATATTTAAAAATGCAATAAGTGCGAAGAAAAATAGTTTTACAAATGAATAAAAAAATCAAATAAGTCTATTTTTGTATTCTTCCCTACTGAAATACTTTATTTTTGTGAAGTCTGCTACATTATTTCTAGCTTAAAAAAAAACTATATTCCGACAAAAAAATGTTGGCAACTCTATTTGTCGGCCGGCGCGGCGGCGGCACCTTTGATTCTTTTTACCGCTGCCGCTTCCTGGAACTCATTTTTGATTTATTATAGCAGCGACGGCGACGGCGCGGCGCGATCAAAGAAAAAGTATGTGCCGGGCGTTTTCCTTTGAAAAATTGTTGGATGGAATTTAGACCTTATTTTATAACTATAACGTTGTAATTCGGTTGTGAATCGAGACGACAAATTTCTCAGAAAACCGCGCGCGACGTTCTGAGAAATAGGCGGGCGATTTCTTTTGAAGAATAAATTGTTGGATGGAATTAAAAAGCCGACCAAGTGCGAGTCGGACTCGTCCGTAAAGGGTTCCGTAGCAGCAAGTTACATAATATAAAGTTCTTGTAGTTGGTTGTAACTTTAATTTGAATTTACCTAGAATTGCGGTTTACGATTTATGACATATTAAAAAGAAGTAGTAATAACTTGATTTCGTTAAAACCAATTTTGAGTGGTAGTTTGCATAGTAATGTTTAACATTTTTTTTTTTAGTTTTATCATTCTTTTATTTTAGAAATTACAGAGGGGGAGGTGGGGGCACACATTTTACCACTTTGGAAGTGTCTCTCGCGCGAACTGTTTAGTTTGGAAAAAAATTAAATAAGTTACCTCAATATCATTTTCGATGAATGAAATTTTCAAAAAATTAGGTCCTTCATACAGATGTGCCTGACCAATTTGTCATTTTGCATGAAATACCATTTTTTTGAGAATTTCCAATAGGTAATCTTGGAATAAAAATTAAGTTAAGTTAGTAACATGGGCTGGGTTACCCCACGAGAGGTTTTGCGCTTTTGGCGTTAGACGTTGTATATCCCACACGCATGAGTTTGGTGAAAAAAAAAATGAGTTTTAATTCTAATATGGAGATAATATATCTAGTATGGGGAACCCCTAAAGTTTGTTTTTTTGAATGTTTGAATTTTTTTAATGTTTTTTTGAAAGTCCTAGTGCGGCTCACATGATACATCTACTTACAAGTTTCTACAAGTTTCATCTAGTTACATGATACATCTAGTTTTCGAAGAAAAGTGGCTGAGACATACGGACGGACAGACGGACATGACGAATCTATAAAGGTTCCGTTTTTTGCCATTTGGCTACGGAACCCTCACAAGCAGTGTTCACTTCTTTTTGGGGCGTGGCTCTGCGGTGCCGCGCGGCGCTCGTCTTGTCGCGCGGCGCGCGCCTTTTGCCGCGCCGCGTCGTCGTTTCCTTACTGTAGTAAATTTAGAGTTTATATTTCTGTGGCAATTTGTCGCAGCGGGAGACGCCGCGTTGTCGCGCGCTGGCGCTGGTTGCCAATGTAATTTCCACTCTAAATGTACTACGATTGGGTTCACTTCTCTTTGTAGGGCATGGCTCAGCGGTGCCGCGCCGCGCGCCGCGCGGCGCGCGCGTCTTGTCGCGCGGCGCGTCTGTTTTGCCGTGCCGCGTCGTGTCCTTAATGTGATACATTTAGAGTTTATATTTCTTTGGCAATTTGTCGCAGCGGGAGACGCCGCGTTCCGCGCGCGCTGTCGCTAGATGCCAATGTAATTTCCACTCTAAATGTACTACGATTGGGTTCACTTCTCTTTGCAGGGCGTGGCTCTGCGGTGCCGCGCGGCGCTCGTCTTGCCGCGCGGCGCGCGCGCCTTGCCGCGCCGCGTCGTCGTGTCCTTACCGTAGTGAATTTAGAGTTTATATTTCTGTGGCAATTTGTCGCAGCGGGAGACGCCGCGTTCCGCGCGCGCTGTCGCTAGATGCCAATGTAATTTCCACTCTAAATGTACTACGATTGGGTTCACTTCTCTTTGCAGGGCGTGGCTCTGCGGTGCCGCGCGGCGCTCGTCTTGCCGCGCGGCGCGCGCGCCTTGCCGCGCCGCGTCGTCGTGTCCTTACCGTAGTGAATTTAGAGTTTATATTTCTGTGGCAATTTGTCGCAGCGGGAGACGCCGCGTTCCGCGCGCGCTGGCGCTGGTTGCCAATGTAATTTCCACTCTAAATGTACTACGATTGGGTTCACTTCTCTTTGTAGGGCATGGCTCAGCGGTGCCGCGCCGCGCGCCGCGCGGCGCGCGCGTCTTGTCGCGCGGCGCGTCTGTTTTGCCGTGCCGCGTCGTGTCCTTAATGTAATACATTTAGAGTTTATATTTCTTTGGCAATTTGTCGCAGCGGGAGACGCCGCGTTCCGCGCGCGCTGGCGCTGGTTGCCAATGTAATTTCCACTCTAAATGTGTTAAGATTCGGTTCACTTCTCTTCGCAGGGCATGGCTCCGTGGTGCCGCGCCGCGAGCCGCGCGGCGCGTCTGTTTTGCCGTGCCGCGTCGTGTCCTTAATGTAATACATTTAGAGTTTATATTTCTTTGGCAATTTGTCGCGGCGGGAGACGCCGCGATCCGCGCGCGCTGTCGCTAGTTGCCAATGTAATTTCCACTCTAAATGTACTACGATTGGGTTCACTTCTCTTTTCAGGGCGTGGCTCTGCGGTGCCGCGCTGCGTGCCGCGCGGCGAGCGAGTCTGGCCGTGCCGCGTCGTGTCCTTACTGTAGTACATTTAGAGTTTATATTTCTGTGGCAATTTGTCGCGCGGGAGACGCCGCGATCCGCGCGCGCTTTCGCTAGTTGCCTATGTAATTTCCACTCTAAATGTACTACGATTGGGTTCACTTCTCTTGGCAGTGCTTGGCTCTGCAGTGCCGCGCCGCGTCATGTTATAATCGTGTCCCGTCGTGTCGCCGCGTAGCGCGCTCTTATGTGAACAACAATGCGGCAAGGAAACGCGCGCGGTATCGGTGATGTCGCCACGCGCGGTTAATCGCGTCTGTCTGCAGGAGGCTTTACTCAACAATGGAGTGAACAATAAATAATAGTAGAATAGCGACTTTTTTGTTAGGTACAGTTCAAAACACCTAAAATTAGTTGACCTTTTTCATAATTATTGTCTATTATTTCGTCAATTAAACCGATGTCATGTTATACGTGCTGGAAAATTGGCTCTAAAGGTAATAAAATATTAAAACGCTGCAAAATGGAATTGCAAATGTGGCAGACTTAAACTTATTACTAAAACTATCATCAAAATCATATTCACATTAACCAACCAATTAATCAACACTACTTTTTTTTTTGCGTGGTAAAATCATCAAATGAGTTCTCCAACCCCGGGCAGGGCGGGAGGGACTGTCAGACTTCTACTGACTAAAATCCACGATAGCTTGTTATGTTCCGGGGTCACGGTAAGGGAATAATCCCGCGACCCCGGCAGGTTTTGGCCCTCTGAATCAACACTACTTGCCAAAATCGTTTGCATGTTCCTGTTATGTTCCGGGGTCACGGTAAGGGAATAATCCCGCGACCCCGGCAGGCTTTGGCCCTCTGAATCAACACTACTTGCCAAAATCGTTTGCATGTTCCACGGTAAGCCTTCATAAAAGGCTTACTTTACAAATTTGTCACGGCAATACCTGGCGACGGCAGGTGCTTCGGAAGATAAATTGTGAACACATTAGCAACGTGCACACTGCCGGCGGGTTGAGCGAAGCTTGGTATTCAGTTCGTAGTGTGGTGGTGGGGCCATTAAGATTGATGGCGAAGAAAGAGTATGGTATGATCGGTTGCCGATGTGATGGGGTCAAGAAAGGTGAAAATAATAGGCGGTTTTACTAATTTCAGAGAAAACAGGTTGTATTGATTTGATTTGCGAGTAGCATTCATTTGACGGCTATACGTAAGCGACATTTTGCTTAATGAGTTATGAATGCCATACTAGTTATCCGCTTTTTCAAATACGCATTCTTCCATTTATACACAAGAAAAAAACTGCAACTTAATATGTCCATCGTTCTGCAATTTTCTTGCAATTTGGTTTGTCGGAAAGGTTACGTTTTACCCATAGATCATGTATATTCATAATATGTTTCTGCAAATCACTTATAATTTTAAATTAGATACTTTTTAAATATTTTTGTTTATGAAAGAAAGAAAAGAGATTTATTAGGACACACAGGACAGAACAAACAAAATTAAATGAATAAAAACAACATAGGAAGACAAAAAATAATAAAAGAAAAACAAAGGTAAAAGAAAACATAAAACAATTTAGTCCTGTGCGAGGCCAAAAGGCTCCTACCTCAACATGTGCTGCGACATTTAACTGTCACAGCGCTGGTTTTCTGGTAGGGCCCAAAGTGAAGTCACAGTCAGACACGCACATAAATAATATAACGAAAAACAGATATAAATATATGAAGTATAAACTTCTTAAGATTTTCATGTTTAGACTTTACTAATACAAAGCTACAGAATGTTTTATCTTCTCTTCTCAATGAAGCAAACCAAATACCTCTTATTTATCAAGATTTATGTATACACAGCAAAACTTATCCTACATAAGAGGGCTTTCAATTACGCTGTCGAAAGAAATAGGCCTGCCAAAAACTTTATCAGTCACGTTTACCTACAATTTTGCCAACAAAGAAAATTGCTGAACAAAACATTGAAATTCAGAGCACGCGTGCACAATTGGAAACATTCATTGAACTGCATTGAGGAACTTAAACAGTAAAATAGTCTTTAGGCATAACGAAATTATGGTTCAAAACACTGTGTTAACAATGACTCTATTCTTTTAACATGGGAGAACACATACATGAAAGGAGAAATCATTTGAATTATAATAATGCTCATAACATAAGGCGAGATTTTTCTCTAGTAAAAATACGACTCCATTCATATTACCATTTTTTTTTAAAGTCTTGTCATTACTAACTGTAGTGTCTAAGGGTGCTAGTACACGGCGGCGGCGGCGCATATATGTAACCCGCGCAAGTAACATGCGCAAGCTACCTGATCAAGTTACCCGCGGGGTGTTTGTACACGGCGCATGCAACTCGCGCAAGTAAACGAACGGGTTTGCGGTTTACCCGCGCGAGTAACATGCGCAAGCTACTTGATCAAGCTACCCGCGGGTTGCTTGTACACGGCGCAGCTTGAGTATGTTGAGGCACTTGCGCGGGTTACATGCGCCGTGTACAAGCAACCTAAGTGTCTATATTTCCGTCACATTTCATATTCTTATCAATACCAACTCAATATAACATGATAAAATATTTAAACTCTGTTACTAAAACATTCACTAAAAGATACTACGCTCACCGATCTCGAATCATGAACTTAGATACGGCTCTAATCGTGTACATAAAACTGAATTAATATCTCTCTCATTTGCCCCTAAACTATAAAACAGAGTTCACTATTAAAACACTAACAAATCCAAACTATTTTAGGGCTTAGAATATCGTAAACAAAGCAAAGTGCTTTGAACTCTAAAAGTTTATACTATGTACGGGATCTAAATAAACGTCAAAATATTATTCCATTGTTGTATTTTCAACTCTTTGTCTTGAGCCGAACGCTGAAAATTCAACAGTGCGATTAAGAGTCAAAATCGGGTATAAAACTTAGTAATTAATAGCTCATCTCATTTGCATTACAACGTCTAGACCAGAGCTTAGTATTTTATGGTCTAACTAAAATTCCAATCAATTAGGGTGCTTTTCTGGAAATGGTTTTAATTAAATTATTATTTCCATTCTAGATGCTTTTAAGGCTCCATAGTACTTCAATATAATCTTACTCGCTCGAACTTACACGTACCACGCACTAATTGCTTGCTCTATCTTTTAACTGTCTACACGCAAATCCATTTTTTGTTTTTCTATAGAATTTTTTTTATGGAATCATGTTTTCGCCAAACATAAGACCTAACATTAATCCTCAAGTTTACCATATATTTATTTCAAAATTAATGCTATTTTCGACGTATCACAGGATTCTGCCAAGCCGTTTGAGATAGTATGGGCTCTTTTTTTTTTAGCTTGGTAAAATTGGGCGGGAGGGACCGTCAGACTCGTACTAACTAAATTCCACGGTGTCCTTCAATAGCCCTTTATGTTCCGGGGTCACGTAATGAGATAAGTCCCGCGATCCCGGCAAGCTAATAAGAAAGGTCCCATAAAATTTTCATTGAGTTTGGTGCAGTAGTTTTTATTTTTAGCTCATTATGTACAATCGACAAAGTTGAATCATGACCCTTTTTAACAATAAATCGTTTGAATCCGTCAAATTGATCAAAGTCGTTACCATGGATATGTATGTTTACGCGAAGTTGGACCTAATTGTATTTGAATGTCTGTAGGAAAATAAGCATATGGTGGGTCATGATTCAACTTCGTCGATTGTACATAGTACATACATACATGGGCGTTGTTATTACCGGTACTACGTGTTTTGAAGTCGGTTACATTTTTTTTTGTTAAGTTTTTTTTTTTATGCACTAAATGAAAGCACAAAAAAAAAATTAAAAGTAACAAAATCTTTCACTAAGACTACTCTATGCATTTATACATAGTTCTCTTTCTGTGAACTTGCTTATTGTTACATTCACCGAACTGAAAAACACAACGGAAAATACTACTATATTTATGATATATGTAATGGTTTCTGCATTGGGAAAAGGCGTTCATACCGGTGATTTAAGGGCCCCAATCCTTGTAAACAGCGAGTGAAGAAAATAAGAGAAATTGTATCGAACATTCACGTAACTGAATGGTGCAGTACAATGTGCTTTAAAAGGTTTCCACGAGTTTACTTTGAGAAATACCTTTTGTTACCTAACTTTTGTGTTTATAAATTATTCATTAATGTTGTTTCTTTGTTATTCCTTTATAATACGTTTTACATAACGTAACCTTTACAATTTTTTTACAGGAAAGGTTTTTAGAAAACGATTAAGGCTGCGGGCTTGTTTTGAGGAAACTTTGTTTTTGTTTTAACAGAAAACACATTTTTTTTTTGCTTACAATTTTTTTGTGGAAGGAAACCCTTTAAAGTAGGTACTGTTCCACTTTACAAGGTTGTTCTTCGTTTTTTTCACAAAATATTCCATGCGAAATAAACATCAAGAAACCGTTGAAAACAAAATTTTGAAATACGCGCCTTAAAGTAATTTGAGGGCAACATAATTAACTTGAATGAAACTTTAAAATACATAAGCCTTGGGTTGGAGTCTAGACTCTAGACCAAGGCTTATTTATAGGCATAAGAACGTTGACGACTCTAGACGTTCTTATGCAATTGAGAGATTGTTAAATCGAATGCCAATATACTTATGGCTATTTTTGCATATTTTGGCAATTTTGTTGCATATTTTGCCAATTTCGCCTACTATCTCAATAAGACATAAGCACATCTAATGATTAAAACCTTTATTTAAGCTTGTTCTCAACCAGCCAGTAATTATGAGGTTTATAGATACGAGGATCAACCATCAAAGACTTTGAAATGACTTAATTAAAAGTGAGAGCCATCGTAATCGAATTGACAAAGAAGAATGGCATTGCGAGGGTCGTTTTGATTTTCTGAGGCTCATTTTGAGGAAAACTTCATCAAAATTCCTTTGTTTATTGTAAATAGAGATTGATTGTATCGATATTGAATACAGAAAACAATATTTGAATATCTACTTACTATTTATTCAACAGTGAGTGAGCAGTGGTGTCCCAGCTGATTTGAAAAGTAAATTCAAACGGACTTATAGAAAGTTCTGATTTTTTGACAAGAATATTTTTTATTCAGTCGTAGTAGGTAAAACGTACGTCTACACCCAATTAATTTAAATATCTGGGAATCATTTTTTTACATAATCCAACCCTCACGTCTGTAGGGACCCAATTACAACCGTGAAAATATAAAAGAAGCCTAATATTGTAAGGAATTCTTGTAAAACCTTTCCTTTTCAGAGAACTCTTTTATATTCATTTTATGTTTACATTGGTGTCACAAAATATGACTAAAGGCATATCTTTGGTAAGAGGATGGATAATGTCTGACCTTATTAATATTTTTATACGCTATTGTTTTTTATTCTTTAAATCTAAAAGTAGATAAATAAAATGTTATTCACCTAATTAGATATGGTACAAGTTTTTATCAGTTTGAAGATAGCGGCGGCATAAATAAAGTAACTTAAGTAGTAACTATATTTTTGAGCCGTTTGGGGTTGAAACTTAAGGCCATGGGGTCCAAGTGCTCACAGACTCTTCAGAGACATTTCGAAAAGACTTGTTGACGCTTCCCGTGACCCAAGAGCTGACTTTTACCTTGGTCAGAGTAATTAATATTAGTAGATAAAAGTAAGGTAATTTACGTATTGGTTTTATGTACAGTTTTTTATTTATACAATATTTAGGTTTAATTAATATTTAATATTGTTGTCTCTCTTAATTAGTCTAGAAAGTAACAGATAATATATTTTTTAGTTCGAATATGAAAATATTAAAACAAATAGAGTACCGGAAAAGTACTGGACAAAATTATTTCATGAAATGAAAAGGAATCCTTAGATCTGAAATCGCAAACACTCATTAAGGTTCGAGTAGGTACGAGTATATTTGCCTATGTTTTTTAACGCGCTGTTTGCCTTATAAACGTCTGTTCTTTGATAAAATATATCTAATTTCTGTGTAATTCCTGTTCAAACTGTTCACTAAACACCAATTAAATCATTTATCTAGATCAGATCCGTTTAGGTTATTCCACATGAATTGACAATTGATCCGATCCGGTTTCAGTATGAGTGGTTTGAACGTAGATTAATTATAGTTAAATACATTTACGGTTAACGTGACGTGAAATTGGTTCAGTGATAATTATATTATTATCAGGTAAATGACGGTTTGGTTGTAATTATTTTAAACATATTCATGGAACAGTATAATTAGTTATTACGGCGTGTAACAAACTAACAGTGTTAGTAGTAAATACCACAAAGTATCATAAATGAATTATTTGACATTTTGTGTTGTAAAATAAAAAAAACAATACAAAATTTCAATTTCAACTGTCTGTTGGTTGACATTGAATTTTAGGTTGACGAGGAATTCATGTTGGTTTCATTAAATTAAATTAAAATGAAAAAGACGAAAAAAAAGTATTGATAAAGGTGTTATTCAAATATTTGTAAAATAACTGAACAAAGTTGTTAATCGAAAACACGGTATAATTTTAATTTCACCAAATATTTAAATTGAAAATCCATGCAAAAATCATTGTAATAGTAATCCACTGAATTAAAATATAAAACAAGGCAAAAAGATATATAATTTCAATGTCGAGCAAAATTACAATTTACGTTATAGAACTTGCTAAAAACGAGTGATAATTTAAACAGAAAAAATCTTTCTATTTTTTTGGAGTCGACTAATTGGAAAAGGTTATTGAAAGAAGCCCTGTTAATTTTTGTGCAAAGTAATCATAAAGTTGATTAGACTTGGGGTGAATCGAGTCACGCCCCAACGAGATTAGGCATTTTTCCTGCCCCGAGTAAAAAGAAGAGAATTAATCAGTTCGATTTCCTTGAAAGTACTGAAATAAAGATATTTTATTAAGATTGCTGATATGATATTATTAAAACTCTACAGATATTTCTGATCTTTTGTTTTGTGAGTTGAATATAAATCAGAATAGTAAGAGTAACGTGGCGTAAAAGTACAGTGCTTTCCTCTTATAAATTAACTAGCTGTTGCCAGCGGCTTCACCCGCTACAACTCGAAAATTATCCCACGGGAACATAAAATCGGGATAAAAGCTATCCTATGTGTTAATCCAGGTTATAAACTATCTGTGTACCAAATTTTAGTCAAATCCGTTCAGTGGTTTTTGCGTGAAAGAGTAACAAACATCCATACATCCATACTTACAAACTTTCGCCTTTATAATAGTAAGTAGGATATATTCGTATTACATAAAATATTATAGATCTCAATGTTCTAGTTTTGAGAAATTCTGATTCTGCCTTTCGCGAGATATCGGACCCAAGTGACGATAGGTTCAAGTTTGACCACTATCTTGCCTGATGATTAGCAAAAATGTGGTTGACGGTGCCTAGAAGTAACCTGTTCACTCTTGACTTGAAGACCCCAAGATTATAGCCGTCAGGAAATACAGAAGTCTTGTAGTCCAATTATGGAAAGGACCAGGCGGAAACAAGTTGAGCAGTTCCATCGCATACTCACCTCCTTTTTCAGCCCGAACACCTAAAATCATTGCGCGGAAATAAACGAATTTATCTTTCTTCTACTTGATACAGTAACAGCCGTATTTATAGTCAAGTCAAAGTAATTTCTTTAGCTTAAGCAATTACTTGTGCATTTTTTTTTAAGCAATAGCCCTAAATTTTAACAAAGTGGGTACTGTAAAAGAAAGCAAAGGTATATTCTATATTATTACAGTTCAAACTTCAAGCAATTATTAAAGTACTTAGTAAAAATCGTCTCATAATTAAATGACATTTACTCAAGGAAAACCTTTTACTTGTTTATAGATACAGGGGGAGTCATAATTTACCCCTTCCACTAACTCGAGTATGCACTTGGGAATATAGAATTTAAATTTCGAACAACTTCTACAAAAAATTGAATGGTACTTCTCATTCAGCACAAACATCATTTTGAAACTGTATGCTCATCTTCAACATGGCGCTAATTACGTCTGTATTAACGCTGAAACATGATACTTTATCAAAGTAATGTTTACTAAGCTTGTTCTACCGAAAGAAACACACTTCCTTGCCTTTCTAAGGCACCATACACAAATTCCAAAGTCGTGCGACTTCTGTCATGGCCTGCAACAAGCTACACGCGTGTGACACTTTTTTCATACCTTTGAGTACAATCCAAGTTCTGCCACAGTGACTCTTTACATCCACTTTTACCCCAGACTTATACTGACTAAAATCCACGGTGTCCTTCAATAGCCCTTTATGTTCCGGGGTCAAGGTAAGGAAATAAGTCTCGCGACCCCGGCGGGCTTTGGCCCTCTGAGAGGGGGCCCCGTCATTTTGCTGACGCTCTTTGAGACGCGCGTGGAATACGTCGCACCGTCGACCCGTGCATGGTCCATGGTCGGACAGCGAGTTGCCCTTGAACAGCGAGTTGCCCTGCTTTACATCCACTTAGCGATTTAAATATGAACAGCCATATTACTTTTACTTCAAGCAATGTGAATCAGATCCAAACAGCTAGTTGTTTGTTCAGTAGTGAACTATACTTTTGACAATTTGCTAAAAATGCATCGAATTCTTACAAATAGTTTGCGCCCCCATGAGTATTCAAAGGCGCACGGACAAAGGCGCACGGCTAGTCCTGAGGCAAAGCGCCTGTTTTATGTATGATCCATTTTTTACAAGCATGATTTTTTTCAAGCTTAGCCCTGGGTTGGGGTGTATCGTTCCGATAAATCCATTTACTATAAAATAAACTAAAAAAAGTTTAAATCACACCAAAATTAATACGCACCTTACCACCTTTAAATAGTTGTAAGTCTATGCCTGTCTATATACCCAAGCCTGACAAATCGTTCGAAAAGCTATACTTCGCGCTGCCTGCACGCATCCTAAGAAAATCAGCCTTATTCATCGTAACAAATTACTCCACAGTTATTAGAATAACTCCTAATTTGCTGTGTAAGCAGAAGTTATCACCGTTGTAATTAGCGAGAGAAAACCGAAACCTTCGAGGTAATATTTTCTTGTAAGAACCGAGGATTCTCCGTAATATAGTGAGGGAATTTTGCGCTTCGGATGAAGTATGACCGAACGATCCATTTTATATCATTAAGGTCTTGAAAAAGAAAATAGTTTTCTAACAGACATTTATTATCCACTTTAGTCCGATCCTAACTTAATTTTATACATGAACTAAGTCTATTTATTACTTTTACCTCCAAAAAGATCTTGTATTTAAAATAAGACTCACATTTTGTACTTAGTTACCTATCTGTTTTTGTAATAAAATGTTAAAATGAGTTCTTACGTGAATCCCTTCTACGAAGATAAAAAATTCACCCTTTTCCTTGGGTTGAATTTTGTGTTCCAGGGCCACGGTACTATTAATATCCAGCTTAGAAAGTCTCGCAAATCAGTTAGTTATCTACCTAACAACAATCCATTAACTCTAACAACTCACACTACAAGGAAAACTGTTTCGCGCCAAATTACCGACAAACAGAAATCTGAACCTATTTGAAGCAAGGTCACAAAAAACCCTCATCTACCCTACATAGCAAAAATGACCAACAGTGAAATATTGCTTCGACAAAAACCTGCCGTATTCCATTACTCCCCATTTGCTTCCATTAGAGTATTGGTCACTATAATGAAGTGGGTTGAGTCCTTAATGTATGTCAATTAATACGGGTAAACCCGGGAACAGTATACTTGCGCAGTTGTGGCGCAGTGGCACAGATTCGTTTACGAGTTGTAGGTCGTGGTATCGAACCCTGCCAGGCACATAACTTTGTATAATTCATTTCATCACCACTGCTCTCAAAACGGTGAAGGAAAACATCGTGAGGAAACCGGCATGTCCTAAAATCAAAGAACTACAAATAGTAGCCGGGATCAACGGCTTTAACATGCTTTCCGAAGCACGTCGGAAACTCGCTTTAACTGATGGTCACCCATCCACAGACCATCCTCGGCTAGCGCGGCTTAGCCTGGAAGATCGGCCTGTGCGGCTGTAATTATTTAGCCACGAACTTCTCTCCGAATGTACGCAGTCAAATAAAGTGTCAGTTCACGTTAGCAAATAGCGCTATAATAACGCAGTTGGTTTGTCCAATTGATTGGTCGACATCACTCTGTTTGCGCAGGGATGTTTGTTCCCGGGTAACAAATTGCGCGTGTATTGTCGAGCTTTATTTCCGCCATTTTTCGGGAAAATAAAGCTTATTGTGGATATCCCAAAGTAAAGACGATTTATCTATAATAATAATTATGTATGTATTTAGAAATATATAAGTATGTTTATCAGTTGTCTAGTACCCAAGTACAAGCTCTCCTTAGCTTGGGACTAGGTAGCCTTGTGTGATAGTTGTGGAATATTATAATTATAATATTATACTACATCTTTAGAAGGGGTATGACAACAAGAATCGGCCCGATTCATTGTGTGTAAAGATAATTCATAACACACAACAATAAAACATAATTACACATAATAATAATGCGAGAATAATATGCAATAATCATTAATTTAATTTTATTAATCATTTTAAAATTAATTTTGTGTTAACGTTAAAGTTAGAAGAGTTAAGTGGTCAACTCCATACAAAAAAAAATCAATGTATTATACTTCGTATGGAAAGTAATGAGACCATTAAATTCTGTAATTGTTTTCCGTTTTAATGATAACTAGCAAACCCGGCGAACTCCGTTTCGTCCGCCACACTAAGCTCACGGAGCCCAAGACCTTTCCAAAGAATGCAAAACCGTGGAAATCGGTTCGTGCGTTCTGTAGTTATAGCGTCAGGAAGGAAAACCCGACTTATTTTTATATAGTAGATTATAAAGTTCATCTTTGTTGGGTTTATGGGCCGAAGCTTCAAGGGTAACTTGGCAATATTTTTTTGTAGTTTCTTGTGACTGTCTTCCAGTAGTTTGGAATAAGAGTGTCCCACTTTACGAACTGTCTGACAAGAAATGTATACATGGGAACAATTACATTATGTAGAAGGTAACACCACCATATTGACCTATGATGTGAACTAAACGAATGAAAGCTCAGTAAGAAACAATCCTACTTAATATTGTAAATGCGAAAATTTGTGAGGATGTATGCATGTGTATGTTTATGTAGGTATGTTTGTTACTCTTTCACACAAAAACCACTGAACGGATTTGGCTAAAATTTGGTACACAGATAGTTTATTGCCTGGATTAACACATAAAGTAGTCTTTATCCCGAATTTATGTACCCGTGAGATAATTATCGAGTTGTAGCGTGTGAAGCCGCTGGCTACATACATAGTTTCTTATAACGTTACCGTAGGTCCATTTGCTGGAACTAGGTCACTAAGTAACCTACAATATTTATAAGTTTTGTGCGATCATTAATTTAGATACCTTCCCACTTTGTTAGCCACGAGTACTACCCAGCCATTTATTAATTAAAATGGCTTCTATATATCTCTTGAAGATTGATTTCTTTATGTATATTCTATTTTATTTCAATTGTGATAATGGAAATTGTTTGTATAAAAAGCATGGGTGTGAGCTGAATACATTAATGTCAGCATAAATAACGTTTTCATTATAGCATTTTGTCTGTTCTTACTCGACTGCTGCAGGAAAATGTTTTGTTTTTCTTTTGTATGTGATGAGATGTGTTTAACATTTCAAGAGAAATGTACCGTTGCTTTTCTTTTTAAAGCTTTTATTAAACATCGCACAAATAGGATCAACTTTTGTTGTTTGCTGCTTAAAATATTAACAATTTAATTTTACACAATTATTAAAAAGGTAAAAAGTTTTTTGTTGACTGTTTATGTACACGCAATAAACAACACAGGGTATTGTAACATTATTATTATAATAATTGAGCACCAGGTTGTAAGAACCTGAACTTGTAAGCATTTGGGATGGTTTAGACCATAGTTACCTTAAACATTTTCCTACTCGTGAGAGTTGGAAGCGGTCCTAAAATTACTGAAATCAGTTGTGGCCAAATCTACTAGACGACCAGACAGCACAGCTTTTCGTAGTGTATAATTGTATATAATATCAATTTACGAATTTATCATTTACCCATGAGTACCCTCCATCAAATGATCATGTCAAAATTAATTAGCAAATTCAGCATTCAACGTTCGCGCAAGTGTTAATTAAATTGTTAGTAACCTCAAACCGCGGAGTTTGCAACTAAGGTGGATGATAGTTATTAATTTCGAGTTCAGAGCAATGTGTGGCCAAGTTAACTCATTATACGTCACACTGTAAGTGGTGAAGTTCAAGTAACTTACGCCCATTTCACGACCTCAGGCCGTGCGACTTAAGCCATAAACGATCTAGTTAACCGTCATGTTCGCAGCGCGCTGGAGGCCGCGTGCGGTATGTATGGTTTTCGTGTGTGCATGACAGCAGCACTTTTGAAAGCCATATACCGTCAAGATTACTGTATACCGCTTCCATCGCGCTCCAAACTTGGTTGCAAACAAGGCTGGCATTGCGGAAAGTGCGCTCTTGTTCATGTGAGTTTCGCTCGCCGAGTATTTTCTCGTTTTGGTCACCCGTGGTTAACACTGAACTTTTTAGCACATTTATGTTCTCATCTACAAATGAGTCCATGTGTAATTGTAGATCGTGGCCAAGGGTAAGGGTAAAGTTGAAAAAAACTCGTAGGTAGAGAAAATCTGACAACTAGTCTTACCATGGAGTATCGTATTACCCAGTTACTGGGTTGTGGAGGTCCGATAGGCAGTCGCTCCACGTAAAATACTGATATTCAGCTGCATCTGGTTCGACTGGAAGCTGACCCCATTATAGTTGGGAAAAAGCTAGGCAGATGATTATGATATTTAAAATACAGTAAGATATTAAAATGTTTAACCCAAGAAAAACCTATATATTAGTACGAAAATAAAGTGGAAATATCCTACAAGCGAGTATAATTTAGCGTAATAATACCACAACCACATCGCAGTGACAAAATACATTTGATCTATCGTTTGTGAATAGTGTAGTTTGTGGGCAGCGTTTTGCAGCTGCGTAGTGGTTGGTTGCGTTTTGTTACAAATAGTTTAGTACTTAATTAGTTTAATGCAAATAGGGCTCATTTTCGAATAAAGCGTGTCTGTATAAATATTAATCTATTAAAGTTAATTTTACTTTTGCTATCAAACAACTAATAGATCAAACATTTCCCGAATCCAAAGAGGAAAGTAGGACAGTGGATTTTGAAAGAACAATCGAAGCTCACAATGACTTAGCCCTCGTAAAAACATAACCCTGTCTACACGCCGTCGAATAAAGACACACTCTCTTTAATTGACACTTACTTCTGAAAAAAATTTCCTCTCTTTTTCGTCCTTATTTTTAGTGTCAGTATAAAAGGAGGTTTTATTTTTAGAAAAACGGACGAATCAATTGAATGACATAATCAGTAATGGCGTCTTTTTATCAAGTGTTTACCGAGTCCTCGGACGAAATGGGCTACAGTGCAGGGAAGGAGGATCGCGGATTACTGTTTGGTAACTGTTTAGTTTTTTTTATATATACAACATGTAACATAATTAACGCACATCCTGAAATTAGTTTGTTCAGAATCGTTTACTGAATCGATTTCTATCATTTTTAATATAGGTAATTTTTTTTTTTCAAAAATAATTTAAACTACGGAAATTCCCCCTAAACGTCTGTACAGTCAAAACAAACTAAGATAGACCGTAAATCAAGGCAACAATACTTAAAAGTGCAATTTTATTTGTACAAATGCAAATTCCGTCATTCATTCACAAAATAAAGAAAAATAAACCTTACTGCAAAATAACTAATTTAGGTAATAACAAATGCATTTATATGTTAAATTAAAAATTCAATATATGTATGATGATTATAACACAATATTCTAATTGGGGTGTCTGAGGGTGTGCGTTAATTATGTTACATGTTGTATATAATAAAGGCCCCTTGTCGTAACCAAACCACGCCGAACGACATATTTTAAACATTTGCATCTGTCAGATGCCCGTATTATTAGATACAGAGTTAGTAGTACGTGTAAATATGTAAGATAAAGGGAGATTATTTGGTGAGACAGGCAACTCAGTCTTAAAAGTCTCTCAAAACGTTTCCTATGCATGCTGTAATGCGAAATGATGTGTGACTACATCTTGTCTACTTTAGTAGTGAACTAGGTAATTGCATCATTTCGCATTACTGCATTCATTATAGGTAAAGTTTTGAGAAACTTTTAAGACTCTATCACTGAGTTCCCTGTCTAACCAAATAATCTCTCTTTACCCTATATCTTGGACAATTAACATGGTTTCCAATTAAAAGAGATTATCTGTAGCAGATATAATTGACATTATTGCTTGTACCTTATATATCGTGTCACGTCCAATGCACATAACTAATTACAACATGTATTGTGTCTTATTATTGATTTAATTAAGCCTTGATAAAATTATCCTTCATCCAATCGTGACCTACAATCAAGGTGTAATTTTATTCACAAAGATAATCTGACAAAATAACACAAAAATAGCAAAGGAAAATTGAGGAATTAGAGAGAGAGATAATTTAAAGATTGCTGTAAGCTTTCAACACAAAAACTGGTTTCCACGTTGTCTGTCCAGGAGGAAAGGAAATTGAAACTATTTTTTTAAAATGTGTTAATCAATCCATTCAAAAAACACGTGAATTGTTAAACTATTTATAACCAGAACAAATCCCAAACTCATTTAAATTCATCAGACTCAGCTAAATATTAACAATAAGAAATGAATACTCAAATAAAACGAACTAACGAAAACTTTAGTTACCAGACGAAACATATTCATACTTTGTTAGTTGAATATAAAAATCAAGGCTCACGGTCCAGAAAGAAAAACTCTGACTTCTCAACAGTTCTTTGTTCAACGGACTGGTTTCAACAAAGGTTTTCAGTTATTCTATTTCTGACGTTAGGTAAACTGGATCTTTGACATTTTCAAATTCTCAAATTTAATGAAAAACATTGTTCTTTCTTCGGACACCAGAGGCGCTGTTCTTTTATTCCATACAAAAACCGCTGTAAATACTGGAAATACGCTGTAAAGTAAAATAGTAAAAACTTTTGATAAGAGTAAAAATTCTACGTTCAACTGTTGACATCCAACGCACTTTACCAGAAGAAACAGATGTCCTGTGTTCTGTTGAGAAGTGACAATTAAGTCAATTTATCAACCAAAACAGATGTTCAATGGCTGGAAGTGGTCTTCAAAATTCATCGAAGTGGATGAAACGCTGACGAATGAAAATCGAAAATCAGACGTACTAAAAGACCACCTTGACCCCGCGTCGAAATTTGAAAATTATTCACTGAACACCGTTTATTTGCTAGCACATTATAGTCAATTAGCGTAGTCAACAGTCTGTATCAAATTCAAACATAATTCCTCAAAACAATCTAACTTTTAGTTCGTTTACATTCAAAAATAACCATTGAAATAACCAACTTTTTTTGTTAAACTAACATAAATGAGTTCGGTAAGTGCCAGGTTAATACGAGTAATAATTTATTAATTATTCAAACAAAATTTATTCGAAAGACCGTTTGTTTAAGAGCTACTTTAATTTGTTTCGGTTTACGTCTTATATGATTGTTTACCTTTATTCTAATAATCATTTCTTAAAGGAAATGTGACTTACAAGGTATGCTCAAATTGCTCAAGGCTCGGCTCACGCGTCCAGAGAATTTCATTTCAGAGATATTAAAATTCCTATTTCTATATCAGGTAAGGACGGACAGCATCGGAAGCCAAATTTAAACTGGTATAAAAGTGAGTTACCTTAACAATTACTATTGGTATTTTTTCTTCTAATTTAGATAGTATGGTCAGCATCGTAAGTCGTTCTAAAGAAATATTGAGGAACATATTTTTAGAAGAAATTGTAACTGTTATAAAATAGAAGAATACCATTATCACTATTATTTCTATGGTTACATTTATATTAGGTAGTGTCAAAGTCAGTTATTAACTTTTGAATGTAAATGTTTAACATTATTGATTTATTTACTGTTTACTTTTGAAACTGCTTCCACAAATTAAATAAATATAATGGAATCGCCAAGCCGCACAATGAAAATGGTCAAAATTTTACGCCGGGTTAACTCAAAAACAAATATTATCGTTACGGAGAGTGGTTTGAAAAGCCGAGTATTTTCAGGCCACTGGGAGTAAAATTACCAATTTTTTTTTATGTATCAAACTTTTAAGTTTTTGATGGTGATATTTTCGCAGATAACGTAATTATGGCAGATTGAGGCACGCCTGCGCCAAAATGATATTTCCAGTGACGAGTTTTTCTGATTAAACTTCATGAAAATCTGATTATTTGACATAATTATGGTTTACTTAAACCAATGTGGTTAAAGTTTAAGTTATGTTAATTAACTTCATTCATAATTTAACCAAATTATTAAAACCTTCGTTAAACAAAAACTGTAATTCTTTATGTTTAACGATAAATTAAAATATTTACTTTTATCATGATATTTGAGAGTCATATTTTTTACCCGACTGCGCCAGAAGAAGGTCATTTTAATTGTTGTAATGTTTTGTTTTCATTTATTTTGTTTATTTTGTGTGCTTTCGTTCGTCATTTTTCTTTTCTTTCTTTGTTATCTCATTCAACCATGTCTAGATGACATTACTAGAAAGATTTTTTTTTTGCCACCTTTGTATGTTTTTTGAAAAAAAGACGGGCCAACATCCAACTGGGATAAAAATTCTCATAACCTATGCTCAAAGTGAAGCCAATTCCGGACACTACAATAATTGAAGGCCCAGGTATCGATACTAAGTTAACTCCAGAAGCGAGGAACAAACCCGTATGGTGTGAAATAATTTATCGGTACTACAGTATTGTTCCAGTCATTTCTTTTACTATAGGTTCGACAACTGAAACTTTCAGACAAATTGAATTTTAAATGGCAATTGGATATTGGATGAAATTGAGATAGACAGTTTCTTTACAATGCTGTCACTACAAATAATAGACAGCCGAAATAAAGTGGCAGTTTTCCGATATTTTAAGTAACTAAAATGTTTATTGTTTACTGTGAATGAATTATATTGACATCGAGACTCGAGGAAACTGATATTTTAGGAAGTAATCGTGCTGATTCGTTCTTCATTTGATCAATCAACGATATTGTCTGCTATGCTGACTGTACTTCTGTCACTAATAGACTGATATACTCGTACTTCTCAAATAAAAAAAAAATATGTTTTCTGAGAGGTCAGTACAAATGTAACATATATACGACTATGTTACATTTTTAAAATATCTGTGCACAGAAACACGGTATACGTTTCAAAGATCGTCAATTTTGCTGATGGAATTTTCGATTGTGAACATTCGAGATGTACGACAATATTCGTCTTCTTTTCTAACAAAACAAACAAATAAAGGAGTTCTATATATTTCATAAAATATCTCGTTTTCCACGATATCTATATTGTGCAACAACACAATGAATGCCGGCTCCGTATCGGGGAACACATTCATCTGTCTGCCTGTCTACTCATGTCTCAAATATTGTTGTAAAAGCTTTATAAAGCAGAATTTATTTGATATGAACAGCCATTTCATATTTTTTATGATGCTGGTTTAAGTCACATTATTAACATAATATAACTCTTGTGTTCCCCGAACGGTTAGACTAGTTAAAAATAAACCCAGTTTTCGCATAGTAATATTTAAATCTAGCTGTGCCACGACTTTGTTCGTGTGCAAATCGATTTTCCCAAGTAAAACACGATCGATGTAAATTCCGGGATAAAAAGTAGTCTTTAATTTGTGTAAAATAAATAACCTACACGATCTATCAGAGAAACTCCCATTTTAATCGGCTCAGTCGTATCAAAGATATAGAAAAACAGACACACAATTTTATAGCGTAAATAACTTCAGAAAACCCTATTATTTTGAAATCACAGACAGGCATACTAGAAAGTTGCAATGAAGAGTGGTGGCCCAGTGGTATCGTCCTCGACTTACGAGTTGTAAGTCATGGGTTAGAACCCAGCCAGGCGCATTACTATGTGTAATTTATTTTATCACCACTGCTCTCAAAACCGGCATGTCCTAGAACCAAAAATTCGAAGAAATGTGATATCTACCAACCCGCACTGGGCCCGCGTGGTGGATTATTGCCCCTCACAGAGAGGAGGCCTGTGTCCCAGCAGTGGGAACATTTATAGGATGATGTTGAAAACGGAAACCGGTACCTCATGTTAAGTAACTTATTATTGTTTTTCAATCACTAGTTCCCATGAATTTTATTATGTTTTTAAATCGCAGTTTCATAGTATTTCCTCATTAAGCTGAAAGCAAATAGTGAATTATCCAGAATTTTTCCGGCTTAAAATAGTTTTCCACTTGTCAATTTTACTTTAATTTCTAGAGGAAGCAATAGCTTTGTATACGATAAGGGTGCGGTTCTTGCTGTAGAAGACACGGAGCGGCAAGCGGGCAAGTAAATTTTATTATTTTGCTCTCCAGATGGTAGTAAAACCATTTCAACAAAGACTTTATTGTGTATAATAACGAACTATAAATGTTTAAACATAGTATACGAGTACACTGAATAAAAGGAGTGTGTGCTAGTTAATTCAGACGTTTCCACACTATAAATGAAAAGTCAACCGGGACGCGGGACTCTCTAAAAAGGATCCCGTGGCCTCAGAACGCAAACGTCAACCTAGGGCCCGAGTGAATTTTTAGTAAGAGTCTGTTTTTTTTTCACTTGATCCAAATATTAGAGTCAGTTTGAATGATTAAGTCTATTCGCAAAGAAGACGTAAAAACCTGTAAAGCGATTGTAAGTTTTCATTGTAGATTTTATCATCCCATTCTCGCTTTATTTCAGAACGCAACCTTAGGAATGGCTCTGTGCTATCTAATAAAAATCTGGAAATAAGTCCCGACAGCTTTACTTGTCGGAAAATCTTATTTCTGTAGCGTCTTTCTTTTCAACTAGAAAGTAACAATGCAGTTTGTCTTGTTTTACTTTTTTAAGGTAGATATTTTTATTTAAAGTCACTCACAAAGTTCTTGGATTTTAAATAAAATATATTGTTTTGAATTCTTTTGATCTTACTGAGAAAATGAAATATAATTGGTTTATTATGCTTGTTGGCTTTGTGCCGTTGGTTACACATAGGATAGTTTTTATCCCGATGTTATGTTCCCATGGGATAATTTTCTAGTTGTAGCGGGTGAAGCCGCTGACAACGGCTAGTCATTTTTAACAGCCGAACAGTCGTAAAATCGCGTAGCAATCGAGATGTAGGCATGTTCAATTGTTCAGCATAGGACGCCACCCCACAAAGTCGCCCCAACCGATCAAGGACCTAGGTAGGCCTAAGGCTCGAGTCAGAGTGTTTTGAGGAGATGTCAGAAAAACTAACAGGGCCTGATAGAGTAAAATACCTGCCGAGGATGCGATTTTAACATTAATTTGGTTGTTGTACATTTGCCACAAAATTAATTTGTCACTTACGAGTCGCAGGTCGTGTGTTTCGAACCCAGCCCGGCGCATTACTTATTACATATTTAATTGTAATTTATTTCATCACCACTGCTCTCAAAACGGTGAAGAAAAACATCGTGTGAAAACTGGCAAGTCCCAAAACCAAAAATTCGAAGACATGTGACATCTGCCAACCAGCGCTGGGCCCGCGTGGTGGATTAAGGCCCACTCCCTCTCACACATGCTGCTCCATTTCATATAATTTTTATTGAAGACGGCGACAACAAAACCTTCATCATCTTATTCTCCTAGTACTTTCTGTTCAGATTCCACATTGTGTCCTTGTTTTCTGTAGTTTTTTGTGCTGGATTTTATTATTTAATTGTTTTTGATATCCGTACGGAACAAGAAATGGGGCGAATTTTACACACACTTTTATCGTGGAACATTAACTTTGTGGCTTTACAACAAACCCATTAATTTACTCTTTGATCTTCATTTACATTTATCTTTGTCCACACGTTATTGATACAATTGGAACCTTCCAATCAAATCAATCCTTATTACATTTCAACCTTAGTATACATTCCACAAAATTTGGACAGAGGTAAAGTGCACACGAGCGTAAAAGTAAACCGAGTTACCCTCTATTTATTGAATTCATAAAGAGCAATATTATGTTATCAAAGGGTTCTCGTATTTGCGAGAGACCAAAATCTTTCAGAGAAACCTATTTACTTTAGTACAAAAGCTCAACCTCTGCGACATCAATTTTAATTACACGTTAGATATTATTTATAAGACTAGCTATCCGCCCTTGCGTCACGTGTTTTTCTGATACATAAAATTGAATGTTATGAATATACCTACTCAAAAACTACTGGACTCGTATTCATAATACGTTCACAAATTGAAAGCTGCATTTTAGTCGATAATAACAGGCTTTACTTTATTTTCAAATTGCACTTTTGCAAAGACAAGGCGAGTCGATAATATGTTTTAAATAAATATTTTTTAACCAGAGGGTTAACCTATCTATTATCAAATAATTACATACATTACAAAAAAAAGCTTCGGGTCGCATTCGCTTCGCCTGTCTGTTTGGCAATAGTTTCAGTGAAATAAAAGGAACATCAGATTATGTAATGACGTTTAATACATAGAACAACTTGTTCACAACGTGTTTTTACACGACTTTAATCAACCCGACCTGTGTCACATATCTAGTTACCTAATCAAACCAAGAGCCTTATCATCATCATCATCAGCCTATTAATGTTCCCACTGCTGGGACACAGACCTCCTCTCTGTGAGAGGGGGTGGGCCATAATCCACCACAAAAAAAAAGCCATAAAAAAAAGCCTTATCTGTCTCTTAAATTGATTACAATCGCTTCAATGAATAGGGTAGTTTCCAGGGTCAAAATAATTACATTCTATTTAGTCCGTATTTTAGATTATAAAAAAATATTGGACACGTATTTTTTCTTTTTTCGATTAAACAAAAAAGAACAAAGATAATAGCCTATTTAAGTTACCTGTGACGTCACTCTGCGCGAAAAATGCCACGCATCGTGACGTCACACGTAACTTTAATAGGCTATATCTTTGTCATTTTTGATCTAATTTACAAATAAATAAATACGTGTCCCTTATTTTTGAATAATCTAAAAGACGGACTAATTACATTTTTTTAGGCAACTAGCCTATTACGCTTGAAAGCATAACAAACAAAATCATGTCATGTGAATGGTCGATAACATGAAAATGATTATGTTGTGAGAAACATTTTTAAGGTTATTTTTGTTATTTTGATACAGATGTCTCCGATAATTATAATGTCATTCCTAAGAGTAAGTGGTAGATAATGTTGAACATTTTCATGAATTAAAATGGATATTACTTTTACTATGATGGTAATGCGCTTGACATTCATAAACTCAATTAATAAACCTTTAATTAACTTTCCAAAAAGTTTGAAATTTCGGTGTCTAGCAAATTGGTTTTTCGCTAATCGAATATCGATATAAGAAAGTGTGTTAAACTTTTATATAGTTTTTGACGTTGATGAAATTCATTTAAAATTTTAAGTAATCAATTATATACAGTACAAATATTGTGTATGTTAAAGTTTTCCATCATTTGCCGTGTTTTTTTTTTTGTTCTCCTTATGAACTTAGGCCCGTATCACAGAACGTCACTCAATGCTCAAGCATTATTCAAGCCATTTGAATGGTTGAAATTTTCAGTAAAGCTTGAATTTTGAGTTGCATTCTGTAATCGATCGAATCCGAAGATTTATAAAACGACTATGTTTTTTTTTTAAATCTATCCTTGATTCTCATTAGAATTTATCAATTTTATAATTTTTTGAGAGTCCAATATTTCGCCACTGCTGCAAGTTCCACTATTACAGATGTACTCAAAATCCCATGATAATTTCTAATGATAGTGTTAGTGACGATGTCAGTTGAAAAACTTCTAGTAATCAAGTTGTTGTCCATCCAAGAAAAACAAACCTGTCAGACATGTTCCAGATCCTTTGTTTTCCCTTAAGACTTGCAAGATAGTTTACCAGAAACTTAAAACAGAAAACATCACTTCGGTCAATCCAGTCTCTGGAGACTAACTTTTACGACATTTGTAAATAACGAGGACATCCTACCCAAACGATCAAAAGTTTTTTTGTTATTTTCTTGACCACCAACGACAGTTCAGGAAAATTCTTTTTTCATTTCTGCAAACTCAACAAAGAGCAGTCATTTGCAAATTGCCACCATTTTTCTTTTTTTCTTTCTATTCAAGTGATAAAAATATCACAAATTCACAGTCTTAAAAAAACATTGTCCCCTTTCAAAAGGTCATCAAAAAAGCAATAGACGTTTTATTATAAGGTTCGTAAAGTAATAAATAGTTAGCCTAAGGCTGCCCCGGCCCTCTTTGTACCGACTTTTAATCAATTCACAAAAAGGCCTATAATGTATTTTGTATAGGTAAAGAAACTTTTTTCTTTCTATTCTTTAGCAGCCAGTACCTTCTCGTTAGGAGTTTGAGATGAAAAAGTCATGAATGTGCGGGTAAAAGTTGTGAGTTCAATCATGTTTTTTTAAAAGCTAATATAGATTCTTGTATTCTAATTTTGGGTCACTTCTTATTGTGTCTAGAAACTTCTTACTTTCGAATACTTTGAATTTTCTTTGAGTTTACCTTAAACATACTACCAAGGATCGATATAAAACGGATAGGAGTGTGAGGCTGAGAAATAATTTAAAAGAAAACTGTGTGAATTCGGTAGAATAAACTAAGAAAACGGGTTTTACAAACTCCATATATATAACTAGACAAGTATAGGCAGTTAATGATGAACCTGATATTTGAAACACAATCATGCAAGCAAGGTGTAAAAAAGCACCACTGCACAAACCATTTCAATGAATTCCGCACTTGATTGTAAACCTCCCAGCACAACAATTTCTCCAACGCGTGTCCCTCTGATCAGCAGAGGGCGCAGCGGCGGAGCGGGTTTGCGGACGGTGAGTGATGGGTAGCTTGCCGTCCGACCAAGGACCAAGCCCGGGTCGGTGGCGCGTTTTGTTTCGCGCCAAATGCCTGCTGGGTTCGCGGGTTTTTTCTTAACCCAGGTCACCGTAGCCCCGGAACGTAAAGGGCATAGGAAGGAATACGGGTGGATTTTAGTCAGTAAGAGTCTGACAGTCCCCTCCGCCCCGCCCAGGGCAGGAGGACTCATTTGATGATTTTACCACCTAAAAAAAAAAAGACCAGCACCCTCTAGGAATCAAATGATGCGTCATTTGAACTGCTACAATACGAGCGATAGAATTTGTATAGGTACGAAGTGAATTGAGGTTGAACCCAAGTTTTTAATAGGAGAGGTTTTTTTTTGTCGGTTTGAACATCGACTGAGTTCTTGATAAAACTTTGTATGTCTGTATTCTAAGTGAGAATTTGTATGATTACCAGTACTTAAATTATGTTAAATATTATGTCCTTGTAATACAGGCCCATGAAAAGAATTCCTGGAAGGAATTGGGGGAGGACTTTGCTCAGCAGTTGGACAGTATAGGATAATTAAAAAAAAAAATACAGGCCGTGGTCATCAATCATTCTGGGTAAATTCAAGGTGAATAAACTTTTCTTTCAAATGTTATGTTTATGGCGAGATTTAAAACGTTAATAATACTGTGTGATGTAGCTTTTTTGTCAATGGCCTATAAATTGTTACGGCTGAGCACCACCCCTATAATGTCGGTCGTAACTGAAGTTATTGTCATAGAAGAGACTGCCATTGTCATCATGTTAGGTTATTGGTCATTGACATCTATTTAACCAACTTACTAAAAAGAAGCGTCACTATTCGACCTGTATGTTTGTTTATACTAGGTTATACGCCCTAGTGATAAAACCAACCGTTATTATAGCATTCAATCGTACTTGGTACTACAAGCAAGGGTAGCCAAGCGAGGGTGGCCGCTGTTGGTATACAACAAAGCCCTCTGCCTCGGCCGTGTTAGCGCCCATCGCCGCCGCACCGCCATACGCTAATGTTTGATTTTCGGCAGTTCCGGCGCGGTAGCGGGGCGCGGTGGCGCATGAGCCCTTAATTGATCATTTTTGTTTTAAAAATAAGGTCTAAAATATTTGAAACTTCGTATTGACTCTATATACTATACGTAATTAGTTCTTTTACAAAAATCGGTCCAGCCGTTCTCGAGTTTCAGCAAGATTAACGAACAATTGATTTTTATTTATACACCGTAACTTTTTAGTCGTCTTACAAAAGCAGCCCAGTTCATGTATCCAATGACTAGAACACGTTTTTAATAAAAAAAAGCTATTTAAAGAGATTTGAAAATTTTAATAATAAAATTTTAATATGTTATTATGACGCAAGGCGTCGCTAGAAACACCCTTGCCTCATAGAAGATCGGAATGGAATGATATGCCCGACTATAGCGCTGGGTAGGCATACTCTACAGCTTGATACCTAAACATTTTAACAGGATGTTTCATATTTATAATGTACCTAAATATTAAAAATAAAAATTATTATTAGGATTAAAAAAAAAAAAAAACTCACCTAGAGGTATTATAAGTCGGATACATTATGTGGACCACTTTTGTAAGACGACTAAAAAGTCACGGTGTATAGATTACCCAGTTAGATTATACCTGTATGTGTATAATTAATGCAATGAGTGAAACTAAAGCATTTAAAGAAAATCTCGCATTTTTGTTAACCTATTTGAAAATTTTGTTGTTTATTTTACTTTTCAAAGCTTATTTAACTTAAATTTTTTCGTTGTTCACACATTATCTTTCTGCCTTTTACTTAAGAAAATACTTTTTCACACCACCTGCTCGAAAATGTCTAATTATATGTCAAGCAACCTTAACCTAAAGTGAGTCATTAGTGGCCGAGGGCACAGCCGGTCAATAATGTTGTACTGGATTTCATTATTACCCGCTGGTCAATAATGTGATTTGAATTTGGAATATGTTTATAAACAACAAACACCCTTTGGTGCCAGAAAGATTTTTTTTTTTAAATTTTCTTTTCCCTTTTGGGAAGACAAAGGGATCTATCTAGCCCATGCAGCCTAGATTTTTTTTTTTGGTTCTTTTCGTTCCTCTTTGGGGCAGGCAAAGGGAGCTGAGCCCATACAGCCAAGTCTGATTTAGTGTGCCAGAAAGAGGAAAGCTATTCTCGAAACCCTTACTACGCGTGGATGATATTCTCGATTTCCTAAAAAATCATAACGATTGCTTCTTCATATCGTTGCCATATTTTCGAAGACATAATAATATTGTAAGAATAATTAGATAACTACCTACGAACCATTTTTTAAAAGGAATGAAATAACATTAAAACTGGCATTAATAATAACAAATACCGTACCGCGCCGTAATACCGTAGGTAATAGTAATTGGCTGTAACATTAGTTAATTTATTTTAAATAAACTGCACTAAGATTGCTGTGGATTTTGTAAATAAATAATAAAACCTATCTATAATATAGTCGATTTATCACATTTTATCAAAAATACTCTATTTTCACGAGCGTCTCCAATGACGTTCTAAATTCAAAATGCATACAGCCAATCATCCAAAACCATTCTACCAGCCCTGTATAAAACTTAGTTTACACAAACGCCACATCCATGAGAGTGATATCATTAGGACAAACACGACAAAACCATAGAAGATACTTTGTTTTTCGTACTATGGCTATTATTTTCTCACAGTAGGTG